>JAJUBI010000002.1:4021623-5362165 GCA_022419385.1 Paraconiothyrium sp. Pb-2020 | reverse complement strand
TAACCCTAACCCTAACCCTACCTAACCCTAACCCTAACCCTAACCCTAACCCTAACCTAACCCTACCCAACCCTAACCCTAACCCTAACCCTAACCCTAACCCTAAAGGCGGAAGGGCTATAAGGGGCAGTAGACCCTTAGTAAGATAAGGATAATTACTACTAGTAGCTAATAATAAGGTATAGCTAGGTAGTTAAAAGGGCTGGTTAGGGGCACTAAGACTCTAGAGTTCTAAAAACTACTAAAGTTAGTGCTATTTATTAGTTTAGTAAGAGAGTAGGTGCAAAACGCAACGTTACAGAGGGTATATAGTAGCCTATATTAAATAATTTTGGCTATAAATTGCAGCTATAGGCTTTCTAATTAATATACTATTAACTATAATCTACTGCTAGTTATGGTTGTAGTATTATAAAAGCTTAATAGTATAGCATTTTTAAAAGTTATTATTTAAGTTTAAGTTACCTACTACTAGGTAGGGCAGCCTTTGGCACTAGCTCAGCACTAGTAAACACTAGTACTATAAGGTCTTATTACCCCTAACGCGCCTATAGGCCTAGCGTATAGTAGTAGTATATATATAAACCTAGTTGCGTATATTTACTTATCCTATATAGATTATTTAGAGTCTTCTAAATAAGAGAGTCTTAGTACTCTATATTAGATCTAGTATAACTATCTTATTATAGCCATATAAATCTCTAAACACCTTAATATATAATTTTTTTATCTTTAGAAGTATTTATATCTTTATCTCTATTCTTTAGTATTATACCTTACGGTATTAATTATCTTTATATTTTATTATTGTCCTTTCTATTTTCTATATCTAGCCTTACACAGTTTTACTTTTCATTTTCTAATATAGCTAGAAGCCAAGTTTAAGAAATCGGCGTTATTATAAGTTTACTATAATAAGTTTATATAGTCTCTTAGGTGAAAAGCTTACTTATATATATATTTAACTTTAGTTTATATTCTGTCCTTAATATTAACATTTAAATATCTATTTACTAATAACCTCCTACTCTATAGTGTATTAGCCTATTAAATCTTTATATAGAGTTGTTTTCTAACCTATATATTATATATAATATTAGGAGTTCCTGTATCTCTTCTTTTATCTATAAAATTCTTACTTTTCCCTTTTTACTTACTTGGCTCCTCTTATTTCTTTATTATATACTTAAATATATATTATTTCTTTACTCTATTATCCTTACATATAACTATATACTCTTTAAGCTATACTATAGTATTATTAAGGTCTATAGGTAATATAATAATATAAGACTAGTTTACCTAGCTGTAACTTATTATTATAGCTTTAGTATATATACTTTAATAATAGCTAGTAGCTATTACCTAAGGTTGGCTTCTTATTCTATTTACTTTTACTATAATTTAAGGCCTAGTAAAGCTTCTACCTACCTCTATATTTTAGTAGTTACTGTTAGTACTATATTTATTACTTAATAAATAATAATATCTTCTTTATAATTTAGATGCCCTTCTTTACTATTATGGCTAGTTAGTATGCATTAGATAAAATATATAACTTATTATTATTCTAGTGCTGGCAGCTTAGAATACTATAATACTTACTTTATATAATAGGTAGTATTAGGCGCTACGCTTAATTTATAGCTATTACTATATTTATTACGCCTGTTTATAAGGCTTATATAGAATAATAAATCGCGTTATAATTCTTAACTTAGGTTGTTATTAATTTATATAGTTTAGTAATATTAGGGGTATGTAGTGCGTATAGGCTTACTTATTAATACTATTTTCTTTATATTTTATATTCCTATTTACTGTATCTGTTATGCATTTAGATACTATTTAAAGATACCTAATTTCTCTTATACTTCTATATAGGTTGCTATTAACTATCTATTTAAGGAGAATAAGAATTGTCCCCTATTATTTATTAGTATTATTAGTAACTAAAGGTTTCTTTATAGTTTCTTACTAGTGCCTTTTAGTCTCCCTTATATATACCTAATAATGCTGTAGTCTAAATCTATTATTATATTACGCAACGTTGCAATATCGTGTATATTAGAAGCTAGTAGTAGTAGGTTTATTATTTTAAATTACCTGCTTTCCCTAAGTTAGTCTATATATTATATAACTATTTATAGACTAGCGCATATTATAACTACTATTTAATATAATATAGTAGCGGTAATAATAAATGCATTATATAGATTGGCCTTATAATACTATAAGACTAATAAGGCACTTTTTAGTTATAGTATTTTTAGGTAGAGTACTTTATTCTAAAATAAAATATAATTTTTTAAATTATATAATACTCTGTTAATCTTTAGTAAATATATAATCTTATAACGGTTAAAAACTTTAGATATATATATAAAGTCTAAATCTGTATTTATTCTACTCTATATTAATGTCTAGTATACTTTTATTCTATAATATATCGCTTACCTCTTTACTTTCTAATACTATAAAATAATTAACATATCTATACCTTAGAGATCTAGCTAGTTACTATCTTTTTTATTATTGCTAAGGTTCTCCTACTACTGTTAAACTTATTTTGGAATTGCCTAATTAAATACTTTAGTGTAGGCAGTAATCTAAGTTCTTATAAATCTATTAGAAGAAATAGATATACTAGCATAGACTCTTTATCTTTATAACTAAATATGCAATAGTATTAGAGTAGTTTATATAGTTTAGACGCTAACAACTCTTTCTTCTTCTTTATAACCTACTAGAATATCTTTTAGTCTAATACAGTAATGCGTAGAAATATCTATTTAGTTTATTATAAGTTGCTTTAAATTTTCCTATACTCTTAAGTACTTTGTAAGTTTATATTCTTATTAATAGTAATGAGTTCTAATACCCTAGATCTAGAATAGTGTAATATTGCCTAGATATATATACTAGTAAAACGACTAAGAAAAACCTAATACTTATTTAATACTAGTAATAGTGTATCCCCCTTAAGTATAGTTTAAATGGCTTTAAAATAGAATAGAACCTCTTGCATAGGGCATTCTTTAACTAATTTGGGTTATCTTTCTATAGGGTAAATAGTGGTGTAACTTACCCCTACTATATATAGTTTATAAATATTTTAAAGAAAGGTACCTTTGTACTCTTCTATTACTTTAAGACCTTAAGCTAATATATGTTTAGATAACTTCTTACTATATCTAATATACTAAAGAATATAAGTATAGTAAAACTATAATTTAATAGGTCTTTTATTTAAATCTTACTAAAGAAGGGCTTAAGGTTCCTATAATTTATAGCCTAGATATAGGTAAGCTATTTTTGGCTAATAATCTCCTATATATAGATATTATATGTATGTATGGCCTATATAGTAAGGATAAAGAAGAGCTTTTACTAGACTATTTACCTACTCTTAGTATTGTACTATACTAGGGTGCATTCTATTAGATAATAGATAAACTTAAACTTATATACCTTATTAGTTTAAATAGTGTATAGAAAGAGGCGTTACTTCGACTTTTATAGAATATAGTAGTATACATCTAAGTATAGATATTTATTAAGTTAAAACTTTAGAATTATCTTGTTCTATATGCTAAGGCGGAAGGGAATCTATATAATACTAAACTATTTAATTAAGTTTACAAATTTAAGGCCTTAACGTCGTTATGGTTTAGTAGAGCCCTTTTAGATAGTAATTATAGTAACTCCTACACCCCTTAGTTTAAATCTATAAGGTACGCGGTATTATTTACCTATACTAAGTAATAGAAGAGAGGTAAGGTCTTTATAGTTAAGTATAAAGCATAGAGTATAAGTAAATATAGTAGAAGTAACATAGTTTACTTCTTACTCTTTTATAGTTAGATTTAAATAGTATGCAACGCTTATAATAGACTCTAGAGCTATAAGCTATTAATTATATTTAGCTGTATAAAATTAATTTAGATCTTAAGTTAGGAGAATCTAAAATGTAGAATATATAGCATTAAGGTCTAATTAGAGAATATAATAGTTGCTATTAATACTAAAAGGTGTAGACGCCTTATATAATTAGCTAAGCCTAATATAAAGCTCTTGGCAATTAAAATATAATTCTTTATAGGCTTCTTTAGATATTATAATATAAATATACTCTTTATACAGCTTAATCTAATTAAGTAGCTATTTAATTTAAATAGTAGTGTTCTTATAATATTCTAAGTTACTAAACTTAAGTATGTTTAGAAGTTTTTAAGTAGCACTAATAACTTTATAAAGTGTATTAGTAAAGAGACTATATCTATAAATTAGAGCATATATAAGCTCTTTTATTATATTATATACTTTTATATGCATAATACCGCCTTAATAAAATAGATTAGTTAAAGTAATTTTAAGCTTAGCAGAGCCAGCATTAGTACTAGCAAAAGTGTAAAACTAGGACTTATTATAGTAACTAGTATAACTATAATTAAAGAATAATATCTAGTTCTTAAGGTAACGCATTTTGCGTAAAGTAGTGCTACTAGAAATATTAGATCTAGTTTAAATACTAATGTCCTAGTAGAATTGCGTAGGATTAAGAAAGTTATTATTCTAGTATATACTAATAAAGTCTTCTAGCGCCTACTAGCATTACTTAAAGGTTAAAAATTCACTAAGTTTAGAGAGTTTTAGGTTATAATAAGAAATAATAAGGACAGGATTGCTAAATACATTAAAAGGGATATTAGTACTAGAAATATTAATATTCTAGGGTTAGGTAATAATAGACTCCTAGAATACCCTAAGAGTATAAGGTGTAATATTATATTAAGTAGTAACTCTACTATCTATAGTGTAAGACTGGGCGGTTTCTTTTTTTATATAAAAGTAGGCTTTAATTTAGGTAAAGCTAATAGGGTAGTAACTAAAACTTATAGAGTTATAAATATTATGTAACGCAGGTAAGATAATAGAATTAATCTAAACTAATAGGGTAATATTAGGCAAATGTTATAACTTTATAGTAATTATATAGCTAGTTAATATAGTGTACTGTAAGGGGAAGTTCGGCTAGAATATATAGCAATAGAAGCTATGGCAAGTCCTAAGAATAATATTCTAGTAATGGGATAACTAAATAGGAGTAAATAAAATATATTAATTACTAGTAAATCCCTCTATATACCTAGGTAAAAAGGATATAGAGAAACTGTGTTTAAATACTATAAGGTTTAAGAGAGAGAATATAATACTGTTATAGTTAAATTACTATAAGAGTTTGTATCCCCTAGAAGTAAGAGTAAGGTAGTAAGCTTTAGTATAGTTAAGGCTAAGTAATAGAACTGCATATAACTTAGAATTACTTATACCTATTAGAGGTTTAGCCTATACGCGGAAATTACGCGTTTCTATATAAGAATAATAAGCCAGTGCTTTTAGTAGTATTAAGGGTTATAAATAGGCATTAATATTAGGAATAAATATAGGTTTACGCCTATTTATCCACTATATTAATATATTTAAAGGAGACCCTATTGCACAGGGTTAAAATACGCAGTTATAGGCTGTACTAATATAGTAGTAAAGTGTATAAGATATAGACTATTACTTTATAGAAGTTATATCTAGAATTAGGGCTGTTACTATACTATTAGTAGAACATTTAGAATATTATAGTAGAGTAATAAGACCTAAAGATTAATAGGGTTGTAATATATCTAGGTCTTATAGCCCTTACTTTATATTATAGTAGAGAGTTAATTAGCTTATAATATAGAGATGTCTCGTTAGGTATTACTTTATTAGGCTAGCTATTAGCATCTATTACCTAGTTATTAGGCTAAGAATCTAGACTATTAATAAGGCCTTACTTAATACTTTCTATGGGTATACCCACATTCTCTAGAAACTAGGTTAGATCTGAAAATATCCATGGCATAAAATTAAATAATACTATTTAAGATTGCAGGTAGTTCTTAAAGTTTAAAGAACCCTTAGATACATCTATAAGAGTAGGTAACTTAGTAGGAGGCAATTTAGATACAGCTTTATTAGTAGTATCTATATATAATATTGGTGTATTGTTGTTAATCTATAGGCTATCTAATATAATATTAATAGACTATTCTTTAGTATGCTGTAATAGGGATAATATAGAGGAATAGTTTTATAATAACTCTACTAGTATAGGTTCGGTGTATATAGGTGGGTATAGTTATATAGTATTTAGTAATATAGATGTGTGTAGCTACTTTCTACTAGTAGAGAAATATATAAAGGACTATATACTATGCACTTCTAGTTATAATAGCTATTATATATAGTAGCTTAGTTAGCTTTAAACTAGTGTATGCGTATAAGGAGCAGTAGGCATTACTAATAATTAGAAGATAGTTAGTATAGGTAGAATAACTCTTAAAGGTAGAAGTATAATTTAGGGTTGTTATTAAATATTTAGTAAATTACCTCTATATATATTGCTATACTATAAGCTTTTACTATAAAACAATTAGCTTAGATTACTAGGAGATAGAAGATAATAGAACTAGTTAGGTTTTACCTTTAAGTTAATAGAGTTAGATTCTTTAGAAACCTTCTTCTTTTAAGTATAGCCTTTTAGTTTACCTCTTTTTTATAGGCAGCCTTCTCCTTAGTACTTTAGTTAAGCTTTAGAGGCATATTTAGTATATAATATATTAAATATTATTCTAGAGACTACTAGGAAGGGATTTGTAGATACATAATATAGATAAGAAGCTAAGTTTAAATACTACTTAGTAGGTGTACAGCTCTATTAGCCTATAGCTCCTATTAGTATATATATATATAGTTCTATTAGCCTATAGCTTCTATTAGTATATATATGCACAGTTCTGTTAGCCTATAGCTTTTATTAATATATATATATACGGTTTTATTAGCCTATAGCTCCTATTAGTATATATATGCACAGTTCTATTAGCCTATAGCTTTTATTAGTTATTCTTAACCTAGTAGGGGTAGTAAGACTCCTATTGTTATGGCTGCTATACTGCAACGGAATTACAGGAACTAACGTAATAACAGCAGTAACTAGTCGGATTATAAGAATAAGTATTATAATTATAGGTTAGATACTAAGTATAATATAAATACGTAATTAAGGTTATATAATTAGATCTATAGATCTGTAAATGCTAAGAATATAGAGCTACAGAGCTAGAATCTATAAATCTATATAGATTTATAGATAGAGCCTATAGAGCCTAAGATAGCTAGTAGTATATAGAGATATAAAATTATTACTAGTAATTTTTTATTATTAATCTATAATACAGTTTACTATATCTAGTTTTTCTTATAGAAGATTACCCTTAAGTCTTTAGTAACATATTCTTATTATAGTGATTAATTAACATTTATATATATATAACTTATAAACCCTGTACACTACTTATCTCTTAATAGAATCCTAACTAGGCTACGGCTTACTATAGTGTTAAGAAGGCCCTATTATACTTTTATAATTATATTTTAAGAGTCTCTACAGGTATGTACCTAAGTCACTCTTACTAAATAATGGCTCCTATAGTAAACTGACCAACATTATTCGGACCTAACAGACCTAGTCCAGATGAAGAAACAACTTAACTACCTAAATAAAGAAAACTAAAGGCAAAAAGATGCCTACAATAAGTTAGTAAAATAAGTAAAAAGTTTATATTAGAAAGGAAAGAAGAAGGGGCCCAACAAAATAATAAAAGAATAAATCTAGTAAAATAGAACTTAGAATAAGGAGCAGACCCTTAAAACTAGCTAATTTAGAAAAGTTTAATAGAACAAGAACTAAGCTAGGGGGTTTCATAGCCTCTATATTCCTCTATTGTATTTGAATTAAGAATACCTTGGAGAAGAAGAAGGTATATGGCTTATATAGTCCTACTTATAGGTAAGGTAATAGACTGGTTTAATAGTTACCTTATAGACTAGAGGACAAACCAAACAGATAACTAAAAAATAGAAACTAACCTTATCTTTGCAAGTTACGCCTACTTTAAGTAAAAACTCTAATTAACCTTTAGCAATATTAACGCAGAATGTATAGCCAAATAGAAACTCTTAAGCTTTAATAGACTAAGATAGTGGCAGCCTATATATTAGTATTTAAATAGCTGGCTAACAAAGTCTCAGACTATAGAGAATAAGCCCTAATACAGAAGTTCTATAAAGGACTTAAGTTAGATATTAGGTATAAGATAATTAGGATAGAGAAAACTAATAACTCTACCTATAATAATTAAATAAGCTGTCCTAAGTAGACAATAAGTTATTTCTATAGAAATAGATAATAAAGAAGGAAGCGGACATAGCGCAAATAACTAAAACTACAAAACTTATAAAAGGGGATCTAATAGTCTTAGATGCTAATAAAGAAAAGGGATTAAGTTAGAAATTATAATAAAAGAAAAGTAATATAAGAAAGGCGCTTACTTTAGCTATAGTAAAAAGGGCCACATTACTAGAAACTGCCTAAATAAAAGCCAGAAAAAGTCTGTAAAAGGTACTAAGGAGAAACTAAAGAAGCTAGAAGCCTTAAAGGAAACTAAAGAGAAACTAGCTGGCAGTAAGAAATATAAGGCTTCTTATTAGGCTAAGTGTTCCTAAGACACGTATATATTATATATAAAGATAAAAAAGAACACAGAATACTAGCCTATAGAAGAAAGGTTAGTAGCAACTTAAGAAGGATAAACAATTCTATAGCTTAAGAAGTAAAACGCCTAGGTTCTAGAATTTTATAATACTAAAGATTTGGAAAGCGAATCTAAGGGTAGCAAAGAAGATAGTAACTTAGATAAATTAGTAGATACCCTATTCTAGTTAACTCTAAGAGGAGACGAGCCCTTTTTCTTATTACTAGTATAAGAGATACCTATATCCCCTAGTAAAAGTATCTATATAGGAGGAATTAAATACTTCCAGCCTACAGGACCAACATATAAGGCAGCCAGACTAGTTAAGACTAAAAATATATAGTAAATAATTAAGGGCCTACGCTTCTACTATAAGAAATTTATATAGGGAAAACTATCTATAAGGTTTATAAAAACTAGAAGATTTAGTTTCCCTAAAATATATAAGTTCACGAGCTTTAATAAATAGATAGAATAAAATATAGTTCTAGTAAGGGAAATGCCAAATAAACGGGAGTAGGCCTAGATTACTAATAAAATTAAGTAGGTAGACAAAGCTTACACGCCTAAGTTATAATAAAATACTAGATTCTAATTAGGGAAGAACGCTCAGATAGACTAATAGAACTAATAGAAGGGAATAATCCCTAAATACTAACCAAATACCCAGTATATTTAAGTTATTATAGACATTATATATTATAGATAATTATCTAATATACCTAACTTTAAAAAGGAAATATCGCGCCTTCCTAATACAGGTAATAGATAACCCCTATAATAACCTTATTCTAAGGGACAAAGTACATAGATAGTACCTAGAAAAGAAATATAGGGGATACCTAGTGCTAGCCCTAGACCCCTCTTACTAATTAAATGTGTAAAAGGGTAATCTTAGTATAAGTGCCCTAAGAATAAGTGCCCTTAGTATATAGCTAAGAAAATATAGACAAAGTATTAGCCAAAAGGTAAAAAAGCCTTAAGAGGTATATAGAATTACACATTATAATTTAAGAGAATACACAGAAAACTAATTAGAGTAATAATTAATAGTAAAGCAACGCAGAATTTTATCTCTAAGAAATTTATAGAAATAAAGAACTCTACTACACCTAAAAATAGAAAAAGAACCTATTTAATATTAAAGGACTACTTTTAGGAAGCAAATCTATATAGAAACTGTACTAGAAACCTTCCTATCTAAAGGACTAGTTATTAACAACTTTATTATAGACTTAGCTAAGATAGATAATTAGTAAGACGTAATCCTAGAATACTATAGCTAAAATAGGTTAACCTAACTATCTACTAGAGAACGAAATAAGTCTAATACCTATACTAGTTGGCAGCAAATAAGGAACTTACCCTAGGGATACTAGACTAGTACTAGAGGTTTATAGATATCTTTAACGAACCAGAAGGATACCTTCTAGAATACGCTAAGTAGGACTGTAAGATTAACTAGAGAAAGGAAAACAACCTATATAGAGACTAGTATATAAAATAACAAATAAGAGCTTAAGGTTACAAAAATATATTAAGAATAACCTTAAATAAAATATATTAGACCTTCTTAGTCTTCCGCCGCTCATAGAGTTACCTTTATAGAAAAGAAGAATAACCCAGAACTACAGTTTATATTAACTTTAGAAAACAAATGCTATTATAATTAAAGACAGGTACCTATTACCCTTAATCTTAGACTTATAAGACTAACTCTAAGACGCGAAAATCTTTACCTACTTAGATATAAAGAAACGTACTACAAATTAGAATAAAGAAAGGTAAGAAATAGAAAACCGCCTTTAGAATAAAGTTAGGGTTATTTAAGTATAATATTATACCCTTTAGGCTTACTAACACCCTAGCTATCTTTTAGAGATAAATTAACACTGTACTCTAAGAATGCATTAGTAAGTATACTATAGTATACCTAGATAATGTCTTAATATACTTAAATAACAAATAAGACTACTAAAAGTATATAGAAGAAGTACTAAACTGTATAAGCAAAGCTAAGCTATATCTAAAACTTAAGAAGTATAAATTCTATGTTACCTAGACTATCTTTCTAGGGTTTATAGTAGAACCTGGGAAGCTTAAGATCAAGCAAACGAAACTATAAGAAATTTTAAACTAGAGAAAACTAGAAAATATTAAAGATATCTAATTCTTCTTAGAATTTTGCAACTATTATAGAAAGTTTATTCTAGACTGGACAAAGATAACAGAGCCCCTTATAAGGCTAATAAAGAAAGAAGTACCCTTTAAATAAATAGATAAATGCTAACAAGTAATAGATTAACTTAAAAAGAATTTACTAAGAAACCTCTTATAAATCTTTAATTCCTGCTATCCCGCTATACTAGAGACAGATATATTAAATTTTGCTATAGGAGCATACTCTCGCAGATCTAGAAATAGATAAAAACACCTATATAGCTATTACTTCTAAAAAATATAAAAAGCTAAACTTAACTACAATATCTATAATAAAGAGATATTAGCAATAGTTAAAGTATTTAAGAAATAGAGAACTTACCTCTAAGAGTAAAATACTAAATACCGGTCTTTTTAGACTATAAGAACTTAACAGGATTTATAATAAATAAGGCCTTACACCCTAGTAGTAAGATAGGTACAGACCCTGTTAATATATAATTTTAAGATTATACACACCTAAGGGACAGAAAACCTTTAGGTAGACGCCTTAAGCAGAAGACCTAACTTATAAGAAAAAGCTAAAGTATTAGGGGCCCTACTTTAATTTAATAAAAAGTACTATTATCTATAATGCACTAAAGCTGGCAGTAATAATAGAAACCTAGACTAGTATATAGTACAACTAGATTAAAAAGAACAGCAATTAGTAATAAAATATAAGCTACCTACCTATAGAAATAAAATATATAGATAATCTATAAGGTCTTTAATAGAATCTTTGTTTCTACTAAAATTTAATAAGTTTTAAGACAATTCCATAGGCACCGGTACACAGCCACTAGGGAATTAAATATAATAGAATAACTAATAAGGGACTACTACTTCCCTTAAGCCTAATAGATATTAGAAGTCTTATGTAACTGCTAACTACCACTAAAATAAACTAAATAGGCACAGCGTATAGATAACTATAACCTATAAAAGTTTCTAATTAACTATAGGGAATAGTTATAATGGACTTTATTACAGGACTACTAAAATCTAAGGACCCAGATAATAAGGTAGAATATAATAAAATTATAGTTATTATTAATAAAGTAACTAAGTACGCATACTTCTTACTATATAAAGAGGTTAGTAAAGCAGAGTATATAGCTTTCTACTTTACTTCTATAGTAATAGTATAACATAAGCTCTAGACAAAATTATTATAGATAGAGACGTTTACTTTACATCTAAATTCTAGTAAACAGTATTTACCCTTATAGGTATTAAGCCAGTATATAACAGCCTATTATTATAAATAAAGGTAGACGAATAAATAAACTAGATAGTAGAATAGTTTCTTAGGTGTTACCTAAACTATTAACAGAATAACTAGGTAGAGTTACTCCTATAGCACAACTAGCCTATAATAGCTTATAATATAGCGCTACTAGAGTTTACTATTCTTTATAAACTACGATTTAACCCAGCAGCCTACTAAGTACCTAGAACTATAAGGTCTTAGAGCACAGATAGAGAATAATAGGCTAAGAAAATTATATAAATTTATAGCTAACTCTAGTAAGACGCCATATTTCTATAAGAAAAAATAGGGAAATACTATAATCTTAAGTAAGCCTGCCCTACGCTAGAGAAGAGAGAAAGTCTAGCTACTATAAAAAAATATTACTAGTAAATAACTATTAAATAAACTAGACTACCTAAAAATTAGACTATATAAGGTTCTAGAATAAATTACCCCAGTTTTGTTTAAACTATAACTCCTAAACAGTATAAAGATATACCTAGTATTCTATATAGCTCTCTTAGAGAAGGCACTACAGAATATAGAACCTATAGTCTATAAAGTAGATATATATATAGAATAGTAAGAAGAATAGGAAGTAGTAAGCATTAATAAATACTAACTAGTAAATAGTTAAAATTACTATAAAGTTAAATAGCTAGGACGCGATAAAAAGGGAAACCTATAAGATAATATCTAGAAACTAGAAAGTAACCTTAACTACCCTAAGAAGTTAGAGGAATTTTAGTTAAACTAATCTCTTAAAGGAAGCCTGGAGACATTAGACTAAGAGCTAAACCGCCTTACAGCAAATTATAAAAATTGCTATTATTAGAGAAGGTGTAAGTAGTATCTTAAGAAACTACTTTGCCCTCCTTAGAACTATTCTATAGACTAGCAGCCCTTAGTTCTACTTCTTTCTAATCTAACTTAGCCTCTAGAAACGCTAATTAGTAATCCTCCTACCTATTAAGAAGTTCCTTCTGTTTCTATAACTATAATATCTTTAAACAAGCATTAGCTAAACGCTAGATAGTAGTAGCAGTAGTATCTAGGGTATTCTTCTAGGCCTTCTTAGCCTTAATAAGTTTAGCTAGAATTTTAGCTTAGGAATAACTAGTGTTGCGTACTATAAATAGTTAATATAGATAGAACTATAGTAGCAGATAATGTACTCTTAGCTACTAAGATACTATTAATATTACAAGAGCCTTAGACATTTAAATAAATATAAGCCTTATAAGTAGGACGCCTAGGTATATTATATAGAGAAAGTTTACAGCAAATCTTTAATTAATTATAGTAAAAATAAGGTATAGCAAGAAATCTATAATAACTAATTTTATTAGTAAGCGCAAGTTGTTCGTTAGTTTTATAAGAAGGTATAAAGAGTAATAATAAACTACTATATAATAGGGCTTACCCTGCTAATATAGCGCAACCCCTGCAACAGATAAATCTTTAGGCTAAAGATATAGAAGGGGGAAATAGTATTATAGCTACTACACTGTAATAGAATTACAGGAACTAATATAATAATAGCAGCAACTAGTTGGATTATAAGGATAAGTATTATAATTATAGGTTAGATGCTAAGTATAATATAAACACATAATTAAGGTTACGTAATTAGATCTGTAAATCTGTAAATGCTAAGAATATAGAGCTATAGAGCTAAAATCTGTAAATCTATATAAAACTGCAGACAGAGCCTACAGAGCCTAAGCTAGATAGTAGTATATAAATTGAAATAGATTATTACTAGTAATCCCTTATTATTAATCTACAATACAGTTTACTGTATTTAGTTTTCTTACAGAAGATTACCCTTAAGTCTTTAGCAATATATTCTTATTATAGTAATTAATTAATATTCACACGCACGTAACTTATATAACCCTATATACTACTTATCTCTTAACAGAACCCAACTAGGCCACGGCTTACCACAGTGTTAAGAAGGCCCTATTACACCTATTTTCTCTATGTTAAATAGAAGCACTTACCTAGACCTAGAGTAAAGGGAGTATTAGTTTAAGATAATAGCACTATTAATAGATTTTATAAGAAAAAAAAGATTAAAAGGTTATCTAGCTAATTACTAGAAGACTACTAGAGGTATTTAGAAGGTTAAAGAAGATATTTTTTATAGCACCTTTACTTTAAATATTTAATCTAAAGAAACTTATAAGGGTAAAAATAGATATATTAGATTATATACTAGAAGTAATCTCTTATAAACTAGATAAAGAAGAAAAATAGAAACTAGTATTTTACTATTTCTAGAAGTTTTTAGAAGTAGAACTTAACTATAATATTTATAATAAAAAAATAATAGTAGTAGTAGATACCTTTAAGTAGTAGAAAGTATAACTTATAAAAGTATACTATAAAATAAAGGTATAGATAGACTACTAGAACCTTACTAGCTTTATAATAACTAAGAAGCTTAATAGAAGATAGATATAATAAATAGAATTTCTAGTAAACTTTAATTTTATAATCTACTATTAACCTAGAACCCTTAATAGAGCAGCAGACGCCCTAAGTAAAAAAATTAAACCTAATAAAGAATAAGGCTAACCTCTATAATACTATATTATAAGTGCGCAAAGATAGAATATTAGAATATAACTAACTAAAGATTAAAGTTTAAGCAGCCTTATTTTAATATACTAAACCTAAGATATATAACTTTTAAGACTACTTACAGCTCTCTAAGAAAAAAGAGAGAAGTATAATTTATTCTAAAATAATTTTAATAAAATCTAGAGAGATTATAAATAAAGGATATTAGTAAAAATTAGTATATACCTATTTTAATTAGAAAGCTATATAAATTAAGGGAATAGAAATACTTAGGTATTAAAGAAATAATATTTATATTATAAATAAATATACTATTCTAAAACTTAAATAACTAGTTACTAAGAAAATAAGTAACTATTTAGTATATTATAGAATAAGCCTAAGAGATATAAGCCTTATAGACTTCTATAACTACTACTAGTGGCTAAAAGGCTATAGTAAAGTATAATAATAGACTTATAGTAAAGCTTCTAAGGTTGCTATAGCTAGAAATAAAAATAAATATATAATACTATTATAGTAATAGTAGATTAACTTACTAAGGTAGTAAAGTTTAGGCCTATAAAAGAGTTTATAATAGTAGAAGACCTTACTATAAAGTTAATAATATATTATAAAAATACAGTCTACCTAAAAAATTTATTATAGACTAAAATAAACTCTTTATATCTAAATATTAAGATATATTTATAGCCACGTTAGGTATAAATAGAAAGCTATTAATAAGTTTCTATCTATAAATAGATAGATAGACAGAATATATAAATTAGATACTAAAATAGTACTTATAATTCTATATTAATAAATAGTAAGATAATTAAGTTAAACTTCTATTTATAGTATAATTAGTATATAATAGTACTAGGTTAGGCACAATAGAATACTCCCTATATTATATAAACTATAAATATAAGCTAGTTACTTACTAGAATTTAAAAAATATAAAAAGTATTTCTATAGAGGCATATAATAAAGCTTAAAAAATAAAAAACTTATACTTTATATTATAGAATAGAATTAACTATAAAGCCCTCTTAGTATCTAAAAATATAAATAAGTAAAGAATTAAGGGACTAATTTTTAAAAAGAGGGATAAAGTTTTTCTATTCTAGAAAAATTTTAAAATAAAATAACTAAGTAAAAAACTAGACTACTTAAAAGTAGAATCCTTTAAAGTATAAAAGACTAAAGAACTAGTTATAAATAAATTACTTCTACCTATAGGCACTAAAGTATATACTACCTTTTATAAAAACCTTTTAAAACTAGCACTACTAGACGCTCTAATTAAGACTTAGCTAGAGCTAGAAGATAATAAGTATAAGGTTAAAAAAATTAAGAACCTATAAATAGTTAAAAGTTAGTAAAAATACCTAGTTAAGTAGAAAGAATAGCTAAAATAGTATAATACTTAAAAGCTAAAAGAAAACCTTATAAACTATAAAAAGGTACTAGAGAACTTTTAAGCTATAATTTAGAAAAGTTAATTTTAAAAGAATAATACTCTAGAAAGGTTGCTCTAAGGTCTAGATAAAAAATAGAAAAATTAAAGAAAAAAGTATTAGCCTATAACTAGCCTAGATTAGTTAAAAGTAAAGATAGTAATAAAATAAATAAAATACTAGTAATTCTACTCTTTAAGGCCTCCTTCTCTAAGTTCTTTATTATATTAGCTATATAAATATTATATATAGTAAAGAATTACTTCTCTTTCTCTACTTAAGTAATCTTAAGGTAAAGGTAAGTAACCTTAGCCTCTATAGAAAGAAGAGTAAGCTATTTCTAGTACTTTTTAAACTAAATATACTTCTATTCTTTTTTAGAAATCTAGAGACTATACTTTATATAAACTATAATATATATAGTGCACTCCCTAGTTATAGTATTTATAAAATACTTAGAAATTTTTTTCTTTATATAATAGTTGTACTTTATTTATATCTCTAGGCTATACAAACGTACCTTATTAGTATAAGTATAATAATAGTTAGTTAAGAATTATTTTAGTACCTTAGGCATAGTTAGGGAAGTAAGAAAAAGAAAAAAAATATAATAAAATAAAGGTTCTATCTTTAAGAAGAAACTGTACTGCTAAAGATTATAAAATAATACTAGAGTCTTAAAATAATAACTCTAAAGGGGGAGATAATATTATAATTATAATAGATTAAGACCTAGTAAAGAGAAATAATTATATATAAAATATTAGCAATATCTTTATTACTAACTAGAGGACAGACGCTAGTTAGTAGGGCTAATTAGATAAGACGCTAGTTAGTAGGGCTAATTAGATAAGACGCTATATAACTAGGCTTCTACTAAGAGAATAGAATTTTAAGAGTAAGTAAGCTTAGTAAAATTACTTAAAATACTTTTACTAAGAGAATATAATTTTTTAGAGTATAGTAAAGTAAGAGATTATAAGAAAGATAAAAAATAGTATATAGTTAGAATAGTTCTTTAAGTATTTTCTATTCTTTATAGTTAACTTCTATAGTTAAAATTAAAGCATATCTTTTATATAAGATTTATTAGTTTTCTTATATAATTATTGCCTTACCTTCTATAGTAAGGTTAGAATATTTTTATACCCCTCTATTATCTATCTGCTCTTATCTACTAAATACCTATAAAACCGGCCTAGGTTAGGTATATAGAACCCCCTTATAATAATATATAGTTATAGGCTATACTAATATAGTAGTAAAGTATATAAGATATAAACTATTACTCTATAAAAGTTATATCTAGAATTAGAACTATTACTATACTATTAGTAGAATATTTAGAATATTATAGTAGGGTAATAAGACCTAGAGATTAATAGAGTTATAATATATTTAAATTTTATAGCCCTTACTTTATATTATAGTAGAGGGTTAATTAGCTTATAATATAGAAATGTCTTATTAGGTATTACTTTATTAGGCTAGCTATTAGCATCTATTATCTAGTTATTAGGCTAAGAATCTAGACTATTAATAAGGCCTTACTTAATATTTTCTATAGGTATACCTATATCTCTAGAAACTAGGTTAGATCTAAAAATATCTATAGTATAAAATTAAAAATACTATTTAAGATTATAGTAGTTCTTAAGTTTAGAGAACTCTTAATATATCTATAAAAGTAGGTAACTTAGTAGAAGTAATTTAAATACAGCTTTATTAGTAGTATTTATATATAATATTAGTGTATTATTATTAATCTATAGGCTATCTAATATAATATTAATAGACTATTCTTTAGTATACTGTAATAGAAATAATATAGAGGGATAGTTTTATAATAACTCTACTAGTATAGGTTTAGTATATATAGGTAGGTATAGTTATATAGTATTTAGTAATATAGATATGTGTGGCTTCTTTCTACTAGTAGAGAAATATATAAAGGACTATATACTATATACTTTTAGTTATAATAGCTATTATATATAGTAGCTTAGTTAGCTTTAAACTAGTGTATACATATAAGAAGTAGTAGGTATTACTAATAGTTAGAAAATAGTTAGTATAGGTAAAATAACCCTTAAAGGTAGAAGTATAATTTAGGATTATTATTAGATATTTAGTAAATTACCTCTATATATATTACTATACTATAAGCTTTTACTATAAAATAATTAGCTTAGATTACTAGAAGATAAAAGATAATAGAACTAGTTAGATTTTACCTTTAAATTAATAGAATTAAATTCTTTAGAAACCTTCTTCTTTTAAGTATAGCCTTTTAGTTTACTTCTTTCTTATAGACAGCCTTCTTTTTAGTACTTTAGTTAAGCTTTAGGGGTATATTTAGTATATAATATATTAAATATTATTCTAGAAACTACTAGAAAGGAATTTATAGATATATAATATAGATAAGAAGCTAAGTTTAAATACTACTTAGTAGGTATATAGCTCTATTAGCCTATAGCTTCTATTAGTATATATATATACAGCTCTATTAGCCTATAGCTTCTATTAGTATATATATATATAATTTTATTAGCCTATAGCTTCTATTAGTATATATATATACAGTTCTGTTAGCCTATAGCTTCTATTAGTATATATATATATAGTTCTATTAGCCTATAGCTTCTATTAGTTATTCTTAACCTAATAGAGGTAGTAAGACTCCTATTTTCTCTATATTAAATAGAAGTACTTATCTAGACCTAAAGTAAAAAAAGTATTAGTTTATTAGTTTCTTTTCTCTTCTCTTCTAATAAGGCGTAGACTTATACTATTAACTTATTATATACTTTTTTTTAATTTTTACTTTTTTTATAAAGCCGGTTAATCTGTATTTTTATTTAGATAAACTTAGTATTATCTATAGGTATTACCTTAAGGGACCTAGAGAGTATTATAAAAGCTATTATTAGTAAGGTGTAACTTAGGTATATACCTATAAAGACTTCTTAAAATATAATTATTAAAGTGTAATAGGGCCTTTTTAATACTATAGTAAGCTATAGCCTAGTTAGAATTCTATTAGAAAGTAAGGAGTGTATAGGGTTATATAAGTTATATAGGTAAATATTAATTAATTACTACTATAAGAATATATTACTAAAGACTTAAAAGTAATCTTCTATAAAAAAAATAAATATAGTAAACTATATTATAGATTAATAATAAGAAATTACTAGTAGTAATCTATTATCTTTATATACTGCTGTCTAACTTAGGCTCTATAGGCTCTATTTATAAATTTTTATAAATTTATAGATTTTAGCTCTATAGCTCTATATTCTTAGTATTTATAAATCTATAGATCTAGTTATATAATCTTAATTATATATCTATATTATACTCTATATTTAACCTATAATTATAATACTTACTCTTATAATCTAACTAGTTACTGCTATTATTATATTAGTTTCTATAATTCTGTTGTAGCGTAGCAGCCGTAACATTTTATAAATATAATATTTTATAAATATATTTATAGTTTATAGACTTATATAAATTTTAAAGTAGTAGTATAACTATAAAACTATAGTATATTATAAAATAATAAATTTTATATAATTATTTAGCTATTATTACTATTAAAATAATTTAGTAGAGGTAGTTTTTTTACTTATAAGTATAAAATACTTATATTTCTATATTACTAACTTTATACCTATACTCTTAGGCAACGTCCCTATTAATTAAATATAACTATTAACTACACGAAAAGTTCTCTTAAGTATAATAGCCCTAAGATAGCTTATATTTCCGCGACACGGCGCTTCTATCTTTAATATTATTAATAAGCCTAGTGTCGGTAAAGTCGGTTGTCTCTCTTGCTGGGCACATTCCCAACCACTTCTACAATACCACCCTTATTCCCATAGCGAGGAAATCCACGTCGCCACTTGGCTCCCGATGAATTATTTCAAGGAACCCGAGCCTGGCTCGGCTTAGTAGCCTCAATGCCGCGAGGGTGCCTGCAATCTCTCCACCACGCACGCCATTCAGGGTGGTTATTTTGTCATTCTCTCCAGCTCCTTCCACACTAAAGCCGGCCTGGATCGTCAGAGTCTCGGTGATGGAAAGCTATACCACATCGGTGGTGGTGGCTGCGCCTGCATCATTACTCCTGATGGTCGAATCATCACCGAAGATCTTAGCCAGGAGGAAGAGGGTCTAGTCATAGCCGACCTAGACATGAATGAAATCCCCAAAGTCAAGGCCATGCTCGACGTCCATAGTCATTATAGCTGACCAGACCTTCCCTGTCTCGGCGTTAATACGCGCGAGAAGCCTCAAGTGTGCAAAGAGTTTAAACAAGCTTGAAACATAGGTGGAGGGGATTGCAAGGGAAAATGATCATCTGCCAAGTGGGACGGGTCTCGCAGTAATTTATGATTCAGGCCACCTAATAATAGTAGGATAAACCCCGCCGCGCCTTTCTAGGTCAATCTCGCGTTTATCTCCATGTGTCATTCTGTGTCGCAGTGCTACCGCAACCGCTACCAGTCGTGTAGCTCCTGTTCGGGTCGCTCTCCCAGACGACTGTCCCACTTGACGTCTTTCTGATGTATTTGTATGCGAAAGACGTTGAGGCAGGGAGGCTGATGGTTGCATACCAGAGTGGGTCACTGCTGGTGTATTTGCTCGCACTGAGCGCAACCGCGCTGTTTGGATCCCAATTGCCGAGTTGAGTGAGCTGTCCAACGATGAAAATGTTGTCGCCATAGGTGGTGGTAACGCGCTCGTTGAAAGCAACTTGCACATTGCAGGAAGGAGGAGTAGTGCATGTCGTGGGCGGAACGTTGTTAGACTTCTCTCCCCAGGATGGTCCAACAGATTTAGAACGACGATCGGTAGCAGTCAGGAAAGCTGCGTAAGACCAGGTCAGGTCGGCGGCGGACAGTGGGGAACCACTGCTCTTGTCAAACTGCTCCGCCAAACCACCATTGGCAGGTGTGTACTTCTGAACTATCGCAATGTAGCCGTCGCCATATGTAGTGACAGCCGATAAAATCGATTCAAAGGTAGCCGAGCCTGAGGCAAAGGTACCGATCGTGATGCTGGGTAGGAGATCCTTGAAGAAGGGAAGAGAAAGGGAGTCAACCGTAATGGTACCTATAGTATTCCACTGGTAAACAGCGGCGTAAAGTTGTTCGGCCGCTGCAAGGGTTGCAAGATACCATGGATTGCCATTGTAGTACACATCTTCGGAATATCTTCCCACTGCAACAGCTTGTCCTTGCGCGATACCTTTGTTGATGCTGTAAACAGCACGGAAAGAGTCAGTGACGGCCTTGTGATTGAGCAATGCCCAGGAAGAGCAGGGTTGGAAGGTTGTATTGGTGCAAGCTGATGCTGGATCGAATGTATGAATGGAGGAGATGATGGAGTTCACGTCCTTGCCAGTACGACCATCATTTACGTTGACATTAGAATCAATGTAACTGCCGGTCCAGAAGCTTTGGAGGAAGCAAAGGATCTGTGGGGCTGCAGCCGCACATCCGTCACATGTCTTGGAGAGCTTTGTGGCGAGAGCGGCACCTTCGATGAGGGCACGATGAGTAGCTGTGAGGGTGAAGAAAGATGAGCCATTGACCTCTTCCCAGAGGTCAAAACCGGTCTGATTCCAATATTTGACAGCGTACGCAAGATCCTTAGCAATGATAGGCCAGATAATGTTTGCCGCCTGTGTCGTGTTATCGTTGGCAATCAGCCAGTTGGCGTACAGAGTCATTGCGGTGGCACGAAGAGGTGGTCCATCGCGCTGAGGGCGACCCCAAGCCCCAGTGAACGCAGTTCGGTCGACGTTGAACTTAGGCTCGCCTAAACCTCCGGTATCAGGATCACCAGATGGGTTCGACACCGTCTGGAGGAACGCCTGGGATGAGACGTATTCATCGAGTTTCTTTCTTAGCGTAGTGTCACCACCAATGAAACGTTCAACAAGCGCCTTGTAGGTCAAGGCGGAGTCTCTTGTCCAGGTATACCAGTCTGTGAATTCTTAACCCATGTGCTGTATGTCACAGTGTTTTCTTTACTTACAGTCCGGGTTTGACTTGGATGGACTCGCAACGACGATGCCCGCTGCTGCACCTTGTGCCTTTGAGCCATCAGAACCGATGTTCGCTAGCACGCCTTGGATAGAAACAGCTCTTTGGCTTGTGATGAACGTATCGACGGAAGTCTGACGCTGCTCGACAGGGGTGCCATAAACCCCAGCGAAAAGCAGGGATGCTGGAAGAGCACGAAAGATAGAAGTGAAGAGCATAACCCCGATGACTTGATGCTTCAATATTTGCGGTGAGGATGTTCATTCGATCGTGGGATCTCATCCTGTTTTATATATTGACGTTTGGAAACCCGTACAAGGACCAGTGCGACCACGTTTGCTCCACACTCGGTTCCACTATAGCTCAGAGTAACCACGATCAGGTACGTTCCGGAGCGGCTGTGGGGACTATAATAGCGTCATGCTACCACGGAACTAGCATCGCCATGCCTGTCACAGAGTGTACGTTGCGGGCCGAGGATCATCGAATCGGCTGCGTGCTGGGAGGGTGCCCGTATAGATTTTCCGCTAGTGAGCAGTACATCTGCGAATAACCACACAGCAGTAGGGGACACTACCCGAACATGTGAAGAGGACAGAAGCCAAATTAGACTTGAACCCCGGATTCGACCCCTGCTCATCGTCTCACGTGGCTATGGCTCCTTCCTATCTCGTGCTAGCTGCTCCGGTGTGCACTTCATGCCGTCAACCTTAACCTTCATTCTTACACTCCACCACATCATTGCACACAAGACGTTCGTTTCTGGATTACTGTCCCGCTACCGACGCGAAAAGAGCTACATTGAGCGACTTTCTGGCTTCTAACAAGTGATATGCCGGGCCGACGAAGCATGGCACCATGTGATGCGAAGAGCTAGGCGATTTACAGAAGTACCGGGCCGAACCCGCAAACTTCGCCCCAGACCCCATATTCCAAGGCAATGACGATTCCAAACCAAGCTTTCGAAAGATTTCATGTCTGCTGGCCTGAGCACTGGAGCACCGTGCCAGACTCTCGAAGACTTCGCTCGGGATTGGCAAACACGCATCCTGTTGATACTAGGCATAAAAAAAATAGCTCCGCCTGTATGCGGAACAGGGGACCAGCCTTCTGTTTTTTGTTTCCACCAAACGAAACCTAGATTTGTAGACGCCGACAGGCCTTCGAGATTCTGCCCGCACGATCCACCCTGGTCCGCATTGTTTCGGCTCCAAAGGTTTGTATAGACTTAGCCGTCTTGGTGCCAGCTGCGATTCATTCTAAAGGCTCGTTAGACTTCGGTCATAATAGGAACCATGCGGGGGTGGTCCGCGGGTACGTCCAACCATGCCACCGTACCAAGATCCAACATTGGGCAGTATCCGGCCGACATAGTTGAGCACATCATCTCCAAAGGATATGTCGAGCTGGGTACACCCAAATGAAGCAGTAACGTCACGGTATAGGGTTCGGTTGCTTTACAAATTCGCTTGTTTCCTATCTTGGCGAATGTTCTATGGCACACCTTATGCTCATATACCTTTACAAAGTTCTGAGCAGGTAAGGCCTCCTTACGAATAGTCTCGCTTTGCTTCGCATCGAGGTCTGAAACGCACCTTGAAAGGCTCTGGGCAGTGGCTGATCCCCTTATGATACGCATCTGAGTTCAGTGGTACATAGTTCCCCTTTTCGTCAACTTCTGGCAAGATATCGAAGGTCCAAAGGAGTTTAGCTGTGATCCGCCACTGCGTGCGCTCAGCAAGGTGCATTCCAGGACAAATGCGCCGCCCGGACGTATAACCAAAGTTCTGTTAGCTCCGTGAAAGAAGAGGAGATGGGAATAAGAACGACTTATCTCTATGCATGTAATCAGGACTGCCTGCATAGTCGCTTGCTAATCGTGGCATATGTTCATAGCGTTCCGGTTGTATTTGGTAGTGGTGTTAAAGCCCAGCTGATCAGCGAAGTGCATAGCCCAAATCGGAATAACAACAATAGAATCATTTGGAAACAACATGCCATTATACCAGTCGACTTGATTGACACGATGAGGGACGCGGAGAGGAAAGAATCAGTGCCAGCGCTAAGGGCCTAAGACACTTGAGCCAAGGGCAAAGTTGCGTCTGCCGAAAAGGAGGATAGTGATGGGCTGAGTAACTTTCCAAACAATGTTAGGACCACCAGCCTGTGGTACATCCAGTAAACATGGAAAGCTCTGTTAATTCAGCACACCATCGAAACGTCCGGATAGGACGCATGCGGAGGTTGCGTCCCGTCAAAAATGTGCTTGCAGGGCGCTCTTCAATCCAGCTGGTAGCAAATACACCGTTTGTAGTCTTCCGAAGGAGATTGATACATATTTTCAAGTTGAAGAGAATCCCTTGGGCCAATATGTTGCCGAGAGCGAGGTGGCCACTGCTATGACCGACAACATTGGCACCCGAGAGATAGGGTTAGGACGAATCTATGAAGACTGATTCTTGTATCTCATGTGCAATTATGTACGATTATGCCAGAAGTGCTTACTCTGCGAAAATTGCAGTCACGCATTGCCCCCCGAAGAGAATACAGCGTACCAGTCACAGCTACACAGTCTCCTGCGACCACGAAGCCCCTCTCAACGAAAGACCTGTTAAATACATTGAGCTCCACAACGAAGCCTCTAACACTTCTCTTTCCCATGTATGCACGTGAAATCCTTGAAGTGTATTTCTCTTTCACCCACAACTAAATACCCGTTGTCGACATGACGGACTTATCTTACACCCTCTATCTTTGATCTCAATATCCTATAGCCGTCAGAATATATGAACCGATGTCAGGCTCGCATACGGTTTTGTGGGGAGCAATAGCTTTGGCCTCTCGACAAAGCCCTCCGTCCATCGGGAATCTGGTGCTGACGGAAATTTTTTCAATCAACCAAAAAGCGTTCCAACTCGTGCCTCAGGATCTGAAAGTCTTGGACACTGGCTATGTGCAAGCGCTCATCAATCTCGGCATTCTCCATTTTGAATTCAGCTCTTTTCGCATGGCATCAATACTGATAAAGTTGCGGCCTTCCAGTTTGCACCCATTCAACAGTCAACGTCGGAGGAATCGAATCCCGTACCTTTTTGGGATAGCACTCGGGCTTTAATGGCTTGTTTCGTGTTGGACACGCTCTACAGCAGTAGATGCGGTATCCCGCACTTCGATCGAGTGATCTGCGAAAGCAAGGGGTAAACCTTGAAGCACTTGTCCCTGAGGGAGCTGAAGAGTGGTCTCCGAGTCCTCATCCATCGAACATTTTGTTCACAATCACCAAGCACGGCCATCACCAAGGCGCGGCACGCACTATGAGCACATTCGTTCATAGCACACTTGTGTGTCATCATCAACGATTGAAATCGTCTTCGTGCATGGAAGAATCTATCCCCAACTCTGAACTTTGAACAATTAGATAAACTTGCAAAGATGGTCCAGACGTTACCCTACAACGATCAAGGGATGATTTTTTAACTTCCGCATATAAACTTCTTGCATATAATGGAGCTTAGAGTCCTTTCCTTGCTTGAACAACATCTGGAAAAGGCGCAGCTCTTGGATGAAGCCGAACGCGTGAAAGACCTCGACTGGGCAACAAGTACTTTAAGCTGCCTGCAATCATATGTCCGCTCGTTTGAAATCACGACTGCACCACCCATATTGCTGCTCAGCGCCTATACAGTACTAAACCAAGTTCGGTATCTTGGCGGAACGACAACTTTGAATGGGCAGGAATAACAAGCATAAATCGTCGAGATTCTGCTTCGCGAGTTTGCCACGTGCACGAGCATGATGTATCTGCGAGGGGTGAGCTTCGAGAGCAACGTGGTGAACACGCGCTTCATCTCCTGCGAGTCGGAAGCAATTGCAGAACCAAAACTACCTCGCTTCTACACAGCTGCACTGGTTTCCACATCTTGGCCAGATGAGCCGCGATCGCTAGCAGGCATTCCGGACTTGGACAAAATCAATTCACCATCCGTAATAAGCGAAGAATGCGACGTAATGACTCCTATGCCTAGGACGGTAGTACCTGGTGATGTGGGAACCAGGGCAATAGTCCCAACATATGAGAATCTACTAAGTAACGATCCATGGTAAGTTTTATATCCCAACTGTATAGTAGATTTACTACTCACGAAATACTAAACAACATTCAGGTCTAATTAACTTACATGTGATTTCAACATGTAGACTATTGTATTCTTAAAATTTATTTTTACTCTTATTAAAATCTTAAAATCAAGAGAATGCCAAAAGGATAGAAATTGAACATAAAAAATATCTAGAATTGTTAATATAATTACTAAGAACTACTATTAAGACGAGCCATAGTGTCGATAATCGCTAGGGCCATTTTCGGATGCCCCGGATGCCTTATTGTCGATCGTTCGACAAGATTAGCACATTCCAAGCACGCCAAGGTCAGGGATATCCGAACCCGAAACCGAGCCCGAAAGCACACACATCACAATTCCATGTTCCCTACCAATCTACCTAATTCCTTGCACCAGTAATAACATCAACTCATCGTCACAAGAAACGAAAATCACGGTCACGATATCCGAAAAGATCCGATGCCGATCCCACGCAAGCCGCTTTCGATAGGGTAATGCCGGTTCTTGCACGGCGAGGACACGTCCAAGAATACCGCAATCAGCCGCCCTTTCCATGGATACTCACCGTTGTGCGCGCGAAGCAGCACATTGTTTAGAACGACCATTTTACAAATATTCGATGCGTGAACAGGACACTTGATTTGTAGCTCATTTCGTTTGATCCGAGGGCGAGGTCCGATTTAGGTTTCCATCTGGTATATTATTGATGCATGCGAGAACTGGATCTATTGTTTGTGTGAACGATGCAATGGGATCTTATAGTGTTACTTCGTCGGTAAAGCAGCAAAATTAGTGAATAGTGATCGCTACATT
Organism: Paraconiothyrium sp. Pb-2020; assembly: GCA_022419385.1. NCBI lineage: Eukaryota > Fungi > Ascomycota > Dothideomycetes > Pleosporales > Didymosphaeriaceae > Paraconiothyrium > Paraconiothyrium sp. Pb-2020. The sequence continues at coordinate 5,335,045 of JAJUBI010000002.1, read as the reverse complement.
GTTCGGGATGTTATAGGGGCACAGATGGGCCACTATCATCATCACAGGTGAGGGCGACGGTTAACGCGGTTTTGGGACGAAGTGTCATGCTGAAGATTCCTAAGAATACCGGAAAAGACATTAGTAGGATGTTTGAGATTGTGTTGCATCTAAGCACATGCGGAGAGCCTAATGCTCATTCCCTATAGCCCTCCCACCTAAGATTGCGCCTGCGAGCCCACTGGAAACGAGGCTGCTGGCTCATTCAACCTCGAGCAGCACACTCGGCTATCATAGCGTGTGAAATATGGTTATAACAGCCAGGATCCATTTCCCCACTGAGCTTGAGTGCTTTTTCAAGATAAAGCAACCTTGGCACCTCCAGGCACAAGTTCAGTAAAAACTCGGTCAGGATCATATTGGTCTCGGATGGTCTTGAGTTTCCGCAAGTTCTCCACCCCATAGGCGGGGAAGGTTTCCGGAATCTGTGACTTCTGTATGTCACTGAGGTACATGAATGGAAGGGGTCCGAGGCCCGCTGCGGAAAGTCTTTCTCGGATTTTGACGTTGGCCTCGGCATGTACCTCTAGCACACGCTCGTCGTCTTCGGGCCTCGACCATAGAGGGCTCTCCACGTACCAGATCGCTGGACTGTCATCGCTTCCTAGGCCCATTGCGTTTTCAGGAGCCCTCGTCACAATGGGCGTGATTGGAAGCATGCTGAACGCGGTTGAAAAGCCTTCGACATCTGCTAAAGACGCGATAGACTCATAGTAAGTGTCGAATGCGATTCTTGCAGCTGTGGCATTGGCTGCGCTTGTCAGCCAGTGGAAGATAGCTCGTGTGCCAAGAGGAGGTGCATAGTTGAACGCATTTGACCATGCGCCCATAGTTGTTCGCGTAATGTTTCCTCTTGTAATAGGGAGCACAGGTGCGGTGAAATTCTCCAATCCTAGGGGTTTATCTCCCTCACCGCTGTACCAGAGGTACCCATCAAAAGAGATGTCGCTGCTGCGGGATGGCACCCAACGAGTCTGGCCTTCAAAAGAAGCCTTGGGGTAATCCGCGCCATGGAGTGCAAATTGCTCTACACTCTTAATGTATTGCTCTGATACACCCGGTCCCCAAGAGACTGTTCCTATCAGCGCAGAATGAATTGGAACAGTATTCAGGATGGCCTGTGTAACGACACAGTAGTTGTTGCCGCCTCCAGCCAGGGCCCAGAACAAGTCAGGGTGTTCGTCGGTACTCGCTGTCACTAAAGTTCCATTGGCAAGAACGCACTAAAAGGGGTGAGAACGTGTCAAATAGCTGTACATCTCATCTGTGGGCGATATCACTCACGTCTAGAGATCTAGCAATGTTGCTCATGCCGTATTCATAGGACATGAAACCAAAGGGTCCTCCACCTAAAATCGCACCAACCACTCCGCCATTACCGGAGCGAATGCCGTTGGCTGAGACATTGAAGTCATCCAGATACGCGTACAACGGAGGCCATGTCACACCAGCCCCGATGGTGACAGTCTGGCGGTCAGTTGAGATAGCCATGGTGCTGAGGTTCGTCATGGCCATCATGATACCCTCTGGCCCAATGTTAGCAGCGTTGTCGATGGGCATAGCACCTCCGCAGCGAATGGAAAACTCGACGTGATGCTCCCGAAAAGCACGCAGCGCAAATTGCACATCCTCCGTGCACTGCGGAGCAAAGATGCACGATGGTCCTAGATATGTGGTTGCGGTCCAAGAGTCTGCGCAGCTTAATCAGCCATACTGGATCCGGTTCATGGCAGACTACATCTTACATTCGTTTTCGAACTTATATCGCTCCGAGCCTGGGAAAAAGGTCTTGTCCGGATGGCTAGTGGCCAACGCATTGCAAGTTTCGTTGACGCCAGCGCATCTCGCATTTGCGACGAACAAGGCAAGTCCGAGGACAGAGACTTTGAAAGGTTTTTGCATGTTGAGAGAGCGTGGCCGATTCGGCGATCAAAATGTTCTCGGAGTGTAGGGTAAAATTATTTCGTTCGTTATATACGTCAAGTGGCTCCTTCCTTCGACCCTACATCAGATAAAGAGTGATCATCTTAACAGCCGTAATTACACCAAGAGAAACTAGTGCTAGAATACTGATTCTTTCCAGAGGCTTTGCCAGACCGGGAGGAATGCCTAGAGTCGCAATCTGCTAAGCATTTAGATCGTTTCAAAACCGACACCCTTCTAGGCTTTGAGCATAGATATACGGCGAGAGCAATAATGGAGAGGTGACGGAGTACCAAGCAGCCAAGAGGCCGATACAGGTTATACAAACGGGTCGGACTCGAAACCGAGTCCGAAACCGAGTCCGAGGCACGTCTCGTAGTCGGAAACTTATGGTCGCCTAGGCATTGCTGGGCGCACCTTGGCTTTCACACCAAACGGCGATGACAGTATTGGCTGTGCCGCTGGAATACACATTAGATACCAAGCTCACATTACAATATAATAATATTCACCAAAAGCCTGTGACTTTAGTTTGGTCACAAACGGCACAGCGTCTCTGACACAGGCAGTATACAACGTTGTTTTTCGAGCCCTAGTTCAACGTGCCAACTCTGATTCATCTGTCGGTATCCTCTGGCTCTTGCGCTTCTCCACCACCGACTGACAGAGGCACTCTTCTTGTTCGAAATGCGTCTCATTTGTTCTTTCATTGGGTTCTGGGGCTTTGCTTCCGCAGCAAACGCTTGGGAACTAGATCCTGGTGCCGTCATAAAGCACACCGGCGAACCTGTGGGAGCAGAGGAAGTTCACGATGGGGGTATGCTTCCCAGTAGTTTGTAGGATCAGATTCAAGCTTACAACCGTTCAGTCACTATGTATATTAGCCGCGCATCTTGCACTAAGAACATCAGCACAGCTGTCTTGTACTTGACAGACGCTTTCGGAATCCCTCTTCTGGAAAACAAACTGTGAGTTTCGTATCTAGAGTTCGAGCCTGAAGGTCCCATATCTAATGCTAATGCAACAAAAGTCTGGCCGACAGCTTCGCGAGGGCTGGATTCACCACCATCATGCCGGACATCTTCCGCGGCGATCCCGCACCTCACGACATATACTTCGACGCAGACAAGTTCCTCGCAAACCACACCATTGAAGTGACCGACCCTATCATTGATACAACCATCCGCTACATGCGTGAACAGCTTCAATTCGACCGGATCGCGGTTACTGGATACTGCTTTGGTGGTCGATATGCCTTCCGCTCCCTTGCTGAAGGCCGAGGAGGCGACATTGCATTCGTGGCACACCCCAGTTATCTCCAGGATGACGAGGTCTTTGCTATTGGCGGACCCGCGAGCATCGCCGCAGCAGGTAAGAGCTCGAATATTTGGGAGAATTCGGTCTCTCACTGTCGCCTTATACCTCTTCCAATCTTCACGTTCGTATGCGTACTGACTGGTTCAATGGCTTAGAAAATGACCCTCTATTCGAACCGGCTCGCCGATTCGAGGTTGAAAGCATGCTAAATCAGACTGCGCACCCTTACCAAGTTACCACATATTCTGGCACGTTTCACGGATTCGGCACTCGTGCCAATATTAGTCTACCAGAACAGCGGTTTGGCAAGGAAGAGGCGTTCTTTCAGGCAGTTCGCTGGTTTAAAGCTTGGTAGTAGATTGATTGAGTAGGTTGCACAAGAGTACCCTGTTATAGCTTGATTAGACTTTAATACTAAGCACTTCTCCTACCTTTACATGCTGCAAGCGCTTTATTGATGGGTATCATTGTTATCAAATAATCAGAAGTTAAATATGGTGCAATTCTTGTTGATTATGTGGCACGCAAAGTCGGTTGGCAGGCGCACGGACGGGTACGTTAGCGCTTTGAGTAGTATTCATGAGGATCTATATTTAGCAACAAGTAAGATGTTGTAGAGATAAGCAGTACGAAGGACAGTAGGCTCAATCCAAGCGTGCCCGTCACTACGCACAGTCGACGAGACTAGCGCCACGACTTTAAAACAATGTATGCGCACAAGACCAGGGTCACACAATCACCGGGAGTAGTTCATTCCATCACTGATCACTTCTAAAGCTCCACCTTTTTGAATAGTAGTTCTTTCGATGGGTCCGGTGCGTTCTGTGGCTTGTGTCAGTGCTTCGAACCTGATGCCGAAAGAGTTGGACGCATACTCCAGCTCCAAAATCTAAATTGGGCCACCTGTCTTTTAGATCCTCTGGCATCTTAATGTCATACGCTAAGATGCTTTGCGCGACAATCATCTTGATCTCGTTCGCCGCAAAGAATCGTCCAGGGCATGCATGCCGTCCGTAGCCAAAACCAAGATGCTTCTCGCTTGCGGAAACGAATTGATTATGTGCGGAGGAAGAGACTTCCCCTCTCCCAGACTGCCGCTGCTTGTAGGCCCGTAAGCCGTCGAATGTGCTGGGATCCGGGTAATTGGCTGGGTCGTGATGTACAGCATACGATGCAACTTGAAGACGAGAGCCTTGGGGTATGTGTTGACCATTCGAAAGCGTGACGCCCTTTAGCACTTTTCGCTGAAAGGTGACTGTTCAATTGTAAATTAATGTCACGTTCAATGCGTTCCGATTGGAGTACCTACTATAGCCAGGAGTATAAACGCGGAGTATTTCTTTCATGTAACTGTCTAGTTGCTCCATTTGGTGTAGAGCTTTGACGGTCATCTCGCCCCCGTGAGCATGAAGTGTCGCGCGTATTTCTTTCCGTAGCGGTTCCATGTATTCGGGCGTCACAGCGAGGCTGTAAAATCTAAAGACATGTCAGTGTGGTGACTCCGTAGCGATCTGATGATAGCGGACTTACATGTTAGTCGTGGTCTCAACTGTTGTCTGTATCGCCGCAAAGATGACCGCCAGTTGAAGCTTCGCCAATTTGTGAGGAGTGTCGATCTTATAATGTTCTCGTCTTCTTAGGAACCATTGTATCATGTCGTCCGGGGCCTTCCAACTTGGGTCTAGTTCGGCTTTCAGTCGAGACTCGACGATGGGTGTCAGGAAATCGGTCACTGCCTTCTCTCGTCTCCTAATTTGTTTCACTTCTGGGGTCCGGCTCGCAAGAAAAGGGCGGAGGATGGGCCTCATTTGCGCGACACTGTTCCTTGCCAACAACACCTCCATCATATAATTGCCGCTAGCCTCAATGTACTGCTCATTCTGACAGAGTTCGGGGCCAACGAAGATCCGCCCAGAGACTCTAGCCACCACTCGAGTAAGAATTCCAAAAATGCGGACGGATGTCCAATCTTCACATGTGGGCATCTCATGACGAAGGGCTTCATCTACTTCGGCTGAAATAGCGGGATTGAGTCGTGCTACATAAAGTCAACAGGATACCCATTCTGTTCAATCGTTGAGACATACCCAGCGCGGGCGTCAAATCGGCTCTAATAATGTGGCCAAGGATATCCGTATTGAATTCGAATCGAGTGTCTTTCTCCTTCATGAACTATGAGAGCGTTATTGTTGGAAACCATACACTGTGATCATGATGATGCTCACTTCTGCTATAGCATTTCCAAAACTTAGTGCGTTGTCCGGGATCTTCCTTAATTCGGGCAGAAAACATGACGGAGTGACATAAGTGTCGACGCCTATAGATGGTACGTGTTAATCGAGATTTTGACCATGATCTTATTTCAAAGTTCTCTCACCATCCTCGTTCGTAACGACCCAGACGGTGTCTTTGAACTGAAGAACTTGTTAGATACTGTCGGAACTCAGCCAAATTGGCGGCTGACTCACCGTGTCGTAGCCTTCGCTAAAAACTTTCTTGCATGAGCTCAGATAGTTTCGTCTTCTCTCCTCAAGTCCTTGTTTCTCTTGACTCTTGACACGAGGCAATGTCGTACTTTGGCGTTTGTTGCTGACCCAAGATAGACATCTCCAAGCGAAGAATGCGGAAGTCACTATCAATGCCAAGTACAACTCATCGAACGCCCTGGAAGTATAGAACTCTTTCATCTTGAAAGTGGAATAAATCGTTGTGGAAGCGTTAAAAGCTGTAAGTAACAGTGGATGGTCAAATTGCCAGTAGGTAGGTACGAAGAGGTCGAGATGCCTCCAACTCTATCTGGCTACATCACTGCTTCAATCTCACTGTACGGGGTTAACCACAATGTAGGCCGATGTCCGGTGTCTGACGTGGCCTTTTGCCAATCGCTCGGCATCCGAGCATCCTTAGATTCACGTGCTGCGGAGGTCGGCCGAATGTTGCATTGTAGAGGTAGTTTGATCCGAAACCTATTCGTTCTCACTCATATCGCTCAAGCTACGATTGCCGAAGCCTATGCCGGTACGATCAGCCGACACAGAAAATCAATGCAAGGTGATAGCGCTATCTTCATAGGCGGTAGAAACAAGGAAGGGAGGGACGACGCGTGTTTCTGTGACGGGTTGCATATGCAGCCTCCTGGAACAGTGAGCATCCACAATTCTTCTAATGTACTGCCAGGATATTTGAATGGCTACTCAGAAGTACAGAGCCTCAGCACACCTACGTTGAGTACAAATTTTCATATCAGTAACAAGTTCCCGAGTTACCTTTCGAATTTATTTGACAAAACTACAGAAAACCACCACTACCTAGATATCTTTACCAGATTCGTCAGAACGTCTCACGTCGACATGTCATCTCCAAGCATCTCGACAGATGGCTCGATAGGCCACGCACATACTACCAGGCCTCTCATTCTTTTCACGGCTTTCGTGTTTCTAGCAGTCTACACAATTCGCTACTGGGCTCTTCCCAAGCCGATCCCAGGCATTCCCTACAGGCCCGAGGCTACCCGTAAGGTTCTCGGCGACATTCCGGATATGCTGCAAGCCACATCAAACTCAGATCGTACATACATGCAATGGATCCAAGAGCAGATGGATGCAATGAACTCGCCTATCATCCAGATGTTCATTCGCCCCTTGTCTCGGCCCGTCCTCATCCTAGCTGATTTTCGCGAGAGCCAGGACATCCTCATGCGTCGAAAAGAGTGGGACCGGTCCGACATGCTAGCGGAGCTGTTGAGGGGTCTGCTCCCCGGCCACCACCTTGTGCAGCGGACTAACTCTGTCTGGAAATCTCACCGCAGGTTGCTGCAGGACCTCATGTCGCCGCCATTTCTGCGCAACGTAGCCGCGCCGGCCGTCTATCACAGCGCATCCTTGCTGATCGATCTGTGGAAATTAAAGGTGCAGGCGGCGGGAGCCAGGCCATTCAGCGCACAAGACGACATCTTCATAGCGGCACTAGACGCTGTGCACGCCTTTGCTTTTGGCCAGGCATTCGAGTATAATGCGACCCAATCCAAGCTACAAACCCTTAAGAAGCTGGGTCCTAGAGCCATGGAGGACCTACTTCGCGCCGATGCTACCAAGTCTGATGAGGATGCTGTGGAGTTTCCGGAGCCGAAGCTCAACGATGTCATAAGTGGGACACTGTCTCTTACTGCGGCCGTCGAGAAGATTCAGGGCTCGCCATTGATGCGATTAACATGGAAGCTTATGGAGCTGACTCCGAGCATGCGTCGTGCGCGGAAAATCAAAGATGCCTGCATTCTCAGAGAGCTGGAGCGTGCGGTAGATCATCTGGAAACCTCGGACCAACCGCGTCAAGACCGCGGGGACAAATCGCAACCGGCAGTTCGTTCAGCTGTGGATCACATGGTGCAACGCGAGAAACAATTGGCCGAGAAGGAAAACAGAGCTCCTCAGTACTTCTCGCCCACAATGAAGATCGAGGTAAGCACCGCACGAGACACATATCAGTGATCCCCGGATGTGTACTGCTATGAGACTTCCTTATACTCCAGAAGTTGTTTCTAATGACCTGACCAGACATTTGGCTTTGTCATCGGAGGCCATGAAACCACTAGTACAACACTATTATGGGGTCTAAAAGCTATGATGGATAACCAGAGTCCTCAGGCGAAGTTACGATCCATCCTCCAGGCATCCTTTGCCTCGGCAAAGTCTGATGGAAGAAGCCCTACCGTGGATGAAATCACTGGTACTGACATTCCCTATCTCGACGCCGTGATTGAGGAGACTCTCCGCCATAGTGGGACCAGCCCTGCTATAGACCGACAGGCCATGACCGATACCCAGGTACTAGGTCACCATGTGCCAAAAGGTACCATTCTTCTGATGCTCACGCAAGCTCAAAGTATGAGACATCCTGCCTTTGACATCGAAGAGAGCCGCCGCTCTCAGAGTTGCCAAACAGCCAAGCTACAGGGCAGGTACCGTACGGAGTGGGACCCTCAAGACATGAATGTGTTCGAGCCTGAAAGATGGCTTGTGCCAGCGGAGGATTCTCCGTCTTCGGACGTGAAGAAACAATTCGACCACAACGCTGGACCAATGCTTTCCTTCGGGCTCGGGTTGCGAGGATGCTATGGCAGAAGATTGGCTTATCTCGAGCTGAGGATCTTGATAACGCTGATAGTGTGGAACTTTGAGCTTTTGCCCGGTCCGAAACGGCTATCTTCTTACAGGGTTAAGATGGGCGTCACGAGCAAGCCAAGGGACTGTTATGTGAGTCTACGCAAGGTTCAACTAGAGGCAAACTAAGACCGGGCGCAAAATTACCGGGTGGTCAACACTTAGTTGGAAATGAGTATGAAGTTACTACGAAGCGTCCAATGCTCACTGCTATTTCATCTCGTACTAGAACTCATCAGAAGTGTCTTCACAGTTTACATGACTCTATGTACCTGAAATCCACATTGTGGTCGGCTCTGTAAAAGTATGCACTCCTACCTTGGATAACCTCGTCATGAATCATGTCTGATTGAAGATTAGCAACCGATGTGAATACCGAAGAAGGACCGAATGAGGGCATCGTATGCGATTATGCCCTAGAGGAGCAATCTGCAGTGTGCTCAGGATTCCAAGAAATTCTTATCGCATCCACCACTAAGTGCTGAATTAACCAATGCCACGTCATTGTTAAGATTACCATTACGCTGGTGTCTCGAAGTATAAGTGTTGCACATGAGTGCAGAGTTTCTGGCATGCATGCGCATATCTTGAAATATTGGAAGATCACTTTTACCGTCAACTCCATTCAACGTTACGACGCCTCATATTCCACTCTACGGCCAGAATGACTACTTCAATACCTCTTTTACCGGGCTCGCAAACTGCAATCGTTCAGGACTCTGCAGGACAGCCAATCATCAGGAACAACGTTTCCATTCCTCAACTCCAGCCGAACACCCTCCTTATCAAGACAGTTGGCGTAGCCGTGAATCAATGTGACCACAAGATGGGAACCAACTTCCCCACTCCGGGCGCTATCATCGGCTCTGATTTCGTCGGCAAAATAGTACGCATGGATCCGACGGTTGGAACGGTGCGCCCAGACCTGAAACTAGGAGATACGGTCTGCGGCTACATTCACGGCTCTAATCCAGCTGAGCCGGGCAATGGAGCTTTTGCGGAATATTTACTAGCGCACGCACATTTGATTTACAAGGTTCCGGAAAGCATGAAGCCGCTAGAGGCGGCAGCGATAGGCGTTGGGTTATTGACTGCCGCATTGTCCCTTTGGAAGGCCATGAATTTGCCTTCCTCACCCGAGAAGCCGCTATCATCTGAAAGCCAACCTGTTTACGTGCTTGTATATGGGGCAAGTACGGCTTCTGGAACGATGGCTTTGCAACTGTTACGACTGTAAGAAAGCTTTGAGTGAATCAAAGATAGATTCAAGCCGCTAATTCTTCGTGCAGATCTGGATACACGTCCATAGCTACCTGCTCACCCCAGAACTTCGACCTTGTCAAATCATACGGGGCATCGCACGTACTCGACTACGCAGACCATGACGTGGCGAACAAAATCCGGCAGTTAACCCGCAACAAGCTAGCATATGCACTCGACTGTGTGACGGACAATTTCTCGGTCGCCTGCTGCTACTCCTCTATCGCTCGTACGGGGGGCCGGTACATCACTTTGGAGCTGTGTCCCGGGGAAATGCGACCGAAGCGCAGAGCGGTCAAGCATGATTGGATCTTTGCACTGGATATCTTTGGCAAGTCCATACCTCTGAGCAAAGGCTATGAGAGAGAAGCTAGCCCTGAAACGTTCGAGTTTGCGGTACGTTGGTATGCGGTGTTTCAGAAGCTTATTGATGAGGGGAGCATACGTGCTCATCCATTGCAAGAGCTAGAGCGGGGTTTCAATGGGATTATGGAAGGAGTTCGCTTGTTGAAAACGGGATCTGTTTCTGGGAAGAAATTGGTTGCCTTCCTGGAGTGAGAATGGCATTTGATACAAGCTGTAACAATGAATTCTGGCAATATTGCAATGTCTTCGTCTTTTGATACCCTTTCTCTGTGAAACAGCCTGCTGAATACGATGATTCGAGTCTCTCCGTGATTAAAAATGTACGGATCCCTATTGGATCTTTGGCATGTAAGTGTAAGTCGACGTAAATTACCGTAGGGTTTACAGGTATCCCGTCAATGCACAGACCTCCTCTCGCTTAGCCCCTTACTTTTTCCTTCAACGAAGCTAAAGCCTCACGTAAGCCTGTCGCATCGCCCCCAACGACTGTGAAAAGCAATCAACTCAGCTGCCGTGCTAAGACCTTGACCAAATGTCGACATACCAGCGTTGTTCTAGATCATCAAACCGAAATAACGTCTACGCGTTATGCGATGTTCAATAGGTGACATCTCCATCCTCGCTACACCCTACTTACTCACCACGTACCACTTTAGGGTCCGTTTGGACACCCACTCGGCAGCGCCCGCGCGGCATCAGAATCAGACTCGCATATATGGCTAGTAGCGCCCACGGCGACGGGTGGGATCTTCTGATGTGGGTCTCACTACACCACTCACCGCGTACCGCTTCAGAGTCCGTTCGGACACTCGCTCGGCAGCGCCCGCGCGGAATCGGGCCGAAGCCCGACTAAACGACCGGTAGCGCCGACGGTGACGGGCGGGATCTTCTGGTGTGAGGATAGCTCAAGTGTGGAGTTAGCCGCTTGAACTATTGCCGATAATGTGGTACATTGGTTGTGTACAAGATACCACCGAGATATCGCCTACGATCCGGTCCTTCTGGAGACGTGACACGGTCATACGGTATGCATATTACCTAGATTATGACCATCGGGATGGTAAAACCGCAGTCAATGTTCTCTCCGAGTTTTGGAGAAAGCCCAACCTTCCTGTGGAGTGGAAGGGATTCGTACTGCTGATGCTGGTAGGTCCGATTGGTTGTACGAGAGTGTGGATCACCCAACTACGCGAATACATTCGTACCACAGCCCAACCGTGTATTCACTCTTGTCTAGACTATCCCATTAGCGTGGCACCAAAGTAGCTTATCAGTCTACCCTGGTTATCCACAGCGACGTGGGATCTATGCGTTGCTTCTGCCTTAGATATTCTTGCTTTGTTGCAAGTGCTCGGAACTCTCGTTGCGAAAAAAGAAATTTGTACATACCATAATCAACAGTCATGTTCTTGTTCCCCAGTAACATCATTCAGGACCAGGGATGGTCTTCAATTGCTTATGGGGCTTGCATAAGCTTCCTTCTTCTTATCGGTCTGCGAATAGCTGGACGGCCTTCGCTACCAAAAGACGCACCCCGATTAGTCAAGGAGAACCTGCCCATTCTGGGATCATTGCGTTTCTTCAGACAACGATGGGCGTTCTGCAGAGATGCTGCTTCAGCTACTAAGACGGGAAACTACAGTTTCTATTGCGGGAATTACCCCGTCGTAGGTGTATCGGGACTCAACGGGCGCAAAGCCTTCTACGAGTCGAAAGAGTTCAGCTTAGCAGACGGGTATGTCTAAACATCCAACCCCAAGGAGGAAGCCTTAAAGTTGCGGTCCTGATGATCTTTTACATTATAGTTATGCAGCTTTGCTCACTGCTACCCCCGATGTCAACTCAACGGAGAATGGAATCAAGTTCGACGCCTGGTTCGCTAAGAAGCTCATCAAGCACTTCAAAAAAGAAAATTTGGCCAGAAATTTACCCTTTCTGCTGAGCGATGCCTTGTCCGCGCTTGAATGGATTTCGTTATCTGGCGGCACCAGAGGCGGTATGTTCGACCCTTTCGAGGAGATGAATCGCATCGTCTACCGTCTTACTATGCGCTCTATTGGTGTAAGGGAGATTTCTGAGTCTCCCGAGTTACTAGAAGAGTCGCTACATTTAGTCGAGGCGATTGATAAGAATAGTAGTACGGCGCGGATTATTTTCCCTTGGCTGCCTACGCTGAAGCACGGGAAGCGTCTAGTCGCATCTATACGGTTCTATTTCATGATTCATCGTCTCGTGCAGAATCGCAAGAAGACCGGGCGGCGAGAGGATGATATGGTACAAGTCCTGCTGGACGACGGAGAGTCTACTATGAAAATAGTCATGGTACGTATCGATCCTTATCTCTTGTAGTTTGAAATGCGATTTATGTGGCGGATGTTCATACTGTTCTCCCTAGTTCCTTATCAACGGCCTCTTAGCAGCCTTGCTCAATTCCGGTATCAACGCTGCATGGGTTCTCTGCTATTTAGCACTGAACCCGCAGTGGAAAGAGCGAGTCCGCGCTGAAGTCGATGAGGCCATTCTGAAACGATCAACCAGCCCGTCACAAACCTCCGTCGACGTCCTCGCCAAACTTACTCTCGATGAATGGGAATCTGAGTTCCCCGTCATCAACATGTGTCTGCAAGAGTCTATCCGCCTACAGACTGTTGGAACTGCTTTTCGCAAAAATGTCGGCGGTAAGGACGTAAAGATCGGGGGCACAGGGGAGATCGTGCCCAAAGATGGCTTTGTTGCTTTTCCTGTTGACGATGTGCATATGAATTCTGAGATATATCCGGATCCAACGACGTTCGAACCTGGGCGGTATACGCCTGAGAGGGCGGAAGACAAGAAGGTACCTTTAGGTTTTGTGGGCTGGGGTTCCGGCCGCCATGCTTGCTGTGAGTTCATCCCAAATGTTCTTCAACCTGCCTACTACTATGAATATTTTCTAACTGCAACGTCGTTACAGTGGGTATGAGGGTAAGCTGCTTCCTTTTCTTGTCTGTGCAATCGAAGCACTAACACATTGGCAAAGTTTGCTAAGCTGGAAAACGCTATCATAACGGCATCCTTTTCGGCCATGTTCGACTATGTCTTGTGTGACGCACAGGATAGACCAGTGACAGAGACGCCTCTAATTGATCGTGATTTGAAGGTGGTTGAGAGGCCTAAGATGCCGCTTCGGCTGAAGTATACGCTACGTGGATAGCTGTTATAATATGGGAGAGCATAGTTTGCATATTCAACACTGCAGACGGGTATAAGTTTGATTAGGGGCGGCGAGTTAGCCTTTCTGTAGAACTTGAGAAAGTTGTTATGACATCCAAAGGGCCAGCCTGTAATATGATCTGTCCTTGAGTAATCTGCTTCATGCAAAAACGACCAAGTGTTTTGCTCTCATCCAGCCTTCTTAGTGTTAAGCATTGATTCACAATGACCGCATCCTGAATGTATCCTACACGATTAGCTACTGCTCCCCACTTGCGGAGATTGCCGTCCCCAGAAGCCCGTGCCTCCACTGCGTCTGAAAGGAATATTACGTCTCCCGATTTCAAGTTCCGAATATTCGGTCGATCTCAACAGTTTCACCGAAGTGGGCCTCGCTCTCCCTTGTCTCTCGTACTGCATAGGACCGAGATGTTAGATGGGTTGACGCGTTGAAGACTTCGGATCCCAGTCAAACATAAGAAAGCACGCTACTCAATGTACCCCGGAAGTTCGTTTCAGTAGGTGGTTATACCCCCCGGTAGTTACAGGCGACGACCAGTCCACGCAAATTTGTGGGGCCAATATAGTGGCTAAGCGTATGGGGAATGCAGAAGTCTCTCAGAAGGGCCTTTTGTGAAGGCGGAAAGTAGGCGGTCCGATTGCTTCGGTGAAGATCAAGGTCCATACCTTCCTCTCTGTACGAAGGAGCCCGTATATGGTGTCACCCTCGGCTATCATTGGACTAGCGTTCGTGGTAACTTGATACGTAGGACCTGCTTCGTAGTTGTGTTGATGTGGTGTTAGAGATAGGAGGCTTAAAGGGCAGGCTACAACTTACATGACCGCATTCGATAGAGCCATCAAGTACATTGCTCGAGTTCTCATATCTCTAACATCGCCTTCAATCGTTGTTCCTTTCAGCACTTTCCTCTTCACACGTCTCTTATATCTCCAGAATAGCGTTGCAGACATATACATCAGTCGTATAGCATTGTTCGAACATGACAAGCATGCATGAGCCAATCGCAATCGTCGGCAGTGCTTGTCGTTTTCCTGGCGACACGAATACTCCCTCGAAGTTGTGGGAACTGCTTCAGAATCCCAAGGACCTTTGCATTCCTGTACCGCCATCCCGTTTCAACGCATCAAGCTTCTATCACAAGAATAGCGCCTACCACGGCCACAGCAATGTTGAGGGAATGAAGTCTTACTTCCTCTCGGAGGACGCTGTGGAGCGCCGCTTCGACGCAGGGTTCTTTGGCATCAACCCGGCGGAGGCCAACGTGTTGGATCCGCAGCTCCGTCTACTGCTCGAAACAACGTACGAGGCTCTTGAGGCAGCAGGCCAAACCATGGATGTGCTTCGGGGTTCGGACACCGGGTGCTATGTCGGGTTGATGATGGGAGAGTACGAACAGTTCATGATGAGAGACGTCGAGAGCATCGGCACGTACCATATCATGGGCACGGCTCGCAGCCTGATGTCGAATCGACTGTCGTACTTCTTCGACTGGCATGGACCTTCGATGACGATCGACACGGCATGCAGCTCAAGCCTAGTAGCGGTACATCAGGCGGTGCAACAGCTTCGGTCGGGACAGTCGCGAGTTGCCATCGCAGCAGGAGCTAATCTCATCCTCGATCCGATTACGCATATTAGCGAGAGCAAGCTGCAGATGCTCTCTCCTGACGGGCGTGGTCGTATGTGGGATGCGGACGCGAATGGATATGCTCGCGGTGAGGGAGTCGCAACTGTGGTGTTGAAGAAGTTAAGCGACGCGCTAGCAGATGGTGATGACGTTGAGTGCATTATCCGCGAGACGGGTGTCAACCAGGATGGCAAGACACGTGGGATCACATTGTAAGTAGACTCACGGGTCCGGTTGTTTGACTATCACAGAGACTAACCATTGCCCTAGACCTAGCGCAGCCGCTCAGGCGGCTCTCATACGAGATACGTACCGCAGGGCTGGACTGGATCCACTGTGCGATGCGGACCGACCCCAGTATTTCGAGGCCCACGGCACAGGCACACCAGCAGGGGATCCGATCGAGGCAGAGGCCATCCACTCGGCGTTTTTCGGACAGGAGGATGCGGATGATGGGCGACTCTGGGTCGGCAGCATCAAGACCGTATGCGGCCACACTGAGGGCACTGCCGGCATCGCTGGGCTCATGAAGGCGTCACTGGCACTGCAGCAGAGCGTCGTGCCCCCAAACCTGCTCCTCAATCGCCTCAATCCCCGCATAGAACCTTTCGCCGCCCATCTGCAGGTACCAAGACGCGCCGAGCCATGGCCGAAAGACCAAAGGCGACCGCGGCGGGCAGGCGTCAACAATTTTGGCTTTGGCGGCACCAACTGCTTTGCGCTGCTCGAGGCATATGATGCCAGTCCGCCAGCAACACCAGCCCATAACGGTACGACTGCCGCTGTGCCATTTGTGTTTTCGGCCGCGTCTGAAAAGGCGCTGAGCAGATACCTAGAAGCGTTCGCAGCCTTCGTCGAGGCTAATGAGCAGACTGTATCACTGCGCGATATGGCTTACACGCTGCACACTCGCAGGAGTCGCTTGCAGTATGCGACCGCTGTGGCAGCCGCCGATACTCGCGAGCTGTATACCAGACTGCGCGA
This sequence comes from Paraconiothyrium sp. Pb-2020, assembly GCA_022419385.1. Lineage (NCBI taxonomy): Eukaryota > Fungi > Ascomycota > Dothideomycetes > Pleosporales > Didymosphaeriaceae > Paraconiothyrium > Paraconiothyrium sp. Pb-2020. The sequence continues at coordinate 5,319,156 of JAJUBI010000002.1, read as the reverse complement.
GAAGCTCCAGGCTGCCTCATCTGGCAGCCCCGTGGGCGTCCGCGCACAGCTGGGGCGCGACATGGGCATCGTGGCTATATTTACGGGACAGGGCGCCCAATGGCCTCGCATGGGCGCAGAGCTACTCAAACATTCGCCGGTAGAGGCGATCATCGCTGACCTCGAAGGGCACCTGAGCCGCCTACCACCCTCTGATCGTCCCCAGTGGTCGCTGCGTCAGGAGCTGGAACGTGGTGTCGAGTCTTCGCGTGTGGGCGAGGCTAGACTGTCACAGCCGCTGTGCACCGCCCTCCAGATTGTGCTTGTTGACCTTCTGCGCGCTGCCGGCATTACCTTCACCGCTGTCGTGGGCCATTCATCCGGTGAGATTGCCGCCGCATATGCTGCCAACGTCCTCTCTGCCCATGATGCCATTGCCATTGCCTATTACCGCGGCCTGCACACCAAGCTCGCTGGTATACAGGGCCACAAGGGTGCCATGTTGGCTGTCGGCGTTACGGCTGACGACGCTTCAGAGCTCCTCGAATCGCCAGTCTTCGAGGGCCGCGCCACAATCGCTGCCTACAACGCCTCTTCCAGTCTGACACTGGCTGGCGATGCTGATGCCATTGAAGAGCTGCAGGCCATCTTGGAAGACGAAGACAAGTTCGCCCGTTTGCTCAAGGTGGACAAAGCCTACCATTCACATCACATGGCCCCGGTCGCCGGACCTTATGCCGAATCTTTGCGCTCTTTGAATATCCAAGTTTCTACCCCAACTTGTACCTGGATCTCCAGTGTATCTGGAAAGAACATACTTCATCATGGTCTGGACAGCCTGAGCCATCAGTACTGGGTCGACAATGCCGTGAACCCGGTCCTGTTTATGCAAGCTGTTCAGAAGACAGCCACCGACCTCGGCCCCAGTAAGAATCTCCTCGCTCTCGAGGTTGGTCCCCACCCGGCATTACAAGGCCCAGCAGCACAAACAATCCGAGAGACGATCGGAGCGGATATACCCTATACAGGGCTCTTGAAAAGAGGCGCCCGAGACAATGTAGCTGTAGCAGAAGGGCTAGGTCACATTTGGACACACATGGGCCAGCCCTCGCTTGATCTGCATGCCTTCGACAACTTCATGTCTGAGAAAGGTCCCCCGAGACTCGTGAAGGACCTTCCAACATACGCGTGGGATCATCATGTCGACTATTGGCACGAGTCGAGATATACCAAGGCTTCCATGTCCAGACCCAGAGTCCACGAGCTTCTTGGCCATATGACCAGTGACGCCTCCGTCGAACAAGAGTTGAGATGGCGTCAAATCCTGAGTCCCGCAGAGATCCCTTGGCTTGGTGGACACCGACTCCAGAGCCAGATCGTCTTTCCCGCTGCTGGGTACGTGGTGCTTGCTATCGAAGCCTGCAGGGAATTGCTCGCACTTGTTCCTGCGTTTGGCACCGCGAAACTCATTCAAGTCCATGATGTCAACATCCAGCAAGCTTTGACCTTTGACAGCGATGATTCCAGGGTCGAGGCTATCTTTGCGCTCAACAACATCACTCGGGAAGCCGACATAAACTCTGCCAACTTCAAGTATTCAGCTGCCTCCTCGGGGACTGGTCATGGCTTGCACAGTGACTCGCAGTTACGCGTGCTCACTGTTGGTTATGTTAAAATCTCTCTCGGAGAACCAAGTCCTCAAACCCTCCCGACCAGGGGACCGTCACCTGACAGTCTTCTCCCTGTACGGGCAGAAGAATTCTACGAGTCGCTAGAGCGGTTGGAGTACGAGTATTCTGGAGAGTTCCGTGCTTTATCAGATCTCAAAAGGAAACTCGGTTCAGTCACTGGTTCTGTTGCAGGCCCTAGCAAGGGCCTGAAGTCTGAACTCTTGGTGCATCCTGGTATGCTAGATGCAGCTTTCCAAGCAGTACTACTTGCCAAAGCAGCACCCTTTGACGGCAGTCTATGGAGCATGCACGTCCCGAAGACCATAGACCGTATCACAGTCAACCCTTGCACTTCAGGGAGTCATATCACCAGCGGTCAACAATTGCCGTTCAGCTCCTACCTGCAGCACAGAATGGCCGATTCCTTCAAGGGTGATGTAGATGTGTACCCTCCACGGGGACATTCGTTCTCGGCTTTGGATGAGTCTAGCTACGCAATGGTTCAAGTCGAAGGGCTCGACTGCGTTCCGTTCTCTCCACCTACTGCTCAGGACGACCGGGAAATAATGTCCGTTATGGTATGGGACAGTGCGTTCCCGGATGCTGCAAAGGCTGCCTACGATTTGAGTCCGATTCCCGACCCACGAGAGCTTGAGCTGGCTCGCTTTCTCGAGAGACTATCTTTCTACTACCTAAAGCAACTACAGAATTCCATTCCCCTCAATCACCCATCTCGAAATGACGAGCAACCTCTCAGTAGACTTTTTACCTTCGCTAAACACGTCGATTCTCGAATTGCAAATGGTCAGCTACCTTTTTGGAAAGAGGAATGGTTCCAGGATACACAAGCAACCATCGCTGCAGCGTCGAAGCCATTTACAGATGTCGTCGACTACAAGCTCCTAACAAGGATCGGCGAAAACCTGCACGACATTGTGAAAGGCAAGACGTCGGCGATCGAGCTGACCATGAAAGATGATCTTCTGAACGATTTCTACCCTGTCGCTCTTGGCATGGCCCATCATACCAAGTATCTCGCAAGAACCGTCAAGCAGATCACGCACAGATATCCCCATATGAACATCCTCGAGATTGGAGCTGGAACTGGTGGTGCGACAAAGGCGATTCTCGATATGGTGGGCGACAGCTTCTCGTCGTACACCTTTACCGATATCTCCGCAGGATTCTTCCTCAGGGCGAAAGAACAATTTAGTTCGCTGTCGTCATCTTCACGGTTGGCATACAAAGTCCTGGACATCAGCAAAGACCCTTTCCACCAGGGCTACGCAGAGAAGGCTTATGATTTGATTGTTGCGTCTCAGGTACTCCATGCGACGCCGGTGATGCGTCAATCTCTCCTGAACACGAGGCGACTACTCAAGCCTGGTGGCTATCTCGTCGTCAATGAGGGGATCAACAACGACACTGCACGTCTCGGAACAATTTTTGGTGCATTCCCTGGCTGGTGGCTAGGCGCAGAAAATGATGGCCGAAGCTTGGGCCCCAATCTCGCCGTGTCCGAATGGAATGAGCTTTTACGCAGCACTGGGTTTTCTGGGTGCGATTCTCAGGTCGCTGTTGTCGATCCTCTCTTGACTCCGAATACTGTCTTCGTTTCGCAGGCCGTCGATGCCCGAGTAAACTTCCTCCGCGACCCGCTAGCTGTCTCTCCACAAGCACTGCAACTAATAAACCCCGCGTCCGAACCTTCAATGCAGGAATTGCTAATTGTCGGCGGTGAGAACTCTACAGCCGCAGAGATCGTTTGCCAATTGCAGTTGCTCTTGAAGAAGTACTTTGCCAAGATGACACACCTCCACTCGCTTGCGGATGTCGCAGCTCTGAATGTGCACATCTCTTCCCAGACAACGATTTTGAGTCTCTCCGACATCGATAAGCCAATGTTCCAAGATCTCACTGACCACGATCTTCGATCAATGAAATATGTCTTACATAATGCTGGCTCAGTGTTGTGGATCACGCAGGGGCGGCGTGCTCAGGATCCCTTCGCCAATAGTAAGTCATCCGGGCATTCAATCTACTTTCATATAGTCTTCCGAAATCCTTTTGCACGCTTGAACTTGAAATTGAAGCTACTCTTTTGAGGAACGATGCTGACTCGAGCTTTCTCAACCACAGTGACAGTTGGACTGGTACGTGCGGCGCTGCTTGAGATACCCACACTGGCGTTCCAGTTCCTGGATTTTGAAGGGGCCGGTTCTTTGGACTCCAGGTTGATTGGGGAGTACCTTCTTCGCTTCAAGGCCGGATTAGCCTGGGCTCCACGAAGGGACAATACAGAAAGTAGTCTCCCTCTGCTCACAACGGTCGAGCGAGAATTTGTTCTCGACAAAGAGGGACAAACACTCATTCCACGTATCATTCCCAAGAAGGATCTGAACGATCGTTACAATGCCGCCCGCCGTCCCATTTACGCAACCAAGACACTCCAGGAACGCGAGGGTGAGATATCGGACGTACACGATGTCACTATTAGGTTTGACACGCACCGTAAAGAGTACTATCTCGAGGAATTTGAACGAGAGGCCAGCTCTGACTTACTACACCTCACACACTCACTTCTTTTGGCCTGCAGAGTCAAAGGTCTTGGATACGCTCACGTGAGCCTTGCAAGGGATAAGGGCTCGTTACGGGTTATACTATCAAGCGAACTCGCCCCTTCCATCCCTTCTCTGCAAGCCCTATCAAGGGTTCTATCGAGTAGAGAAGAGATGCTCCTTAGTGAACCAGAGGTCACGGCTCGATTTCTCCGTATCGTGGCCGGGAACATTCTTACCATGGACATTCTTAGCGGCTTGTCCCACAGCGATCATGTAGTCCTCTACGAGCCGGAGCCCGCTTTTGCAACGATGATCAAGAAGGAGGCCGCAGGCAACCAGGTGGGTGTAACGATACTCTCGTCCACCATGAGTACGCAGCGATGCGAACTTCTTGGGTGGTCATGGATCCACCCTCAAGCTCCCGCTCGAATCGTCCGCGATCTTTTGCCCAAGGATGCCTCCGTCTTCCTGATTTGCAACGATACCCGTGAAAGGGACGTTGTAGACTCTACAGCCCGGATCCGCTTACATCTACCCCAACGATGCAAAGTCACGTCCATTGCTGAACTGCATGAAATTAGAGCAGATGTTGATCTCGGTGCCACTGGATCCTCCGACTTGAATCTACGTACTCTCCTGGACACAGCCATTAGACGTGCTTTGGAAGACCTACCCCACTTGAGCTTGGAGAGCCCTGTCATTCCGATTGACCGGATATCGGATGTCAATATCGCCATCAGCTCTGGAAATGATGGTAAAGCTCGCCATATTGTTTTGAAATGGGAGTCTGCATTCCAGGCTCAGGTTCAAATCCGCCCCGTTGACGATCGAAACATGTTCTCCAACACCAAGACATACTGGCTTGCTGGACTCACCGGCAGCCTGGGTCTATCTCTTTGCGAATGGATGATTGAGAAAGGTGCCAGATACATCGTCATGACTAGCCGCAATCCTAACGTGTCTCGTGCATGGCAAGAGAGAATGGCGTCTCTGGGTGCGGTCGTCAAAGTACATTCCAAGTAAGTGGGAGCATTAACAAATTCCGTGACAACTTTATTATATCAAGCATTGCCTATCGAATTTGACTAATGAATTATCTTGTGTAGTGATCTTACGAACCTGGTCCAGACCAAGTCTTTATATCTTGACATCTGTTCCGCCATGCCACCAGTCGGAGGCGTCGCATCGGCCGCTATGGTGTTGGTGGATACGACACTCAGCAACATGGCGCTCGAAGACATGGAAACGGTCTGTCGCCCCAAAGTGAAAGGCACGCTGAACCTGGACAAGATATTTTTCAACGTTGATCTTGAGTTCTACATCGCCTTTTCGTCCATCGTTGCCGTTACCGGAAACCCTGGACAAGCGAATTACGCGGCCGCCAACATGTTCATGACTAGTCTCGTTGAACAGCGGAGACAACGCGGCCTTGCTGCCTCGGTCATACACATTGCGCCCATTTTGGGCGTTGGATATGTTACGGAGAAGAGCGATAGGACCAAGACGAACTTTCCGCGCACCACTGGCTATTCCCTCACATCTGAACAAGACTTCCATAAGCTGTTTGCTGAAGCTGTGCTGGCTGGACGCACGCATTCAGAGTCCGATGGATATTTTGAAATCGCACTGGGACTGCACAAGGTCGGCTCAAATCCCGAGAAACCACCGTATTGGTTCGACAATCCAACTGCGACGCATTTCATTCGAAACGACGAAACCGCCGATGTCTCCAAAACTTCCATAGCGAAGGCTTCTGTCAAGTCTCTCCTCCTACTTGCCAAGAGTACTGCCCAAGTATTGCAGGTGATGACAGATGCTTTGAAGCCCTTCATTTGCTCGCTTTTCCAGGTTCAAGGGGGCACTGATCTGAGCGACTCTGAATTTTTAGACCTTACCCTGGACGGCATTGGTCTCGATTCTCTCCTCGCTGTTGAGATCCGTACGTGGTTTCTGAAGACAGTCAACGTCAATCTGCCGGTGATGAAAATTCTTAGCGGTTTGTCTGTTCGCCAGCTTGTCGCCATCGCCAAGGACAATCTATCCACTGACCTCATACCCAATGTTGTATCTGGAGCTGGTGGAGATTTGGCACAGCGCGAGAACCAGTCATCTCAGCCGGCGGTCGTGCTGAAAGAAACCAAGAAGAGCGAAGAATCAGTCGTTGTCGCTTCTTCTTCGTCTTCATCTTCCGATACGGGCGGCACGGACGGGTCATCTTCCACAGCCACCACGGAAATGGATGTATCCTCCACAGCAGCGTCGAAGAGTCCCCCAAGCACCCCACCAGAAGAGCAATTAAGTCCAGTTATCATCACTCGTAGCCGCGGAGATACGATCATAGAACGGTTCATAGAACTATCATTCAGCCAGACCATGTTCTGGTTCGTGTTGAAGTTTCTGGACAACATGGCTGGGCTTAATCATACAGGGGTGTTCAAGATCACAGGCCGTCTTCGCATTCCGGATTTGGAAAGGGCCATAGTACACCTCGCCAAACATCACGAGGTTTTGCGTACCTGTTTCAGAGTCGTCGATGACCGGCCGCAACAAGGCATCATGGAGAGTGGTTCGTTGTGCTTGGAGCGCAGACAAATTACTAGTGAGGGGGAAGTTGCGACTGCTACTCGAGAGCTCCAAGAGTACACTTATAATTTGGAGTCAGGAGAATGTCTGCGAGTACTGCTCCTGGAGTTATCATCAGACGTCCATTTCCTCTTATATGGAACGCACTCTCTGGTCATGGACGGGATATCGGGCACCATCCTTACACGAGACTTATTGCGACTATACGAAAACGAGGCTGCAGTCGACAACAGCGCTCCAGTCTTTCAATACTCTACCTTTGTTCGGACCCAAATTGACGCCTTCAAGACTGGCGAAATGGAAGATAGTTTGCGGTTTTGGAGGAAGGAACTTACGCCCTGTCCACCGCCGCTTCCAGTGTTGCGTATCTCTCCAGTCATAACTCGGCCAGTGCAAACGAGTTATCAGAACTGTAGGGATGATCTTTCGATAGATGCAGCGATGAAATCGCGTATCTGGGATATCTGTCGACGCTGCAAAGTTCGCCCCTTCCATTTCTTCCTCACCGTCTTCCGTGCACTCCTATCACGATTTGCCGAAGCAGAGGAGGTTTGCATTGGCATAGCGGATGCCAATAGGTCTCATGAAGGCGCTATGGATGGCCTAGGTCCATATATCAATCTCTTGCCCTTGCGCTTCTCGAACAGCGCATTGCAGAAATTTGAAGGCGAGCTCCAGAAGACCAAGGCCAAGTCTACTTCAGCACTAGCACACTCGGATATTCCTTTCCAGCTCTTATTGAATGAGTAAGTATACATTCCCCCTGTCGTCTTATTCATAAGCTGCAATACAGAGAAATCACTGACTTGTCGCAGCCTCGGTGTTTCCCGTTCAGCAACCCACGCACCCATTTTCCAGGCCTTCTTCGACTATCGCCAAGGAATGCGCAAAACACAGGCATGGGGCGAATGCCAACTAGAACTACTGTCCTTCCAGGCATCAGAGCTTCCTTATGATATCTCTCTTGATATCATAGATGATGCAGGAGATGACACTTGCCATCTGATGCTTCTCACTCGTGGAGACATGTACGGAGAGGAAGATGTCCGGTTCCTGCTCAGGAGCTACGAGAAGTTGATTAATTCTCTCGTGAGCACTCCGAGTGCCGCATTTGCAGATCCACATATCTTTGATGCGGAAGACATTGAGCGTGCGCTCCGTTTTGGCAGAGGTAACAATTTCCACCCATTACTCTCAATTCCAACGATGTGTCACGTGGCTGCTAACAGTATGAGTATAGGGGAATCTATTTCATCTCAATGGCCGTATCAATCCATTATCGGTCAGGTCGAGGCTGTGGCGAACTTGAATCCTAACGATGCGGCACTCAAGCTCCCATTTGGCGGCAAGTCGATGACCTACGCTGAGATGCTGCAAAAGGCTCAGGGAATAGCTTCGGTCCTTCGGGCTGAAGGATGTAACGCCGGCTGTATTGTCGCAGTCTATCAAGAGCCGACTCCAGACTGGCTTTGCTCTGTTCTGGGCGTGTTTGGCAGCGGGGCCGTCTGCGTACCATTTGATGCCGGAACGCTAGTCAAGCGTCTTGCAGACATGGCGGACAACAGCAAAGCTCAATATATTCTTGTCGATTCCAGTACCGGAACTCAGGCTACGAAACACCTTAACACGGATGGTGTTCGCAAAATCATCAATGTCGAGCAGGTTTCCGCTTTCGTTCCCGACAAGACCCAGACGGTCGATGCCCTAACACTGCCAAAAGCGGATGATCCAGCCATGATCTTATACACGAGTGGATCTACAGGCGTTCCCAAGGGTATTGTTCTGAAGCATGGCGGGTTCAGGAATTGGGCTGAATTTGTTCCACCCTTATTCAGATCCGGAGGCAGAGACACGGTGCTGCAACAAAGCTCTTCAGGCTTCGATATGGCCTATCTCCAGTCCTTCTTTGCGCTCGCATACGGAGGGACAGTGTGCATTGTCCCTCGTGCCATGCGAGTGGATGCTCGCGCCATTACCCAAATCATCGCCTCCGAGGGCGTTACCGTTACCCAGGGCGTGCCTTCTGAGTACAGCAATTGGTTGCGATACGGGGACAGTGAAAGCCTTGCAAATTCTATATATTGGAAAACGGCCATGTGCGGGGGCGAGCCAGGTACGAACATTGTGCTGGAACTGCAGGCCACCCTTGGACCTCAACCCCGACCGCGCTTTTTTCACATGTACGGCCCGACCGAGATCACCTTCATCACTACAGCCATGGAGCTTTTCTATGGGGATGACGACAAGACACCTGCCGTTGGTGGACCGTTCCCGAATTATTCTGTCTATGTTTTGGACGAACAACTCCGGCCAGTCCCGCCCGGCGTTCAAGGCGAGATATATATCGGTGGGGCAGGCGTTGCTTCAGGCTATCTGGATAATGCAGTGTTGACAGAAGAGAGATTCTTACCAGACCCTTACGCCCCAGCATCGTTCAGGTCTTGCGGGTGGACTACTATGCACCGCACCGGAGACAACGGGCGATGGCGCAAGGGCGGTTGTCTACTCATAGAAGGCCGCAGATCTGGCGATACCCAACACAAACTTCGAGGCTTGCGCGTTGACCTCCAAGAGATCGAAAATGTCATGCTCAAGGAGTCCAATGGCCTACTCACCGATGTTGTTGTATCGGTCACTCGCACATCCCCTCAGAGCCCCGAGTTTCTGGTTGCCCATGTCAGATTCGACCCCAACCACTGCCCAGCCGAGAATGATCACCAGCATGTGTTGAGTGAGTTGTCTTCTAATCTCCCTTTGCCGCAGTACATGTGGCCGGCTGTGGCGATCGCCGTCCAAGAATTACCTATGATGAGCTCGGGAAAGCTGGATCGTAGAGCAGTTGCATCATTACCGCTTCCAGAATTGCCGAATGTCAGTGAGATTGATGACGACGACAAGGCTTCCGACGCAATCCTTACACAAACTGAGGCACGATTAAAGAAGATGTGGCAAGACATCATTTCAAAGGATGTCTCTAGGCGGCACCGCATCCGGCCTGACACCGATTTCTTCCACGTTGGCGGCACCTCTATGCTTCTTTTGCGACTACAATCACAGATACAGAAGGGCTTTGGCTTCGACTTTCCTTTTGCGGAAATGTTTGAAGCTAGCACTTTAGGGGCCATGTCAAAACGCATCGACGACAAGAGGAGGTCGGGATCGGAGTGTTTCGACTGGGAATTGGAAACTGCCGTTCCAGTATCACTCGACTCGGCACTGAAGAATGCTAAAATTCCTCTCCGCGCGCCTACCAAGGTGGTGATCCTTACGGGAGCTACTGGTCTGCTTGGACAAGCCTTCTTACAGGCGTTGGTCGACGACGCAAACGTTGAGAAGATACATTGCGTTGCATTGCGAAACATGCGCACCCGTGTATCCTCGCTTCCACTTCTTGCACATCCAAAGGTGATTCCGCATGAGGGAGATCTCGCACTGTCACGTCTGGGGCTAGACGAAGCCACAGCCACCCTCATCTTCCGAGAAGCAGATCGGATCATTCACAATGGGGCCGACACTTCTCACCTCAAAACGTACCGATCGCTGCGAGCGGTCAATTTACATGCCACAAAAGAAATTGTTTCGATGTGCTTGCTCGCTGGCAAGAAGATGCCTATTCACTATGTCTCGACAGCGAGCATCCTGCAATACTCTGGGCTAAGCGAGTTCGACGAAGAGTCGGCGGCTTACTATCCGCCACCCTCCGATGCGTTTGATGGGTACAGTGCGTCCAAGTGGGCAAGCGAGCGATACCTGGAGAAGGTCCACCAGCACAGCGACGGCAAATGGCCTATTTGGATCCATCGCCCCACCAGTGTTCAGCGCAGCGCCCTTACTTCACGAGCCGATATCAACAGTCTCGACGTCGTAAGCAATCTACTCAAATACTGCAAGCTCGCCAATGCTGTGCCAGTCTCGCCGAACCTCCGTGGCTTCATCAATTTGACCAGATTAGATAATGTGGTCGCTAGCATGATGGCTGAGATCCATGTTACCATTCATCACGACCAGGAGTACTTTCCAGTGCGGTATCTTCACGAACGTGGTGATATCGATATCCCATTCGACGACATCAAGAGCTTCATTGATGCCGCGACGGGACGTGACGCCGAGAAACTGGCGCTTCATGATTGGGCCAGACGCGCGGCGAAGCTAGGAATGGACTCGGTGCTTGTAGCTTATTTCGAGACGGTGTGTCGCGCGCCGCCTGTCGTGTGGCAACGGCTCCTCAAGAAGAGTGATTTGAAGTAGTTTAGATGTGTTCTATAGTTAGTAGTTTGCTAAGCGGAAATTTCTCACTACATGTTACCTCGTGTACATTGCCATTCCATCTTACCCCCATCACTCTACTGGAGGTCCATAATGCCTTCAAAGTAGAGATAGTCATTTCCGTTCCGAGATATTGCATCATGCATTTATATGTTCCTATCCGCTTGGTCCAAATAACTGAGTTTTACAGGCCCTCCCCGAAAATCGCTAAGCCGGGGGAAAAACGAACTTTCCTTCGAAACCTTACCTCTTCGATTAGCATTTTGCCCTCTTCGAAGCCTTCAACCTCGTGATTCTTGTCACTTCTTTCAATGATCCTCTGATCCCCCACCTGAGTAACTCGTGCCGTCATAGGTTGCTTTTCTTGATATACATCGAACACTTCAATGCGGAGCCTTGCGCCTTCTGCTATCCAAATGGTTGCCCGTTGTCGGGCTTTTGTCCTGTGCAGGATATTGTCCATAGCAGGTTTTGGCTCGTTGGCTTGGTCTTTTCCAGTCGCGATTCGACATGGTCAGTGACGTATTTCGGTAGTATTCTAATGCGACTGGCTACGGTTTGTCATCGGAGGGTATACTTGTCAAGGGCGTTCTCTTGTTCCGGTATTTCAGGATAGATTCAGGGGATACTCATGATTACGGAAGTGCTAGGCTTGATAGGCTGATATCGTTCGTTGATGTGAAGGAAGGGTGTTTTGGGTTGGTCGAGTGCGTCACCGTGGCTACAACGAGGCTTCGGATAAGAAATTGACTGACTTTTCACTATTGATGCGGTGCTTGTGGGTATATCCAAAAAGTTTGTGATTTTCACTTAGTCCCTCGTGAGATGTCTCTCGGAGTCATCTTGGCGATCATCGCAGCTGCAGAACATGATACTGTATCGTGGGGACGTCTACGGCTTTGAAATCTTTTCACAGTCAATATATTACTCTATATGACGTAAAACGAAGCTATGACTGGAACGGTGCGAGTAGGATAGACCGACCACATTACGACTTGCTGATGCTAGTATATTTTGGTGGGAAGTGGGCAGGGTGAGTCGCTCGCCCATTAAGGCAATGGTTACTCCAGATGGGAACGATTAGGCCGGGCCAACGAGTGTTCCACGCTAGTCAACGGCCAAACATGACCTATCTATTATCTATCTAATTAAGCGCGTATTGGGGTCTATAGATCTAGAGGGACGTAATTTCAAGCGTTAAATATCAAATTTTGGCCTATAATAGAAGTAGAACGTAAGCAGCAAAGTTAGTAAGTTTAGGTATAGTGCCTCTAACAGGAAAATGCTGAGACCCACATTTGTAAGATGTTCGGATGGTGACGTTACTAAGATTACCTGATTCACCACCTCATTCAACGGGCCCTGATAACTGGCTGCTAGCTGGAGGAAACGCGGCCTAAGTACGTTACACCCTCTTCACAACTCCAAAATGGCCACCGTAATCGTCTTTGGTCCAACAGGCAACATTGGCTCCGTCGCCGCCCAAACCGCGCACCAAAATGGCGCCAAAGTCTGGCTCGCTATGCGCGACCCCTCCAAGGCCATCCCAGGCCTCACCCCCGCTACCGAGAAAGCCGGCAACTACTCGCGCGTCCACGCCGACCTCAGCAAGCCCGACACCGTCGCCACAGCCGTCAAGACCGCAGGCGCCACGCGCGCCTTTATTTACGTCGCTATGGGTACGCCCGACCATATGAAGGGCACCGTCGAGGCGCTTAAGGCTGCCGGCGTCGACTTCGTCGTGTTCCTAAGCAGCTTTACGATCGGGCATACTCAGCCGGCGGACGTGCAGCCGACCGAGTCTATCCCGTACGCGCATGCGCGGGTTGAGGTTACACTGAACGAAGTTTACGGGCCAGATGGGTATGTGGCTGTGCGTCCTGGGGCGTTTGCCACGAATTTGTTGCGGCAAAAGGAGGGGATCCGTGCTGGGGAGGTCAAGATGTATGGGCCCGGGTTCAGAATCGATTGTATTACGCCCGTGGATATGGGCGGAGTGATCGGGGCGATTTTGGCTGAGGGTTCACCCCGGGATGGGCAGCGCAAGATCTTTTTGTATGGTCCGCAGATTCTGTCGCAGAAACAGGCACTGGAGATTATTGGCGAGGTACTAGGGAAGGAAATCAAAGTTGCAGGCATTGCCGCGGACGAGGCGTTGGCGCAGTACCTTGCTAGGGGTGCTCCCAAGGCAATGGCGGAGTATATGATTAGGGCGGTAGGGGACACGAACCCCGACTTGGAAGATGGGTCGTGGCTGGCGCATTATGAGGAGGGCAAGGAGAATGTGAGCAAGTATACGGGGAGACCTGCCACTGGGTTCCGGGAGTGGGTTGAGGCATACTCGGAGCGCTTCAAGTGAGCGTGGGGATTTTGAAGGGGGCGAATGATTCATGCAAAGCTGAGTGCCATTGCTGTCGTTAGTATTAGACTGGCCACGCAGCCATTAGGTACACGCCGGATGCTCTGTACGCGTGGGTGTAGCTCCCACTGACAGCACAGCAAGTTGGCCATGGGAGATATCAACCAAATCCTGACTACCCCCTGTTCATCTCTCACAGACAGTCAGTGGCCATGGGCATATCCCATGCTAGAACGCGACTCCTACTGTGGATTTCATACAGCACCGTCACGGATAGCGGGGCCAATGCTAGATGCCGCAAGAAACCGAGTACGCAGAGAATTATTTGAACAAAGAGGCGCCTTATTTCGCAAAATTCAGTTATCAAAAAGCCCTAAAATGCTTCATATACATCTGGGCTGATAAAATAATGAACGAGTTTCAATTGAACCTGTGGCACAATCTCGTGCAGCTCTTCCAGAGTTTTTGCACCCTCGCCCAATCCCATTCCTCATACAGCTATATATCTAACGCAATTTCCAGGGCGGCCCCGAGTGCTGGCCTTCGAGATTGTTAGTATCTGTAATAATAGTTTCAATAATCCAAAGACGGACATAGAGAAAAGCAGACTCTTGCACAGCTATACGATTGCCCAGGTGCCCAGGTGGATGGTTTATCACGTGACTAAAAAACCAAGCATCCGGCGCGTAGGTTTAGATCCTTGTAGCGTAAATCCTGCGCCTTACCTCTAAGGGTATTGACTGCAAGCACCTTATTAGCAGAAATCGTTAACTTGCAACGAAAATTACCTATCGTGGGAAGTAAGCGAAAGGAAACGCTACAAGGATCCAAATCGACACGCCTGCACCCTGTATGCGGCAAACCCTACATGGGTCCATCATCGTATCTGGCGCGGAGGATCTAGTCGGGACCACTGTAGGAAAGAGAGTAGGACCATTAGAACTGCCCAGTGAGGAACCCAAACACGCTTGTGCGTAGTAGCTTAAGCGAGAGAGGTTCCGAAAATAGTCCTGAGGCGACCAAGACAGGGCTTCAGAAGCCTCCAAGAGTGACACGCAATTTTCGCTTCGATGGGAGCCAGAACCGGTTCCGGTGTGATGGCTGGTGTCCTAACGTTAGAGCGAACCCAACGCATTCTAGGAAGGCACCAAGATACAGCTCCCAGAATTAGTCCACGATAAAGCCTCTCTCAAGGCACTGTAGTACTTCCTTCGCGCGGTTGTTTGCGAGCGATCGTCGAGAGTGAACTAGGCCGGATCTTGTTGCATCAACCCCACATCTAATGGCCATTTCCGCACTAGTCCTATTTTTAGATAGGCCCTCTGCGAGATCCGCAAGAGGCGGGATCTATAAGCCATTTCTCCAGGCTGTGTCCAACGTGCGATACGACGCAAGAATGAGGAACGTGATTGTAGCCGAAACATTGCAATCAGTATTAGATCGCTCTAGCAGAGTGTCGTTGCTATAGTCTATAAAGTCATGCCAGCCTACTGTAGCTATGTAGACAAGTAGCCTCGGCAGTGATGCGCATTGACTGCGAAGACGCCGTAAACCTCGCGAACTATTGCAAGTGTAAAGAGATTCAAGATCCGTCGGAACATCGGCATCATTTAGTGGAAACCTGCGCCTTGGCAACAATTGCTACAGAAAGAGTCTGCGGTCCGTCATTGAACGCCTATTTTGTTTCAACCTAGCGGTCGCGATGACTTCCTGTTTCCATCTATCATCAAACTCATTACGGTCCTTTGGTCTGCCAGGCAATCGGCGATGATGCGGTGGCCTCGTCTACGATCATGCCATGACCAGGAATCTCAATACGTCACATATGGAGAAGGCAATCTCAGTCTGAGCGGCCAGGTATAAAGAGGGAGACGGGTCATCAAGCAGTGAAACCATCATCCTCGCTGACGACCGCAGCGTCTCTATTGCCCAGATCTTCCTGCCTCCAACGCCCACGTAGGAATACAACCTCACTCTGTGTTCACGCGTCATAGTTCACGACAACCATCGCACCATGAAGCCTTCCACCATCCTCGCTCTCGCTGCCAGCGTGATACCTGCCCTCGCCGCCCCCAAGTACGAGGTGCTCCAGGTGGAATCCAAAGTCGAACGCCAAGTCTCCATCGGCTGGACCTTGTGGATCGGGGTACGCTCCGGGCTCGCCGTGTGCGCGGGAATTCCGCCGCCCTGCCAGTTGGAAACCACCTGGATTGTGCCTAACAACCTCGATAATATCTGCGACCGGTTCGGCACAGGATCTCCCTTTCCGCAACCGTCCTCCGACGTGCAATACTGCGGCATCGAATTCGGGGACCCAGACTTTTGTGACGCAGCCATATTCCACATGGACGTGGCCCAGGACGGAGACTGCCCTCTTAACGGCGGGGAAGGCAACATACGTTTCGCGGGCCTGTATGACGCTGACAACGTTCTTGTGGGGTCGTGCGAGAAGACACAGGATGTTGATGGCCAGGAGTGCGGGCAAGCGAGTGGAAGTTCTGTCCTTACCTCTTTGCTCAAATGTACTGTCGACTACGCTGAAGGCCGCTGCAACGCTATTTAGAGTATCCGGGAGGCCAAGGTGATGCGATCGGAAGGCTCTCATGACATTGTTTTGACTTATAAGAGCGGATGTGTGGAGGGTTATATATGAAATATACGTAGACGGGACTCTGCTCACGAGGATTCGTGTATCAGTGAACATACACTCTTGTCCTGTGTAATTCATACTATCTCGTCGAAGAACTGAATGGATGCAAAAAGCAGTCTACAGCATTTGACCGTGTTGTTTTTCACTGTACGACTCACGATGCTGCTCTTAGGCCGCGGTCTGCTCTACGGCAGGTACGTGATACATTTGTTTTCGAACGATTCTCCAGCCTGGCATAGATCGGTGTAAGACAAGTATATATCCCGTATAAGAGGATAGCAACGTCTCATCGATCGTATAACAAACTGTAATGAGGTCTTCTGTCACGAAAATCGTCCTCAAGGCCGATGTGTATAGTCTCGACATCTTTCAAATTCGACGCGAAGGGGTCCTCTAAATCTTTAGTCTCACACAAATGATGCGTTGTCCATGAACCATCCGCTTTCCGACCGAGGCAAATGTCGCCAATAAATTCAAATCCGCCTAAATCTTTGCGTAGAAGGACAGGGAGGTTAGAGTGCTCGATGCGGTAGATGAGGTCCCCGGGCCTGGCATCATCAGAGGCTAAAACGAGATGCTCCTCTTCTGGATGGGAGGGAAATTTCGCGAACGCGA
This sequence comes from Paraconiothyrium sp. Pb-2020, assembly GCA_022419385.1. Classification (NCBI taxonomy): domain Eukaryota; kingdom Fungi; phylum Ascomycota; class Dothideomycetes; order Pleosporales; family Didymosphaeriaceae; genus Paraconiothyrium; species Paraconiothyrium sp. Pb-2020. The sequence continues at coordinate 5,302,473 of JAJUBI010000002.1, read as the reverse complement.
ATCCCAACTTGTATTCTGGCGTGGCATCTGAGACGGAGACGATCGTTTCCCAAAATCTAAAAGCCTCCAGTGACGGTGCGGGGGGACGGGGTGATGATGGGGAAGTTGCGACGGATTTGACCCCAGGTACAGTGACCAATAATGGACTTTGCGGCACAGGGCTCTGGGAAACTTTTCCTTTAAAGGCTCCTCTCCTATACCCTGGAGTTGGCTGGATTGAAATTGTGCTCCTCTTCGACGCTGAACGAGTTTTTGGTTTTGATGAGTTTGAGTTCGAGTCGTTCTCAGAACTATGAACGGATGTCTCGAACAGCTGTATTGGAGTTTGGAATTGAGCTTCAGCCTTGTAGGTGTTGTATTGCCTTGCCCAGTCCCAAATTAGATTGCCAGCGCATATGGTGCTGCCGAGATCGACGAGTATATCTGCAACACGATTAACATCATAATCTACGGAAGCTTCACCCTTCTGAGCATCTCTGATCATACGCGCAAGGGCGTCTCGTATATTGTCCCTCGTAATAGTTGCTGGAAGTTTGTATCCCGGCGCAAAACTATCCAGCATATCGGAAGTAAGCTGCGTCAGGATGTTTTCCGCCACCTTAGCATTCAGCTTGATTGGACGGCGAGGAGATGCTGGCGCTGCTGGACCTATGGCACCATGGCGCATGATATGAGATGAGCCAGGAGGATGAACCATGTGGGGCAGCGGAGATGCATAGGGTTCATCCTTTTCCGTTTCTCCAATTTTCCCGACATACCATCCTCTTGTCATCAACTTGTTCTCCTCGAAAGAAGGTTGACAAGCGGTGGCCATAGCAGCAAGTTTCGATTTTCCAGTACCAGTGAGCCATGGCGGAAGATGATAGCAAAGGCCCGCCCAATCAATACACCAACTTGGCGCATCTCTGAACGTTTCCTTTGCTGGAGCCCACTTTCCAAGCAGCAGAACGTTGCTGGGCGATCGGGATCTGATCATAGCGCTTGACAGATCCTCGAACACCTTTTCTACTGTATTCACGTATGTGAGAAGGGGTACAAAATCGGCACCATCGCACGTCATTCCTAGAATTGCGTATATCTTGTCGCGCTGGTCAGTGGCGAGAGAGTAGCGACTCGTAACAATAGCATCAAGCAAAGTCATGCGTGAGTCGGGAGAGAGCCCGCCATAGCCTTGCTCCTGCGCTCGGAACTTGATGACAGCGCTCAGGAGACTTTGTGTACGCTTGGACAGATCTCTCATGTTTTTCGATGCCAGCAGCAGCAAGTCCAGGTGTACAGAGAACTGGCCAAATCTTACCTCAACATCGGTAGCTTTAGAGATTTCTTTTATCCATACCTCTCTCCCCAATAGGACTGCGTAAGGAAGCTGTGACAGTCCGCGCAAGGCATGGGTGGGACGACGTTGGGACCTCAAAATGTTGGCAAACCTTGGATCGTGATGTACTTGGGTTCCTTGAAAAGATTTCACTTCAGAATTGGAGGTGAACGGCCGAAGATACTGCCGGTAGTAATCGAGAGACCCAAAAAATGATGCAACTGCTTCATACGGCGAGTCCCCGTTCCCGAGCCAAGCAATGACCTTTTCTGCTTTGGAGTAGATCAAACCCATCTGTTTGACCTGATCCGCCTTTCTTTAAGATCAGCTTCATTAATACATATGGCGTCAATCCAGAAGTAACGGTCTGGCGCTTGTTGCTTAAGATGTCCCATGGTCGAGATCACCGGGGGTAATTGCGGGAGCGTGGTTTGCTTCGGTGTCTCCACCTCCCTTGGAGGTCTCAGGTGGCGGAGGGCAATATCCAAATTTTATGTAATCGAAACAGATGAAGCTCCTACAGACATGGGGGACCGCGCTACATCATTGCCCCAGGCGTACGAAAGAGCTGTGTACGAAGGCGACGCGTCCAGAGATACAATATCAATGGTAGCGATGATGGGATCGTCGAATGCGCCTGGTTCGAGCGATAGTCGGCGTATTTGAAGGCGGCCAGCGTCTAAAGATCGATAGAGTCGCTCATCGGGTGGCGGGGCTGTAGTCGTAGTGCGCATCCCAGGAACTGATCCGTCCGGATCCATGGTGCTCATGCAAAGAGGGCGACTGGCACAGAAAGATTAGGTCACAATGTCGATGCGCACTAGCTACATCGCTCGGGCTTAAATGAAGGACGACGGTGTGAGTGACTTAATCTGCGGGGTAGGCGATAGCTTTACTTGTGACTAATCGTGCATATTACGACCGGTACGATGTTACTGCTGCTAGCTTAGCTACGCCTCATCTGGCGCACGTCCCAACCTAAAGTCCGAAAAGTATATAACGTAGACTCGACTAACACTGTCCAATACCAGCAAGATCGCTCGGACTATCGAGACAGGGAAGCTTCCGAGGCCTAGGAAAACACCGCACACCTTGCTGACTAACCTGATACCCTGCTTCCTCACAGCGAAGGCGCTCAGCCAAGCGACTAAACGAACCCAGACCAAGCGGTTGTCGTGATCTTCGTGAAGATATCCCACACAATTGACTCAGCCTAACTGGGAAAGCTTTCGTTCCACTCGGCAAGTTGTACGCCTCCGAATACTAGGCGAACGGAGGGGACGGTCAAAGACCCTTTCCAGAATTGCCGTCTGCCTCACCACAAATAAATATACGCGCCGTATACGCGCCGGTTATCGCGAAAACGAATTCAGTCCGAATGTTAGTGTGTCCTGCAAGCTGCCGGTACATAAGCTTCCGATACCTGACCATGACATTAGAAAGACGCGGTGAGGCATTGCGAAAGTCACCTTTACGCGACGGACTAGTCTCCTGTACTCGGAACTTCGGGGTCTTCTGCTTCACCCCTTCTCGGGAAGACTATCTGCTCGGGGGTGAGGTGAACATTGGCCGGTAGATCGATGTCGACTGGTTTGTTCCACCACGTAAGACACATGACAAATGCGCAGAATGCCTGGACAATAATCCAACAAAGAGAGATCCACTACAGCCTAACCGCGTTAACGTTGTTAGACACTCAGCCTGTTAATCCTACCGTCTGCGAACCCTATGCTTCATAATCAGAACGTTGAAAGACTCGTACTAGGAGTGGTGTCTGATAATCTACTTGAGCAGGACATGAAGTTCTAGCTTTGAGACTTCCACGCCGCAGCACACACTCCATAGCGTTGTACCACGGCGTCCTGCGTTACAGAGGACGAAACACTGGTCCAGGTCGAGCTACCTCGCTCCTAAGCCCTCAGAATTGGCAAATCCTGCAATCGGGGAACCGACGCTCGTGGCGGCAGGTGGCACGCTGATCAACGAGCTCTTACAAATCTGGCGATCATTCTTCGTCAGGACAAACAAGCTTTGCCCAGGCCGCTTAGGGAGGGGTGGCACTGCGCGCGTCTGGTGTTGCCATGCGGACTCATTGCGTAGAGACGAGCACAGGAATTATGCACTGCAAAGTTGCGACACCATTTGTACCCAGAACAACTACATCATACGGTACGAAGGAACATGCAGCTCGGATATATGACTGGTGCCAGTGTCGAGCAATGCGATTTGGGATGAGAGCGAGGATTGCCGAAGGCAACCCATCGGTGCTCCTGTGGATGCAATTTGTCTCAAAGCCCGGCTACGAGCTACATATTCCTGCCTGTCATCAGCCTCGACACAGCATAGTCGTTGGTACTTGCAAGAATCTACCATGGTATCTCATGGAGCAACGTCATGAGCCTTTTCCCACTCGTATTCAAATTGGACTTTCATTCTATCCAGCTCCTTCTTATCAATGGCGTTTAATCCACCGCTTTTTGTATGGTGCTTAGATGTTAGGGGAAGCCGACCTCGTCGATAGGTTGAGGGCCTCACTTCAAAAAGGTCGAATAATCCTGCAGGAGCTGGTTGGTCCTCGACATCTTCGCTCACTCTCAAAACGTCCCAATTATCTATGATGACCACACACTGAGGTAGCCGGTCGAGGAAAGCTTTGAAGAGATCTAACCCTGCCATAACGGGACCAATGAAGAGGTGAGTCTTTGGAAATCCTCGTCCGTTACATCAGAAACCGGGTTAAGTTCACCTTCCCGCTGGCGGCAAGCATTCACAGCTTGGTACAAAAGTGAGAACACGAGCAACTTTACGCCTCGCGGGTGCGGTGTTTCGCTGTCAGTCTTGTCGTACTTTCTCGCGGCAGATGCTATTACTGGAGGGCTACGATCTTGCGCCGCTTGGAAGATAACCGCGCTGACATCCTTAGCTTCTTCGCCAGAAAGCCAGAGACGGGCTGACGTATTGCCCGCTAACCATGAAGCGATTCTGCTTTTGATGCGATAGTCTGATGTGAGTCTCGGCTTTTCAGCATATCTGAATTCCATCACCGTGGGCTCCGGGCCCTTGATATGTGAGATGCTCGAAAGCAAATCCAATGTTCTCGTTGTGGTGTTCATGGCTGTTGTCTGTGCTTTCATTGGGGATGTGGAACAGGTCACCCAGAGACAGCAATGCATCTTTCAAGCGCTACTGCCACTGTAATTACAATCACCCAAGCCGTTACAGTCTATACACCACCGCGTCAATGCCGTGATGGGAGCACGGCCGAGACAAGAAGGTGACATGCACGTGTACCAGCAGATTGAAGGGAATGCTCCAGGAAACGCAACAGGGGGGAAGGCTTTACAAGAATGGCTGATCAGAATTTGACCACTGGTTTCCAACGAGCCTATGTAATAAACTGGCACGCTGCTATTCGACACCCGCTTTCCGAGCGTACATGTTATCTACCCTTACTGATAAGAGACTATCTTCCTTCTGGCATCCTGTAATCTCTAATGGCTCATTCTCATCGAGATAGTCGCCTCTGAGATGCCCCGAGCGTTAGACGTCCGTACTAGAGTTGCCCATTTTGACAACGCCTCGAAGTCAACACATTGGTGATTCAGATTCCACACCTTACCCATTTTCTCGTTTTTCATGTAGGGCTCTAGAGTGAGATCCGCATTGCATGTTAGAGCATTCCGCAAGTACTCAAAGCAATGGCTTCCATGCATATCAATAAGAGTCGTGTTCAAGTCGACGGATGTGGCTTCACTTGAGGACGCAAGAGACAGAAGTTGGTAAAAGTCCCGTCGTATGCCAAACTGAATGGATCAATTTGTGAATTCTTGATGATATGGATGTGGGTATTGGCAGTACATACGAGACAGTGCAATTGATGATATGCAGCGATGTTGTATATCGTGCTGTTGTATTCATTGACGATGGGCAAGCGTATCCAGCCTTGACCCTCTGCACCGAATTAGCGCTTTCTCTGCGTATAGGCCGTGTAAGCAACTAACTTGGAATCATGGAGGACCAGACTTTCTCCGCATCCTGCAAGGAAGCATGCGCAAATTGCTTCTCGAAGCGAAACTTGCGTGCTTCTACAGTGACTAACATCTCGTCATTACTTCATCACATCAAAAATCATGCAAAGAATACGTACAAGAGGGCACGAGTCTTTGAGACCCACCAGCCACTACTTCTCTGACTTCTCTTATCTGCGCTAACGAAATTCCATATTGAATGCCGGCGAGGAATGAGCAGATTACAATTCCCAACACGCCAAATGCCCAGAGTATTCTATGCACAGATGAAGACACGCAATAGGACGACCTTTTGGGATGTGAATTCTGTTGCACGAGTACGTCAGGCTTCTCCTCGTCTTCTCCAAGAAGCGGTACGTATGTTGAATCTTCGCGCATATTTTCGGAATAGAAGGAGCGATTTTCCTCTTGTTAATGGTATGTCACAAGTGACCTTTTGAGAAAAAGCCTCCAAAAAGCGTCGTATAGCTTGCGCAATGAGTTTGAGTCGATGGTCTGGAGAGTGGATGACAGATCGTCGGCGTGTCCGAGAGAACCCTGCAGGTCGGAAAGAAAAAGATCGCTGTCTACTGCCCAAATCATTTCATTTTCATTGATTTTAGATTGTCTTGCACTCTCTATCCTGTGTGCCTGTGAGCTGGGTGGCGCAGACATTGGGGGCCGATTCCTCAGCTGAGCCTGTACCCTGTCACTGCATCCCAACGTCGTTACACAAGACGCGGGGTAGCTGCAGTTTGACCGCGCCACTCAACCTCCATTATCCATAAGCGCCCGCCAGGGGGCTTGTATGCGCGTCGGAAACCGAACCTGGAGTCTGCCTGGGTGACCAGTGCCTGCCACTCACTAAGCTCCCGTTGCCTTGCATTCAACAGCTGCATCATTCCAACATCCATGTTACTGCCTAACATTAGCAGGTCATCCTTGATGAAAGCTGGAGTACTCACATAAGGCGTCTGGCTTCTGATACGGGCATATCTCCGATATCCGTAGGCAGCACTTGTTCATGGATTACGATCAAGGCTCCGGCATTTAGAGACGGGATGAGGTTCCTCAGAATGTCGATGCAATACTTATCAGGCCAGTTGTGAAGTATCCAGCGGAGGTAGTAGATACTTGCAGTGACTGGCTGAGGCGTGAAGAAATCGCTGTCAAACGGTTATTACCGAGTTTCGAGAATATTCCGATAGTCTCGGGACACAGAGCACTACTTACTGGGCCATAAATTCGACTCGCTCTCCTAGATCAGCTGGAAGTTGTTTCTTGCCTTCTTGAATAACATCCGGTAGATCCTGCACGATGCATTTCACTTTTGGGAAGCGCCGCGCAATGCTCATTGCAATACTACCGTGGGACCCGCCGACATCCACAACGACACCATCGTCTGGCCATGCGACATTTGCTAGTAGTAGATCCGTGTCGTGGTCCTTCTTCCCAGAAGAGTACGACATGGCTTTTGCGAACCTACTCCCTTTTTCAGGATGGGCTCGGAAATACTCCCACATGCTGGAGTTGGTGTCATGAGCCAATGAGAAAGCCTGGTAGGCATTAGCTGCTGTGTAACAATTGCTTCGTGTATTGGGAAAGACAGTGTACCGTTTCCCAGTTCTCTTCGGACTTCGGCCATCGTTCCATTGCATCTACAAGCTGCAGTTAGATTAGCTAGTGGCATATGTAAGGCTAATGACCAAACGCACCCTGTAGCTGGAAGGCAAAAACTCCTCCACGGCATTCTGGATGGCATCGCGCAGATCAGGGTCTTCGGCGAGAGCCTTGGTTAAGGCAGAATGTGCTACGACGCCGGGCGAAGGTTCCTCAAATAGATGATGGTTGAGAATTCCGTGCCGAATCAACCGTCGCACATCGTAGGCATTCAGACCAGATGCATCGGCTATGGCGTCAAATGATGACTGGCCGCCCACTGGGAAAGATTGGTATAGTTTGTAACGCAGGATAGTTCTCAAGCTTGTGTTCGCAGTCCACTGCAAAGATGTAAATAACGGCGCCGACGGTCAAATTCAGGTACAGTACGTTCAGAGCGAGAAGCTCACGGGGCCCCATCAAGATGGCTTTGAGCTCTTCGCATGCCTCAATAGTAGACACGCGTGTCTTTTGTAGCTCTACTTCGTCTTCTGGAATTTGGACCGAGAGCGCTGCTGTGGCATCTAGCGATGGGAACGGGAGGTTATGAGCTGCGAAGTAGTCGCCCAGAACACCGGCCTGCTCACTGATTTCGCGTGCCAGCTTGAGGATTCTGGGCTCTTCAGACATCTCTGGTGTATTTCGCTTCAAAAATTGCAGTCAATTAGGGTTGTCTTTTGTTTGGGAGGAAATCAATTGTATTTCATGTCTACTCCACTAGAGCGCTTGTAATCTTAACTGAGGTGCACGTGCAAATATGCGAGCCGACCAAAACGTTTCCGATAATTATTAGGATTATCATACTAGCCGCGTTTGTCCTAGCCGCAATACCTCCAGGCAGCCACTCAGCCTTCCAATCATTGGGTTTCAAAGCCTGTGTGCAATTCGAAGTTTCGACCTTCTGACCTAGTTCTCATGGCCGTGAACCCGAATTTACTGTGGTGTCCATTGCACTATGTCAATTTTAGCTGTGCCACACAATAACGAAAATTAATGCCAACACATACGAGTCCTGATATGCTCTTAACCATCCACTCTCATCTCTCAAAGGTTGATGGGGCGGAGTAGGCGGGGTCTCTGCCTTCTGTAGGATCGAGTCCTCCTGCTTATCACTGTCGCGACTATGAGACCGCAAGAGACCAAGAGAAAGTGTACGCCTCAAGCTTTGCTGTACTCTCTGTATCGATAATCCTCTCGTGAGTGGAAGCAAAAGCGGCAGACAAGCAGCGATAATGCCCATCGCGGCTTCTATAGCTGGCCAATATACAATGGGTGCTTGATAATCTAAGTACTTTCTGTAAGCCTCCGTATTGGCAAACTACTGGGTCAGTACATACAGAGTATATCAGGGTCGTTATGGGCGCCTGTAGTGTAACATTAGTGCATGTTCTATCAGCAGAGCTGATCTAGGTGGGTCTCTGTACGTACGCTTTTCTGCGACACCATATTGAACAACCGTCCTTGCTATACTTGTTACTAACGTCCTTTGCAGCGTGTTAGTTGGAAGCCCCCAATTAATAACGGCCTGACTCACAAAGACCCAAGCAAAAAGACACAGCTGAGGCCAATCTTCCTTTTGGTATCCCAAGACAACTTCCAGACTATGATCCGTTAGACTTGCTATTGTAGGATTCAGTTGTACGTACTGATGGGGATGGGTAAGATGATGATAATTCCGTCTATTGCAGCGTCTGCGTAAGCTTGTGCAAGAAACATCTTCAGTTGTTCTATGCAATGCGATGGTCGATGACGCTGGCCTCCGGAGATATCCCACAGCTTCTCCATTTCGGTCCCGCATTCGAACAAGTTTGCGAAAAAGAACGAGATGGTCCACCCTATTGAAATGTAAAGTAGTACCATGGAACTGATATCAAACCACTTTGCCCCATTCTTGGCAAAGAGGCGACGATAAAATAGCAGAACTGATATCTTCGTAGGACCAATAGATAGGACTTGTGTCATCATGTTTCCAAAGAGAGCCTGAGTTGTCTTTATTACTTGTTTCCTTGGATTTTCGGAACTTCCAGCGTACCTTCTGATGTGCCGAGAAGTGATCAAGGTTCATAATCACGTTTCCCTTAGCATCTCTATCCATGTGGCGTCCCAGTCCACCTTTCGCGGTTTCTGAAGCTTCGTAAGCTCGCTGTCAAACATTCTCTCATCATTTCCGCCTCCTACCATAGACAAGTAGCGCTGCAGTTGCAAGGCAGAACACCTTCACGTAAAAGTCAGCGAAATTTTATTCGGATCAAAGTGTCAGAACCCACGTACCAGGGCAACCACAATCGTCCAATCATCCCACAACAATTTAGAATTCGTCCTACGCCTTGCGCAAACTCGCAAAAATACGAACAAAGTGGGTAAAACAATACACAGTGCGCCTATCACGTACTGGCGTTCAGGCGATTCTCCCATAGCTGTGCCGCAGTATAATCGGGGAAAAAGAAAAGACGACCAGAGGCCTGACCCTCGTTCCAAAGAGGCCTTGATCTAGGCTGACGGGAGGATGCTCACGCCCGAGCATAGAGGCGGGACGGGAGGGCGGGTTCCACGTGCCAATCGGTCCCGCGTGCTAGTGGCCCCGAGCCCTGATGTGCGGACTTGTACGCGACGCAGCGATAAAGGCCCCTGCACATGCATGATGCTGCGCCGTATCATCGCTGCATTGTACAACCTCCAATAAATTAGCTGACGCAATCTCACGTTCCGACTGTTTGGATTACCGCTCCGTCATTCGTACGAGTCTCTGGTGGTGTACAATTAATATGGAGATAACAAGCTGCGCGCACCACGGTAAAAGGGTAATTCGAAGATCTGCCTTGTGAATCGTACGTCGTTGATTTGACCGACCCGAAGTCCGTTGGACTACCAGGAGGTTCCGGTCTGCTGGGAAGCCAGTTTGAATGGGAAAGACAGGCAGGATGACTACCTAGAGATGCCCTTGGTCCCCCGCACGAATGATTTGGGTGAGATGTCTTGGGGCCAAAATGGTACGGCTGCTGCGGTCTCACTGTGAATCCTGCCATTGATTCAAGCCGCTCCACGAATTCCTCTCAACCCGTCGACAATTTCATGGATGCAATGAATTCCAGAGATAAAGAGCGAACGGAGCTCCAGCCTATGCTGGAAGATTGGGAAGAAGGCACATCCGATGTTGGAACGTTTCGTATCATCAAAAATGACCGACCTCGATTTGGCAGAACACACGTTTTCACAGTGTTATTAGTCGTTTTTTTAGTGGCATCAAACGTTTTATGGTGGTTGAAGTATTCCGCTTCGACTGCATCCTCATGTGTTCGACCCCAACTGATATACTGTGAGTCTGGCTGCAGGAATTCATACACTTGACCAACCTGAACGTGCTAAATGGTGACAGCACCCGCAAAAAGCGCCATCAGCTACGAGCGAAAAACGCTATGGCGTAGTATTGACGGAAACGTATACACTGGCTCACCTCGCCCTGAGTTGGATCAAGCCTGGGGTGAACTGTTACGCCGTAAGTCAATGTCGACACAATTACAGTCAGAACTCACAATTATAATAGCAATGGCAATTAGACTTACCCGAGACGAGCTTGAAACGCTTGGAGAGAAATCTCTAGCGTTGAAAGATGGCTCTGGATTTCTGGCTGAGCTCACAGTCTTTCATGAGCTTCATTGCATAGTAAGAGTCCGGAGAATCACAGTTAATTCTTATCGCTAATTCTGACTTACGAAGAAACGCATAAGACGGCATCTTCACTTTGACTATTACTATCACAACCTAACCGATGATGAGATGACTCGAGAAACAGCCCATATGGGTAAGTTTTGTTGTCAACCCGTGGACTGTTGTCATATCCTCTAACATCACGATAGATCACTGTCTCGAGTACTGGAGAGAGGCTGCGATGTGCCGAGGAGATATTACATTAGCCACCTTTGTATGGCACGAAGGGAGGCCTTTTTCTAAGGTGAACAGTGACAACGAATGCGTGAATTGGGAGAAACTCAGAGCATGGGCCGAAAGCAGAACTGTCGACTTGGCCAATCCGTCTATAGTTGAACCTTTCCATGCTCAGTCGCAGTAGAAGCATGTATACCCAACTTAGAAATTTTCACTTCATCAAATTCCTTTCCAGCAAACGTGATATACAACATTTGTTTTCAGTTGAAACAAAAACAGGAAGCTCACAAAGGGAGCTCTAGCCTGGCCAGTGCTCAACGGTGGGCCGCAGTGCATAGCCGTGAGAGAGACGGAAAACACGTCATTCCGCAAGTTCTCTCAGCGTTTCCTCCTGCCTATCTCAGGCACTTTCTATGAAGTGCTGGTAGGCAAAGTTCGTGAGAACAGCTCTGATGTGACTATCAGGTAGCGTTCTGCTGAGCGGTGATGCCTAGGATGGGACCATGGTACGCGGTGTAGCTGACTGGTAGCGCCGAGAGCGCAAGCATTTCTCTATACAGCATGTCTCGAAAAAGGCCACTCTTGCCCCTTGCATTCTTTCCCACACCCATTCATATACTTTCGGACACCGCGATACCCATCTGGCAACGCCCCTCTTGGCAACGGGGCTTAGAACCACGATTCAAAGCTACGAATTAGGTATTGCCTATCACCTTATCCTTTGATCATCCGGGGGCCAAAACAAAACGTTCTACATCGACTGGCTTGCGGCATTCGCTGCGGCACAGTTTTGAAGGGGGCGGCCACATCCGCATGTGCTGCGCTGTGACATGATCGGAGTGAGACCTCCATACTACAAGTGGAAGGAACCTCCATTTACTTGATGTTCGTACTACGTACGCCATATCTGTACCACTCTTGTCGCAGACAAGGCGGATGGTGTTCACCAGGATGGTCGCCATGGGTATTGATGCGGCATGGAACCTCGTCGCAGGACCATGATGGCAGTATATAAAGCTACAAAAGTCTGGCTTCGTATCCTGTCAGTTGATTGTAACATATATCAGACATTGTTTTGAGACCCTCATCTACAAACGCATCTACAAAACCACCACTCGCACATCACCATGAAGACCGCATTTAGCTTCATTTTCCTCATCGCGAGCTTCGCTGTCATGATCTCGGCGAGCCCACTCCCCAAGGAAGCTGCAACCAGTCAGTCTCAAACCTCGAGACGTCAATGACTACTAATCTTATAGACGTTGATGCCGATGAAAACGTTGGAAATCTGTGGCTCGCCCAGGTGGACGATGAGTCGACCTAAGACGGGCAATACGATATTGCAGGCAAGACATGAACTGGCAGGGTTACCTCACGAATCTTTCGGAGACCTAAGTATAGTAAAGTCGTAGTCTAGGGTGCAGGGCGCTGTCAAGATTAGTGGAGAGCGATGTTTTGGCAGATAGCACTACTTACAATTGTACCTATGGAACACACTCATGGGACGTACAAGTTCCCTTATGCGTGCGATTAATGTCTCATATGCAGTGTGCTCGGTGTATGCTTGCAAATTAGGCAACCAAACCCCACAAACGGGCTTTCTCCGGTTCCGGGACTATCTAGCGACCCTTGAGCGTATGCATGGTCAGGGTGCGCATACCACCCTTGTACATGTCTACAAACGGTCCTAAACCTAACTCTATCTTTGCACTGCCACGATCATCGACTCTCCCGAGAAATTAGTTGTAGCTGATTGAGTTCGCATGCCACACTACGACACACACAGGTTAAGACGTACTACCCGCGCATTACACCGTCGCCTCAAAGTACCAAACACGATGCAAGCCCCCAGCAAGAATTGTCGTTTTCACCATTACACCCTTCCATTACTACTTTTTCTCACCCCAATACCTTTTCTTTGCGCAATAACATACTCCTACTACCAAGCACTATATTCCACGCGAACCCCTAGTCGATCCCCCGAATGTAAGGATACCCCATTGTCAAACCTTTCACTTTACTTTTCTCAAGGCTCTTCGTCCTAACACCATTGTCAAGCCCCCGCGGACGCTGAAGTGCACTATGAATTGCGCTACTTTTCCAAATACAACTCTGTCGCCAGTCCATTTGCTCAGCCACCCGGTCCGCAACTGGATGCAGCTTGGCATGCGTTGCTCAAAGGTGAGCAAGCTAGACATCTCATTAAGAAAAGCCTAACACGAAAAGGCATGAACATCCGTGTTTCAGAAGAGTACTTCTCCCAATACCGCGCTCAATCTGCAAAACTATCGAATGGTTCCGGTTACGCCGCACAACTAGGCGTCTACCATGAACTCCACTGTCTGGTAAGCCCCTTCTGTCACCTTCCACTTTTACAACGCTTCGCCTTTCCCTTGTTCTCACCATCGTCCACTTACGAATCACACAGAAAAAGATCAAGCACTGGATCCACCGCTCCCACTACCACACCAACATCTCACAAGCAGCACTTGACGAAGAAGAAGAACATGTTGAGCACTGCCTCGAATGGCTGCGCCTGGGCGTCATTTGTCGGGCAGACGTGACTCTCTCGGCGCTACAGTGGGATAGTCCCACCGGAAGTCGACTGGAGACGGAGTATCCAATACCAAGGAAGTGTGTGAATTTTGAGAGGCTGAAAAAGTGGTCGGAGGAGAGAGCGATAGATGTAACGGAGACAGGGATCATTGATAGGCCACATAACTAGAAATAAGGCATAGATTCTATATAGGCAATGGCGCTCAGCACTCTTCTGTTGACGCAGAATACGAGATTGCACATCATTTGCCTGAATGAAGGCTGTGATTGGCCACACTTCGGGGAGCGAAACGCTTGGTGGTTACACAACTTATATTGCGATACTATAGGCAACAATACTGCGTGGGGGCCGTTTCCTTCTTTTGGCGCTAAATACCGCACATCGTCCTAAACCATCGGATGCACCCAGGTAGCGATCGATTTGCCTCGGTTGCAATCATGCCAGAACTTTCCAACATTCATTATGTCTTTGCTGCTGTATTCACATTTTTCCCCACAATTTCCGTTGGCCTGCGATTTTGGGCTAGGCGGATCAAGGGGGCCCGCTTGCTGTCAGACGACTGGACAATTCTCTTCGCTCTGGTATGTTATCTCATGTTCTAGCTAGTGATACAGGTTAACACTGCTTCAGCTTGGATGCATTCTGACGGCCGTCTTGTTGATCATAGGTGAGTTATCGTTTCTTGAAGTGGAGTTTACGTACACTCACTTATATGTAAAAGATACGGCGTATGGAGGATTAGGAAAACGTCTTGAGCGAAACGATATGGGTCAGGTTATATACAACGAGCGATTCTGGATTCATATGAGGGTATGAGCATGATAACAGACAGCTCAAGACCAAACTAAATAGTGATAGGCTTCATTTGGAAACAGATTGTCACAGCTCCTGGCCATCGGCCCTACCAAGATCTCAGTACTACTCTTCTACCGTCGCGTCTTCGGGAAGAGTCTCCATAGGTTCTTCGACAGCGTGTCTATGACTCTCATAATCATCTCGTATACATGGATGGTTGGGTACTTCTTTTCTAACTTCTTTGAGTATCATCCTCTTAGCATCATATGGACGGTACCACCAGAGAAGGCTCCTCAGCCTAATATCCCGATGTACATGAGTCAGTGCTACATCGATATCGCTACGGATATTCTTATCATTAGTCTTCCAATTCCTATCGGTAAATATTGACTTCTCTCTTCTTCGGTGGCCAGAAGCTGACAGAAGTGTAGTTTTACGCTTATCTTGGGATTGGAAGAAGAAGATATGTATATGCTGCGTGTTCGGTATGGGTATCATGTAAGTGAGTCTTGCATCTGAAATCTCAGAATACTGATCTACGGTAAGAACAACGGCTGCCAGCATAGCCCGTACCGTTATCAATATTCAAACGGCAAAAGCTGGTAAGCTGAGTCCAGCTCCTTCATCAAGCATGACACTGAGAGGCATCTAGCCGAAAGGGGCGATCCTGACTTTGATACCTGTATGCCACTCTCTCGAAGTAAACCTTTTTGACACTAAAACACACAGACTACCTTGCAGCAATAACGTACTGGACTTTGATAGAAGCAGGGCTGGGTATAATTGCAGGCAATCTACCATTGCTCGGACCAGTTGCTTATCTTGTAGTGAAAAGATTATGATTCGGTAGATACAGAAATACGACTCAAACAGTTCAGCCGCCGAATGGTCGCGAATACGGTTCGTTTTCGGCAACGCTTGCACTGAAAGCCTGGCGACATGACAATGTTGTCGCTGCGCTCAATGGTCCACGCTCGGACCCCGGTGTTCTTTCAGTTTCAGAAGATACAGTCGAGGTGTTCCAAGAGGGCATCCGCTTGATGGACAGTGACGTCCATGGACTGGAGATTTTTTCTAAAGATTATCACCTCCCATTATGTGTACATATGCCAATTCAAAGTAGCCAAGGGACAAGCCAAAAAAAGCTGCTCATTTAGACTGCTGGGTTCGACTTCATCTAAGAAACGCCGGTGAACCGCGGATTTCCACGATACCTCTTACATGTGCGTTCCTCGACCAATCTTAGCACAGAAACCATCAAGTGCCTTGTTTAGCGCGCAGACCTCAAATCATCGTCAGCTATAAAGTTCTCTTGATGCGAAGAGCGCTCACTCTCTCAATACATACCTGAGCCTGTTTCATAATCGAAAAATGATCCCCACCAATTTCTTTGTGAACGACGGAGTCAAACATGCAACCCCACCCATGAGTTGTATCGCCCTCCCGAGACCAGAGCAGCCACGCCTCATCATCCCCACAATCTTCTCGATACCTATCCCACACCTCCTGTCCTTCATTCTTGCCAAGCCGCTCTAGTACCGTATTGCTCGCACTCACGATGAGAACCCTGAAATCTGCACGACGCGCTTCCGGCGTATAGTTCGCCAGTGCCTTTGTACTGGCTTCGAAATGTCGTCGAACAATGGCTTGTGTCGCTTCGTTGACCTGGCCAAGTTCATCCAACACGCCCACCTGTTCAAGCACCGCTAACGTCTGCGTAGTAATTGGTCTTCGATTTAGTGGAGAAGGATCAATCATGACGAGTCCTCGGATTTGTTTCCCCAGAGCGACGAGCAGATTCGCAGCTTCGTATGCATAGGCTGCGCCCATGGACCAACCGCCCAACAGGTAATCGCCATCAGGCTGCCGCGCTAGAATTTCTTGGACAAAGAGCTGGCTGACGGGGCGTAGGTCGGCTGGGAAGGCCTCCGGATCGCGGAGGAAAGGGCTGTTGAGCGCGACGATGCGCATGCTGGTTTCAAGCTTGATGTTCAGGTATGAGCTTGCGGAACCAGAGCCATCGGGGAGGAGAAAAAACGTTGGTGTCGTCGTTGCTTTGGAATCCGAGGATTTTTGCAGCTCAACAGATGTGGCTCGGGGGTAGTACGCAGTTACGATTTCAGGCGAAGCAGTGGGCACGGGCGTGGGTAGGCTTAGCGATGTGACATCTTTTGGCGCATACAGCGGTGGTGAAGTAGGAGTGCTGGCGCCCGTTGAACCAGGAGTGCAGGTCACTTTACTCACGTATCGCCTCAGATCTCCAACTGTGTCAAATGCTATGAAGTCGGAACTGGGAATAGTCAAATCAGCCTGTTCTTGAAGCTTAGCGAGCAGTGAGATTGTAAGCAACGAATCGATGCCCAAGTCCACAAGATAGGTCTCCTCAGTGATTTCGTTTTTGTCGACTCCCGTCTCGGAACAGACACAGGAATCGACAAGCGCCATTATGTTCTCAGCTGGCGCAATAGAAACATAAGAACTTGTAGATGAATCCTGTAGGGACTTCTCACTATCGACAGGTGAAGCATTGGCATTCCTGGCGGGCTGAACTCCCAAAACCATTTGTAGAACCTTTTCCTTCAAGGCTCGGAATTTGACAGCTTGGAAGACACCCACTATTTTGGAGTCTGATAGGATGTATACGTTTCCGGCCACCCGTTCAGGCCCTCCGACTGGAAGCATACGTACGTATGCGTGGTATGTTTGGGATTCAGACAGAGGCGCCCGCAAACGCATGCTCTCCCATCCTTCGGAGATGTACACTTGGCTGTGATCCGAGCTGGCATGCATGACGAAGCCGGATAGGTGACCCAGGCTGTCTATCCAATATGGATTGATCCCAAAGATAGCACCGACAGTTTTCGGTTGAAGTTTTATCTTGGCATATCCCTCCAGCTTTTCGCCGTCAAGGAAGACTTCATCCATGCCCTGGTAAGCGGGAGCATAGTCAACCAGGCGTGAAAATATTCTGTACGCAGTTTTTCGAAGAAATCGCTCAGTAGACCCGTTGTTCGTTCCTTGTACTGTGAGCCGGTCAATTACAGATTGTAAAAATAAACCCTGCTCGACCCAATTCAAGCCCCATTGTTCAGAGTCTTCGAAGAACACTGAGCACTCAGCCGAGCTGTCGTTGCTCGAAGAGAGGCCAAGAGTGATCCGAACCCGGGTGGTAGCCTCATCGTGGACTGCTGTGACTCGGATTTGCTGATTTGACTGTTCTCGCAAGATTATGGGAGAGTGAATGCTCATGCCGGAGACATTTGTGCCCGGAACCTCCTGACCTGGATACGATTGCTTCCAAATATATCTGGCTGCACTGTAGGCCATGTCTGCATACACCGAACTTGGGCAAAGAGCGCAGCCACCAACAAGGTGTCCTTTGATAGTGTCCTTCAAACTGGGTTCATTGAGGTCGGACAAAAAGGTGATTGTTCTCTGTCCTTTCGATGACACTTCACTCTCGATCTTCTGGAGCGTAGTGCTAGAGAACGGAGACCCAGCGACAGGAGTAACCTGGATGGACGATGATTTTTGACGGTTCCAGTCACCTTCGTATTGGATCCAGTAGCTCTGAAGGTCGAATGCGTACTTCGGCAAATCCAAGAGCTGCAAATTTTCTTCGTACTCTTTGTGGAATTGATTCCAGTCAACACTGGCCCCGCTCCTGTAAGCTTCCGCGAGTCCCACAGATAAGGTCCGCCATTGATCTTCCGTAGGATGCATGGATGAGATCAGTTTGTTCGGAGAAACTTTGACAATAGATCGTACCATTGCAGTGCAAGTCGGCCGAGGGCCTATCTCGATCCACAACAAATCATGCTTTGCACTACCAAGCTCATGATAACTCTGAACTGCGCCGAGAAAGTTGACAGGCTCTCTGGCTTGTCTTGTGAGATATTGTGGACCGAAAACGCCATGATCTCTGATAGTTCGGCCAAGCAAAGTGGAAATCACATCTATCTTGGGTTCGCCGTAATGAACCTGACGAGCAATGAGCTCGAAGTCAGGCACAAACTTTTGTACCTGTACAGAATGATATGCGTAAGGCACATCGATCATAGTAGATTTGATGTGGCGATGGCGCAGGTTTTCGTGCAGTGATTTCAGCTCAGTCGTTGGTCCGGTAATGGTTGTAGAGGTGGGGCCATTCAAGCAAGCGATCTCACATGAATCAAACCCGGTTGCCGTGATAGTTTGTTGTGTGTCATGTTCGTCCATAGCAACAGCGAGCATCGAATGCGTACCTTGCTGGCAATTGGCCTGCATTAAGAGGGCCCGATGTCCAATGAGGTAAAACATATCCGTGACACTGATGACCTCAGCAAGACAGAGCGCAATATATTCACCAAGACTATGGCCCACAACAGCCTTCGCTTTGATTCCCCACGATGTCCAAGCGCTGGCAAGCGCAATCTCCAGAGCTGCTTGTCCCAGTTGCGCTTGAACTGTAGTATAGTGGTCCAAACCTACATCGGGGTCTTGAATAAGCTTCATGAAGGATGGAAATCCAAGATGGCGGCAGATCAAGTCCGATGAGATAATGCTCTCCCGAAACACAGCAGAAGTGGCAAATAACTGATGACCCATACCACCGAAAATCGATCCCTGGCCGGTAAAGACAAAGACTGCTGCAGGTGCCTTCGTAGAGATTACACGTTCGGTTCTATTGATCTCCTTGTCCAACAGAGTGACGAGTTCGCTTGCTGATGAAGCCACATGAGCTGTGCGAAAGGAATGGTGCATACGCCTCGCAGTTGTTGTATAAGCTATGTCGCACAGTCTCGCATTGCCGTTTGTCTTCAGATATTCAACCATGTTTTTTAGATTCCGAGTCAGAGACTTTGACGTCCGAGCGGATATAGTCACGATCTGAGCCGTTCTAGGTTCGCTGCGTGTGGCGATGGTGCGGGGCATGTCTTCTAACAATAAGCATGTATTTCCCCCGGCCGCGTTGAAATTGTTGACGATCATCCTACGCCTGTCATTCTGACCGTCACGTTGTCGGAAGGACATGTTGTCCATCGGAATGCGTATGTTCATCGATTGTAGATCTGGGAGCGTTGGATTTATCGAGGTTTTGATGCCAATATGCCGGGGTATGGTGTTCTTTTGAAGCATCAAAATCGATTTGATCACTGCGCTGACCCCAGAAGCCGATTCAGAGTGACCAACATTAGCTTTGAGCGCCCCAACATATAATGGGTTGTTGGAGGAGCGTGTGTTTCCAAAGACGTTAGCGACAGAGGTCGTTTCTTGAAGGTCGCCAGCTTGGGTTCCAGTACCGTGCAATTCGACATAGTCTATATCGCATGGTTCCACCCCACCATCCCGGAGCACCTTTCGAATTAGTCTCTCCTGTGTCCCTGCGTGTGGATGTGTTATGGATCGAGCCTCCGCTGAGTGGTTAGTACTGATACTCTTGATGACTGCTTGAATATTGTCGCGATCTGCTATAGCGTCTCCCAAGCGCTTGAGGACCAGAGTGCCTACTGCTTCCGCTCGACAGTAGCCGTCTGCCTGGGAGTCTAAAGGCTTACACGGTCCACTTTTGGAAAGAAATCCACCGCGGCTTAGCCCAGCATACCCATCAGGGTTAGTGATAACCATACCACCTCCTGCAACCGCCGTGTCACATTCGCGAGAGATTAGAGCTGAGCAAGCCAGTTGAATGGCTGCGTGGCTTGAAGAACAGGCAGCGTCAACACTCATACCCGGCCCTTCCCAGCCATAGTGGTAATTGACACGGCCCGGAGCAAACATACGGATGCCTCCGGTGACCCAGAATGTATCCACATCCTGGGACGCATTGACTTCTCGGTAATCATCGCTGGTCTGGCCAAAGTAAACGGCAATCCTCCTGTGATTCGTGGCAGAGGTACGGTCGTATTGATAGCCAGACATTTCGAGCGCTTCATGGACTGTCATTAGGAAAACTCTCGCTATGGGGTCGGTCTGTGCAGCCTCGCGTGGAGACATGTTGAATAGTTTCGCGTCAAATAAATCTGGATGATCGATAAAACATCCATAGGGTACCGATGTACTATTCTTGAGAGAGCCAGCGGGATCAAAATGGGATACAAGTTCAAAGCGATTTGAAGGTATCTATAAGCAATCAGAAAAGGGAAGGCAAATCTGATAGTTTAAAGGACACTCACCTCTCTATGGAGATCCAGCCCATTGCTGAGCACATCCCAAAAGGCTTCCAGGTCATCGCCACCAGGAAATCGACCAGAGATTCCAACAATGGCTATATCCTCAGACGTAGATGTCTGCCGTTCGCATGCAGGAGGGCTATGGAGTGCGGGCACAGGAGACTGGTTGGCTCGCAGGGTGCTCGCTAATGGGCTCGAAATGTGTTGCCCAATAGGCCCTATTTCCAGTGGCTGAAAGGGTTTTAGTGCATGTGCCAAAGCGTCCAAATCGATGGGCGAGGACAGAGTTTCCAAAATGACCTGTTCAAGGACTACCCTGACTGACTGGGGACCGGTCAAAGCGGTCGGTGGAGGAGTGGCCAGAACCAAGGTGTGTTCCGGCACTTGGAGGTCCAGAAACGCCGATGCGCCCAGGATGGCATCGATGGGAGGCAGAGCGAGGTGCGGAGCATGGTAGGCAGCACGTGCCGGGAGAGGGCGCGTCTGGAGGGTCCTAAACCGAGCATTTGTGTCGAAGAACAGCTGCAGCACCGAGGGCGGTCCATTAATGATGATGGTATTCTGCCCGGCGGATGAGCTAACGTACAAGCGCCGATGCGGAGCGATAGCCTACGCGCGAGTCAGGTTGGGTCACGTGATGCACGTTACAGGCCGGGCGTACTTACTGAAGCTGTATGGAAGGCGTCTAACTCGCTGCACACACGCCCACGCACATTCGGGCCCTCGACCTGCCTGGCCCACGACAACGACGAAGGCGCCTCCAGCGAGCGGCTGCGTCGTGAAGCATGAATGCCTAGGCGGAGCGCAATCGAAACAACGGCCGGCGCCACTTGGAGCAGCGCTGCAGCCGATGTGACACTGGCTCCCGCGACGGCAGACAAGACGCCCGTGCCGATGCCCGCACACGCATGCGCCTTGGTGATGGGGCACGCTGAGCTACTCTCCATCTCCATTCGTCTGGCACTGCATCAGCTTCGGTAGTGAATACGGGACATCATGGTAGCACGAACACTAGGAGCCAGCCGAGTTGGCATGCGCACTGTAGCACCGTAGCCACAGCACTGTCTTGTTCCTCATCGTTCCGGCGCGAGAACTGCTCTGATAGCTCCAAAAGACCCTCAAATGGCCCGAAGTATTCTCTCTCGGCAGCAGAAAGCCCCGACAGGCCATATTGGAGCGCATCTGAGGATGCCAACAACAAGTCTCGCAGCAGCACCGACGCCTTGGATTGCTTGTAGAGCTCTACAATTGAGGAATGGAAGTCGAAACAGTTGTCACCAAAAAGGAGTAGCGCCATCGTCAACTGAGGCGACCATCGGCTACGATGTACAAAATCTGGAGCGGGTCGTCTTTAAGAAGGTACCCTTTTCCTTCGGACTCCATTGATCAATATGTCTGAATACATACAACTCCTTGTGACAACCACACGCCTTCGTTCACCTGCTCTATTGGCCATTGACTAGGAAGGCGGACCCCGGTAATGACGACTTGCACTTTTTGATCCCAAGGCCTGGCGTTCTCGCCCCTTCGTGAGTAAGCTGCATCTATCTTGCTGTCGATTGTCTGTTCCGGAGCGGCAGATCAACATTGCGTTCTGCTGCGTTATCACAGTACTTCGACCAATGGGCGACTTTGCGGCGCCTTTGCCTTGCCGAGCACCAGTGCCCTTCATGCAGGGCAGAAAACCGTGGCCAGGCGTTTTCATTCTTCAGGGATCAGCGAACAATTCCCGCCATATACTCCGATCCATGATCCCATCCCAAAGCTCATCCACCTGGTTTTTGGGGGCGGGTTTGTACATTGCACGGTCCTCTCCAATCGTATTGCATTTTCCCCTCCGGTTATAGTGCACCGCGACCTCCGATTATGTTGTGTAACCCGCTGCGTCGTGTTGCATCACCTTCCAGTGGTGTACCTTCCAGTTTCGGGGATGTTGTTGATGCATCGGACTTGGAGTGTTGTTGCATCAGATGGGTAGGATGCCTGCATGGAGTGATACGGGTACGGAAACATTATATTCTCTTACGCACGAGTGATCGGCCTCATAATGTACGACTGCAACGCGTTGAGATGGTTTACTAAATAGCGAGTACAACGGTTCGCACGAGATCATTACCAACACTATCGCCCACGAGGCATCAGGTTCCACCATCCCATAATCCCTTTCAGCGTTGCGAGTCTTCAGGTAGTTGCTTCGTGCCTCACAACAATCCACACCATGGGGGCTCTAAGTCAAGAGCCGGGAATCTTCCAGCCGGACCGGTCAAGGGCTATTGTGGGCTGCGTGATCACATTCACTGTCACCTCTACGGTTTCCCTCGTGCTTCGCATCATTGCAAAAAGAATGAAGAAGGCCAGACTCTGTGCCGAGGACTGGTTCATTATTGCGGCACAGGTAACATTATCCATATAATTAGTTCACGCCCGACATGAACGGCACCTGACTTTCTTTGCGTAGGTAGCCATCTATGGCATGGCCGCTTGCTCAATCCTAGGTATATACTTCTTGTTCAACACTGGATATGGCGATGCTAATAGATACAGAGGTTGTGATAGGAGGTGCAGGTCATCATGTATGGGAAGTTCCTCATAAGGTGACCGATTTCCTGAAAGTGAGTGAACATACAATGGAGATCTAGAAAATCATTCCTAGCTAAACAATCGTCAACTAGGTCTTAGTTGCAATGCAAGTGTTTTACGGTACAACGCTAGGACTCATCAAGATATCCATCTGTCTCTTCTTGAGTCGAATATTCGCTATTCCCCAGTTTCGGAAGTGGTCCTGGTGCGTCGTTGCGTTCATTGCGGCATGGGCTATCATGGTCATCTTGACAGCATTCGTACTCTGCACACCAATCGCTTTCAACTGGGACAATACGATTCCCGGAGGAAAATGCGCCAATCAGCCGGCAGCCTTCCTTGCTATTGGTGTCCTTGATCTTTTGGTGGATTTGATGGTCCTCATTCTTCCTCTACCAATGATCTACAACCTTCAGCTTCCACTTGGGAATAAGGTTGCTTTGTTCGCTATATTTGGCGTCGGAATGTTGTGAGTGCCCAGATCCAATCTCGGCATTTGAAACTTGCTGCTAATCACTTTTGCAGCACTATGGTGATTGCGTGTCTGAGAATATATGCTCTCCACACTGTCTCCTACACGGACATCACCTACACAGCGGCGTACCCCGTTCTCTGGAGCTTTACGGAGCCAGCGATTGGTATCTCGGTAGCTTGCGCTCCTTTGCTGCGACCTTTATTCAAGGGAACTAGGATCGGATTCCTGTTCTCGAAGAAGGGCGGCAGTAACCCCACTGGTAAAACCGCTACCATAGGCAGCAAGTCCGCTTTTCGACGACTCAATGAGGATCATGCTCTCTCTGAGATAGGACCCAACTCGGTCAATATTTCAGCTGGGAAACCACGATCGGGCAATCTGTCGGGAGATAGCCTAGAAAGCCTGGCCCACGACGAGTCGGGCATCGTTGTCAAGCGCGAATGGCGAACGGAGAACGCCTGATGCAGTTGTAAAGGCAGGTTGGGAATGTAGTGTAGCGCTCGACGTACTATGAAGCTCGTCCAGATTCCTTTAATTTCGCGAATTCACTAAGAATACAGAAAGGTATAATATTCAACTCTCTCCCTCGAGAGCAAAATCTCAAGATTTACCGAAGATTAACGAATTGCAACTCAAGTTTTGGGTAAAAACCAGAGTATTCCTCGAAGATTCTTTACCAACAGTGCATCTAGTCAATTGCACCTAGGAACGACGCCGGCGTGCGGCGTACGAAATTCAGTACGAACAAAGGGCTAGACTGTGACAAGCCGTTAACAAAGCAACCCAAGCATTTCGGGGCCTGAACTCGTACGAGTTTTCTTGGCTTCTAGTTGGGTGGCGCCCTCCGCAAACCTTACCCCCACGATCAGGAACCGAGGTTCGTGAAATTCTAACCTCCGAGCGAGCGATAGGACATTAGGCAAATTATAACCCCAGGTTGACGGGGTGTTCGCCATACATGTTCAAACTCCGACGTGCACGGGCTCTATACCAACTTTAGTGCCCTACGTGAATTGCGGCAAGACCGTCGTAAAAGTGAACGTGCGTGCGGCCATCCCGGCACGCGTGACTATGGCCAATACTGCCTTGTGAAAGTTACATGGGCGGACTTCCAAGATTTTGTGTGACTTGTATCCAGAGAACTGGGTCTCTCGTACTGGAACACCCTTGGCCGTACGAGTTTATTTTGCGGCTTGCTCAGTATCGTCGGACAGTTACGGTGGGTGCCAAAGACGGAAAGCTCCATTATTATCCGTATGGGTAGGTAGCTGGGATGAGTTCGTCAGGCAGAATAACACTAACTAATGGGGACGAGTAGTCCCCTCGGTAGATGCAGGCTTGTCTGCGGGAAACAGTCATACTGCTCCCATTGAGCGCTAATGACTATCGTATCGGTGCTCGGTCAATCGAATACAGGACCTCAAGAAGCAGGACATATGCTCACAAGTGGGAAATCTTGGTGATAACGGCAAATTCTGTGGTTTGCTCCGGTTCGATTAATCATGTCGCCACTCGTCGAATTGGCCGAGAGAATACTTGCGAATGCCAAAACAGTTGACGAGTACGCCAAAGGGGACGATTCGCGCAGCGTCGAGCATGAACCAGCTCAGCAGATGCCGCCAGAAGTTATAAAATCTCGTCTAGAGCTTCTGGATGCGTCAGAGGAGCTGAGAAAGAAAGTACAGCAGCCTGGAGCGGCGTTGTTCCATTCATTATACGGAGTATGTGTTCTGATTCAATGCACAAAAAGGATTCCACTGAGCGATGTCGAATTCTAGTTCACCGATATACTTGCCCTCAGAGCCATCTATACCCTAAAGCTTCCTCAGCAAGTGCCACTTGAAGGGACCATTACATACGAACAGCTCGCGGAAGCCGTTCAGGTCAACGAACTGATCCTCCGTCGCTTTCTCCGTTATGCCATTACCATAAGTCTTTTCGCAGAGCCTGAGCCGAATCGGATCGCACATTCTGATGCATCTCGGCACCTTGTCGAAGTCCCTGCTGCGTTCGATGCTTTGGGTATGAGTATTGAGGAGCTGGCTCCCGCGTCACATAAGGCTATTGAGGCACTGAAGCAGTATCCCCACGCGACAGAGCCTAATGAAACAGGTTATAACATTGCCCATGGTACAGACCTCCCTTTCTACAGAGCCTTGGCTCAGCAGTCGGAACGTGCTCGACGTTTCGGCGCTGGGATGCGGTATTTTACGGACCGCGATAACTACGACCTTCGTCATCTCGTTGCAGCTTTCCCATGGCACGAATCCGATAGATCAGACTTCACGGTTGTGGATGTTGGAGGTGGCCAAGGCGGCGTCAGTCGAAAGCTTGCTTCCGTCACTGAGCATATGCACTTCATTGTTCAAGATCTGGAGGGAACCGTTAAGGACGGAATTGTTGGACTGCCGGAAGAGCTGAAGGGAAGAGTCGAGTTCATGGGCCACGACTTCTTCACTCCACAAAAGGCTACAGGAGACATTTATCTCTTCCGTTGGATTTTCCACAACTGGAGCGACAAATACTGTCAAGACATTCTGCGCAATCTCATTCCAGCGCTCAAGGACGGAGCTCGCATTCTTCTGTACGAGGATGAGCGCGGAGATGCTCCAGAGACTAGGCTGAGCAGGAGAGACGTAAAGTAAGTTGCACTCCGCGCCGAAAGCCATCCAGTCCAGACCATCTCATCAGTCGTACTAATTCTGTATTGCAGCTATCTTGACATGGTCATGCTGAGCTGTTGGAATGGCTGTATTCGCACCGAGTCCGATTGGAAGCGACTTTTTGCTGCAACCGACGCCAGGTTCGTGTTCAAAGGTATCACCAGGAGCTCGACCAGTGCGATGAGCCTCATAGAGGCGCTTTGGACTTCCTAGCGTTAGCCACCAACAAGACCTTTAGCGGACTTACTGCAGTTCGGGAATGAGAGATAGCGTGTGGACGGGACGAGCTTGGGGCCGCATCGTGGTCTGGTCGTTCCATGCTATTGGTATTTTTCTAGTTCTGGGCTCGGAATAACTATGCATGATGCTGAGGCCTGGGTCTGGAAATCAAATTTCATCCTTGCTTTTTCTATGCAGGAGCGTAGAGCGTCCAAATGCGTTGGCGTATGTATTGATTTCCACCCCTTCGAAGTCCGAAATGTAATTGCATACCGCACGAGAAGGCGTTTTGGAAGCATTTGCATAGGTTGCGCAGGGTTGGACCCTGCCGACGTGGGGTGAACCTATCCACCGACACTGTCGGGTTCCCCGCAAACGAGCACTTACGGGGAACGTAAACAACTTAAATTGTCGCCAAGAAGAACGCCACTCGGCGCGGGCGATCCTGGCGTGCTTAGATACCCTTTGTCTTCGGTGAACGACCCCATGTTCTGGCCTACCGTATTAGGTGTTGGTTTCTGGATTTAGGTGTTGTGTTACCTTCTACATCAGCCCTTCTCAGCACTGTCCACGTTGCATATGCAGGCCCATCCTGCCCGATCCTCTTTGTCAGAATTATTTCCATCCGTGGCGTAGTCTTCAGTCGTATCAGCTAATATCACTAGCAATGCACTTGCGCTAACATTGAATCCTCCACAACACGCTCTACTACGTAAGGCACATAGGCATCTACCGTCATGGCCACCACCACTGCAGTAATCAACACCCCAGAACATCACGATCGCATTGAATCAATGATCTGGGACATCATAATCGCCGGCGGCGGCATAGCCGGTTCAGTCCTCGCGGCGCGTCTCGGCCAACGCAACCCAGAGCTCCAAATTCTGGTCGTCGAAGCCGGTGCAAATGTTTCGCACCATCCACTCACCTCTGCACCGTTGGATGCCTTCGCGGAACACTTTTCTGAGCTTGACTGGGCGTACTCGACTGTACCACAAACGCACCTAGGTGGTCGAAATGCGTACGCTGCAGCGGGCAAAGCGCTCTCAGGAGGCAGTGCGACGAACTATGGGACGTGGACGAGGGGAAACTACGCAGATTTCGACAATTGGGCTGCTCTTGTCAAGGATAAGGCTTGGGGGTATGAAGGGTGGTTGAAGTACTTCAAGAAGACTGAGAACTATTTTGAGGGTAACGGGAGTGAGTGGGTTCAACAGCATGGGTTCAACGGCCCCCTCACTGAAGAGTCAGTTACGTCAAGCAGTCCTAATCGCAAATATCCGCTACGCGAGCCGTTGATAGCGGCGTGGAACCGGATTGGCGTGAAAGGGATTTCGGATGGTAATAATGGACACCCAATCGGGAGGGCTGAGTTGGTCGAGGATTTCAAGGACGGAAAACGTCAACTCGCAAGCGAGGCATATGGTCTCGGTGCTTTGAAGAACGTCAAGGTTTTGACCGACACGCTAGTCAAACGTGTTATTGTCAAGGACAAAAATGGCAAGAAAACCGCTATTGGCATCGAAACGGCAAACGGGACACAATACCAAGCAGCCAAGGAAGTGGTCATCTCGACTGGAGCGTATAGAACGCCACAGGTGCTACAGCTCTCTGGTATTGGACCGGCATCTCTATTGCAGAAGCATAATGTCCCTGTAGTGCTTGACGCCCCTGAGGTTGGACAAAACTTTCACGATCATCTTGCTGTGTGTCAGTGGTGGAAGCTGCGCGAATCGGGGCTTGCTCTCGGGTCTGCTCAATTAACGGACCCAGCGTTCTTCAGGGGCCTGCCTGCAGACTGGGTGGTAACACAGCAATATACAGCCGAGCAGTTGAAGACGGCAATCCAAGCTGACGGGGAAGAAGTTGAAGGCCACCATCTACTTGGGTCTGACGTCGCACACACGGAAACTCTAGTCGTGTACGCCCCCGCTGGCGCCGCAATAGCGAATGTGGATGTGCCCATGGATGGTACACATATCGCATCAGCGGTCCTAGTCATGAGTCCAACTTCTCGGGGCAGCATCACGATCGCCGGCCCTGATCCTGCGACGTCGCCACTGATCGACCCAAACTACAGTGCGACAAACGTGGATCGCGCAGTTATGCGTGAGGGTATGAGAAGTGTTATGCAGGTGCTACAAAACACGCCGGAAATGCAGAAGTTTATCAACTCTGAGCGGGCACCTGACGGCTTCGCACCACTGACGAAAGACTCTAGTGATGCTGAAATCGATGCGCGGGTGGCTCGCGTCGGTAATACTTTCTTTCATGCAGCTGGCTCCGCAGCTATGGGGAAGGTGGTTGACACTAAACTAAAGATTCCTGGTGTTGAGGGCCTTCGGGTTGTCGATGCCAGCGTGTTCCCTCTGCCGATTACCGCCCACTACCAGGCCGTTGTCTACGCTTTGGCCGAGCGAGCTGCAGACATTATCTCTGCGGCTCAGGTCAAGGCATGTTAGGTATAGAATGCTAATTTTCTATCACAAGACTCTTTCAACAATGGCATTTACATATTGCGCAGAGTTCATGGAGTTTTCAAGTAGTCAGCGTAGCACCCAGTTATCTCCTCTACGCCGATTATATATAGTGTCCTAAGAAACTACTAATTTTTAGTCCCCGCTGCCCAGTCTTTACAGTCCTTCTCGGATTCTTACAGCCATTTACATGTGATATAGTGTTGATGTTGCCCCGGAACGGGGTGAAGGCTAGTTCGTGATCCTATGTAAGTATAGGGCTTGCGTGCCGCGACCTTGTCGTTAAGGTTGCGGCGCAATTTGCTTGTGAAACGGATCAGAAAGTTCGGCAGTGATACAAGCGGCACAGGGCAAAGCCAACAAAGCAATCAAAGTATAACGCGGCTGAGCAGTAAAATATTCTGATTCTTATAATGTGTACAACTCATCTAATCGACTTGACATGCTATGTCCAATCTTGACCAAGGGTATATCTTATTGCCATCTGAGGAAAAAACGCTGCATGTTCAACTGCTACGGCGATACGCTGAAAGTTGGACTTTGTCCGGGGTATGATCTCATAATAAACAATAAACAAACAACAGACACCAAGATCAGAGCATAACGCAGAGCAACATTGTACATCTGCATCCTGTTTCTCCTCCTCGACCGCGACACAAAGTTGGAGTTGTCATTGGTATTCGGGAAAGGAATCCGGGGAATCGGTTGGTCCAAAAACTGGCACAGCGGTTCCCACCCTTCTTTGACCCTATATTCCAACAGCCTATCCTTGGGCACCATTGCCCTGACCTCCTCGTAGTGTCGTCGGAACACATCCTTGCCCCGATCCGGGAAGTCTCCTTCAAAGAACGTATCGAAGAACTTTTTCAGCATTGGCTGATACATGCCTGCGGCCCAGCTCACATGCGACAGCATCTTGAGTTCCGGGTCAGTGGCCCGCCACCAAACAGTCTTCAAGGTAGACGCGTGCCAGGAGTCAACGTCGCGAGTATTCAGCACGACCTTCGCCTCGGGATACGCCTCGATAAGCTCTTTGGCGAAGGCTACAGCAGGCCAGTCGCACACTGCTTGACAGTTACCGAGAAGCTTGTCCCAGTCGGATCGTTTGAAAGGGGCGCCTATTCCGTCGTATTTTGCCCGCAGTGCATCCATCCAGAGGAGAGCGTCGGGAGGATTGCTAATTGAACAGTTGTACATGTGGTAGGTGTCTACGTAGCCGAGCTGCTTCATAGCGGTCTGTAAGGCTGGAGGAGTTAGTGAGAGCTCTTGCGAGGACAGTGGGTGCGGCAAGCGTACAGGCAGTTCCTGTGCGGCCTACGCCGAGGATGAGGACCTTCATAGGGACGGTGCGCGTGCATTGTCGACGGTCAATGTCCGTGTCGTCAGTGAAGACGTCTGTGATGGGCTTCCGGGTGTACCTGTCCGCATAGGACATGATGTGGATAGCCTGAGGCTAAACGAGGGATGGAAAGACTTTAAGGATGGAACAGGAGTCTGGGGCGCATATATGAGAGCTGAGCCCGCATTCATATTTCCATAAGTGTTCACACAGCATCCGATGTCGGGAATAACCGGCCCATTGCCTGAGCGTTTTTGTAGGCTTCTGGGATATTCTCAGAACCACCACTTGCCAAGAGTATGCTACACGCGTCTCAAATTTCCAGATCGGAACTTGTCTTTCTCACACGACTATACTCGAGCTTTCGTACCGCTAGGCCCAGATTACGGCTAGCACTCTTCTGATATACGTACCCCACCAAATATGTTTGCCCATGGAGGTCGTCCTGGTGAGCGCACCATTGTTGTACGACGCTAATCTTGCGAAGGTCAGCACACAAGGAAAGGTTCTAAGGGTTTTGAAAGGTAAAACCATACCATCATCACCTGGTAACATGTCTTAATGGCAATAGTCCGATAAGGGATGTTGTAAAACTTGTCGAAAGTGCTTGATGGTAAGGCTGCCTAGTGCTTTCGTTTGATTTTCGAGTTTGCGAGATAGGAGGTCGCACATCGTCCTTGTTCTCCTTGCTGCGTCGCAGGCCAACGAAGCAAGTGGAGACGTAACGCACGGATGCAAAGGTTCGGTGCAGATCCGAATCGATTGAGAGCGCAAGTGCTCGCGTGGCCTGGTGGGGCGTGGTGGGTCTAGTGGCTGACTAGCTTAGCGACTGACGTTTCTACACGGTGCATACGTAAGTGCACTGGAGCATAGCAGATACGAAGACTATTCTTTGTGCATTCTAGCTAAAGAGCCGACTCGATTCGATTCCACTCTCCTTTGCTTTGTTGCTCGTTCTGTGTTGAAAATCCCACTCTTGTCGCTCCTTAAATTCTCTCAAATTTTATTTCTAGCCCCCAAACCGAACCGACCGCTACATTAGAGTATAGATGTCGGACGGAAAGGACTTACACTCCGACTACTTCATTCTCTACCAACTTTCCGATACATCCGAGCGTCCTTCGCAGAACGACATCGAGGCAAGCCCAACTCCGAACAATGGCTGTGGACCAGTCTCGTGGTTGTCACTTCCTCGGAAGGATCAATTAGCCATACTCTTCCTTTGCCGACTCGTCGATTTTCTCCAGGTGGCATCACTACAAGCCTATGTCTTTTACCAACTCAAAAGCTTCGACGTTACGAAATCAGATGCGGAATTATCCACTCAAACCGGGCTCCTACAAGGCTCTTTTACAGGGGCTCAGGTCTTAACGGCCATCTTATGGGGAAAGGCCGCGGATGCCACATGGTGTGGGCGAAAGAATGTTCTGATCATCGGCCTCTTTGGGACTGCCGTATCCTGTCTGGGTTATGGATTTGCGGGCAGCTTCGGATGGGCCATGTTCTGGCGTGCATTTGGAGGTGCGATCAATGGCTTGGTCGGGATCATGTAAGTGGCCCGAGATTTTTGCTCGGCCGGTGTTGATCAACTACCAGTCGTACAATGATTGCCGAATTCACCGTTGAGAGAAAGTATCAATCTCGCGCGTTCTTGATATTACCCATGAGTTTTAACATAGCGGGTATTTTGGGGCCATGTTAGCATCCCATGCTGCTACAAACGCAATCGCTGACCATTGCTAGTGCTCGGTGGCTACCTCGCGGATCCCGTTCAGACCATGCCTTCGCTATTTGCTGAGGGTGGCGTCTTCGCATCCCAGATGATTCAGAAATACCCATTTGCTTTACCAAGCATCATCAATGCAGTTTTGCTTGCCATCACAGGCGCTACTGTTTTCTTTGCACTTGAAGAGACTCTGACCGCCAAAAAAGAGCAATCTGACATAGGTCTATGGCTTGCAGCTCGTGTCAAGCAGTTCGTCTGTGGCCGACCGATGCCAGTGCAACACCGTTATTCTCAAATCCAAGCCCATGCTGCTTCCTTGGAGAGTCTAGGTTTCGACGAGAAGCATATTGAAGGCTCGACATCCGACGTTCCTCGGGTTCTTCCATTCAGTCGCATCTGGACACGGAATGTCGTTATGACCCTCGTGACTGGCGCATTCTACGATTTCCATCTCGGCGCTTTTACCAATCTCTGGTCGTTATTTCTTTCTACACCAAGATCAGTCGAGCGACTCGATCACATTTCCCTGTTCTTTACCGGGGGACTAGGAATGCCTGCGACCCTGGTGGGCGAGATGCAATGCGACGTCTATACTCGGTATCCTCGGCATGACTTTGCAGGTATTTCTCTATCCACCAGTCCACGCGCGCCTTGGGACTTCACGTTCATTCCAATGGTTTCTCTTTTTGTTTCCCATCGCATACCTTTTGGCACCTTTTCTCGTCGTGCTGCCGTCCACCTCTGCAGCGCCAGAAGCTAGCTCCGGCCCATTTGTTTGGATTGGCATTATCATCGTGCTCTTCTTTCAGGTCGTAGCCCGCACTATGACGTTGCCAGCCAGCATCATACTTTTGAACAACTGCAGTCCGCACCCAAGCGTGTTGGGCACAATACATGGACTGGGCCAGAGCGTATCGGCGGCTTTTCGCACCTTTGGACCGGTAGTTGGCGCATGCTGGTATGGCGCCGGTCTAGATGCTGGAGTTGTAGGTGTGGGCTGGTGGGGAGTCACTGGCATGGCTATGTTGGGATGCGCTGCAGCCATGTTCATATATGAAGGCAGTGGCCACGAGGTTAGTCTAGACTAGAATCGGGATGGCCTTTTTTTAGGAGCATCCCTCTCAAATGCGCAAACGTTGGGCTCGAATGAATTTTCTTGTGTTCTCAGAAAGATATGCTGGCACCATGGCCTAATGTCTAACCGCATTGGGATGCAGCAAGTGCCTGTGAAAATGTTTCAAGTAGCGCATCACCATCTCCATGCCATTCGAAGATTTTTTTTAATATTCTGGTACTTACTGCAATTGTTCCCGCTGAACTTCGCCTCATTTAGGGCGGATCCCTGTGTCAAACACGCAGTGGAGGGCAGCCACGCGCGGCTGACGCGTAGTCTGATTTCGCTCCGCGGGCTGGGGCTAGTGCTTCGGGGTGGAGCGACAAAGCGATACGCGGCAGCTAAGGGCACTCGAATATCTTGTTATCGGCAGTATCTTCCGTGAATGGACATGTTTTACTCCTGGATGATTGATCTATTGTTTGTGTTGCTTTGCAATAACCTTTCCGGTCAAGAGTACCGTGAATGATTTCTTCTCGATGGTGTGGATCATCGTGAGTAAGGTCTTCAAGTCTGTAATCTTCAGGTCGACATGTGTGGGGTATTCCGTGCGATCCTGCTCTGCATGGTCAGTATCTATACATTCGTAACCGCGGACGAGTTCAAGATTGACTACAAGGCCTACAACAATGCTCGCTACGGTCTCTACCCGAATAACTATTATCACGGCACTGGCGAGAGATCACCGTTACTTCAGATCACAACTTGGGATAAGAAGGCCGTCGCCGGCTCCGGATCGCATATCTTCATCCGTCACAATGGGGCCCAGGATACATTCGGTCACCAGGAGGCGTCTCCATTGATCTTGGACACGAAAGATCTGAGCGCTGTATATTTGAACAGGAGTTTTCCTGTTGTGTTCAACGTCAACGTGCAGGAAAATTTCGGTAAAAAATACTTGACTTTTTACGGCGACAAGATTGTAGGTCAGGGCTTGGGTGATGGACTGTGTCATGCCTATGACACTTCCTATAGGGAAGCGTACAAGATTTCTACGCAGGGCTTGGGGGTGGGAGCTGATTTGCACGAGTGCGAGTTCACAAGCCGTGGTAGCGTTATCGTCAGTGCTTACAAGACCGAACTCTCGACGAGTCCTGCCCGCCTAAAGGGCAAGCATAAGCCGACAGTGATCCGAGAGAGTTATTTCCAAGAACTAGAGCTAGGAACAAACACGATCCTGTTTACGTGGAGAGCTTCCGAACATGTTGACATTTATGATTCATATGAGGAGCACCAAGATCCTTGGGACTTTTTTCACATCAACACAATCGAGAAGACAAAGGACGGTAACTATCTCGTATCTGGACGCCATATGCATTCCATATATCTCGTCAGCGGCAAGACAGGCGATATTATCTGGACGCTGGGCGGTCGTAAAAATGAGTTTGTGGAGATATCACCGCAAGGGGGCCATTATACCGGCGATCCTGTTCTTACCTTTGCTTGGCAGCATCACACGCGGTTCTACTATGGCGGCGATGGGAACAGGACCGAAATGACATTTTTCGATAATCACCAAAAAGACCATTGCGAGTATGGATGTAAAGCGGGCTGCTCGAGGGGCTTACACGTCAAACTGGATACACATGCAAGTCCGAAGACAATTCAGCTCGTCCAAGAATACAAGCATCCCGCCAATCTAGTCAGCCAGAGTCAAGGAAGCATGCAGATCTTGGACAATGGAAATGTTTTTATTGGCTGGGGTCGAATGCCAGGGTTTACAGAGCATACACCAGACGGGAAAGCGGTCATGAATGTTCAATTCTCACCATGGCTATCCAAAGCCACCGCCGATCATGCATTAGATAATTACCGCGCGTTCAGAAAAGACTGGAAGGCTTCGCCTTATTGGCCACCCGAGATCGCAGTACAAGAGCGGAAGACTGATCTACTTGTTTATCTTAGCTGGAATGGGGCTACTGAAATCAGAGAATGGGTTCTGGTAAGTGCAAGTATGCTGTGGGATAGTTTTTCGAGACTGACGCCTGCCGATCTATAGCTCGCCACTGGATCCGGAGCCGATTCGAACGACACTGACATTGTAGTGGCTCGTGTTCCACGTTGTGGATTTGAGACGGAGATATCTCTCCCAAGCTCAAACGCTTCATACCTTCGAGCCGAAGCGCTCAACCAAAACAACGAAGTTATTGGATCCACTGGCATCATAGACGTCAAATCGGGCGAGCTAACGGCAGCGGATACGGCCTTCTCTATGGACATAGATACCATGCAGGGAACAAAACTAGAAGGCGACGATAGATTGAGAGTAGCAGCTTGGGAATTCATTGCAAGAGAACGGGACTCGAGCACAGTTCTAGGTGGATTCATGTTATGGGGAATGGGAATGAGCATTTCCTGGATAGCATATGCGCTATACCTCACTTTCAGACGGCATAATTGAAACTCAACGTTTGCAGTACGTGTAAACCAGATGTGCAGGACATGTGCTTCGCAACAAAATTATCACCTTACGAACATGTCCATTGGGATTTTAGTACACGCTTGCACACCTACTGTTGGGTAATTTGAAGAATTATTGAGGAGAATAATCATATGTGTATACTATGCAGGCTAAACATGATGCTACGTAAAGTACTGGAATCATACAGGTTACATGTTTTCTCGGAAAGTAAATCTTGTAATATGATAACTAGGTCTACTGGACTATCCTCGCACCTAAGAACCAACCCGACCCCTTGGAACTAACTACATCAAAACATTTGATGACAATACTACACAAGGGAATCGTGGGCTGCTAATAAGCCTTCACTGCCGCCAACTGCAGTAAACGGTCCTTGATCTCCGGTTTCTTGAGTGGCTCATGCCTGTTAAGTGGATCCTCCTTTCCATCTCGTAGCGGTGGGCCCTGCTTATGGATGCTACAATGCGGCCAATGCGTCGTTCCTTGCCAGCTGGTGAACAAGCCTGCTTTGAGCTCTAGGTCCTCTTGCTTGGCGAATTTGCGAGGTGTCATGCAAACGTACTGCACGTGTCGGATGCGTTCGCCCAACCCGATCTTCTTCAGTCCGTGCCAGACCCAGCAGAGACGCTCGCAGACGCAAGACATAGCGCAGAAAATCACTCTCGATATACACGTACACCTCCCATTGAGATATATTAGCCCGGGAGGCCGGGGTCAAAGCGGCT
Organism: Paraconiothyrium sp. Pb-2020; assembly: GCA_022419385.1. Lineage (NCBI taxonomy): Eukaryota > Fungi > Ascomycota > Dothideomycetes > Pleosporales > Didymosphaeriaceae > Paraconiothyrium > Paraconiothyrium sp. Pb-2020. The sequence continues at coordinate 5,266,363 of JAJUBI010000002.1, read as the reverse complement.
TGAAGTAGACCAAGCTCCTGTGACCTCGGAAATCATCTCTATTTGTTCGCTACCTTTTCGGATTCAACCAAATCATCACCTCTTCACAACCCTTCCCAATAGAACCTCCGATAGCTACTAGGATGTCTAGGATCGCCTTTGGCACCATGAAGACAAATCTGATCAGCAATTTTATGATCCACCACAAGGTCTCCCCTAAGCATTCCCCCCACAACGTTTCAAACACCTTTTCCAACACGTCCTCAACTTTACACAGCCATTTCCACATCTTTTTCGGACCTTCGATGATCACAGCTCTTAGTAACGTGATGAAGACGTTCCAAACGTCTTTGAGCGTTATACGTCGGAAGAAATTCGCAATGGCCGTAAGAGCTGTATGTACGAAGGCGAAGAAGCGCTCGACGATGTGGAGCACCGCGTCTCCAGCATTCTTGAGCCCGCTCCACGCCCACGCAAGTGCGAGTTTCATGGCGTTTGGCAAGTGCGTGATGGTGTCCCGAGTCTTCCGTGCTACATATCTGCAGAACGCGTTCAGTCCTAACCATGTCCGCTTCAACGACGCTAGCATGATTTGTGAGAGATATTTGTGGTTCTTGATAAGCCATTTCGCTCTTCTAAAGAACGGCTCGGCGATGACGCGAGTTGGGACAATCCAGAGGAAGAATCGCGGCAGATCGTACAGTGTGAATAGCAAGAAAGAGCGTATCTTTCCTGCTGCTTTCTTGACGCGACGCACGGCTTTTTGGTGCTTTTTTTTCCATCGCTTCATGCCGCCGCCTCTTCGCGAGGGGAGATAGTCGACGACTTCTCGATGGCCGTTGCGTGCTGCTAGACGGAGTGCTAGCTCGCCATCTGGTGCGATGAGAGAATCATCCGCGCCGTATGTTTCCATTAACAACTTTACGATGGTCAAATTGCCTATTTCGGCGGCGAGGTGCAGCGGTGTGCGATAGGTCTTGATTTGCTGCCGCCGCACAAACTCGTGTGGTGCTCGTGGAGATCCGGTTGTCATCCCATATGCGTTCACATTTGCATCGAAGTCCATGAGTTGCTGCACTGTCCTGATGTTGCCGACTTCTATGGCGGCTAGAAGTGGTGTTCGGCCTTCGGCGTCCGTCGTTTCGGTTGTGACGAGGCCATTCTCAATCAGAGCAGCGACGAGCTCGTCTTTCTTCGTCTGGATCGCAACAAAATATGTGATTACTATGGATCGCCTGCTTTGCGTTGTGAAAAAGCAGCCTGGTTCAGGCTGCGGGTATTCTGTAATTGGTATCGTCTTACCATCTCTTTGTGCCTCTTCAAGAAGCTGCTGTATACGATCTCGGATGTTGTCTTCATTCTCTGTATAGAAAGGCGGATAATTATGCGAGCTGCCGGCGTAAATCCTCTCGTAGTGGCTTTGCGGCGCAGCAATGGGCGTTGAGACCTTTACTCCGGTCGATTCTGAATATTCATGTTTCGCCGGCGTTTTCAATATTTGAGGAGAATCTAGAACAGAATCCATGTTTGCGAAAAGATGTTCCGAATCAGAGAGCTTATGTCCTCATTGAAGGGGTGGAATATGCGGCAGGCTGCATAGTGACCGATGACACCCATAGATGCACAGCCGATGTTCGACCCCAACGCGAAAGCAAGAATCGTAGCGAAGCGGCAGGGAGGTAAAGCCTATCCCAGGTCTCATGTGTATAATTCACTATGATTATCTCTGGGAAGGATGGGGTTTCGAGTTTACTGCTGCCTAAAATGCTCGGCGGATGGTGCTACGGACCAATCATACGATGGCATATTTCCAGGGCTTTCGCAAGTGTTACCTAATCCGGCACTATCTGCTTGAACATAGTATGTACTTAAGACCAAATGCTGGATGCTCACTTCCATTGGTCGAGCGATTAAATCGCCCCCAAGCCACCGATCAGACGCTGCACGACGAGCTCATCGCTCGCCACGAGTACCACGAACAAAGCAATATTGATCGGTTTAATTCGATTACCAGCAACACTATCAATGATTTCCATCGTACCCTTGTGTCGTTACTAGGACGCATAAGCTTAACTAAAGCTTTAACTTCAATCTTCGTCATCTACCACCTCGATCGAATTACCCTTGCTTACCGCCTCTTCTCTCTCATTGACTCAAGCTTTAGGGTATGTTTCTGAAGCTTTCTAAATGACCTCGTCTACAACTTCTCTCCGGCAACCTTCCTAAGCCATTTGACCGTCTCATCTGGCTTACTGAGGAATGGCCTATGACCACACTTGAGTCGTGTAACTTCAATCTCCGCACCAGCCTCCTCAGCACCTCGAATCACGTGCTCTTGTAATGCTGCTGGTATGGCCAGGTCATTCTCACAGAGCAGGTAGCTCGTAGAAACTGTTCGCCAGCTAGCTGCTGTTGTTCTTTCGTGGAAGGTCACCATGTCCTGACTCAGTAGCTGCGACGTCCAGTGTCGCTGCTCGGCCTCTGGGAGATCTTTGTAAAGAAAATTCACATCGGAGTTCAGGGTTAGCTAGGTAAGGAGAAAACGTACGTGCGTCTCGCCATTCACGAACGCCATGATGGACAGCATCCATTACACTCATACCCTCAGCCACAATAAAGGCAGCCATATATGCTGTCCTGACGACACGTCCTACGCCATTCTCATCCCGCCTCCACCACAACACACCACTCCGAATCGATCAATTTGGTAAGTAAAAAACATGCATTTGGGGTATCAAAGAATATCACAAGTATGAAACTACCACTCTAACCGATCATCACAAGTGAGCCTCACATCCCGCCTCTCGTCGCCCTTCCACACCTCCGCTCCACCGTTCGCGCTAGCAACTATGCTCCGAAGATCGCTGATCAAGCCACCCGGGCCAGACGCAAACACATCCGTCCTCCCCCTCACGGTGCTCGCTACAAAGTCCTCCACTATCATCTTGAGATCCGGCCGCGCTTGCATATGGTCGAGGTGAAGTTCCGACTTGGACACGCCGTGCACGCTCAGCGCAGAGCTCACCGACACAGCGGAGGAATCCGACGACCTGGCGACGGCGACGGGCGTGATTTCTTTCGTCGGCGAGCACGGCGTCTCGACGGCTTTTTCGCTGGCGGTTGGCACGGACGGCTCGTGGTGGTGGTCTTCTGCTGCGCGCGTCACGTAAATGTGCATGCCTGCGCGCAGATTGCGGCACTTTTGCTTGAGGATGGCGAGCTCGGGGGCGACCCAGTCGATGTCGCCGCGGTGCCGGATTACCCACACGAGCGAAATCTTGCGGTCGCGGTTCTGCGGCTTCGAGGCGAGGTCGAGAAGGACGGGGAGGACGTAGGTGATGCCGGTGCCGCCGGCGATGCAGAGGATGTTGGAGTCGGAGGCGAGGTCGCGCATTGTTTGTTCGCCGTAGGGGCCTTGGAGGACGACGGAGAGCCTGGCGTTGCCCATGAGGCCTTCGTGGGATTCTTGCGGGTCGGCGGCGCGAGCAGAGCGCTTGGCGGAGAGTTCGGCGATTTTGCGGGTTTCGCCTCCTTTGGCGCGGAAGATGTAGGAATGCTTTTGGGTCGCTGCTCCGAATACGGGGAGACTGAGCGGCGTGAAAGGATGCGACTGCCAGATGCTGCCTTCGGGAAACATGATGTAGAAATGCTGTCCCACGGACCACGCATCCTGGGGGTGATCGAAGTCGAGACGAACAACGTCGCCGTTGATCTCGTCCTTGAAGAAGGTGATGTCTGCGGGTGCCGCGCGGAAACCCATGTGGCCAGAAGGAAGGAAGTTGTAGTGCAGCAGAGCAGTCCTGCCTAGGCGAATAGCGCGGTCGAGGAGCCAGACCACCAGACCCGGAATCAGGAAGACCTTGAGCTGCTCCCAGTGGCCCCAGCAGGCGCCGATATATACCATGGCTAGAACGTAGTGCAACTTGCGGAACGCCTCATAGCCGGTCGCGCGGATTCCCCAGGGTGTGGACAGTACAACAAGTAGCAGAAGCAAGATCATGGCGACTACACCCCAGATCATGTAGAGCTGTTTGATCCAGGCAAGGCCAACTTTGGGCTGGGGTTGGTACAGTCGCAATTCTACAACGCACCAGCCAATGGTGTGAATTGATGACTGGAGAAAGATGACGTAACCCAGCCAGCGGTGGAGAAAGTTGAAGCTCTGGTAAGGGAGACCCGTGACGAGTGAAAGGATGGACTCGCGGCTTGAGAGCATGATGGAGAGCGGAGTCAAAGCATAGGCAATGACACCTACTCGATCCGCGAACGGGCCGATGCTGCTTCGTGTGTTGTAGACGCCAGGGCTGTTCTTGACGGGTGTGACCCAGGTGCCCCAGCCAATGCCTACAAACGACCAGACAGTGAGGTAGCCAACAAGAGTGATCAAAGTGAGGACCTGGGTGCGCGTGACCCGGCCGAAAATGAACCGGCTGGCATCTGGGAGCAGATACTGGCGCGCATAGGTAGGGACAGCTGCGGAGAAGCGTTGGATCGCATTCCGTCTTTTGTTCACGTCTTCTGCGAACCTCTCCGGAAGTGCGACGCCTGATGGGTGTGCGCGTAGAAAGTGTCGTCCGATGGCCCAGAGGATGAGAATGCCGCCGATGGTCGCCCAAATGATGCCGGTGTAGTACATGCCCAGGTCGTGAGCCGCATACACAACGTCGAGATACTTGCAGGATCCCGCATCGTTGACACAGGGCACGACGCGGTCGGCATAACCCCAGTGCGGTTCGACAACGGAGGCGGCGGATTGGTTTTGAATGTGTTGTCGGGCAGTCAGAACCTTCAGGTCGGCCATGTTGGTGGGACGATCAAATGGCTGCGCGAAGATTGGCGGCGACTGCTGCTCTCCGGATACAGGCGCGCCATGGTTGTATATAACGTGGCCATGGTGCCGGCTGCCGAATAATTGCTCTCGTGTTTCAAGCTCGACACTGACAAAGTGCGCGGTGCCAAGCGTCTGGCCAGCGGGGTGCGAGGCGGGATTTAACGTGTTTCCGGCAAGTGCGCGTGCGTTTGAGCAAGTTCCCCCACTGTTTCTATACATCGAAAGTCTTGGACGTTTGCGATATCCACAGCGCCTGCGCACGATTGCGCGCGCTGTGGATATGTATATCGTCGTCGCGGTCCCTGGGACGGGTAAGCCGTCAGGCCGCTGCTGAACCAAGACCTCGACATCAGACCTCTCCTTCACGCTACACTTCTACAATGTCGCACGGCCACAGTTCCACCGCCACGGTCATGGGCGCCGGCGAGTGCCAGATGGAGGTGAGATAAAGTCTTCCTCAACCCCATCGGCCTTTGCTAACGGACGGTAGATGCTCTGGAACTGGCGCATCGTCGACTCGTGCATCCTCGCCGGCTCCTGGCACATCAAGAACAACGCCATGTTCGCAGCAAGCTGCATCGGCGCCGCCCTGCTGGTTGTCGCCCTCGAATTCCTCCGCCGGCTGAGCTCTGAATGGGATGCGTTTCTTCTCCGGCAATTCCAGCGCCAGCTGCGCATCCAGCAGGGAGCTCTCGCTGGTGCTGCTCCGTCCAATTGCTGCGACGGTCCGGCCGCCACACTCGGGACCCACTACGCCACATTTCGCGCGACTTCGCTCCAGCAGCTGGTGCGCGCCATCATCCACGGCATCACTCTGGGAGTTGCGTACATTCTCATGTTGATCGTCATGTCGTTCAATGGCTTCATCTTCATCTCCATCATCTTGGGCGCCATTCTAGGAAAATTTCTCTGCGATTGGATGGTGGTGCGGTTACCGTTCGAGGCCATCGACAGGGAAGAGAAGGATGAGCGGAGGTCGTCGATTGCTGCTGCAGGGCCGACCGGATGTTGCGCATGAAAGGAGGTGGCATTGAAGCTGGCGTAGAGCGAGGAAGATGTGAACGTAGCCGCATGATACCCATTGATGAAATTCCATATTCTTACCCGTCTATTTCTGCACTAGCCTTGAATTTACCCTGCCATTTTCTAGTCGTATAACTCGGTGAAGGTCGCTGATGTAGACTACGAAGGAGGGAAGCGTGCCGTAGGAGTTAAACGAAGGATGACGTGTCAGATGGGGAAGGTGCGATACGTGACTGCGCGACGCGAACGCGCTTGCACACAGTACCCCACGCAAACTCCAACAGCATCGCCTTCATAACCTCACCTCACGACTCGCCGAGGGCACCGTACGTTTTATCTAATCGGCCTGCGCCGTTGCGATACGTCATCAGCGTTCACGGAGTTCCGAACAAAGTCAGACACCAAGGCTTTGGACAGGTATCCATACAGTGGTTGCATAATTGTTCTACAGGCTAGGCGCTATTATAGTAAACTCTACAAGGCGATATGACTTTAACATTAGTAAGATCGTGGAAATCTGTCTACACTGAAAGCGACAATATCACTGTGCACGATTCCACCAAGAACTACCAGGGCCTGACGGAAAGTCAGGCCGAAGTACGTTTGTATACTGATCAACCTCTGGGATTGTGGAGTAGCCGAAACTAAGACCTGCTTTTGTAGGGTGCGAATACCCGTAGACTTTTACAATTGACACATGGCTCAGTTAAGTAGGGGGGTTACTAAATACATTACCACGCCTTCGTCTAGACCTAGATCTACACATTTTGCTATCTTATCATCACATTGCTTCCTAGTAGCTCAGCTCTTGATTGTAAGAGTCTACACTCCCCAGGAAGTACGGGTGCGTAGCTGCGGTATCTCTAACGTGTGATGAGCTTAAATCTTCCTTGTCGGCCTTTGAGGGGTACTTTCTATCCTTTCTATGCTAAATCTACTATAATCTACTACAAAAACTATTTCGCACGGTAAAAAAGGCCCATAAAAGCTATAAATTTGAACAAGGTATTTGGGCTGATATCCTTGTAAGGATTCGCCACTACGCACCCGTTCTTCCTGGGAGGGTGTATCGATCAGTGTTAAAGCTATAGCCCTAGTGGGTACTATACAGTTGACGCATGCATGGCACGTTCCACCCATAGCAGGTAACGAGGTTATCTCGGCGGCGTGGATGCTAGCAGGATGGGCGAGGGTTAACATGAAGAGGAGAAGGGTTGTGGTTTGCCGCTCGACCGCAACGATGGGTAGCCTTCAGTTCCTAAATGGTTCTTCCTAACATTTGGGGGCGACGTGTCGGATGTGGTAGTCCATCGTCTTCACTAGCAAGCCCTGGTCGTTGCAGGCTTATGCGGTATGTATTGCGTGACCAATCTTGTCGTCTAGGTATCTCTCCAGTCAACATTGATAGGCGACGAAGCGACCACTTTGCATTGCCGAGTTTCATCTGAACGACCACGCCAATCAGGCACAAGTAAGCTGGGCCAGCCTTATGGGGCGATGCTTCGGCAAGCCCTCGCGCTAGTATGTAAGTTACTAGCGTGCAGCTTATTTTCAGCCGCCATAGGGCTGCTTTTTGAGGTAGCCCGTTTGGTAGTCTGCTGGTTGGTATTCGACCTCACGTACGAATGGGGGCTCACTTGGCAGCGGCCTTCAGGGAGAAAATAATAATAAGAAGAAATCACGTCATCTCCCGAGCCTCAGGCACCCAGACGCATGCAGGATTCGGTCGGGCATCTTGATCTTGCAGTCCTGTTCGCAACTCCCCCTCTCCATCACTGTTTCCGTTCCCTTATTTCTTTCCAGTTCGACTTGACGGCGCGTCGTTACCTTCCCGCCCAGCATGGGGTCTTCACTCTTTCAAATATGCGCTGTGCTCGCCGGCCCGTGTCTCGTTCTCGCAAATTTCGATACGCTTGCATTCTCTAGCGATGCGACCAATTTTACGTGTCCAGATATGATTTTCTCCTGCACACCGCCGGCGATATGTGCCCACGAGTTTACTGTCGACAAGTATTACTGTTGCTATCCCAATGACGGGGTGTGCACCGGATTTGCCCAGACATGTGGGAACGACAAGAGGCCTTCCGCGAGTCAACAGCTGTGTCAAAAGAGCGACGGCTCGGATTTTTGCTGTGCAAAAAATCGGTAAGTAGTGCTATTCTCGGCGCAGTTGCGAGGGCCCTTGAACAGCCCCGAGTCTTCATCGCAATGAGCCCACCTATATGAACGACCAGCGACACCATGCTGACACTTCGAAGCGAGGAGTGCACTGAAATAGACGCCCAGTTCAACGTCTGCTGGTCCACCACCTCGAATCCAGTCGTCAACGCAACAAACGAGTCGATGAACAAGACCTTCTCCTCGTTACGGTCCGCCAGCCCCTCAGCAACACTCTACTCCGTCAACATGGACGACATCTCGCCCTCCTCGACGACTGCCTCGCTCGCGAGTTCGAGCATTACATCGAGCGCAACGTCAAGCGCAACATCCACGTCTGAGAGCTCAACCTCCCAACCCAAGTCCACTGGACTGTCAGGAGGGGCGATAGGCGGCATCGTAGTTGGTGTTCTTGGCGGCCTCGCTCTAGCAAGCATAGCTGCTTTTCTTCTATGGCGAAGACACAAAGCAGGAACGCATGCGCATGCGCCCGTTGCGAGCACAGCGGCATCGGAGACAGATAATCCGTACACGAGCAATGCATACCATATGTCGCAGCCTCCTGTGGCCGAAGTGCCAGCAGTGGAGAAACGGGCGGATTATGTTGCGGAGGCGCCTGGGCACGGCGGACACGAGCTTCTAGAGTTGGACGGAGGTAGACCGGCGGAATTAGAAGGGAGTGGACAGGCAGCGCGGCGATGACGATATGTGGGAGAAGGAAGGGGATGAATACATGGGGGAGGAGAGACGCAGGTAGTGGGTAATAAACTAATCAGACCGTGAATATGTTCTGCGTCGTATTTGCAGTTGGGGAGCGTGTATCTGCTAAGATATCCATGCGTATCGTTTGATGAGCAATGTTAGGGTCCAAGATTACATATGTTGAGATCTCTACCATGTCTCGTTCTTTCTTCGTTCTGCTCTTCCCCTGGCGCTGAGCGCTGACTTGGAACAGTGACAAAGTACCGAGTTCCTGTTGAGTCATGGGACCAAAAGAGCACGCGGACACGGAGGAGGGTGCTCACCACCCGTTAGTCATATAGACTGGTCGCTCTAGTACGCGGTAAATGGGTGGAATGAACTAGATTAGGCAGGTACGGTGAAATCGCGAAGTTGCGTACCAGGACTCGCCGTTCCGAATTGGGACAATTGTGTGAACTGATGATTTTGAAGAACGCTTCTACTTTGTTTAATCTTAAGGCGATTGTAACCGTATTGTGCGGACTGCGGCTTCTTGGCTTCCCTAGAGCAGTAGGACCGTTTGTAGGGGGAAACTTGAACTAAACAGGAAGAAAGTACTCTACTATGCATACGGGTATTGTTGAAAAGAGGAATATGTGTGTGAGCGTAGATTGTGTTACCCATTCATTTTATTGGTTTGCGACAGCGTTGCACTTTTGTCCCAATTCCTTTACAGAGTCCTAGAGCCCATAATATGAGCTAGTAAGATTAGGTGCGTTAATCAGTAAGAGAATCGAACCTCGAGCTATAATAGACATAAAGCCAGATAGATAGGTTTGGTTACTTAGGCGTGCGACTCCTCGCTAGTTCCTTATCTATGCAGGCTTCCCCGCCAAATCTCCCCATCTTCGCGTCAAATTACCACCGGATACCCCGCATTCTCGTTGAACATCACCGAAGCACCCTTGTCTCGATATTCTGCAAGCATTATCGGAATGCTATGTGTTGTTGAGAACGCGCCATTTTACCAAAGATCTGCTGATTCTCTGCATCGTCGTGATTCTGAATCCAGCTCGAGGTATCGCGTGCCAATTCCAGGGAGTATCCCAGTTCCGTGCTGCGCAGCTTGTGACATGTTAATACTGTGCTTTGTAAGTCTACCCGTATACTGAACAGACGGAGTCACATTGCTTGGGGTCTGCGGTGTTGGCGGTGGCTCGATGATTACGTACGTCGAAACACTCGCAACGGCTAGTACCCCCTCCGGAGCCACTTTGGTCGACAAGGTGCCTGAGTCTTGGGCTCCGGTGGGGTGGAGGAGAATACTTGTGAGAGTCCGGGGAATCCGACGCTCTAGGCGATCGTATGCAACAGACGCAAGCATATATATATTTCTGTTCGCTATAACGTGGAAACAGTTCACAAGGTGTCTCTATCATCTGAACACGCTGGAGAATATCGTGGATCATCATCAGTATGGGTGTCGTTGCCAAATTCCTTCCGCGGGAGGACCGCTATAGCGCAGTCATGCTCTATGGTATGATAGTCGCTCTATGTTTCAATGGTAAGTGGTTGACAGCTCACGCATTTGCTTTTTTGATATCTAATTCTTGTACAGGTTATGACGCTGGCATCATGACCGTTATTTTGGCAGACAAACAATTCAACGAGTACTATCATGTCACACCTAATCGTCGAGGCGTAATTTCTGTCATCCCATGGGCGACTACCGGCTTTGCACAGCTCTTCGTAAGTGCTTAGTTCCTTCGACACGCTGCAATGTTTTGTCTTCTTCCACGCGTGTTTGTCTGACGTTGTGTAACAGCTCGGTGGTGAACTTGCCTCCCGTTTCGGGCGACTGTGGGCTCTCCGCATTAGTATCTGCATCATGATCATTGGCGTCGTCGTTCAGATTGTCCCCAATATCTACGGAGTACTGATCTTGGGACGCCTATTGACGGGTCTTGGTTTCGGTTGCAATTATGTTGCAACCAACCTGTACGTTGCTGAATGTGCTCCTCGTGCTCTTCGCGGTTCTTTTGTCGGCACGGTCAGCCAGTTTGGATATCAACTAGGCACTCTTATTGCCTTCTGGACAGGCTATGGAATGTCATTCCATACCTCACCGTACAACATCGCCTGGCGCATCTCTAACTTCATCCAAATTCCCATTGGTCTGGGGTTCATAGCGATGTCTTTCTTCTATCCTGAGAGGTACGACCAATGAGGCTTCAACAAAACATTGCATATGCTACTGACATCTTGCACAATAGCCCTCGATACATCCTCGAGCGATATCCAAATGACCCAGAACACTCCCTTCAGCTGCTCGCGAAGATCCGATCTGGTTCCACGAGCGAACCACGGGTACAAGCGGAATTCCAAGAGATCGTCGCTGCCCACGAATATCGAAAGCTCCAGCCATCCGGCTATGGAGGCCTGTTTCGAAACAAAGGCATGATCAAGCGCCTCTGCTATGGTTTCTATGCCGCCGCTCTCCAGCAAGTTGGCGGCATCGCTGCCCTCACGATGTATGCCACTCTCATCTACGAGTCCCTCGGCTGGAACACAGGCAGCCAAGCTCTAGCCATCAACGGAATTCAGGCCGCCTTGCAACTAGTCATTGTCCTCGTCAACACGTTCACCGTGGACCGTTTCGGCCGCAAGACCCTGCTTATATGGGGTTTCGCTATCCAGGCCTCCGCGCTACTCATTTTATCGTCGCTACTGACAGTATTCCCTGATAATAACAATCGATCCGCCGCGATTGCCGAGGTAGCTATGCTATTTATTGTTGGCCTCACCTACTGCTGGTCTAATGGCCCTATTGCCCCGACTATTGCGTCCGAAATCTTTCCTCAGCACGTCCGCGACAAGGCTTTCGGTATCTCTATGCTTGGACAGACTAGCTTTCTCATCGCAATCACGCAGCCGTGGCCTGAGTTCAATGCTCGAGTAGGAGGACTCAGTTATTGGTTACTTTTCGGGTTGAACACGGTAGCATTGATATCTGTGGTGTTGATTCTGCCTGAGACCAAGGGAATCAGTCTTGAGCATATGGACAAGCTTTTCGGGGAAGTAGATGCTGTGGAGGCCGGACAAGAAGTAGGGAGGTTAGATAATGCATTCGTTGGCGTCGGAGCGGTTCGATGCGCTGACGAGAAGGGTGACAACGTTAAGGTCGAGAAGGTATAGCTAGCTAGTTCCGTCAAGCACGGATTCAGAGATGGGAATGCATGTGTTTCCATATTACCAGTGTGCGAAGATCGACAAGTGACGTATATCTTTATCATCCTTGCACTGCACACTAGCAAATCTTACGTTGTGCCTCCTCTTGCTTGCGTTCTATTGAGGCCCCTTCCTTGTTCTGGTAGCCATGGTCATGCGTCAGGACAGGAAGGTCCAAGATCGAGTGGACGTGGTGGATTATTGTTAATCCGAACGATTATTCTCAGGTCCGATTTGTACAAGTTCATCTTTTGTGGCTGTATTCGTGCATGAACGTGGAGTTTGACTGATTTCGGGGAGCGTATACCAACTCAGAGCTCAAAGTGTAACATCACAACAGTAGTAATTTGCTATAATCACATGACATGGTCTAACACAGCACACGTTTCGCAAGTCTACTCTATTGTCTTTGTAGGCCTACGCGCATGTGGCCCTTGCCCGCGCGATTCGCCCGAAAATAGTAAGGTGCGAAATGGAGCTCTTTGATGTCCTTGCCTGCACTTAACTGGTCCCTAAAGTCGCGCTCAGACATTGAGGGCCCGGTTTGACTTTGAGCTATGTCCAGCATTTTTGTACCATTTTCGAGACTTAGCCCAACGTATTCATCTCCTGTATGGTCATCTTTAACAGTGGACTCCGTTAACCTCCCATTGATATCGACGAATGTGCCTCGAAAGTGGTCGTGAACCCAGGCGTTGTCAATATCTTCGACGCAATACACGATCGGACCGCGCTTGAGCGAGACTATATTGCGACCAGCAAGCGGGTTCTGGATGACCCATTCAGCCTCTAGCGGTATGGATAGCTTGAAGGATTTGTTGGTAGTGACGTAGTCTGCAGGTAGAGACAAATATCCTTTCTCGACCGTTGCGGCAGGGCAAGCAGGTCCTAGAATGTATTCGGACGACCAGCCCGGGATACGTAGGTTTAAGCTGACGTCTTTGACGCTGGAGCGGACTTCGAAAGAGATGTCGCCATCCCATGGCCACTTGCTGTCTTGGCGGACCTCGATCTCTTCTTCTCCGACGTTTAAACGCAGCGTGGAAGGCACGTACAAGTGGACATCGATGCTTGCGCGTCTAGTCTTCTCGTTCGCATCATACGCCCAAATGTAGCCGCCAATCTGCCCAAGGGTACGCAGCAAATTTGGTGGACAACAAGCTACTGTGAACCAGTCCTCGCGCTTTGATGGGTTTGCGTCGCTCGAGGCCAGCTGATTGACATAAGTAAAAGCTTTGCCATCCCACGACATAGCTGTAAGTACAGCATTATAGAGACAGAGCTCCATGACATCCGAATATCTTGCATCCCTGTCGAATTTCAAAATGCGCTCTGCTAGCATCATCACGCCAATAGCAGCGCATGTCTCGGCATAGCAGCCACCTTCGTCGGTACCTTGAGGAAGAAAATAGTCAATACCGAAGCCCTCCCATTGCTCAATTGCGCCTATACCACCTGTAACGTACATCTTGCGGCACGTCATATTTTCCCATAACCTGAGGACTGCTCGTTTGAGATCTTCGCAGTCTTTCGAATCATCGTGGGCGGCCAAGTCCGCTGCAGCAGTCAAAAGGTACATCGCACGAACGGAATGGCCTTCAATAGAGTCCTGTTCCACAATAGGTTTGTGAGCCTGATGATACCACAAGGACATTGGCTTCGGGTAGTAGTGTGGCATGTATCGTGCATCCTCGCCACGCATCTCAGCTTCTGTAACGTAGTAAGGGCGACCATTGACCCCCGTTGGGTTACCCCGTTCAAGCACGAAGTACTTCGCCAACGCAAGATGTTTGGCATTTCCCGTCCGCTCATATAGCCTCAGTAGCGCCAGCTCAATCTCTGGGTGGCCCGGATAACCGTGGACTTGACTTAGGCCTGGCCCAAACGTGTCGTACAGAAGGTCTATGTACTTGATGATTGGCTCCATCAAGCGGTCATTCTTGTACAATTGATTATGTGCCAACGCCGCTTCGATCAGATGTCCCGCGTTGTAGAGCTCATGCATGTCGCGTAGATTGGTAAAGCGTTTCGTAGGCTCCACTAACGTGTAATGAATGTTTAGATAGCCGTCGGGTTGCTGTGCGCTCCGGATCATCTCTACCATTTCTTTGACGGCTGCATCAACTTCTGGTAAGAACTCCTCTTGCAAATAGTAACATGCGCCTTCGATCCATTTGGCCACATCTGAATCCCAGAAAAGATGATCGGGAATCGGCCATACTGTTGGTTCCTGGCTGTATATATCCTTCCACTCGAGCTTGAAGGCGTCGTATCGGCCCGTCTTCTTCAATACATCGAGCTGATATAGAAGGGTGGATTTCTTTGCTGCATTGCGCCTTTGTCCGATTAATGAGTTTCCGGCGACTTTAACAGACAGGAAGCGTGTTTGAGGATGCGTCATGGCAGTCTAACATCGAAGTTCACGAGATGTTGGGAGTGAAGAGTGCTGCGGAAGAAAGGCAGAGCCAAGAAAGCAGCTTGGACCGGGGAAAGCGCGTGTTTGTGCGTGCTGCCGTGTGGTGACCAATGGCCAAATCATCCCCACGTCTCAACTCTCGTGAGAATGTGCCGAAAAATGGCGTTCCGGAGGGGAGCACGATATGAGCTAAGATGTGTCGGACCGTTGACTAGCGATGGCCGGAAGTTCCGGTGGGGTGCGAGTGACGAGGTGGGCGACCTCCGGCGATCCTCCGCATCTTCAAAACTCGACAAAAGCGACCATATGGACTCCGGTGCCTCCACAAAAGAGTTCAAGTGTCGCCAATGCCTGAGATCGTTTAGCCGCGAAGAGCATCTGAGGCGTCACGAGCTGACTCATTCGAAAAATCGACCTTTCCGTTGCCAGATATGCTCAAAAGGCTTTGTACGAAGGTAGCTTACACTATGCCGCCTCTATTCCTTAGGCGCTAGCTTGTGCTGACGATTCCGGTTCAATTCAATTTCTAGATTGAAGAGTAGCTTACTTTTGCATGAACAGGGATGCGCTCCAGAGGCACGGATCACTCCATGTTGGTGCCCCTAATTTACTGCAGCGAGGAGCAAGAGCTTGCATTAGTTGCGCCGCTGCAAAGGCTCGGTGCTCTGGCATACCATCTGGTTGTGCACGATGCCAAACCAGAGGTCAACCCTGCATCTATCCTCATCAGTCCTCGGTCCCCCTTCAAACCATCGGCATGCCCGCCTTCGTTGAAGATACGCCGGCTGGAGAAGAACAGAGAGTGACAAACGAAGAGCTATATCTGACTGACGAGCTTTTCAGCGCTGACATGCTGTCTGCGACGAATTGGCTTAACGCGTTGGCGGATGGGTCGCCAACATTCAATCTCAATGCTGGGTTAAATGACGATCCACAATTAGGGAGCTTTCTCACGGAGCAAACCTCCTTCGGAACCTCTAAAGCGACATATCCACTCGGAGAAACGGCCGCAAGCCCACGCTCATCACTATCAGATCGAGCAGAGTCATGCACGACTTATGTCTCCGGTCAGTCGAGTCGTCCACCGCACGTAAGACGGGACAGGCCAATAGCACAAATAAGCACCCCATCCTGCGAAGAATCCTTTCCAGAATTTGCTTTAACATGGAGGCCTGACGAGGCTTTCGACTTTTCGGGTGCCGTGGAAATATCAATCGATACCTATAGTCAGATTGTAGCAGCTTTTCATCATTCATGTATGACTGACTGGACCGAGTCAGCCGCCTTTGTACCCTCCGATCCGCCGCCCAGAGAAATTCTGCAGCATTTTATGCACATGTACTGGACTTCTTTTCATCCAGTAATTCCTTTTTTGCATCGCTTCTTGAACTGGTCGGTAAGCAACACATGTTTGGCTTTGGCCATGTGTGCAATAGGAAGCCATTACACGCAAGCACCGTTACAGTTTATCATGTCTATGCACGAATGGACGCGAAGAAGTCTAGTTGATGCCTCCGGCTACCCACAAGAAGGGATGTACTTAGCACAAGCTCAGTTGCTCTACTACATCTGCAGCACTTACCACAGTGTCACTACACAATCTGGAGCGTTCAATGGACCAGAAACCCTTAAAGAGCTATTCTCCCGAGGAAAGACTAGCTTTGAGAACGCGAAAAACAGTGATCACTCCCTGGATCTGCGGTGGGGAATATGGTTACAAAGCGAGCAGAGCAAACGGCTGGCATATTCCGCGTGGCTACTCGATACCATGAATGCTACGCATAGCCAAGCCAAGCCAATCTTTACACTGGAAGACGCAAAATTGCCTCTCCCTTGCGATGATGAGATATGGGAGGCTCAGACTAGTACAGACTGGCAGGCGCTGTTAGGTGCGAAGCCGCCGCCTCCTACTTTGCAGGAGTCACTGCAACAGTTATACGTCTCTAAGAGACTACCTCGTGACAGGGGAGAGTTTGCTCGCATCTTGATGATTCATGGCCTGTATCATCGTCTCTGGGATGTTAGTCGTTATTACAGCAATCCACTTTCTTCTTGGGAACCCACTGGCAAGCAGGAGGAATACAACGTATGCGACCCAATTTGGTTACCCTCCGTTCCAGCGTTTTCGAAGTGGCAGAACTCGACTTGTGATGCCCTTGATATCTTGCATTGGCAAGCCAATGCCACCATCGGCCAACAGAGTGGGTATGAGCACCCGACTGTACTTCATCTCCACTTTGCAAGAGTCGCCTTGTTGGTACCATGCGAGCAACTTCTTACCATGGCAAAATATCGCACAGGGCTGTACGGCATTGACCAGGCGGGAGCGGAGGAAGCCACCCAACAGATCCAGCGCTGGGCTGTACAACACCAGTTCAAGGCCCGCCTTGCCGCAGTCCATGCTGGAGTGTTATTCTGGCATGTTCGACACCACTCCGCAGACGCTTTTTACGAGGCACCGATGGTCGCGCTAGCAGCCATGACTTTGTGGGCATTCGGGACCTTTGCGCGACGGTCAGCCGGCAACGCAATTGAACAACATTTTTCTGTGGCATCTCAAACAACTGCGGATCAGCAGGGAACGACTGCAACCACCGAAATACCTGCACGAGATCAAGCGTTCCCTAACAGCACGGATGATGACAGCGTCTGCGAAATCATCTTACTTGATCGCCCAACGGATGACGAACTAGTACAGCAGTTCATTCGTCGTGGTCATAAAATGAAGGCCCATATCACAGGTGTCGGAGACCTATATGGGTCCGAAGGCCCGGCTCGTGTGTTGATGAAGGGCCACAAGCTTCTCACAACACTCAAGTGTTGGGGAATACGTTCAGAGTGTCTAGACTTGCTAGACAGACTTTATGTAACATCGGCAAATCCTGTTCGTATACCGGATTAAGAGTCTGTCACTAGCACTTTAAGGGACTAAATAGTAAACAGTATATTAATATATCGCGAAGGAATTACTAAGAGCGTAGCTAATCTCTATATCACCTACCTAATTCCTATCCTTATCTTCTACACCTTATCTATATACGAGCCAAATGCTTATAGCCTTGATCAGTGACCCTGAGCATAGCTTGCGCCTCGACAACGCTCAATCACTCGCAGATACCATCAGTCTCTTACGAAGACTATCTCGTTAAAGACACGGTATAATGAACGCTAATTTTGTATGTACTCACGCAAGATCATTCTTCTCTAGTAGGAATGGTAGCGGTGGTTGCAAGGATAAGAGGCCCTAACGGTTCTGGCTTCCTATGCCCGACACGCAAATTTTATCAACGACCTGCAAGATTGTGCAGACGTGCGCAACGATAATTTTGACTACATAAACCCATAAAAGAGTCTTGTTATTGTAATTGAGGGTAGCACTAGGTGCTCATTTTCCGCAAGTCCCTTCGCTGCGGTCATTGGTAGCCCACGACAGCCAGATCAGTGGGGGCCAAAGGACAGGCTTCCGAGTATTCTTTAGTATATGCGGTAAGTCGGTCAACTATCTGCATTACTTACACAGTCAGTGCACTCTGCATGTAGTCCAGTCCGATTAAAGTGTTCTTTCTGACTGCATGAAGATGTTAAGTAAGATCTTCTTCTTCACAGCCCGCATGTTGACTCTCGGTTCGCGCTTGGGTACACCAATTTTAGGAGCCGCGGTATTGTCGCCCAATCATAAATATGTCATCCAATTCCGTTGTTCAGCTAAATTGATTACACCCGCTTACACAATTCGCTTAACCCCTGCAGCTGGCGCCAGCTCCCTTGCATTCCTTACCAAACCTCAGCCTTGAACAACTCCGCAGGTCCGACTGGAGATTAGGATGCCGTTGGGCTAAGTATAGTGACCAATTCTACACCCTGCTAGGTTTTCTTCCCAGCCATATGTTTCTCCACCTCGTCAGCAAGCCGCCATTTTTCACAGGTTAGAGGATGTATGGCTGGATGTTCAAGCCTCCGCGGCGTTTCGGTGACACCGCTAGTCCCTTCACTAATCGCTGATGTTCGGTCTTGATCAACACGGGTGCTCGTAGGTAAGTTCAGGTTTGAACCTCGCGGCCTAATCTACGAGTGAGCTTGACTTTGAATATGCATAAGGGATAGCTTGGTCCCACAAGGCAGGAGACGAACATTTCTCTTTGTCCGCCGAACCTGCACATCAGCAAGTTGAGGACCTGTTCCAAGGCGCAACATGATAATCCTCCAACGATTGCTGCACATAGCAGCCATTGTTGCTTTCGCAGAAGCAGCAATTGGACGACGAGCCGATCCACTTGCCAAAGGTGCACCCAAGTCTGCATACTGGTCTGTACCACCAGTACCGAAGGGTCCGGCCAATCCGTACGTTTCCGGTGCCAGAATCTCTAGAGATCTTCTCACAGTGTTTTAACACAGCGTCCTTGCCACAGGCCCGGCTTCCATTGATCGCAATACGTCCTACAATCCCAGCAATATCAAACCGGCAAAGCCGTTGAGAGTTGAGGCGAAGTTCAAGGCTGCCGCTGCCTGTTCCGGCCCCGTGACCAGTAAACCTACTGCATTTTGGATGGATCAGCAAGATCACAGTGGAACTGCTCGCGGCTATGCTCCATTTTTGGTATATCAACATAAACCTTCCAGCGCGAGCCCGCACTACTGACTGACCAGGGCGATTTCTACACGTATAAAACATATCGCAATGTCCAGAGCTACGGTGCCAAGGGCGACGGCACGGGTGATCAGACAAACGCTGTTCAAAATGCTCTAAATGATTATGATGGTAGTCAAAACAAGAACAGGTTCCAGGGACCGCTTTCTGCGCAGCCTGCGCACGTATTCATTCCCAGTGGGACATACCAGTTGGGTTCGAAGCTTGATCTGAGAAAAGGCACTATCATCATGGGGGATCCGAACGATCCTCCGGTGCTGAAGGCTGCGCCCAGTTTCTCTGGAGACATACTTGTGGACGGCTATGATTCTGCTAGCGCACCCGAGACATCATTCATGATCCAATTGCGAAACGTAATCATCGAGTAGGTGCTTTTCGAACATATGAACTGCGACTTTGGGTAACATTTCAGTACTACTGCACTCCCAGCGAGCAAGAAGATCGTCGCTCTGCGCTGGGGCGTAGCCCAAGGCTGCGCTCTTGGAAACGTCAAAATCAACATGCCCTCCAGCTCCACCGGCCACACTGGCATCCTCCTACAAGCCGGCTCCACCATCGCAGTCACAGACGTGCAGATAATCGGTGGAGCCATCGGGATACAGAACAACAATCAGCAAGTCGTCTTCAAGAACATTTACTTCATGTTCTGTACGACGGCTTACGTCGCACCAGGCGGATTCAACTCACTCTTGCAAGGCGTCACGTTTGACACATGTGGTGTGGGCATCGATGCCACAGGCGGCCATGGCGATGTCATTCTGCTCGACTCCGAGAGCAAGAACTCAGGAAACACGGTTGTATTCCGAGACTCGTCGAACGACTCTGGGGACAGAAACAACCAGATTGTCATCCAGAACCTGAAACATGACACCAATAACCCCATAGCAATCACCTCGAATAACCAAATTGTCCTGGCCGCTCAAAGCACAGTAACGACTTGGATATGGGGTAATGCTGTGCCAGGGCAGTATCAGAAAGGCGGTACGTACCAAAACACACGACCTCAGGCTCTTCTTGATGCCTCGGGAAAATTCTTCATGAAAGATGCGCCGACGTTCGCGGGGTATGCTAAGGATCAGATCGTCAATGTCAAGGATGCGGGGTTCGATGTCAAGGGCGATGGTAAGACAGATGACTCGGCGGCGCTGAACCAGATTTTACTGCAGAATGCGGCGAACTGCAAGTTCACGTAAGTCTCATACCACGGTGGAAAAAGAAAGCTACCCCAGGAAAGCTTACTGCACATAGATACTTCCCCTACGGCGTCTACGTAGTCCTATCTACCCTCTTCATCCCACCTGGAACTCGTATCGTTGGCGAGGCCTGGCCTGTCATCAGCGGTGCGGGTGCCAAATTTAAAGATGCTAATAATGCTGTTCCCGTTGTCAAAGTCGGCAATCCCAATGACGTTGGTGTTGCCCAAATTTCCGACATGCGCTTTACTGTCGCAGAGCCGCTGGCTGGAGCGAAGATCATGGAGTGGAACATGGCGGGCTCATCTCCAGGAGACGTCGGTATCTGGAACTCTGTCGTCAACATCGGCGGGATGCGTGACTCCATGGTGACTAGCTCGTGCGGATCCCAGACTGCGTGCCAGGCTGCACACACAGGAGTGCATTTGACGGCGAGCAGCTCGGTGTATGTACAAAATTGTAGGTCTTTCTTTACCACCTTGATCAACGCATCTGCTGACTGAAAATCACAGTATGGGTATGGACAGCCGATCACTCCGAAGATGGACAGGCACCGCTACAGATCATCTCGACCGGCCGCGGCATCCTTGTTGAGTCCACCAAGGCAACTTGGCTCGTAGGCAGCGGATCGGAGCACCACTGGCTCTACGGGTATAACTTCAACGGCGCACAGAATGTATACGCTGGCCTATTGCAAGTTGAATCGCCGTACATGCAGGGCAGAGGCGCCGTACAAGTTGCTCCTGCCCCTTGGACAGCTCGCGCTGGCGACCCAGACTTCTCTTGGTGTGCTGCGGGCGACGGTTACTGCCGCACCTCCGTCGGGATCAACGTGCAAAACTCACAGAATATTTACCTCTACTCGAGCTCGACGTGGGCCTTCTTCGACGGGCCGTGGGACGGGATATATTCTAGTGATCACCAGTGTGGACCTGATTGCCAGGAGAACATGAATCGTGTGGCTGGGACGACAAGTGCGCTGAGCTGGTATGGGATTAACACGAAGGCGGGGAAGACGATAGTGCTGGACGGGAAGAGTAACCCGAAGATGCTGAACAATCCAGGAAGTTGGGGTGGAAATTTGGTGGCTTATAGACAGTTTGCGTGAACCATACATCTTGGTTTACCGGCCGTCGACTGAGGATGTTAGCCAATGGAAGCCTAGATTCACTGCTGACGCTGCAGGTGCCAAGGTGCCACGTACTGGATCCAGCCTTGTGATATCAACCTATTATATTGCTAGATTCATTAAATGGCGTATTGGAGGACGCCCCGTTCCGGTGAACCCTGGACTTTGATATAATCGCGTTTTGCTCCCCGCAAATCGCATTCATGAAAGTCACGCATCTTATAGTCTCGTCTACTCCACGCCGTTTCATATGGCCAGCGTCACCTGTGAATCGCCTCTGGTCGTCGAGGAAGTACACCAAATTCGAACGCCTTCGAAAAGCGAGGCTTGGTCCAAATCAGAGTCATGCAAAGAGTTGAGCACTGACAGATTTTCCACCGAATACTGTTCAACGAGTGAACGCACATCAGAAGACCATATCGACGCATCAATACGAGATGATTGGTCAGGAAACGGCTCTCATGTGGATTTTGGTTCAAAAGAACGCATACCTCTGGAACGTGGACGTTACTTAGGCCATGGCGCAGTCGGGGAAGTTTTCGAAGCTCGCTGTCGAGGCACCGCCCTTGCAGTGAAGCAAAGAAGTTGTCGAAAAAAGATCACGGAAGCCGAAATGAGGGAAATCGATATTTTAAAGAGACTATCCCATCATCATGTAGTCCAAATAATCGGCACGTATACACAACCTCACCAACGAGGCTATTTCCTTGGTATCTTGCTGCATCCAGTAGCAATCTGCGACCTCGCAACATTCTTCGATGATTTTGAATCAGTCTACTCGGGCATGCCGCTCGAGCCGCAACAGATCGAGCGACTATCTGAGCTTGGACTGCCGCCACCACTGTGGAAACAAGGTAGTCGCCCTGAATGTGCCTTCCTACTCGCGAAGATTGGATGTATCACTGGCGCGATTAAATATCTGCATAGCAAGCACGTACGGCACCGCGATCTGAAGCCTTCCAATATTTTGCTATCGCGTCGTCGTGTTTGGATTACCGACTTCAATAGCTCAACGGACTTCTCCGCACGATCTACAAGTCAAACAGAAAGCGGAGACAGAGGAACGCCGAAATACTTTGCTCCGGAGGTGGCTCGCCATGAAGTCAGTGGGCGCGCGTCTGACGTGTTTTCGCTTGGATGCGTTTTCCTCGAAATCCTAACGTTGTGCCTTCGCGGGTCTTTGACGCCCCTCAAGGCGCTGCGTCCCAATCTAGACCATTGCAATTCGTTCCAAGCAAATCTATCCCAGATGGGACGTTGGATGGGTCTCTTGGATTCTGACGTTCCGCTACACCGACACATCGCTATCGAGATTGTGCAAATGCTAGCGGAAAATCCGGAGGTACGACCAACAACGCACGATCTCTATCGAAGACTAGCGTACATAGACCAGTTCGGTGGACACAATGAGCTAGCTCGGTTGTTTGATAATTGCTGCAGAAGCACATTTTATAGCGAAGAACACCATCGTAGAGGAGTCCGTCGCCTCAATGATCAGATCCAGGATTTACGTAAGGACAACCAAAGGCTCCAGCGCGACTTTCACGACCATCGGCAGAATATGCTTCTTAACATGGAGCGGCAGCGTAATTGGGAGCTACAGTTCGCCGATGAGACTGCCGGACTTGTAGAAACCGGCCAAGTTGCTGCCGCGATTGTGTACCCGTATAATCGTCCTCATCACGGCTCGCTCTCCAGACCACGTGTTCTTCTCGTCGTGGTATTGGTTAACATGATAAGTCTCACCTTCGCCTTATCTGGTTTTGCTGCGTATCGTACTGGAAAAACCAGGCTATCTTGCACTAAGGGAATCGTCTTCAGTGCCACAGTGCTGACGTCCATGTTGGCCATGCTAGCTATGATATGTGCCAGACGTGCGCTCCAGGAAGCACTTCTCGCGGGTCTTCTGCTATTCCTGATCGGGTTCAGTCTAATTTCCCATATAGAAGAGTTCATGTAATAGTTGCCTAGATCTACAAGCGAGATAATGTAAATACGTCCTTCCCTCCACTGCAGCTCAAGACAATCTAAGTAATTTTTAGGGCTGTGAGATTAGTGCATGATGACCATTATCGTGTGCAAATCAGCTATCTGAGTTAATTCCGGTGCAACACATTCTGACCGAAGGCAAGCTAAAATTTACAGTCGTAATCTGACGATGTAAGATAGTCATTTGACAATGCTTTTCTTGTCATATCCTATCAAAGACTACAAGGCTTAGCAATGGCTTGTCCCTTTATGTTATACGTTCTAATCTATCATCATTCACCGCGCTATTCAACCGTTTTGAAAGCCCTAGTTAAAAAAAAGTCAAAACCCCTCAAACTATCCGGGTCCTGCCTTACGTGGATTCGATAGGTGAGTCGACTTGTCTGTACTATAACGACACTACATTGTGATATGATAGATGAGGCTCCTGATGTTTGGTCTGTCGGGGTCATTGCCGCAGCCAATCACAATTGTACACTCGTATATGCATGATGCGTTTCGCCTTTTTTGTGGGCTGAGCTGTCAGGGCTCAGCCCCAACTCCCAAAGATTGTTAACCCACAGCCCTTCTCCATCTGCTTTGGCACCCGCCACGCCATACGTTCAATGCTAGCGCACCATGGCATCGATCGGTCGAATCACGTTGTCCCTAGCATCTGGAGTAATGGAAACAACAGCAGCCTTGGCCAATTTCAACTTCGACTTTTCCATAATCCGCATGGAAGCTCCAGCCGAATATCACTCTGTTGGAAATAAAATCTCCAAGCGACGAAAACAAGAGGCAGAAGAAGGCAAGATTCACACCACAGCTCGCAAGCTAGGCGCATTATTTGCCGATGTTGTACCACGGATTCCGGTTCTCGAAAAGTTGTACGGCTTACGGGCTTCTGAGGTTGTAGAAAATCGCGCGATCAATCCAGAAGAAACATCTTCGTACGGCGCTCTCCAAGGATACGTGGGCTTGGATGCCACTTCTGTATGGGCCGCCGCAACGTCCGGTCGAGGCGCTATACAGGTCCACCTTCTTGCCTGCATGCTTGCTCGGCAATGGTCACCTGCTCAAGCTATCTCGATTTGGTGTTAGCTAGTCTCTGCTCGGAAGGCACAGCTGGAGTTACTACTAAAAGAGGACCAATTTCACCTTGGGCAACTCATGGCTAGCCAGGTCGATTTAGGTCCTAGTAAGCTTGCACAATGGGATGCAAGCGCAAGGGCAGTAAGTCATATGTTATTAAGAGTCTGCAACGCGAGCTGATCACGTGGCTCTAGTGGGTTCATGCCGCAGACAAAACCTTTTCTGTTCAGCAGAAACAGCTCATGCTTATCATCGATAACCTCGGCTACAACCTTTCATCTCAAGATGCCCTTTATGATACAGTACTCCGCGTATGGTGCAATGCCTTGACGTTCATGGGAAAGATAGCGTCGGGAATGTCTTTGAGTGCCGAGGATAGCGACATTTTCTTTGGACTGTCCGCTTGGCATCTTTACCCAGACATGACTATTCTTGGTGATGAACCGAAACAGGTCATTCAGAAAGACGGACTTGTTCCAAAAAGCGCTTTGGTCACAGTGGGGTTGCGAAGGCCCCAAAATACCCGATACCCAAGTGATGTTGGCATTACTTGGACGATTCCGCTGTCCAGACTGAAACACTACGGCAGACCCGAAGTTGCGACAAGCAATGTAGGTACAAGCTCGGGTCGAGCTTCCTTCGAAAGGTTGATCCAAATTGCGCTTGGAAGCCTTGTGCGAGAATGGGGGGAAGATGCAACTGATCTCACGAAATTGACACGATTCTTCACGGCTCTAGCCGAGCGCTGCCGCCTGGAGAGTAAATCGCCCGGTTGGGTTGCCGGTGATGGCATATCTAGTCCTAGAGCGCATGCCTGCTGGTCTACCTTATTCGCGGACCTACTAGAAAAGTACCAACTCTTACGCGATTCGGAGAAGATAGAGTTTGGACGATACATGAACCTTGGAAGACGCCGCTACAGAACATTTCTCGGCACAGATGAAGTACCAGCATACTTTGGTCTGACTGATGCTTCATCAGTCATGGATCAGTTTCAGGTCGAAGATCAAATTAAGTATATCCGCGACTTTGTGTCCGAAGACAAGCGCGAATCCGATTTGATCGACGCAGTCATTCTATATGCGGATGGAGGATCCAGTAGCATTGCCAGTCTAATCCCCCAGTTTTTCAGTCTTGCTGCTCAGCAGCATGTACGTAGCCATCGCCGTTGGATCTTTATGCATGAAGTACCCCACGAAGAGCGCAGGGTTCGAGAGTATGGCGAGGAAATTTCAATCCCCGATGAAGAAGAGGTACGCGCAGAGCTTAGGCTTGTTGTTGCTGGGGAGCGGTCTTCTCATCTCATGGATACCGTTAAGGAGCCCTGTGGCTTCATCCCGAGTGGAACAATCGTGAACCCTAACACAGGGGAAATAATTGACCGACATTCAGGAGCAATAGATCCTCCATCTATTTTCCGTTGGATACCTTCCGACGCAGGAATCGACCTAAGACGGCTTGAGAAGGCTATGAAGAAACACTCGAAAGCCGAGGTTTCTGCATCCCACCGGAGTGGCTGGATCATAGCATCTTCAAGAAGCAAATATGAGAACATCAAGTTCAGGTTGATTGGTAATACGCATTCAATAGCAATTTACGTCCCGGTTAAGCGATGGACGCCGGATATGACGCTCCAGACACCTGTTGAGTTTATTGTCAATCGGCTCCCACAGCTCCCGACGAAAGTACCTGACCCTCGACCGGAGATTGTAACAGGATTGATTCTCGAAACAGCACCGGCGGCAAATGCTATTACTCGGGTTTTGAATGATAGCCTATCGGATGAAACCCTGATGTCACTCAGTATACTGAGCGAAGCGGCGCAGGTATACTCCACGATGCCTACAGCAACTGTAGACCTTACTACGGCCTCAGACCCGCTACATCTTGCTCGATGTTTTCCGCATGGCCAACTTCCAGAAGAAGCAGTCCTTGCAGCAACTTTCGCCTGCATATGTAAATTTGACAGCGGCATCAATTTGAGGCCAAAAGCTTTCCTTGGAGTTATGGCAATATCATCCAATGACGTCCTCTACGTGTGTGATGCCCTGCTCGAGTTCCCGATTGCGCATAACAAAGGTGTAAGATGCGTACCCGGAAACATCGGCAAGCCGGGGGTCTGTCTTCTGACATCTACCCCAGACCTGGACGTCCGTGACTCGCCAGATGACTGGAAAGTGATCAACCATTTCCCATTCGATGGTAAATGCGAGGACAACTTTTACAAGACATCATTGCATCTGCAACTTACTGGCGCCGAGCTCCCTCTGGATGTGGGACGTCGGGGCAACATGTTCGTTGATGCAATGTATGTCGATGCTGTCGTTCAAGTCTACGATAGAGGTCAATGGTATACTGACATCAACGTCATGTCGCTCTACACCAAAGCAGGGTATTCCATAATCCGTGAATGCGTTTTAGAATCAGAAGAATGTGGTCACAACGAAGCTGAGAAAGCCGATTACAATGCGCCTGGTATGATCATTACTGTCGACAACTGGCCAGAAATAGTCGAGCCTCCTCTCAATGTCTCAGTGATAAGGGCGCGTGGCAATTGGAGCGCACGCTTAGCAATTGCATGTTTCGTCAAGGCCAGAAATTATTCCCTGATGGTGGCGAGCGAAAAGATATGCTGGTCCTGCATGAAAAAAGACATTCACAAGCTAGGTTCCGACGGTTTCATGCTGCTATAAGACACAAGTTCGGTAGTGCGTACACGGCTGTAGACGATTGTGTAGGACTGAATGTAGGAACTTGGCAAATGCGAACAGTAATGATTAGAATAGTTTCTTTTATCGGTGCCTTGCAAAAGTTCTGCCTCCACCCTTCCACGGTACTAGGCATTGATTCTTATGTTTTTAGCTAATCTGCATGCTATAGGACGTTAATTGTTGGTCTTATTATTTTAGTAAGATGAATTTACAGATTAGCACCCTATCTTCACTTCTACTAGGCCTGTAAATATAGATTCAACAGAGTCGTACCAGTTGAGAGTATCCTCAAACTGGGCTGGAGGATGAAATGTCCGAAAACAAGCAAGCCGATGTTCGGCGCGCGTGCAGCATTGTATATTGATAAATCCAGTTGCAATAGAAGCACTCCGCATAGCTGCCTCCGAGTTCCAGAACTTTGGCGGCTCCATAGGCAGCCATGCTGCCATGCACTGGAAGGCACAATTCTCCTCAAAACGCTCTTGAAGCCCCTCTTTGGTCTGAGACAGGGGTGTAAATATGAGACACCGGCAGTTGCCTGCCCAGTGCTGTGCTGTGTCTTTGCGAATAACAAGAGCTTCATAAGTTCGCGAAAGAGTCACGAGATGGTCTAATTGTAAAGATCGGGGATCGTTGATATCTAGTGGGTGTTGCATAGCGATTATATCTAACGTGAGTCGTCAGTGACCCGATCCTAGAGTTAAACATCAAGCATCGGTCTGGTAGAAAAACAGAGTTGCTCATCTTGATCAAAAATTCGTTGGAGCGAAAGCTGCAGTGATGATAAAGAACGAAGGAAGACTTAGTGGGCTTAGTGGGCGTCATCCCGACGCTGATTGGACGAGAGCTTATCTACACCGGTTACTCCGCAGACGCCGCACACACCGCGCCTGTTTTTGTCTTGCTCCATCTCAAATCCACCATCATGCCCATCAAACTTCCTGCTTGCGAACCGTGCAGAACCTCGAAGCAGGCCTGCGATCACGCGAAACCATGTGCCCGATGTCGGGAGCGTGGCACGCCTTCGGCCTGCCTATACCGGGCCAGACCGTTCAAGAAGCGACGAGTGGAGCAGACTGAAGAAGAGTCATCACAGTTCAGGAGCCCACCGTCACCAGTAGCCTTGTCAAATGCGTTGACAGCGACAAGAAATGATTCCACCGACGGTCTGGCTGTCGCGGAAACTCCAGAACCGTCCAGAGGCATGCCCAGTTATCCTAATCCCGGCTTCCTCGGATCCTCGAGTCATACAGCCCTTTTTGAACACATACCACGCGATACAACCGACACAGGTCAATTGCCTATTTATTCCGTAGATGAGGAGGAGATCCGCAACGGAGCAAACCTTATTGACCATATTCATAGATATTGTCACATTAGCTCATGCATCGCACTGGTTCAAAGTTGGATCTCTGGAGGTGTAAATCTCGCCTTGGCCGGTCCACTCACTACCACATGCACAGAGGTGACGCAGCATGTGTTCAGTTCTTACGAGGCTAGTACGCCTACGAGGTTTACTCCTGCACGTACAATCTCGCAGACACTGTTTAGGAACTCGAGTCAGCCACTGAACGCGGGCGACTGTCAAGATATCGCTGGTTGGTGTTCCGTATTCGGTATCCACAATGCGCGATGGGAAATGCTAGGTCTGTTTTTCGCGGCTCTTGCCGCTGCTACAATGCATACACCCAAGTTCGATGCTTTGTATCGGTCACATCAAGCGCAGCGCGACCTTCAGAAGCTGGCAGTACGGTTTTCAGATCGCTGCCTAGACATTTCTCTTTCACTTGACCGACTGAATGACCTCCAACTCTTATTACAATATGAAAACTGGATCAGCCACTCATGCCTCGATGGAGACCAAAGTGAGCAACTCTTTCACGTCTGTGTGTCTTGTAAAGGCTGACCTCGCAGGCTACATTTCGTGGCGAAAACTCGGTGACGTTATAAGTTCTCTGTATGCGCTTGGATACCACGAACGTGTCGACCCGACGTGCCCCCCACTGGAGTCGTTCAGAGAAGTTGCTTTTGCTCGAGCTTTTTCTGGCGATACCAACGTTTCGCTATTCCTTGGTCGACCTCCTCGAATTGATCGTAAACATTGCAGATGGCTTCCAAGGCAATTGCAATGGAGCGTGGATGCAACAGTCGAATATTCGGCGGAAACGCAATGGTCAGCAATTTGTGCTGTTCTTAAGGGAGAGGCGCTTGACCTGTTCCATGTTGACGACTATGCTGAGAAGGTTAGGAGAGCGAAGTAAGTATGTTATGACTCCGCAAAGAGCCTTTGCTAACTGTAGTAGCCTCATTCGGGACGACGCAAATCTACAATGGTCGTCGCTCCCGCCACAGTTTCGGCTCGAAACTACCTTAAAAGAATGCGCTCGGCCACCGAAAGAGCGAGACTTCCTAGTCAGCACACTTCTCAACCATCTTCATGTACACTTTCTTCTACACCTTCAACTACAAGTTCGCGTCAATGACCCTGGGCCGGAACTAGTATCTATCGCAGCCAGGATGTTCTCTCTTGCGATTGAATCCATCTTGCTCAAGGACTACCTGGCTTATTCTGGGACAACACTTGATTGGAAGGTATTGTTCCCCCCCGACTTCGTATCGTTGGCTATCAGTGACAACGAATAGGTAGCCTACTACGGCCTTTCAGCCGCTGGTATCATCTGTCTATCGCTACTGAAGAAAACCCCAGTCGCTTTCGACAACGGCACCACCAAAGCACAGATGATCCAAGATCTAAATGTACTCGTAGCTGTGGTAGAGACAGGCGTTTTTCTCCACCCTATCGATCCGAACTACGCCCTGCTATCCCGTGCCACTATGACCATCAAGAGCTTACTCAGACGCCTTCTGACTCGAGATACCAGACAACTGCCAGCTGTAACGGAAAGCGATGAGTTGGTCCGAGATCCCACGACAATGACGCCTACAAACTGGAATCTGTGGGACAATCAACATCTTCAGGATTTTGAGGTTGATTTCTGGCTTAATCTGGCTGAACACCCGTTTCTTACTGAGACACCTACGGAGTCGCTGCCAACGAGCCAAGTCTAATGTCGGCATCGATGGCTTTACAGATAGCCACTCCCAAACCTTTACGAGCGGCGGTAGTGAATGTCTTTCGTCTTTCGTGCAATTAGAGCTTGTAGCGAACCAGCTACCTCAGCTTATGAGTACACCAGCTCTTCAACTCTTGTGTTCATGCAACCCTTCATCTCGCTCATCAGAGCTGAACCTTTCCGATCTTTTCTTGTTGCAATTTGGGATTGAGTATGTCTAGAGCATTGAGATGCCCCACAAGGAACATACCCCAGAAAAGCGTCTTCCATTCGTCAACTTTGGCTGGAAGATGCCGCTTATGGTTTCTGACAAAGAAGATGCATTGTTCTAGTGTGTAATGTTATCCGCAATTGTCCATTGGCAGAAGCAACCATGTCGTCGACAGTAGATACGCAGTTATCATTATCATCCTAATCGCATGTGAGCTCTCTACCTCATCATACACTTGTAATAGAATAGCTTACCCATTGATTTGACCAGGCCTATGCGTTCTAGAGTCGGCACGGCCGGAGAATCTCCTAGTCGTATGAGGAACCGTGATGGCACGCGGGACGCCGCGCGACAAGCTGCAGATGAACTTCAGCTCTCACTGCAAGATCAGCTGCGATCCTTATGCCGTCCGGGGCGTGCGAGTATATCGGCGCTATGTTCGTTGCGCTTGCTGGTCCCTTTGTTTCGCGCCCCGCACTCCACCTTTGTCACCGTGCAAGCTCACGCTAGCTAGCATCAACCCCTCTGCCTCGAACCCTACGGAACTTTTAGCGATGCGTCACCGAACTCAGGATTGCGCTAGCTTATACTCATTGGCCCGGTTGACCCGAGAAGTCTACAACGCCACGAGGTTGTCGTTCCTTGGCGGTTTCAAGACACAGGAAGCAGTGATGGAAGTCGAGGTGGTTAATTCTTATTTAAATGATGCTAACCCACCAGGTAGCATCATGGCCTGATCTTGGGTGCTATGGTATGGATTCTGATCAGCTCGTCCGGTTATCTATGCCCACGCAATGCCTTCAAACACTCTACCTATTGCATTCGTTTCGGCTGGAGACATTGTCGCTGCCACCGTATCGCTATCCATCTTCGGAATTGTCGTAGTGCTTCTACGATTTTGGGTGCGAATATCTCACAGAATGGGCATTCAGCTGGACGACTGGCTGATACTCACGGCACTAGTAAGCCAATGATACTCTTGATACCTGATCAATAGACTTAAAACATCTATCCAGTTGTTTCTAATCAGCATCGCCTCTGTATCACTTTACGGCATTTCACAGAAAATGGTGGGCTACCCATCCGAGGAGTATACAACGACAGAAGAACAAATGACGGCACTCTCCACCCACCAAGAGCTCGTAGAGCTGATCTACTGGATCTCATGGCTGCTTATCCTCCCCGCAAACGGACTCATAAAGCTGAGCACCTTATTCCTATACCGTCGAATCTTTCCAATTGAGGCAATATCTACTTTGGACATTGTGTCAAAGATCATGGTCGTGATATGCGCCGTCTGGACTGTTGCCTTCTTCTTCACGACCGCCTTTGGATGCGGTATACATATCGCTTGTGCATGGGGTTCTTACGCGAAGATCGCAAGCTGCTGCTCTGATAAGCTTGCGCAGCAGGATGCACTCTTGACGACGGACATCATTACGGATGTCATGGTCTGGATGCTTCCTATCCCTGTGGTAAGCTGGCGCGAACATGAATGAATTTCGAGATTCTACAGCTCACGGATTGACAGGTATGCGGGATGGCAATCAGCACGAGTCGCAAACTAGGCGTCATTGCAATCTTCTTGCTAGCCGCCTGCTCACTTGCTGCAGCAGTAGTGCGGCTCACGATTCAAATAAAGATCTACCACGAGGGATATGAGGGTCGCACAAACGCAAGTCGTGAGTGTTAAATGTCTTTCAACCCAACCGGTCAGCAACTAAAGGTCATCAGTGACATTATCAACGAAACTGTACTGGTCCTTCCTCGAGAGCGGCATCGCTCTAATCGCATCCTGCTTGCCCATGACGCGACTGTTCTTCAGAGTGAACACTGTATCGTCAGCTCTCACCTCAGTGCGCAGTCATATTGGCAGACCGACTGAAAGCCTCGATGGAGATAGAATCTACAGTGTGAGTACATTAGGGCAGCTGGAGAAAAGATGCCCTGGGGCTATCCTGATGGAACATGCTTTCGCGCTTACTAGTTTGACGCGGTCGTCAAGCCGATCTCGTTCGGAGGATTATTTCGTGTGATGAAGAGGCCGATCTAGGTATCAAAGGCTTACTTGGTGTTGGAGTCAATCGAATTGTTCGAATGAAAAGATTGTTTTGAATGCTCTTCTGAAGCTAGTCATGCAGACGTGCCCGTAAAGGTAGAGAAGGATCAAGACCATGGTGGAGGAGTCCTGGAGCATGTCGATCCACGTGATACTGATAGATTGCTGCGATTAACTGGAGATGTATCGATTATTCCGGGCTGTCATGGTCAAAGAGTAGGCGCGGGTAGGCTAACACGGAAAGCGCCGGCGTAATCGGCGTGTTTGCAAGCGTGACGGGGCTGCCTCGGCAAGTAGCGGGCGGCCAAACTCCGTCCCACCTTACATCATCCTATACAAATAGCAAACACAGCATCACCAGTGGTTTGAGTATTGCTTTGGCATTAAGGCTCCTGCATCCAAACTCCTGCTTCTTCCCGTGGAGTCACCATGCCTACCACTGTCAAGCTCGCAGAATATCTATTCCAGCGGCTGGTCCAGCTCGGAATCGGTTCCGTCCACGGCGTACCAGGCGACTTCAACCTCACTCTCTTGGACTATGTTGAGCCCGCAGGACTGCACTGGATCGGAAACGCAAATGAGCTTAACGCTGGTTATGCAGCAGACGCCTACGCCCGCATCAAAGGCATCTCGGCCCTGATCACCACCTTTGGAGTCGGAGAGCTCTCAGCGATCAACGCCATCGCCGGAGCATATGCTGAGCGCGCAGCGCTTGTGCACATTGTTGGCACGCCTCCCCGAGCTACGCAAGATGGAAGGGTTTTGGTTCATCACACGTTTGCCGACGGCAACTTCATTCGGTTTGCTCAGATGAGCACGCACGTCACCATTGCGCAGGCGAGCTTGAGAGATCCAAGGACCGCGCCTGAGCAAATCGATCAGGTGCTTGTGCAGTGTCTATTACACTCAAGGCCAGTGTATATTGAGGTTCCGGTGGATCTTGTGGATGTGCCTGTACTTTCCGAACGGCTGCAGAAAAAGTTGGAGTTACCGGAAGCGATATGGGGATCTCCACAAGACGAGGCAGTAGAAGCGGTGCTGGAGGAAGTGCACGCTGCAAAACAACCTATCATCCTAGTCGATGGCGAGATCCGGGCCATGGGCGTTGTTTCCGAGGTCCAGGACCTAACCAAGAAGACCGGATGGCCAACCTGGACTACTGGCTTCGCAAAAGGGCTGCTCGATGAGACAAATGCGAACTTCCACGGGATCTATCAGGGTAAATGGGAGGAGGAAACCACACGGGGTTTCTTCCAAAGCGCAGATGTAGTGCTGTGCTTCGGTGCGCATTTCAGCACAACGAACAGTTGGGGCGGTACCAGTTTACCCGACACCCAGAAGACGATCTTCTTTTCTGACACAGAGATCCGAATCGGCACCAGGACATTCAGAGATGTACCAAGCAGACAAGCACTTCCAGCGTTATTACAGAAACTAGATACTGGGAGGATACAGCGATATGAGGATTACCCAAAGCTTCGGAAAGACCACACCGTCTCAATTGAAGACACGGATAAGAGTGGACCGATCACACAAGACAAGGCCTGGAAAGTGCTCGCTACCTTCGTGCGCGAAGGCGATATTGTGATGGGTGAGACCGGAACACCTGGGTACGGGGCACGAGAGATGCGTCTTCCACCGATTACGCGGCTCTTCACACCCGTCACCTGGTTGTCCATCGGCTACATGCTTCCCGCGGCCCAAGGAGCAGCTCTAGCACAGCGTGATCGCTCCGTAGGCAAGAAACCAGGCCGAACGATATTACTCATCGGCGACGGATCCTTCCAAATGACCGTTCAGGAACTCGGCACGATCATCAAGGAAAACCTCAATGTTGTCATCTTTCTAATCAACAATGACGGATACACAATCGAGCGATGTATTCATGGCGTAGACGAGAAGTACAACGATGTGGCAAGATGGCGGTACCTGGAGGCGCTGAGTTTCTTTGGGGCCGACAGAAGCGCATACACAGCGAGCGCGAGAACCTTTGGTGAGCTCGGTGAGGTGTTGGCTGATAAGAAGTTGAGTGACGGAGAAGGTGTAAGGATGGTGGAAGTGTTTATGGACAAGGAGGATGCGCCACAAGGGCCATTGAAGGACATGATAGAGGCCCAAAAGGCCAAGAAAGCGTGAGGCTGCACGTGGAAATATTAATAGAAGTACAACCAACCAACGATGCGCGAAACTACAGTTATTCGGCCCGTATCGTCGCGATGAAGACAAGACACGTCTGAGCTTGACTCACAATAGCATCCCTGCGAAGATCAAGCCCGTGTCCTCAAAAACAAGGCAAACCTGACAACACAACAATGCGGCGCGGCGTCGCCCTCCCTCTCTCCCTCGTATACACCGTCTTTAGGTTTCACTGCATCGATGACAGCTCCACGGAGCAGTCCCTTCTCCAATTCCCCAGACCTCGATTAATCCAGGGTCCTCGCCTCGCCTTGCAGCAAGCCACGAACATCCCTGCTCCACCCTCGCCAATCGAAACAACAACACATTACGTCATACCCCCCATCGCGAGCACTATGTGCTTCGCAAACTTCACACAGCACTCTGGCTGCGGACACATAGGAGAGTCCTCCACGCAGCCTCTGACCCTCTGCGACCATGCCATCCAACGTCTATACTCCCTCCGCGGGCCCAACTCCCCCCCTATCTCCTCTCCCGCCCAGCAAACCAGCTTCTTCCCGCCGCCTAAGCGCTCCGCGTCCAAACGACGTTTCCTGTCGCTGTCGCAGACGCTGTCACGCACGTCCAGCATCGCCTCTCGCTCGTCGCGATCCAGCGCCGCCGACGGCAGACAGACGCCCCGCTCCGCAGCCGCGAGCTTCACGCCCAGCACGACCGTAGCCGCGTCAATCGACTACGCTTCTCTACCCGTGCACCAGCTCAATGCAGTAAAATGCAAAGTCCCCCTCAGGCGAAGCCAGGTATCGAGCGACATGGACGTGTGTCCAGAGTGTAAGAAAGCATTGGACTTGATGCGGAGCATGCTCGAGCGGTATATACGCCCCCTTCCCTTCTTCAAAACAGCGTAGCTAATGGGAACAGCTACGACAAAACCGGCTCCATCCGCGGCACCGCCGCCTTCGAGCACTTCCTCCGCTTCGCAGACGACAGGAACTACACCGCAGACGGCGACGTGACTATCCCTGTCCGCGACAGCGTAGCCGGCGAACACGGCGCGATGCAGGCTATTGTCCTCGGGCACGCTGCAGACTCCGATCCTCCACTACCAAGAGAGCGAGGCGGCACGTGGGGCAATGACGACGCGGAGACGCTGAGTGATCACCACGTGAGCCATGTGAGTCCTGCGAAGGGACCTCAGCGGGCGATGATTGTGGGGAGGAGTATACAGGGGCATCCGAGTGACGCGGGGTTTTTGGTGGAGGGCGGGACGAATGGGTTGGGGTATTGGAAGGGGGATGATGTTAGTAGTTTGGCTACTAGTAGGGTGTTTGCTGGCATATGATGTGATGAGTGTTTCTCCCATGTCTGCCCGTTGAGGGGGTAGAGAGAAAGAGGTAGTGCTGCTTTCTATGTTGTGTAGAGCGTTGGAGCGTCCGTGATAGCATTTTGTACATTTCCTTTGTTAGCTTGGCGTTTTAGAAGAGGGCTGGAGGGGTTTTGAAGATCTGTTTTATCGGTCGTAGCGAAGCTTAAAATAGGAAAGGAAAGCCAAAAAAATTCGCTTCGAACATTTTTTCTCGATGCAGCAACTGGAGACTCTCGAGGCAAGAGCTGAGGAATGCAATTGGACCTCGACGCTCAATAAGCACGAGCACGTATTTCCCTCCGCATGTGCAATACACACGAGGGACTTTTCCGTTCCTATCGCTCGAGCTTTTCGGCTAGTCCACAGTTCTAGCTGATCGGGTGCAAGGTGAGGCGGAACAAGCGACTGCTATACGACCAGCTCGTATTCATCATCTCTTCAGTCTATGAAAGCGCTCAACTTTCTATAAAAAGCTCAACTGCAAAGAGACGAGTTTTTCTTCAAAGCCATAGATTGATATAATGTTACTGTGTTATAGAATAACAGTCAAAAGTTCGATGCTCGTGCTAACAGTGATTGAATAAATACGAGCTCCGTATCGCTTGAAGTACCAGTGGGGGCTGAGCGTGAGGCTGAGCGTAGCTGCCTCCCTTGGCTCCGCTATATGTGCCCACAATAACCTCCATCGACAGACATACGTTCTATTGTAACCCTAGGGTCATATTTTCTCTACAGTGTCTTGTTCTCTGTTCACGCTCAAAGCCATGGCGAGCCGCCCGTCGGGGAGAAAGCCAGACAAAGTCATATTCCACTGGAAAGAGAGCCTGATCGAAGCCGGCTTCGAACTGTAAGGTGGAAGCACCTCCAGCATCCATGTACTAATTTCCACCTAGCGCATTCATACTTTTCGGCAGAGGATCCGCGATGGGCATTATATGTCTCTTCTTGGACTTGACAGCCGTCCACTATGCTCCTCAAATCTGGATCTATTGGCTGCAGTTGTTAGTAATGACGGTGAATGGGGTATATTTCGACGTGGATCCCCTGGCCAAGAAGGCATATAAGCCGCCTTGCCTTTCGC
This sequence comes from Paraconiothyrium sp. Pb-2020, assembly GCA_022419385.1. Taxonomy (NCBI): domain Eukaryota; kingdom Fungi; phylum Ascomycota; class Dothideomycetes; order Pleosporales; family Didymosphaeriaceae; genus Paraconiothyrium; species Paraconiothyrium sp. Pb-2020. Next base: position 5,229,377 of record JAJUBI010000002.1, on the reverse strand, counting down.
GCCAGGAGAAGAGCGCCGCAGTGGAGGCCGATGCAGGAGATGTCTCGGGGTGGTACGGCCCGGGTGCGTATCTAGCGTGGTTGTTCACTGTTTACGTTTCATCCATCTCTTCGATTTGGCACGCGGACTACGTTGATTCCGCCCACAATGATGAGAAAACAGACGACGGCACGATAGACGGAGAGCTTCTTGCAGCCCTGACGTACCCCACCATCGCAATACTCGACATGCTCTACAGGTTCATCCGATGCAAGGTGGACCCGACATTCGACGCTGCGATGCTCGTCATCTTCATCGGTACATTCAGCATTGGCCTAGCTAGGCGCCTCGCGTCACCGCCCGACCTTGTTAAATGGATTGAAATCGCGGAGTTCTTTCCCTCCGGTCCGAGACAATGGATGCTATCTATCTTTCTGCTCTTGGGCCGCTCCGTGATCTCCGAGACGATTTGGGAGCCGTATAATAAGCGGGCGATACTCGTCACTGTCTATGCGCTCGCGCTGGTTAGCGTGCTGCACTCCACGGTCAGAGTGGAGAGGTACAAGGATCATTTCCCGTACCATGTCCGCAAGGAAAACCGCCCACGGTGGGAAAGAATCGCTATGTTTGTCTCCATGCATACCATCTTTTGGATTGTGGTTGCGACAACACGGAAGTCGGTCTTCCCGCGGACGGGGTCCAGTCTTTCCGATTTGGACCAGTGTGCTACGTTGCTCACCGTGGTTGTTGCGACGGTATTCGCCAGGAGGACAAAGATCGGAGACTGGGTGCAACAGGCGCGAATACGATTAGCGGGGTTTCGTCCAGTTTCGTCATAGACAGCTGGAGTGTGAAGTGAGAAAGCTTGATTCCTATATTGTGCGTTGTAAAAGTGCTTCCTCCACTCTTCTGCGGTACTGGGCATTGGGTCTTATATTTTCAGCCAGTCTGTGTACCATAGACAAATACCGTTACAATGACTCGTATGACAAGAGCCAAGAAGAGAAGGTCGAGGGAAAAGGACATCAAACATCCGAATGTGCCTGAGAACCAAGAATTTCAATATGTCCAACGGCATACTCGCTGTTCCGTGTTGGGGCACTTTCTCGGAGATACTGATCTTGGGCTTCCTGTGAGTATCGATATGGTGCTTCAATCACGGCCTGTCGCTATACACGTGGCCCTAAAGGACCCCGTTTCCGGAACAAACTATTCAGGGCTTCTCGAGAAGATGTGCGAACGATCTGGTATGAAGCCGACGTTTGCCGAAGGAAAAGGTAGGAGGTAGTCGAACTCTGCCGAAAACCAAGCCCTCTCTTCTGTGCTCGCACTCTCGGTGCTATGCTTACAGGATGTTTCAGCAAAGCTCCAGTACAAACTCTTTACACCTTCCTTTGAAAGATATGAGAGATCGTACGCAAAGGAAATCGAAACTATTACAGAATTACCAGATTTGAGCGGTCTTACGGGTGTACTGTTATTTAATGTCCTGGACAGGCCAATTTCAGTGCGCACTTAGCCCTCTTCAGGCTTACCTAAATCGTCCTCAGCATTTCCACCGGTGCGTTTGATAGATGGCACCACTTAGCAAGGATCGCAAAACACTCATCCAGCATTCGCATCCGCTCAATGTTCTTCACATGTTCCAGCCTTGTGTTGCCTGCGCCCGTGCGTCCTCGTGTGCGCTGGTAATGTTGGACCATCAACACACCCAGGGCATGGGGAAACTTCTAACTCAACATCTGTGCAAGAAGAGTATGGAAAAATCAATCACTCGCCGTGCTGAGTCCGCAGAAATTTGAATCGCAAACGTAAAGACCGTAAAGAACAACAAGTAATTGGGTACTGTTTAAGAAGTTTGGTATTCGGCTCCACACTGCAAGTTGCGCCGGCTTGTGTGGCTTCATACGCCTCAGGTCCGAATGGTTCAGCATGGGATCATCTGAACGGTCGTAGCAGGAAATCTCCAAGATACCGCAAGTCGCAAGTTCAACTGCACAATTAGCATGTCCGCATCTGCTAGTTACCAACTTAGTGCAAAATCGTACGCGTGATTTTATGGTCAGAGTAGCAGGCAGTGCTTGATTGGGAATCCGGTGAGAAGCTCTGTTCATAAAAGCTTGCCATCTCGTATTTGAGAGATGAGAGTTGCCTAATGACGTTGATACTCACACTAGTGTACCTTGGGGCTGAATATCCTCGGGTCGGCGATCTGGAAACGCGGTAAGCTAGTGCCAAAACAAGTAACAACGATGCAGAAATCGTAGGAGCGGTGTCTTCGCCCCCGACTCCGCCTCAAAGAGCTGCCCTCCAACCACCAGAGAGCATCCCCATAGACGAATCCCGATCTAGTTATAAAGTCACATCACGTGGTGGGGCCGAATACTGCGCTACAGCAATCCAGCGCTCAGCGCTGCCGTCTAACCCGACTAGCTACCTCAGCCACCGCCAAAGTGCCCGTTCAAAACGGCCCGGTTAAAGCCTCTACACCGGAAGTGGAGAGAGGGTTGTGGAGATTGACGACGATGTCGGCGGTGCAAGCAGGGCTGGTTCACCTCATACTAGAGAAGCCACCGCGAGGATGGGCTGCCTTACGGAGCTGCGCAAGCTTGTTCAGAGCCTCAATTACTATATAATGTCAAGACAGTCTGCTTGGCTCCATCTACCATCGGCATCGCATTGCCTCTTTCACGCTTACAACCATGTTCACTCGACAGTTTGGTTTGCTCGGGCTCGCAGCTTCCGTCGCTGCAAGTCCCGCACTGTTGCAACGCGAATATAATGCAACGAATACGTCCATGATCTACAGCTTCAAGGACGTCCCAGTCACGAAAGACATACAATACATCCCCTGTTACGACAATTACACATGTACACAACTTGAGGTACCTCTCGACTACGAAGACCTGGACGCCGGCTCCACCAACATTGCCTTCATGAAATATGAAGCCGCACAGCAACCCGCATTGGGCGATATTATCTTCAACCCGGGCGGCCCGGGCGATTCGGCCCTCCTTACTCTGACGCAACTGCTACCCCAGCTACTGGAACTTCTCGGCGACTCGTATAACATTGTCGGCATGGATCCTAGGGGCATCAACAACAGTGGCCCCCTACTTGACTGTTTTGACGGTCAACCGTGGCTGAGAGACTACTACTACGGTCAGGTCTACGATGGTGTTGATCCGCGCAGCAATGTCTCCATCAGTAAATACTACGAGGCATCCGGCACATTCGGTACTTGGTGCACACAGCACCTGAACAAGACGGCCAAGTACGCGAACACTCCTGCGACGGCGAGGGACATGCTGCAATATGCCGAGTTGTTGGCGGAGAGTCAGGGCAAACCGAGTGAAGAAGCAAAGGTGGACTTCTACGGTGCCTCTTACGGTACAGTTCTTGGTACGACTTTTGCTGCACTCTTCCCAGACCGCGTGGGTAAATTCCTCATCGACGCAGTGGTCGATGGTGATGATTACTACCACGGCAACTGGACGCAGAATCTTCTCCAGGCCGACGCTTCCGTCGATGCATTCTTTAAGACCTGCGCCGAAGCTGGCCCGCTCTGCGCTTTCTATCGCAACGGTTCCACCGCTGCCGACCTCAAGGAACGATTCGACGCCATGCTCGCAGATCTGGAAGAAGATCCGGTGCCGGTGAATGACCCTCTTTTTGTCGAATTTCCAACAGTTGTTACCCATATCGACGTCAGGAATCTTCTCATGATGGCCGTCTACAATCCGCCCACCTACTTCTCAATTGTAGGAGTCGTTGCAGATGGACTTGAAAGCCGAAATGGATCTCTAGCTGCGTTGTACTCTGCCAAAGGTATTGCACCCGGGACGAGTAAATGCGATTATACTGGAGCAGGCTCAGAGACCGTGCTACCCAAGGAGGTTGTTGCGTGCAATGACAACAACAAGAGCTTCAACGGCAGTGAGGAAGCACTTTTTGAGCTCTTTTCACAGCAGAAAAAACTCAGCACCTACCTCGGCGACACATGGCCCTTGGCTGTCGTGCCGCAGTGCCGACTTTTGGATATCACACCACCCAAGAGCCAGCTTTTCGCCGGGTTCAAGAAGGTCAACACGAGCACGCCTATCCTATTTGCTGACAACGTTATCGATCCTGTGACAAGCTCAGGGGAGCTGATGTCCGGCTACTTCGAGGGCTCCACTCTTCTGCTTCAAGATGCTGTCGGACACGGGCTCGTGGTTGCCTCCTCGAACTGCACTTCTTCATATGTGCAGAAGTACTTCAAGACGGGTGAACTGCCTCCCAAGAACACGACTTGTGATACGGAGTTCGACGCTTTCCCACAGGCCGCTGGACTGAAGAAGCGCGGCCTTGCCCCTCATCATCCTGCTGTACGTAGACATATGGCTTTGTAATGAGGAAGATATATCATGTATTCTATGACTCTCCTAGATTAGACATTATATATGTTTCTTTCCTCTCATCTCTAATCTTCTTTCATCCCCATTCTATGCGTCTACGCCCAATCTATGACCCCAACGGCATTTCCCATTCCTCTAACGTATGCTCTCCAAAAGTACAGATATCTCGAAATTTCGATTGAACCTCGTCCCAACCCTGGGTTCTAGAACAGAACGCTCACTAATGTGTGCACGCAGTTTGACGCCGCGCACCATGCTTTCGAGCGCTAAGATATGGCGAACTTTGATCTCGCCCTCAGCCGCGCCCCGTAGAAGTATAGCGCCCACATTCCGATCTATCGTCGTTAATTACAGCCACACACGTCACTCAGCTCAGACTTACAATGCCCATGACACTCAATCCACCCAGCAGACTAAGCCCCTTTCCAACACCGATGTCAATGTACATCGACCTTGAAAATAACACCGAACCGAATGCGAACAGCGAGCGGAAAAAGTCGTTACCCGCGAACAGCGACGCGGCATACTGCGGATACGACATTGGTACATAGGCTAGCACGATTAGCATCACGACCAACTCCGGTTCGCCTGTCCTACTTACTGAAGATACACTGCATGATGATGTACACAGTGATTGCATAGATCGTGCAGCCTATGACCGTACCAATCCAGTGGATGCTTGGATTTGCGAGCCATGCAAACATGAACAGTCCGATCGTAGGTCCGAAACAAGCAAGGAGTGCGGGTCGAAGGCGGAATTCCTGCTCGCGAAGTCCGTTTTTGAGGACGTCTGGGATGAGATAGAAGTGTAGGTAAGAAAAGTAGATGGCCATGGAGATGATACATCCGACCTAGGTACAATATTAGTACGGTTCTCACAAGGACAGAGGGATAGGTTGTTGTAGGCTGGGAGGTGACTGACTATGATGCAGACGAACACGAGGCCGGTCTGTCCAACGTTGAAACCGTACATGACGGGATATACCTGCGCGAAAACTTCGAAGAAAGAGTAGTAGATGCCGTAGATCAGGGCAGTATATACGTTGACGAAGAGGATCTGTTACACGCCGTCAGTGATGTTCTACTACTAGAAACGGATACGTACAGCAGGATCCTTGATAGTGATCTCTATGGGTTTCCAAATCGCGTCGATGATTACAGCACTGAGCGGGGTATCTTTCCTCTCAATCTCAGTCTGCGACCGGATCTTGTCGTTGCCAGAAGCCTTGCGTAGACGTGCTGCGCGGTTCAATAAGATATTCGAAGGCGATGTCTCGGGGAGAAAGAAGAAGAACAAGAGGAAGATAGGACCGGCCATCCAAAGAACTTCCCATTGGGACCACCGCCAATTTTCGGCGTAGACGGCGAAGCCTGATATCAGGGGTCCGAGGGCCGGTGCGGCGAAGGCGGCTGAGACCCAGAAGGCCATCGCATAGGGTAGATATAGGAGTGAAAACATGTCCTATAATTCGTCAATTACCAGCTTGGCGTGGCTCTTGGTATGACTTACTCCCATGCTTGCGCCTCCGTTGGCTAGACACGGACTACCGAAAAAGCCGAGCAGGAAACGCAAAACAAGAAGGCCGCCTAAGTTATCAACTAAAGCAGTGGGTAGAGCTAGGATAGTGAAGAGAGCGAATGTGGTGATGTAGGGGATGTTTCTTCCGAACTGTGGAACTATAGGCGAGGTGAGTAATGCATTTCTGCAAAGACGGTGAAAGCATACCTTCTGACAACGGAGCAAAGATCAAAGGTCCCATGCCGTATCCTGAATACTGTCAGCTTCCACAATCTGAAGTCAACAGAGAGAAGCCGTTGAGCCGGGAAAACAACGCGAAGTCTTTCATACCTAATACGTAGAGAGCTAGGCCGAGGGAGGCCTTGAAAGGCGCCACACCGAACCTGATCTGTACCAACACCTCGCTAGAGACATAGATACTGCTCGAGCAATATACCACGAAAGTGTAAAGGTCGATCAGTAGAGCCGTCCATATCTTCTTCTTCAGGCTCCAGTTCTGCCTGTCGCGTCAGTATTTCCCCTTCCATACTCCAGGCATTACCTCTCACCTGCGGGTTATCCGGATCGTCAGTAGCATACCAGTCGACAAGAGTCAGACCGTCAGCAGTCTTTGTCGGTGCAATCGGCCTCGACTCAGTCCTCTCTATCGCCGCTTGTTCATCTTGATGCAGCCGTTCCGCGGTATACGGAAGTGATTTCGTTCTTGTGATATTGGATGAGACTGGACGTAGCCCTTCCCGCGAGTTTGAGGTACTGGTAGAGATTTTCTCGATGTCATTCAAGGATTCCTCGATGGTTTTTTCGATGCCGGCTACGGACGCCTGAATGGTGCTGCCATGCCTGGGCTCCTGCTTCTCGATATCGTCCGGATTGCGGTGAGCGGGAGCCGCGGGTTGGTTTGTAGGCTTCCTGCTCGCACGACTGGATCGTCTTGAAGGAGGTTGACCTCCCTCGTATGAGTCTGGACACTGGAAGCTGGAATCTTCCTCTGGGTATTGAAAGACGCGATTCTTCGTCAAGACACGAACGAGCCGGCCGAAAGGCGCGTCTCGAATGAGCGCGTTTACCATCTTAGCTTTCGATTTCGAGCTGTATAAGCAGTCGTGTAAACCTTGTGGTAAATAATTGTCTGCAAAACACTTCGAGATTCACTCTCGATACCAGAAGAGACGATGATGTTCGTTTTATCGGATATCGATGTCAAGTGTTGACCTTCAAACGTGTCCCCTTTTGCACAGTGAAAGGTACTACGTGTATGACTGCGCAGATGACAAAGCCTCACTCTGATAACAAAGCCTCTGATTACATTATGTCCCCTTCCCCTGCTCGCTATCAAACAACATATCCAGTTAGTGTGTCGCGTCTTAACTGGATTTGTAGTGAGGCAGGTTCGACATGATCTGATTTGTAGAACCGGAGCGCTACATTGTGGATGGTAAATAAGCGGCGATCTATCACTAGCTCCTAGTAATCAGGAACTACGAACAGAGACAACAACAAGAACATCACGTGCGCGAAGAGGAGATTGGTAGCCGGCTAACGTTAGCTTACCGTCCGCGGAAGTTCCGGATTACTTAAAAGGGCTTGAAATCTGCATATCAAGGACATGTTCCATATCACTCTGACGAACTCTATTGCGATGCAGTCAGCAGCCACGGGTAGGTCGGTGATCCAGTGGCGGGACGCGCACTAGAACAAGACGTCCTCTAATGGAGCTGGACAGCAACGGAGAAAGCCAAAAGAAACTAATCGCGTACAATAACATTCGCTCTGAGAAGCTGAGCTCTCTTTGTTTGTAATCGGACCGAATAGTAAACATTCACTCCAGCACACGAGGTGGGAGGCGATGGCCACTAGTGCGGATTAGTGAACCAGGTCCGCCAATCGTCCGAATGAATCAACGTACAAGTCCGAACTCCAATCAAATGCCATTTAGATTCATAACCAATGGAACTCCACCGAAACAATAATCTCACGACCCAAACGGCGGTGTTCCCAGCTCATTTAGGTACATCCCGCTACGCTCCGATTGAATTACCCATTGCTTCCACGGCTTGAAGCTGATCCATATATTCATGTTCTTAGAATCTCTCCGCTCGTCAGTTGACAGATACTGCACGCCCGTTGCTCCCATTCCGACGCCCGCGGATAGAGTTATTGCTCTCGTTTGCACCCGCGCACTGCTCGTGGCGTAATAAGCGAACTCAGTAACCTGTTCAATCGAGGTTCCCGTCGTGATGAACCCATGGCCGCGCTGTAATGCTGTAGTGTAGAGTGGTGAGGTCGGTTGAGAAGTGTTCGTTCCCAGGACAGTAGCAAGGGCTGCCCCGAGGCGAGGTGAGTTCACCAGCATATCACGTGGGTCAGTGGAGTTGTAAGCAGATTCGATATCAAAGTTGGGAACATGATTCCCTGAAGAATAATGGTAAGCTTTGAAAATCACAGTACCCTTGAAGACGAGACTTACCTAGGAAACCCGCCATATGATACGTTGGCTCAAGGCTTACACTTCCACTTATCGTGAACGGTAGAACATCCTCATTGTGGCTATGCACGACAGCATTGACGTCTGGATACCTCTTCAAGACTTCGCTGTGAATGTATCGCTCAGCATATCCACCCTCCGTGCCGTTGACGCCCGAGCCATCCGAGACCAGGTACTCCCCGATATCTTGTATACCTGAGACGACTGCAGCACCCATCTGAAGAGCAATAAAGAAAGTGTTGTTGTTATTAGGGTTTCGCACGCTAATGTGACCGAATGGGTCAAGGACGTTGAGGTAGTCCAGAACATGATTCGCCGCGATGAGCGTAGAAAGGGTTGCTGTCAGGTTCAGCATCTTAAGTCTCTCGCTGTATTATCAAGAAGGTTTCAACCGACAATACTAAACGATAGGATTTAGACGAAGTTGAAAAGAAGTCCTTCATTTAGCGAGCCGAGCTCCATGATGGTTGGCGATGATCATTGAGCGCCAAGGCGCGGGGATGCAGTTGAAGTAGCACAACACGAAGGCGGGGTTCGCAAAAAAAGAAAGCTATCATGGAAAACCTCGGAGCTGTTGATTGTGATAATGGATGACGAACGATCGAGCATAGTTTATGGGGCATTACGTAGCAAAACAGGAAAGGCACACTGCTACTTGCTACTCGTACTTAGATACGATTTCAACGATCGTCTCCCACCAAATTTATCTCGACAAGGCAGCCTGAGATCGCGGAAACAATTAGATCCAGTATATCGCCAGGATTCTTGAAGATCTTTCTGCCAGTTGGGCCCAATTGTTCATGAAAAGTTTCCCAGGAGCATTTGAACAACCCAATGATGCCAGCGTCTAATGTTACGAAGTCCTCCTCACTCTCGAAGTCCACACTCCTGTCCTGGAATGTGGTCAAGGGTGCATCTATTAAAAGAGAATGTCGCACATCAACGATGAACTCAAGAGCTGATTTGTTTGTAAATCTTGTATTGCGTAAAAGCTACCAAGATCAAGCGAGAGAAATGAGCACAAATGCCCAGCTAACTGTACAGTCCCCTAGTTGCTAAGTCCTCCCAAAGTATCATCGGCGGATCTCTCAATCAAGATCATCGTCGATCTAAGCATTGCACAAGAGACGGCCACCCTCGCCGGTGTGGGCGCAGACTCCGTTAAGCTGGTTGCCATCGCGGTAGAAAGAGCAGCTGTCGCCGTTGTTGTGCTGGCAGTTGTTGGGGCAGTTGCATGCTGCGTCTGTTGCGGTGATTGTCAGTTCAGCCCCTTAGTTGAAAGGCTCTCAACGTGGGAACGAACCTGGGTCGGCGGCAATGAGAATGCCTCGAGCTGCAGGAGCGGGGGCAACCGCCGCGCTGATGGCCGAGGTGGCGAAGAGAGCGGTGATGGTAGCAGCGATGATGGTCTTGGAGAACATTTTGAAGGTTTTGGTGATTGAAGCTGAAAGCTTGAAGTGTGGAAGAGTTGAGTGTTGAGTGTTGGTTGGGAGTGATGATTGAGCTGTTGTGATGATGGAGTTGAGGTGGGAATCGAAGGGATACTTATAGGTTCTCGAGAGGCTCAGGTATGGTGCTGTGTGCCTTGTGTCTACATTCAGGACTCAGTACAATGACGAAATTCGTGGTGAAGAGACTGCGATCATCATGTCTGCTAGCCAGATGGATACATTGTCTCGTACGGAGTGATCCTTACATGAGTGGATCTGATCCACACGCGCACAAGACTAGGGCAGGTTTGATTGATCTCCAAGCTTCATGCCAGTCTTTTTGCGACAGTCTACTTCATACACGGCCTCCAATGATCGTTCAGGAGGTATACGTGCTGTGACCGGTCTCGTTGGCCGATCACAGTGAACAGACACAATCCTCTCAGCTCCGTCGACTACGGACTTGATAACCTTCATGGTCATCCCTTCTCAGCACATGTACTGACGTCACGCATCCAGCACAGGTCCATGGAGTTGTAACAATGCACAGAGTAGGCCACCACCGCGCCACAGCCGTCGGACCGTTGATCGCTAGCCCGATAACCGAGCCTTAGTATTCTCGCGCGAGCGGAGGATATTGTTACGTGATTACCAACAGTTTAGGGCTGATCATGGGGTGTTTCTGGAATGGGTTTGTTTCGGCCCCATATACGCCCCAGACTTAGCCCCAGGAACAGAGTCCGCACGAGGCGGGTAAAGCCACCCAGCTCAGGCACCCCATGAGCTTGTTTCGAGTAAGTCAGCTTACACTCGCACGACTCCGGTAGTGCAGAGCCTCACAACGTCGATCGAAATACTTCATTCAGCGCGTGCCTAGTGAATTTGGAATCGTTTGCGAAACAGACATCGAGATCTGCAACAAAACTAGCATTTGGGGCATACGCCGACCCCATATTTTCTGTTTTCGACCAGCATGGCCCTGCACCATCCCATTTGGTCGGACTCCAGTGTTCTACCGATCGGAGGCACAGAATTTGAGCGAAACATCTTGTCCAACGATCTGCATGATCAAATTCCCCTTCAGCTTCACTCAAGCTTCTTCTATTTCTGGAGTCAGCTGAAAAAGGATAATGCGCAACTATTGCGATTGCTCTTCCAGAACGAAGTATGATAAATTACACTCGATACGCGCTCGACGGTCTTTCGTGAAATCACAGCACAAGTCATAACTTAATTTAATGCTATCCAAATTAACGTACTTGTGTCTGCGAAGAACATCAGATAATTTCCAGACTCTATAGTATCGTACACTAGTCTTAATTACCCCAGCCCTGCAAGTTTCAAAGCTGATCTCTCTTACCTTAATGATCTCCAGTAGACCGTGGGACATTACTGGTGATCAATACGAAGAGGACTCGCATTGAAGGAAGATGCTAAATCATTATCGAAGCTATCGTTCCCATGTTAGGTACGAACTACGAGCTACTTACTTCTCTAGAGAACGCCTGGTACCACTTCACAAGACAGGGCTCATGTATCGGTTCTCTTTCGGCACTTTGATCCCGTGTTGTTATGCAACGTTTGTGGGAATACCTTTGATGTGACTCGTTGGTGCTCTATTGAGCGGTGATGCCTAGGATAGAGCCATGGTACGCGACATAGCTGCTTGATAGCACTGAGAGCGTAGTCAAACTCTGCATCGCGACCTCACTTCCATTCTCCTAGACCTTCCACTTGGATCCGTTCTAGGAGCCTCAGAGCTCCAAGATCGCTTCATTCCTGCGTTATGCATCGTCCCAACATTATGAGGGACGATCATAGCTGCTTCCAAGTATTCGTGCGATACATGTCGCCGTGCTGCGCTCCATCACTGTCCATACGTGGCATTGGAACTTGGCATACGCTAGGAATCTTCTGGTCTTCTTTCCCTAGTTCATCCTTTCAATATACTGTAGACATAAACACAACGCTAAACTATGGGCCAGTGAGAGGCTGTAGATCCCACTTTTAAGGCTGTGCAACGTGACTGAACAGCCTCCGCGCGATCTAGTGGTCTCATTGCATGGAAAAGCCTACAATATGCTCGCATGCTTGCCTCGTTCGTATCAACGATTCCGCAGTGTGACGTCAAGCCTGTCGTATGTTCAGTGTGCCTGAAGCCCCGTGCTGCCTTCTTGGGGGCCGGCAGTTGCCTCACACCATCGAAAGATACGGAGGAACAAGAAACATCCGATACCGTCTATCATCTGCTTGAACATCGTCATCTACTCATCGGTGTTTTGGCCGGAAGCAAGCCTCCCGCCGTTGCTCACTTACAATTTACTGCCCTCTACCTTTTTGACCACAAACCCAACTCTCGGGAAATGCACATCAACATTCACCTCACCCTTCTCCTCTGGTCGAATAACCACCTCCTCGACGCCCACTTGCACCAACCGTCCCACAGTTGGATTTCCCCTGCCCGTATCATCCGGCACAACACTAATCAGCGCCCCCTCCACAAGTCCCCTTTTCTCATCTAGCTCGCCATTGGGTGTCGAAGCTGTAGGGACGAGTCCCAACCCCCGTTTCTCTTGGAATTCACGGATTGCGGATTTCCAAATAAAGTCCTCAGGCTTGATCTCCGTTTGCAGATCAGGCAGTGAGGCGACATGTGCTTCGAAGCGGTGAAACCACCTCCACACGCCAGGATATCGATTCTCGTTGAAAACAACCTGAGCAACATCCTGACCCTCCTCGCCCACACTCCCGCCCGTGAGGTTGTACACCCCCTTTCCCTTCGCAATGTCCGTGCCCCACTTTAGCTGGTAGTAAAACGCTACATCCGCGAGACTAGGCGTCTCTGTGGGGAACAGCCACTGATTAGTAGAGGAGAGCGTGGGTTCGAGCAGCGAGAGATGCGTCTCGAACGCCCCAAGGTTCTGTGGGATTTTAGCTGCGAGTTTAGCGGGGTCGAGAGGGTGCCCGATTAGCTGGCCGCGGTCGGCGCCGAAGGGGGAGGTCCAGACGGAGGGGGGAATGAGGCCGGTTGTTGTGCGGAAGAAGGGGCGGTCTATCCAGAAGCTTGCGAAGCCTCGTGCGAGACCTCTGTAGTCCCAGCCTTGTATGGGTGGGTAGATGCTGCCCCAGCCTTCTTTTGCGGGGAAGAAGTGCTCTAGGGCTTCGATGATGAGGGACGTGTCGCAGTAGATATCTTTGCCGATGGCTACGACGGGGATCTTTCGGTAAGTGAGACCGAATGTTTCTGTTAATAGTGGCCTGGGGAGCATGGAGGGCACGGTAATGTATGCTATAATGGGTTAATATCGTTCAAGAAATGCGTGCAATTATCATTTCGACATTTGGGTACAAGTGGGAAAGAGATGAACTGAACAACGTGTCATAGTGGTGAGGGAGTCGCACAAAATGGTATCTGCTTGAGGCGCAGTGCGAGACGGACTTTGTTCGTGAAGGCGCTTGCTGTAATGAGTGTGTTAGCACGCACCTCTCTAAGTGCAGTGGGACATCGTTGGCGTACACTGATATCCGAACAGGAGGACAGGCAGCTTTGTTCTTGGTGGCATCGTGCTGGATCCAACCCGGTAGAGATGTCAATGAGACAACTTTGTGATTGCTCGCTATTCGCAATGGCTTTCAAGTTATCGTTCCGAGACGTTGTGTCTTTGTTGATACCATATACTTGCATTTACCCCACAGGGCCGCAGTCAGCAACCCCGCGTGAGAAACCGAGGCTCCCTTGATGCGAACCGACAAGCCGGGTCTTCGAGCTGTTTTCATAAAAATTGATGTATGCGACGATAGTCCACATTGCCTACCGGTGGAAGATATGTCAACTAGCTGCATACGAGATGCTCAGGTTGAGATGTTTGTCGTCTCTGAAAATCAGAGTCACCATTCTTCAGTTTCATGGTACCTGTTATTATGATTGTAATGTCGAAAGTTCGTAAACGTTCCTTGTACAGTAGCTGATCGACGACGGTTTTGTGTTTTAGATCACACTGGGTAAAATGCTCTATTCGTTCAGGCTTCCAGACCCCTCTCCAGAACTCGCGAGTGGTGATATCGATACAACAAGAGCTATAACGCCCTCTCCTTCCTTCCAGACCCAAACAACGCCTTGCTGAATGCAATGCAGCACATCTATGCAAATATAGTACATCTCTTGATACACACACGTATGTATGCCCGCGGCGTCCCTCGCCACATCGCCGCCATCCAATTGCAGTCTTTATTTGACCTCTTTCTCCAGTAGCTCCTTGGCTTCATTAACCTTAGTCGCAAGGTACGGACTGCCTCCTCGATCGGGGTGGTTCAGCAGCATAAGCTGGCGGTGCTTCTTGCGCAAAAGCTCTTTCGTCACGCCGCGTTCCCTGGCCACTTGTTAGCTTTCCATTTTCCAATCTCTTGCGACACCATCGCCAGTGCCATCTCTCCTCTTTCTTCTCTTACATGCTAGGGGGAACGTACGGCATCTCTAATATCAACGCAGCCTCCTTCCTTGTCATCTTGGGCTCAAACCCTCCCTTGTAGAATCCACGTCCTAGCGCACCCGCTCCTCCACCTGATCTTCGTAATGCGACGAGGCCTGCACGTCCCTACATCTCTATTAGCATCGGCGCATCCATCAATTCCCCGTCCACACGTACAAAGAAGGCCGCGGCGCCGAGCCCGATACCCCAAACCCAGAGCGACATTCCTAGAGGTCCGGATTTCTTTTCCTGCGGTTGCTGCTGCTGGGGCGGAGACGGCGATTGATAGGTGGGGATCTGCTGATTCTGGAGCGACATGAGTGATGCGATGAAGCTGTCGCCGCTGGAAAAGTTCAGGATGCAGGGTGAGCCGGTGGCCAATCGGAGGGGAGCTGGGCGCGTGTGGGGCGAGGCGAAATCTTGGCGGCGGGTTCGAAAAATAATCTCCAACTGCAACGCTAGATAGAACACCAGCATACTAACACGGCACCCGCCTGAGCAAGGACTGCCACCATGAGGATCGAGACGTGCTACTTCTGTTCTTCGCCGGTTTACCCTTCGAAGGTACGAACTGCGTCGACCTTTGCACCTCTCGTGTACTGACCAAATCACAGGGTATAACCTTCGTCCGCAACGATGCCCGCGCCTTCCGCTTCTGCAAGTCCAAATGCCACAAGAACTTCAAGATGAAGCGAAACCCCCGCAAGCTCGCATGGACAAAGTCTTTCCGCCGCGCCCACGGCAAGGAAATGACCGTCGACAGCACTCTCGCCTTCGCCGCACGCCGCAACGTCCCCACGCGCTACAACCGCGACCTCGTCCAGACGACTCTTAAAGCTATGGGCCGTGTCGCCGAGATCCGCGCGAAGCGCGAGCGCGCTTTCTACAAGGCGCGCATGCGGGGTAACAAGGAGAGGCAGAGGGCTGATGATAGGAAGTTGGTCGAGGAGAACCAGCATCTGTTGCCGCCGAGTGAGAGGTGGGCAGTGGCACAGGAGGAGGTCATGGAGGTCGATGTGGATGCGGTTAAGGAGAAGGTTGCGAAGAGGAGGAAGGAGATTGAGGAGGATGAGTTGAGTGAGGAGGAGGTCGCAGTGCCGAAGATGAAGAGCAAGAGGAAGTTGAAGATGAAGGTTGGTGGTGGCACCGAAGCGATGGACGTTGACGAATGATCGGAATGGGAGCGGACTCATGAGTGGATAAGTGCGAGCGGGACGACTCGCGATAGGATTGTAGCGATGCATATCTTTGAGATGCGAGGAAGGCGATCAGCATCGGGCGTTAGGCGTCTTGGAAAAAGCACGGTTAGGTCACGAATCGGATACCAGTTCAGCATTCAGCACTATTGCACTGTATCACGTTTTCGAGCTGTGATCTACACCCTTGCCAACGCCGTCTCTGATATGCAACGCCACACGGAAAAGCTGACAAGCAGATGTACGGCAAACTGCTCGATGACTGTAGAGCTGCCATCCGACTTCGAGAGCCAGTAATTAGACATCGTAGGAGCGGTGATTTGTAACTCAAGCATTTGATATAGGCAGTGCAACCTCAAATACGATAGGACACGGCAGGGTGATTATTGATAAAGTGGTTGAAGCATATATTCAATACTACGGTCGTGGTAGTTCTTCTTTACTCCGAGAGCTCGACGAACCGCGCGTCTGTTCATCCAGCTAGGTTATCTCGCATCTTGATGAGGTTCGGCGTCCAATTGCCGCACGTAATACTACTCCTTACGCAGCGATGTGAGCCAGTATGAAAAGATAGCCGGGCGATTCTTCCGTGTAGAGGAGCAGGCGGTGCTGCTGCAGCGTTGCCTGAAGGTGATCGAGATGGCATAGTTTGGCCCGGATTGATAGGAAAGGTTTCCATACTTTGTGCTGTAACGTGGTCCTCGCGCGTCGTGTAAAATATGCAAATCGATCATTGTAGCTAGGCACATGCGCGGATGTTGCTTACAGCCCTTGCTCACGTGTTTTGAAGGGCCTTTTGAGGTACGAGGCCAGCAGCGGCCTAGCCACTCAATTCGAGCTGGTACATCATAGTCTTGATCGTTAATCGCGATCTTAACGTGCCGAGTCGCGCTTTAGGTTCTTGCGATATTGGCGTATCTCAGATTGATAATTTTGAAGCCGCGTCTTATGCCTCATGGCGAATTCTCTGTTCGCCCTGATGATGTAGTCACGACTTCTGTTGACAATGTTCGTGCTGGTGGAAGCCCAAGGGTTGGCCGACGACATAAGTCTTAAAACTGCTAGGTTGTAGGCGTGGTCATTAATGTCTTGCAGTTCCAAAGACAAGATTGAAGTCTTCGCAGATAGTATTCGGATGTTTAACCACACCACCCTGAGTGTTCCACGGAGCTGATGGCTCAAGATGTTGATTTGCCGTCCGTCTCGATATATCTTGTCGATCTCCTGAACACATATACGCACTAGCCTTCTCGATGCCTTGTTGAGGAAACCAACACGGTTATATATGGACCAGGGGGGCCAGAGAATTGGCGTCTCGTCGATGATGTTTTGCAATCGGAGGCCATAATCATCCTCAATCTGGGTCAATGCATCTGCTTCTTTCATCAAGAGCCACTTCATGTAGTTAGCTCCCTTCTTGATAAACCCCTTATGATCATTCTCCAATTTGACTCGCCGCCGCACATCTTTCCCAATGTGTCCCGTTGACACATACTTCGTTCGGTGCAACATATGCGCCTCTTCTAGCTTTGCGAAATGCGCGAAGAACCGAGGCCCAAGAGACAAATTCGATTGCGTAACTTGAATCGCTTGCAACTCCTTCAAAAGCTCAGATACCTCAAACCTGGTTTGATCGCATCGAGCCCACGCCTCCCTCAAGGCTTCAACACCTCGACTTTGAGAGTGGGAAATGATGAAACCTTTGATCAGATGCAGATTAAGTTCAAGAGAATGTTGGCCTTTCAAGATTTCATGGAATCGAGCGAACACAGAAAGACGGAGTCGATATAGACGTATAAGCTGTTGAAGCGATTTCGATTGAATGTTGTCCTTCTCCAGGACAAGCTGGCGTTCGCTCTTGAGTATCCGCAATGAGTAATGGTACATCAGAGACGCATCTCGGTTTGCAGCGTAATGAACCGCCTCTAAGTCGAAATCGAGGCTATCCCAGGTTTTCCATTCCAGTAAAGTGAATCTTGAAACAGCTTGAAAAAAAGGAATCAGTGTTCTATAAGGGGACTTTTGTATCCAAGGCTCCCAGACATCCGCTGGTAGAGGCTCCTTCACCGCTGACCAGGGGGAAGTGGTACATGTCCCGAAAACCTCGTGCACCTTCCGCCAGGCAATATCGTTTGCTTTCGGAACAAGCCGCGTTCTTCGCATATTTATCTGCGAAAATGATCTGCATTTGGGAGCTAACCGAACAGCCGCAGCGCTTCCAAAGAGCCTAAGAAAGCCTTCGAGGTGTCTTTCTCCGGAAGGCAGCTTGCCAAGTGGCGACTTTGAAATCGCAAGAAGTGAATAAGAAGTCATAGTCGATTTAAAAGGTGGTGATTCCCTTCAGCAAAACATCGAGACTTGAATGGGCGCTTTTGCGAAGATCGACGCTTGACCGCAGCCGATGTTCTCGTAGAAGGTCAAGCGCAAACGCTAGGGTAGAATGCAGTTAATGACAAGAAAATGACGCATTTATTTCGCTTGTGAACATTAAGAAGACAGATGGATAACATATGGCGTCAAATACTGCGATATGGCAAGAGCTACGCGAAGGAGGAAGGACGTAAAGGATGCGAGGTTGTTCGCGAGATCTACCGTAGCCGTGCATTGGCCACAATGGTCGAAATAGGATTAGCCTGTCCTTAAGCAACTTCAACCCGTGTGCAATGCAAGTAATGTTTTTTCATCATAGTTTCATGGTACCTCGTGTACAGGAGTCTGGGAACGTGGAATTCTTAGCACTAGGCTTCTGTCTATATGGCGTTCACGACCACGCTCATGGCATATAAGCTGAAACACAATACCAACAAGTCAACATCAAAGCCATTCCCACAAATGTCCACGGGTTGCCTTACAGCACGCGATCAAAATGCCGAAAGAAGACGGTCAGACGGTCAGACGGAAGCCTCTACAGAACAGACTTCCTGCCAATGGCGGTGGATACTTTTAAAGCACCATGTTGATGCACAGAGCGGTTCGTTCATTGCTGGTGGGAAACGATTTTTGAAGAATCGATGGGACGTGTGTTGAAATGTGGAGATTGCAGCTGATGGAAAGTAGTAAACATCCACACTGCAGTCGCGTCTCGCTCTTTGTAAGCTCATTGTACAATAACCGGCTTGTAGCTAGCTCCCTTAGCCTCGCGCTCCATAACATTGATCTCTACTCGGTCCCCCACATGTATGCTTTGAGTACTTTTGCTCAGAGCTACTTCATGGAGTGCGTGCACGATCCTCACAATACTGAACATGATACAACAGAGCTAATTCGGACCAAGGAACCCCATAAGAATCATAAGCCTCACCAAGTAATCTGCATAAGCACGCGCCTGAGCAACACCACAAGTTGGCTATTTCGTTACTCTAATTCACAGTCCTGCATACATTAGACCACCTAACACAACAGCAGAAGGTTGCCATTGGCCAGTACAAGTCTCAACAAGATACGTACATTACCGATCATTATGACCCCTTCACTATGGAAAAGGACCTTTGGCTACAAAAGACTCCTTCCCCCATCAACGTCTAGACAAACACCCTGCTCAATATTAGCGTTAACCTCTGACTTCTTGGATTACTTACCGTGAGCATACTAGCCTCTTCACTTGCCAGATAACACACCGCATTCCCAATATCCTCCGGCGTACTCAGACGTGCGAGCGGGATGCCTGCGAGAGGGATAGCGCGGCCTTCAGGTGTGTCTACGCCACCAAGAACAGGGGCAACCCTTTTTGATGAGCCTTATATCACAGCAAGGACGTGAGACTTACATCGCAGTCTTCCCCAATACAGGCTGCACGCAGTTGTATCTGATGCCGTGGCTTGCGTACTCTGCCGCCAGTCCGCGCGTAGCCTATCGTCATCAGCGATCCAGACAGCGGTATATTAGCCAGAGCAACTAGTCTCTTGCCATTCTGTTGCCCTTTACCTCCGCCAAAGCCCTCGACAGCGGAACACAAGACAACAGTGTGATGAACATACCGTAGTAACAGCACCCTTGCTAGCCGCATACCACACCAGCCTCGGTCGCGGCCTAATGGCACTGACACTACTCAGATTAACCACCACGCCCTTCTTACCCTATGGTCTACCTCGTCAGCGTTATCCCCCATGAATCACCGAGTAGAACCTGAATCTCAAACACTTTTCCCAATCTCAAACATTTCTCTTCCACCATAGAGGCACATGCAGTTAGCCTGGTAAGCAAGACAAACTTACATTCTCAACCCACCACCCCACCACCGTCCTCGCACTATACAGCAATGGCTTCACGTTGATACTCCACATGCGATCCACCTCCGCTTCGTCGACCTCATGGCTTGGAGCAGCAACGTGCACGACGCCTGCGTTGTTTACTAGGATATCCAGACCACCGAATGTCTGGATGCAAAGCCTGAGTGCGGAGACCCAGTCGCTAGGAGAAGACACGTCGCCGGTGAAGACGGCCGTGCGGTCCGGGGACAGGGAGGAGGAAAGGGACTGAGCGGGATGGGGGCTGAGATCCCAGATGAGGACGCGGGCGCCTTCCTGGGGCGGGTGAGTTGGTGGACATGAGCTGAGTAGGCTGTGGGGAGATATCGTGGTGCAAGGATGAATCAGGACGAAATGTACCGGGATCAAAAATTTAATAAACACGAGGAATGGTTGTAGAAGCTGATACTGACCTCGACGAACTTTCTAACGATACCGGCACCGAAGCCGGAACCACCACCTGTGACAATGGCGACTTTACCTTCGAGGCGAGGGGATGGCATCGCAGAATACTTAGGATTGCAAAGCAAGTACTGGTGTCTGAAATGGGGATGACTGAAAGATGAAAATACGCGTAGTCAAGTTGAAGATAGGCAGTAGGCTGTGGTAGTACCGGGAGGAGCACTATTCCAACCCCGCATTTGGGGTATGCATGTGGTAGATCGGCCGCATGGCAGGATCCAGTCAGCGAACATAGCTGCGAAATGTCCAGAACGGTGATTCGTACAGGTATTCAGCTGTGTTGGAGCACCTGGCAGTTTAGATTGGTGACATAACCCACCCACGAATACACTGTGACCAAGAGGCACGAGATAGCTTCGGTAACAGTCGTATGAAATCTATACACAGGATGCAGTTGCTCAGTCTTGCGGTCGCAGAGTTCCGGTCGGTATCGGGCTGGTGAGAGTCTTGTTGGGCTCCCACGAAAAGGTTGTCTCGACCTGCCGCCCCTTCTCCTCATAGAACACCATATTCATACATTCAATGAACCACCACCATTCCAACTCTTTCTCCCAAAATACGTTTACTCCTCCGAGTCGGCGAATTCAGCACGACCATGCTTCGAGTTGAGGTACTCGTTCCTGTATCGCGAATTAGCGCCGGTTCAACATACTCATTTCCCGTACCCAAAAGCCATCTCAAGAGCATCGTCTCTTTCAAGGGCACGATAGTCTCCTCTATTTTGCCGCCTTCGCATCTCCGACCCCTTCTAACGAGTGTTCCGAGTGTACTCACCTCTCAATAGCCCACTGCATAGCGCTGTACGCCAGGATAAACGGCGGCACTACGTAGAGTACCTGGTTGCGCACCCTCCTGACTGAGTTCCAGACACCCTTGGTGAAGAAGCCAGCGAACGGGCGCTGGCGGTTCGAAGAAAGACCGTAGGACACAATGCCCTTAGCGGGCTGGCCTCCGCCCTCGTAGGGGTTGCCCCAGCCGCCAATGTGCCATCTACACTCTCGTATTAGCACTTCCTTCCTCTCATAGTTTCAGTGTGTGTCGGATGGCAGGGCGACGCCAATTGCGATGCCAATTGATGGCGTCTTCGGAAGGGTTCGCGTGAGCGGAAGGATGCACAGCGACGTACGTGGCTTTGTGGCGAGCGCCGTTTGATGTGGATCCGCCGGCCATGGTATTTGTGCGTGTAATTGAGCGGAGAGGGAGAGCGCGCGGGATCGAATGGTGTGGTTAGGCGGGTTCGTGGTTGGAGTGAGGTCTTGCGGCGAGCTTGGAGAACGGAAAAGCTTGGCGAGAGCTGACTTGATCGGGGAAGGTGGGTCGGCAGATGCCGGGTGTGGCCACTCACGGAAGGGGCGTTTGACAGCACGGAACGTCGACAGAAAGCTTGATGATGTCGACTTGTTCAATTTACAATATGTTTGTGGTGGTGTTTGCTTGATTACGAGCAAGTAGGTTGAGTAAATAGCAGTCCTAACTCCAGACGCCGGCCTCAAAACAGCTTCTCTCTCACTCATCTCTCATGATCAGTGTGATGCATCGATGGTCATAGATATCAAGTCAGAGGGTATCATAAAAGTCGTCGCCCTACGCCGGAACGCAGATCCCCTGCCCAATCCATAAATTGTCACAATCCACTTTCTCGTTCCCTTCTAACCCCAGCAGGTCTTCTACACCCATACCATTCGCCGTTGCGATCTCGTAACACGTCTGTCCCTCCTCAACCTGGACTGCAGCAGTGCCTTCAGCACAGTGAACCTGCGGAAGCTCATGATCAGCTTTTGTCCCACCAGCTCCACTCAAAAACCTAAACACAAGAAGTAGGAAGACAATGGCAAGGAGTGCGAACGGGAGCATCATCTTCACGCTTTCGCGGTTGTTCTTCTTGAGCTGCGCATTGTTGTGTTCGATCTCAGGTGCAGACAGAAGAGGTCGTTGGCCTTGTGGGTAGAGCTCGCCATAGCGGTTGCCGGATGCCGACTCGTAGATTTGCCCGTCGGGTGCGCGGAAGGTGTAGGTTTCTGTGTCGGCGTCGTAGCCGATGCGCTGAAAGCCTTCGGGGAGACGCTCGGAGTCCTGTAATCATATTAGCAGGGACCTATGATTGTGCAAGCGACTCCAACGTACGCTCTCGCGGTCAGCCCAGCGACCCATGATGCAGGTAAGTTAAACTACAAAGCTCTAAGAGATAAGTGTGTGATTAGTCGGTGAGCGAAGATGTATAGCTGATATGTAGGTTGACGCGTTGGTACTGAGCGTAATGGGATTTTGCGATGCAGGTGGCTTAGCCTTCCGGTGAGTTGTGATGGAGAGCTGTGGGTGGAGTGACGCGCGTGCCCAGATGCCTGATACGATGATTACAGGATAGCTTGGCGTTGTTTGAAGTTTTGATTGGCGATCAACCCATGACAGACAAAGTAACACATGTCAGCTCTGGTTTGCGTTGAAATGTTTATGGAATCGTAGGGTATGTTGGCAAGCTTAGGAAGAGTTCGCGAACGACATGTGGTGATGAGGTTGCCCAGTGAATCTAATGCTACATGGAAAGGAAGCTCGTGTATGGAATCAGACATGAACCATGTAGTGACTATGATATTCTGTGAAGAGCGTGACGAGACGTTTATGAGAGGTTTGTGTTCATTGATCCATGCATGGTATTTCTCAGTGCATACTGAGAATGCTGCGGGGCTTCTTTTCGGACGAACATGGTGTGTGATGCCAATTGAAATGCAATACGTGCCCAGCACCCCAATGACACCGAATTGGAAGCTTCCGGTGTTGTAAAGGAGGCTCTTTGTATGAAATCATGTATATAGAGGGAGAGAAAGCCCATGACCGAATGAATGCTGTGGTGTTGGTGTTAGAGCTATGACAGAGCTATGACTGGAAGGATCGACTTAGTCATCTGCCGCGGCGAAACTCGGACGAGCATTTTCAGAGACGACATCACCACCAGACCTTAACGCCGCTTGTCGCCCCATCACTCACGCGCCACTTCTGCGATCACCTGTCGTTCCCCTTGCATGGTCGACTACAGAGGCGCGACTCCCAACCTACCTTTCTCCCTCCACCCTCAATCCCGCAATGTCCACGCTTCTTCGCCGCTCCGGTCAAATCGCGCGACTGTCCAGACCTAACCTCCGCGCCGCCACATCGAGATCACCATTCGTCGTCCGCAGACGGATACCAGTCCCTCAGTGCATATACGCACAACAACACTCCCGGTTATTCGCCACCGGGCCCCCGGAGGACCCCAAGGACAAGAAGCAGGATGAGATAGCGAAGGGACAACAGGGCCAGGCTGAGAAGCCTGCGTCCGAAAATGCGAAGCAGGGCGAGGCACAATCAAATACGTCGAAGCTGTCGGAAGAGGAGGAGAAGTTACTAGATCAGCTTGTGTCTTTCGTGTCAATGGGCGTACCCAAGGCGCAGAAGCAGGCGATGCAGGAAGCAGTGAACGAGATTAAGAAGATTGGAATACCTAAAGAGTTGCGCGAGGAGATGGACAGATTACAGCGGGGTGAGAAGCTAGACTTAGCTACGGCGGCCAAGATCTCGCGGTTAACAACGAAGTTCGCGCGGAAAACGGCCGAGGAGCAGTTGAAGGCTAGCTCCGAGAAGCCACAGCAGAAGTCTGGAGCTCACGACCCGGGGCCAGGGCAGCCACAGGGGGAGAAGAAGGGGGAGAAGGGCAAGGGCGGCCCGCAATTCGGCACTCCCCAGGCCATGGATTGGAATACCACACTCATTACCGCGTTCCTCGCATGGCTGACATACCGAATGATCGTACCTGGAGAGAACACAAAGGAAATTACATGGCAAGAGTTCAGGACAACTTTCTTGGACAAGGGACTTGTGGAGAAGATTGTTATCCTGAACGGCAACAGGGCCAAGGTACATCTACACCGCGAGGCTGTGGCGTCCATGTACCCAGATTCGCCTGCTACCAACCAGACTTTCTACTACTACTTCACCATCGGATCCGTCGAGTCGTTTGAGAGGAAAATGGATGATGCACAGTACGAGCTAGGAATCCCTAGCCAGGAGCGCATACCGGTCTCATACGCAAATGAAATTTCCTGGTTTGGTACCCTTCTTTCTTTTGGTCCTACGCTGCTGCTTCTCGGTTCCCTCTTCTACTTCACCCGACGCGCTGGTGGCGGTAGTAGCGGAGGCGGTGTTTTCGGCATGGGCAAGAGTCGCGCGAAGAAGTTCAATCACGAGACAGATATCAAGGTCAAGTTCGCGGACGTTGCGGGCATGGACGAAGCTAAGCAAGAAATCACTGAGTTCGTTTCCTTTTTGAAAGAGCCCGCACGTTTCCAGAAGCTGGGTGCCAAGATTCCCCGCGGAGCTATCTTGTCCGGACCTCCTGGTACCGGTAAGACTCTCCTTGCCAAGGCCACCGCTGGAGAGTCTGGTGTTCCCTTCTTCTCTGTCAGCGGTTCTGAGTTCGTCGAAATGTTCGTCGGTGTTGGTGCGTCCCGTGTGCGAGACCTGTTCGCGAACGCTAGAAAGAGCACGCCCTGCATCATCTTCATCGATGAGATCGATGCCATCGGTCGATCTAGGGCTAAGCAGAATTTCGGCGGTGGAAACGATGAGCGTGAAGCTACTCTCAACCAGATCCTTACAGAGATGGACGGCTTCAACACCACAGAGCAAGTTGTCGTGCTTGCAGGTACCAACAGGCCTGATGTGTTAGACAAGGCTCTTATGCGACCTGGTCGATTCGATAGGCATATCAACATCGATCGCCCAACCATGGAGGGCCGTGCTCAAATTTTCGCCGTGCATTTGAAGAAGATTGTCACTACGGAGGACATTGAGTTCTTGCAGGGCAGGCTGGCTGCATTCACCCCTGGCTTCTCTGGTGCCGACATCGCCAACTGTGTCAATGAAGCTGCTTTGATTGGTGAGTCTAATCACAAATTATAATTAACCCTTTTACTGATTGATTATAGCCGCCCGCCATTCTGCCGAGTCCGTTACAATGGTACACTTTGAACAAGCCATTGAGCGTGTAATCGGCGGCCTCGAGAAGAAGTCCCTCGTCCTTAAGCCCGAAGAAAAGAAGACCGTCGCCTACCACGAAGCCGGCCACGCCATCTGTGGCTGGTACTTCAAGTGGGCAGACCCGCTGCTCAAGGTTTCCATCATCCCCCGTGGCCAGGGCGCGCTAGGATACGCGCAGTACCTCCCCAATGGCGACACCTACCTCATGAACGTCAACCAGCTAATGGACCGCATGGCCATGACCCTCGGTGGACGCGTATCAGAGGAGTTGCACTTCGACGCTGTGACCTCCGGTGCCAGCGACGACTTCCGCAAGGTCACACAGATGGCGACTATGATGGTCACGAAGTGGGGCATGACCAAGAAGATCGGCTACATCTACTACGAAGATGACCAGCAGAACCAGATTCAGAAACCCTTCTCCGAGGAGACTGCCAAGAACATCGACATCGAGGTCAAGCGCATCGTCGACGAGGCATACAAGCAGTGCAAGGACCTCCTGACCGAGAAGAAGCACGAGGTCGGACTTGTCGCTGAGGAGCTGCTGAAGAAGGAGATGTTGGGCCGCGAGGACATGATCCGACTGCTTGGTCCACGACCATTTGAAGACCCGCAGGACTTCCACAAGTACTTCGGCGGTGAGCACGGCAGGGTTCCCGGGCTCATCGAGCCCCATGGTGGGGAGGGTGCTGTCAAAGGTCCGGTCGTGCCACCCAGCCCAGCAACGTTCAAGAGCATCGGAGATGAGTTCAGGCGGTGAGAGCGGAGCGTGGTTCGGGTTCCGTAATGTATGGTCTGTTCGTTTTGCATTGGCGAGGTACGAGCTCTATTTCCACTCTTCTATATCATGAGTCTTGAGAGCAAGGAAGATTGTACTATAGCATCATAGATGCCCGCATGTCCGGGTTGTATGTATAGGTGTTGATATATCCCTTTCATTTGTCCAATCGTTCTCGAAGAGCCCAAGACACGTGCCTTCCCCTTCGAGATTGCCCAGTTCTCGCCTTGCTGCTTTAGCACCTATTGACTCGCTTACTCACTGACTCCTTCGTTGTCTTCCATGCACAATTCTCTCACCTGCTCACTTACTGACTGATTCGCTGCCTCGAATGGCCAATCCACTCACTTGCCTGCCCATCAACTTTCTGACTCTCTCACTTACTTCCTGGCTCGCGTCCTTTATCACCTTGCTGGAACGCTTGCTCGCTTTGATATCTCCCTTCGCAGCTAATACTGCTGCTTTTTGACTTCCTCCAATCTGTACCCACGAATGAACCTTATCACGATGGCTGACAAACAACGCCAAAACGGCACGGCCATTCCCGCGGCGGGCAACGAGTCTCACAAGCGCAAAGCTGAGAAAGATGTGGACAAGCCAGAGAACGCGAAGATCTTAAAGACTGCCCAAATTAAACCACAGCCTACAGTCTTCATCCAAGCTATGGTCGTAGGTGACACTGAGGACGATGGCTGGGGCTTCTTGGTTGGCAAGCGTGCGGCTGCGCCTGGTATTGGTAAATTGCCTGTCCTGGAGGACCTTCCTTCCGGCCAACACCTCACTGACTTTAAACCCTAAGGCATGTGGGCTTTTCCAGGTGGTCCTCTTCCGTTCGGAAAGTCCATCCAGCAGACAGCCATAGATTATGTTTTGGAGCAGTCAGGCTTGAAGGTGGTAACGCCCGAAAATCCCACCGGAACAGATATTAGCATCTTCGATGCCGTCAATGACGTCGCCACCGACTGTGTTACGAGAGAGAAACGTCATCTGGTCACCATATTCGTTGTCTGCCATAGGCCCACCGGCCGAGGGGAGAAACCTCAGGTAGGAAGTCTTGTCTGCCGTGATCCAAATGAGTACTCACACCGCCTGACAGGTCCGCCAGCCCGATATCTATTCTCAGTGGGAATTCCGCTCCTGGGACCTGATCCCCGGGTTTTATGCGACATTCTCTTCATTGATCAAGCTGAAGAGAGAGAACCTCCATGTCGATTGGGACCGTAGTGCTGTCGATTGTGACGGCAAGCTTGTGTGGGACACAGAAGAGTATCCTCCGTGTCTAATGCGCTCTCCCGATCCTGTTTGATAGTTGAACGCCTGATATACTCCTACAGGCGGACGACCCTTCGGTACCACCACGAAATCATCAAATGCGTTTAAGAAAGTGGGGGAGATGAATTGTGCTGCCTACTACTCATCCTAGACAATAGTTCCTTCAGAAGCGTCCGGCCTCAGCAGGCATGTTTAGGCATTCGGACATATTCATGCTCTATGAGAAGAAGTAAGACTTTTGGTTATATATCATGAGAGCTTTCCTGTCTTCCATGCCACTTCTATTTCGTGATTCTTTGTGTTGCCCATCTGAGGCTCACGACTAATTACGCAAGCGATTCCGATGATAGTAGCTCGATCGCTTACTCGTGCGCCGGTCTAAAGGCCCACAAAAGTTCGACCACGCCAAACAAAAATCGAAAAAAAAAGGGAAGAACATACAACAGCGGGTATTCGCTGCTGGTCACCCACGCAACTACTAATCCGCCGGTACACTGCTTATATATGGCTGAGCGGACGGGAAGCCTAGTTTTCAGTGTCCTATGGTCGTATGTGAAAAATGGCGCAGCTAATGAAAATTATATAGAACTAAAAGATGATAGCATCTAATTAGAGACACGGAACGACATTAGCAACGCGAGTTATCCCAATGAATTGATATAAAAGCACATACAGATAGTAAATGGTACATACTCAAGGCAAACATAAGCTTGTCATCTACTCCTTCCGCCACGCACTCTCCGTCCTCAACCACGCCCTGAAATCCTTCAAGAATGGGAATTGCTTCTTATTCTCCTTCACATCAACCCCAAACCCATCGCTCTTAAACCAATCAAACATAATCCCCAACTGCTCATGCAATGCCCACCTCAGGCCCCTCCCCACAACCCCAAACGTCTCCGGTAGCTTCTTCCCCGTCTCCTCTTCGAAAATCCTCGCGAACTCGCTCAAGCTCAAATCATCTCCCGCAAGCGCAATCGCCTTATTCCTATACCGCTCCTCGTCCGCCTTGAGAAACGCTTCCGCCGCGACCTTCCCGATATCTTTCGTGCTCACAAACTTAATCCTCGAGTCATCTCCATTAATACGCCACACACTCACGAATCCCTTGCCGAGAAAGTCGTCTGTCAGATTCTCGTAAAACGCAACCGGCCTCAGAAACGTATACGTCCCTCCACTCTCCCTGCTCTGCGCGATGATATCCTGCTCAATGCGGAACTTGCTCGCGAAATGCGGGACAACAGTCACGTTTTCGTCGGAATTGATACCGCGATCCGTCGCAGTGAAGACCACGTGCCTTACACCCGCGGCGAGAGCAGCGCTCGTCATAGCCTTACCCTGCGCCTCCTCGCGCGCAGCGTTCATGGGGTTCGTCACGCTGAAGAAACCCCATGGTTTTGGGATCTGCGCGAAGATGGCGGATGGGTTTGAGAAGTCGCCCTGGATGACCTTTACGTTTGGTTTCGAGGAGAGGGCAAGTGCAGAGCGCGATTTTGGATTGCGGGTTAGGGCGTAGATTTCGAAGGTTGGTGTTGGGTGGGAGAGGAGGGAGGCGATGAGGGCGCCGCCTTGTTTTCCGGTTGCGCCTGAGACGAGTATGCGGCGGAGGGGCTGCGGCATAGCTGGGATGGCGAGGAGAATGGTCGTTTGACTCTAGTGATTGGTGTTGAAGATGGTAGAGATGGAACTGCAGAGGTGGTGCTTGAGTGGAATGCCATCCTCTTTCCAGTGCTCGCGCACATATTTATGTCTTTGACACTCATTTGCCCTTCTTCGAACTTTCGTCCGATCCGACCACCAGTTCACAAGCTAGCATGCGCAATGATGGGATATCGCAAACTTCCATCTCAATCGCATCGGTGTTGCAAGGCTGGTGGACCTCCGATGTGGATCGCTTGATTCCACTTTGGGCGCTGGTGTAGAAAGTCGGAGGAATGCAAATACGGGGCCCTGATGGGAGCCAATCAGAGGACGCGAAGATTGAGTTTCAGGGCGGTTCATGTCCCTGGCGCATCAGGGCGTGAAAATGGAGGGACCCGCATTTATCAGCACGTCATGATGAAGCTCCCGAATACGCGAGGCCGAACTCGATTATGTCATAGAGATGTTGTGAATTAAGCAAGCTTCTAGTCTAGTTGATGAACAGAAGTGTTGTGGGGAGTCTTGAGGCGACTATTCGGGTGCATGCATCCGTGACGCTAGCTCTGTAGCCCAGGACTTCTGTTTCTCTACTCCGCTTCGTCGTCCTATCCCTTTATCTTAGTCGTTAACTCACATGTCCCCAAGCTTCAGTGTAATAGAAGATAAAAGGACTCCCTGTCGCAGGTGGATTCAATGTTTGATGGCGATGTCTAAACGCAGTGGAAAATTTACTTCATGATAAGCTGAAGAGCTGAAGAGGCCTCTAGAGCGGATTTGACGGATACAAAAATCCAGTAATACCACGCTCCTGATTCGAGTATTCGGCTTGAGATTTGATCTGAGCATCAATACTGTGTCATAGAGAAGTTTTGTCAAATATACTGTGAGATGACCAGGTTCAGGCAAAAGAGCAGCTCGCTTCCCCTTTGTTTGACCTTCTTTCACCGGCCTGATTGATCCCGCCTGAAAGAAGCTCGCTTACTAAATCAAACTTCATGCCTTTGCCGCGACCAGAGGGATTTGAGGGACTGGAAATTCCTTGGTCGCTAACAGACGACGATACGGAAACCGAGCAGCACAAGAGACGCAGAAGCAAGAATCTCCACAAGCGTTCTATACGCCACTATAGGCATGCTACGACAAAATGGGGCACTGCGCTTGAAAATTCCAAGCCCATGTGGGCATGAACCACACACCATACATAGACTGTCTTGTGGTGCAACTTTTTTGCACGATGTAGACGCATGCTGATCAACGTGAGTGGTAACAGTTCGCCATTGTCATCTCAACAGGCGGTCTTGCAATCGTTCTAAACGGGCCATTCGCCTATCCTGCTCGCTGGCTTGGCATACTCGCCAACATCCTCTACGTCTTCGAGATAGTCCTATTCGTCTTCTTCATGATCGTCATGCTGGCTCGATGGACTATCTACCCGCACGTTGCCGCCCGCCGCGCCTTACGAGATCCAGTTGAACTCGGTGCTTATGCGATTCCTCCAATCTCCCTGATGATCATTGCTGGACTGACAGCCTCACAAGTCAGCACAGCCGTCTGGGGCGGGCATGGTTTCACTATCCTTGCCTATGTGTCTGATGGATCGGTCTGCTCTGAATATTTGTCACATGCCTAGTGGTATTAATCGTTCTGTTCAATACCGGCAACCAGGTCGATCGCGTCTTGACGCCGGTGTTGTTCATGGCACCGGTGGGACTCGCTACGGCTGGAACGGAGGCCGAGTTCATCACGGTGTTTTCAGAGGGCATGAGTAGTAGGATGGCGGTGCCTATGCTGGTCGTTGGATACTTCGCGATTGGCGTCGCGCTATTCATGGCCATAATCTTGTATACGATGTACTTCCATCGGCTATTCTCAGCGGGATGGACCGGGCCTATGGAGCGTCCTGCAATCTTCATACTGGTAAGTTTCGAATTTGTTTGCTTTGTTCACAGAACTAACAATCTTATTTAGATCGGTCCCTGTGGCCAACTCTCAACAGCCTTTCAGCTCCTCGGTGAATCAGCATCATACTACATGCGTCTAGCCACCTACAAGCCCTCATCCGTCCACCCACCCAGGTATGGTACCTTCTGGACGCAAGAAACGGCCCAGGGTCTCGACGCTGCAGGCCTTCTCTTCACACTACTGCTCCTCGGCTTCGGCTACCTCTGCGCATCCATCTCCGTGTACGGAGTCGTCGAACACGTTGTCAGGCGGCAGGCGAAGTACTCGCTGGTTTGGTGGAGCCTCATCTTCCCCTCGGCCGTACTGACAACGGCATGGCAAGAACTAAGCTATTCGATGGATTCGCCGGCTTGTCGGACTTTGACGACGGCTTTGACAGTGATGTTGGTGATTATGTATTTCGGTAATTTGGGCTTGACTCTCTGGGGTGTGGTGAAGGGGAGTCTGATGTTTGGGCAGACGCAGGTGGAGCTTGAGGATGGACTTATGAAGAAGGCGCAGGATAAGAGGGATAGTGGGCAGGTATGAGCATTGATATGAAAGACCTAGTTCATGGTTCTGTGTCTGCCACTGTGGGTTGTTGGAGGTCGGCTCTTTTTCACCGACGTGAGGAGCGAATGATGCTTGTTTGCAAGCCTTGAAGCGGTTATTTACCTCCGTGCATTGGCCTCCTCCTAGATTTCCACTCAAGTAAATCACAAGTGCCCAATGCGCATCGATAAACGCATATAAGAAGCTCACGTTGGCTGCAACCCCCATACCCACTCAGTAAACATACCCTACCCTCACGCTCAACTCAACGCAGGTCCATAGATCCTCCAATCGATCATCACGATGAATCATTCGAAGGTCCTCGGACTTTTCAACTGGCTAGCCATTCTTTTATCCATTTCGTTCATAACTTTCTCGACCTGGTACATGGCAACGTTCATATTTTATGACATCACCAGTCAATCAACCCTCTCGCAGATCGAGTTGGTGGACTTCGTTGAATGTTCGCCCGAGCATCAGGCAATGATCATGCAGGATAAGATTGACGCGCAAACCATCGCTTTGGCGGGTCTTGAGGCAGTTGACCCCACGCTCGCAGCAGAGTTCCCCGATCTAGAATCCTACGTCGAAGCTGGTGGTGCATTCACACTTGACTGGAGCACTGAGGCGGCTAAGGAGCACTGGGGTAGCCTAAGCTGGGAACCGGGCGCCGAAGCTGATGCTGATCGCACAAGAATATTGAGTGAGTCTCAAATACGTGCTGGATACTAAACGTGAGCTAATATATTTTCCAGACACACTGTGGAGAGCGACAGGAACTTACCCCGAAATGTCGAGTACCCTTTTTCCCCCGGACCGTCGTGTACAGATTCATTGCGTCAAGGAGCAGACACCCAAGTGCACTGAAGGGGATATTGCGTACCAGTCCTCACGCAAGGGTCATCTCCCGAAAGTAACACTCTGTCCATATTACTTTAAATTGCTCGGCCTAGACGAATTGCATTCTCTGCTAGAGAATCATGAGTCACGATCTAATGACTTCAATGCGAATTCTGTAAGTAGTTCCACCCAATCTTCATTAATTTCAGTGCCCAACTCTGACTTTGAAAGCTTCGTGCGTGGATCTTCCTTCATGAAGGTCTTCACATCGGTACAGTGCCAGCCATACAATGCCATAATCCATTCAGGGGAGATCCATATAAAGGTTGTAGTGACTATCCCATTGATCTGAAGAGCGGAGAGCACAAAACTTATGGTAGTGGCGCGGCGAAGCTATTGGCAAGCGTTGCCCCGCTCAGAGCGAGCCTCACCAACGACAATTACGTTTCGTTTGCGGCGTCGAGGTACATCGAGAAACTATACGGGCAGTATCCTAGATTTCCTTCAGCATGGCACGTCAACAAGACTTGGGAGGAGAATTGGAAGCATACATTCCAAGAGCCTGGTTTTCGATGGCGGAAAATCGACGAGCTGATCGGTCGTACCGACGACAAAACCGGCGTATGAAAACCATGTTACGAAGCAGCAGCAGAACGTTTCATTCTGGAAACACTCAGCGAGTCAAGGCCTAGGAGCCATACAGTCTCATCTTGGGCCTCCAGAGTGGTGGAAAGGCATTCGGTTTTTCCCAGCAGAAAATTGGGTACATAATGAAGAATGCAAATCATGATATTTCAGGCCCGTATGATACCTTGTGACTGAGACCGAATATCAGTTGAGTGCAATGCGACTTGTCTGAATATGCAAGTGAGGGTGTGCAGTGCTCTGCAACTAAATTGCCAAAATATTTCTTGAGACGGCTACAATGGACATGGTAACCAAACATGCGATCAGACAGTAGGAAGAAGTATTCTTGGATTTCCTCACGCATTTATTCTGGAAACAATCTTAAAATCAAACATGATCAGCTAATCTTAGCATCTCATGAAGCTTGTTGTCGCTGCAGAACACGAAGTAAAACACTACTAATTGCAGCTTCGTCATAACCACTGATACCGATACTCGAGGTTTCTTTGGAAGTCAGTGAGCTTCTTCATTCTTCACCGCAGTCGATGATCGTCTTATCCTCTCCGCAAATGACAAACTTCTTTCTTCCTCTCCGCAAATGACAAACTTCTTCCCTACTCTCCGCAACCGACAAGCTTGTCAACCGTCCAGGTAGGTGTCAGCCAGGCCTTCGAGACAATGATTCGTGGTCAGGTTCAGGACCACATATCGCTTCAATGTCGCTGCTGGAGGGTGAGGGTGCGCGCGAAATACCTGTGGGTCTGCTCCTGTTCGTGTTCGCTGGGCGGATACGGTGGGGAGATTGTGTGTTGAAGCGTTTGGATCCGGGTGACCTGTAGACCTGCAAGTGTGCCGAGCTTGTAAGGACCAACAGCTGCATCATCCACCTCCGGCCACGGCAACTGGCCATAAGTATGTACTCGTCCGTCATGATCGATAATTCCAGCCGAGGCATAGAAATCCTCGAGAGTAGTCTCCCTCAGATGTATCCTATCCCAGAAAGACAGCGGTTCAGCATGACCGCTGGGTACAGAAAGGAACTGAGGAATGGGCATAAGCAGGCACCTTATGTGCTTCTTGAAGATGATCTTGCGTGTAAGTGTTAGCTTCTTGACCTTCGGTACGATAAGTGTGAGGTCCGCAGGTGACAATCCATGGTCGATTATCGAAATCGTCCTGGAAGCTCGGAGTTCCTCCGGGGTAATAGTCGAAGTCAACTTGATGTCTATCTCGGAGAGCTTGTCGAAACCAAATGCGCCAGTACAGAGCTTCTCAAGGAAAGACCAGCCCGGGACAATTTCCTCAACCGTCGTATCAATCTCAATCCGACG
The DNA here is from genome assembly GCA_022419385.1 of Paraconiothyrium sp. Pb-2020. NCBI lineage: Eukaryota > Fungi > Ascomycota > Dothideomycetes > Pleosporales > Didymosphaeriaceae > Paraconiothyrium > Paraconiothyrium sp. Pb-2020. The sequence goes on along the minus strand of JAJUBI010000002.1, from coordinate 5,195,198 downwards.
TATCCACATGCTGTGTGCCGGTGAAGGGTATTGCTTCGAGCTAAGCGAGACCGTGAAGCGGTTGTGAGTGAACAAAGCCTCAGTCGCAACGCTGGCGGAGTCCGTCAGTAGAAGCGGGTGATAGAAAGTATCCAAGACCTTGTTGTATTCTGCATGGTCTATAGCATGGTCGCGCAAGAACACGTAGGTGAGGATGACAAGGCGCAACTTTTGCGGTAGCCTGCGCCAGTCTTGTGCGAATGAATGCGGCTGAACGGCAGGGGTTTCCGGATAAAGGTCGCGGACAAGGGCGTCGATGTCGACGTCCATGTTAAAGTCGATCTTGAAGTCGTGGTCGAAGTCGAAGTCCACGTCCAAGATAAAACTCGGTGGCGTGGTCGGCATTTTGTGTTCAGGCGGTTGAGGTTGCGGGGCAGCGTGAATTCGGCCGTTCTCATGAGGGACTGCGGCGGAGCAGGGCTTATGACCGTGGTGACCAAGGTGTCGAGCTTCGCACCGTTTGCGTGCACCCTGGGTGTCCAAGTTGCGTGCTGTTCAACTGAAGTGAAAGGGACTGAAAGTTTGACGGACCGGACGGAGATGCGCTCGATCAGCTACAGATACTGTCGGCGAGTAAGTAGATTGATCGTGGGTTCGGTTAGCGCGTATAGATATTCACAAAATAGTTCGACGGCCGCCCGCACCTGTTAGTTCGCTGAGGGTGGTCTCTGTGATAGTGTGAGGGTAAATAAACTTGGCGAGACTTCTGTGGGGTATTCAACTGTTGAGGACCAACCCGGGTGAAACATTGGTAACACTGCACGGAAAGCGCACCAAGGCCGGGCCGCGTGTAAGTAAATCAATTTTCTTATGTCCATAAATGCAAAGGGGAGCGGCACCTGATTCTGTTGGTCTGTATACACAGGCAATTGCGGTCAGTGACTATATGTTTAGGTAGCTTCAGCAACAGCAGGTCATCGCGGTCTCAAGTTCCGAATGTCTCAACGTCTAACGCTCGTTGAGATCTGCCAAGCAACAATTATGCTGCATAGAGCTAATCGTTGCTTGGATGCATCAATCTACTCAGACGATGCTCCAATCTTGTGTAGGTATGCTATACTCCACGCGGATCCGGGTTTTAAGAGATGGCAGGCAAAGTCGCAGTGTAGAGCTAAGAGCTGAGAGTTATCTCGGCAACTTTCCCCATATCTTCCGGATTCCAAATTCTGTTTGCACTGGCGTCTCTCCACTACCTAGGTATGTACACTGCAAGGTGTACATGTACCTTCATCCCGGCCTTAGCGCTGGAGTAATCATTGTATGTCCATGCTCACGCATTGTATACGTGATCCTTGAAGCTTGAGAGATATAATTTCGATGCTCTGGAAAAGTGTTCAGTACAAGAAAAAAAGTTGGCAGCAAGAATGCATGCATTTATAGAAGCCCAAAGAAGCTGGTGGTCTGTGCGTTTATCGATAGGGTTAGCGTGAACGCACCCCTGCACGAAAAAAATGGCGCGAAGCCTTCAAAACCACCACGATACATGCTGAGACTGCAACGTAGTATCACGCAAAAAGAGATGGCCTCAATATCTTCGTATTCTAGCGATGAGAGTATGTTGGAGCAGAACGGCTCCAGGAAGAAGAGGAGGCTGTCACCGATCGAAACCCCCGTGCAGCAACCACTTGCCACCACTTCGCGCATCAAAGCGAAACAGACCGTCGCACCGTCACGTGCCCAGGCTGGATCCCGAGCAGCTGAGGCATCAGAGAAACCAAATACTTCCGAGAAAGTCAGCTTTGCTTCTCTCGATGTCTCTCCATGGTTGATCGCATCACTAGCATCCATGGAAATCAAGAGGCCTACCGGGATTCAGCAAGCCTGTATACCAGAAATATTGAAGGGCAGAGACTGCATCGGTGGCTCACGTACTGGTACAGGTAAAACAGTCGCCTTCTCCGTACCTATATTGCAGAAATGGTCCGAAGATCCGTGCGGCATATACGCCCTAATGGTTACGTATGTGCTTTGTTATAATTCATTTAGTCAGATGCAGCATACTGATGATTGTACAGTCCTACACGCGAGCTTGCTATTCAGATCTTTGAACAAGTAAAAGCTATTGGGGCCCGACAGTCCGTAAAGGTCATCCTAATCACAGGTGGCGCAGATCAGCGCGAGCAAGCACTGCAGCTTGCGTCGCGCCCGCATATAGTAATAGCGACGCCCGGGCGCCTTGCGGAACACATCAAGACTTCGGGAGAGGACACGATCTGCGGTTTGAGACGAGTTCGCTTTGTCGTGTTCGATGAAGCAGACCGTCTTCTCGCTCCCGGCAGAGGATCCATGCTTCCAGATCTAGAGACATGTCTGTCAGTTCTGCCCCCACCAGAGCGAAGACAAACTTTACTCTTCACTGCTACCGTAACGCCTGAGGTTCTGGCTTTGAAGGAGCGACCGCGCACACCCGGGAAGCCGCCGATCTTTGTGTGTGAAGTCGACACCGAGACGTTGGCAGTTCCACCGAAGTTGCAGCAGCTGTATATCATGGCCCCAGTCACGCATAAAGAGTGCTATCTCCACGTCCTTCTCAGCACTCCAGGTACGTGCGCTCTAAGCATGTCTAACTATGTATAATATACTGACTATCGTCAGAAAACCTCAAAAAGTCCGTCATCATATTCTGCAATCGAACCAAGACAGCCACTCTCCTGGAATACATGCTCCGACTCCTAGAACACCGCGTAACAGCCCTCCACTCTGGCCTCAAGCAAGCAGAACGAGTCAGCAATCTCGCTCGCTTCCGCGCTCAAGCTGCCAGAATCCTTGTTGCCACCGACGTCGCAGCCCGAGGTCTCGATATCCCGGAAGTTGCACTTGTTATCAACTTTGATGTCCCGCGTGATCCGGACGACTACATCCATCGCGTGGGTCGTACTGCGCGTGCGGGTAGAGTCGGTCACAGCGTTACGCTCATCGGGCAACGAGATGTCGATTTGATTCATGCCATTGAAGAACGCGTTGGCAAGAAGCTGGAAGAGTACGAGGAGGAGAGTGTCAGTGTTGAGGGCAGAGTTGTGAGGGAAGCATTGAAGCCTGTTACGGAGAAGAAGAGGGAGGCGTTGCTGCAGATTGAAGAGGGTAGGGATGTGCGCGGTAAACGTAAGGTGGGCATGCAGAAGAGAAGGACCTGATGGTACTCGGGTCGGTAGAATGGCGGAGCTTGTTGTTTGCCTACCTTGGGCTCTCGGGTAGTGTTGATAACACATATAGTCTAAGAATGTCGCCGATCAACCCCTACACTGCTCACTTCGCTATTTACGTGAGATGATATCTATCGGCACAATAGGCATCGCTTGAACGAACCATGGAAGAGCTGTGGATGCACCTTGACTAGACTTGCAGCGTGGTACAGTACCTGGATCTCCAAGGAAGAGCCCACCTTATAGCCATACGTTCTAATCTAAGACGATTTCACAGTGATACCTAGGGCATTTAGAGGCTGAAGAAAACCCAGAGTCTCTTGAAGGTTTAAAGACCAGTAGTCAGCAGAACAGGTCACAAAGTGCCATATAGTATTATGTACTTTGGGGTAACTCAATTTACAATGAGTGTCAAAAGTTCTGAGGTAATACTGTGTCACCGGTATACACTCTAAGCAGGTACTATTGCCAGCAGTCCGATTTGTATTCTTGGCCACTCTGCACCGTATCGCAAGAAGTTTTCGGTTTGATAAATTAGCATTCCAGCATTCTTTGAACGCATTTTTGTTTGTAAACCACAGAGCGTGTCGAAAGCATCAGTGCTGTCTCCTTATAACCTGACCGACATATGTCCGCTTTCGAATCCAGCCCCGGAGTTGACATTGTGAGGCAGCTTTCGGCGTAGGACTTGGTCGAGCAGTATGATACTGAACAAAATAAGTCTACGTAAAATCAATGTTGCTGGAGAGGTCAAATCTAGACTAGAATCTTGTAAAGATCTCCTGGTGGATGTCTATCTAGGATCCCCTCTTTAGGCTTAGTTCAGCTCACGTGTTAACCCCATCCGGAATCGCTTCTTCGCTACCATAGGTAGGCAGACACGAAGGAGGCGACCCATGGCGGTGGCTGTGCCGTATCAGGCATAAAGAGGCTGCGCATTCTCTGTATCGCTTGCTACACAACTTCAGCCCTTTCCACGGCATGGGTGATCCTCTCAGCGCCATATCGGCCATCATCGGTATCATAGCTGCCGCGGGAAAGGTGGCCGAGCTCCTAGGACCTCTAGTCTCAAGCGTCAAAGACGCTAAGAACACTGCACGCGAAATACAAGACCAAGTCGAAGAATCGCGCGCCATATTACAGGCACTACAAAAGTTGTTCGACGATCTGGAACAATCTCCACGGCGACGAAGGGAGCTTATTCAAATCGATCAATTGAGGGCGACGCTGTGTGATGGCACCATCATTTTCAGCGAGCTGGAGCCCCTTGTGGTGCAACTGAGCACTTCAAACGAGAGCTTGCGGAGCCGCGTACAATGGGCTCGCAAAAGGGATCAGCTTGAAGCTTTTAGTAGGAGGCTGGACCGCTTCAAGTCCTCGATAAACACAATGCTAAACATTCTCCAATGGTCTGTTGTCCAAATCTACAGCCTTGCCAGTCGCTTATTGAATATTAGTGAGTCTGATATAGATGCCGCTGCAAATCGTCAAGAGCTCTATAATCTCACTTCACAGCTTCTACAGAGCAATCGCGACCTTAGGCGTCGACTTTCTCTGCTTGAAAGAGGCCCGCGAGATGATGGAGACTCTGTTCATTTACAAATAGGTCAAAGGAGTTCATTGGTGTCGATTCGGTCTCAGATCCGTGCGTTTGAATTTGAGCGCGATCTCAAAGAATCCTGGGTGTACCGCAAGGCTAGAAGATCCACCGCGGACGCCTCATTCCGAAGCTCAAACGCTTTGTCTCACGCATGGTCGGCGCTGTCCGATATTAGTCTCTCTGATATTTCTGCCATCTCCGTTGTAGCTCTCCCAATCTCTCCTGACGATCTTTCCAATGGTCACCATTACCGACAAGGACAAGGGCAACCGGGAGGGTCTAGCTCGCAGCAGCAGGGGAAACAGCTTGTGATAGGGCCACCAACCCTCCTTACGAGTACTTACCTGGGGGGTCTTTCTCCACTAGCTAGCCCATCCCGAGGAACAATCGGTCCTGAATCCTTTGACGAAAGTAAAACAGAAAAGAACGTCTGGGTACCGCAACAGAATCAAGCCGGGACTCCTTTCTTCTTCAACACGCTCTCTGGACTTTTTTGCCTTTGGGACCCAAACGCAACTCCTAGAACAATACATTTTTCCTTTATTCCCCAGGTCAATGAAGCTGGCAAGTTGTCCTACTACAACCAGGCTACCAAAATCAGGACTGAGTCACTTCCAGCTAACATGGCTACAAGTCAAAAGGAATATACTGAGTCACAAGCACAATTGCTTTTGGCCTTGTTTCCTACTTTCAGGCATACCATTGCAACTCAGACGCAGGTCTCGCCAACTGGGCAAGCATCCGGAGAATCGTCTCCTATATCCTGGCCTCTGAAGGTCGTGGAGCAATCGCGACAAAGCTCAGGTTGGAGTCGCTACCCTTCTGACAATCTTGAAACCCCGCCTGATATTGGTTTGGGTAATTCGACCTCATTATATCTACACACACCCTCCGCCGATGAGCCACTACGTCCGTTCTCTCTTCCAAACAGTCCACAGGTCCTACTAGAAGGAACTGGTACTGCCCTGGAGAGTATAGATGACGTGCAACGCGAGAGGGAAGACGATGGCTCGGACCCAGTACCCCTAACGGAGCTGAGTAACATGGAGGTCTCGGTTAGCCCCTCTCCAGCTGAGACTCTTTCTCAGGGGTCAAAAACAGGCGGATTCACCCGCTTCCCGAGAGAGTATATGCTTGCTATCGTGGGAGGTGGACGTGTTGGCAAATCCGACCTTGCCGTACAGGTAAGTGTGCATCAACTTGTATGCTACTCTCTTGGTCAACTTCGAGCTGATTTATGCTTGTAGTTCATCCACTCTCAGTTCGCTGATGGGTATGACCCTAGCATCCAAGATTCATATCGGAAACAGTGTACCATTGATGATGAGCCTGCTCTGCTTGATGTCCTGGATACTGCTGGACAGGAAGAGTACTCCGCCATGAGAGAACAGTACATGAGAACAGGAGAAGGCTTCATGATCGTATACAGTATCACCAGCCGTGCTTCCTTCGAGGAGACCATGTCTTTCCAACAGCAAATCCTGAGGGTAAAAGACAGGGATTATTTCCCCATGATCCTTGTTGGTAACCACAGCGATAGGGAAATTGATAGAGAGGTCAGTTCCCAGGAAGGCCGGCAATTGGCAAAGCAGTTTGGCTGTCCCTTCATAGAGGTGTCAGCCAAAAGCAGCATCAACATTGATGACGCTTTCTACGACCTAGTTCGCGAAATACGAAGATGGGATGCTGAACTAGCAGCCAGCCGGCAAATAGTAGGATTACATAGCGGAACAGTTACAGAAGAACAAAAAACTGTGAAGCGTAGAAAGCCACGCGACTGGCTAAAAAGGTCACGGAGGAACCTATCAATGGATGTCATAGAAGAAAAATTGGAAATCACGACACCCACTACGCAAGGAAGTCCTGGAGCTTCAATGCCAGCGGGGCTCGCGAGTCAACACACCCAATGGCGTGAAATTGATGAAGGATTCTTCATCCCATCGATATCATCACCTATTGCAGCCGAGAATACGTTAGGGTGGTCTAGATAGATAATAAGGCCCATTCGATTCACGAGCCGTCTTCTCAACCATATCTTTCCTAGAACCTTCATCGTATACTAGGTGCAAGTATAAGCCGTGGCTTTTATGGCAACGCAAAACGACCTCTTAGCCTCTGCGGATTTAGCATTTTGCGTATGCTGGAGCTATTAAGAACGCTCTCGCAATTACTGATGAAAACCCGTGACAAGTCATTAAACTCCTGAACTCAGCTACAAGCCGTGCATGTGACGGAAGTTTCGAGACCTGAGCTCTTCTTCCTTAAGAAGGATGATACTAAATCATTGGCACTTCCCCCAGAAACGACCTAGAGGGTGGTTTCTCTTTATTCAAACAGGTCAATCAGCTTTTACTTCCATCTTATCGTCTAGTCTCGTTTGCAATACTCATAGAAACTCGTTCAACTCATTTTCTTAAAACTACTACAATACGTCAATCCATTCCTTTTTCGTCGAAAAGCTCGGCTATTAGGTTGCTGAAGAGGTCAACCGAGTGACTGACAGACTGTTGAGATATTCATTCGTCGTGCCAAAGTCTCATGTGTGTGCGGGGTTGGTCGTGGTTACAGTTAGCAAAGTTTCGCATGCGATCTACACGGGTGACAGAAGGCAACTAATAAAATCGTCGGATGATCTCTCTAATCTTTCTCAAGGACTATACTCTTCGTACAGCCTACTATTAGATCACTCTGTACCTTGTCTAACGCCGGGGAAACAACGGTAAATCCATTCTTTTTCTGATATGAGTCGGATACATAACACCGAGTTAAGTCGGAGTTGAGTCCGTTGAATGTTCTTGACTTGTCCGTAGTATATTCCCTGCTAGAGTTACCCGTGGCGGCTAGAAGAGCCATATCGCAGGAATGGTACAGGGTGTAAGCACGTCCCGTAGTACTCTGGTCTGATTAACCAATAATAAACCTAATCGAGGGATGAATATTCGGCCTCAGCTTGTCTGCTCAGCTTGTCTCTGACTGGATTCTAGCAAGCGTACAAACCGATGTGCCTAAGCATTGTATATCCCGTGCGCTAGGGCCACCAATATAGTGCGATGAAACTAGTAGAAGAAGAAAGGTTTAGAGTTCGTTCTTCGCTAAGTTTCATTCTTCACGGCTTTACATATATCTTTAGGGTCAATGTCTATTCGCGCGAGGACCTTTCGAGGGTGAATCTAGCATGATGACATGATGTTTACATGACTAGCCACAACTTCCTCTTCCGCTCATAGCGTGATATCAGGCAAGTCGATGCATGTCTTACATATTGACAGCTATGGGCGTTTGCTTTTTTGCATTAGTGTCTGTTCACGCAATAGAACCTAAGCGAGCTCTCCTGAGCTGATGGGCCGCTTCTTACACGGAGTTGGCTCCGACGAGAGATAATTCGCACTTCTAACCGATGTTTCATGGCTTGATCGCCGACCAAATATACCTATCTCACGGGGTTGCAATTATAGGGTCCAAGTACATCGTCTCGAGGAGTTCATGTAGCCAAGGAAAGGAATCCGCTGAGTCGGTGGCGCGCGTGGATGAAGTCATTAGTGGAGGAGAAGACGTGAGACTAACATTCGATGAACACTATTCTCTATCATTATTGATGTTTCAGTCGGCTTAAGGTTCTGTCAAAGTGTCAATCCGTTGTAACGGCATACCTTTTTCTGCAACAGGTACGTAAGCCAACCGAGCCAAAGTACACACAGTATACAACTGGAACCTCGGGAACATGCAAGCGATACCATGTTTGAGTCAAAATATGAACAGGGAGACGGCGTCTGAAAGCCGATGTCTCATGATTGTTCACAAACCCATTCACTGTGATTAGGCTTGCAACAGCAATGGTTCAGGTTCAGGCATTTCAAGTATAGCTGCGTCGCAGTCTATTACTAGGAAGTGAGCTCAAGCTGCCCGTTAATCATCCGCATTCGGACACTTCACTGCATATTCGTATCCACCTTCCAGTTGCTTGATTGATCGACAGCATGCACATGCGGACCTCCACGCAACCATCGGAAGGGGTAATCGCACGATACGGCAACGCAATCCCAGCCGTGTCAGAACGCAATTCCAAAGTGTCAGAAACGCAGTCAATATCGACGTCGTATTAACCTCACTAGCCCTGAAACGATCATGGTCTGAGCGGGCCGACAGCGACGGATCAGGGCGCGCGGACCGATTACACACGCGTCGGACATTGGTACGTCTGCTGCGGAGCCGCGAGACTATTGACCGAATTACGTGTGGCAAGTGAAGCGCGACAATTTCTGCAGTCGAAGTGGAGAAAACTTGTAACAGCAATTGAGAAAGGCACGTGGCGGGTGTTTGACATTGGTAAATGAATCCGGTCAATGATCTCCGCTGGAGGAACAGGGTCCTCGGACATGGGATGCGTGGACAATGCGCGACCCTGTCGAGTCCAAGACACGCGTTCCTGAATGCCACTGCTGGGCAACAATCTTCGTATTGCCGCTGTCTCGGAGGATGACTAGTATCTCGCGTACTTGCGCGGTATGAGATCACGAACAGGTACATCACAGCAACCAATATAGAGGAGTTGAACGCATTCTGCATGCTTAGCCTTCACCTATGGCAGGTGTCATCAACGCTAAATCCTTCAAGCACGGCACGCTCCGCCGGAGTAAGCACTTTAGCAGCATTGGCAGGTAAGTGTAAGGTGAGCCTTGCTTTTCTAGCGTGAATTCTAGTTTATGAAGGAGGGGGGGAAGCTCGGCTTGTCTGAGCTAAGTATCGGCCCTGAAGTGGATCGATCCCTGAAGACGATATGTCGGGGAATGCTACCGACGCATGGGAACAAGGCTGTAGTGGAGACAGTGATGAAGCTGGGCTTGATACCTTCCAAAGGCATCACGGAAGAAAGGTTGAGCGGGCCAGACTCACCGGAGACTGATAGAACGCTTTGCATGTGAATCTTTCAGCGGGGTAAGTGGCAATGTTAGTGGAATAAATCGAGATAATGCAGTCTGCAGTAACGAACGACTACCGCATCCATGCCATCATCTGAAACAGGGATCGCCTTGTCACAGACTATTCCCCGATCGACGTCACCGCGCGTGTCTTCATGGGCCCATTCGCCGCTATAAGGCATACCTTGGATTCAGTGATGCCAAATGCAGTGCTGTCCCTGCAATTGTGCTCGACTACCTCCTCGTTCAGGCACCCATCTTCCCCACGCCCTAGTGCAAGATGATACCTTGATCAACGCCTCACGGCCGTTACAGCCGTTGCCAAGATGCAAAGGGACCACAAGTCCTGAGACGATTAATAAACGCCCCGCCATGGTTGCAATAACGTCTTCTCCGCAATCGACTTTGACCAAAGGCCTAGGCTATTCGGCTAAACGACGGACGTCCGTCCCACGCTCCAGAACTGCAAAAAATAGCAAGATGTCGACTGACGGTCCGAATCAATGCCGTTACACCCGTGGGGGTCACGTCGGATGTCGCTCAGTGCTCTTCGGGTCCTTCTCTTGCCACAAGCATTTCAAGTATTGGCAACTTTCGCGGGGGCTACCTTGCCACCTGTCGCTTCGACAACCTTTGTGATATCGTCTTTCAGCTCAGGAACACCCTGAATGAAGTCGCGAGCAAGCGTCTCTTGTAGTAGCCGATAGGCTTCATGCCGACCCTTCAAGAGCTGATTCATACGCTGCACGGTCTCGACAAATTCTCGAGTGTAGATGTCGGGATTACGTGAGCTTTCCACATACTGGGTAACTTCGGGTGGTAGTTCGATGCCCACGTCAGGTGCGACTTGGGAGAGTTTGACCAACTGTTCGATGAGATGTTGTCTGTAGACATATTAATGATCGAGATGACGCCGACACCAACGCCACTGGGTGTGACGTACATATCCCGCCTCATTGCGCCAACGGTGGGAGCGCCTTGATGGTCATAGCCCTGCACGATGAGGTTGTAGAGGCTCTGGACTATTTCCTTCATGTGCTCTTCGGCTACGGCAACTGGCCATGAAAACATCAGATGGTGAGAAAAAGTGTTGCATGATCACGGACTCACCCGCGGTATTGGTGGGGGCCATCATTGCAGCTACTTTAGATGTTGTGTTTGTTCAAGTGAACAGAGGCTGACGTTGATGTTGAAAGCGAACGCAGCCGTGAGAACGCCAAGACTTTCGGGCGCACTATTATTCCGACGTCATCAACGAGCCGCGTTTTACTCCGCCTTGCCGTCGATACTACCATCACGAAGCATAACAAGGGAAGAGCATTCACGCAACCATTATTTCTCACCTTGTACCGTGGCATCGACTTGGAGCATGGGCAACGTACTGCGATGACAAACATGGCCTTTCCCGAGTTGAATGTCCCTCCCCAATCTTCAACACCGCAAGCAACACTAGGCGTGTCGAGCCAGCCTCCAGCGGCTCCGGCATCGCATGACAGAGAGACGCAAGACAGGTCTTCAGATACCACCTCTGACAAGGCCACCGCAGCTTTCATTCGTCGAGTTCTCTGCTCTCACGATATTCTCCTAGGGAATGGCGAGAGGGGTCGCAATACGCCGCGACCGATCGAAGAAGTGCTACCACCTCTGACTAGCTCAAATGAGGTCGACCTGCAGCTCTACGCTATCATCGCGGTGATCATCAAAGAGTTCGTACAGACGTGGTACTCTAAGATCACGCCTGATCATGTGTTCGTTAACGAAGTAATTCAAATTATTGCGCATTGCACAAGGGCCTTAGAGCAGCGTTTACGGAACGTTGATTTGGAAAGCCTTCTCGTCGATGAGGTTCCCGGGCTTGTTGAAGACCATCTCAGGGGTAGGCGCTCCTGATTCGAGGGCAGCGAAGGAGTGCGGTCTAACTTCTTCAAAGCAATACGTCTCTCACAACAGCTGGCCCACTCGCATGGTTCGCTGGTCACCGATTCCCGTGCTGTCTACCACACTCTCCACCCGCACCCTGCACTGTCCCCTGTACCAACTGATGCGGTACCTTCCAGTATCGCCGAGCAGCGGGAGAGTGAGTCTGCGTGGCGCCAACTACTCATTCAAGGTGTTCTGGCTGTGCTACTTCCGACCGAGGATCTAGAAAATGGTTGTTTTCGAGCCTTAGTGGCGGAGATATTCGCCGAAATGATCCTTGGAAACGGCATTAGTGGGAAGGCTTGCGAGGGCTGGTTGCTGTGGGAAGGTATCACAAGAATTGCTGAGGTTCTACAGCATCCTGTTGCCAAAGAAGAGGAATTCCAATCAAACGATGATAACCTAGAGCAGCCGCTGAGCCGTCTCGAACGATACGGATTGCTCGCCCCACCAGTCGAAGAGCAAGAAGGGTCTTCTCACATGCTGTTGGGCAACACGAAACGTTATCAAACTGCTCCCATGACTGCTAACGGGTTATTTTGGATGGTCATCCACTACATATTTATGGCGGGTACGGCGTTGCGCGCGGTGATCGGTCTGATTGCGACATCATCGTCTTTACCGCTAAGGTCGGCCATCGTAAATGGCGGCCAATGCGTCGAAGCGGAACGCCGGACACCATTGTCTGAGAGCGGTGGTCGGGCTGAGAGGCAACTGCTGACCTCCAAACGGCCCATAGTCAGCATGAAGTTGTGGAGCTGCGCATCGGAACTTGTTGAGCTCGAGACACGCATGCCTTGGCTTTCAGGTTTCATATCCTTGCTACATTGGGGAGTGTTGGCTGGTCCTGGACGATTGGGCAACATGAATGGAGTATTGGATAGGTGAGTCGCGATGTTCTCTTTACAACCCCTGGTTGGATGAACCCGGCAAGGATTTGCGTCAGTGCGCTCGAGCCATTTCTCGGCTTGCAGACAGCCCGCATGAACTTTCAGTCACTTGACTTAAGCGCCCGCGAATGCGACGGACCGCCTGCGCTCATGCGCCGTCGCCTCGTGCCGACTTGCATGAGACCCCGACACCTCCCGGGCGGCAACCCAAGGCGTCCTGAGCCCAACCCGATTCTTGGCACAACACAGCCTGGCCTCGTCAACGACGACGGAATCATTGACTTTCGAGAACTGGAACACTTGTGCGCAACGCTTATGGTCGGGTCGACCTCACTGATCATGTCACAACCACGCCGCATCGACAAATTAGATCGATTTCGCGCTATCGCCGTAGTCTCCGCGGGTAACGGCTCAGTTTACGCCCCGTTGATCCACGCACATACTGTAGTACTCGGGACTGGCCGCCCTCTATCGTAAGACGCAACACTTGCTCGATGCCCTGTCCATACACACCGGTTCCTAGTACCTTGCGCTTCACCATTTGATAGCGAACCTGGTTGGCAAGCTAATCTGCAATTTCGCCGCTGTCCTACCATGACAATTCCGGATGAGAGCGGTGTCCCTAGCGACATTTGCGCCTCGATGAGACTACGGTTGACAGCCCTAAAAGGACCAGACCTTCAACGGTTCATTGCCCTTGGATGCCTGGGTTGCGCAAACGAGCCGCCGAGGCAGTCTAGGTCGCTCGCTAGGTTATGATCTAAGATCCTTTTCAATCGTACGATCATCTACCGAGACAAACCTTGCGAAGCCTCACTCCAGGGAGCCTTTCGGATGGAGGTTTCCTCCTAAGGCATCGCGCCCAGGACCTGTATTGGCGCTTAGCCATGTTCCGACATTCTGCCCTTACCTGCATCTCTCATTCAACGATGCTACATCCATTGATACCTACATCCCGCGTCTGACTGCATGTCGCGGGTTGACCATTCATCGGGACGCACTGCATATATTTGCATGTTCGCAGGCCAATAAAGATTGCAGTTTATGCTGATTTTTTTCTGCGCTAACGAACTGCTAGATACCTATCACACACGGTGCAATCGCGAATCCTCAACCCCGCCTTCCTTCCCATGCTTCTCCGCACTCTTCGTGCCACTCTTTTTCCTCATAATGGGCTAGCTCCAGCTCGGCAGCCACCTTCGGACGAAGAGGCGAAGGCAATCAAGCGGCGTTGCGCCGCCACGCTCCTAGGCTTACTGCCAACAACGGTGGCGTCCGCATTCTTTGCGAACAAAACCCAAGTAGACCATCTTCGGCAGGTGGAAGAATTGCTGGACTGCCTCGACGACACCTATCTCAACAAACATCTCATCTTCGCGATCGTGGAACTAATAGTGTTGCGATTAGTGCCCGAACTGGGAGATGGAGGGGTACAGGCTCTGCTCGAAGAGAGGCTGGGGTAGCCCCTGAACTTTGCATTTCTTTTTCACCCTGGGTGTGGTTCAAGGCACCCGTACGCTGTCGATACCGAGCTCTAGTATAAGTGTCGTCGCTTTTGTGGCATCCTATCTGGGTGCGCAGGCATTGAAGGCGCATACTACGCTTGGCCAGAGCGTCGCGCATCTCTACTCAGCCCGAGCTCCTCACCGCTAGAGTACCTGTCAAGCGCGGTAATCCTTCAGAAGAGAACAGCATCAAGCCACTGTCGCGCTTCGGTCGCGAGACTGGAGCTGAGCTGGTCACGCAACCTCCAAACGCACGCTTGATGCAACTACGTCGCAACTAATCAACGTTCGACATACTGCACTCGTCATTGGAGCAGATGCGTGGCCTTGCGTCTCACTTACTATGTATACATATTGTTGCGCATACAGCGTGTACCCTCCAGCAGGTACATCTACCGGATCCCGAAAATGAGGGGCTCCGCCCAATGAAAATTATTCAAGCAACGCATTACGCATGTCCTATCCTGCCTGCATCTCGTATCCAGCACCTGATGACAGGATTTCAGACGGCTGACTGCGAAATGATGAGATTCGTTGCCTCATGTTGGAGCTGAAGTAACTGCTTTGTACACCGCAAGTCACTCGCTTGAGCCCCGCCGGCTTGCCTGACCCGATCGCGGATCAATTAGTATGCAGTTTTGAAACACTCATCCAATCATCACGAAGCGGAGATGCAAGCGGGATAATTGCCAGACTTGCGGTGTACATGAAGGTACTTTGGTCGCTCATCTGGTTCATGTGAGTAAGAGGAGCTATGACGCTGCGGGTCAAAGCAGGAACCTGCGAGGCCATGGCAGCAAGCGGCCTGTGTACACTCGCCGCTTTTTCGTCTTGAACCAACGCTGACGGTGGATTTTCATCCAACGAGGCGCGGTTGCTAAATGCAGATGGAAGGTTTCTGGAAGGTCGCATTGCCTCGATGTCAGATATCTGAGACACAAAGAGAGGAACAACGCGCAGCTCCGTATCGAACGATGAGGGCTTTACAGTACAGACGCGATCCGTCCGGAGGCATTGTCGCATCGCGCAATCCAGAGTAGACGAAGCACCGTGAAGAAGTGGAATTAAACTCTTTCAGCGTAATTAGCGTCCCAAACCTCGAGGTCTGGCAGTCCCGCCACAGTCAAACGGTCATGCTGGTTTCCTTCCAGTGGCTGCAGCGCGCTTTGTTTCGCCCCGCATCTGCCATCAAGGATGTCGCACAACAATGATCTTTCCTGATGACCGTGCGCACTACAGTGCTCGCCTCTCGCCCGGCATATCATGCGCCTTTCGCTTGTTTCAAGTACATACAAGAATAGTGTGGTCTCTGGTTTACGGGAAGGAGTCCAGAACGCATTCTACCCTACGTCGCGTGTAGATTAGAGTTTGAAGATGCATTTATCAGTGAAGCGAGAAAGAGGGCCCACCCCAAGGCTTATCGTCCTCACAGCAAGCGCGACCGTATCGTCCGCTTTTTGCGGAGAAGTCAATTGAATTACGAATCAAACACGATGTATCGGGAGTCGCTCCGAGGATGCTGGTGGTTATACCCGGACCAGATAGGCGCTTTACTCGTTCCTGAAGATCAGGGCCATTGGGCTGCAGGGATTATCGGCAGCAATTGCCCTTTGGCAACGCTAGACTTTCGAGATAATGATAGGATCTCTCCTCGAAACGGTCTCCGATACTAGAAGTGGCGGCTGGCGCTTGAAGTGCCGAAGCTTCCGTGATCACGATCGGCTTCGCCGGCTTCGATCAACCAAGAAAGGGTCCGGTTCGGCGTTGGATGTTCACCAAGCGATATCCGTCTAAACCTTCTGCTTCCTTCACCCGATGACAAGGCCGGGGCTCGTCACGAAACAGGACGACAATCCCGGTCGTTAAGCGACAAATGACACGGCCGTTCCCGCGCGATGTCAATCATTAAACGAAACGTTCGTTTTGGATCCTATAAGCGGGTTTCTTTACCGTGTTCATGAGTCTGTCTTGACATAAAGTCAACATCCTGGTGAGCAGCCGAACGTGGCTTCCTTATAGCGTAACAGCGCCGCGATATCTAGGCTATCAGCTAAATAACTCCACGTCTGCCGAGCCAACTGTTAGGGCTTGACTCGCAAGCGAAACTTTCTTGAGGCAGCAAGTTTCTTGACCTCTCAAGTTAGGATGATGTGCGGATAGCGGGTACTGGCCGCCGTTTTTACGCAATTGATCACAGGTGGAGACAACAGATGACCTGCGCCACTTCCGTCGAGACTTGTGGGCACGAAACGGGCTCAAAACTTCTTAAACAAACGTTGTCGGAGATGAAGCTCGATATCTGCGTGGACATGAAGCTTGATGCTGCACAAGGAGGCCTAGAGAAAGCTGCACCCTTCATGCTATCGCGATGTGGTAAAATGGGCCGCATTAGAAGCTCGTCGCCTGCGAGATGGAAGCCTCTACGCGTTGAAGAGAGCCGCACGGGTAACGCGGTCATTGATCTGCGCGATCTCGCGTGCACAGAGTATATCGAGGTCTGCGACAACTTAAGACGCTTTATCGCGTCTGGACGTATGCCCATCACACATTCAGTATCCAGCGCTAAGGTTACAACGATTTTCCTCACCATGATCTGACAATGACCACCTGCACCGGGTCATTCTCTCACCGTTCGGCCTTGCATATGTGCTGACTGCTTCGCTTCTAACGGGATTAGCGGGCCGTCTGTTTCGTGTCTTCTCACGTTATCTGGTGCGTGATGCAAGGACCCGCGCAGCACGTCAGATACTACCAGGTTTTGAGAAGTACTTTTAGCTTGGCTGAGCATCTCTATACCAAACATGCATAGCGTAGAAGCAAATATGCTGTCATGCGCGCAGCTGAGGCGCAACAAGGAAAGGCGATCAGTCGATGGAGCGGGCCGCGACGAAGGATCTGTCAGACTGGGTGCGATGGTTGAGCAAGAGGACAAGGCGTTGTCGCAGCCGCGTTTGAAGCTTCTGGAGGTCAAATGATGGGCAATGGTGTGTTTGATTCGTGATATGCACCGCGCGGCTGATGTTGGAGCGTATCCAGAGTTGGGTTTCAGAGGGCGTACGGTGGCCAAGCGAATTGCAAGAATATTGAGAGCAAGCGAAAGTCGCACTGTACAGGCGCAGCCACGCATGGTACGACAGTTGGAAGCGAATCAAGAGGGGCTACGACATCGGCGGCGAGCGTATTGCTTTTGGCAGCGGGGTGCAGCGACCTAGCGACCTGCTACAGTACCTCGTTAGCCATGTGTACCTGGCATTCAATTTTCCTCATGCAACACACACGCGCACCACTTCGTCATATTTGCACGAACTCCCCTCCAAAAGAAAAGAAAGTGTGGAGATACAAGCCCAATTCGTCGTCCAACACCCCTTTTCAGTCTGCGGGAGACAATGCTGCTACCCGCTCCGCCCACGTTACACGACTTCATGCACACCCAAAATCCTGCTCTACGGACCAATCCACTGCATCCGCACATTCAACGTTGCACAGCATACACGTTTAGTCACGTGGCTTTCTACCACGCATTCGGGTCCTTAGCACAACCTCAGCACTAATCGTCCTTATGCTAGGTAACGTTTCGCTTTTCAACATGTTCGGCCAACCAGGAACTCTTCGCAGTACAAGTGACCTTCGGCAGCGCCCGCTTTTTGTTATACCGATCAATCCAATTTTGGACTTGGTTTGCTGGGCAGGCAGGAAGGATCCACCCGACGCGGGTGAAAGGGCAGTGCTCTCTTGTGTTCTGTTGAGGGCCCAACGCCGGTATCTTCTGCCGGCGCTGGGTTGCTACACAGGTCAAAAGATCTTGTGTTAGGTGACGTTGAAGGTCAGCCTTGCTGAGACTCGAGAGCACGAGACAAAGCAAAGACTTAAAAGGAATGCGGAAGGAAAGCCACCATCAGCAAGCAAAGCGTGGCCGCCAAAAAGTCAACGACGAACAGTCGAGACTTTCTCGCAATGCAGGGCTTCGGGCCGTACCGCATAAAGTTTTGTCGTTCTCAGGCTCATCGTCATGCAATACTGTTCAAGTTGGCACAAAAAGCAACTCTCAGGAGGCATATTACAAAAACAAATGCTCCACAAGCATGGTACAATATGTCGTGAGACGCATGCTTTGAGTAAAAGGGCATTACCTCGGCGACGATTATCAATAAGCAGCAGCCATGCTTTCATTCTCTTTGGCTGTGAGCAGGCTACATGACAGATTGTACAGATTCTGGGCATCCTAACTCGGGTCCATATTTCTTTTCGCGTTGCGCATTCGGCCTGGATCTTCTGCACTGTCGAACCTGTCAGTCTCAGTGGCAACACCGTCCACAAGATCTGCAATCCAAGCCACATTCGAGTACTCGTCGACCGTAACACAAGTCGTGGACTAGACCCTCTTGCAATTCCATTTTCCAACGTCATAGTACGTTACAGACCGGTTGCTTCGGTCCGCTCTTCAGTCCGCGGAGGCTCAACCCAGCCGAATCGCAAACCAGGCATCTCCCAGCTTCGCAGCATACGTTATTCATCATCGAATGATGCTGCGATGCTCTGCGTATCCGGCTCCAGCCATCCGCCCATAACACACGTGCCACCCACTACGCTACCCACTCCACTCCACTATTAGCCCCATAGATCAGACGAGACAAGACGCAACGATCTCCCTGCCCTGCTGCGCTACCAATCCCTCCCTCCCATCCATCCGCGAACTCCACTCTCGACCGAACAAAGTCCTAGATCGAAGACGGCTGCAAATTGACTCTGATACAGACGCACGTGAGCGACTAAGGCACCCACTTTCCATCTCCGTCGCACATTGCAACGTCCCGACTCGTACAGCTCTGCTCCCCAATCGAGCAGGATCGTCGAGCAGCTGCGAAGATCAGGCAGTAGACTATTCCCCGTAGCGGCTCGTCGTGATTCGCGCCCGCGGCATCTCGCCCTGCAAATCAAACTAGCACGCGATGCTCTGCCCTGCGCTGCCTTGCCTTGCCTTGCCTTGTGCTTACCCTCTCTTTCCATTTCCGCTATACTGAGTGTAGGAAGCGGGGAGGCGGGACCCCGAGCAGAAGCACCATCTGCGTTCAACACATCGACTAGCCCACGAAAGATACATCAGTCATGAAAGCATACTTTGATAGCCTCTTGCGCAAGCCGACAAGCGACTCAGACCCAGGAACGAGCCCAGCTCGACCGCAGCTAAGCGCACTCGCACGCGGGGTATCGCATGCTCAAATGCTACTAACACAAACCTAGGCCCCCGCGAAACCCCAGCCCACCCCGAGCACAATCGCAGCCTCGGCGACGCCAGCACTCCAATATCGCAGCCTCGTTTCTAACGGCCCTGCCCAGGAGTCGAGATTAGCTTCCCCCCTCGAGTACCCTCTTGCAAAGCAGGCAGCCTTAGCCTCGACCCTCACGAGCGCTCTGCACCCACCCGCGCCTTTCCTGCTGTACCTGTGCGTTGTACCTGTGCCTGTGCCTGCGTATGTATGTGCGCCCATCTACGTCTGTGCAATCGTTGCCCGCACAAGCAAGCAAGCAAGCGAAGCGAGTGCACCCAAGACACCACACTACGCAACCGCTGCATTAGCCCTCCCGCGTGCAACGGCCCTCCAGACCTGAAAGTGAACTACCATGCCATCTATTGCCATGTAGACTAGTGGAATGCTAGTCTACCACTTCGTTTTCACGTTCACTTCAGCTCAAGGCTGGCGTCCCCAGCCTCGGCTCGCTCCGCTGCTGCGACGCCCAACGGCGCGCGTCCTCGCACACGTACGTGTACGCACGCCCTTCCCCTCCGCGGCACGACGAAACGCGGTGCAACTGAATCGTCGAGACAAGTAATTTGATACTTTGCTATGATATGGCGCTTTGGCATTCGCAGGTAATGTAGATCGTCAAACGTTAGGGGGCGCGCCCGACCGTTGCCTCGCCAGCCAGTCCAGTCCAGCCCAGCTCAATCCAAGGATTGCGCGGCTGACCTTAACACACGCATGACTAAGATCCAGGGATCGATCCCGTCCGTCAGCCAGCCAGCCCAATCCATTCCCAAGTAGCCAGCCCAGCCCCTTTGCGCCATCCGTCCCTCGTACCAAATCCGTTCCATAACTCTGTTCAATCAATCAATCTTGGGCCATGTCATCCTCTCCACTCATATCCTAGCCTAGGAAAGCGAAATGGAAGTGGTTTGAAAGAAGCGTGAGCTTCAAACTTGTAGTTTCGACCCTAGTGTAATGTAATGTAAACGTATAAAGCCAATAAGTAGGAGAAAGACAATGATTGAGAAAAAAGGTACAACAGTGTTGTCCCGCGCGAGCGGTTACAGTCTTTTTCCGACTATTGTAAGCGGTAAATCGAAGGAAAAACACAATTATCGACACGCAGGGGTATAGAGGCCGTCGCAATGGGTTAACAAAAAAGGGTAAAATCCAGTATAGTAAAAACAAGTACAGTCGAGAGAAGGAACTCAACCGTGAATCAAACAATGACCATGCTAAAGATGCTGAATGCTGGAGCGCTTGACCGAGCGTGATGCAAGGAATACTCGGATCCTGTGCCTGTGTCCACTCGATCACATGGGTAACTGAAATAATCTCCTCCGCCGCGTTGCAGAGGTGACAACTGCCAAGGTACTTCGTAACCTAAAGCCACATCGACTCGGATCGATGGATATATGTCGTCGTAGCCGGATACTGGTGCACCATCGCCTGGTCCCCATCGTTCGAAAAGGTCAGACAGCTATCACCACGCTTGCAATGGTACCACTAGTGTAACGGGTCGATACTCTCAACCTTGTCCACTGTGCCATAATTGGGCTCCGACGTTCGGCGCATTCCGGAAGGCAGACTTTCCGAGCTGCGCTTGAGCTTGAGCTTCTCCATAAGCTTGCCAATGGTGACGTACTCCTGGGGTTCCACAACGAAATCTTCATGCTGTTGCTGGAAGAAAGTCCAAACAAGCTCTAGGGCGCGTGCAGCCTCCTCTTGTGAAGGTGAACCCGGCGATGTATCTTCTGACACGCTTTGTAGTACACTTGACTGGTGCATGGCGGTGACTGATGACATTGTCGGTAGGCCATTGGGCAACGGGGGCGGTTGCATGGAGTTCGTAATCGTTGTCGGCGAGGCCTGCATGGCATCGTCTATCGCGGCCAGAGATGGGTGAAACTCGTCCATAGGGGAATCCAGTGCAGTCGTGTTCAGAAACTTGGGAGTCAGCGCCTCTGAGGATGGCGGTGGTGACATGTACTGCTCGACACCAACTAGCATAGGGAACGTTTGGCTCCGCGGTCTTTGGAAGTTGCTACTGCCTGGCTGGCCTCTAGCCTGTTGGTTCAGGGTGAAGGGGTTCGGTCCACATGCTGAATCTGGTGTGAAGAATGGCGACGACAACGAAGTCGGGCTGGTTGGGCCGGCTGAGAACGACGAGGGCGCGGTATCAGTGAAAACGCTTGACAATGATGTGTTGCTTTGCGAGTGAAATGGGCGCCGAGCGGGGAATTCCTGTATATCCGGACTCTCTGTCTTGAGTTCTTCCTTGCTGGGTTTTGCCGAGACCGTTAGTGGTGAGGGTGATACCCCGCTCGGTGAGGCAGGCGAGATCCCACCAGGAGTGTGCGCATTCGAAGGCGGATTTGAGGTCCCTTCCGACTCCTCTGCAATAGAACCTTTCCTAGACTTGGAGCCTAGTAAATTGTTCTTCTGCTTGAACTTCTCGAGCCAACTGGTGCTGGTCGCTTTCAGGTGGCTGTCGTTGTTGCCCACTGTTGTTGCAAAGAATTTTGCTTTATCTCGGATGATGGTATCCGTAAGAGGGAGGCCTTGTCGCTGATGGTTTCGCGCCCAGTTGGCGAGTGCTCGCTCGATATCTGGGAACTTGCCTTTTGACCTTTTTATGGGTGATCGGCTGCCGTCGTCCTGGTAGAGGTATTTCTCCTTCTGGCGCAGCACTTTGGACACGGTACTGCAGATCGTTAGTAACTGGAAGGTTTTCGTGAGGGTCCAAATTCTACCTTCGCTCTACGCCGAACATTGCTAGAGACAGGTCAGTCAATCTTCTATATAATGCAAGTGACGAAGCTTGGCTCACCTCCAATCTCGGTCTGCTTGACAGTAGGATGGTCCTCGTGATATTGGCACATTCTCCTGCGGTCCGCATCCGTGAGTGTCTTGCGCGGAGTGCTTGACGTGCGGCCAGAGTGCGTGGAGGTCGCCGACACGGGAGTAGCGGAAACCGGAGTGATGGGAACCGGCGCCGAAGGGAAGATGGGCGGTACGTAGGTCGACTGACTCGTCAACATGCTCGGCCATTGAGAGACCTGGGGCATGATCAGAGGATGAAGCTGCGAATGTGCGGTCCTATGCTGCGGCGGAGGCTGCATAGCATTCGTGTATATGGGCTCCATGGGAATCGGGCCATAACTGAAGTGGTTGAAGTCTTGCACCGGCGATTGATGCTGAGGGTCATAGTGAGTTGCGTGCGCCCAAGACGCATTGTGGTCCTCATACGAGTCCTGGTGGTGGTGCTCGTGGTCCATCTGCAGCTGGGTCATGGAAGCTCTGGTGGCACGACGACGGAAGCTACGATCTCGCAAGAGCGGCAGCGTCCGTGTTAGATGTTGAATAGTCGGGGTCGGTCTGCAAGCATCTGCGCCTTGTCGTTGGGGGTGGTGTTCCTGGGGGCGGCGCGAGTGACCTCAGAGCGGCAGCGTGCATGCATGCATGGGCGAGCGAACGACAGAGCGATGCACTTGAGACGGTCGGGGTATAGGCAAGGCACTCAGGCAGACAGGACAGACAAAGAGACGCAATGGTGCGGCGCGGAGGAGCAACGGAGCACTGGGACTTGCTGGCGACTGCAGGGCAAAAAGCCTATGCGGCGGCTTGCAGCGCGTACTTGAGCGAAGTCTGGTCGGTGGTCAGGGCCCTTGTGCGTGCGCTGCGGGCGGCGGCGGGTTGCAGCAGCGGGAGAGGGGCCATGGTGCTGTTTGTTTCGAGCCCGAGCGACCCTGTCGACTTCAGCACGGCCTGTGCTCGCCATCCTGGCAAGCGACACCGCAACGCGAAGCCTAGCGGCGTCGGGGATGTGCCCCTAGAGCAGCGACAGATGCGCCCAGCAAGTGGGCCCGCAAAGCGGTCGCAAGCTCGCAAGCCCTGCTGGCCCCGGCGCGCCCCCCAAGCCCTCCACGCACGCGCAGCGGCGGCAAATGGGATGTCGAGGCGGTCTGCGAGCAGGATCCCCCTCCAAGCTCCACGGCCCTGAGCCTGGGAGCGCAGCCGCCATACCACCGTCCGGCTAATCTGACGCTGCCGAATCCGGTCGCTGCCAGAGTGTGCCATATTGGCTGCTGCTCGTCCGGGGCCTTGTGCGCCAGCATCCGTCATGCTGCCCGTTACCGTGCTCCGTGGCGTGCCACCATGCTCGACGCTCAGGTACGCGAGGCGACCACTTGCCCATGCCCTGGACCACTGTCAGTCCTCGCCGCCGCATAAAGGAGATGCCGCGTTGAGCGTCGACCGTCTCGATGCGCTCGAAGGGCTGAAACGCTTCCGGAAAGGCTGCCAGGCGCGCCCGTCGACGAGAGCCACAGGAGACGTATTAGGTTTGACCCAATAGCCACTCACGCTCGCGAGCGACAACCATTAGCGCCCGATTCACAGCGCCGCCTCTGAGTCGCCAGTCAGCCCTGCATCCCTGCTGCTTTTCTCCGAATCGTCAATCAGTCGGCCAATGGAGCTGGCCAGGGCCAAAGAAAAAGGCGAGAAAACGATCGTCGTATTGCTGAATTTCCGACATCACAATATGAGAAAACAAATGCTAACACACCGGCTGCCGATACTCACGTGCCTCCGCGGCATCAACGGCATTCGATGTATCGACTAGCACCGGGTCGTTATGTACTTCCCAATCCCCCAGCGAATGATCGTCTTCATTCGCTGTGTAAGCTGCCTTGACCGAAATAGCGCCCTTGTGGATGCCGTATGATGCCTTTAGCACTGCGCCTCGACCCTTTCAGCTCTTGAAGTCGGCCTCGCGCTCATCCTATAAGGACGTCATGCTGCGATGCGGCATTAAGACATTCAAGCCATACTCCAATCCGCTCGCACCACTCGCGCGATCTCGCGTCGAAGGGCAAATTGCGTCTCGCCATGATTCAAGATCCGTATGTCTATCTCTTGATGATCGTGACTGTGACATTGTGAGCTTGAAGGATTCAGGCGCACCTAAGAAACAACCTACTGATGTCTTCGTCGGCGAGCTCGTGGGACAAACCCACGCGTTGTGGCTGATGCTTCACTGACTTGCCGTAGACAATGGCTAGCTTGAACTGTTCAACGATGGTCTTGTGAATGGAGTTACACTGCATGGCCGATTAGCGACGTCGTCCAACCATAGCGCTACGTAGCCACATACAAAGTCTTCAACCGTGCAGGCCGTTGAGCGAAGCACGACCGGGGCAGTATAGTCGGGCATCTTCCCCTTCGGCTTCGTATAGACGCGGACCAGATTAAGTTTCTCCCACATCTGCTCCAATAGCTCGTCGACGTTCCAGCCATGCTCAGAGCTGATGGGGCAAGCATTTGGAATACGATAAAGCAGATCCAGCTCCTCGATGGAGATAGCGTCGATCTTGTTGAGCGCGTAAATGACAGGGATGTAGCTTCGGCTCTTTGCTTCAATGACATCGATCAGGTCATCCACAGTCGCGTCGCACCGGATCGCAACATCAGCATTGGCCATGCGGTACTCAGCCAATACAGCCTTGATTTCGTCATGGTCAATGTGCGTAAGCGGGACAGTCGCGGTGATGTTGATGCCACCCTTGTCCTTCTTCTTCAAGACGATGTTTGGTGGACTCTTGTTAATACGGATGCCGAATCCTTCCAGTTCATTCTCAATAACTCGTTTATCGGTGAGCGGCTTGTTCACGTCCAATACAATGAAGATCAAATGGCACGTCTTTGCAACCGCAATGACTTGTCGACCACGACCCTTGCCGTCTTTGGCACCCTGAATGATACCAGGGAGATCGAGAATCTGGATTTTGGCGCCGTTATAGATGACTTGTCCGGGGACGGTCGTGAGCGTAGTGAATTCGTATGCGGCGGCCTCGGAATGCTGGCCTGTCAATCTACTCATCAGAGTACTTTTGCCTACGGATGGGAATCCGATAAAGCCGACACTGGCGACACCTGTTCTGGCAACATCAAAACCCACACCGGCACCGCCGCCGCTGCCGGAAGACGGGGTGAGTAGCTCTCTTTTTAGCTTAGCGAGTTTTGCCTTCAATTGACCTGGGATATATGAGACCGGACGTCGAGCGAGCAGGGCTTGCGGGGATGGTACCGAGATGAAAAGACGTTGCTTTGTTTTTCTGCGTCTTGGCCATCTAAAACACGATATGAGTTATCCATGATGCGACACGTGTGGGCATGTCTTACTTCGGCCTCGATGTCTTTGATCTGCCCCGCAAAATGTATTAGCCTTCCATTTGCCCAATCTCGCCTGTTTGGTGCTCACCTTGTCCACGGTGGTAGCCATCTTTCCGGTGTTTTACTCAGCAGGCGCAAGTATAACAAACGAGAAGGGTGCGAGTGTTGTTGCGCTCCAACAAAAATTGTGAGGTTGAGACTGCAGCCATGACGCGAGGGGCAATCGCGCCGGACAAATGTACCGCCGCGCCGCGCCGCCTGCCAAAATCATGTGTCCGACACAAGCCGGTAACGCGCGATGGCACCGTGCAACACGCCGAACGCGCCGTCAAGATGGCTGCCCCATTGCGGCTGGCCACTATTATGTGGACACACGTCCAACTAGGTCGCGACTCTTTACATAATGCCGGCCTGGAATGTCGTTTCTTGTGGACCCACCTGTACAACAATCTTCCTTTCTACCTCCGCAATCACTAGCTACGTAGGTACGGATAGCAACCGCTACAATCAATCAAGTACTTCCTTCTGTTGTGAGCTCGTCCTTCCCGCGTTTCAAGCCAGTCATGACTACCCAAGAAGTTATCCACGAGTCCCAACGAAGCGCTTTTGACACACTGGTCGACCAGCTCAGTGCAGAGCTTGGGCCCTGTTCAGGTATCAATTCAGAAGATGTCGATCCAGAAGAGCTGGAACGGCTGATGTTGGACTACGTGTCGGACGAAACACACTGGAGCAAATACTTCTTCCCAAGTCCCCACCAACCATATACGCGGAATCTGGTCGACAAAGGCAACGGCAAGAGCAACTTACTCATTCTCGTCTGGTCGCCAGGCAAGTCAAGCCCGATCCATGACCATGCCAACGCCCATTGCATCATGAAGATACTGAAAGGCTCGCTGGTCGAGACGCGCTACGCCTGGCCTACTGTGGATCTCAACCAGCACGAGGAACAACCTCTGCGAACCATATCCCAGAAGAGATACGAGAAGAATGAGGTGACGTATATGTCGGATAAGCTAGGTTTACACCGCATCTCCAATCCCGATCCGGACGATTACGCCGTTTCGCTACACTGTAAGTGAACATACTGCACTGCCCCGTAATACATCAACAGACTATGTCACCGTTGCAAATGTAATCCGCTGTTTGTTCGGACATACCAAACAGAAGCCGATCAAACCTGTCCTATTTACGATGATGCTTCTGTCGTTCCGCCGCTAACGTTTCCTAGTATATACCCCGCCGAACGCGGCAGTCTATGGCTGCAACGTCTTCGACGAGAAGACCGGCCAAGCGAAGCACATGGCAAAGTGTACTGTGTATTCGGAGTACGGAAAGAAGGAGCCACGATTGTGAATATCCCCCAGAGGCAGCTTGCATGCATGAACTTCTCTTTCTGCTTGGGTATTTCGATGTCGTGTTGTGTTTTCAGGAGCAGCTCCGAGGTTGGTACATTTCGGCAGGGCATTGTATGAAGCATTATTATCTATAGCGATTCGCCCTTTTTTTCCTCACCGCTCATTTGGCCCATTCTAAATCTAGATTACTTCGAGCGTGTCTTGATCAATGTTTTATCACTACGCCCTGCTCATCTTTCAATATTATAGTTGCCGACACAAAAAAAAAAAAGGAACCGGCTCTTGCGCCAACATATAATACGGCCGAACATAATCAAGTCTTGACTTCAAACACGCATCATCAGTGAGTCACCTTGAACTATACTATCACTTACTAAGCTTGCAACTCTCCCAGCGTTTTAGCACACGGAACTCGGGATCTTCCCCAAATGAAGGTCAGTTTGTTGTGTCAGCCACTATAATTTGAGAGCTCACGAGGTGTTTCAACCTACCAGTGCCCTTTTTTCGCTAGCCATCACTTTCGATTCACTATCCGCCAGTTCGTTCGGCTAGCTCAACAGCAAGCGCATTCTTCATGAATCAACCAAAGTCCCCAATTTCACAGTTTTCAACGACGCCTGCGCGCAAGTGCCATTTCCAAGAAGTGTCGATGGGCACGGGCAGCTTTGTCCTGCCCAAGCCTCGTCTTCTAGGTGCACTTAAGCCTTTCAGCATTCTTAAACCCGCGCATTTCGATGGGAGCCGTGTCTCGAAGACCCACCACCCTCCTCAACTGTACTGATTCCACGAGCCTTGTCAAGAATACCCGAGTGCTCACCCCGAGAAACAGCATTTCAAACACTGTGCACACAATCCGCCTCATCAAACACCACCACAACACCCCGCCATGGCAGACACCGCTAGCAATTCTGCTGCTCTCCACCGCGGCAAAGGCATCGGCTCCGGTCTTCCCCTCAGCATGACTCCCGAGGAAATCGCGGTCGCTAAAGACCACGTCATAACGGTGTGGTGGCCGCAACTCTGTCGTAGCTCACGCATGACGGACACAGGCATGTTCGAAGAGGGCTGGTACAACGACACCGGCCTCCTCGACATCCACAACCCCGCCTTCTGGAAGATCCTCAACGCACTGGCAAGTTTCTCCGCCCATCTCCCCTTACCCTCGAACACAGTCGGTGCTAACAAACACAGGGAACCCTCTACGGCAAAGTCTACACGCGCTACCCTACCGATGGAGTCCAGACCTTCCGCGTCCGTTGGCAGGTCGCCTACAACGAGGACATGATCTACCTGCGTGCCGAGCCGATGATAGACCGCAAAGCCAACGTCCCGGTGAAGGGCTTCCGCGTCAAGAGCCCACGCTCTGGATGGCTGGATTTCCAGATGGAGATCGATGTGTTACGTGCGCAACGTGATGCTGCTGAGGAGACGTAAGTTTGCCCACTCCCAACAAGATAAGCATAAGAATCCTGTGCTGATGACGAGTAGCATGGACCCCGAGGACGCCGCTATCGCCCCCAAGATGGTCATCGCCGGCGACGCAAAGTTCGTCCATAGCGCGACATTCCGTCCCACAGGCGGTCCGGCGTTCTCGCGCGCACAGCAGAAGGACATCGCTGAGCGCATCGACGATGCTCTACTCGAGGACTCCTCTCACAAGCGCCGCCGCCTCGCAGCGCTATCAGAGGACGAGCAGACTTCTGCCAAGGTGTCCATGTGGATCACCGACACCGTTCCGCACCACTCACTCAACCTTACTGGTGCTCAGCAGCCGGAAGTCTCTACATTCGACGGTCTTCCCAAGAATGGAGATGGCGTGGGGTTAGGATTATCCCTTGTTGACCAGCCCGACGCTGATTCTTCTATCATTCCAGATATGGAAGACCCCTCCGATATCGAGGAAGTCGACGCGGACGACTGGGTCAAGGTCGGCGACGGCGATCAGCTTGATGACTACACCGTTGCCGTTCCTTCCACGTACAAGTACAAGAAGGCAGACGCGACGCCAGCTCGCAAGGGCTGGTTTGGCTGGTTCTACTAGGTTGCTTCAAGTGTCGGGTGGTTACGGGATGGATGAAAAGTTCGAATGACATAGTATGATATGGAGTGAGCAAGGGTAGACTCAAGGGAGCGTACATGGTTTGACGGTATGACGAACGGGTCCTCCGGTAGTAACGTCCATCGAGAATCCTTGTACCACCTTTACTACTTTGAGTATCCCTAGATATGGAATAAGGTCGAATGCGTCAAACGGAGTTCTTAGGAGTAAGTGTACAAGTATAAACCTCAAGGATAGATTCGTGTCATATGGCACGCATAGCGGAGTACCAATTGACAAATTCATAGGCTTATAGATGTGAAAGGTGAAATATTGCACGGTATCATAATCAAGGTAATGAAATATATGCGCTTTACGAAAGAAACACGCTATGGAGGTGCGACGGCTTTCCCGTCTACACGACACGGTGATCACCCCATCCAACGACCGGAACGAGGCACTTGCACGCCGAGACACACAGAACGCATACCGTTTGTGCACCACTCCTTCTGAAGACCTGCTCCATACTCATCGCCCCAATTCAGATCTCCAACCTCGCCATCCGACACTGCTTTACCGGACCCGTATATACCCTCCTCCCCTCCACCACATACATAACTACCGCCAACAGAAACACCCCCAAGAACATAACTACACTCCAATTGAACGTCTCCGCATCTACCGGCGTCTCGTTCGGCCAGAAGCACCAAAAGAACGCAAACAGCACATACGCCAAACCCGCGGCATTGACTAATGGCCCCCACTTGCCGAGGCTCCAGCGCGCGACGGGCAGGAGCTCTGGGTGGTACAGACGCCGGTAGAGCACGCAGGATAAAGAGCAGAAGTAGGTAAACATGAGGGATACGATTTGAAGCGAGATGATAGCGTTAAAGGCGACGAGGGACCCGATGTTGATGAGGGAGAGGAGGATGGTTACCGTGCATGTCATCAGTATGGCGTTCGCGGGAATCTCTTTACCTGTGTGCACTCTCGCGAGCCAGCTGGAGAACGGGAGTCCCTTGTCGCGCGCGAAGGCGAAGGTTTGGCGCGCGGTCGAGGCGCCGAAGTTTATGTTTGCGGCGGAGACGATGAGGAGGACGATGATGGTGAGGGTGTTTACGCCTGCGGTGCCCATGGCGCCTTTGAAGATGTAGAGGAAGGGGTAGCCTGAGGGGTCGTTGATGGCGTCTTCGACGGAGGGCATGGCGAAGAGGTAGGTGGTGAGGAAGACGATGGCCATGAGGGAGTTGCCGATGTAGGACCAGAAGAGAGAGATGGGGACGTAGCGGTCGGCGTCGCGGACTTCTTCGGCCATGTGGGCGGTTGCGTCGGATCCTGGAGACTGGTCAGCTTTATACGATTCAATGGTACGGAGGTGATGTACCCAAGATCGAGTAAATGGCTGATATCTGGCCGACCATGAGCGAGAGCCCAGTGGTATCCCACCCACCACCATTGCTAAATTCAGTGAACACCCTCTCAGCGCTGTTGTGCGGAGCTAATGTCCAGAGAACTGTGACCACGGCAAAGAATGCCAGTATATGAATGATCATCAACGGATTTTGAATGCGAGGCCAGAAGTCGTGGCCCCAGATGTTGACAACGTAGAGAACCAAGACCATCACCCAGGTGAATAACGTACCATGCCACCGTTTTGGTTCATAGTTTTCGTCATTGACTTGGAGCAGTGCCTGGATCAAGGTTCCTGTGATAAAGCAGTCTGCGGCATTCCCAGCTTGCCAGGAGAGGACTGACATCCAGCCTACTATATAGGAGAGGAACCGTTGAATGCTGGGAGGTGCAAATTCGCTCACCCAATGGTATTGACCGCCTGATGTTGGTGCCCTATGGGCAGTCATGTTAGCATAGAGAAAGTGGAATTCTGGATAGAATCATACATGGACGCCATTTCAGCCAAGCTCAAACCCACAAAGCTGAACGCGAGGAACGTCCAAATGAAGCTCCAGAAAAGGCCCGCAAGCCCACCATCGATAAGCCCCTGGGTATTGGCAAACATGAAATACTCCCATATCGCTGTAAGCACAACCGCAAAGCTAAGTGCGGATAGAGGGCGGTAGTTTCGCTGTACTACTTAGCCAGGCTTCGAACTAGGTTTGGATTGCACACACCTTGAGCTCTTGCACCTTTCCCAAGCGGTACATGTGTTTTTGATCTGCCTTCGTGAAGCCCTCTCTGGGTGGGTTTGCCTGGCTGTACACATCGTCTTTCAGTGCGTCTTGTTCCCTGTCGGTGCCGTTCATGGTGTTAGACATATTTTGATGATAGGATGTGCGAAATTGCGCAGTATTGAGGAACACTACGAATCCTAGCGGTCGAGGTCAGAGAAGAGTCATCCAAGACATCTTGCTATTGTCGTCCGGTTGCGGCATCAGTGTGTGCAGACGCGTCAGCAAATGTGCTCAAATTCGATGCATAAATGTCAAACGCTTTCTCCCACCATGTATAACGTGCTAAGCGGACGGACTTAAGTGATGTTTTCGTCGTCGCGGTCAATGATTCCGCGTAGCTGGTGCAATCTTCAGCCCACGTCCTTTGTACTACGCGAATCCAAGACCACGGACTCGAGCGGTCTTATTGTTTTGCAGCGCGACGGATCCAGACACGATCGACGAGCCACATGCACGCCAGGAAATACCTCCAGCGTAAGCCGTCCGCCAGACCATGCTCAATTGTTAACGAGAACGACACACGAATTCCACCATGTCGACAGCCGAACCCACTACAACACCACTCCCATCTGGCGTATCTCCGCCGCCAGCAATCATCAACAGCGAAGATCAATCAGGAGTCATCGCGATCATCGCTGGGTTTGCCCTAGGTTTGGTGCTCTTGGGTGCGTGCATCAAAGTGTACGTACGAAAGTATTTCCTCAGCTTTCGTCACGATGATATTAGTTTTGCGCTGGCAATCGTAAGTCCACCACAATATAGTCCATGTTTCATTCAGGAAAACTGACTTGTATAGACCTTCGTCATCATACAAAACTCCCTCGTCTTCTATCAGATCCACGATGGCCTCGGCGTCATCTTGCCGAAGCTCACCTTAGACCAGAAGATGACGATTCGAAAGGTAATACCCACCGACCTTGCACACATCAGTTCGTGTTCTGACAGTTACTAGGCTGGACTAGCTGCAGACTTGTTCTATATCGTCATCCTCTTCCTCTCCAAGCTATGTTGTACCCTTTTCTTTCTGTGGCTTGCACCAGATGCAAGACACAAGAATGTAGCGTGGACCCTGATAGGCGCATCCGCGGTATGGGTCGTGACAAGCCTATTCGTAGAAGGGTTCCGGTGCCCTCTTGGGAATGAGTGGCCGCTGTACTGGCAGCAATGCTCAGCTTTCGTATGCCCCCAAATCTAGCTATGAAGCGAGGAACCAGTTGACTAATTTGTACAGTTCGCTCGGTGGGTGTACATTGGCGTGTTCGACATGGCGATTGAACTTTCGCTCCTCTTTACCTCGCTCTACTTCATATGGAACCGGCACATTCCTCTTGCCTCGAGGCTCGCCATCCTGGGCGCGTTCACGTGCAGGCTACCGTATGTCTCACCTCCCCTTACCTTGTTCACACCTAGCTGACCAAGGCCAGTAATATCGCGCTCACCATTCTGCGCCTGGTCTTCCTCAACATGACCCTGACGCCCGAGAATTCCGCCCACTGGAAATCCCGCGTCGCATGCACGACGCAGATGGCGATTGGATGGACCATCTTCTCATGCGTGATTCCGTATCTTCGACCGATAATCACCGCTTACGAGCGAGACGGCATGAGATCTAAGAGTTGTTCAAGCAGGATAATGGAACCGTTTTCGCCGAGTTCAAGGATGGAGCCTAGGCCGCAGCCGTCTCTTCACCACCCAGAAGCAGCCCGTACGATAGGATTTGACCTTCGCAATCCAAGCCTATCACCCGCGGAGCGAGATGAGGACAGCATTACAAGGATTTCGCGTGGAAGCGGGCGCGGCATCGGTGGGATCGAGAAAACGGTGAAGGTAGAGCTAAAGGAAGACGACTCTGCAGGCCCCAGGCCGGCACCACATCAGCAAAAAGTCGCTTCCGGAGCCACCGTCTAGAGTCATGGCAGGGGAGCGATTTTGTTATTGTCGCGAAAGTAACAAGGAATGGGAAGTGGTTGATGAGGATGGAAGTGAGGTGGGTTATGCAGAGGTTGACTGCACTGAGTGCTACCAAGCAGCTACATCGTGTACTCGGGTTCCATCCTAGGCATCACCACTTAACAGAAAATCATCCAACAAGTCAATACTTAATCCTTTCCCTATCAAACCTAATAGCACGTGATTAAAATGTCGAAACAAGACATGGAAGTAGTATAACGAGGATAGAGGTAAGGTAAGTTATGCAGAGGTTGCCGGCCTTGAGTCCTATCAAGCAGCTACATCGCGTACCATTCCATCATAGGCATCACCCCTCAACACTCAACAGGACACCCACAAATCAACACCAAAGCTTTCCCACAAACGTTGCCTAACAGCACGTGATCAATACGCCGAAGATATTCTTATATACATTAGCCTCACAGTATCTCCCTAGGTCCAACCCAACTCTACACCTCAACGCTACTCCCCCCGGTCCCCCTCCCTATCCACCTCCACAGGAAACTTCGCCAAGCTCTCATACCACTGCACCACACTCCCTATCAGGAACGCCCAACTTCCCCAAAAAGTAGACAGCGACGCCTGATACTGTGCCCAGCTACTCGTGTCGTACCCGAAAGCAGGGCACATGGTGAAGCCCACGCCGCCGAGTAGGTTCCAGGCGCCGATCCACCAGCCCAGCGTGCGGGGCGCGGGCTTCCACCACTTGGACTGTGTTTCTAGCATGAAGAGCGTGCCGGAGATGATGAAGCCGGTGCCGCCGAGGACCTGTGGCGTCCAGTAGAAGACGATGGTGATGGGGCGCGACATGTTGTCGTAGATGCCTGGGAGCGCGGTGAGGCCTGATATCCAGAAGATGGAAGCGCCGCAGAGTTGTGCGAAGGAGGCGAGGAAGCCGAGGGAGTGGAGGTAGTGTGTGCGGAGGTCTTGAGGGGAGGGAAACCACGTCCATGAGCGGGGTTGAACCTCTGGCCCGTCTTTCTCGACGGGGTGGGGGTGTGTGCCTGGGCCGACGAGGTTGCGCTTGTTTTGATGGTGGTGTGTACAGTGCGATTTTGAAGGCTTGAGCAGCGTAGCTTCATCTTCTGCTTCGTGGGAAATGGCGCGCTCAACGGCCCAGCCAAAGCAACCCGATCGATCCTCGTTTATGGCTTCAGCCATCAGTAATAATGACCCGAATTCGAAGACTGTAGCGCCGATAAACGCGGTTATACCCCCGCCGTACAACTCTTCATCGTTGAACTCCGTCCCCGGTCGCACAAGCGGCAACCAAACAAAGAAAGCATTGATGACCCATATCACACTGCCGAGCGTGAAAACGAACGCGA
Organism: Paraconiothyrium sp. Pb-2020; assembly: GCA_022419385.1. Lineage (NCBI taxonomy): Eukaryota > Fungi > Ascomycota > Dothideomycetes > Pleosporales > Didymosphaeriaceae > Paraconiothyrium > Paraconiothyrium sp. Pb-2020. The sequence continues at coordinate 5,160,899 of JAJUBI010000002.1, read as the reverse complement.
CGTCGAAGGATACATCCCAGAACGGGTAGTACGTCAGCATGCGCCAGATGCCGCGGGCGATGCTCCCCAATGATGAAGTTGGACGCGGTGTCGCGGCTTGCGCTGGGTTTGCATCCTGAGATATGACTACGGCGTGGCGCCCTTTGCGGTTGTTCCGCGATGACCATTTGAAGCGTACGTCTGGACGAGTGGCATGGCGGAAATGTGCTTTTGTGGGGTTGAGGAAGGGGACGGGGCCCGAGACGCGAGACTTTTGCAGAGAGAGCGCGGGTGAGTGGAGGAAAGGCTCGTCTGTGGGGTGGAATTCCGCGGAGCGCTTGGTGCTGCTTTCCATGGTGTTGTCGGTCATTGAGCTATGGTCAATTGTTGCGAACGGTAGCAATCGCGCGGGAGAACAGCGCGTTTGGGATCACGACAACATCGCAGTGCTTTTTTCTTAACAGTGGGCAAAGGATGGTATTGAAATGACGGGAGCTATTCAAGAATTCAAGGTCCACGACGCGAACGCGTGGAGAAACCGCTTGCGTCATTGGTTCACGGTGGGAGCTGGGGCTAATGCAGGGTAATGCTGATTCAGCACGCTTGCTACTTTCTGCTTCCCTCGCCCGGGCGACATATTGATCACGTGCTGTTAGGCAGGTGAACGTTCGTGGGAAAAGCTTTAGTCTTGACTTATTAGCGATCTGTTAAGTGTTAAGTGTTGATGCCTATGGAACATGGTACGCGATGTAGCTGCTTGATAGGACTCAGTGCAGTCAAATTTTTCAACGTGCATTCCAAACCTCTTCACTTTCCATCACATTATCCACACATCTCAAACTCCGAAGATGTTCGAACGATGCAATTCATGAGAATGTTCCCTCTATCCATTCCTTGCAATAGCCCATCGGCCAAGAATACAAACAACCATGCATGCTAAAAGGGTATCGATCGAAACAGCTCCACTCCCGTCCACGTGAAGAGAAAAATGACCTCCCTTCTCATCACTCCATCCTATACCGAAAGAGGCCGTTTATACGTCAAAATTGCTTCATGACAATGCAGTCCGAAAAGCACAATGCTAACGCGTCGTGTCAACACCCGTACCAATGCTTCCCCACACCAGACTCGTTAGTTCTCCCCAATCATCTCGCTCTCTTCGCCAAAGTCCTCGTCCATGTCCTCGATCCCCAAGCCGTTGGCCTGCGCCGTGACGTCGTCCATCTGCTCCGGCTGGTCCGCATCGTCGTCGTACATGGTGCCCTCGTCCTCGAAGAGCGTGCGGCGAGTGTGAGCCGTGTCGGTGTTGAGGTAGTTGCGCAGACGCTGGACGCCGACGCCGCTGAAGACGCAGAAGACGTCGCGTTGGTGTTCGTTGAACTCTGTGGAATGACAGGTTAGTTCGAGGTTCATATTGTTTAGCGGTGGGGAGGGCTGAGGCGTACCTTGTGGCGCTTCGCGGCAGAACACAATGAGGTCTTCTCGCAGGAATGCTTGTACGCCCGTCAGGCTCAGGTGTGTGAGACGCGGACAGCTGTTGAGGAGGGAATGAATGCTGCTCAGTGTAAGGTTCGTGCAATAACTCAGATGCACACGCTCGAGCACACTGGGGGTTACTGGACCGCCGTGGCCGACCTGCTTCGGCTTGGCAAGCGCGACAATGCTGCGATCCGTAATGTTCCCGCACTTGACCAAGCCTATCCTCTTCAATTTCGGCAGGGCGGCTAGCTGCGTGACAGAGTTATCAGTGAGATTTGTGCAACACGCCAAGTCAATATAACGGATGCGGTTGCACAACTTGACAAGCTGGATAACACCCGTATCGGTGATGCGTGAGCAGTGACCTAGGTGAATGTAGTGCAGATTCTTGCCTAACCGCGTTATGGCCAGCACAGCACGGTCTGTGATGTTGCGGCATTTGTTGAGGACGAGGTTGCGCAGGCGAGGCGCGGCTTGCACGATCTTCTGAACGCCGGCGTCTTGCAACTCGGTGCAGTCCGTGAGATCGAGGATGCGGAGAGCATCGTATGTTATTCCTTGCGGCAGGCGGAGGAACGCTTGATCTGTGATGCGCCAGCAATGAGCCAGCCTCAGCTCTCGTAGATGCGGACCATCCGTTATAAGCGTTGTGATCGACTCGTCTTCGAGGTTCCTGCAGTCGTGCAGATCAATCTCTAGAATGTAGCGGCAGTTGCGTGCGAATGCAATGATGGAGCGATCGGTCAGTTGTTGACAGCCATTGAGTTTTAGCTACCACTGTCAGCCTTGTTCAACTAGGATTTCATGGAGGATGCTTACCCTCTTCAGATGCCGACAGCTCCTAGCTACTGCCTCCAACGACTCATCTGAGATCTTCTTGCAGTTCGTTATGTTCAGTCCCTGGAGTCGTACGGCGTTCTCAGCGAGAGCAAACATTGAGCGGTCAGTTATTGAGTCCAAACCGGTCACGTCTAAGGCAAGGAGGCTGCGATTGCCCTGGAGCATAGCAGTGAGGCTAAGATCGGTGAGTTTCGTGCAGTTAGTCAAGGTTAAGCGCTCGACTCTGTTGCAATTCGCCAAAGGCTGCAGTGTACCATCGCTGATCTCGGGGGCCTGTAGCGGGTTTAGCGGGGGCATTCTAGGATGCCTCTTCAGCCACATACCAATGCTGACAGATTCAACCGCTTGATGAGGCTAGGGTAGTCGAAGAAGCTGTCTCCTCTCCTGACCGTAGCAACGACGCTCTTGATCGATTGCCACTTCCCCGTCTGAGGCCTGTGCCACAACAGACCGACGCTGTTCCTTGCCCACTCTCGGGACACGAGCATACAGTGCTTCAGATCGCCGGGCGAGGATAGCTTGGCGAAGATGGCAATCATGAGCTCGGCGGGCAGGCGCGAGATGGGCGACACGCGACATCGCTCCTCTATGGCCCTTCTGAGCGCGTCTTCGTCTGAATCTGGCGAAACGGAAGGCGCGAGGGAGGACACGGAGTCATTCGCTTGGAACATAAGAGAGTCATTATCGTCGTCCTCGACACCGCGGTCGGGGGATGTAGAGGCGGAGGTGTCGGAGCGGGAGGCGCTGACGTCGCGCTCGGCCCGTCGAGAGCGGGAGCGAGAGGCCATGTTGTGCAGTCTGGAAAACGTCGTTGCGGTTGGGTGTCTTTTTATTCGGATATGGTCGCGGTGTTTCGGCGGTGCGGGGTGTCTGGGTTCAGAAGGCTGAGAGGCGGGCGTGTTGTCCCACGCAGGTGGTGAAGCAGGCGGTTGGCGGGTCGACTAAGCGACGCAGTAACAGCTTGCTTACTGTGTACTGTTTGCGCCTCACAAACAACCCTCTCGCACTTCGCAGGTCGCGTGCAAATGAATACCGAGCCTCGCAGAATTGGCGGCGGGTGGAGAATGGCGATGGGTCCGGCGGCGCTGGCAGGCGGACTTGGTTGAGCTGGCTGGACGTGGAGTCGTGGACGTGGTCAAGCGCTCGCTAAGCCTATGACGAACAGGGCAGGGTCAAGTATGTAGAGTGAATGCAGTGTACGAGGCAAATAATATGCAGCGCAGCAGGTTCCAGAGTAAAGTAGGTGGTGATTCCGTGCAAGACGGGCAGGAGCGACGCAGGACAGAGATGCTCTGTACGTCAGAAGCAACAGCGAGGCGCAAGTGTTGATCGATGCATGTCCCCTTAGCATCGGCCTCGCCAATCCCATCGCCCCTCGCAGTCTGAGACGCGCACAGTGACTGCCCGTACACTCTAAAGTCTTTAGCAAAACAACGACTCTCCCGCGAGCCGCAAAGCGTCGACCGGCCAGGACATGCTCAGTCGGCGTCGCGGTCTGTTCACCGCCGACGTGCGCGCTACGCCCGTCAGGTGCTGCTACAACACGCTCATCTGACCGCGATCACAAAGGCGACGATGCATCATGTCTGGGTCTGCTGCGTGTGGTTCCCCAACCTGCTTCTGCTACATGCCATCTGAAACTCTCCACTGCGTCTGCTGCAGACCGCAGTCGCCGCCCGCAGCAAGAGCAGCAAGATCTAGACCTGGCTTCTGCGCTCTCGACAGAACATCCAGTTCGCTCACTAGCCAACACAGCGGTACTACCCGCAGGGCCTACAGCGGGCTCTTACAACGGTCGATCGCTTCCCGCGGCAACAACAATGAAGTCTGGTTCAAACCGACGCCAACGATGTCACTCGGGGCGATGGCCGCGTGGCGGGTGACGGTGGACGTGAACGCCCAGAACAGAGGCTGTTCGGTCCCGAGGCTACAGTTGAAAGAGCAAGTAGACTGTCTGTGCTCTTGTTCCTGAGAATTCACGATCAAGAAGAAGAGATGAGCATCGGAAGCTATCCGCCGCCCCCGTACGTTCGTGTACAAGCTGTGCGATGCTGTCATACTGTACCTTGACTTCAGATTTGCCGACGTTCAATGGTAGCCGGGCCACGAATGCTTCCCTCAGCCCTGATAATACTGGTACATGGAGCCCCTTCTATGTTGTTTCTAACTGCTGTAGAGGAACCATGCCATTGCACGATTGTGGACTGTACGATGATATCGGAGCGCAACAGCTACAGGTGTCCACGATTCGGTACATCGTCGGGCGACTCACTTCTTGACACCACGAAGAGGTTGACTCGAACTGGCACGCTCATGTTGTACACGAAAGTCGCCCGACGCATGTATGGACCGTTCGGGGGATCTTGCATTCATAGATACGTAAGCAGACATCATCAGCCGATATATCAACCTTTCAGGAAAGTCAAGATTTCACAAGCAGCCCGACGCGGAGAAAACGTCTCACATGGCTGAAAGAGCAAACGGTTCCTCAGTGCTGCGAGCATCCGTGTCTCAAGAGAGTCGGCTAAACAAGCCTAGCGCAATCTGGGGCGCCACACTTTGCGCCACACCCTTGGAGATGACAGCTAAAGTAAACGGATGCTGGGGAATCTTGGGAGCAGCAACAGTGAATACTACATAATTATGCCTCAATCCAAAATTAGACCTTGTACTCCCCTGTGATGTTCCTCCCCGTGCAGCCTTATCACGACCCATGCATGGCAGTCTTACCACGGTCGTGACGTGCGGTGTGGCTCTGCTTGTGACCGCCTAGCAGCCGACATTGAAACTCGCAAGCACAAACACCGTATGACCCCCCATACAACACAGGACAGTTCCGCACCGCCCCACTCAGCCATCGAGTATAGCCCGATACCGCAATCTACATGCACACTCGTTAGATTCACCGTCGCTCCTGCACCGCAGCAGGCTTCCCACCGCCCGCAATGTCCTCCGCCCGCTACGCACCCTCCGCAACAGTACCGCAGCAACACGCCTACCGCCCTTCGGCACCCGCATCCAACGCACCGCCAGGCACCTTCGCGCCAGGGACAAAAGTCCAGGTCGGCAACCACCGCGTGACGATCGAGAGATACCTGTCCGAGGGCGGATTTGCGCACGTCTATGTAGTGCGCATACCCAAGGGTAATGAAGGCCTCCCAGATGTCGGCGTGCTGAAGCGGGTTGCGGTCCCGGACAAGGATGCATTGGCGAATATGAGGACAGAAGTGGAAACAATGAAGAAGCTGAAGGGCCACCGGCACATTGTCACGTACATCGACTCGCATGCGTCGCAGCTCAAGGGCGGGGGCTATGAGGTCTTCTTGCTGATGGAGCACTGTACCGGCGGCGGTCTGATTGACTTCATGAACACGCGGCTGCAGCACCGACTCACTGAACCCGAGATCCTGCACATCTTCTCCGATGTCGCAGAGGGCGTAGCGACGATGCACTATCTAAGACCGCCGTTACTCCACCGCGATCTCAAGGTCGAGAATGTCTTGATCACGACTGTTGGCACCAACAGGATTTACAAGCTTTGCGATTTTGGTTCAACGGCTCCACCACGGCCGGCTGCGAAAACGGCGGCAGAAGGGAGGTTGATTGAGGACGATGTACAGCGGCACACGACACTGCAGTACCGCAGCCCAGAAATGATTGACGTCTACCGCAAACAACCCATTGATGAGAAGAGCGACATCTGGGCGCTGGGCGTGCTATTGTATAAGCTGTGTTACTACACCACGCCGTTCGAAGAAGTTGGACAGATGGCCATCTTGAACGCGAGCTTCAAGTTTCCGGCATACCCCCAATTTTCGGACCGGATAAAGAAGCTTATCTGTAGGTCGAGGGCGATTGGGTTGTCCTGACTGTTGTGCTAACGCCGAATAGCATCCATGTTGCAAGAAAGCCCTCAACGTCGACCGAACATCTACCAGGTGGTGGTCGAGGTATGCTCCATGAGACATAGGGCTGTACCGATCAAAGATGTATGTCGCTCCGCTTCATCTAAGAATTATCATTAACGTATTCAGATCTACTCCAATCGTACACAGTCTGAAGATCGTCGAAACCAGCAACTACCATCTCCTGAGCCCCAGGTGACTTCGCCGTCCATCATTGGAATACAAAAAGTAGCCCCTGTAAAACAAGTACAGGCGATTCCAGAAGTCGAGCGAATGAGAAGAGGCCGGCCTACAGGACCTTCACACGCATCACCTATGGCAAAACCTAGCCCTTCCCCTGGCAGAGGCGCAACAGCCGATCCCTTCGCAGCTCTTGATTCGGATAAGGTTGAAGTCAGGATTGCTGCAGCAGACGAGCTTGCTGCTAAATATCCCTCGTTAGATGAGTTCTCTTTATTGCATGATCGTGGCCAAAAGTTCGAATTCAGCCCGTCGCCAGCAGGCGCGGATCCACCCCTGAACAAGAGGGTTACAGAAGCTCTTGCGGACGAGGCATTCTCATTGCCTCCGGCGAAGGCAGCACCATCAGCTCCAGCGCCCAAATCTTCTTCGACTGCTCCTTCAAGCAAACCTCGACCCGCTTCCACACATAAACCTCAGAGGTTCGATGGACCTCAGGACAGTCCCCGCACCTCTAATCCGACGATCTACGAACCCACACCACAAAGGGTCACCATGGTTTCGACTGGCGTGCAAACTTCGCCTGCACCTTCCCCTGCTCCTAGCCAATCGCAATCCAAGTTTCCTGACGTCAATAAACGGCCCGTCTGGCGCGTACCTGACACAAGCAACCATAGCCGTACAATGAGCCAGCCCCGTACGTTCGAGAAAGCTCAACCTAGCCCATCTTCTCTAAGGCCAGACCACACACTACCAATTCGCCCATCGCTCGAAGCTAGCAGGTCCAAGTCTCACACCTCTGCGCTCGCACTTCCAAGATCACCTGCATCATCACGACCGTCACTCGAGACACACCGTCCGTCAGCCTTGGATCTCGGTGTCTCACTTGATAGAGCGAAGTCAGCTCAGTCGAATCGACCTAATAGCATCCATGTGGCTTCCAACTTAGACTTCTTGCGAGAACGAGAGGCAGCACCCGGAAGAAGTTTTGATGCACCATCGTTGGCTCGAGGTGGCCAGTCTCCTGCCGTACTAGAATCAGATTCTGACGATGAAAAGAACATCACTTCGAATATTGACTACTTGAGAGCAAGAGAAAACGAGGATAGCCATCAGAAGAAGCACCGCCGAAGTAGCAGCCAGAACACCAAGAGCGGGAAGCGGTCCAGCCTACATTCCTTAACGAGTGGCACCAAAAACATCGTGAAGGGCCGATTTGGCGATGCCTTCAAGATGTTCGAAAGCAACTCCGCATCCGGCCCAGACCGAGGGCGATCTGATTCAGGGCCGCGCACACCCACAGACCTCCCCATTGACTCGCGCCCCAACGCATTAACCCCCATTGCCGGCTCCGAAGCCACAGGCGGCCTCTCCGATGACGAGCGCGCCATCGATGAGACAGAAGACCTCCCTCCAGAAGTTCGTCGCGAGCTCGAAAGGCGGCGCCTTTCGCAAGAGGAACGCCGCGTCGAAGCCGCAGCCGCGGAATATCGCAAACGCCTCGCAGAAGAAGGCAAAGGCAAGGCGGGCCCCACACGCGCTTCTACCATACAAAACCGCGTCAGAAACCTCCTCGACGAAAGCCAGAAACCAGTGCCTACCAGCCGCACAGCCGAAGGCTACGGCAAGTACACCGACACAGGCAAGCCGTTACCGCAGCGCCCACAAGACCAGAGCGGCGCCAGACAGCCGCCCGCTGTCGCCCGAAAACCTATCGTGGTATCCCAGCAGGCCCAGCAGAACGCGCCTTCCGATCTAGCCTACACGAAGCCCCGCCAACCACCGCATATCGTGCAGCCACCAACCTCAGCGTCCGCTCCCCCAGCAGCGAACCGCGTCCCTACAGGCGGCCCGCGTCCACCGCCTCCGTCGAAGCCGACGAAGCTTAGGACGGGCGGCACGGGGGACTTCTCCACTTCGTCCAGGCTGAGCCCTACCAAGAGCAGTGTGAGAGACAAGCCGCTGCCTCCGGCTGGGGGGCGAAATGCCGCGCCGGCAGATGACGAGTGGGATATGGATAGCTTTAGTAAGCGGTATCCTAGCTTGAATAAGTTGGAGATGGTGGAGACGGAGATTCCGCGGAGGAGGGATGTTAGGGATGTGTAGGTGGGGGGTGTAGGATGGATGGCAAGGGGGTTTGATGGTGTGGAGTGTGTGTATAGATGAGGAATGTAGTGAGTGAGGGATGGGGGTTTAAGGGGTATCTAGATGATAGGTGTGCGTATAGCACTGCAATTATATGGATTGCGAAGAATTGTGAGATAAATGTGGGATGGGGTGTTGTTCTTGTCAGCTTATACCACAAGTATGAGGGACTAGTGGGTCGAGGAGTAAGCGTTATAGTAGACGCACGAAAAGGCCGATCGCGCCTGGTAATGTCTCTGGTAAAGGGGTCTGAGTTACCCTGCGCCCACTGCAAAGGCCGAAGGAATAGTTCGGACTAACTATTAGGCGCGCCCGCTTGTTGAGATCAGGGTCGGCTATGCAGAAAGGCTGGCAGGTAACAGATAGTATGATGTATCCTGGGGTTCCTCACTGTACGAGTGTCTGAGTTGCAAAGTAATACACTATCGTCGATAGTCACGCGCAGGACGTGCGTTATCAGGTTAAGAAGTTTAAGTTGTTGATAAGGGGAAGGGGACATTATGAGTATTGACTAAACAGCACAACTAGTGTACCCATAGCCACTAAACAGTCTGGACGTCTTTTGTGCGAAGCAGCTGTACCAGTCAGTGTCGATTGAGGGGTACTCGCCGAGGCAGAGCCTTGGTCCGGGTCATGACTCTCGTTCGGATTCAGCCCTCCCGTTGGCGATGGTTGAGCAGAGGCTTGCGCTTGACTGGATGAGGCGAGGTCGGCGAGGTCGGAGAGGTTACCTGTTTTCTCCTGCGTCGAGGATCCTCCCTCTGATTCTGCTACGTCGAAGCCGCCCTCGGTTTCAGCTGGTTGCAAGCCTCCGTAGCCTGTCGAGCCGCCAGGAGTCTCGGGGGAGGCGCCGCCTTCGCTGGTGCTTCCTGGAATGGGGTCGGGGTCGGGGACTTTGCTGCCTTTGGTACCGACGGAAGCACGACGGTTCAGTTCAGTGGGTGCGATGGAATGGAACGACTCAGTTCTGGTTTGGCTGAGACATGGTTGGAGGTGTGTTCTGCATGGGCATGATGGATCCTGGACGATGCGTGTGAGGTGGACAAGGGGATATGCGATGCTAAGAGGCGAGTAAGATGCTGAGCAGCGGTTGCGTTGCATCATGGTTTATTCGATGGTGGAAAGGAGATCGAGATTACTGCAGCGGGTATAGGAGAACAGTGCAACGAAAAGCTGTTCTGGAACGTGGTAAAGGAGAAGCCTTTCTTGCTTTCCGAAGCTGACACGAGGTGGACTGTTTGAGGGTAATTTTTCGGACAACGATATTCGAGGTGTTACTCATGTGTTCGCATGAGTGGCTCGACAGGATGAGGTGATAGCTGATCGGCTTTATACCTATTCAAGTCCAAGGTCTTTACAGCGTTGTTCGGCTATTATCTTTCTGGTGCCAGTTGTAGGATGAAGTAGGGCAGCAAAGTGCTTGTATGTTGCCGTGTGCCTGATGGCTGTGCCACCTTGGCATGTTTCGCCTCCATCATATCACTGTGCCACATAAAGTTGGCCCCCACACGCATCGCCACGCCCCACCTCACTCTGGTGGCAAAGCAGGCACGCGCCAGGAATAATTCCACGGACTCACAAACAGGCCACCTTTTGTACGCTTTAGAACAGCGAAACTATACATATTGATATGTTCTTTCCTTACAATTATAAGAAAGATAAGTAGTATTATACTAAGAGATTTAAAGAGTTTATTGCCTTCGTGTTGTAATGAAAAGGTTTAAAGTAGAATCTAGTGTGTTGTTCGCTCAATTTTGCTCAATTTTGGTGGGTGAGCAGCACGTACCGAGTCGGTGCTTTTTTCCCAGCGCGTGGCAGGTTGACACTCAGATTGTAACCACTCGCACGAGTTACCAAGCGTCAACCGCTCACAAAGGCCAAACTGCCCGTTGCGCACGATAGCAGTTCATTGTTCCCAGATATCTTGAAATCATAATTGTGCCCAACACCTCGGCCTACTCCTGGTCTCTATCAACTCGAGCAGACATGTTCTCACAGTCTCTAATGCCATATACAGTTTCGACTGCTTGAACAGTTACGGGATGAGGATCCGAGTCAATCCACGCGGTATCCAATATTTGTGCTCGCACCATATCTTGCGTATCAAATAATGCAAGCGACCATGACTGGAAGCCCGCTTACGGTGTGTCCCAGGCGAATTTCTATCGATATGCGTACAGACGGTCCTACTGGATTGTCAAAGCCATCAACATGTAAACATACGTTGAGTGCTCGTTCATCATCGAGCGAAAGGACGCCGACCAAAACCTTCGACGAGATATCTCGAAGAAAGAAGATCGTGCTCGTAGAGCAAAGAACAGTATCTTATCACAGCGGGTACACGAATGAATAACCTTGCGGTGCTTCGCAGCTGTGCGGATACGAGCCCTCGTCTCCTAGGCTTTTTCCCAGGACCTCATCGCCAGCTAGACACGAACGAAACTCTGGTGTTTGGATCTCTTGGAGCCGCTCACCAAAGGAAACGGCATGTAGGACGCAGAGCGAGGTCTGCCGCATGCAGACAGCCATGCAAGTGTGACGTGAGCCACGCTGTTCCTTCGTACAAGTATTAGCATATGCAAGGCCCACGGGGATTGTGTTGCAATCTTTACATCAAGCCGTTCCCATGGCACATACAACACAGTCTGGAGAGCAAGTCCCACGAGCCAATTGAAACGATGAAATGCAACAAAGGATTTCCGCAACTTGTTTTCGCAGCTTGGCCTTTGCTTCTGGATTGTTGCGGAGCTACTGGATTTGCTGGTCCAATGGCTCGCGAGCTGAAGAGGCTGGGAGACTAAAATGTGACATCGCTAATGTCAATGCCGCTGGAACGCGGGGTGAGCCCTACATCTATACATAGTCCCAGATAGTCTCCTTTGGGATCGTCGTGTGTCACGTATCTCTGGAACCCTTTAGTCGCGAGCAAATGCTCTTCGCGGCCTTGGTGGTCGAGCAGGTACCGGTGATGTCTCTGCAGTGACGTTGACAGTCGCGATGCAACTTCCATCCGGAACTGTGTAACAAACCTGCAGTTTCGTCAGTATCGTGAATCTTGAGGTGGGAAGCACGCAGCTACAGACGCATCTGGAATAGCCCCGATTTTCACGGCCATCGTAGCAACGCCTTGTGCTACGCCACCGACAAGCGGAACCGTGCACGCAAGCCGCTGCCATCCTTGCATGCACAGCAGAAAGTAGAAATGCGCTTCCTGATCCGAGTAGTGTTCCAGGATGTGGTTCATGAGGTAGAGCATTCCGCTTTAATAGATCATGCTGTAGTTTGCTGATACCGAAGTTGCGCGATATTTGTAGATGAGGCGCTTCAGCTGTTTGGCCGAGGCTTCGACTATCTTGAAGGGAGTGATGTTCTTTTCTATGAAGGTGGTGAGCTTCGGCTGTGGTTGCAGATTGGCGAACGGCCTGAACAGGTCCAGCACAACTGTGTGGAACCATAGGCTTGGCTGTGTTAGATTCGACCGCACTTAATAACGCAGAAGAACATACTGTAGATTTGTAACTGCGTCCAGTATACTGTCTCCTCGCTTGATATCATTTTGTAGATCGTCGGCCCAAGCAAGCAGCTTTTAGAAGATAGGTTCTGCGATTGCCAGTGATACTGCACCAATAGCGTGATATTGGTAGTTTATTTTGAGGAAACCTTTCCAGAGCTTGCAAACAAAGGCATATACTCGGCCTTGGTAAGGGGGCAGAGCTCGGCCGGTCGAGTCCTCGGCGGACGAATCACCAGGGATGGGTAGGGTAGGGGGTACCTTTGCCAATGGCTCCTTTCGGTAGCTCATAGACGTCAGCCTGCTGCATGTTAGCGCTGACTTGGCATCTACCTCGTTAGTCTGTATTGCATCTGGAAATTGAAGGAGCTCCATGCGCACGCTGCAGCTGCGGTTTTAGTATCGCCGTCCGTAAGATCTAAGAGACCTACTGAAGCGTCCGTGGGAACATTATACAACTGAAGACGCTCTGCCATACAAGCATTTTCGGCCAACATATCCAAGCCGATCTTATCTTTTGCGAATGTTGTCCATGTCTTGCACATGAGTGACGTGACTGCAAGCGTCGTTAAGCTGTCGGTGTTTTCTGTCGTGTAAAGCCGTAAAGCTTCGTGAAAAAAGGTACGGGCTAGCGAGGATGTCTTTGGCTCATAGTAAGAATAGATCTGCTGAACATAGGGTCGGGAAGGCAGTCGACCAAGACGGATCCATGAGTTGCTGTGCTGTACTTATGCACGCCCATGAGAGAATGGAGTGTACCAGTAGTCGCGAGCAGAATCGAGTTGTACCACTGACAAAATTGTTCAAAAACAGGTCAATGTCAAAGTCAGCCCACCAAGGCGGTCCGTTTAGTAGGTATAAGTTTATCACTTGGGCCGCAAGGTTGTCCGTAATTGGAATATCAGTCCATCGACATATACGAACGCGATCGAGTCGAGCATCAATGTATTGGCGAGGGTTTCCTGTGTCCGTCCCTTGTACGATTAGCCCCATCGTCGGCCGAGGGAGACACCGACAGTGATTGTCGTTTGTGTGTCAAGAGGAGGTCGTTCGAAGTTATGTTCGGGACTAATTTCTTTTCACCGCGGAACGAGGTAACAGGGCTAATGTTTAGAAGCCCTAAGGCTACTGAAGCGATATCAAGAGGGACGAATGCAGGATAAGGGTTCGGGTGTAGGGCCATCAACTGAAATTCGACGGACGTACTGGTTGGAGGTAGCAAACCTCGGTTGGTGTGGTTCAAAGAGGGAGACCCACGATTGAGTAATTGTCTTGTATATGTAGGTATATTATCAGATGTGCCCTGGCGTGTGCGCCCGGGAAGTTCATTTTGCGAGCGATTCGGGACTAGTGTGGATCCTAAGCGTAACCCGCTCTAAGATGTCGTAATAAATCCAGTGCATCGTTCTCAGGCAAATGTGTGAGCTTATTGAACAGCTCTTCGTATGCATTGAACTGCTTGCGGATATCCTCGCATTCTCTGGCCAGTTTTCTCTGTGTGTGCGCGTGGTGGCACGGCATATCACGAGGAATGCATGCGCTACATTTTGGACGCTTAGCATCGCACTCGAAATGGACTAGGTAGTGGAAGGTTTAAAGCTTATGCATTATCATATCTTAGTCTTCCGGTCTCTGCAAGCTGCACATGCAACGAATGTTCGAGCTTTCTTCGATGGCGCCGGAAGATGCCTCGTAGGGATCTCGGAACTCGCTGGAAGGAGCGGGCGCAGAGGTCTTTTCAACCACCTTCGTCGTAGGCGTGGCTGGTGTCCATGATGATTTCATGGGGATGGGAGGGGACGTACGCGGCGGAGACAAGGCATCAGAGCTCCGGAAGAGGCAGCCTGTCGTACCCCCCATTAGTGAAGGGAACTACCGGTATGAGTTGGCATGCAACAAACGATGAAAACTAGGCTGGAGGGCACGGGCCTCTTCATGGGCTAATATGCCGACCAAATCAAGTTGCATGGCGTAAACTCCAAATCTGTTTGCGAGTGCTGATATCAATAGTGAATCTCGAGGATCTGGAGTGATAACCCATGCTGGAAGCACCTGATTGGCTGCGGGCTGCCATTCCGGAAGCGATAGGTTATTGTGCTGGTTGGCCGGACCCGGACTCGAAGCAGCTTGCACCGTCCTCATTTGCGTGGGCTGCTTCTGACGTACATGGTGGCATTGCAGGGCTCACGGTGAAGGCTGCCTGAGTCGAGTGGTGGTGTAGGGCCGTAAGCTTCGATACCGAGGAGGGGGCTAGTACCTGGCCCGGCTAGCGCAACGGAGCACCCACAACGGCGCAAGGGTGAATTCGACGTCGCCCATCATGGTTCGTAGCCAGCCGCGTTCGTTGCGGTACCGCACCGTCGTTTTGCCAACCCTATGTGGTCCTTCTGGATGCTGATTGGCGGGTGCGTTTCCGGCACTCTGAGGCACGGGCAGAGATACCGACCATGCTTGATCGTGGAACATAAAGACTGGCGTCTGGCCGCAATTGTCTTTTTTGGCGACCTTACCTAGCTTCCTGCCTTGACATCCGTTTTTGACCAAGCCACAGCAGCCTCGTTGTGAACAAACGACAAAGGCAGCCTCGATTGATTGACAGAAACATTTCGCTGCGAATCCACCATGACCACACTGGATACCGCTCTGGAACATTGGGGTCACCCGTCCCGCGAGACGAATACCAAGAGAATGACTAAAGACTCGGGCCTTTCCTTCTCCAACCACACCGTGCCTTCTAGTCAATACCTGTTTGTCTCGGACATATGGCAACTAGATGAAGTCGGCGAAAAACCCACCATCCCTCCCACAAATACCAACCTGCCTGAAATTATGCAGCACGCTAGGAGCCCTAGTAACACCTCTTCGATGATGCCGTTTGCTGGCGGCTCCTTGTATCTGCCGCAAGCATCCTTCACCGCCACCAACGCCGATAATATCAAGACGCATGACGCGCTTAATCCTGAGACGAGAAATCCTACTGCGATGGCACCACTGCAGACTTATTTTAATGGCGACCCTGTCGCCTACGACTCCTACGACTCCTACAACTCCAAGGCTGGCTTCTCAGCAGATGGGAGTGCATACTCGGCTATATCTACGGCACCTTCACAGTGGTCATATACCACGGATTGGGAAGGGCCGACAGACACCCAGCACTGTGAAAGCGATCCCAACCAGGACCAGTCATGTGAAAGCGATCCCAACGATGTCCAGTCCGCCTCGAGCGCTACTGGCAGGCGACGCTCGGTCGAGAAGGCCGACCCTAGCTCTGCACGAGCAGTGTACTTGGAGAAGAATCGACAGGCTGCTAGTAAATGCAGGAGTAAGCAGAAGAGGCAACAGGAGGACCTTGTTGAGACAGCACGAGAGAAAGAGCGTAAAAATAAGGTGCTAAAAGCAGAGGTTGAATTCTTAACGAGTGATCTACATGATCTAATAGAGCTAGTAGGGAAACACGATACTTGTGTAGATAGTCGGCTTCGAAGATATATTCAGGTGGAAGCGGATCGATTGTTAGCTAGGGACGGCCACAGCCCGGTTGCTGAGCTCCTCTTATCCAACAGCAGCTCTAGTAGAGGCAGCGCTTCGCCAGAGAATTCGTAAGGCCGCTTTACGCACCTTCGGTTCAATACCTATGTAGGTGACTCCTATCTGAAGAAATAGTCATACTTGTGGGTGAGCGGTGGTTCTGAAAGATTCTATTGCGACTTTGCGATTGTGCGTCCTTACTTAGCTTTCAAACTTTTATCAGCCTAGCGTTTTGTCATGTAGTAACGAATAATGACTGGAACTAAAGGGTATCGTGTTGCGGGTTGTGGACGAGCTGTCAGATCGTCAGACAAAACTTACAAGCCTATTGCTTTTTACTTATTGATCTAGGTTCTTCACTCTTGTGGATTATCAAAACGCCAATCGTGCCACGCCACCCGGCATGCAGCGCCAATCATGACAGCGAGAGGTCAATGTCAGGGCGTTGCATTGCTCTTGACAAACTACGGAAGTGATGCTCAGCAAAGTCACAAACACCTTCCATTCTCACTACAACGCCGTCGCTTCAGCTATCAATGTCCATATCAACATGCTCCTCTCCCTTCTCTTCCATCATGTCATCTGTCTCTTTGACATGCAAACCCTTACACTCACTGCCGTTCTTGCACTCTCCTCGTTGGTAGAACTTGCAGACAAACCTACATAGAGATAAATTTAGCAAGATGCAAACACAATGCTGTGTCAATGCTTACGCCTTCTGGGCCTCGATGTTCAGAGCCGAAAGGGACGATGTTGTCGTGGTGATATTGTAATTGGTGCCGACGGTGGGGTGGTCTGAGGGGATGGTGGTCTTCTGAGCTCCCTCAAGCTCGTAGATGCGGTTCTCGAGAATGCGCTTCTGAGCCTGCAGATCATGGATGCAGTCTGCGTCGGCATCTGCGTTCTCGCGCATGTCCCTGATCATGTCGGAGGCATTGACGCTTTCCTTGAGGTACCTGTCGCGCTCGCTGCGCAACGTCTCAACTTCCTTCAGCGCAGCATCGAGCTGAGCTTGGAGCTGTTGTGCGGTGGTATTGGATGTAGACATTTTGCGAAATAGTGGTGTGATGTTCAAGGTGTGTATGGTGCTTGAGGTGATAGAAAATAGGTGGTAGAACTTCGTGAGACTGTGTGGGCAAAGGAAGGCAGGTGACGCAATAGCAAACGGTAAGCGAACGGTCGCCTGGGCGCTCTCTTACCTTCACTTGCTTCTCTAGAATCTTCGCCGAGTCTGTGTGGCTGGAAAGTTCTTTTCGGGACGTCTTTCACCTGTCTCTCACCTGCCCCACGTCACCTGTTGTCAAGGACAACCCTCAACCACTTTGCTCCTCAAACCTTCCACCAGTTTTCCCTTAAACTTCAACAGCAGAATCACACATCGCGCTTGCAACTGCTCAGTATGGCGTCATTCAAGAAGAACGGCGTAGACAAGCAGGTACGTACACTACTCGAGTTTGATTCAGTGTATCAGACTACTAACCTAGCTCTTAGCAATCAACCGAGGACACCCTGCGCGCTCAGGTGGAAGATCTGAAGGCGCGACTCGAGGCAAGCGAGGCCAGATTCGACAAGCTTGCTGCCCAGACCGTCGAGCGCAAGGGCAAGGACGTATCTCTTGCGGAGCTACGAGACACACTACCTGCTCTTGTCAACAGCGAGGACTTCACCAAGGCTGCGTGAGTTACAAGCACCTACACTGCAGGAAATGAAACTAAATGATGTTAGCCCCGCTCCCGCACACAGAAATCGTCGCCGCCACATCGCCGTTTGCACTCAATGCTATGAAAACCGGCGCCACTGCGACATTGGCGAGCCTTGCAAGCAGTGCTGGCGACGTGGTGTACGTTGCGTGCGTTCCAAATGCGAGCATTGGAAGCGCGGCACTTGCAAGCGGATCAGGTGCTCCCGCTGGCATGAGGGTGATGGCGAGTATACTCAGCTCGAGCATTCCGACCGCATCTTGCGTGGAACCAGCCGCAAGGCGCGCATGCCACGTCAAGATAAGAACAATCCCCGCAACTACAATGCGCCGGCGTAAGTGGACTTGGATGAGCGTAGCATAATTCTCGAGGATATGATTGAGCTTTGGAAAGCAATGGCAAGGCGCTCTGATACATAGCATTCTCTTAACCACACCTCATTTCCCTTTCATCATGTCAAGTAAGAATACAATTTGGTGTCGCAAAATTTTTTTGTTCAATGTAGCATGCCAGCATACCTTGAACATGGTCACTATTTGCCAACCATGTCTAGAGCACAAAGCATGTTTCAACGACAAGCACTTTTCAACCACAATGGCGATTCCTGACAACATAAACGGCTTTGTACAGACTTCAATGCTGACAGCGGGCAATCCGAAACAGGTTCTCAAACCAACATAATAGACGCGGCTTACGACACGTATCATAGTGTAGGTTAATCTACGCTACAGGATCATACATATATAGCTGGCTTATGTATTAACATAATCAGGTGCCACTAAGAAGTTCAGGTTTTTAGTGTCTCCTACCGTGGTTAGAAAACTCGTTTATATATCGTTGAATCGTGTACGCTCCACTGAGTCCGCCCTTGCTCACTTCACCTTTTGGCTATTTTGTGTGAACAATCCATCCATTCGTCGTACTATCGAAATATTCACACTCTTCTGAACACGCGAACGAGCTTGTTCCTTGTGTTCACCGCGACATATATGTTCGCCTTTGGGCTATTCACCGCTCACCATTCACCACCTTACTTCCTCAACTATCCGCTTTCACCGTTCACCCACACCTTTCACCGCGTCAGAACCCAGCACTGACCACCGCCAGCGGTCACGTTTCTCGTCGCTGCCTAGCCGACTAGCGCGTCCCACAACCTATATAAACCCGCCGTCGCCCACTTTCCTGCTCTTCACTTCTTCTCACCTTTTCACAACTTTTATTTGTGATGTCGGCGGATCTCATGTACTCACTTCCCCACCACCTGCCTTCGTGGTGCACCCAGTACCATCCGGTCATGGCGCCTTCACCGGTGGTCAGTGTCTGAGGACTGACTACGGTCCCGAATTTTGTCATGGAGCTTTGGCGTCCAGTATTGATGGCGCGGGGTCCTGCGGCCATGGTCGTGATGGCGGCAAGCCGATAGCCACTACCGCGTGCCTTGCACATAAGACGGAAGATCTGATGGCGCTCTTGCGGCCACACCATTGAGCCTCTGGCGATGCCGGTGGTTTGAGGGTGTTTACGATATACATTCTGTCTCGTTTTTTTTTCATTGACTGCGTTGGCATTGCCGAGCTTTCGAGGAAGAAATCCTTTTCAGCGTTTGTGGGCTGGTGGACAATGCCCACCTTCCTCGTGAAGGCGGATACTTAAGGCATAGACTTGGTAGAACCATTGCATCCAGAGTTCCTACTGTGCAGAAGACGATCATGCTACATGGGATGTTAAACAAAACAACTTTCCGCAACCTCGCAGGGAAGAACATTGCCTACGTTCTCCTTCTGACATAACAGCAACACAGAAAGGGAGCTCTAATTCGAGTACCCTAAGTTCCTAACTCTCTTCACGCCACTTGCCAGCCCTCACCGGCATTCACACAGCCCACCTCAATCTCCGCATGAGCGACGGCCTGCCACTTCCAATATTAACCATCGGGCTCTCTTAGCCCCGAATCATCGCAACGAATACCAAATATTTGACAACGAGGAAAAGTAGCAACCTGCACCCTAGGGTAAATCACTCTACAAGACGTGTTCAGAGTTACTTTGTAAAGCTGTGTCGACGCTGTCCGAGCGGGGAACTGCCGCCAAGGACTTTGGAAGTCGGAGTTACGCCTTTGGCCACTATGCTCCCTCTCTACCCTTATCCGCCGGCTGTGCGAAATGTGTATTTCTGGGCTTTGTATGTGGCCGTCTAAGCACTATCTTACGTCTGATCTAGCAGGGTGCAACTGCTACAGGGAGTCTGCGAACTGCACCCCGGTCATACCAACGACTCGGGAACACATTGTGTATCTATCGGCGTAAAGAGAATGCGTGCTCCGGACAAAGATCGACGGATAAGAATCAATCACATCACGAGCTTGACAAGGTGTTGATGTAGGAGAGGAGCGTCTACATATGCCGAAGGTACAATCTGAATTCTTGTTAGGCATGCTCGTTGTCATGATCAATGTCAGCTATAGTGTACACGATTAGTAACTGATACACAGGATTTCGTACCCTAGGGTGACTTACTTCATAAGTATCGAGAATCGCGACGCAATACAATATCCTATAATATCTTCCCCGTAGCACAGCGGCCAAAGGACCAACTTCAACTCGGATCTTAGTAGGCACATTCCCTCATTTTTTCAGGTGACAGGTATCGGTGCTCTCACAAAGATATGGCCCACCGCTAAGCTCAGGATAACCGATGCTTGGCATGCTAGATTACTACATCTACTGGGTAATGCCTGTCTACGCTACACACGTGTCGAATGATCTCTTCATCCATCACCATTCGAGCTCGTTATTCTCAAATGCGGACACGCAACCCCACAAAACTCCATCACAGCCCTTGGTCCGCCGGATCCCGAAGTATCCATATTCTGCGCTCCGCCCCCCTTCCTCCACCAGCTTCTCAGCCTCCGCCCTCCCTACCCTAACGCCGTCCACACTCCCCTCTCTACATCTTCCCTAATCTTCCCCGCAGCCTCCTCATCAACACTAACCCCGAAATGACCCGTCTGTTCTAAGAACGCCTCCTCTTCCGCCGTCGAGACCCTCCCCATCGCCCGGTTCCGATACGGATACCGTCCAAACACACGGATGATGGGCGTATGCGCCTCCTTCACGCGACACCACCAGAACACGGTTTCCGCCATGTCCGCCTCCGGCGGGACCCATGCACGGATTAGTTCAGCGAAGGCTAGCGTGTTACTCGAAGTGCGAAGCAGTGATGCGTCAGCCAGTTCGTGGGCGTGCTGGGTATCTTTGACACCATAGTGTTTCTCGGTGAGGCGGCGACGCGCAGCGACCTCTGGGAGGAGGTGGGTGCAATGGATGGAGTGGGATTCAGAATGCGCGAAGGGCGCGGTGAGGAAGTTGCACATTGTGTTGAAGTGTGCGTAGGTCCAGCCTTGTTTTTCCCAGCGGGGGAACGTGTGGATGTGGTGGGGAGGTGGGAGGGCGCGCAGGGCGAGAGAGTAGGATAGGGCGAGTTGGTCGAAGAAGGCGTTTCGCCAGCGTTCGTGAAGGTTGGTGCAGAGGTGGCGGGGGGCTTGGTCGAGGAGGATAAGGAGGCCTATTGCTTGGGTGGGGAAGGATGGATCATCTGGTGAAGGGAGGAGGGTGAGGAAGTCGAGGTCTTGGGCATCTGATAGAGGTATTTTACTAAGGGCGAGGAGGACGTCCCAGCAGAGGGTTTTGTAGGTGGCAGTGCTGGGGGTCTGAGTGGACCACTGAGTAGCTGTTGGTGGGCTTTCTTTAGGCCAAGGTATTTCGAGAGTGAAGAGCGAGTCGAGGAGGGAAGGCGTCACAAGATTGGTCACTGAGAGAGGGAACGAGATTTGTGCAGTAGTCATTGTGGAGGGCTCTGGTATAACTTGAGGTGCGATGGACAGCATGTGTGGTTGATTGTCGCAGTACCGGAAGATCGACAGGCCACGCTAGCCCACCTGCTTTAGGTATGAGCCGATTGGGGGCCATCCACGCAGTGTGACAAATCAAGCTTTGAGCATTGTTGGGTAAGTTTGAGTTGCCCTATCACACCCAGCCGAAGACGCAAATAGTGTACGCTTTACGATCCAAGGTTATACAAGACTCTACAAGAACCATTTCAAGTTTTCATGTCAGCCACTATTCTCTTAGACACTGCTGATCAACCTCGCCGTTGTGACTACGTTCTCATCGTCAACTTTGCTTTCGGCGCATAAGAACGGTCAGCATCTATCACACGTCAACGTCTTTGCAACTCCAAGCAGCGCTAAGTATGTCACGATGCATTTCGCTCCATGACATCCACAGCAGAGACCAGCATGTCAAGCACCAGTTTTCATAAGCCTAGCGATGTGTCCCACAACGACGGAGGGTTGTACTTTACCTTGAGGTATATCTCAAAGCGCTCAGCCGATTTAAATCATACACACCCATCACGCTTCAGCACACAAAGTTCAACAGTTTACACAGTCTGTTCATGCCTATGCAGCACCTCACATCTACACTTGTATGGAACCTAGCCGTCACCCCATGCCCAGCGCCGACTCCACTTTACACAATACTATCGTAGGGGGGAAGTAATATCGAACACACGCATGCACCTCACTCCCGACAGCCCGGTTTCGCGCGTTCGACTAGCAAACTCGCACTTCAAATATAAGGAAAGGAAAAGCGGCAATGACTGGCCGATGCAAGCGGCCGGAAGGTATAAATGGAACACGGAAGGAAAGATGGGATATCAGCAAGCCGCTGTACGCTATCAGCCAAACATCTGATTGAAAACAATGGAGCCTGCGCCGGTGACTCCGGGAAGAGATGGGAAAAAGACGCCCGCCCCTTGGGTGGTAAGTGCTGGGTGGCGGGGGCAACAAGGTGCAAAGTCTGGGTATATGAAATGAAAAACGCTACATGACAATGCAGCAGCAGCCCTTCTTCTCTTTCTCGGTTTCTGGCGGCTCGGGAAGACGGATAGTGTCCTTGGGTGTGACTGGTGCTATAGGAGGAGCAACTTTCGGTTCCTGGGCACCGCGAGAAGGTGCGCGAGGAGGAAACGTCGGGCCTTGAGATATGGTTGGGGTAAGCTTGAACTTGCCCTGCTCGTTGGTGGGAGATTTCGAAGTAGTGGAATCGATGGGTTCGAATTTCTGTTTCTCTGGACTCGGTAGCGGCCAGGTCTGGTCTTGTTGTGCTTTTTCGAGATCGATGGGAGGAAGAATTGAGGACGCTCTCTTATCGGACCCGTCGTCCGTGTTCAGCAACCGGAAGTCCTTGTCGTACATGGACCCAACACGGCCTTCATTCTCCCACTGCTCTTGCTGCATGCGCTTGGCGTGCGTGGGAATGATTTGTTGGTCTGGTGGAAGTCTGGGATCAGGTTTATACATTGTAGCTATCCACGGAGCTTCGCCTTCTGGCCGATGACCTGTAGTGGGCCGAGATATCGATCCACCACTTGTGCCAGGACGCTTGACTGGGGAGGTGCCTGATGCGTTCCGGGGCCCAGCTGATGCGTTACGTGGCTTCGTCCCTGGCTTCGGTCCGCTCGTCTTTCGAGAACCCGGCGCCGCTTTGCCTGGTGTCTTCGACTTTGGTGCCTGGGCATCTACAGGTGATGTTGGCGTACTGAAGTTAGACTTTACAGGGCTCCGTCCAGCATCCCCAACGGTGTG
Source organism: Paraconiothyrium sp. Pb-2020 (assembly GCA_022419385.1). NCBI lineage: Eukaryota > Fungi > Ascomycota > Dothideomycetes > Pleosporales > Didymosphaeriaceae > Paraconiothyrium > Paraconiothyrium sp. Pb-2020. The sequence goes on along the minus strand of JAJUBI010000002.1, from coordinate 5,137,985 downwards.
GGGCTCGTCTAACAGCAACTGGCTAGACATACTTCCGCTTCTCACGCGAGCTCCGTTCGCGGCGATAGAGTCCCAACTACCACTTCCGTTTCTTGGTCTCGGAAGAGGCTGGTCTCGGTCGACGAAATTGTGGGGGACGGGTAATGGACTGGTTTTCGCTACAGGTATTCGAGACGTGCTAGGTCTGATGACGTTGTTGCGTGCGGCAAATTGCTCTCTCTCGGCTTCAATCTCGGCAGGCGACCTTATGTCCCAGCCTGTGTGCGGCGGCTCTTCCTCCTCGTCCTCGGCAGGTATGGGAGAGATCATACGGGGATAGTCGTGACGGTCGTCTCCATTCGACATGGTGTCGGTGAGCTCAGAGTTGGCGCGACCTCTTGACTGGTTCCTAGCAGCGCTCTGCGACCTGCTGTTCGACCGACTTGCCCGGCCTACTCGCATGCTAAACTCCTCCAGCTCTTTGGTCTCAATTTCCTTCAGTTTATCGCGATGGATCCAGTTGTTCTGGTCTTTCTCCGCCTCGACCCAGCCCGGTGGAAGCTTCTTCGCGCTCTTCTTCCTGCCCCTAGACTTACTGCCATTCTTTTCGTGCGCTCTGTAGTATTCTTTTATGCCGTCTTCCTCGTTACCGTCACCCGTAACATCGCCACTGGCTGTCCTGCCCCGCTCGTATGCATGATTTGAAGGGTGGGACGCGTAGTCATCGCTTTGGTATTGGTTTTGTGAATCGATGGTATTCGTACGGCTGGATTTTGACATGCCATTTGGCTGCGAAGCGAGGGGCTGGCGCGGAGAGTAGGGGTGCGCGGGCGCGACGTCGTCGGACATGGGAGGCTCGTAGTTCGGAAACGAGGTCTTCTATTTCGCACCCAGTCAGTACAAAGATGTTGTAAGCGTCTTCTGAGGTTCGCATTTGAGGCACAGAAAGTGCTGGGCTGGGATCGAATAGCGAGGCGCGATCATAGTTGGCGCTACCTGCGGGAGCGGATCATCGTGCAGATAGCGCCCCCTAGGCCCGCCCATGACGCTGTCCATGTGACATGAATATTGTCACAGAGAGAAGTACGTACCGCGGAGTCCAAAGGCACTGCAAAATCCCACGGACCTCTCCCGCCGTGAGAGCTGCTGGGCGGTGTCAATTGCTGAACCGCTGCAAGTGGCTGTCGAGACGCTACAGCCATGAGATGCTGTGCCGCACGCCGAAATCCCGGGCCGATCGCAGGGCAACTTCAGCGTTTGCGCAAGGCAAATACAGCTCGGGGGTGCTTGCGCTTGTTCCAAGGTCGCAATGCGTTTGCAGTGGAAGCTGTGGTGTTCTGAGATGTTTCACGGCTAGGGAAGGGGCGTTGCGGGCAGGCGCAACCGTGGTCCTGTGCGTATGGCGCCGAGGTCGCGCACCACTGAGGCTCGAGTCGAGGTGCTCTCCAAGGAACAGTCAATGTTGTTCTGCTGCGTATGCTGCGAAAGGAGCGACAGCTGCAGCTGGAGCTGTTGGGGCGGCAAGAAGTCGGCGTAGGGAGGGGGCTGTATGCGCTTCGGGACGTCCCTGCAGCTCGGAAGAAGTCAATTAAAATGGCAAGGATAAGAAGAAACAAATGAATGGTAGACCCGGCAGTGGACGTCCAGCTCGCCTCCCAGTCGCTTTCGAACACGATGCCGCGGCAAAGACTGGCGAGCGAGGGCGATGTATTGGGGCAGAGCAGCTTCACATTCGCAAAACGGTCGACTGGTCTGGAGTCGAGCTTGGCCCAATTCGTGGGGCGCACTGACAACCTCCTATCGAACCCTGCCGTTTTGCACGCCGCTTCGTCCAAATAAGATTAGCCAGAGACGTGAGTTTGGATATCGGCACCAATCTTTCACAGAATGCTGGATCAATTATTGTGGACCTGGCCGTTAGCATCTGCATGCATCCAAGACAGTACCCGCACGCCCCTCGCGCCTCCTTGTTGGCACCACGCCGACGCTATACGCTGCCGATCGAAGTGAGTGGAAGGATTTACTCGCCTGCTGTCTCCACAGTAGCCTTGTGAGAAGAGCATGCATGTTATGTTGTACCCTTGTACTACGGAAGAGGACGGAAGAGTGAGCATCCGAGGACCTAGATCCAAATGCTTCCTGCCCCATCACCAACTCCCAAGTCTACGATACCCAAAGCTTTGATGATTTGTTCACTCAGAAGTAAGCATGTTGTAATCGGTCTTATTCACGGTGGTGTTGCGACACCGATACACTCGATTAATTTTAGTATATATCAAAATTGTATCACGTTGTGAATCTAGTCAAGGTGCATCAACAGATCGTGTCACGCCAATCAAGGCGGACCCTGATTGAGGTAAACTTACATTCTGAGAAGGCGTGGATCCGTCAGAGGTATCTGAATACGTTCGCCTGCTCCAGCAATATTCCCCATAGCAGTCCCATTTGATTCTTGACCTGCTTTATTGGTTGATGATGGAGCGTTGACGTACCACAGACATTAGAAAAGGCTCTAGATACATAACTGTGATGTATCGGATCCACAATAATTAATGACTTCTCCACTGCCGCACGGTAAGACCACGCAATCTGGCACTACCCAGGAAATCCGAAGACGACACTCGTACCTAACTCGCACCTGAACAATCGGATTTTGCAGAGACGAGAATTACGATTTCGTTATAGCCTACTGCAAGACTTCTTAGTTATGTCAGTTGCCCACTCATTCGTCGACTTCGTTCTCCATCCACAAGAGAACTCAGTAACTTATGGAGGGTCTTGACGGCGGAAGAGGATGTATCCTTGGAAAGTACGGGTCAATTTGGGATTAGCGTTGATGAGGAGGCTGCGGGGAGGATTAGGGGGGATGTGCAGAGGGGAGTGTGGACGGCGTTAGGGTAGTACTGACTTTTATCAACCTGTCACCAGCGAACATGGTCTTGCCTACTCTAATGCTATGCGGCATGAATCGAGGATATTATATTGTGCAGCAACATGGAATACTCATTGTGGAGTGAGTCATTCTAGGGTCTATGGTTTCTGTATCACTTGGCAACCTTTCGCTGCAATGTACAGCGCCTACAGAGACGAAGGATATTCAACAAGCTTATGATTATCTCGAAGAGACAAGTCCAATCACGATCCTTCATTCTCCCTGCCTTACTGCAGTGTATGGCGTCCGCATGGAATGGTCCGAGTGAAACAAGTAACATTCTATCGATCAATGTCATCAGTCGATGGACAATCCGCCTTCCATAACCTCGCGAGCGTTCAGTGATAGCCGTCCAAAAAAGGAAACACAGCATCCTAAAAGCTCTCCCGCTCCACTAGACCAACACCAAACACCCCTTCAAGCTATCCACCTTATCCCCCTCATGTCTCGTCCACTCCAACCCCGCCCACTCCCCCTTCCCCCTGTCCTCGAAGATCTCCCCCTTCATAACACCATGCAGATAACAAGGGCCTATAATCTGCAGCGCCGGCTCCACTTCCTCCTCTTTGTACTTTACCTTCCTCACACTCCTCGCTACATACGGCATATCGCACCCGTTTATGAGCACAAGCATATCGCCCGGCCTTGCCATCCTAGGCGCAAGGCCGATGCGTTTGAGTGCTGTTGCAAAGAGGCGGTTAGGGATGAGGATGTTTGCGAGGTATTTGAGGAAGGAGTGGGCGAGGTGTGCATCGGGGGAGAGCATGGCATTACCGGCGAAGGTGTAGTCGGGGCCTTTTCCGCTGAGGGCCCTGAGGAGGATGAGTTGGTAGATTTCGCCGGTGGGGGAGAGGCAGTGGGTGGAGAAGGCATCCCAGATGGTTTTCAGCCAGGGGAGAGAGCCCGGGCCAAGGTGCGTAAGGTCTTTTATGAAGTAGTAGTTTTTCAGGATAGATTCTGCGCCTTCGCAGTCGGCGATGCCAGAGGTGAGGGTTTTGGCTAGCTGGATGGAGAAGGGTTCTGGGTTTGTGCTTCCTAGGGGTTGGGGTGCGGCACTGAGGAGGCCGTTTAGAAGCTCGACAAGGGAGAAGAAGAACGCGGGTTCTTGGAAGCAAAGTGGTGCTTTCATGTCGTAGTTCCAGCTCCTGTGTGCTATCGCGTCAATCACCGTGCCTGTAGCGAGCATGATTTTGTCGATTGGATGCGAGAGGAACCAGATCGGCGCAAGCTGGGCCGCGTAATAAGTTCCTCTGCCCGGCGGTACCCATTCGAGATTCCTCTCTGGACGAAATTCCGGGACCCATGAAGGAAGGTAGTCACGACCTGTTATGTCGAGTGTAAGTCCTTCGCTGCCTTCAGCCTCGGGTCGCGTGTGTTCAGGATCCTCACTGGTCCCTTGATAAGTCGTACGCTGCCTTCGCGCTAGACCAGCCCAGTAGATCTGTGTGTTCGGCGAGTATCTTCTCGTGAATTCAGTATATGCTTCTGCCACGGTTCTCGTGTAATCTGGCTCCATCCCTACGTGCGGCGATTTCGTCATGGCAAGCATCGCGTATACTCTATCGCGGTCATCAGTACACGCCTTGTTCCTCATTTGATCCCCCACCATATTCGTGGAGAAATGGTGGTTTCGATCAAGATGTTGATCTACCATCCTCCATTCATCTCTGTGCTTCACAAGTGCCCAGGCGGGTTTGAGTCCTTCCATGCGTGCTCGATCTATTCCTGATGGTATTTTCCTATACGCACCACGTAGTACCTCCAGGGAGCGCGCCAGATCAGTCCAGGCCAATGTAGTATGGCCACATGAGACAACAAGGTCCTTGGCCAAAGCCACTTCTTGGACGACCCATACTCTGTTGAACCAATGCCGATAGAGTAGAAAATCTACGTGGTGTTCGTTAGCGTCATGTATAAGCTTCTCGGCTTCGCTCGTCGTCATGTCGACAGTCGGCCAGCCTATAACGACTCTTGGGTTGCCGACGTCTTTGCTGATCCCAAATCTGTCCGCTTTTGCAGAGAGGTCTTTCAGATACTTCATTGCAACTGTTGTCCATTCGGATGGTAGTGTAAGCCAGACCTGGACGAGCTTTGCCATGCTGTATATCTCAGCCATGAGTGCAACCTGTTGAGCTTTCTCGGCGGTGTCTGCTTGATTTATGCATATAGCGTCCGCCCAGAGCACTCTAACCCGGTGGGAGCGACAATACGCCATGAGTGCGGCATACAGGTTGTCCGTGATCCTTAAGACTTTGCCGTTTATCAGGATGACTTGGTTGAAGCTCGAGAACTCGCCCCAGGCATAGGAAATAGCCTCGTAGACACAATGCTCGTTCAGTCTGTGAAGCACGAGGGAGCCTCGCAACTCGTTTGGATGAGTAGTTACGGGCTTCAGATGAAGCAGCCTGATGTAGCCTTGACCTGGTATGGGTCTATATTGAAAAGGCTGGTAAGTCGACATATACGACTCATCGTTTGCTGGCGCACCCACGCGAAGGTTTGCGAGACCATGGAGAAGGTTACCGGAGCGCTGTCGCTGAGACGGCCGTAACAGCTTGGGCTGATGTCTTTCAACAAAGGGTTCGATCCCTCTCTTATCTGGCGATGTCATACTGTAGCTTCGAGTCCTCGAAATACACCAGTCAAGCGTACTTGTTTGCCATAAGTATTCGGGCTGTTGTTAGACCGAGATCGACTGAGCGAGGAACACAGGTAAGGCCGACCGCTAAGAACATGCATTGCGTTCCCTGGAGTGTCGATGTATTGTGTTTCATGATATCTCGTAGAGGAGTCAAAGAACCTTCCTGAATACGAGTGAACGATGAGTGTGGCGCAATACGAGGTTAGCGTCAATGCGCCCATCTGATTGGCTTCGACCATACGTCACCAGACATCCTATGAGCCTCAGGAATATTCTAGGGCATCTTTCTCGGTCTCTAGAAAATAACGTAAAAGCCAGAGGAAAATTGTATGAGGTGAGCACGTCAGTGTTATTGTATGGCAGCGACAAGAAACAACGGGGTCGGACGTGCTTCCCCAAGGTAGAAAAATGGAGACGTCATGACCAAGGCCGTATAGTAGTGCTGAGCTGGGGTTGTCTGAGGTATATGTATGGATACGTGTGTCTTCCTCGGTGTAAGATGTTCTATAGTTGTAACATCCAGCAAGCACAAGCGCTCAACATGCATACCTATCTATCTACTCCCCACCACCAAAGAACCCCACCGTCCTCCTCTCATTACTCTTCCTCAACCTCAACACCGTCTCCAAATGCCCCATGCCCAAACACTCATCGTACTTACTCGCCAACAACATCGCCGTCTTAACCACGTTCTTAATCTGCCTTCCATTCAGCTTCTCCCGCGCCAACCTCTCCAGCTCCGCCTCGCCAAACGCGCCCACGCTAATGTTGGAATTCTTATTGCGGGCGTGGGAGGTGAGGAACGTGGACCAGATGTGTTTGCGACTGGGCTTGTCGAGCTCTGCGTAGTTGAGCGTGAGGTGGATGCGCGATTCGAAGGCGGCGTCCATGTGCTCGAGGCGGTTTGTGGTCAGGAACATGATGCCGGAGAAGTATTCGAGGAGGCGGAGGAAGATGGCGACGAGTTTGTTGCGGTCGAGGTCGGCGGTGGAGCGGGCTTCCATGAAGACGTCGGCTTCGTCGATGAGCAGGACTTTGCCCCTTTATGTGAGTCTCGCTGGCAGGGTAGGGGACGGGAGAAGGGACATACCGGCGTTCCACTTCGAGCACATCTCCAGGATGTCGTGGAGCTTGTTTTCTAGCGCGCCGGGCTTACCTGCGTCCATGTTCAGCATGCGCTCTCGCCATCTCCGTATACTCTCACCACGCGTAGGTAGTAGACGCGCTGGGGAGAACTCACTTCCCAGATCTGCAGCCCCGATGCTGTACAGTGGCGCTTTCATCGCTTCGGCGACGCTCTCCGCCGTCAAGGTTTTACCCACGCCCGGCGGACCTGCGAGAAGCATGATGATGCCCTGGCCTTTGCCCTGGATGAAGTCGTCGAAGTCGTCGCGGGATTTGACTTGGCTCTCTGCAAAGGAAAGGATGAGGTCTTTTTGTTCTTGGGGGGCGACGAGAGAGGCGAAGGCGTCGTCGTTCCAGGTGATGTCGCAGACGCTGTCGATGAAGAAGCTGCACCACTTCTTGTCACGGAGGCTGTAGCCGCGAACGGTAGCGGATGCAGTGAGGCGCTGTTCAGGCGTGAGGACGAAGGCATCCGCCGTGGGAATGGGCTTCTTCCCGACCGGCGCGGGTTCTTGCTTCTTGCCCACGTTCTCGTCAAGCATGACGCAGTCGTCGTCGGTATCCTCGGGGCTGGCCGGGTTCGCGAGATCCTGGGTTATTTCGGGCGTCTCGAACAGCTCCAGGCTGAGCTTGTTTCCGTACCGCGAGGAGGCATGCGCATCGATGATGATGCGGCTCTTCACGTGGAACTTCTGCTCGCCACGATGTACCTTTCCAGTAGCAATGCCGTCGTACGCGACAAAGCGATACTCTTTGTACGCCTCAAACATGGCACCTCTGTCCATCAACCTCGTCTTCAATTCCTCCACCCCCTCATAGAACTCCAACGGATACGCCTCGAACTTGGCAATCTTCTTCGTGCCCTTGAACTCCTTGATGCTAATGCTCTCTTTGTTATACCCAAAGTCCGTGCCGTCGAAGTCGACATACTGGCATTCGAGCTTATACACGCGGCCCGTGTTCGCCTGTTCGATCTTCGCGCTTTTGAGCTTGTAAACGCGGTCATGCCCGTCACGCTGCTGGTAAACAAGACACCCAGGCTCGAACAGCGTCCACAGCTTCTCGAACCTCATCACGCCATGCGCAATGAGATCCTCCTTCTCGCGGATGACAGAAGCAAGCTCGCTTTCCAGCGTGGTATACAGAGCCTCCAGGTGAGCCACGGCATCCACGCTCATCTGCGCCGCTACCGGCGATGCGTTCTTGCTCTTTCTAGTGAGAGCCACGCGCTCGGCCTGAAGACGGTCCCACCGATGCACAAAACATTCGAATGGCGCGTTGATCTCTACGCGCTCGAGCTCGGTCGTGATACCAGGGTACCCGTCCAGCACTTTACCAAGGCTCTTTTTCAATAGCGGGCTCTGCACTACGATGGAATGCAGGTCCAGTGTCTTACCGGGGTCGTCGGAGAGCTTGTACCGCGCCACCAGAGCATGCTGCAAAGAGTACGCATCTTCTGCTGGCGGACCGGCTCGCGTAGGGTACTGGGTGGACCACTTGGATCATTTTAGCGCGTATCCTGTCGGGGATGGAGAAGCACCGTAGCGCTGGACAGGATGAATGTGTTGTGCTAGTCTTGCGTCTCATCTCTTGCGCACTCGTTGAAAGACTGAGAGACACCGGCACAAGCACGTACCTTATTCGACATCCACGGATCCGCGTACACATTGTGGATGCTCGCCAGACTGCCCGGCGGAGCAGCAGGTCCCCTGGGCGTAGCTTCAATCACACCCGCCTTCTCCACATCAATCCCATTGTTCATATGCGCAGGAAGCTTGTCAAAAGGTGGTTGAGCCATGCTTGTTCGATGATTTCCAAAGCATAGTTCCCCCATCGTGCTATATACGCGATGGTGCGTAGTATGGCTGTGCCTGGCAAGCTGCTGCCTAGCCGAATCAGGGTGGAGAAGGGACGCCTAAGTGCGAAGCGGGGGTGTGGCGATACTACGACTCACACCTTGATGCAGGCATTCGTAGAGTCATGTTTTGCGGCAGGTCGATTGCGAAACACCCTCTGACCGGAAGCCGTGGCTTTGGGGCACGTCTCGCTCATGCATTGTTGCCTTAGATCTCGATAAGGAGGCTTTTGGCGCCGCGAACGACCAGCTGGACGAGTAAGTACAGCAGGTTGGAGGTGGCGATGGCCTAGACGAATGCGTCGCACTTGCTGCATCGTTTATCTCGTTCTCGCACACTAAACAGTGGCCCGTTTACCGCCCTCTGAATTTCGTGAGTGGGAAGGGTAAGTTGACTCACGAGGTTTTCGGTTATCGGTCTCATGTTGCGTTCGCCGTCCGTGGAGGGCCGGGGTCTCGTTTTCTTTGGGCCTTGGGAACTCCACTATGATGGTTGGAGGTTCGTTCGTGATTCGAATTCTTCCATAGCCTCAGCCTTTTAGCTCGTATTGCTGCATCCACTAGTATTTGAGCAATTACTAGTACTTCTGCACTAACTGTTACTTCTAGATTCAATGCACAGCAGCACCTACAGGAGTGTGTGTCTCTGCTAGCTACCAGACGACTCGTTCTTTTTCCGACCGAAAATTCACCTATAACGTACCGCCAGCCTGCCTGTGCCGCACAATTGGTCTCGCGAGAAAGACCCGTTCAGTTCGTCAAGAAAGAGCCGTACGCTCAATAGCACTCTGATCACTTGTTACTTCGAGCTCCTACTTTTATCATATAAGAATACTTCTTAACCAAGTAACAAACAGCCATCCTCATCATCCCAGCTTGCATCCTGCACCCAAGGCCGCAACCCTAAACATGGTCCACCGGCGAAGGCCCAACCCCAACATCCAGCGTAAACACCTCAATCGGCTTCCTAATCCGATCCGTCCCATTATTAAACGCCGCAGCGAGATGTAACTGCGCAGCCGGTATCCACAGCTTCTTCCTCGAGTCAACCCACATAGCATCAACGTAGCTCAGACGTTCATCCTGAATCAAGACCGTCCTTGTTCCGTTGGGATATATCTTCTCAATCAGCCTCCGATCGACATCGCCCAGGTAGATGTTCCCCTCAGCATCGATGGCCGTGCCGCCGGTGCCAGGCGTGAGGGCGTAGAACTCTACCAGCTGCGGGAGGGAGCTCGCCATGGAGGAGTTGTAGAACGCGGCGTCGAGGTATGTGGTTTGGATGCGTGACATTGCGCCGCTTGCGGGCTGGTAATAGAACCATTTGCCGTCGGGGGAGACTTCGAGTTGGTCTGAGGGGGTGTACTGGAGGGTTCCGTCCATGTTGCGGATGAGGTGGCCGTCGGCGGACTTGGGGCTGTGAGCGAGGGTAGACGTGTCGTTCTCGAGGACGCGGATTGCGTGTCCTGAGGCCAAGTCGAGGATGATGATGGCGGCAGAGCCCACGTCTGTTAAGTACGCCTTTCCGCTTGCTGGGTTGAAGCGCACGTCGTCTAGATAGCTGCTTTGAAGCGTGGCGTTGCCCATGCTGTAGATGCGTGTGATTGAGTCCGTGGTGAGGTTGACTTGGACGAGCTTCGGGCCTGTGGGCATAATGGGGAGACCACCTAAGTCTGGACTACCAACGTCAACCAGCCAGAGCGAGCCATCGGGGCCGATGCGTTGGGTATTTACGCGGAGGAGATGAGTCGCGGGGTCCTTTCCTTCTGAGTAGTACGCGTCGGCGTTAGGATAGGCGACGTTTGTGCCGTTCTTATACTCTACGCACGACGGCCCTTTTGACATGTCGATGCGCGTGTAGACGAGGAAAGTGCGTCCTTCGGGGGTGGTGCTAACGGCCGTGCAAGGCGTTTCAAGCTCCAAGGCGAGTTCGAGTTTGCCAATGCACGTAGCTGATCGAGACATAAGGGCAAAAAGCGCGCAGTGAAGCAATCGAGTCATTTCGGCGAAGCTGTTGTGGTAGCGGCGGCAAAAAGAATGATAGTGTAGGTATCGCGGATGTTTGGTTTGGGATAGTACTCGTGGAATGGCTCAAGAATTCTCAATATATATATATACTTTTATTTGCACACGTATCGCCCTGCGTCTCTTGAGACCATCGACCGTCGTCGATCCTTCCCATTGCCCTCTTCGTAGTCTCTAAGTCTCCGTGCGAGAAATATACCGCGTAGGCCAATACGTAACAACGGGCGGAATGAACTTCACATTTTAGTACTCAGCCTCGCGCAAACCTGGCTTAGAAGAGGTTCGCCTAATGTCTTGCACCGAGAACAGTGGCATACACGGAGAAAACTTCACCCCCCGGAGAGATGCACACACGGAATCCCGAGTTACCGGCACCGACAAAACCCTCGGGCGGGAAGGAGAATAAAGCAACTTATCCTTTTGCGTCATCATAAGCTCTGCACGGATGCTTTGCGGCTGAGGGATGGCAGTCGTCATAAGCATAGGCCAAAACTGTTAATCTTCATAGAAAGAACTTATCAGAATCCATGAATGCTATCCGCGGAGGAGTGCAGGAGTCATCGTTACTCACGGTGTCACACTACACGCCATCCATCATCCTCTTTCAGCAGAGCAGGGGCGAATCACATTGCCGGGCTTCCGAGGTATGACTGGACAGTACGTGAATCGACACGTACCGATCGCCATACCTTAGAGCACAAGTCTGGAATGTAGGATAGAGCACAGCTGGGGTTGGTGACTCAAGGTGGTAGACGCTAGACTCAGATAGGTAAGGAGGTGTACTAATGTTTACAGAAGAAGATAGTTAGCGGCTCGTTTGTGATGGTGCTGTTCTGTTAGGTAGTCTGTTTGTTATCGGGATACTGCTTTGGACGATGGATGTAGTGCTTGTGAAAGGGGTGAGCATGCGTGGAGTAGGGTTGAGGGGTGTATTCGAGCATGCTCACGTTTCCAGCACATGCCTTAAAGTGTTTGAGTGAGGATTCGAAGACAGCGGCGAGATAGATAGTCGTCTGTCCTGTAGTCCTTTGGGCAGAATCTCATCATCATCACAAAACTCCTTCCCGGACACATCAGTCCAGCTGTGCATGATCAGCCAGAACTCAATCGTATATCCTCGGGTATCAACCACAATTTCAATTCACTATGCGCCTTCTCCTCCAGCTATACACATTTCCCCCTTCCCCTTCACCCTTACAAAAACCACCTAAAATCCGGACTATTCGGCCCCTCCCTCAAAATCGCCGTACTCACGTCCCTAGCCGTCAAATTAACCCCCTGCTTCTTATTCCTCCGCCTATTATCGAAAATCATATACGACCCCAACAACAGCGCAATGCAGCACCCCGTCGCGCCAAACGCCGCCGTCGTCGCGAGCGCAGGCACATACTTGGGCTTATCCTCGTCGCGGAAGATATTCGACGAGACGACGCCCATGAGGTTCGCGAGCGGGACGCCGACGGAGGTGAGCGTCACGCGGCGGCCCTCGTGCGCGATGTTGTTGTTGTACCAGGTGGAGAGCAGGACGGACGGCGCGGAGGTGCCCCAGACCATCATGAAGGCGGCGAAGTAGGCGGTGGAGAGGTGGGCGGGGACGTCGATTGCAGCGAAGATGATGAAGCCGCAGAAGGTGAGGGCGAAGCCGAGGGCGATGAAGGGGAAGCGGATGCGCGTGAGGTCCGAGGTGAAGGCGAGGATGATGAGGAAGACGGCGCCGACGCAGTTTGGGGCGACGGTTTTGAGGTTCACTTGCACGACGTCCTTTTCGAGGGCGTTTATGATTTGCGGCATGAAGAGGCCGACGGATTGGAGGGGGACGCCGAGGCAGATTTCGATGGCGAGGAAGCCGTAGGTGGAGGGGAGTTTGAAGATTTGGAGGGCGTCGCGGAAGACGAATTTTTCGCCGACGATGGCGGAGGAGTCGATTTGGATGCGGGTGAAGGCGAGTTTCTTTTCGTCTTCGTTGAGGAACTTTGCTTCGTAGGCGGACTTGGGGAGCCACCAGTAGGCGAAGCCGGCGACGAGAATGGTGGCGGTGCCCTCGATGATGAAGAGGTAGCGCCAGGCATCGAGCTTGGAGTTCTTGATGTGGAAGACGCCAAATGCAAGGAGGCCGGAAAAGGCATTCGCAATGTTGGAGGCGGCATAAAAGAGGGCGAGGCGACGGGCAAGCTCACCGCGGCGGTAGAAGGTGGTGAGGTAGTAGATGACCAGTGGGAAGAATGCGGCTTCCGCCATACCTAGCACAAGTCAATTTTCGCTCTCATCGTGCGATGGATAGGAGTATCTGGCAAGCACACGGAAGGAATTCAGATCGCACTCACCCAAGAACCACCGCAAAGCCATCATGCCACCCCAATTCTTCACACTCGCGCTCAACAGCGTCATGCTTCCAAAGCAAACCATCAAAGTCGGCAACATCCGGCTCGGCCCAATCTTCTTTCCCAGCATGGCAATCGGCGGCGCAAACAGCACGTACGGCACAAAGAAGATGCTCAACATGGTATTATACTGTCCCGACTTGAAATGCAAATCCTTGTCCATGCCGTCTGTCTTCGCATTTCCCAAATTGCCCTTGTCGAGCGCATTGAAGAGATACATGACCGCGAGCATGGGCAGAATGCGAATGTCGAACTTCCACGCCAGTCTCTTTTCATGCTCGAAGGTCGGGAGGTGCTCCGTTTGGCCTTCGATAGGGATGGGATTGTTGCCATCGGAGGAGGATTTGGAGGCCGTTACTTCGAGGCCGTTTTTTGCATCGGGTTCGAAGGTCCCGGTAGCTTTGGTGTCGTCGGCCATGTCGGGCGGGTGCGCAGAGCAGGCGTCGAGCTAGCGGATGAGGCGCTATGGAGATGCGCGATGGCGCAGGGCAAAGAGTCAACACCGAACTGTGTGCGGGGAAGATGCGTAAAAGCAACTCTGAGCCAAGGCGTGCTGGAGTCCGTTCGACAGCGAAGTCGTCCGGTTGGTCTTTCCAGAGAGCGTGAGAAGAAGACGCGGTCGCGGTCGCGAAACAAAGGGCAGATTGGCGGCGGGCCTATGTATAGTCGGAGTTAGGCCCAGGTTACAATGTAACGTTCTATCAAGCTTCTAGCCACCAAGACGGCTGGATGGCAGGCCGCTTCCAAGAAACAATGTAGGCGTGCTGGCGTTGCAGGCCTAAAACCAACGGGTCAAGACACCCGTTGACCGGGCAGAAGCGATGTGCGACCCTGCCTTCGGCACCATGATAGGACACCCTCCAATCCGCGTGACAAGCCTGCGAGCGGTGAATTACGTTTGGCGCTCGTGAGTGGACCGACGGCGTGCGCGGAGCCATGATCGACGCCACCCCAGCATGATAAGGATGAGGAAGCCATAGACGTCCGGCACGCTCAATCGAGTAGCCCGGACGAAGCGTGACAGCGGCCCTGGAGGCATGCGCTCACGGAGGCTCTCGTATGTCTTACGCCCAAGCGTAGCACAGGCGTTGTACAGTATTGTTTTGTTGGCGCCTTCCCGAACCGATGGTGAGGTTACCCACGATGCCGTTTCCCCCGCATCCCCGCGTTTCGACCGCAAATGGGATGCCAAGCTCCGCGAAAGAGGGCTCACTCAGAGGCGGTGTTTTAAAGAAGAAAAAGCAGCCTTCAACAATGCACCAACGTCCCAGCGATACATCTCCAGGAACCATCGCAACCCCAAAGTGAGCCAGCTAGACCTCAGTACACCTCCCTTCCCCAGGCCCTTCTCGCACGTAACCCCTATCGCCACGTCCCTACCAGATCCACCAAACACCACCACCGCCCAGACGAGGCGTTCCGGAATCCTCATATAGGTATCCAACACCTCCTAGCAGCCCGCACGCTTGCGGCGTAGTTACCCTCCTTGAGCTGCTTACGCCCCCTTTCGTATTTAGACGCAGCGGCGACCCCTTCTCGAACAACGCTCGATGCAACGCTCGCGCACAACCCGCCTTTTCTAGGCGTAAGCGACTACTTGTAATCAGCTGATTCCTGCCTCTGCTATCTGATAACAATTCCGCTTCCTCGCGACATGTGTTCAACCACCAGATTCATTGTAGACAATCGTTCGCATCTGGGCGACGGCGTCTAGCTATACCTGCCTACATTATTCGGTAACGGATGGGTATGTGTGTGAACGGCATGCAGCCCAGCGCCTAATCTTCGACGCTGCAACAATAAATATCCAGCGAGCCGAGTGCGCCAAGTAGAGTACGAACAAACAGGTATCTTGCTTATCTCTCGACCTCCGACATCGTATCTTTATCTATGCCCTGTGTAGGCTATCAAAGGTAACCTGCATTGCTGGTGTAACGGCTCCACAGATAGATAGTCTCAGGTACCGAGGTATGCAAGGTAGTCCCTGCGTGACCGTTATCAGCCAGAGCTGGGCACGAGGCAGATCACACAGCGCTATCTGATGGTCCGCTACTTTTCACATCCCAAATACATCCACGTTGGTCGAGGTTTACAATATATTGTTGTATTGCGCGCCTTATCTCGCGAGAGCGTGGTAACGCATTGCTATGAGGTATTGTCCAGCCTGCAAAGCAGCCGCTACATGTCCTGATCAATACCGAAAGAAAAGCCCATTCTAAAGAGTGCCGAAGCGTCGAAATCTAACTTGCAGAACTAAGCAAACGCCATTTGGGTATCCCGTCCGTGCCAGGCTTTTCGTTGTAACGCCTTGCCTTGAGATGAAAACGAAATCTTGAATTTGAACAAATGAAACAGGTGAAGAGTGGTGATACATAGCACGGTCACATTATTCCTGTATCGCTTCCTTGCCCTTCGACGAAGGGTGGAGGAGGTTCGGCCTCCACTTCGCGACGTTGGATACGCTGAAGTGCAGTGGTTCCTTGGGGCCCTTCTCGCGGACGGGCATCTTTCGCTTCGAGCGGCCGGAAACGTAAAGCGGCGACGGCGCATGGCCTGCGCCGTTGACGCCAGGCAAAGACTGCTTCGACCTAAGTTTGGGCTTCTTGTCGCGATGCTCGTCATCCTCGGTGCCTTCGTAGCTTGCCGTCTCTTCAGTCGAGAAGCTACGCAGGCTGCTGCGCTCCGAGGAGTAGTGGCTCGACCGCGTGTGGAGGCGCTCAATGGGGCTCAGCATCGAAGCGGAATCGGCAAGGACATCCAGTTTCGAGGGCGCCCTATCCGCCATCGAGTGAGTTCGAGATGAATAGGTAGGTGGAGGGTCCTGATAATCGTACATTATTTCGGAATCGAGGCTCCTGTACTTTGCGTTGCCGTCCAGCTCTTCATCGTGCTTCCAGCAAGAGTCGTCTGCGCCAAGAACGGCCGGTAAGAAGCGAATCTCGTTCCAGGTCACGTCTTCGAATTGTAGGGCAATGTACAGAATATCGCCTTGCATCTTGTCGTGCGCGATGCAATGATCCTCGAGGAATGGGTAATCCCATACACTCCGGTGGGTGAGGTCTGGCGGAAGGAGTGCAAGCGCCATGCGCCCAAACGGCTCGTCAGCAGGACGATGGGCTGTCAGGGGCATCCATGGTCGACCGCGGAGAATACCCTTGAATGTGGTCTCGATGCAATTCGCAAAGCACGAGCTATCCTGGCTGGGAAAGTTCATGTTCTGCTGCAACTTGCGTGAGGCACACCGCTTGTAGCCGTTGCTGTCTGGATCGTAGGCGAACTTCTGACTTTTGCGCGGCACGAAGATGACTCGTACGCTCCACGATAATGGATACTTCTTGTCGTTGCGGATAGGCAGTTGACCCAATAAGGGCTGTGATTGCATGAGCAATGGCACTGAAGGCACAGGGGGCACTGATTTGGGCGGAGAGAGCAGAGGCTTCGGCGTCGCTGCTCCCGGTGTCGGCTCTCTCGAGGTACCACTGGCTATTTCTATGCGGTCCATCCTGTTCTCGAGTTCCATAGTAACATCGTCAACCAGGGTCAACCGCTCTTGCATGGCCTTCATCTGGTCGTTGAATTCCTGCGTCTTGTCCACGACTGCCTCGACCTTGTCGTCCATGTGCACTTTCATATGTTGCATGTTGGAGTACATGCGCGCTTCGATAGCCTTGAAGGTGCGGAAGTGCTCTTCTCTTGCCATGCGCTCTTTGAAGAGCTCCTGCTTCAGCTGGTGCTCCAGGTGCTCATGCTTCTTTACTTCCTCCCTCAAACGCTTCAGTTCGGCTACGATAAGATCATGTTGATCTGCCATGGCGGTAGAGATTGGTTCCGGTTCGTGATGCCAGGCCTGATGGCCGCAGCCGCATTGCGAGCGTATCAGCGAGTCCGGGAAGAAGCTACGGCACGAGCATCGCTCTCGCGTCCCGCCTAGGGTTGCAGCGGGCAGAACGAAGCTGCATTCTCCACGGGGGAGCTGCGTGTCCTGGGCACGAGGAATCCGTGGGTCGTCCCTCGTTGCTGGCTTCACAGGCACGAGGTAGTTGTGGTGGTTGTTATTGAACATCAGGGGAGGGCCCGGTCACACGGCCGTGGTGTGCTTTCTGGAGTGCAAACAGGCAGTTCATGGAAGGCCCTCAAGATGGGGGTCGAAAAGGAATCAAAAAGAAGGGCTGGGCCAGTTGACGGCGGAGGGCCAAGAAGCTACCAGATGCTGTCAGCGGGGGTTCACTGAGCGATTTATATGGGCGGATAAGTAGCCGTAGGGGTCTTGAGGCTGGCGTACGAGATAAGAGTAGGGCTTCACGACCACGGCGTCGGTGCGCGCGGGAGCATCCGAAGGCGGCAGGGCAGCGCGGCCGTCGCACAGCCAAAAGGAGAGCGTGGATTGTGTGCAACCGTGGGCAGCGAGGGCTCTTGGGAGTAAATGGGCGAGATGCGGTGCGGAGCGGCGGCGCCAGGCCTGCGCTGGACGGTGTCTAGTGCAGGCTAGCCCCCGGCGCCCGCGCTGGGGTGGGAACGGGGAGACTCGAGGGCAGCTGTGGATGAGGCCGGTTTGATGTGCTGAACAGACAGCCACGGATCGTCGGTGAGCCGCCGAGGACGATAAGGGCGTGGGGAGGAAGGCGCCGCTGCTGATTTGGCAAGCGCGAGGGTGCCGGCGCAGGGAAGCCACGACCGGCACTGGGACGTGGTGCACAGGGGAGGATAAGGATTGCAGCGCAGCCGCACGCTCCAGGGCTCTGCAGCCTGCACGGCGCCGGCTGCTGCTTGGGCTGGCGACATCGTCGCCCTCGCTGTCGCCATGGCTATTACTTGAGAAACAGCTCCACCGCGTTCCGCCGCCAGCAGGGTCCTCGCGCTGCCCAGGCGGACCACCCGCGCGCTTGCCCGACGCGTCTGCGTTTCTCTCGACACCACCTTCGTTGTCATCGCGATTTCTTGTAAATGCCAGGTCCCACCGCCTGCTGCGCGCGGCAGACGTTCGCTGCTCCACGTGCTGCGACCGCTTCATGGGCTGGCAAAAGCACCCTGTTCACCGCCGCTGCTGCTGCTTATCTGCACCCGAGCTACTGGGTGCGAGCGTCTGCCCATGGCGAATCTCTTATCGCTTTCATATGATAAATGCGCCTATGCGCCCCCACACGCCCGCGCAGCCCCATTGGCGTCCGTTCCCCGTCCCAAACACGTCCACAACGCCGCACACAGTCATCCAAGACGCTTCAGGTTGCTTGCGACAAGACACAACCGCGGTCCGAGATGCTTCCGGCCGTCTCCATACAGACACAGCTGGCGGCCACGTTCGAGAGCACTTCGGGACGGTCGCCCGTAGCTCCTCGCCGTCGCCCACAGTGGCCGACGGCCATGCAGCGGTCACGAAAAGCTACGTAGCACCGCAAACCTTCAGATGCCGTCACCTTCCCGGTTATAGACGGTGCCCCCTATGGCAATCGCTGCGAGCTTCCATGCACACGTATTGAACCGCATTGGTGCCGACGTCGACGCGCTGCCCGCACAAGGCAGATGAAACGACAAGCATCCTGCCCTGCAGGAACCCTTCAAATCGAGTCAGTCGTCAACGTGCCTGTGAAATCTTCTCCAGATTGCAACTTCAACCCAATTCTGAGGCGAGCTGTATGCGCCCCAAGGACAGCCTTCCGCATGCGACCACCGCCGATGTCTTGTTCTTAAGGGTTGCCCCTCGTCCTCCGTTGCGCAACGTAACCGCATCCCGCGTTGTGTAAGACCCATTACACTGCCCTCCACCACACTTTAGCCAGGCACGGAATTTCCAACGATATTTGCCACAGCGCCAATCAGATACTGCATATACCGAACACCTCCAGGAACCGCATGTTCGCCACGGCCCAGGACTTCCCATCTCCGTTGCAGCCGCGTCCACGCACCTTTCTGGAGCATTATCCGTCTGACAATCTTGCTTGAGCGCACAAGTCTTGCAAGCCCGCCCGCCGCCTGCATTGGTCATTCAAAGATGTCTTGAAAATGATGAACAACGTAAACTCTCCCCATTACGACATTATCCATTGCGCAGTTGCATCTGTGGAGGTTATCTCCCAATCTGCGACGTTGCTGGTGATTCTTTCCCCAAATGCGCCATTGCATCTGCAAGTTTCCCAACCCGTCGCTGCACTGCTTTCCCGCTGCACGGATCCGCCCTTTCTGTTGCGTTTCTTATCACTTCACTCCACGTTTAATTTATTCGGTTCATCTCGATATTTCAAATTCCTGAAGTCCGTTGCAGCTGATTCTGAAAACACACTGTAAGCGGGTCGCTGCATTCGCAGCTCCATTCGGTCCGACATGTGGAAGATCCATGTGCGCCAAAATCAATTCTCCAATACACATGCCGTTCGAATCGCATTGCATTCCGGCAATTCTCTATCAGGAATCTGCCCTCGCGACCTAGACAGCACATAACTCAAGGTCAACGCATGTTTGGCCACACTGTGCGAGAATACCTGATTATCTCGACGAACGACCTGTATGAGACTTTCCTATCATCTCTGGCGTCAAAGACGAACATCGGGCATACTTTATCAAGTCGCGATTCTACCGATGTACTGTTGATTGAGGCAGATCAGGCCACGGTATTGCCCAGAGGAATCAAGAAGCTTTAACATCAGATCTAACACAGCGTATGCGCAAGTTTGCTATATTGACGAGGAGTTCTAAACTGGCATCGTAACTCGCGTATAACTGTTAGTGACAAGATGCAAATTCAAAATTGCTAGAATCTAGGCGATTTGTAAAACGAGCAGGTTAGCATTCGTATCATCGTGCTGTGCTAAGCCTGCAGTCTACCCCTAAGTCGGCAAACTACACGAGATACAAGACCGAAGTCTGGGATTACGAGGTTGTATCGTGCACTGGGGGATCGTGCAACTCAGAGAGACGATAGAGGATCAATATCGTTGGGGAACATAGGTAGGGTCATCGTGCGAGCATATTCATCGTCTAACGGGTGTTCCTAAAGGGTTTTTCTATGCGATTTAGGTTTTCAGCAGATTACTCTTGAGAATCGTGAGTGGAAATGGACTGATGATGACATTGCCTTGATTGAAAGAAGGGAAAGAGAATAGTGGAGGATGGGTGCGTGTGATCTATGTACTTTAGGTCCTGGCAAGGTTCACAACAAGGTAAGTAGGAAGCTTTGCACTCGAGTATAAGCAGTCCTAAGCTAGGCCTGAGAAGCGCTATTTTTGTACTATACCACGTATACACCCATCATGAAAGCAAAGTGCACGGTATCGAGGGAAAGGATCAATGCTTGCAACCGTTAGGTCTGATGATTCTAGGCAACTAGCAGCACGTGACCCGTCATGCCAAAGATGGCTAGTACAGTCCACGCTAAGATAGCGCCACCCTCTCCACTTCTTCTGCAGCGCAACCTTCACACCCCTAACCTCAAACTCAAATCACCGCCCAAGTTCATCACCATGTCGTGGCGCAACCAGGGCATTACCGGCTCTAACAACATCCCTCTAGGAAACCGTCGACGCATCGGTGGCGACAGCAACGGCGACGATGGAGCTTACAATCCTTCTGAGCCGTCTGCCGGCCTCGACCTGAAGCGTGGTCGCAGCCCGACGCGAGGTAAGTCACCCGTCACTATCTCTCTCGATCTCTAGTTAATAGTTGTCGCAGATGCCGACGGTCCCATGCGCCGCAAGAAGCGCAACCGATGGGGTGACGCAAGCGAGAACAAGGCCGCTGGTTTGATGGGCTTGCCCACTGCCATCTACTCGGCCATGACTACCGAACAGCTTGATGCGTACACGTTGCACTTGCGTATCGAGGAGATTACCCAGAAGCTAAAGATCAACGATGTTGTTCCAGCCGACGGGGACAGGTACGTTATTCTTCTTTCCACGCCACTGGGTCAATGTTAACGTGCCTAGGTCACCTTCTCCTCCGCCGCAGTACGACAACTACGGCCGCCGTGTGAATACGCGCGAGTTCCGCTACCGCAAGCGCCTTGAAGACGAGCGCCACAAACTTGTAGAGAAAGCGATGAAGACGCTTCCTAACTACCATCCACCGGCAGACTATAGGCGTCCTACTAAGACACAGGAGAAAGTCTATGTGCCAGTCAATGACTACCCGGAGATTAACTTCAGTATGATACTAACCCCTCTAACTTTCTTTATTCGTCTTCTTCCTTTCCCTTGCCTTCGTCTTGACCGTTTTGCACAACCTGCCGACTGTGTAGCATCGCACCGGTGGCCTCTTTGCAAAACCAAGTCACTAACCCTAACCACCCCTTTTGCTCAAAACCAATATTTGATCACATAACTAACTACAGATTCTTTCTGCACTAACAGTTGGATTACTTATCGGCCCGCGAGGCAACACGCTCAAGAAGATGGAGTCTGAGTCCGGCGCGAAGATTGCGATCCGTGGCAAGGGCTCCGTCAAGGAGGGCAAAGGTCGTTCTGACGCAGCTCATACCAGCAACCAGGAGGAGGACTTGCATTGTCTGATCATGGCCGATACCGAGGACAAGGTGAACAAGGCGAAGAAGTTGATTCACAACGTCATCGAGACGGTGCGTGTCCCCCAGTTACTGATTTAACTTACGCTAATACTGTGCAGGCTGCTTCCATTCCTGAGGGCCAGAACGAACTCAAGCGCAACCAGCTTCGTGAGCTAGCCGCTCTCAACGGTACCCTCCGTGACGATGAGAACCAAGCTTGCCAGAACTGTGGTGAAATCGGCCATCGCAAGTACGACTGTCCTCAGAAGCAGAACTTCACGGCCAGCATCATCTGCCGTGTCTGTGGACAAGCTGGACACATGGCTCGCGATTGTCCTCAGCGCAAGACTGGACAGCCCTGGCGTAACGACAACCGTTACGGCGATCGCCCGCAAGCCAGGATTGGCGGCGCCGAGAACGAGCTCGACAGCTTCCTCAACGAGATGGGTGGTGGCGGTGGACAAACCGCTGGAGCCATCGAATACAACGGCAATGGAGGCGGCTATGGTGGAGAGGAACGCGCTGCGAAGCCTTGGGAACAGCGTCCAACCGGAGCGCCTGCTCCCTGGGCTCGTGGCAACGACCGCAACGACGATGGCGGCCAGGGCTCTTCTGCCGCACCGTGGGCTAGTGCCGGTCAAGATTCGTATAGCCAAGGAGGCTATGGGGGCGGTGCAGGTGCAGGTGCTGCTCCGTGGGCTTCAGGTGCCAATGCTTCTTACGGTTATGGAAGCTATGGATACGACCAACAGGCTGCCCCGGGTGCTGCTCCTCCTGGCATGAGCTCCTACGGCTATGGTGCTGCTGCTCCTGGCGCGCAGGCCGGCCCGCCTCCTGGACTTGGGCCTCTCTTCCAAAACTATGGTGGCAACGCTGGAAGCCCGCCTCCTCCACCTCCGCCTGGCTCTGTTCCGCCGCCGCCCCCTCCAGGCGACGCTCCGCCTCCACCTCCTCCGTCTGACGCCCCTCCTCCACCTCCCCCGCCGCCGCAGTAGATGCGTTCTTCATCGCTGGTCACTCAAGCACTCTTGCAGATGGTATGTTCGCCATTCTCCGAAGTTCTTGTGCAACGGCTATTAGAGGACAATGCATTCGCTTCCTGGACCCCCACCAGACTGAAGTCATTTGGACTGCTTAACATTTTCGGAGAGTTTTGCACCCTGGATTAGAACTACACCCGAAAATGGAACCTCTAGTTTGTATACTTTCGGCGCAGATTAGTAGATAGCGTAAGTACAAGAAAAGCTGTTTTGACAAATTTGTATTTGCCTTTGAGATACTTTGTACATGCAGTAGCTGCCGTGCTGCCTCATAATACATGATTCATCTTGTTTCCTACTCGTGCATCGTTCGTATGCTTCGATACTTGTAAAAGGGTCACACATTTGCCTAGCAGAAGTCCCATAACCTGACTGTATGATCGGCTTTCGGTAAGCTTATTCTGGAATCAGTCGCAGATGGTACTGTAAGTCGATATGGTGCAGGTGCCCTGTTACCAATTTGGCGCTGTCGATCATGCCAAGGCGACAGGGTTTGGGCGCGGAAGCGACGATGACGAACCGCAGCGACAGCACCAAAAGCGCTCAGCAGCATCAACATTGCCTACACAACCCGCGCGGTGACTTGACTCGCTCGCTCAACTTATTGTTCGACCCGCACCGCCGCTCCAATATCCATATAGAAATCACACACCTCCTCGCTTTCCGGTCAACCGAGCGGCCTTACCACGCGGAGCGGGTAGGCACACGCACGCTCGCTTTTAGCACTACCCCGCTGTTGTCTTCTCCACGCAGCATGGAGAAGATAAAAGTTAGCAAGGTTGCTCCCCTGCACGCTCCGATGCAAGTGGAAGAGACTGAACGTCTAAAGGTCGAGAACGTCCAGGCATTCTCCCGCGGCTCCGGCTTCGACGGCACGTTGCACCTAACAACCCACCACATTATCTTCAGGTACCTGCCGCCTTGCCCTCCAGGCGCCGACCCAACCGCGAACCCGCCGCGCGAGAAAACGATCTGGATCACGTATCCCCAGATCTTCTACTGCTGCCTGCGGCCATGTCCGTCTGCCTCGCACTACAAGCCGTCGATCCGCTTGCGGTGTCGCGACTTTAAGATGTTCGCCTTCAACTTCCTCGACGAAAAGGATGCGCGCAACGTATACGATAGCATAAGGGCGTTGTCTTGCAAGATTGGACGGCTGGATAGACTCCTCGCATTTGCTTATAACCCCAGACCGCCAGAGAGCGACGTAAATGGTTGGCAGATATACGATGCGCGGAAAGAGTTTAAGCGACTAGGCATCAGTCCCAAGGATTCGGAGAAAGGCTGGCGGATATCAGAGATAAACGCCGACTACAAGGTAGGTCTGGTAAACTCCAACAAGGGCTATAAACTCTGACATTTTTTTCAGTACTCGAAGACGTACCCTGCACTTATTGCGGTACCTACCAAGGTCTCCGACAGCGTCCTCCGATATGCGGGCGACTACCGCTCTCGTCAGCGTATACCTGCGCTCGTATACCGCCATCCTCTGAACAATTGCTCAATAACCCGAAGTTCGCAACCTTTACCCGGTCTCAGCGGCAAGCGCAACGCACAAGATGAGCGCCTCGTCGCTGCTATATTTGCAACTAATCGTGGGTGGAAAACAACGCAAACCCCTAATCCTACGACTCCGGCAAATCTCTCCCCGGAGTCAAGTGTTGTTAATTTAAATGAGTCTGCTGCTGATAGTTCTTTTGTGGGTGTAGACGATGCAGAAGCAGTCAACTCTGGGAGAACAACAGTAGACGACTTGACTGATTCCGCCGAGACTGATCCAGACGCGCCGAAGATATACGGAGCACAGCAGCGCAATCTCATTGTCGATGCGAGACCCACCGTGAACGCTTTGGCTATGCAAGCTGTCGGCTTAGGTTCTGAAAAGATGGAGTATTATCCGGGAGCGGAGAAGGCTTACCTTGGGATCGACAACATCCACGTCATGCGGAAATCTCTCGAATGTATCGTCGAAGCGTTGAAAGAGTCAGACTACCTCAATGTTGCACCCAACTATGACATGCTGCGAAAGAGTGGTTGGATAGGGCACATTGCCAATATCTTGGACGGTACTGCTTTGATCGCGCGAACTGTGGGCATCATGCATTCGCACGTTCTCATCCACTGCTCCGATGGGTGGGATCGCACCAGTCAACTCAGTGCCCTCAGTCAGATCATGCTCGATCCTTACTATCGGACTTTGGAGGGGTTCATTGTGCTTGTGGAGAAAGACTGGTTATCGTATGGCCATATGTTCCGTCATCGATCTGGATTCTTGAGCAGCGACAAGTGGTTCACCATCGAGAATGAGCGGATTGACCGGAACCGGGATGGGTCAGGTCCTGGCAACGCGTTTGAGAATGCTTTGCGTGGCGCTAAAGGCCTCTTCAACCGTCACAATAATGACTCCAACGAGTCGCTCACCCAGATGACTGATCCCAACGGGGTTGTCGCGGCTGAAATGAATACTTCGGACGTTGACCCTAGTAAAGAGTCCCAGTCGAAGCCGTTCGCCAGCAAGATAGGGCCCGCTGAAGAGCACCGTATCACCAAGACTGGCGAGTTGTCACCCGTCTTCCATCAGTTCCTAGATGCTACATATCAGTTGCTCTATCAGCACCCCACTCGCTTTGAATTTAATGAACGCTTCTTGCGCCGCTTGTTCTACCATCTTCACTCATGCCAATACGGCACTTTCCTCTTCGACAACGAAAAGGAGCGCGTTGAAGCTCGGGCACACGAACGAACGCGCTCGGTATGGGACTATTTCCTCTGCCGGCGAGAAGAATTCATGAATCCTAAGTACGACGCTACCGTTGATGACTCGATTCGTGGAAAGGAACGAATCATCTTTCCGAGGAAACGCGAAGCGCGGTGGTGGGCCGAGCTATTTGGTAGGACAGACGAGGAAATGAATAGATTTGGTCCGCAAGTCCCGCCAAATCAACTCACCCCGCAGACATCAAACATGAGTAGTCCGCCTAATGGGCGGAGTGGAACTAGCACACCAGTGCCGCAAGAGCCCATCGTCACCGGAACGGAGACAGCAGAGAAGGCTACAGGAGCGGGAACAACTGCTGACCCGCCTGTGCGAATAACATCAAACCCATCCCCAAGACCCAGTGTGGAGGCAGAACAGATGGCTGATCCGCTTGGCGCGGTCAAAGATCTCAGTCAGCAATTCACAGCGAGTTTATCTTCGCTCGGCAGGGGCCTTCGCAGCAGTAGTCCTGCCGGACGATCTGTTGAAGACAGGAGCCGCTCTCGCTCTCATAGTCGCGTTGAGGCTCGCAAAGAAGTGGAGGTCGAGATGCAGTAGGAAACTATCTCTACCCATGGGCAGGATGATTTACCCGATGGCTTACCGTTGCACATGTATCTGGGACCCGAGTTTCTGACCCTTTGGATTCAGTCGTTATCTAAAAAAGAGCTATCGCGTACGAAGCTTGATGTATACTCACCCTCATCCGACCAGACTCCGGAGGAGAAAGACTATTGCCAGTACTGGTCCAGCGATTCTGAGAATCTTAGCGATGAAAGTTCTTATATGATGGTAGATGGAGGCGCGTGGCCCCTCGATTCGAACGGTCCTATACCATATGATGACCCTCATCGTGAGCCTTCTGGTCCGGACCCCAGGCTCTTAGCTCACCGCCTGCGCAACCTACCAAAAGATGAAGAAGGGCGCGTTCCAATTGCGGCAGTCTCACTCCCAACACCTCCACACTCACCCGGGTTCTTACACCCTCTCTTAGGCCAACAGAATCGATGGCCGGGTCTGGTGCAGTATGTGGACTACACGCACCCTAGCAGTGATCTTACTGGTCATGTCGAGTACGCGGACGGAGACATGTCATCTTCGTATTGGACTCCTGATGACTGGCCTGCCGAAGAGCAACACAACTCCAGCGAGAATTTCGATGATGGCGATGACGGCAATGATGGGGACGATGAGTACGACAGCGACGAGGGGCGTGATAGCCACGACGACCACGGCAGCGAAAGCAGTTATTCATACTGCTTATCTAGCCACGCGAGCTCCCTGAGCTGCTCTAGCTCTTCACGCTCTTCAAGTTCCTCAAGCTCGAGTAGATTCCTCTCCGCCGACGAGGCGGCGGATAACGTGTCGCGGTGGTTTAGATGGGGCGTGTGGCGTCGTTCGGTGTGGCAGCAGGAATTGAGATACTACAGAAGGGGAACACAAAGTATAGGCGGTGTGTGGGAGGGGAGGGGACTTTCTTGGTAGTGTTCGTTATGCATAGCTGGGCGTTTGTGTGGGTTTGAGGTAGCATTCATAACGGTATCGGATGGGCATAGAAATGAAGGTAATGCAGATGACGACGAATGCAGTGGTGTGAAGTGTTGAGTGGAGTTGCTGTATCTCCTTCCAACCAGAGCCATGAAGGACTCGAATGGCTCTAGAGATGTGCTAGCTCCGCTGTTCTTATCTGTAGCAGAGTTTTAGGCGACGTGAATGGCGATGTAGGTAGCTTGGAGCTCCTCCGAACAACCCACGTTCCTCAACAAAAGCGCCCCTGAGCTTGCCTGCAAACTCTCGTGCCAATACATTCATCGGCCCCGAGTATAGCAGCCTGGCACACAAAGTTTTTACACTTCGTTATCGGCCTTGGCCCGTCGCCGTCGTTGGTAGAAGGCCCGTTAGCGCGCAGCGTTTGCCTGAACCCGGTCCCATCTCGGAGCAACTGCTCTGCTCGTATATGAGTCTCCCTCCACCTCCAATCCCACCACCATGCCATCTCACGCTCCATTTACGCCATGGCGTGCCCGTCTTCATCTTCAGCGACAAAGCCTCCATGCTCGATGTTAGACCTATCAACTGAGCTCGTGCTCATGGTCCTGGAGTACCTTCCGTATGAATCGCACTTTGCGTTTGCACGTACTTGCAAGAGAATTGCGGACGCCGCGAGAGGGGTGCTGGAGAGGCATCAGGATGCGTATAGGAGGTTTGGGGTTGCGTCTGATCGGGATCCGGGGACGGTGCCGCTGTTGCTGAGGAGTGCGTTTGGGGGTGATGGGATAGATGCGTGGCATGTGCGGTCTTTTGAGGTGTGGCGCGATCGAGGTAGTTGGGGTGAGTGGCAGACGTTTAGTTTGCAGACGCCATTGGTGTGTGAGTCAGAGTGGGGGCCTTCGCAGCTTCGAGTGTCGAGGGAGGAAGCTGGAGTGTACTTGAAGTGGTTCGAAAGCCAATTGGGCGAGGGTCTTGAGGACGAAGTTGTTGAAGAGCTTATGGAGCAGGTGGAAAGAGGAAAAGATGGGATACTAAAGGCATTGTTGTTTGCGAAGTTGACGCGGCTGAGGGATTTGAAGTTTGTTACCCGCGAGCAAGACGAGGGGTCTTGTCTTGCGGTGGTGAGGTTGCTGATTTCCAAGCGCCTGAGATACGGAGGTCGCTCCAGCAAGGATAACGACAGCGGCAACGAGAGCGATGACGACCCTGATGTCAACATGGGCAGCGGCAATGACAGCGACTCAGACTGGGAGTCCGTTGACTCTGACAATGTTCAGCCGAGAACCACTACCGCATCCTGGCCACCAGGCTTCGCCTCCATACGCTCAGTAGCTGTAGGCGTCTCCTCCGGAACCTGGATGGACTCCCACCACGAAGAGCCCTCCGCCCTCCTCTTCGCACACCTCCTCTGCCTCCCCCACATCTCCAGCATCTACTTCTCCACGCTCCGCACAAACGAATGGGACGACCTCGCCTTCGACGAGAATGAGGACGACTACGGCTACGACGTGTTACCCGAAGGCAGCTCCTCCGTCCAGCACATCTTCCTGCACGGCTGCGACGAGCTCGAACCCGACGTAGAAGACGCTCTATGGGCCGCACCTCGGGAGCTACTGACCCTGTCGCTGCGGTATGACGGCGAGTCAGAGCTATGGGGCGCAACAGGGATAGCTAACATGCTTGCGCGGGCGCAGAAAGATTCGCTGAGGGCACTCATGTGGTATGGCTACGCCTACGGCTCTTTACAGGGCGACCACTGTACTGTGCTTGACAATGAGGAGTTCGACCACTTCAAGCGGCTGCCGGCTGTCACGCACATGTCTGTTAGCATGCAGGATATCGAGCTGTCGATGGAGCATGCGGATACGTATCAGCGGCTGAGGTTCGATGCTGAGGCCGAGCGGGACGACGAGGATGGCAAAGGCGACGTATTCGATGATGTCTATAACAGAAATGAGTTTTTCGTAAGGAGGTTGGCGACGTTGTTTCCGAGGTCGATGGAGAGGCTGGTGCTTTGGGATCACCTGGATGAGGAATCCGATGTGTGGAATCGGGACAAGACCACGCTACTTGAGCGTGCCATTGTCAAAATCATCCAAGACGGACGCTATCAGAATCTGAAGGCAATCTTCTTGCAAGACGTGGAAAGGACAAGGGGAGCACCGCGGAAGAAGAAGTTGTGGTTCCAAGACGCAATTGCAGCGGGTGCGGCCGCTGGTGTCGACGTCCATACACTCACGAACCGTGGACCTATGCGGCACTCGCTCGATTTCGTGGAGGCACCGGATGAGTATGACTTACGCTCTGGCATACATTCTGGTGTGAGACCTTGTGACTGGGTCTTCGATCCGTATGCCGGACGCAGAGTGCCTTATAGCTGCGGCAATTGTGGAAGCTGTCAGTACTGTTTGTCGCAGTATGATGCAAAGCTCTGGGCGACAGTGAGGTCCGAATGAAAGTTGAGGGCGGTTGTGTAATGCGAGTTCAGCCTTGGGTAAATTCAAACTGTAGCGAATGTGATTGATGTACTCAAAGCTTTTCGTTGCTAATGCTATCTTGATCACCTAGTCAAATCTTGCGCCAAGATGAAATACAGCCATACAATATGAGACTATAAGTTCAACCACGCTTTGTATTGCGAGTCGCTATAGGCTATACTGTCAGCTACTAAGCTTGCAGCCGGTCCGTGGGCAGGTTTCGATACGTTGGGCCGCATTGTATTGCTTGCACGAGTGGATGGGAGAGATCTTTCACAAGATTGGTCATGAACGTTAGAAGATCCAAATATAGGAACAGTCTCTCAAGTAATAATAATCAAGCCGTGTTTATTCTTTTTGCATTGGGGTGTTCCGAAAGTACACAGCACATAAGACTCCGTAACCGCTCTTGATGACATGACACAATAAGTTTTGCCCACTCGCCCATCCGGATGCAAAGGAATTTGATATTTAAGCCTGGTTCTTACTCCGATCACTGACGCAAAGGTACGAACCGTTTCATGATACCATGGCCCTCATCGTCAGCCCACTTGCTCGCATGTATGCGAATAGAAAAACTCGTAATCCGTAAAGCAGTCCCTTGACACGCAACGACACGCAACCTTCTACTGCTCCTCTGAGTAGCCCTCTGCGGGTGCGGCCTCGCCCTCACCCTGCTCCGCCTGCCGCTGTGCCTCCGCGGCCTGTTGCGCGGCGAGTGCCTTTGCGCCGTAGTCTTGCGACATGGGCTGAACGACGGGCTGCTCCTCCTTGGGCTCGATGATGGTGACGCTGTCGGGCAGCGACTTGGCTGGGCCGGCCTTGCCCTCGGGATCCGCACCGCGCATGATCTTGACCTTGATACCAAGGACACCCTGGCGGAGGAGGACGTGGCGCGTTGCCTCGTCGATGAAGTCCTTGGCGGGTTGACCGGAGTGGATCATGAAGCCGTCCTATTTCCATGTTAGTCATTGCATTCCTTATTTTCGCGGTAGAGTGCGCAGATACGTACAGTGAACTTCATGCTCTTCGCACGGGCAGCCCTAAGCTTTCCGGAAACAACGACCTCGCAGCCCTTAGCGCCGCTCTCCATGATGAACCTGAGGACACCATAGCATGCCCTTCGGACGGCAAGACCGTTGAGGAGCTTGTAGCGGAGGGACTCGCACTGAGCGACGGCGGAGAGACCACGGTTCTGGACCTTGGCGGCGTACAGCGAGACGGAGTTCTCGGGGAACTTGAAGCGCTTCTGGATGAGCGAGGTGAGTTCGCGGATGCGGCGGCCCTGCTCGCCGAGAACCTCTTGTGTGTGGGTGGCGCGGATGATGATGTCGGTGACGGTGGGAGTCACGCGGACCTCGACGCCGGAGTAGCCCTCCTCGGCGAGCTCGCGCTGGAAGAACTCGTTGAGCTCGGCGTAGAAAACACCGTCTGTGAGTTCATGTTAGTGATATGCCCTCTGTATGCCATTGTGCGCAACGCCAATATTCCCAATCACTCCAGCCAATTGTGCGCTTCGACGACAGATCGACTTCCACACATGGAAGTGATTTTTTCCAGTCCTCTGAAATGATAGGGAAAGGGTATATCGTACCAGCAACGAACTTCCTGCGCTTAGAGCTGTCATGCCGTCAGTATTCTGCCTTGCCGATCCGCGATTGTGGGCGGGCACTCACATCTGACCCTGTGCGGTGGCCATGGTGTCGGACTGTGGATTAGTAGTCTGAACGCCGGGAGTGTTCAGATGTGCGAACCGAGTTGTCGTGTAGTCGTTGGTTGAGGTTGATGGGCTGGCGGGGACTGTTCAAAATACTGGCGTGCAGTCGTGAATTAAGCGAGTGCGCTGCGCTAGTCCAATTTTGGCGCCCGCCGCCGCACGCATCGATGCGAACTCGATTATCCGCGACGCAACTTCACATCGTGGTCAAATTCAATGTCTTCTGCACGTGTTGAGGGAGACTTTATGTAGTTCATTGAATATGATTGAGTTGCTAGTAACAATGTCGCTCTATGGCTTGGAAGCCCTCCCTATACACCCCAAACGCCGTGTACGATGCTGCACGTAGTATTTACACTTCATAGTACGCCCCAACTATCTACAAGTGCTCAATCGGCTCCTCCGGAAGGAGCGGCTCCGGCTTCCTCTCGACACAGCTCTTCAGTGGCGGCCTGACCAGGTCATTGAAGACGAAAGTGCCGTACACAAGCAGTGCGAAACCAAGCACCTGGAGCCACTTGAACGTCTCCCAACCAAGCCCGAGAGAGACAACCCAGATGAACAGGGTGCGGCAGGTATCGATCGTGGAACGAGAGGTGGCGGAGACAGTACGTGTAACGCTGAGGCCGAAGAAGTTGAAGCCACTGTTTCTGTTAATCCTTGTATCAAAGTTGGAGGACTTCCTGACATACCCGATGCTGAACATGATGAGAACAGAGCTGATCGCGATGGCTGGGAAGTGTGTCATCTGGTATAAACCCTCCCTCGCATTAAAGTACCCTTTTCCATTCGCGAAATGCATAATGATCATGATGAGCAGCGTGACGAGGAAGCCGAAAACGCCTTCCCAACCAACCACCTTGATGGGCTCCATCGAGTACTTCTCCATGATGCGTTCTTCCAGCACGAACTGTGTGGCAGTGAATATTTGCGCACCAGCAATCAAGAGTACACCGATGATAGTCTTGACTGCCGGACTTAGTTCGGTCACAGCGATTTCGCCACTCCTCAAACTGCCCATCGCAGTCTCCGCAAGCGCTGCGTGCGATGGAGTCGCCTTATTGTCCTTTGTGATTGCGCCTGCTAGACCGACAATTGCGACACCAAAGACCACCACGAAGAGGGAGAACCACTTATACAGTCCCAGGTGTCTCTTCAAGAACCACACGCTGAACAGTCCAACAAAGAGCACCAACGCGCCCCTGGTCATTTGGTAGATACTCGCAGCGGTGAGTAACAGGCCTACATTCATGAGAGTTGTACCTGCAATGTCGCAGCATGCAGGTAAAGCCAGAAGCAGCACGTTCGTTCCAGTAAGCGGCACCCGCCCCTCGTCATCTGGATGCGCAGGTAGCAATGGGTTCGCTACATCAGGTGTTTCGCTGCCATCCGACGCAGGTGTGGCAGCTCCACCCTCAGGGATCGCTTCGTAGCCCGCGCGACGTGACTTGAAGCGCTGCCATGCGGAGAACAGGCCGATGACGAGCCAGCAACCTGACTCGCCGATGAACATCTGGAGTGTCTGGAGGACGGGCTGTTCGAAGTGCTCGCGGTATTTCTTTGAGGGCGCATCGCAGTTCTTGACGCATTGCATGTCCTAAGTGAGGCGGTAAGCTGGCAAGCTCCGTAAAGCAGATGTGAATGTTCCTTCGCACTATCGTACCTGATACTTTGTCAAGAGCGTATTGCAAACGCCTGTCAGCAGCATCATAGCCACAAGAAACGGAACGACGGCTTTGACCGCCATGGTGGTGACGGTGTCCTGTATCGGAGCTGTGGCCTCGTTGATGCTATCGGAGGAGGTAGTGGTGATTCTGCGGGCTGGAACAAGCAGGATGCCGCCAATAGAGGGGCTACGGGTTCTTGAGGGTGTAGAGATGGGATGGAAGGCAGAAGAATGAAGAACAATCAGCTCGCGCTGCGGTCGGATGGCAGTTGACTCAGGCAAGGCGGCGCGTGGTGTTGGACATAGCTTCCGGATAACGATAGCGAAGTGGGTCCAACCGCGGCTGTGGGAGGGAGACGCGTGACGCAGCGGGATCACCTGCACCGCAGTCAGGCCGCTTCCGTCCTCCCTCTCCACAATTCGATCATCTGGGTACTCCGAGCGACTTGAGTTGGAAACCACAGTAATAGGTGAACTTTTTCGGTTTCTGTCTTATTCTCCAGAGCCATATACTTGCCCACGCGTGGAGTCATATCGTGAACGGCATACCTAAGTATGCATACGCCCGCTTCCTGGACCTAAATCGGCTTCGATCTCTTCATAGGATAAGCATTGGGTTATGTAGCTTCACCCCATACTTCCCCGTCTTTTGGGTACAAAAGAAACCTGCGGTCAATGTGTTATTGTGCAACTTTCTCAACATTCACAGCATACGGCACTGAAACCCTAATCTGTCCTCGCGCCAACATGAGAGACGACCATGCAGTATCAGGTCGCAGCTTTCGATACACACTATTGCGAGTCAACCCTACAAGATTATACACGCATAGCTGGCTTCTTGTCTGAAAAAGGGACCGTCACCACTCCTTTCTTTCCGCAGGTCCTCAGAAACAATAGCATTTCAAATTGTTACCTACCAGACACAAGTCTGTCACCCTTAAAGCAGCATCACGACAAACCAACTCCTAACTCAAGCTAGAAGACTCTAACTCATTACGAGGTTCCCTCTCGGTCACCCGTGACTTCGTCTGCTAGTAAGGTATCAAGAGAGCGAAGTACGTTGCTGCCATGCCCCAGATATGCAAGCAAATCGGATGAAAATGAAGACTTGCTTATGTTAGAAGTCGAGATCGATCCCCAGCCTCGCTTCCGCGCGAATGATACGGAGATTATAAGCGCATGCGCAGCATTGAGTCCGCCGCCTTGGGCCCCAGTCCACAACCACTAGCGAAGATCGACCCGACCGCTACCTCCACATCTCCACATCCCACAACGCATCTCGAACTCCTTTTCTACTTTTCTACGAAGAGACGCGTACGTGGCTCCTTCCTCGATACTCAAATGTAACCATGGGCTCGATGCTTGTGACAGTGCGCAAATTGTGCATTGCCTCGGTCGCATTTCCGGATTCGGGAGTGATGCTCGGCGCCTAAGAGGTTTCAGTGTTTCGTGCCATAGGTACCTTGTACAACGCTATCCAGTCAAGCCCTTCATGTGTTTCGCCTCTTGCATGTCACAAAACGAGGCGATAACGACGCTCTGCACACTTCTCGATGTAGCGCACTGGCCGTCCGCAGCTGCCCGCCTGAGGTAGGAAGATCCGGGGCCGGACTTGCGTTTTGAAACAGAACCGTTCGCGACCATGTCCACCTCAATTTTCTCCGGACTCTTATCTTTCTCCCTGTCTCTCCTTGTGATTTTTCGATTTTCCTGCATTTACACTCTTTCTGTCTGTCGCTCTTTTCATTTCTGCCCGTGGCAGTCATTCATTCCAATCATTCATTCATTATGCATTCTATTCTTTACACGTCAGCCGCATGTCTACTAGCTGGCCGGGCGCTCGGCTTAGTGGCGCGCGCAAACCTTCCCCCTCAGTTCACAGTCGAATCAATAGGCATACAATCTTCAAACTTCCCGGACGTATACAGAGATGGCGGTGGCGGAGGTACTGTCAACGGCCTAAACATCATGACCTTCAGCGACACGACAACTACCGCAGGAGGCATGAATGGCTCAATGAAGGGCTTCGCGGACAACACCATCGCATACGTAGGCCAGAATAATTTATCCCTTGACAAAACCACCGACTTCGGGATGAACGGCGTGCCCACCATGGCCCTTCCCTTCACACAGAATGAAACTCAGTATACCACCGATCACTTCGACAAGGACGGTACCCGTTGCGTACTTTGGCCGCAGAGCTCCATCGCCACGATACCAACGCTTGATGGTGGCGAATTGGGTCTCGGCGTGTATCCCGTTGCTATCTACGGCGGTAACATCCAAGGCGACCTGTACAGCACTCTCGTCGAAATCACAGCCGATCCGATCGCAGGCCCGAAAGTAGAGCGTGTGGTACCTCAGCTCTTCTACGCAGATGAAAGTCCCCTGTATGGCGGCTTCAGCACCATCGTCTCCCACGAGTCATCCGACCTCTACCTCTTCAGCAAAGAATGGGATGCAACTACTCTGACAGGTGGTATGCGGGTCGCAAAGGTTCCTGTCACAGCCTACAAAGACCGCACACAGTACACGTACTGGGACGGGGCATCCTGGACTTCCGACCTTGCTACTGCGTCCAAAGCTCCCGCAGGCTTGCTCTTCTCAAGTAGTCTTTCTACTGGCGACGTTTTCTGGAGTGATTACTACAATACGTATATGGTGGTTTATTTCAACACCTTTGCAGACAGCACTTTCTACATGCGCTACGCGCTGGAGGGTACGGTGACGGGGAAGTGGAGTGATGAGATTAAGCTTGCGGCTACGCAGCCTGGTACTGGGCTGCAGCCGTATAATTATGCGGGACATGCGTATCCGTCGTTTGGGGAGAGTGGGAAGGAACTGGTTTTGAGTTATACGATGGCGGGTGGCGCGTTGACCAATATGATGAAGGTTACTTTCGCATGAGGATGATCAGAGATATACCCTTCGTTTATAGAGAGTTGACTTGCGAAAACGATGTTAAACGTCATGCTGAGTAGGTCCTCGAAGCGACTTACTTGAGCAAGGAAGAACTTCCACATCGCATACAACTACATTTATTCTGCATCCTTCGGCTATATAACCTAAGCTTCTGTGATTAGTATCCGAATTCTCATTTCACAAAGAAGCGCTATAATTACCTATCTGGAGAAAGGCCCCAGGTTAGGTGGCGAGTACCAATCTACAGGAGCACGTGTCAGCAACGCAGGATTACCCTTTCTGAACCAATCCCAGCGCCGCAACACATGGCTTCTATTCTCCCCATACAGCCAGCTCGTTTCCCTAATTGATGCGGCTTTCCAACGCACGACATGTAGATTTCTAATCATGCCCCTCTTTACGACCCCACTTAGCGCCGTCCACGACGTCGACGTATGTAAGCATCATACTACAAAAGCTCCAATCTCAAGCTCTCGCCTCATAATACCGCGAAATTGCGACTTTACGTCAAGTCCAGTGAACCAGTAGACCTCCAAAGCGAAATAGAGCTACCCAGATAGCTGTTAGGAACAATGGCGGATAAGTCGGACATCACGCTGTACACCACACAAAAGCCCAACGGCATCAAGATCTCCATCACACTCGAGGAATTAGGGTACGTCGTCTTTCCCCGTTCGTCCTATAATTGGCCTTCGTTGCACAAGTTTTGTATCCGTAGTATACAGAAGCTGCGACCTAATTAACCCCCATGCAACAGACTACCCTACAAAGTCCACAAAATTGAGTTCTCAAAGAACACCCAAAAAGAGCCATGGTTCCTCGAAATCAACCCCAACGGCCGCATCCCCGCCCTAACCGACACTTTCACCGACGGGAAAACAATCAACCTGTTCGAAAGCGGGAGTATCATGCAGTATCTTGTAAAGCGGTACGACACGGAGCACAAGATTAGCTATCCAGAGGGGTCGCGGGAGTGGTTTGAGATGAACAACTGGCTTTTCTTTCAGAATGCGGGAGTGGGCCCGATGCAGGGTCAGGCTAGTAAGACTCGCTCGTCTTGTTTATCATCTGTGTGTGGGGGGATGTAAGGAGGAAGCTGACTGCCACGTGATAGACCACTTTGCGCGCTACGCCCCAGAGCACATCGAGTACGGGGTGAACCGCTACCAGAATGAGACGCGACGGCTGTACGGTGTGCTGGATACGCATCTGTCCGAGAAAAAGATTCCGTATCTTACGGGGGAGAAGTGCACGATTGCTGGTATGCCTTCCTCGGCCAATGCGGAGAGAAAGCCATGAGAATAGAGTCTCTTGAGGACATCTTATCCATGGCAAAATGTAAAAGCTACCGATATCTATACTGACACCCCCAGACATCGCACACTGGGGCTGGATCGCAGCCGCAGGCTGGTGCGGCGTAGACATCGACCAATTCCCCGCGCTCAAGGCATGGGAGGAGCGCATGGTACGTCCCTCGTTCTCCCTTCCACACCCAACTTTTTCAAGTCATACACGCAAGCTGACATCCCCATAGGCTGCCCGCCCCGCCGTGGAAAAAGGCCGCCACGTCCCCGACCCCCACACCATAAAGGACCTCCTGAAAGACAAAGCAGCAATGGAAAAGCACGCCGCTGAATCGCGCGCCTGGGTACAGAAGGGAATGCAAGAAGACGCTAAGAAGTTGCAGAAGTAAGTAAGTCGAAATCCGACTTCCACTTTAACCTTGAAAAATAAAATCGAGACGTTGTGGTAATGTGCCATGCCTGCGTGTCCTCCTCACCCTTCTCTTCTTCACATGCCTTTCCTTTTCCCACAACCGGCACTGCAGAGGACAACACACATCTCGATGCCTTACAACCCCGCGTTATAAAAACGGCATGCTACCTTCCGTCTACACGGGAAATACTTCCTCGCCTTCGCTTCCACCCGACGTAGACTCAACTTAGTACACACACCCTATACTATACGTGGGTCAACTAAGCCCCCATCTCCTCCAGAAACCCCAGCTCAACCCAAACTTTCTTTTGCGGGGAAGTATCCCTACGCGTGCTCGTTCTGGCCCGTTTTGCAGCTGCATAAGCTCTTTTGTATATATGTGTTAACGTTTTATGTTATCGACAGGCTGTGAAATCTGCGTGTGGGCTTGGAAAAGCTTGGACGGCTTAAGAGGAGTCAAGATGGGTTAAGGTTGGGGTGCTGCGTAGATGGGGTGAGGGTTAACGTCGCACGAACCGAGATGCGGCGTGCATGGTTGCGGATCCCGTGACGGAAGCGGTACGGGTGCATGTGGGTCTTCGGGAATTCCGCATTCTGTGATTTGGATCTTCGTGGCCGCCTCTGGTTGTCGGACCTCCCGCTTGAAATTGCAGTGGCGGACATGTTGTGTAGATACATTCCGGGTTAGGTTTTTGCAGTGCATCCGAGACTCGACCGATTCGAGTCCGGGTTCAGGCGATCAATCTACACTTCCCCAGAAGTAGAAGCAGTCATGATCTCGCCTCCAGGTTCGAGCACTGTTCGCGCGTACACAACCGGGCCTGCGCAAAAAACCTCAATATCAGCAATGATACCGTCATTGCATGTCGTCGTCATACGAGCAACAAATCTAACGCCACCACACGTTCGCCTCCCACATCATCTTCATTTCATCCTACGTACCTCATCAATGCAAGACAACGCCAGTGTGCAATGCCCTCACATAATCCAATTGCCTTCGCTCCCCACCCGCACCCGATCCTGCCCCTGCGCGTTCCCCACACTCCGAAGCACACAGCCCAAAGCACCACAACGGTGCTCCAGAATGGTAGCAATAGTCTGCATTTCGACCCCTAGCTGCAGTACCGTGGAATCTTCCAAACAGCTTCTGGCCCGATCCCCAACGCCTGTTAGGCCCGCCAATCTACCCGAAGCGGCTATTACAGCTAGGGGAATTTCCTACAGCAATTTTCTCTTCTGAGCGAATCGTGCGTGTGAGCCTTACTGCAAGCGTGGATAAAACATCGGATTAAGTGTTGTCGCTAGGAGTAGTGTTGATGGCGCCTGCACGTCAATACGCCTACGACCGATCGCGAGATGGGTTATCGTCCGTAAACGGGCTATAGTCCGCGCGAGGACGCTATACTAAGATAGTTGTATACGAGGTGCATGATGTGGTCGAGTGGATATGTGGGTTGAAGTGTCTACCAGGCGAGAGCCGCAGTGCTCGTGCAACTTCGGTACCGGTAGCTTCCCGTCCCGTGAGCAACGTGGCCGACGGGCGCAAGTACCTTCATCAAAAGCAGGCCCAGGTATCAGGGTTTGCAATGGCATTGGCGAACGAAGCGAGCATTGAGTCGCGGTACAACCTAATTACAAGGTCAGCTGGTCTATCAGATTCGTCCTCCTCATATTAAGATTGATCGAAGGCAGCATGGATAGGCACCGCGAAGATCAAAGTGGCAGTAGGCGCATGCAACCTGCTGCACTCCACAAACGGTCGTGCGCCCATGCTGCCCTGGCGCAGGAGCAAAGACGTGCATGGCGTAGAGGTTTTCTAGAAGCCTGCAAGCTCTTTTCAACCCTAGCCACTAGGATCCGGCTCTTTTGACGCGAGAAGAAAAAGAAGGAAGACGAAGAAGCGTGCAATGAGCCGGAGAAGCCACACCCTGGTGGTTGCGGGGGATGTGTGGCTGATCGGCACCGGGGTGGTCCATTCAGGCAAAAACAAAATAAACTCTCCACACGCGTAGTCGAGCGACCCATTCCTGGCATGCACCGACAGCAAGACCCTGCTTTTACCTCAAAATAGTACGAGATTTTCATGGAGCGGTACGTTACACAGAGTGGTGAACGTAATTCGGTCCAAATGAGTAGTGTGGAGTGCATGCGAACGGGACCAATGCGTGGGTCTTGGGGCCTGGGTTCAGGCCAGGAAAAGCGTAGTCGGGATGTGGGGATTTTGCCGACATACTTTCCTAGCCTCCTGCGCAAGCGTGTGTCGTCTGTCTGGAAGTGTTCAGGTGCGGACGTGAGCGCGGTGGACTGCCACAACGTCTACCGGTAGGGCGGGCGAATCAGAGGCGGGCATATCGCATATACGGGCCGGCGACGCTGCGGCCATGGTGTTTGATTGAGACCATGCGATCAGGAGAATATTGTCGGAGAGATGGAAGGTTTTCTGCAGTCATAAGAGTGGCGTTCCTGGGCCTGACCAGTGCAGTTTCATGTCAAGTTGGAGGCGAGTCTCTTCAAGCACGTGGTTCGTGCAGGTGTGCGGATATTGTTCTGGCGACAAGGCTGGTGAAGATGAAAGCACATCCACCGCAACCTTCCAGGCCATCTAAACAGTAGCTAAATTACGTAGATTTTATCAGATGCTTACCATAGCGCGCCCTGTATAGGTTGGGTTCGGGATATGAGGCACGCCATATTGCAGATGCTCTTGGTGGAAAGTAGCATCAGCAACTGCAAGGTTCGCATCCACGCCCGTAACACGAGTGACCTCAACGGCTTGAGACGAGATGATGCTGCGGCCACAGTTTTGAGGCTGGCTACGCGAGCCCTTGTTTTGCGCTGTTCGCTGAGTGGACGATGGCAGTGAAAATCATTCCCTCCTGCATGCCAACTCAGGAGGACAGCGTCGCTACCGGATTCCTGGATCGCGTCGCGTTGGTTGCTGACACCTCGGCCAGCTAGTCGTACTGTACTTGGGGGGTACATTGAGGCCATGTGAGCTCGACGACAGTTGTATGCGCTGTGCCTCTCGCGAGTCATTCACCGTACCTAAGCAAAACGTCGCAGGCTAACGGGATCGCAAACGGCGTTTCGCGTTTCGTGGTCAGCGTTATGGCATGCAGCGTTCCATGCTCCCGCTGAGACGACAAATTTCCAGGAGCGTCAGGGTGACCGCATAGGCAAAGCAATACTTGAATAGACTTTTGTCGTCGTCCGGAGCAAAGGAAGTCTTACTATAGCGGAAGGCTGTTAAGGAGCGCGTTCACAAATGTCCGGCCGTGCCATAACGGAGGGCGTCCTCGGAGGGTGCACCGCTGGTCGACTAGGCGCGGGAGGGGATCCGATCAGTGTTGCATGTGGTCAGACGACGGCCGCGATGGGCAGGGTCAGCGACTGGCCGCAGGTACGCCCAGTTCACGGATGGGGCTGGCGTGGCCGCGGTGGGAGTGAATGTGCGGAGCGGGTGTTGACGTGAGGTCGGTGGCTAGCCCTAACGGAAGCCCCAGCAGGCATCATGCGGGGCGCCCGCGCCTTCGCAATTTACCCGGGCCGCGCTATGCCGAATCAGCGAGGACCGGCTAAATGGATGAATTCACTCCTCCCCCGCAACCCTGCTGCGACTTGCCTTCCAGAGACCAGGTGCCGTGTGCTAGCTCCCCCAGATCGTCGAGCCAATGCCCCCCGGCTTCAATTAACGGTGCGGCTTTGTGATATTGCCCTCGACGTGATCTCGCTTCTCGAAGCCCTCGTGGACGCATGGAAGATTCAAGCCACAGATGCATCCCTGGTTTCGGCCCATCTTGTCCAGGATTCGCAACTCGGACCTTGTCCCTCGGCACTCTATAGTCCTCGCGGAGGCCCACCTGTGAGGCCCCAAGTATCCCATGACCGCTCGAGCATTTCCGCCGTGACCGCAACCTTCGTCCCTGCTGCCACCGTCTCAATTCTTCGCCGGACGCACCCACAATGGAGAACCCTACCGTAGAAACTCCCAAGCTAGAGCGCAGAGGCTCCGCTCCCGTCAAACGCAGAGTCAGTCGGGCGTGCGACCATTGCCACCGGATGCGGACCAGATGTAACGGCCAGGCACCGTGCTCTCGATGCGTTGGTACGATGTGGATTCTGGCCGTAGCGCAATCGTCACTAACACATCACAGAGCTGGAGTATGTTTGCCAGTACAACCGAGAGAAAAAGCGAAGAGGAAAGGTCAGGAGACATGTCTCGCGTAGCTCATTGTGGGGTTGACTGATGACTCTAGGTACCACGACACATCCAAAAACAGCGAGAAGAGGCGGCAGCACTGAATGGCCAGCCCAATGCGCACCAAGAAAATGGACTATCTATCCAGACGCAGTTTGACAGCTCGGAAATGGACGAAGAACTATGGTCGCCCTCGGAACCAACGCCAATTGCACATCATTTTCCAGGAAAAGACGAGATGCATCATGTAACATCGCCAAGTCTTCACGCCCACATGATGCCGCCACCAGATTACCCTCAAGATCCGAATCACATAAAATCGCCAACTCATTGGCATGAATTAGCTTCTTGTAAGTTTGTCGACACTAATGATGTTAGACTTGAACTCACCGGAAGGTCAGCTGTGAGCTTCAATCCACCAGTAACGCATATCATGATCGATCCGCTGCTGCTAGGGCCGGGGGAAGGCCTTGCGCAACCTCAGATGCATGCTCATATGGGAAGGAACGAAGAGCTTATGTATGCCATGAACGAGATGCATCTAATTCCGGATACCCGTACACCAATA
This sequence comes from Paraconiothyrium sp. Pb-2020, assembly GCA_022419385.1. Taxonomy (NCBI): domain Eukaryota; kingdom Fungi; phylum Ascomycota; class Dothideomycetes; order Pleosporales; family Didymosphaeriaceae; genus Paraconiothyrium; species Paraconiothyrium sp. Pb-2020. The sequence goes on along the minus strand of JAJUBI010000002.1, from coordinate 5,096,003 downwards.
TCGGTCCCGCCTGAATTTGGAAATATGGGGTATCCAATGCACTTTGCGCCCGTACGACAATCATCGCCACGAAGTTATGGGTCCGTCGACACTGGATCACCTCAATCCGGCATCAGCGCGGCGTCTTCACATCCAGGGATCTTGCCATGCAAATATCCAGTGCTGAAGCCGCTACTACCTCATTTGAGCAACATTATGACGGTTCCGATGGCGTGCGATCTTCTCGAATATTACTTCCAAAGTTCGTCTTCGGTATTCATGGAACCCATATCACCGTACATCCTAGGAACTGTCTTCCGAAAACGCTCTTTCCTGCGCCAACACAAACCGCGGAAATGCAGTCCCGCATTACTTGCGAGCATGCTCTGGATCGCAGCTCAGACCTCGGAAGCAACCTATCTTACCTCGTCTCCATCGGCAAGGGTGACTTTTTGCCAAAAATTGTGGAAACTCGCAATCGACCTGTTGAAACCTTTGGTTCACTCGCCAGCTTCCCACGGATTCGCTCAGAGCCACGTAAACATCGTCAGTCCTGCAGTACATGACGCGTTCGGTGTGGAACGCGCAATGGGACAATTGGAAAACAGGACAGATTCGGCAATGCCACCGACCAGCACCATTGACGACGTGGCAACGTACATGAACCTCGGCGTGGTGACTTCAGCAAGCGAATACAAGGCCGCTAGTCTACGATGGTGGAACGCAGCCTGGAGCCTAGCAAGAGAACTGAAACTGGGAAGAGAGGTACCACAAGAGTCTTCAAAAGATCGGGATACGGGCGACGATACTGAAATCGGAATGTCGGACTGCAGCAACTCGGGCGCGCATATTCCTGCGGGTACCCCCGCAGCTGCTTTGGTCGAGGAAGCAAAAGAGGAGAGACGCAGGCTGTGGTGGTTGCTGTACATGATTGAGTAAGTACCTGTCGCGGGTATATCCCAGTACGTATGCTGATCATACCCCAGCCGCCACTTAGGGCTATGCTACAACCGTCCGCTAGCGATGCTAGACAATGAATGTGAGGATCTCTACCAACCAGTCCCAGACACACTATGGCAAGCCGGAGAATTCTATACCGGAAACTCAGGCCCCAAGAGGAGAGGTCTTTCCTTCCAATGCACCTCGCACGATGTCTTCGGATTCTTCCTACCGCTTATGACCATCCTCGGCGATATCGTCGACATGAACGCACAAAAGAACCACCCCCGCTTCGGCCAGCGCACATCCTGGGAGTCTTTCGAGTCGGAAATTACGCACCAACTCGAGCGGTACGCATACAGTCTCCAGGAATTCAAGACGCAGCACGGCTGCGGTGCACCCGGCGACGACGCCGCGGATCCCATTCGTGGAGAATGTGCCCACCAAACAAGGAAGGTCGTCGCATATGCAACGCACATCATGCATGTGCTGCACATCTTGCTGCACGGAAAATGGGACCCCGTCGCGCTGCTGGAGGACGACAACATGTGGATCTGCTCGCAGTCGTTCCTGTCCGCGACGTCGAGTGCCATCTCCGCGGCGCATGCCGTCGAGGAGATCCTCGAGCTGGACCCGGATCTGTCCTTCATGCCGTACTTCTTCGGCATGGTGAGTACTGCCTCGACCGAACCGTCGGCCCGACATTCGCTAATCGTGTTCCAGTACCTGTTGCAGGGGAGCTTGATTCTCCTGCTGCTTGCAGACAAGCTGTCAACCGAGACAAACGATGGCGTCATTCGAGCATGCGAAACGATTGTGCGCGCCCATGAAGCAGCTGTTGTCACACTCAACACAGAATACCAGGTACATTTCCTCAATATACCCCCTTTTGATCCAAAGCTTACCCTCTCCCAGCGAAATTTCCGCAAAGTCATGATTTCAACACTAGCACAAATAAAAGGCCACAGCCACTCGCGAGAAATGTCGCCCGCCAAACGCCGCGAAGTACTTTCCTTATACCGCTGGACGAGTCTAGGTAACGGTCTCGCGATATGAAGAAAGCGGATGAGAAACCGGCGTCCTCGGCGCCAAACTGTATCATTATGTATCACGGTTCTAGGGATCACATCAGCATAGGAGGTTATTGCTTTCACTTGATACCAGGGACAAAAGTCGCAACTTGCATACCATAGTCACCAGCTTTACCGGCAGGGATGAATTCTTGCTTATCGCTCTTTGCCGATACTCGGGCGGTTCCGCGTGAAACTCATTGCGTGCTGATCATGTAGTGCAGTGTTTGCCACGTCCACGCGTCTTTCCCCCTGCTTTTCCTTCGATTCTCTTGCGCCTTCTCATAGAAGAAGCTTCTCCGCGTAACTGCATCACCGCCGCAACGCCACCGCGTTCACCCCACGCTGTCCCATCCATGTGTGTACCCCACGCCAGCGTCCGGGCTTCAGAACAGCAATTCCATCCGCACGGCCATCGCCTCCCGTTCGACGACTTCTCTCCGAGCTTCCGCTCAGAGCCTTCTCCGAACGCTCAGCTCCGACTATGCACTGCGCGAGAGGTCTTGTCATCATTAGCCCGAGGTCCATGGTTTTTGTTTTCCTCCTGAAGCAGTTCTTTGCTTCGAGGTTCGTTCCCGGCTCCGCTTCCAGCGCCGCGCCCTAGCGTCCGCCGCCGGATGGGAGGTGAGGCGGGGGTCTAGGTGCGGTGCACACCACGCTTCGTGAAAGGAACAGAAAAGCGAAGCGCGATCGGGAGGTGGGGAAGGAGGCTGCGTGAGTATAGTATGGGTAACTTATATTTCTAGGAGGGAGTAGGTTGTTGGGGGGCTGTGGAGAAGATGGTCCATGGCTCGTAGTCTTAGTATAATGGCAGGCCAATCACGTTTCGAACCGCTCATACACGACAGCAGCACAACGTTCTCGTTCGCTCTTCAAATACCCCCTTCTGCATCTCCTAGAGGTCAAGCCAAGGTATACCCCCACCACATGACGCCGCATCAGCACTACGCCTCACCAGCGACATCTGCGCCCTACGCTCCTCCACTCAACATACTAGCCTCGATCCGAATCCCCTCAACATCACCATCCCTCAGCTGCAACACCAACACGATACTCTACATCTACCTATTTAAACTTTCCATTCTCCTCCTAAAATGCACCCCCCAACCTCCATCCCACAAACCCTCTCCAAAATAACAACCCCCTACACCCCCCACCTCATCGCCGCCCTCAACGACCACCACCTAAAACTCGCCATCCTCGACGGCCCTTTCATATGGCACGCGCACGCCGCCTCCGACGAGCTGTTCTACGTGCTCTCGGGCACGCTGCGCATGGAGCTCGAAGAGCGAGAGACAGTGGTGTTGAACGCAGGCGATGTTTTTGTCGTGCCGCGGGGCGTTCGGCATAGGCCCGTGGGGCTCCCCGAAGGGAAAGGGGCGGAGGTACTGGTGGTGGAGAGGGAGGGGACTGTTAATACGGGGGAGGAGGGAGGGGAGAGGACGGTGGAGGTGAAAGATGTGAGGGGTGGGTTAAGCTAGAGCTTGGATCTGCGAGGTGAGATAGATGGGGTGTTGAGGTTTGAGATGTGGGCGTGAAAGAATGCAGGTGTAGCTCTGGGTCGATGGAGCGCAAGCAGGGCTGGGAGAGAGCGTGCACGTGACCGGCGGGTATACAGGTCTAGCTGGGCGTCCTGCTACCATAGTACACGGCGACGAAAGCGGGAAGACGTCATGGCAGATTATTGGGTAGCTGCAAACAAGTTCCGATGCCCGTTTATGCACGACTGTCTGTGTAAACTACCTTGCAGCTGTCACCTCCGCATCTGCATGCACACAATCACGGGGTACCACACGACGCGACAGTGACGTAGAAGCAAAATCTCTATGACATGACCCTGGCTGCTTTTTTTAGCTACGGGAAAGATCCTCGATGGATGCAATGCGCGAAGTCGAAAACGTGCGAATGGATATTGAACGTGAACATTGTGAAGCGGAAAAGGGACACCGTTGGAAGGATCGTAAATGCATCAGATGAAAGGAAAGAGTTTTAGAGCGCTCATAAGCTCTTCTCCACCTTCATCACCTCGGCGATGCCTTCTGCGACGGCCTTGACCTTTTCCTCTGGAAGCCTCTTCAGCGGCTTGCGAGGGTACCCGCCGTATCCGTAGTATGACTGGATTGCCGACTTGGTTCCGGGAATGGCAGCCTTGGTAAGGACCCAGTCACCCTTGCTGAGGACCTTCTGTAGCTCAAAGGCTTCGGTGTATTTGCCTTCTGCCCACAGGTTCCATACCTTGACACATGTCTTGGGGATGACGTTGGCGCCACCAGCGATGATTCCGGAGCCGCCGCTGGCTGCGGTCTGGGCTGTGAAGTCTGCCATTCCACCGAATGCCATGTAACCGCTGCCGTTGCTCTTCTCTGTCACAGAGTTGGTGGCTAGAGCCACGCGTGTGAGCTTGCCGGTATTACCGCATGTGAACTTGGTTCCAACGATGTTGGGGTGCTCTGCCAGCTTGATGATAAGGTCGCTGTCCATGTCGATTCCTGATACGGCGCCCGGGTAGTTGTAGAGAATGACAGGAAGCGGTGAGCCATCGGCAACCTTGGTATAGTATTCCGTGATGGCTTCCTCATCGATAGCATAGCGGTAGTAACTCGGGGGAACTATAAGGACGTATTCGGCACCGGCTTCAGCAGCTTCTTTGATTGACTCAATTGTGAGCTTGATGCCGTGCTCAGAAGCACCTGCAATCACAGGCACATTTTGATATCCGGCCTCGTCCAGAGCCTCGCGGGTTGCTCGCGTGATCGCTGCCTTCTCTGCGCGGTTCAAGTGTACGGCTTCTCCATTGGAACCCATGGTCACGAGTCCAACCAGACCGGCCTCCGCCAGCCGCACTGCATGCTTCTTGACGGTGGGAATGTCGACTTCTTCCGTCTCGGGGTCGAAGAAAGTCATGGTCGGCGAGTAGATGCCGGGTCGGAGCGGCGTGCGCTCTTTGGATTGGCCATTCGCGCCATTGGCGTGGCCGTTTGAAGTCATTTTGAAATTGGAGGTGTGAACAGAAGACTGAAAGAAGCTGCAAAGCAATGCCAGAAATTGGGAATCCGGATGAGAGGGAACGACTGATCAATAGCAGCTCAGGCGTTGCGCAGCTCGGGTCAGCGATTAATATAACAGCGAGAACGGGGCATCGGTGTAAAGTAGGCATCTGGACTCGGCCGCAGCCCAAAGCCATCCCACCCTTCGTTCGCTCATCCATCGTCACCTTTGTCGGGAACTTGTTTGCGCTAGAGCCTTTCATTCGCCGCGAGGGCGTAGCTTGAGTCAAAGGAAGCTAGAGCCGCCTTAGAGAAGCGTCGCGTGCATGAGGGTGGGCCGACCGATTGTCGCAGGCGTGCTCGGGGCCCATTGCGCGAGAAGCGGGACGTGTTGCGGCCTTTTCTACGAGGTGACTAAAATTATCGAGGTCTCATGGGACGAAATACCGACTGTGGCAGAGCGGATGTTGAACATGGCTCACCGCAGCAGCATCCCTGACGCGTACCGGACGGCGGAATGATTTCGCACGAATCGGGCCGCAGAACGAGCCGTGGGGTGCATGTGTCGTGTCTTGGCCTGGGGAAGACAGATTGCTCGAGTCGGCCGTGGAGCTGGACGACGGGATGCCGGCAAAACATGGACTTGTGCCCCTCCAACGCTGCCCCTCCTTCGCGGAAGTAAGATTCTCCGTCTGCGATAGGAGGGGCCATGGCGTACTGTAGCTCTGTGCAGACGCCGATGCAGACGCCGACGGGCGTGGGCAGCAGCGACGTCTCAAAGTGACTGCTCCCCCAACAGCTTGATCCCTTGCTCTTTGCATTGCGCTTCCTCCCAACAAGTCCGAACGCGATACCAACAACAACGGAAGCATGGCGCCTCTCGAAGTGCTCATGGTCAGTTACCTCTCCCCAAGACGGCTAGAACCTCGACGGCTTTCGTCGCAGGATGGACAGCTGCAGGGCGTCGGTTTTGCTTTTGGTGTCAGCTATTGCAGCTATCACACCGCCGCTTGCTTCGGACTCGTCAATGAATCGCCATGCTGACGAGAGGACCAGGTGGGAACGGGGGAGTACACCACCGGCTTCGTCGGCGGAGGTGCGTCGACTTCGGACAAGAAGGTGGGCGTTGTAGGATTGACGCTGTTCGACCTGCGCCGGCGCGGGAAGGTGGGCAACTTGAGCATGGTGGGCGTGTCAGGCGACAAGTTCCCGGCCATTCGTACGTCGCATGGAAGCTGCATGAGCGCAGCGCTGATCGTTACCAGGTCAGCATCTTGAGAAGAACATCTCGCAGGCGTACAATGGGCTGGACGTGTCGTTCTCCGAGTTCCCCAAGGAAGGAAAGCGCGACCCCGACGCGTACAAGGAAGCCATCGACGCGTTGCCGAAAGGAAGTGCCAGTGAGTACCCGCAACCAGCCGATCGTGCCTTCCTCACACCTGCCAGTCACCATCTTCACACCTGATACGACCCACTACCCAATAGCTCTGTATGCCATTGAGCGAGGACACCACGTCCTGGTCACCAAGCCCGCTGTGAAGCTGCTCGAACACCACCAGAAACTGCTCGAGGCCGCGAAAAAGAACAATGTTTTCGTCTACGTGGAACACCACAAGCGCTTCGACCCCGCATACGCCGATGCGCGATTCCGCGCCCAGAAGCTGGGCGACTTCAACTACTTTTACTCGTACATGTCTCAGCCGAAGAGCCAACTGGAGACTTTCAAGGCCTGGGCCGGCAAGGACAGCGACATCTCATACTATCTCAACTCCCACCACATCGACATCAACGAGTCCATGGTTCCAGACTTCAAGCCCGTCAGGGTCATGGGCAGTGCCGCAAAGGGTATTGCGACTGACCTTGGCTGTGACCCTGCCACCGAAGATACTATTACACTTCTAGTCGATTGGGTGAAGAAGGATGACCCCAGCAGGCGTGCAACCGGTGTATACACTGCCGGCTGGGCGGCGCCACAAAAGGCTGGTGTCCACTCGAATCAGTACTTCCACTACATGGCTAGCAGAGGAGAGGTCCGTGTCAACCAGGCGAAGCGCGGCTACGACGTCACTGACGACGACACTGGCCTTCTGTGGTACAATCCGTAAGTCCGATCAGGCCCTGACCTTGGATTCGGTGTTAATAGCGAACAGATTTTACATGAAGTATGCCCCTGACGAGGAAGGCAACTTCGCCGGTCAGACCGGATACGGCTACATCTCATTCGAGAAGTTCGTGGATGCAGTCAATCAGCTAAACGCGGGCAAGGTCACGCTCGAGCAGTTAGATGGCCGCCCGATTCCAACTTTGAAGAACACCATTGCTACAACCGCCATTCTGGAGGCCGGCCGAAGATCGCTGGACGAGAACAGGCCGATCGAAATCGTAGAGCAGAACGGTACTTGGTCGTTGAAGTAGGACGGTTTTACGAGTTGATGAGATGATTATATGTGAATACATTCAAAATTCTATCAATAGTTCACTACCAATATGATTCACCACCAAAAGCAGCTTTTAAATCACAATATCCCAAGACCATAGCAACTGATAAGGCGAGAGCATACATGCACAAACGTTATTGAATGCAAAGTGCTAACATAAGTCACACAGACCTGCTTGCCCCGAGCTGATGTGTTCTCTCCGCACAGGACATTTGCAAACGTAGTTGCCATCGAACATAAGACATAAGACAAAAGCAAAACAAATAACTCAATTGAGCCTCGCAACGTTCCACAAAGAACAGACAAGACATTCATTCTCTTCCGTTGAATACTACGCCGAGTCAACCCAAGCCGCGCCGAGTACCGCACATACGTCATCCTCCACGCCTGAAAATAGCATTGCGATACCGTTCCCGAACATAAATTTATACAGCAAGATCATCACGAATCCGTCCTTCTTGTCCACCAACGAAATCCTAACCATTCCCCTTGTCCTTCTACAGCGTGCACTCAACTGTCCAGCTCACCAGGTCGTACTACCCGGCCCCAATGAGGTGTAGTCCTATTACACGCTCCGGCAGGCTGATGTACATGACATCCTGGGCTGGTACTGAGGCTACGAGCCGCTCATCGAGACTCTTGAGGATGAGCACTTCATCATACTTCTCATCAATGGCGGTTCGTTTGGCGGACATGTTCCACCCATCCTGATAACGGCTTTGACCAAACGGACATTGGCACGGACACATCCGATGACGATGGTAGAGGCAAACACTACTATCGATTCAAGTGGCTGTTCCATCGCGCCATGCTCGATCAGCAACGTGCAATTCGACTCCAGGAAAGCTATACGTATACTGGCGACATCAGAAAAGGTGATTCTAATAAACAAGCAAATAACCTAGAGATACGAGGCCATAGGATTCGTTTGTTCACAGTACTAATTAGTATATCGGCCGAGGGACTTTCAGTTGCGCAAAGGAACGCTGTGCCACCGAATGCTGCCTGTCAAGCCACTGATGCGTTGTTCATCGTTGTGGTTTCCCCGCTGCTTCTGCATGATGGACGAATCACTGACCCACCCTTAGCGCCAATGTATGTCACATTTCGTCCGAATAAACCTTATTTATTACCCAGCTTGGACTGCTGCAGCTCTGTCCCTGCTCTTATCGATGTGCAATCCACACAGCTGACTCCTGCGTGCGTCCGGAGCTCTGGTACCGAATGGAAGACTGTACACGTTGCTCATCTGCACGTTCCGGCCATGGGTTATTCGAAGCGCGTGGAAGTCGCTGGATGAGTAGGCGCGCGAACATCGGGTGTGAGGGTTGTCTTATCCATAAGCTGAGTTCGCAGTGCTCATCTGTTACTCCTTATCTAGCTCATCCGGCATTCTACGTTTAGTGTTTGGCAGAAATGGAGGCGGAAGAGGTTCGACAGCACTTAGAGACGATCCAGAAGGAGGACAAGGACCGGGTTCAGTGGTTGCAGGTACTGTCTCCCAATCCTCTCGTTAGCGACCAGTCTTTGATCAGTGCGAAGAAATTGCTCACTGCGTACTCTGAGGCTGTGCACAGCCTCAAGAATGCAGTTACCGACGCCGAAAACCAGAAAATCGCCAGTCGTGTGTGGTCGCAGAAGAATAAAGAGCTCCATCTTAAGCTTGAAGGGCTCCAACGTTCCATAGTATGTGGCGCGCCGCATTGATGACCAAATGGTGCTTACATTAGTTTCAGGACCGGAGTGCTTTTGTTCTGGTATTGATTGATGCAGATAATGATGGTTACGTTGTATGCTTCCACCTTCAGCCAATGAACATGTCTGACTCGCTCCCCCTAGTTCGATGATAAGTACCTCCTCCGAGGCACCGATGGCGGCCGTGAAGCTGCTCTTGCGTTGAAGTCAGCGTTGCAGCGGGAGTTTCGCAAAGAGTCGCCGAGCATAGCCGAGCTGCCTTTTGTTCTCAAGCTCTATGCTAATGTCGATAACCTCGCGATGGCGATGTCCCAACATGGGATGCACGAGGGTTCGAGTTGTTTACGCGACTTTTGTCGCGGGTTTTGTCAGACCGGTGGATTAAGTGAGTTTATCGATGTTGGTGACGGTGATGATCGAGCCGACCATCAGATCAAAGGTAACAAGGCTCTCCTTGCGCAGTAATGGGCAGTGGTGCTAAACATGGGACAGGAGTGCTGCAGCACTTCCAAGAAAATCCTTGCTGCAAGCACATTGTGCTTGGTAGTTGCCACGATAATGGCTATGTTTGCCAACTCGACGTCATCGGATCTGACAGCTCGTTACGTGATCGCATCACGCTGCTTAAGTCCTTTCAGACCGGCCGGCAGTACGGCAATCTTCCGTTCAGGACTATGCGTCTTCCATCCTTATTCCGAACGCAAGCTTTCCCAACCTCGGCTATCAAGGATGGTGCAAAAATCGGGACAGCGTTGACTACACCTGGTTTGTCTTATGCGGTCCGCGCAGGTGCTTCCGATGGTTTTCCTGTTGAACCTGCGCCACCTTCGCCAACGTTTTCAATCAATCGCAATCGTATACTGGTAAATGCGGGGGGCGAAAGGCTAGACAGGCCCATTGAGAAGCCGACCCAGTTCGCCTTTGAGAACTTCTACAGCAAGAAGAGAAAGCTGGAGGCGACAGGCAAGCGTGGGCCTTGCAATTTTCACTATCTTGGTGGCGGCTGCACCATGACGGTCTTCAGCTGCCAATACTGGCACGGTGGCTTCGGAAAAGCTGAAGTTACTGTGCTGCAGTGGTTCATGCGACATCAGCCATGTGAAAACGGCCTTCGGTGCAAATCCGCGAAGTGCTTTTACGGCCACTCCTGCAGGAATTGTAAACCATCCTGCAAGTTTAGTCCGGAGATGCATGGCGTGAATAGGACTGGGGAGCGTGAGGTACCAAGTGAATGATTAGTGTTCGTGTTGAGGCGCTTTTCTCACACACTCTGAATTAGCTATGTTTGCTTTATCTCCACGATCACGATAATTGGTAGGCACCCGTATCTTACTTTATTGGAGCTATCTATTCATTGAATCATCAAGATAGGTCGGGTGGCTGGTATTAATAAACTATTTAGCACTGCAAATCCATAGATCTAAGTCCCCAGAGCCGCTTGATGTCTAGGACCACGCCCGATGAACAGCTTGGACATCTCACAGCCAACAGAGAACTTAGAGAAGCTAGACGTTACTATTCTTCCCAAATCAGGCTTATCAAGGACAAGATGTAGCAACTCCAAGAAACACTACTAATCACTCAACACTACTGTATTTGTGACGACATCTGTATTGCCTTCACCACTTTTATGCCCATCTGCTACCGTTAGTAATGCTACACCATTGAATCCACATGAACGCTCCGTTACATATAAGGCAAAGGATTTCCTAACATAATGGTGAAATTGATGTTAAACTAGAGTTTATATCCTCCAAGTCTCTCTGAAATGCACCTAGATCCAGGCAACTACTACGTGCCAAAAATTACTGCGTATATATATTTACTAACAATAGCAATATACTAATGCTAATAATAACGCGTGAGAAACTTTGTATGCAAGGCTTCTGTTCTCGGGGTCAGCGCGACTCACGAATGAAATCCACGCGTGTAGGTGAAAAGGAATCTGTCACGTACAGTTTGGCTTGCATCTGAGTAACCATCACAACATATGTCATTGAGGCCTGCTTGCTCGAGACTAATGTGCTTCTCTCGCCAGGTTTGGAAACGCAACTACCATTGAATATAGGACAAGAGCAATCAACTGACTTGCCCGGTGTTGTATGAAGAACAGACAATACATTCAGCTTTGGTCGTTGTATGATTTAGCGAATAAAGTCGAGGCCCGCGTTGGGGGCTTCAAGAGTATGTCTATAGCCCTTGCCCTCGATAAACATAGCACTGACCTGATTCAGAGCTTGGGCTGGCGCCCAACATCCTTGATCCTTCGACGTTTCCTCTTCCCACCGAGCTCGGCAACCGGCTACGTTCGGTCAGCACGCTTTTACATGAGGGTCTCGGCTTCGCCGTACTTCGCTCAGCAAGGGCTCAATGCTCTTCCTGCGGCCTCCATGACGGATCGTTTCCAGTCTAATCTCAACAAGAATGTCCCTACCCGCTTTTGGAACTAGGCTATGAACTGCAATCTTGGCTCTCGCTCGAGCGGGGAGTGTTGGTGTAGTGTAGTGGGCGTTGGATTCGGTAAGGGTGGTGCTTGATGTGTGAAGATCCCCTACGTAGGTAGTGTTCAGTCTTTGTATTTAATGTATTAGTCGCTCGTTTGATATACATGCAAATGAGTACTGGAACTTATAGGCAGAGGGCTCGTGATATGTCGTCACGACAATTAAGTTGATACAAACGGTAAAGTTATATCAAGTTTTTCACCGATGGCATACCACCATATAGCACAAAAGCAAGAGAGAATGGCGACGTCAGTCGCAGATGATGGCTTTGGCTTAATAGGGTTGAAGTCGAACTTCCACCTTGAGTTCTATCTTCACATGAACAATATTGCCCTGACGTACTCTCGTTCGATGTCGCCACAGGCGACCTTCAGTTACATTCTCGGATGGTTTACCATCGTTGCTATTGTTGTAGGAGGATTTACCTTCTATGGTATTCTCGAATGTGGTGCAAACTGCAGTGAGTGAATCGGTGTCCTACGAATAAAGGACTATTCTTCGGATAAGCGTTCAAGATTAAATGTACAAACACATGCTTGAATAGAAATATTTGATGTATAGGAGGCTGGGCCTCAATAGGAGAATCTGATATGTACAGATGGACAGTGTGATCATGATATATACAAGAAAAGAATAGAAGAGAACGCCGAGAACTGAATGAGCGACAGGCCGTGATAATAAGATATTCAGCAACCTCAACCTCATCCCTAACATCCCCTCACTCTTTATACACCAGAATCCTCCTGCTCGATACTGTTCTCCTCTTCGTACGTGTCCCAAGCGCTGCAGTTGTCCTCGAGACGGGTACTATCCGTTATCGCCGCAATCTCATCATACCGCTCCACAAATTGCAGCGCGAACCCCTCGCTCGTGTGCCACCCAATATGGCAGTGCATAAGCCATGCACCAGGGTTGTCCGTCTCGAACGCGATGACCAGATATCCACTCGCAGGCAACATAGCCGTGTCGCGGCGCGGAGGGTTATCCGTAGTCAGCGTGACAGAGTCGCTGGAGTACGTGCCCGAGCCCTGCGCGAGGACGAAGAAGTCGTGGCCGTGCAGATGTATCGGGTGCGGCACGGCGAAGGTCGTTTCGATGACCATATACACCCACTCGTCAGCCGTGGGGAGCTCGATCACTGCGTCGGAAGTCTCGTAGCTGGTATTTCCGTTCAAGATTTGCGAAAGTGTGGGATCGGACCATTCGACGACCATGGTCGTGCTGTTGAGGTACCATCTGAAGAGTGAGTCGTCGTTGAAGGCGACGGTCGCGGCTTCGGTGCTGGTGCTGGATGAGTCGCCGACCGTCTTGGAGAGGTAGGGCACGATGTTGGCGGTTTCGTCGTCGCAGCTGTCGTCATAGTCGTAGGCAGAGGTGGTGGGTGTGCCAGCGCTGTCCCCGTAGTAGATGATGCCTTTGATGTCATTGCTGTTGTCATTTTCGGAACAGGCGCTCTGGGGAATTGCACGGAGCCAGAAGTTGTCGGCGACGGAGGCTTGGTCGGCGGTGATGATGATGTCGTAGCGTTGACCCATGCCGATATCCAATACGGTGGTGTTGTATGGTTCGATGGGGACGAGGTCAGATGCAATGACTTGGAGGGTGTGGTTATCGATGCTGAACTTGAAGTGTGTATCTACAGCAGCATTGACAAGGCGCATGCGGTAGGAAGTGCCGCTGGTGAAAGAGGTGTTGAAGCGGTAGCCGCCTTCATCATAGGTATTGGTACCGTTGATCAAGCCGTTGTCGAGGGTTGGAGGGCCGGAGGATTCAGCGGTAATGTAGAGTTCGTCTACAGTCTGTGGAGAATGTCAGTACATTGTAGATTTGATCTTGAAGGTGCGCCTACCTGATGATCCCAGTCGTTTAGGAAGAGCATCCCAAGGTCCTCATCGTAGTCGGCGGTCGCGGGGCCGTTGATGATGATTCCTCCAAAGATGCCCTCCCATGCTTGCAGAGCAAAGTGCGAGTGGTACCATGAGCTCCCGTACTGGGTAGCTTTCCAGGTATATGTGAGCTGCGAGCCAGGCGCAGTCGGGCATTGGGTAATAGACACAACGCCGTCCTGGTCGTTGGTGTAGTTCTGGCGGATACCATGCCAGTGTATGCTGGTACCGTTCTGAGAATCGGTCAAGGAGTTGGTGACGTGTACGACAACAGTGTCACCCCAATCAGCGAAGATCGTCGGCCCCGGGATACTCCCGTTGACGGCCATCGCCGTGCGGGAGACGCCATCGGGAGCGACTGTGACATCGGTGAGATCGAAATAGTACTCTCGCGTCACCCCAGTGTCAGGAACCTCTGAATGGTGTCAGTAAAATCTCCAATTTATCATCCTTCCGAGGCAACCCAGATTGCAATGTGTGTAGAGTATCATGCAAATCTTGCTGTCATTCAACGTACCCGTATAGTAGTCAGTGTCGATTGAGTAATCGCACCATTCTGAACGAGTGGATGCTGTATTTCCAGAGCATGCAGCTCTTGGATACAGATTGGAAATGAAGGGTGAACGAGGATCATGCTTAGACACATGTGGATGAGCGGACGCGGTACAGAAGACGGCGGCCGCGCCGAAGAAAAAGCCAGAACGCATGTTGATCAATGAAGGAGAAGTGAATGTGACTGTAATGAGAGATGCTGATGCACTGTGTGGATGAGTGGCAATGGTGACTATGCCTCAGTCTTTTATGTTCCCCTCGATATCCTCTCCTATACGATCAGTCTCATAGTCGGCTTTCCCTTTCATCACTAGCTTCGTACATAACATCCTATATTCAGCTTTCCCACATCTGCGCTGCGCACTTGGCGTACGTGGAAGGGCCGACGCGCGGCGTGGGAGCGTTTCGAAACTACTGAAGAACATGGGTTCATAGTAAAGCCGACGCAAGCTCGAGCGCGTGTCTACGGACCGAAAAAGATCGTGTACAGTACTACCGGATGCATACAAGCAGTGACCGGAAGTGGTTGAAGTGGGGCTCACCACCGTGACATGCAGGGGTATACTATCATGAAACGGTTGCGACTGTGGCTGCGCGCATCGGCCCTTTTCCACTGGTTAGGTAGAGTGTTACGCCACTTCATGCAGACAGGGCTGATCGAAACATGGGTAAACGTCGGCGTCATCCGGTGAGAGTACCTCCCATTGGCGATGGCGGTGAAAGGAGTCGTCCATCGCTGACGAACAGCTTGCGTATGGGCAGGGTATGCCTGCTCGAGGACTGTTGTGCAGCAGAATAAGACTACATGCAGCCTTGCTCATCGACCGTACAACTCACCAGATATAAGTCCTTCGCTTCACTCCTTGGTCGACATCACGATCGTTCAATCGCTCCCTACTTCTTTCTTCCATCATGTCTTTCAACAAACTCTCTCTCCTCTGCACCTTGCCACTGCTTGCTCTCGGCGCGAAGATTAAGCGCGCAACGCCCGATGAGTTTGGTCTTTTCGGATACGGTGATGGATTCGGAGGTTTCCCATTGTTTTACGCTGATGGTAAGCTCCTGTGTCAATCGAAGCCAGCAAATCTCACAGTCCACAGGGTATGCGTACTTGGGTGAACCCGCATCTTCAAACAGCTCGGATCCTGCCGTCGTAACGTGTAAGTAGTACCTGTCACAAACATCATGGTGGGAAGCTGACTTCCTCGTCAGTCTCGCCCAGTGGCTCTGGCACCTCGCAGAGCTGGATCGGAAACCCTAACACGACGCTCACGAACTACACCGTGTCGTGGTCCGATGTGACCTTCGCTGTGCCTTCGGACTCAGCTTCAGATAAACGCATCCAGTTTCTCTCCAGCAATGACACCGACTCTGATATGACCACTACGGGCTTTTACTTCTACGGTCACACCGCCTTTGTGATCAAAGATGGCCAGTTGGAGAGCCCGTGGTATGCTCTTCAAGTCAGCGAGCGTGTTCATGCTCTGTACTGGAACGACACCACCCTTGGGCAGGTACCTGTCATCCTGAGGAACATAGCTCCTTCCAACCCAGGCAATGTGCCGGGAATTTCTTCTGAGGAGTAGATCCGGAAGACTGCTTCCAGGATGCCGATGGCTTTTCTTCGTGTACATAGTTTGTTAGTCTGTTGAGAGTCTTAGTTCAATTCGATTGTCTTAGGCGGAGCTTGCGCATCGATAACTATCAGATGCCGCAACACGCACACGCTCGTTAGCAAAACTCAATTCTCGACGAATCAATACCGTTAGCGATGTTTAAGCCGGTTTCTGGAGCTTGCGCGTGATCCTCGAGGCCATGTGGAGGTGCGATCTGGCGGTGATCCCGCTCGGCGATGCTTCCTGGGCGAGGCTTCGCTCGGGCACTTGCACTATACTATCGGGTACCTGCAGTGGTGGTTGCCTCTGTCGGAGCACGATGTCCATCATAGGGTGTTGACAACGTATGTCCTGGGGGGGAACGACACGCGTCGCGTACCAAGTGGGCGAGATCGGCAAAAAGATATCCTAGAGTACCCGACTGGAACCAGGAACTGACTGTTTCCCATAGCGAAAGGGGTGGAAGATTTCGCCTTGCCCTGCAATGCCCATGGTTGATCGCCGTCGGAAGGTTGTAATCAGAGTTCTCTCTGCGGACCGGGCGTGATAGATGAAAGTCTAACATCAAGTCGATCCCATTTGCTGGGATGGCAACAAAGCTCACTTCGGTGCAGAGTCTGCAAAGCGCCGAACATGTTTCTTGGATGCATGTAAAGGGGTACATGCATAATGTTTGATCCTTGTGAAGGAGTGAGAGTCGTCGGGCCGGCCCGAATGAACCAGCACGTGACCTTAACGCCAAGCCTTTTGAGCCCCTCTTCGCTAAAGCGGCAATCTCCGCGCACCGAGACTTGTGAAATTTGCGTCGAACTTTCGATCTGCCTCATCACCAAACACCACACGCAATCTTCGAGGAAAGCCGACAGATTCAGCCATCATCATGGTACGCCTCTCGCATGCGCAATTCTCGCATTGCAATCCCAATAACGCCCGCTAACTCACCACGCAGTCGGACGGAGAAGACAACCAGTCCGTCGTCGCCGCCGAGGAGGTTGAGGTTTCCGCCGATGCCTCCGCCGGAAAGGGCCAGATGTCCGTCCTCGAGGCGCTCAAGGGCGTTCTCAAGCTCGCTCTCATCCACGACGGTCTTGCCCGCGGTCTCCGTGAGGCTTCCAAGGCGCTCGACCGTCGCCAGGCGCACATGTGCGTCCTGAACGAGGCTTGCGAGGAGGAGGCGTACAAGAAGCTCGTCGTTGCGCTCTGCTCCGAGCACAAGATCCCGCTTATCAAGGTTCCCGATGGCAAGCAGCTCGGCGAGTGGGCCGGTCTCTGTACGTGGAAATCTGCATTCATGAGGGTTGCAAAGGCTAATAGTGAAACAGGCCAGATCGACCGCGAAGGCAACCCCCGTAAGGTCGTCAACTGCTCCTGCGTTGTCGTCCGTGACTGGGGTGAGGAGTCTCAGGAGCGCAGCATCCTCCTCAACTACTTCCAGACCGAGCAGTAGACGTCTCCATAATCTTGATTCGACATTCCACGTCTTCGACGATTTCCTTCGGCTCGGTTTGCGCTGCGGCTAGCATGGCTCGGAGTACGGCAGGACGGATGGGATTTGGCTAGGACACTATGTGGGGTTCGAGCTATGGATGGGATGTTCACAATGCATGGATTTAGACAGCGGCTTCACGCACGTTCGTACTACAAAATACATGGATGGATCGCGCAAACTTTCACATGCCTAAGTGCAACAATTGGTCTTCGCGCTTTGATCGTGTTTCAAGTGATTACCAAATGCGCGTCGCCATCGTTCTTATTATCCGGAATGGGAACGTCTGGCCGTACATCAGCAGCACGTTATGATGCCACTCCGGCGGACATTGATTTCAACAAGCCAAAACTCAAGATGCTCCAAGCAAATGGTATTGTTTGTAACACATCTGTCTTCATCCATATTATAGTCCCTCTCTCCTCTCATCCTCTAAACACCCAAACCTCATGCCAATGCACCATCACCTCCTGCCTTACCTATTGCTCCAGGCTCTCACTCAGTTTACTACTTGGATCTCGTTCAATGCCTAGATGCAAGGATTGATACGATTGATGGGAACAGATCGATACCGCACAACATGGTATAGGAAGAATCCTGTCGAACAGATAAACATAATTGGTGGGTTCCGATACTAAAAGTATAGCTACGTCTGATTTTAGTTTCGAATAGTCTTCTCTGCCACAAGTCTGCTTCCCTTCATTAAAGTCGTCACTCTTAGTATACCTAAGTACTACTCAAAGACCTAGTCTGTCTCACCCAGCTATCATTCTTCCTCAACATGGATCTTGTTACGGCCCTTAAGACTCTTAACTCTTAACAGCTATGACCGCATTTCCCTAGCTTCTTTGCATACTTTTAGAGGTATGACTTACCAAGTGGTGTTAGGGCAGGCGGAAGGTAGCCTAAATAAATAATAGGCCTACGATATTCATTAAAGAAGGTTTTACGAGTATTATATACATTGTAACCGGCAAATTTTATGGATCACCTTCTGGAGTCCTTTTATGTAATTGCTGTGAAGCCGGATATGCGCACGAACGCAGTTTGAACCAATATTTCAAGGTCCGATGCGTGAAGGAAAGCTCATGGACTGGAGTACTTACGGATTCTGCAGACTCCGCTACCTTTGCGTACATCACGACCAGATGCCCGGACAAACGGAAGCAAGGAGAAGATAGCATCACGGGTAGGTTGGAAGAGGTACGGAAGGAGGGAGAGCTTAGTGCGGAGGAAGTGGGAGCCATCCATATACGTATATTGTTAACAGGACTCGAAGAAGGTAGAGAGAGATATTCTGTGGGGGATAGTAGGTTGTCTCCCTAGAGCAAATAAAGTGCAGCGGCCCCAGTCCTACTTAGCATTGAGTCTTTGCTTCAGCTTTCGCCCCACACGTAGAAGGAAAAGGCTACCATGTTCTGGCTAATCCGAGTTTTTCTACCTCAGAACAAAGTCAAGGCTGAGTCCTCGTTATGGCGCTTTCCTCTCCCTCTTCCTTAGCATCACTCGCTTTATCTGCCTCTCTCTAAAGCGGCCGTGGACACACTCGATGTCCCCTGTGCTCGTTCCTCGGACCACAAATCATTCTCGACAAATACCATGCTCCGGCCTCTCGATCTCCGCGTAGCTTAACAAATCTATACGGACACTAGGCCATGGAATTTTCCTCCTAAGCATGGAAGTTTACTTTCTAAAAAAGCGCCGAGCATATGCAATGTCTTTACTATTCTTCCCACCATCATGGTCAGCCGAACTTCATGCTCTGACCGCCCCGGTCTCCGCCTCACATGAAATGATACACTTTAACTGCTATGGCGGGTTCCTCCTGAGAACGGATGTTCACTCTCAATCAACCAACCACGCAATCAATGTCTTTTTGATCGTGGCTCTCTGCACCACAAAAGCCCACGCGTTTGCAACCATGTCTTGGCTGCTCATACCTCGCCATCGACCGAAAACATTCTCTGTGGCTCCCCATGCTCTGAGACGGTCTGTCCGCCTCTTAAACTCAAAGACCAGCAGGCCCACCCGATGCCCCCTGTCTCCGGCCTTCCGGGCCAAAACAGTCGTTGTGGAATATCATGTTCTGGCCGGTCTAGTCTTACGCTCCTGGAACAAAATGCACAAAGCTAGCATGGAATGTCGGCTTGCTCTGCCCAAAGACCACGGTCAATCAGAACGACACCGTGCGATGATATGTCTCTCTCACTGGAATTTTTATCAAAAAGGCAAACTACGAAGCTCATGTTCTGCACTGGTTCGACTTTGTCCTTTCTGAAATAACTTGGGCGGAAACTGCGGCATCTACGCTTCTCCCTTCTTCGACCTACACTATCAAAAACACAGTCAAGGAGCGCATGTCGGTTTCCCTGTGCCGGACTTTGTTGCAGAAGTCTTGAGACTTAGTATACATGGTCTGGCGAGTCCGAACCTGCCTGCGAAATGGACATGAACAACGACGGTGAGCTACAAAACATATCAAAAAAAAAGATATGCTCTCGAATTCTCTGCCTAGGTTATTGCTCTAAGTGGATTGCCACATGCATCATGCGTCTGCACTGACCTGGTGCCAAACGGTCCCAAACCCATAATAAATGTTCTGTCGAATCCGACTTGCAACCTAAATTCATGCTGCGCATTCATGTCTATGTCCTCCTCGCTCCTTCCGCACTCCAGAAACCAACAAAAGTTCTTATCATGTTCCTGTGCGCTCGACCGTAGTTCAACAACACTAACTACGGCCCTCTATGCTGGCTGATTCGGACCCTTTCCTCTAGCTACAGAATCTGCAAAGCTAGAAATCAATGCCTTCTTCACCTTCCTACACACTCAAGCTCAAAAGTGCGGAGCGGAAAAGCTATGTCTCCTCCACGCCGAGTCGTATTGCAAAAGTTTCGAGCCCAAGACATTCATGTTTTGACGAGTCTGACCTGCATCCAAATCCGGATGGCCAAGCAAAATGACTGCGTCCTTCTCCTCGTCTTACACTCCAAAAACGAGAGAAAGAGCCGGCATGTCTCCCCTTCTGGGCCTTGCTTCAAAAACACCAACCATGGCTTTCTATGCTGGCTGGTCCGACCCCACCCTTGGAATCAAATTGACGAAGCCTGAACGCAATGTCTGCTCTGCTCCCCTTCCCAGCTCACAAGCTCAAAATCCTGGACGGAGGACGCTGATATCTCCTCCTCTAAGTGTTGTGCTAAAATTCCGAGCTATAGACTATAGAATCTGGCGTGTCCAAGGCGCTGCAACTCAAATGCACCCATATCGATTTCATGTCTGGTTCCCCTTTCCAGAGGTATATAAGAAGAATCTGGAGGGGGGAACGATGCCTCTTCCGCTGAGTCTTATTCCGAAAACCATAGCATAAACTCTTGCATGTTCTGGCGTGCCCTACCTGCTGCACCCAAAATCGAACAGGAAGATATTCCATGTCTGCTCTCCCTTCCTGCCCGAGCCAACCTTAGAAGACAGTAGGGGTGACATAGATGTTTCCTCCGCTAGATCTCGTTCGCTTAGGATATGTTCTGGCGAGTCCAAACTGCTGTAAGCAAATACTAACGGAAAGATCATCATGTCTGCTTTCTTGTCCCATCTCTACACAGGCTTTAAAAGACAGGATGAAGAATCCGATGTATCTCCGGGATGGCTCTTGTTGCAAACGCACAGTACAAAGCCTGTATGCTCTGGCGTGTTCGACCTTCTGCAACCAAAATCGACAAGATAAGATACCATGTTTACTTCCCCTTGCCAGCTACACGAAAACTAAAAAGGCTATGAGATTTGAGCCCATGTCTCCTCTGCACTGCATCTTACTTCAGAACCGATAACTGCAATGCTGCATGCTGGCTGGTCTGGACCCCGTCCACGAACAAAACATTCGAAAGTGATATACAATATCTGCTCCCTTTCCCCAGCATACAAGCTCAAATGAGTACGGAGATGAGTCTGATATATCCCCCGTGGGGACTCCTCCCAGAATATCCCCTCAATCAATACATGTCTGGCGAGTCCGAGCTGTAACCAAATTCCACTTGAGTGAGGATCATGTCTGCGAGACGAGGGAGGCGGACATCACTCTAAAACAAAAGCCGTTTTCGGCAATGTCTGCCCTGCGCTGGATTCCGGACCAATGAAATCAGAACTACAGACGGACGATGTTCTTGCGCGTCCGACGCTCTGCAACAAAAATCCACCTGAGTGAAGATCATGTCTGCGAGGCGAGGGAGGCGGACCTCACTCTAAAACAAAAGCCGTTTTCATTTATGTCTGCCCTGCGCTGGAATCCGGATAAGAAATCTAACAATAACCCGATGATGTTCTTGCGCGTCCGACGTTCTGCAACCAAAACGACACGTACGAGAACAAGTCTGAGTTTTGGGGGACGCATTCTAAATCGACAAGAATGCATGTGATGTCTCTCTGCTGGCTTGGTCCAAAAGAACACTCTTCAATTTCGTATGCTGCCTGGATCGCATCTCACTCTAGCACCTTCCAATAAAGACGAGGAAATCATCATGTCGCCCCCCTCTGGCTTCCAAATTATATCAACGTGCGTAGATGCGCCTCTCCTCGTGACGCCCACAAAACAACTTCTCCCATCATCAAGCCGAGTGAGCACAACCAGCACATCCAATCACCTTCAACTCCACACCATACCCTCGGCCTCCCGGCCCCTCCGCCCACACACCCCCGCCCTCGCCGCGCACCCCAGCAAGTAAACCACTCTTGTACATTCCCGATGCGCGGACAACCCACCACTCCACCACACCCACATCAGCCACGTTCCGCTCCCATTGGGCTGGAGATGTACACGGCGAGTCCGGAAACGATTTTCGGGGGAGTGCGACGTGCTGGTGTGCTGGATACTTCGATTACAACGCATACTACTTCATACTTCTCCATCAGGCGCACATCTACCCGTGCTCTATCTACCCTACTCTACTCTACTCTACTTACTACTGCAAGCATGCAGACCCAGTGTCCCAGCATCGTGCTGTCCTCTGGTGCGTACGAGACAAGCACCGACGGTTCGGACTTCGCACGGTTGCCGTGCGCCCGGTATGTGGAGTGAGTCCGGCGTTGTGGAAGGCTGCATCTGATAAGTGCAGGCAACGGGGTCTGGATGGGAGTATTTAGATAGACACTGTGGCGCGCGGAACGTCCGTCGACAATACAGAAACACAGGACAGGACTGGATTGCTGCGATGTCAGCGTTCGCGCGGGAATGGGATTGGGAACATGTACAGTCCATGTCCGTGACATGGACTGCCACATTGCGCATATACAGTAGTCTACCGTGCAATCACGAGCGGCATCTGCGCCCCGTGTGCGTTACCACGTGAATGCACATGCAGGAACGAGATGCGGTCTCGTTCCCGGACGAGCGTTGGCCTGCCGTCTGCAGATGGAGCCGAGCGTTTAATCACCGTTATCCCACGCGTGCCGTGCCTCTACCTGCACCCTCAAGCTCGCTGCGAAGTGGGTCGCACCCTTCCACGCCAGCCTCGTGGAATTTCTAGAAGGCCCAGCACCCACACCGCTGGGCTGCCCTTCAGAACATCAATGCACACGCGCACTGAGCCCTCCGCATCGCATGAAGCGCACGTGTCTTTGTCTCTCAGAGTCAGTTTCATCTCGGGTGAAGTGCGTGGAGTGATGACTGGAGGCTCTAACGCCTGTAAGCGGAAGGCGAGCGACGGCTCCGCGCCTGATCAGCACACCTTGCTCTTGCGAGGCGAAGCGGAAATGTCACCAGGTTGCGGATGTGCTTCACAAGGGGATCAGTGCCGTGCCAGCCCAGTCAGGAAGCCGTTTCACGGCCCGGCATGCACGCTCTTGGCCACTTGCCCATTTTGTAAGTGATATCCTGCGCTAAGCTTCCCCGAGCGCGCGGAAACTGAACCGCAATCCCTCGCAGCGCTAACGGCTTCAGGAGTCGAAGGATTCATGGAAGCAGCCGTTATTTCGCAGGGAGCGGGTGGTTAGCGGCTCCTCGCTGAACGTTCCCACTTTGGACCCACGCAGACGCGGACGGATAATAATCAAAGAAAGTTGGCTGGGACAAGGGTCGTGGATAAGGCTGAAGAACTTTGGAAAAAGAAGGCTGGAAAGGGGAACGTCTGTGCTGTTATTAATTTTCTCGCGCTGGGGCCATGGATCCGCAGGGTGCGAGATTTATGGAGGAACGTGTCATGCCGAGGATGCTCATGTTGTCGCGTGTACATTAGCAGGCGAGATAAACCTCGAGAAGCATGTGTTGTGATGTACGCCTATCGTGTAACACGAGACAGGTTTGTAGTTGGTCTTGACAAGATGTAAAAAGAAATGTGACGTGGGATATTGCGAGAGTGTTTCATTTGTGGCTTAGGATTCGCCGTTTGATGCTTTTGTTGGTGTGGTCGTCGAAGCGAGTCGGCTGCCGTTACTGTGCCAGCAATCAAATCCTTCGTCCGCACACCCTAACAGTCGACGTTCCTTCGTCGCACGTTGGTGGAGAGTTGGTAGCGTGGGATCCTTCCGATGCCCGCTCAAACCGTGCGGCGATCTGTCATGACCCTCACGATGCTGCCTGGTCCTGCGATTTCGACGAGCTGCGCTTGTATTAGTATCTGCCGCAAGTGCTTATGGCGATCCTCTCAAAAAGCCAACTTTGCTGTGTTGGCGGGATGGGACGCTAGTCATACCTTTTCATGCCAGCTCAGCAGCACGCTCATGGCTTGACCGCCGCCCTCGCCGCCGCCGCGGGCGTGGATCTGAGAGAAACCAGTTGCTTGGGGGGTGATGTTGCGTGTGGAACTCGCTGCGTTCGTCTGTGCCATTCCCTTGTATCTTCCGTACACACCGTCAGCCAAATCTACTCATGATCCGAGCACGAGACCATCTCGGACATAGACAGTTGCGTGACAATTGAAAAGGTCACGCCAAAGGGTGACCGAACTAGCATCGTGTCTGCTTTGGGTAGGTGGAGCGTACATATACTTCATAAGCACGTCCAGTGCCTCTGTTCCACCCGGTGAGCTGTATATTTGGCTTAGTATTGGTGACATGTCGGCCTGACGAATGGACTGGAGAATCTCGATAACGGTAGCTAAGTGGACATCCTATAGAATAGTGAGACAAAAGTCAGCCTAGTCTCTCTTCTTGGGTGCTTGTACGAGGGCAAGAGCGACCCGTCCAGGTTGCTGGAAGCCCGGGTCCCAATGTGACGGAGGCATGGCCACGGAAGAGGCCGATTAGGGAGAGACATGGACCGTAGGGTTCTGCGTGACTGCTGGGGAATCTGGCACAGTGTTTCTGGAGAGACGAGGTAGCAGCATGCCGTGACATACCTTGCCCTGAGCGTCTGCGCCATATGGCGGGTTCTCTAGCGCACCCTGGAGCGCACCTGGGTTGTCTCCGCCTCGTAGAAGCTGTCGGATCTGCCCTGCGAGCGACTGGACATCGGCGGTCGACACGGGTGCAACGGAGGGGGTGAGAGAGCTGAGGTCGAAGTTGGCGGGGGAGTCGGGGTCGAGCGCGTCGATGTTGATTGTGCGCCAGTTGACGTTGGCCATGGCGGTTTGTCACGGTGTAGGAAGCGGCGGGAAGGGTTCGGCGGTCGCAGGGCGTGCAGCTGCAGGCGGTGGCGGTGGATGGGCGCTGATGTCGTGGGTCGAGGTAGCATACGTCCCAAGAGCTCAGCGTGGGGTTCTCCACCATGAATGCCAAGACATTGAGGCTCCAGCCGGAGCTTTTGGAAGACACTCATGTACCTCAGCACGTCACGCAAGCAAGGGTCGGCGTCTCGAAACAGATCGGAGCACAACGGTCGGCTACGGAAAGCCTATCGACGGCACGGTGTGGAGACGCGCGGCGTCGCGGGTGCTACGAGCCTACTGCATGGTCACTGCAATAACACCAAGGCGACGGTGAGAAGAACACTTTGTGTAAATTGGTCAATTATGATAAGTCTATCGATCCTGGCCGTGTCGCGAGACACGAACGCAGGTACCAGGAACCAGAACCCAGGCAGTTCCTCCGTCTAGTGTACATCGTGCGGCGCGACATGCCATGGTCGCTGCCCAAGATGGCCGTCCACTGAATGCAAATCGTGAGCTGGTCGTGTGTCTGCGGATTCGCCAGCCCGCGAGCTATAGTACAAAGAGTCCACGCCCAGGGTGAGCCAGTGAAGGCGGGCGTGGAAGATCTATCCAGATATACTACTGTAATGAGAGAAAGAAATAAAGTCCGATTTTGGTATCCGATGCCTGGGCCTTTCCTAGTCTATAATGAAAACGCCGGTGAGAAAGACTTTTCGCAAGGAGATGCTGTCGCTAAAAGCAGGCAAGCAAGGAGATGGCAGGCCGAGAAGGAGTCGCAGGAGTCGCTCGAGGAACGTGGAGCCGGTAACGCAGGGGGTATTATGGCACGCTGAGAAAGGAAGAGTCGCTAGGTATTAAAAAGGGCGTAATCCCGAGGGAAGTAGAAGCCGAACCGATGCGCCAGAAGATGAGTGACATGGAAGGTTCGGCAGTGTACGGGGTTGTGTTGTGGTGCGGTGCAGTGCAGGGCAAGGCTGCATAGCTATATTGGTCAGTCAGGGTGTTCATGCAAGGCGCTGCGGACCCTGGCAACTTACGAATGCGATTGTTGGCATCCCCCAGTTTCCAGTTTTCCAACGAACACCGAGGCCGAATCAAGCAAGCTAATCGACGTGCCATAGAGGATGGCGAGCGAGAGAGTGCGCAAGCTGGTGGTCATTGGGCCGAGACGGCTATTGTCTCTTGGGCTTTGGTGGCGGAGGCTTTGGCGTGCCGGTTGTATCATAAGCACCGCGGCCCATGTTGGTCGACTCGGAATCTCTGAGTATCATGGTGATTGTGGGGACGGCGGCTGCTTTATATGTCAGTGATGGGTTTCACGAGACGTCGAATGCCCGGCAGGGCGGTATTGACTCACAGGAAAGTGTGCAGAAGGGATCGAAAGAGTGGCGTCAGACGGCTGATTTGGTGTGCGAGGGAGCAGGCAGACCAGAAAAGGGACGGGCGAGCGAGGGTGAGGTGTCGGCGACGGAGACGCAGTGTTTGGGGTGCGGATATGTGTACCGGGTCGTGTTCCAGAGACTACAGCCGGGCAGCGCTGGCAATTATTACAACGAGGACACTAGGTGCCGGTCAAGGAGTGTGAGAGGGTAGGATAGTGAGGGCAGGAAAAGAATTCCGGCCGGGCATGGCGTTCCTCATATAAGGCGGCGCTCGTTAAGGGGCCTGTCTACTGACTCTGTCGGCTGGGCCAGCGACGAGACAAATGGAAATGAGCGACAGTGCTTTTGCTATCCAAGCGCACTCCATGACGTGCCGGGAGACAGGCCCCGATGCAGCGCGGCAGGGAACACGTTGAAACAGCCCCGAGAGAGCCGTCCCTTTGCCAGAAATTGTGCAGCATGGATCTGCAGCTGAGTCCCAGCACAAGGGTTGACTTCCTTGCTAGCCAGGGGTCCTGCTGCAGCGCTAGACGACCCTAACGGCCTGCGAGCGCGCAGACACCACCACCGCCTGCTCACCACGGCTGACGCCTCTCCTGGCCGGTGGTGGGCTATCTGACGGCGAGATCCATCCCACGCGGGCTGTCGCTCGGCGGTGTTGTCTATATCAGAGCGCGGGCTGAGATGAGACCGACCGTGTCAGCGACGTGTCCGGCCACCACCACGCCGTCGCCGTGTCGACGCTCCCGTGTGTGTGCCTGCGCTGACGAGCCGTGGCCGACCTGACCTGGCTCGACGTGACTCGCCCGCCCGGCGCCAGAAGGCTCGCAGAAGCGCCTTTGGAACTCTCGACGACCCGCCGCGCCGCGGCTCTTCTTCCCCGTCGCCCTCTCGAGCACTGCCCTGTCCCGGGTCGTTGGAATGAGTGCATTTCGCTGCGCTCGCTCCAGCCTCTCCGCCATGGAATGCACGGCGTCGCCAGCGGACGTTGCATCTGCGCCTCCACCGCACAATTCTTACTCGCCCGCGAGACGCTGCCTCGTCGGTGCCGTGCTGGCAGGACGCCGCGCTCCACGTGGGCGTCTGTCACTGCACCACCAGAAGCCGTCAATCTCGTTGCTATTCCTGGCGCCCTCCCGATCGATGCCATTCTGACCACACCTCGGGATGCACCTGTGCCCGTCGCAGAGCAGCACACAGGCACCGGTGTAGACTGGTCGTCCATACGACAGTGTGCGAAGGACAGGGCGCACCACGCCTTGCCGTATCGGGAACCTTGTCGGCGTCGCTTGGCTATATCCTTCTAGAAACCGACTAGAAGGCGTTTGATCAGCCGCGCCAGAGGATATCCAAGTGATTGAGTCTTGCCAGTCAGTGCCGGTCACCACAGAGGGCTGCGCTGAGATGCGACGGGCAAGCGCCCGTGGCCTGGCATCGTGGCCAACGAAGCGCACCTGCGCCGTCGTCTGTGGTCGCACGTTGCGCTCGTCTGCGGGAGCGATCGCTGCAAGCCCGCCCAGGGGAATGGAAGCTCGCTGCAAGCATCCGACCTGCAGCGCATGGATCTGCGTCTGGAAGCGTTTCACGCACAGTCGCGTCTGGCTTTGTCCTGTGCCATGAGAACCCGCCTTGTCGTCTGCTGCTTGCTTCATCACGGCGGCGATTTCACTTTGCTTTGCGCATTAGGTCCGCTCAGGCTGACTCCTCTCATATCGATAGACTTGCAATAAGCATGTCCATGTCAGACATGGCCCTTGGGTAAACACAAAACACGCAGCTACCAATAGCATAATTCGCACTACATCTTCCGTGCGATTCGCCAGGACCAGCCTCCGCGCACAAATATTGGCATATATCGACAGGGGCGGGAGCAGCAGAGTGAGACAGGCACACACCAACACCGAATTGCTTGCTCGAGAGTCAATAACCCGCTACGTCAGCTCACTTTGGCCGTCCAAGCCGTGTTTCCATAAAGTGAGGGAGACCTGTTCCCTGACGCGGCGCCTGTTGCAGCAGGCGGTGGAGGAGCGCGCGGCTCGTGTTACCAGCTCCATCGCTGCTCGCCTGTGGCCGTTGGTCTGCAAGCTCCCCGATGCAGGCTGCTCTTGACGCCCTTCTCCACAGAAAAGTTCTGCTCTCGAAATTGCAGCGCTGGCTGCTGCGCGGGGAGTCGGGAGCGTGGGTTTCGCAGCGGAAGCCAAAGGATAGGGCGCGCTAAGTGCTGCATCTCTCGCGTAGGTAGCGGGCTCCATCCCCGTGGATCGCAGCCTGCAAAGGAAACCCTGCCGACACGTGGATCGCCTTGTGTCTGGGAAAGGGGCGAGCATCCGCTGGCTGATCGCTGTGCTGTCTGCGCTGCTCGTGTGCCGCCGTGCAAGACGGCGACCATGAGTCTCCTCACCGCGACGGAGTCATAATTCCCGTCTCGTTCGGCCCGGCCTCCAACCTTCGAAAGCGTCCAGGAACACAGGCGGCCGGGACGACAACCGCGCCCATTAGCCGGTGGAGCTCGTCCCCGATCAGGAAATATGGCTTGGAGGATGCGGCCCAAGTTGCATTCTTGCAACGTTCCACCGGCCGGACGGGACGTAACCTGCCTTCTCGAAGCAGCACCTGGTGAGCGGAACAATCTCAGCTTCGTCGACTGCGGCCAGAGAACGGCCAGTCAAGCCACCTGTGCGAGTCGAGACTGTCTGCTGTCCGCATGTCAAGCTGGATTGCGATCAGCCACAGGCAAGCTTTGTTGCATCTTCAGCAGTATTGCGACTCTGTGCGAATCAAAGTCCTCATCGCATCCATCGCTAGTCAAACGAGCTACACCTCTGTTTACCCGGTAACAGGTACATCTTTGTGCTTCGGCAGCTGCTGTGCACCCTGCCGCGGCCACCCCAGCTCGGTGTCCTGCGTCATCTCATCATCACGGCATGGAAATCCGGTTGCCTGCTGCAGCAGCAAGTAGGTACCCGACCAGCACTCGCAAGGCGAACGACGAACGCTAGTTCTCCGTCTGCGGGGCGTTCCTGTAGCTACGCCCTTTACCTTTTCCCCACCCAGGGACAGCCAGAAACGGCTGTCACTCTCGTCCGCATCGGTCGTCGCACTCCACCAACAGCCAACCCAAAAGTCAACATCGAAACATGGTTTCACAATCCAGGGGTCAACAAACACTACAGGACGCTACTGTACGATCCGGCTGCCTAAAACGTGCCTTCGTCGTTCGGTCGCATCGCGGATGTGGGACGGCGCCGTCGCTAACCCGACTATCGAACGCGCCGCTGCACGTCTAAACGCACTGCGAAACTCTCCACGACGACTCTTTCAAACGCTAGCGAAGGAAAGGAGGACACATCTATCGCTCGTCTTACCTACTCTCATACCGAAATAGACATGACTGCTCCTGCGACGAGGCGATAGTAGCTTTGGGATCTGCTAATACGGTCGAATCCCGCAGCCCGGCGCGCCATCCGGCCTACATCTACAGGCTCACGGGCACACCTTCCAACAACCACGCCCAACAAAAGATATGCAGCCTGCACTCAGCTCACCTGCAGCGCAGCAGCGATGCAGCCCAAACATATCGATCGCCAGGCCCGTCTCGCGCGCTGACTGACTTCGGTCCGTCTGCGAGCATTCAGGGTGAAGAAATACCGATCGTCCACACGTATCTCAGACGTTCTGCCCAGCCCTGCTAATCAGCCCTACGAATCCCCAAGCGAAACCGCAACCCCTACACCCGCATGCATATCTACCCTCTCCAACGCGCCCACATGATTTCTAATATACATCAGCCTCGTCTAAACACCCCCTTCGAGGCCTTGCTCGCACCTCTCCACGCGTTCGGCACACTTTCTGAGCTCAGCAGTCTGACATAACGCACGAGGCGAAGCGGTCAGCCTCCTGCTGCATGCTCACATCTACGCATGCAGCCCTTATCCAACTCGCACTTATTTCGCACGTAAACGTAAACGGTGCGGGAAGCCGCGTCACTCCCGTAACCTCCCCGTCTAGCCCACGTGTGTCCCCGCCCGTCCCTGACGTTGCCTTTCCGCCTTGCGGGCTCATCCGCCCCGTACCAGGGTGGAGGTGTAAGCTGCGATATGGGCTCGGCATGACAGGATGTAAGGCTGAGGTGAGGGAGTGGGGTGAGGGACGTCGGTGGGGTGTGCTGATGCTGAGTGAGTGCGTGGCCGAGCCGGAGGGCCGGGAATACAGACTACAAGTGTGGTGTGAGTCTCGCGGCTCTCGCGCGACACCGCTTTTTGGAGTGTGTGTGGAAGGATGGGGAGGCGGGATGGAGGGTAGCGTGGCGGTGGGACGTCGATGGGGTGGGTTGAGTCATATTTGATATCGTGTAGACGGCACCTGGGGTGTTGAGGGTTATTACAGCATTTTATGGTATAGACGAATTCGCCGATAGACGATTTCGCTCGGTATAGAGAGGCCTAGTTCCATTATCCTGCAGTTGATTACGCAGAGAAAGTACCAGCAGGCAGCAGCGTAGACCAAACATACACGTACCCGTCCTATTCCTAAATGCTACAACAAAAGCACACGCCATTCCAATACACGTGTACTTCGCCCTCACACATCCCCGCCCAACCTCCCCGCTAGCTACAGACCGAGAAACAGAACGGGCTTTGCTGAACCCTTTCCTCTCCCTTGCACTATCACCTGCAGCAGCGTAATTCCCCTTTCTAAATCCCTCCAGAATAATACAAAATAGTAGTCTCCTTCGCAGGATCGATTCCAGATACGTGAGGAAAGTAAATATCTGTATCTGTCCTATCCATAAGTACTACACATCGTCCTGTAAAGCACAGCTGAGGTTCTGAGAAGGTAACGCACTGCCGACTCTACACGTTCTCATGGAACTTGGAGCTGTGCAGCGCGTTAGCTTCTGTAGCGAAGGACGCGAATGACTACGATGCATAGAATAACCGACATTTGTAGTGCAGAATGGATTCTGCGCGGTTTGTTTACGGGTCAACTTTGTAAGCAGCTTTGTGTATCTACTCTGCCCCCGATGGTTGTTCAGTCGTAGGCGTGAGCTAGATGTAGGAAAATCACGCTGCGGAGGTTAGGTTTTGGTAGAGCTTGAGTAACTTGTGAGGCACTATACGCTCACTCAAACAGAGGACGAAGGGGGTGTAAAGTGGGCAGGGAGATGCGTTGGGATAGCTTTACTACGTCGTAGGTTTATGAATTGCCGTGCTGCATGTCTGGGACTTCATTCGTAGGTCTTTGTGAGATAGCTGTTGTTTGATCCAAATGTTTATTCTGAGTAGTCAGTGCAGTTGGAACAGCCAAGTGATTTACACGAGGAGGTAAATGGAAGGAAAGTTGGTGGAGGATGGTAATATGATCGGATACGATACTTTTTCCACCTATCTTTTATCGAAGAGGTCACCCGTCGTCATCGGCTACTTCACCAAGATGGGCTCCAGCGCTACTACACTAAGCCGCCGCGCTCAACAAAATACGTCTTAGATACCATACAGACGATGTATACACCCAAGTCCACAACCTAAGCTTTCACACCGCGCTTGAGCCGCCGAACCTCACCTCCCCTCACACAGCACCTTCCCATAACACTCAGACCTCCACTTGCTCGCAATCCTCGATACCGCCCAGCCTCACCACCACACCACCACATCCCTTCCCTCCACCAAATCATCAACCCGCTCACCGCGCGGATCTACCCCCATGCATACATCCCCATCCATTTTACTCAATCAAGAAATGCGGCTTCCTTACCGCCTCGCTTCACTTTGCTCGGCAGACTTGCCAGAGGAGAACAGGAGGCATTTCAGCCTCAAGAAAGGGGATGGGTTGCTTGTTGAAGCTACAGGAGTTAGACGATGATACGGAGCTAGAGATGAGATGTGGCTCGTATGCGTGCGTGACAACGCAAAGTATAGGAGAGGTGCAATTAGAGTGGAGCGCGTGTGGCGTTGAGTAGCGCTGACAGGCAAGCATGTGTAGCAACCCCTATCGTTCCGCCTGGAGTCCTTCGCTTGAACAAGAGACGTCCTGAAACGACTAAAGAACCGCCCTTGATACCTCGCACCTTTTAATTTTTAGTCCCTACTACGAGTAAGCTTGGAAAAGGTCCACATGTTGTAGCATCAAAGCATCACCAAGACCATACTCTACCAATTTTAGATAGATAGAAAGTGTAATTGGGATACGTGGTATACCTTCCACCTCCCCATGCACTCCACATGCAATTAATGCTATCGTAACCCAAGTAAAGTCCACCCCCAACGCCGCATACACTCATACGTCGGGGTATTAATGCAAAGCCATGAACGAACCAAACCCTCCATTTCCCAAAAGACACGCTCGACGACTTGCCACCCGCTTACTGCTCCGCAGAAGCCTTGTACAAGCCCATTAAACTCTGCACGCTCTTGGTGCCCACCATATCGTACATTTCGATGCCATCTTCTGCAGCGACGCTATCGACCGCAGGACCGGTGTTGGAGACCGTCGCAGGTCGAGGGGACGTTTCCTGCACGCGCACCAGGTTCTGCTGCATGTTTATTTTGGCCGTCTGATGAGCGTGATCCATCTGATCTTCCTAGACAGATGAGTGTGTGCCATCATTTGACGTCACGCCCCTTTCCGGCGACGACGTAGCAGCGCTGCCGTTTACAATGGGCTTCTCGGTGGGATCGGTGCCGATGTCATCGCGTGTGCGCGCGTGCGTGGACTTGGGGCCGTGGGCGTCGATGTGCTTGAGCGAGTGCCAGAGAAGTGCGGTGCTGATCAAGTCAATCAGTATACTATACGTATAAGAGGGGTAAGGAGTAACGAACCTAGCGAATGTAGCGATCATGCCTGGCCACAAGAAGACCACGCTGGCAATAGCGCGTCCGTTATCACGATACCGCATAGGGCTGCCCCCGTACTCTGCAAGTAGCCTTGACGCTGTCGCCGCGTCGGTTCCTGTGACGTACGCGGACCTGGTTGCTACGATGACGGTGTATGCTAAAGCGCAGGCGAGAGTGAAGAGGCATGCAAGTACGGAGCATATGCGCCATGCCAGCTTCACCGCTTTAGACTCCACACGTTCGGGCCAGAAGAGGTCGAAGAAGAAGGCAGAGCCAAAGATGGTAGCGACGTAGATGCCGACGAAGATGTTGTAGGAGGCGATGCCAATGTAGTCATTGTTGTGGACGGTAGCGACCTCGGGACTTGGTGCGTGGGCTGCTACAAAGTCTTGCTGGTCAACGTAATCTGCGGTCTGTTAGTTATCTATCACAAAGTGTGTTGGTGGAGGGTGAATGCATACCACTAAGCGCCGCTGTACCCAGACTCTCGCTCACAACGCAGAAGATCATGGCGATCTGGTAGACGATGAACTTTGTCCGGCGCAGGTGGTACTCCTTGTTCCACATGTAGCTGTTCTTGAACTTGCCCCATTGCATCTCCTTCAGATCGAGGCCCCATATTACGGCCATGGTGTGCTAAGTGTGAAGAATGTGTCCGAAGTATCGAGTACGGGGGAATATAAAGGAACTTGAAGATGATTTGGGTAGTGACGGCGCGATTGTACACGTAGGTCGGGGCGCGTGGGTTTGAGTCGTTGTGTTGGAGATGGGTCGTGGGTGGTAGGATAGTGGTGGCACGTTGATTAGTTAGGTTTTGGAATGTTTGCCTTGCAATCAGTGGAGGCAATGACGACCGTGCTACTCGACAACAGGCAAGAACGTCGGTATCAAGTTGGGCGAGTTGAAACAGCGCGGTGGTCGACTTTTGTCAACTGACTACACAGGCGCGTTTCCGGCCGATCAATGCTTATTATCGCTGCTTCTTTGCACAAGCGCCGCATTTATCAGCGCTGCCAGGGCTTGTTGCGGCGGCCCGGAAGCTTCGCACGCCAGTAAAATGCCCTTCTCGGCAAAAAGCTGCATGCGGGAGTCGGCGGTGACGGGTTCGACGTCATAGCGGACCAGGGTTAGCCGCGTAAGCGAGCGCCGGGGCCAACGATGTCATTGTTGTTGAACTTCCGCGGGCAACAGAGTGCATGCGAATTCACAACTTCGACTCCAATCCAACATGCACATCTGCACGAATTGGCTGGAATCGGTTTCAAATCGGTTCGACCGCATCATTCCGGCTCAGCGCACCATCCACGGTATGGCTAGCAACGTGCGAACCACCACGTCTTGCTCATCACCACTGTCATCCGAGTCATCCACGCGCCTGCTTAGCGAGCTGCGACGACGGTGGGGAAACCCTTCACCAGCCATCAGTGCTTCAGTACACATCTTTCGCTAGTCCCTGACCGCAATCTGCCCTTCGTAGATCTTAGGGCTCCAGCCATGGGTGATCACAGTGCGTCATAACCGCAAATCCCATGCAGAAAAAATGCAGATTTGATCTCGATAATCGTTGGGGAAGGACTCCGCCGCCACACCTCGAGCTCCAGACCATGTGCTCTCGGAAGCCTTCGTACGAGCGCGACCCGAGCAAACGCCACTCCGCGCCATGGGCCCGCGGGGACCGTAAAAAAGCTTGTCGTGTCTTCGCATGCGCGCCAACGGTACCACATCTGGCGCTGATACGCGCGACGACCATTGGTGCCGTCGTTGTGCTGACAGACTGCATACGCGACTGAGAAATTGCACGATGCTCTCTCATCTAGGTAGATTCTGTCTCAGCAGAGCGACAGAAATATATGCATGTTCATGTTTCAACCAACTATACACGAGACCTCTGTCCCACCGTCAGATCATCCTAGATGGCGCCGCTGCCCTGCACAAGACGCTCTTTGCTATTAATGGCGTATGAGATTCAACTATCAGGTTGACCTAGACCACACCATAGTCGCAGAAATGCCTTGTCCCGATGTTTCGAGCTGCCACCCTTTACACCGTCGTGCCGGAACGACGAGCAACTCCTGTCACCTGGAGTGCACAACGTAAAGCCGGGATTCTTCGGATATGTGCCTTCATGCTCCTCATCTGAGCGTAGTCCATCCGGTATAGATTTATTCATTGCCGTAATCGACAATGTCCAACAACTACTTGATAGGAATTTCAATCATCATACAAAGAAGGATGCTACCACCAAATCGGGTTCACTTTCACTACACTAATCCACAGTTCTCAATAATTACCGCATTAGGAAGTTCATATATCACTCCCAGAAATCTGCTAACATCCTCCTATTCTATTCCTCACGTCTTCTTTTTCCCCACACTCGGCTTCAAAATCCCCGCCACAATACTGTCCGCCACTCCCACCGGCAGCAGCGTATACAGCAAAAACTCCTGCACCAAATGCCCAAAGTACGGCACCACAAAGCGATGTCCATGCCCCACCCTCGCAAGCACAGCCCTCGCCATGACCTCCGCAGTCGGCATGAAATACCCAGCCTTTATGTTCGGATCCTTCTGCAGCTGCTGCGTATACGTTCCACCGACGATGGCTTCGAGAATCTCGACTTGCGACTTGGCCTCGTACTGCTCGGCGGCGAGAGCCCGGTTCCACGTGTGCAGAGCGCCCTTGGTTGCTGAGTAGCCGGCGACGTACGCTTGGCCGATTTGCGACTGGGAGCCGCATGTCAAGACGAGCGTGGGGTGGGACTGTGCCTGAAAGACGGGCAGTATGCGGCGTGTGAGTTTCAGCGGAAATTTCACATTGAGATTGAACACAGCATCTATTTCCGCGCTGGTGTAGTCCTCAAAGTGCTTGAAGTTTGAAGACAGCGGTGCTGTGCCGCCGACGTTGTTGACGAGTATGGTAAGTGGGATGTCGGAGACTGCCGCGATGATACGCTCGATGTCTGCGTCGGTGAAGGAAGAGGCGTCGACTGCTACGGTGCGGAAGCGTCGGTTGGGAAAGCTGGCTTCGAGTTCTTCACGGCATCGCGCGAGTTTGGACTCGTTGCGGCCGTGGAGTACGACGTTGAAACCGCGGGAGGCTAGTTGTTTGGAAAGCTCCCAGCCGATTCCGTCGCTGGCTCCTGTGACGAGAGCCCAGCTAGACTCTCCATGAGAGTCCTGGCGGAGGTACTTGGGAAGGCCAGAGGGGTAGAGGTAGTGGAAGAGTGGGAGAGGCATCTTTATCAAATGTCAAGTTGGAAGTAGATGACAAAGTAAGAACAATTATGTTGTACTGAAATGCCTTCACAATGGTCGATCCAGTCCAGAAGAGTTATAGAATCGCTGTATGTCTGTGGTCGCTGTGTCAAAGCACTCGTCCTGGCCTCCAAGCCGAGCGGATAAGCTCGTAGTATTTGTACTCATCGCCCATACTCTCGCGCCATACTTTGCGACATCAATCCTCCTTTTTTGGTGATTTTCCTGTGCTCTTGCGGGTGCACTGTGCTGCTCGGAGGGTTGTTGATCGACCATCGGGCTGACGTTGTCGAGCAGCGGAGCGAAATCAGGCCGCTGCTCCCCAGATTGGTAGCGTCCGTGCGTACGGACGAAAGAAGGATATAAGTATATAAGCACGAAAGCCTCCAGCTTGCGCGCGTAGAGCATCACATTTAGGTTGGAATTACTGTTTTTCGATTTTCTATTGACGGTCGTTGGTTTTAGTGTCTCGGCGGCTGAGATGGCTTGATATGTTAAGCCTACAACGGCTCAGATTAGAACATACCGCACGACTTCATCGACAAGTCTATCAATCTTTAAACATCAGGTCCACCTCGTCTGTGAGCAGTACTAAGCCGACATCTTCGTGAGCAGTACGCTCCATCGGGAAATCCTCGTTAATGTTGCGTTTGGATCTGTTGCGGGCGGGCGGGTTATACGGAATAGGAGCGATCCGGCGGGGCTCAGCCACATCGCCAGGAAACGCGCCGGACGAAGACCTCCACACCCGGATGCTTCAGCTTCAGCTCCACTTAAGTGTCGATTTGACCACGATGCCACATGTCCGCAACTCTTGTGCGGGGCTACAAGCTCCACTTTCCTAGGAGTACGACTAGGCACAGGGCTTACTGTCGCCCGAACCAACAGCTTCGCCCCTGCTGCCACTACAATACCCTTGCTCAGGGAGAATTTCGTCTTCTGCGTGGGCTTCGCGCCCGAGACGGTAAACTCTCAGGCGAGCTCAAAACATATCGCATCCAATCGCCAGAGACGCCGCCATTCAAAACTATTTCTTATACTTGGGGTCCGCCAGTATTCCATAAGACGATCAGCCTTGGTGGATGGCAAACGCCCATACCCGACTCTCTCCACCCGTTACTGGATATTGAACTACAATACTCGACAGATTGCTGGTGGTGGGTGGATTCTCTCTGTATCAACCAGCAAGATGACTCGGAAAAGTCACATCAGGTGGGATTTATGAAGGAGATATTCGAGTCAGCGGAAGGAACAACAGTTTGGCTTGGAGATCAAAGCGAAGACAGCGAAAGTGCTATGAACTTCCTGCGTTATCTTGGGAAAGATTTCTGGGACGACACACGTTTACATTATTCTAGTCCCACTTCATCGTGGATCCAAATGCTGGCTTCTAGGAGTGGGCAACATCGCTCCGAATGGGGCGCAGTTGAGCGTCTGTTCCAAAGACCTTGGTAGCTACATTTCCGTCTTGGTGAACCAATTGCAGCTGACTGATGGCTGCAGGTGGAGACGTGTCTGGACCGTTCAGGAGCTCATCGTCTCGAAAGCCGTTATATTCCGCTGTGGAAGAAGCACCCTGAACGGAGACACAATGAGAAGGGCGATCTACGCGATCTGGATGTGCCATAGAGCAAGCGGTGTTTTCCGTTATGACGCTCAATGGAACCGCAATCGGATCGTTGAACGTCGCAGGCACGCACACACGCCATACCCTTCATTGACAGCTCTTTTAGCGTATTTAGGGGACCACTTCTCTACGGACCCTCGAGACCGGTTGTATTCGCTTTTGGGCCTTGTTCGAGATCCTGAGTTAATCGACAGCCCCAGTTACGACATCACCGCTCCGGCATTGTACATCAAGTTTGTCAAGTCCTTCATAGACAAATACCGATGCCTAGACATAATATGCTTCGTCACAATCTTCAATGGGTCCGGTACATCTGTCGGTCCACTTCCATCGTGGCTTCCTGACTGGAGTGTACCTGCCACACCCTTAGTTGCGCCACTCATGGTTAGCCAAGGTGCTCGACAATGCATTGGAAATTTGCGACCATTCTGGGCAAAGAGGCTTTCCGCTGAGTACTCTGCGTCAGACGGTGGCCACATGCGCATTTCGTTCTCGCGAGATGACCAAGAGCTGAACTGCGACGGTATCCTCCTAGGTACTATCGATGGGCTATCCAGCGTGGCCAATTGGATGACCCCTAGAACGGATGAGGACCGCAAGATGGATGCTTTACTCCAAGCGACGCCCCTTTCCGGCTCAGGCCATGGACAACAGCGCGTCTCGGGGTCACATTCAGCCATCGACATCACGAAAGCTATCATGCGATGTCTGGTGTTGAATCGACAAGATCACTACTTTAGCCACGTTGCGCCAGAGGAAGAGTACTACAACGGACTACGGTCATTGGTAGACGAGGCGACGATAAAAGGGGGTACAACGCATACACACTTCACATCATGGTTCACCGCCAACAGGACGTTTAAGATACGCGGCACTGCACTTGCCAGCATCTTCGAACAAGCCTCCAGCGAACGTCAAGCTAGCGCACAGAACTTCCTCGGGCGCTCGGAACGTTATACGTTCGCTTCGAGGTTCCACGACACCGTGGTGAAAATGGCAAGACGGCTTGTTGTCACCGAGAATGGTCTTCTGGCGATGGTCCCAAGAAGATCGAAACGGGGTGACGCTATTGGCATACTGTACGGATGTAGCGTTCCTGTCGTGCTCCGGAAAGTCGCAGGGACAGATCAGTATAGGCTTGTTGGGGAGTGCTACGTCGATGGCTATATGAATGGTGAAGCACTCTCCGGGCAAGCATCTTTTGAGGAAACAACTTTTAGACTAGTCTAATGAGGACTGTCGAGTAGCCATGAAGGGTATACCTCCGTCCGAGAAATCATGAGGTGGCTCGCAATGTCCGAGTTCAATGCTTAGGTTTTGTGAATAGTTCAACACATCGAGCACACGGAGCTTTCATGCTTCGAAGATAAATTAGTGCTTGCGCTTTATCAAGAGCGCATAACTTGGGTTGCATTGAATTTTGCATCGTGAAACGAGGGACGTAGAGACATGGAGATTTCAATCCTCACTTTTGGGACCGGCGCTTAGGAGCCGCATGGAACAATCTCGACAATATTTCAAACATTGCTTTTGTCCAGACCCAGGAGCAAATGACAGTCTTCGTTGTA
The DNA here is from genome assembly GCA_022419385.1 of Paraconiothyrium sp. Pb-2020. Lineage (NCBI taxonomy): Eukaryota > Fungi > Ascomycota > Dothideomycetes > Pleosporales > Didymosphaeriaceae > Paraconiothyrium > Paraconiothyrium sp. Pb-2020. The sequence continues at coordinate 5,056,604 of JAJUBI010000002.1, read as the reverse complement.
TGTTTGGGTCGGATGTCTCCACAAAGAAGGCATGAAGTCGTCTTTTTTTTTTTTTTTTTTTTTTTTTTGAGAAGAGCTCAAGCCGGGCATTGGAAACCAACGCAGCCTTTTGGTTTTGACAGAATTAAGCACTCACGTCGAGCATACCTTGAAACGTTGCCATATTCAATTCGAGGTCCAGCACAGGAGACATGGACACGTGACGTGCTGTTTTAGCAAGTAATGCGAAGTGTCGCGAAATGCAGGCCAGGCTGGACCCATGAGGTAATTGATACACAGTTTTGGACCAGAAGGACATGAGATGTTCCAAGACTGGTTTTTGGTTCAAGGTCTAGCACAGGAGGGACATGAAATGAGGCAGCATCTTTTTTAGAAAGCGAATTTCAATTGCGGCGTGTGAAAAGTGACACAGCATTAGCAGAGGGTTTTATACCACTTGAACCGCATTGAGCGCTTGACTAGAAGCACGTGTTTTGCTGAGTGGCGATATCATAGGATTAGAAGGGGCACAGGACACATCGCGCATTGGCCACGGCCTTTGGAAAGTGAGATTCATTCGCTGCTCTTTGCTTGGGCAAGCAGCATGTATGGGCTCGCGTTGCTTTTGGAATGCAATCCAGCACAGAGACTTAGCAGACTAGAGTTAAGGCTTAAGGGAAGTGGTCCTCGATGGAAGTGTCTCAGACGCCCAATCTTTTGGATGTGATAGCAGTGCTTCCGCTTTATGGGCAGCACATGAAGACGATGAATGGTCTTCTTAATCAAGGCCCAGACATAGTCAGCGTATCTGTATGCTTTTGGTGAGCAGTGCTCAGGTGGTGTGAGGAGGAAGAAAGGACGGTATCTGTAGAGGTAAATATACTGTTTACTTCGAATAGTGCCGGGCGCCAAACGGAGCGCTCATCTAGACTCAGGTTGTGTTTCGAAACCAATAAACAAGTTGTCGTAATCTGCCTCGATTCGAATTAGGTGAGAACAACCATTTGGAACGTACTCTATGCCTTCATGGGATTATCGTATATCTTGCACCCTGTTAAAGTCACGATCAGCCTTACAATACAAGAATTATAGTTAGGTTATCCTAGGTTTTGGAATAGACTAGGCGCTAGAGAAAATGGACCTGGGTGTGTACCTCCTGATCAGAGTCAAGAATGGTCGGTGATTAGAACCCTTCGCTTCTAAGCATAGGCCGCCTGACTCTGTTGTCGGTTGATGATAACACTGTTTTGAAATCGAAAACGCGATCAATTTAAGTGAGGGTGAATGGCCTCAGCTGCAGTTTTAACTCGAGATACAACTTGACCGCACGCTCCCATATGAACATCTCAGTGCCGCCATATCCTGCCGGTCCAATAAGTTCCCAATCATTGCCCTTGCGCCGCAGAATCATTGGTCGGTCAGCCCCTACCAATAAACACAAAACATCTCCAACTCGAGCTCCTGTAGCCCATGTGCTGCAGGGCCATTTCATGTACTTGAAGTCAAGAATGGAGGTTGTTTTAAATTTCTGGGTGAATCTCTCTTGTTGAAGCAACACAGCTGATTCATCTTCCTGGAACGTAGGCGTCGGCGTCTGGGTTTCCCGCTTGCTCTTCTCTGCAAAGCGCTGATAGAAGTCGAAATAACTTGAAAACTCTGCGCCCACTTCTGGATGGATTCTACAAACCAAGTGTAGAAAACACCTCAAGATAGCCCAGCTGAGAGGATTGTTCAGTAAAGTCATTATCGCGATGACGAACTGCCCGATTATACGGTTGGCCAGCCGGAGCTCGCGGCGCTCATCCGAGTTGAGAGTCTCAATCACATCCTGGAGGGTTCCAATAACGAAGCCCACAACATGAATGCGCTGACCACAATCAGAGAATGTAGCCACTGGTGTCGTGCCCGGTTGTCCGGGCAATTGAAAACAATCAGTTGTTCCTTCGTTGAGTCTCCACGCAGCATAGCTCCAGTCCGGAACCCATGATGGCAATATCAAATCCCCCTTACCAAGGCAGGCGTGCAAGATGCGGAGACTACATGAGATCTCAACCATCCATCTGGCTACTTCCGTATAAACCACCCCCACCGGGCGTTCGTAGTGAGCCTCCAAGGCCGGAACTGAAGCATTCTTCTGCCGCACGTCTGAAGCAAGCCCAAGCAAACCGTAGACTTTGTCATGAGGCAAAGTGGCATTCGAAACATTGAACTCACTAAGAAGTGAGAGCAAGGACCTTTTATTCCGTACCAGCTCAGTGGAGAGGTCTTCAGTCGCGAGTGTAGAAATTAGGTTGAATGCCCTTTGGAAGCCGGTGTCTGCATATGGGTGCCGCGTCCAGCTGTGAGAAGTCTCATATCCAAGTTGTTTGCAAGCCAACTGAAGAGTTTTCCATGAGATTTGATACGAACCGCACTGCACCACTACGTGTGATGCGGCTGCTATTTCTTGAATGATCCAGACGCGGGTGAACCATTCACTTTCGAAGATATGTTTGAGTGCGTTTAATACAGCCGGCTCTGGAGCGTTGGCTAAGAGACGAGCGCTCGATATTTCGTTGATGTTCTGCAACGTTTGCAGGACGAAATCCGCAATGGCGGGCAACAGATTTTGGTACAAGATGAAGAGAAAGAAGATCCCGGACCAGAGCCGGCTACCGGTATACCAGTGTATTATGGAGTGGATTGCGCAACGACTCAGCAATGTTCGTATGTGTTGACTCCTCCAGATCGTTTCAATCGCCGCTCCAAGGAAGAGCGTGGCATCTTCGAACATACTTATCAAGTAATGCAGCGACCTTTTCATAAAGGTTGATCTAGATTGTTCTCGCCACTTCCGTTCGAGATGCATGAGGTGGTGCACGGCAGAACCAGTGTGTAGAATGTCGGTTCCCAGCCATACAACGACCTGTTGCGCATTCTGGTAGATACCGAGCATGCGAAGGACTTCCCGGTTCCTCTCTAGAACATCGAACTGGTTGATACATATGGCATCGATCCACAGATATCGATCCTGTTTTTCGAGTCGCAGCTCCAACAAAGCTGCATGAAGATTGTCCGTGACGTCGAATTGATGACCGTTCAGGAGGATCTTATGTGCTGCCGCACTGCCACCCCAGGTGTACGAAAGCGCTTCGTAAAATCTTTCCGATGCAGGTCGATCTAAAGACGTATAGAAAAGCTCACACTTGATGGGGCTCGCCTTCTTGGACGATGGGAGCAAGCGAACAAGGCGGATTTCGTTCTTGGCGACATCCAGGTCGCGATACTGCGACATTGTGGATGCGATACGTTGGGACTTGGTATGAAGGGGACGAAGTAGGAGGAATTCAACGGTGGTTATTGTAAGAGCTCCTTGGGCGAGATATATATGAGTGGAGACGTTATGCGAGCGGATAAGTTGGTTCTCAGCTGAAGCCAAGAGAAGCCTCTTCGTATCCTCACACAGCCGCAAATAGAGATGCCTCAATACTGCCTCAGGTTCCTCTTCGGCAATATTTATCACGCGTAGTTAGGCAACGTTCGTAAGAATAGCTTGATATGACTTGTTAGCGTTTTGTTGAACGGCGATGCCTAGTATGTCATCGAGCACTTTTGAGCGCGTGTGTTGGCAGACTTGTTTTATCATGTAATCGTCATACTTGATGCCTGTCTATGACCGCAGTGGACATTGATTGTCCTCAGTTACAGATCCGTCTTTCCCAGTCCAAGATGGTCTGCTCCACCGCCGCCACCTCCTGAAGATTTACCGGTTGCCCCTGCACAACGATTAGCATGATCGCGTGTCTGACTATGAAAGATATGCTTACCCTTCGTGGTATCACCAGCACCCTTGGTAGCATCACCAGCCGTCTTGCCAGCGCCCTTGACAGCATCACCAGCTGTGTCTGTAGCACCCTGGGCGGTCTTGCCGACAGTGTCGGTGACTTTGTTGACTGCGTCGGCCATATTGCGTTGAAGGTGATTTAATCTGATTGGATTTGGAGATGATTGAAAGCAGACTATTCTCAAGACGAGATAAGAACTGCACAGTTATATACTCGTACCTGATCGTCATGCGTCACTAGTGCTGCCGTGTTACCCTTTAAACTTGGTTATGCAGCTGGACTACATCATTGCGGGGATGGGGCCTCTTCCTAGCCAAACAGCCCTAGCACAAAATACCGCATGCATCATACTAGTCACACGATCGATCTTGCAGTCAACGGATTGCGCCATTCGAGATAAAAGGGAACACTAAACAAGTGTTCACATGACGTAGCCAAGCGTGGTGCCTGTAACGCTCATTGCCCCCCGCATTTGACTAACCTAACACAGCTACTTGCTAGACTAGCACGGCCCGCCTCATTGGTCAATAAGCCACGCCGCCATATCAGTTAGGAAACGAGGCTATGGCGTATGTATGACTACTCCTACATGCTTCTTTACTTCTCTTAACATCTAGAGTGTCTTCCCTAGCTCAGCATACATCCCCGGAGTGTTCATAATCGGCGATAAACAAGGCACACTCCTTCATCGCATACGCCATCAAAGCGCACGGATAAGCACCCCAGTGCCGCGATGCAGCATCTCTGAACTTCACGGCGAGTCCTTGAGTTCCACCTCGAACGTCAAGCCCAGCGCTTTACTCCAACCGTTGAGCTTTGCGAGCATCAGCTAAAGCAGCCCATCGACTCCCGCTATCAGCGTGAGGTAGTCTGGCAAGTTTGAGAAAACATGGCGCATGATCCAAGATTCTAGAGCAGAAGCCACCATGAGCGCCGAAAAGCCAATTCAACATGACTGGCAGGCCATGGTATTGAAGGATTGTCTCCGCTCAACCCGGAGCATAGTCCTAGCCATTGTCCTGTTTCAGAAACAAGGCACAGCGCACAGGAGACATGCCTTACGCTGCATCTCTCTTTTGACAGTCCTTGTCCAAGCCTTGTGTGAAGAGCGCATAATCGTGAAGTTGAGGTATTTATACTGCGCGCCTTGCAAAAAGTCCACGTCCGATCGACAAGTCATGTGGTGTCCTCATCATGCCTTTATGACAAGCCCCGGAACGACCAAGACATGTATACGTTCTTGGAAGTTTTTCGGAAAGACAGTATAATAAAAGAATCAAGGCGGCCTTCACATTCCATAGTCCCCATCTTTCTTGAAAGCGCCCATAGATTAGACCAAAAGAACTTGGAAGTTGCTCCCCATGTTTTGAGGACAAACCCAGCACAGATCGGACTTGACGATACTGCGTGCTCATTTGGGAGGCACTATTTAGGTGAGAGGAGCGAACAGGAACATGAGGCAGCTTGATGGAGGTAACGGCCATGTCCCTTGGCACATGTGTGCCTAAAGTTGACAAAAAGCATATCAAGTGTCACTGTGCAATTTTTGTATCCAAAGCCCAGCACAGACACGAGGCATTTGCTGATGCATTCATCCTTTTGAGAAGCAATTGAGATGCCGCACAGACAGAAAGCATCGTAGCATGGCCCGTTGCTATGTTGCTTTGCACAGCTCCCCGGCTCGACGAGAATATCGCTCGCATTCTTAGCCATCTCTTGTCGTTCTTGTCTTTTAATAGTCAGCGTGGGGAGGACATGCCAGGACTACCGCCCTCTTTTGAAGGGTTGTAGAAGTTTTGTGTGAAGAACAAGATTAACCCAGCGGGGGTATATATACTGCTCCGCCCTGAATCTATGCCGGACAAACGGCACGGACGGGCATGGAATGCAGCAGTGAATGTTTTGCGTGCATCCATGTGGCTGTTTCCATCTGTATTAAGACTGAATCACACGGCATGTGGTGGAAAGCGAACCACATAATTCCTGACGATTCGACTTTGGAGAGCTGCGAAGGAGTGCTGGTTCTCAGATCATGGGCGAGTGTCGGTGTTGTTTAGTTATGTTTGCCGGACGCGTTCCCATCACGTCTACGCAGTAGTGTTTTGAATGGAAAGAGATTGCGTGGAACCATATTTGTGCACCTTCTAGGGCACGGAGTCTTCCACTTTGTCCTAGTAAGGTTTTTGAAAGCACTCCACATCGTCCAGAGTTTCTGACCATTTTCGAGGCGCTCCGCAGCGGAAACATGATCATTTGTCTTGAGAACTTTGAATACCGTGGTGATGTTACAACCATTCCCTGAATAGTGTTCCAAAACATGGCATGCCTTGGTTTTTGGTCGACAAGAGACAGACATAGTCCAGACTTGGTGGAGTTTCGGTCCATGAATCCAGTGTGCAAGCTTTTGTGGACCACCGCGGCACATATTGAGCATGTCCTCGGTTTTTCGAGCCAGCTCCCAACGAAAGCCATCGAGCTTTGCCGTCACGTTTTGGGGAGAGATTGAGATCGTGGTATTGTAAAGAGGAAGCCAAGTCTGAGAGTGAGACTATATATTGCAGGCGGCCATAGACCATCGCTACAAGACTGCCGATCCACGGTGCTTTGCAAGTGAGCTTCGTGGCAAGGCAGGTCGCACATGCTAGTGGTGATGGTGGATTTGAAACCGATTCAGTCGCGGTGGTACTAGAGTTCTCGGACCTAACAAGGACATCGGTACCTGCCCATGTTACTTTTGAGACGCGAGGCATGAGATTTTGTTCCAGGTTTTAGGACAAAAAGCGAGGTGCACATGATAACGCAGATTGATGTCTTAAGACGAGCCCTTCTTTTACTGATCGAGATCTCCACAACGAGCAAGCACGTAACTTTAAAGCTTGTCATTTCGACCAAAAGCCGCGAAGGCAGCATGTGTTTGACCCGGTTACGTTTTAAAGTGTCGATAGGCATAGTGCGAAAGGGGATACTTGTTTGAAAGAGCGCACGACGCTGGACATACGATATTGGTCGCATCGTTGTTCGGCTCCGCGTCCGTGCAAAGTATCACGGTCTTGTTCTCTACATTTTGATGCCTGCCAGGCAGAGAAAGACATGGACTTCCCAGAACATTTCTTTTGTGACGAGATGCCCTTGTACGATGAGAGAAAGGGAGATCAGCGCGGAAAGGTTGGAATTTATGCTCTCTGATCGTCCAAAAAAGTCCATTTTCGAAGTCCGCGTCAATTAGACCCAAATAAGCGTAAGATGAGGGATTATGACGCAGCCGAGCGGCTTATCGTTCTGCAGGATCCCCGGGGTGTACAGCAACATTTGAAGCTCTTACTTCTGATTTGGTCCACCAGCAGGGGACAAGACATTGATCTACAGGTAGCGTTTTCAGAGGTCCCAACACCAGAGGAGAAGGCATGAGAAGATTCTCGAGTTCTTTTTGTCAAAGGACACTTCTCTGAGATGTGTGGAGAGAGCGGGGAAAGACGCATAGGAGAAGCACTCATAGCGTTCGGCCATCCGAATGGGTGCTGCTATAATATCTCCGTCGATTCGTCTCATTATAAAGCACGGCCTGTGCTTTTGGGGCCTTTGCAATAGATGCATGGCTTTTGCATCTTCCCAGAAGCACAGCGGGGAGCAAGGCATCATCCTCATTTGTTTCATGTTTGAGCCGCAAGAAAAGAGAGAAGCAGCACATGTGTCTAGCCTGTTTCTATTTTGGATGATTGACAAGCAAGGCGCGAAGCAACACATAAGGGGAACACGTTCCCATTTTGAATTCCCAACGACAGAGACAGTCCAAACATGCCATGCTTGTATCGACTATTTTGGATCAGATCGAAAACAAGACCAGGACAAAGACATTGCGGTCCTCTTTTTGAGATTTCGAGACGCCAGCCGTACAGGCAGGACATCATTTTTTGAGATTCCCGATTCTTGAAAGGCGTGAGCCATGTGATCTGACGAGAACATGATAAGCACCTGTGCGGACTTTTGCGGTACATTTGGAGATTCCAAAGGAAGACTTCGGCAGGACATGACATTGTTGCGGCGGAGTCTTAGGAACTGTCCGAACGCAGGGCGCACAACAAGACATGGTCCTTCGTGAATTCGCTTTTGAGAGCCAGCCAACAAAGACAGGACATAGCTAGCTCCTTACATTCCTTTTAGAGAAGGCCGAAGCCATATAGTCGTGTAAGGAAGAAAAGCACATAAAGCGCCGCTCCACAGGCTATTTATGCCTTCCTAGGCAACCTGAGCAGGGATTACACTTTTGTTATCCATTATCTGCAGCTAATGATGATCTTCACCATCAATTTTGACGTCCTCGTTATTCTCCATTTCCTTTCCCAACCCTCAATGTCCAAGCCTAAGCAACCTCCCTAGTCTCGTCCTTCTCCTAGTACCATGAACTATCCCTTCAACTAATTCCACATTACCCTTGCCCTCCACACCTTCCTCCTCTTCACCCCTCTCACCCTCACCCCTCTCCCCCTCGCCAACCACATTCTTCTGACTCATGATCGCCGCTCGCCTCCGCTCATTCATTTCCGTATTAGTCACCTTCGGCCACCAGCCCTTTCCATACAACTTCTTCGCCTCCTCTTCCGTCAAGTACCTCAGAATATCGTAATCCGAGTCCCGCGTCATAGCCGCGTCTCTATCCTGCGTTGTAATAGCGCCCTCAACGCGGTGCACATTCACGGAAAGGTCTGTGAAAGAGGAGAGCCAGGTGGGGCGGTCGTACTCGAAGGGGGCCATGCTTTACGACTCTGTTAGCTTTACCTTTCATTAAGGTAGTATACCCGGAGTGCAATTGCGTGGTCTGAATATGGCGAGGTTTCCGTAAGGATAATGGCCAAAAGCGAGGTAAGACGTACTACACCGTCACTCTCCCCGGCGCAACCCCATTCTCCAGCAAATATTGCAGCGCGCGCGCATCTATACCACGCACGGGGCCAATAATGAACTTATGCCCTTCAGCAATAGCTTGGTCGATTTTGGGCTTGTAGTACGTTTCGAAGTACTCATCCGTCGGCTCCAACGGCCCGGATATAAACGCAGTGCGAGGCTTGGTATCATCCATGATATGGTGTCGTGTAAGGAGAATGGTAAGAAAGTTTGATCATGTATGAAGGTTGAAAAGTGGATGGCGCATGGTGTAGAATTATGAAGGATCTAGTTGTGAATATAGTAAGTCACACTCTCGCTAGTTCTAAGGTGGCCGAGGTTGACTCACTGACTCCGAGCGCATTCGTAGGCTGCCACCGTGGCGCAGAAGCGCTAGGATCGTGTTGTGGGACGTGAGGCTAGAAAATACCAAGACCAACGTCGCAGTAACATCATGAACACATCGCATTTGCTACTTTACACAGTAACACCAGACTCATAATTGTCGTGTTCCAGTCATATCCGACCATCCGAACTCCATTTGTAGTACGCCTTAACCAATTTGTTCAACCATTACCGGACGCCTTGACATGAAACAAAGAAATGACTTGAGACAGCTGAGGAGTTGAAGAAAATAAGCAAAGAAACTCGTTATTATGATGCTCCCAACGCCAGTTCCGCGGACTTGCCTGAACGGAGAATGCATGCAACATAGGGGGCATTTTCAAAGAGTGAGGCCGGAGAACCGGAGGTTACCATAGTGGGTTTATGACACCCATTCCAGCACCGGTTAGTACCATGGAAGGGTGTCACTACGACGACCCGGAAGGACTTAGACTTTGCCGCGCTTTGGCGTGGCCAAGAAGGCAAGCCTGGACTTGCTGATCGAGCTTCCTTGCGGAGTGCGGCGGGGCAGCTTCGATGCAGATTTCGAGGGCGTCCGCGGAACTTCTACCGGGGCGGTCTTGACCTTCTTCGCAGAGCGCCCAGTATCCGGGGATGGCTCGCCGTTCTCCTTGTCCGAGCTCTCGGAGACCGTCTCGAGCTTTCGCTTTTTGCCGTCCACGATCGACGAGGCGTCACTCTTTCGAACCATGCGGATAGTACCTGTCGAAGGAGGACCAAAGTTGATAGACTTGTCAGATTTGAACGAGAATGCGGTCGATGCGGCCGGCGTGTTCTCGGTAGCACCGCCGAAAGTGAGACGTCGCGATGGCGAAGCGGAAGCCGACTCTGCACCTTCAGGAATGGTAGGGTACTCCACCGAACTGCCCAAGCTGGGATAGATAACTGCTCCAGAGGGGACCTCGGACCCAGCACGCAACTTCATCGGCGAAGGAGACTTGCCAAGCTCATCGAATCCTGCTCGCTCAAGCGTACTATTGGTGAAGTTGACGTGCTTCTTCACCGGCGCTGTTTTGGGCATTGCAGGAAGCACGTTGCTGGTGTTCCATCCGGATGGGGGAGACATGTGGGTACCGGCAGCGACCTTTGTAGGGTCTTCGGAGAACTTGCGGCCCGGCGTACGGAGGATGGATCGGACGCGCTGAAGTGAGCTGCTTGTCTTGCGCATACCGTCACGAACGCCCTCCTTAACGGCGTTGCTAATGTTGGTAGGCGAGAACAGGTTCTTCGTGGGTGAGGGTGAGCCGTTGTTGGTGGGCGAGAAGAGGTTCTTCGTTGATGGCGAACGCAGTAGAGAGGGACCTGTGGAGAAGCAAGATCAGCGTTTGTACACTACACTACAGCCCATAGTGCCCGTTATAGGCGTGCGGCTACTTAGACGATAGATTCGAACTCACCAGGAATCATCGATTGGGACTTGAGTGTCTTGACACTCTGACTTCGCGCGATGGAAGACCTCGTCGGTGTCATCAGCCTAGACGCGAATCGCGGCAAGCCCGTGTTCTTTCGAGCCGGTGTCGAGGCAATAGCAGCCGACTTGTCAGGTGCAGGGCCGTCACGGGACATGGGGCGCGCAGTAGCAGCGTCGTCCGTCTCGGTACGCTTGACACGCTTCGCGAACGGATTGTCCTCCTGGGTCGGACGAGGACCATCACGCGACGGTGGAAGAGCTCGGACAGTCGTTTGCGACCGCGGAAGGCTGCTGCCCGTCATGTCTATCTTGGACTGGGTCCGCTTGAGCGGCGTGGGAGCAATCTTTGTTGTAGTCTCTGCTACGTCCATCTTCGATTGGGTGCGCTTCAATGCGGTAGTAGGAGCCTTGGGCATGGACTCTATCAACTCCATCTTGGACTGTGTCCGCTTCAGCGTGCTCGGAGCCTTTGTACTTGATTCTGCCTTGCTGAGGTCGACCTTGGAGGTCGACTTCTGAAGGGCACGGAACGCAGAGGGGTGATTGGCGATCGAGTCCATCTTTTTGAACTCCTTCTATGAAGCGTCAACGTTAGCTAGGTTACCAAATCACCACTGTAAGATTTAGACACGTACCATGTGAACATCGCTGAAGCGCGCCATCTTGCCCTTGGGGACAACAGTCTTGCGTTTGGGGGTCATGTCAACGGGGGCGGTGAATTCATTCGCCTTGAACAGGCCCCGGCCCGCGGTTTCTTGTGTGGTGTCCTTCAAGATCCTGCTCGAAGACGGGCTAAGAGCACTAAGAGGTGACTTGAACCGGAAGCGAAAGCGAGTGTCTGGCGACACAACGTCTCCTTCGGGTACCTTGCCTGGAGTCGCCTTCGTTGGTGTATCATGACCAGCGCTCATACCCATGGGCTTCGGCGGAGCTGTGTGCGCTCCCAAAGCCTGGAATCCGAGCCAGCGGGCTTCGTCTAGGAATTTGGCAGTGCTGGCGTGATGGTGCGCGGGATGCATCTCGATGCCGGTTGGCTTGATCGGAGTGCGATTTTTGGGTGTGCGGCTGGGTTCTGCGGTCGGCTCTGGGAGCTGCGACGTCTTCGAAGCCTTCGTACCGGTGGCCGTGGGCTTCTTGGGTGTCTTCATCGCGGGCTCTTCGACCTCTGCAACGGCGGGAAGCTCCTGCTGAGCTGGCGAGAGGGAGCCAGACGGAGCAGTCTCCCAGCTGTCGCGAGAATCGTCCGAGCGCGCCTGCGTGGGCGCCGGCGAATGCTGTATGGCGGTGAGCACATGCGTGTAAACAAACGTTGCACCCAACGCGACGGCAACATACCTTTTGGAGCCTGGCTGAGCGGCGCGCCATGTTATCGATGTGTTTGATGTCTAGGTAAACAATTAGTAGGCGCACCAGGTCCAGGGCCGTTGCGCGGTTATATCTGGTGGTCTGTGGGACCGTGGGGAGATATGAGCCGGGCTAGAATAGTTCGTCATATGCCAAGGTAAACAAAGAGCTTGGGCCACATCACGTGCTCAGCCCTAAAAAGCCTGCCTATGCAGACACTGTGCCAACGCATGACAGCTCGTATCACCAAGGCTCACTCCATCGTCTGATATGCTGTCGGTGGTGTGTGCATGACATCAACCTCGCTGAACTTTGTGTAGCTCGCGATAAGCTCCATTACGCCCGCACAAAGCGTGACTTCAGCAGCATTGATGACTCGCATGGAGATGCCCAGATTCAAGATCGCACGAGATAGTCTGCGAGGTCTGAGCGAGTCTGACTTCGGCGATACTGTTGTGCGGAAGTCCTTGGTTCAAAGGTCACTCGAGCCAGTACTACTAGTAGAGAAAATGGCTAAACCTGCAAAGGTTTCTTTTATCAGAGCTATATGTTATCAAGTGACACAGCAAGTCAATTCAGGTGAGGTGGTATCACGACGACAGACCGAGGGTATTCTGCCACACCTATTTTTCGAGAGTGGAAGCATAGGTTTTATCGACCACCCGCAATAGATACCTTGAGATGAATGAAAACTTACTCTCGAGGGTCGCGTCACATACTCTTGTGATTCGTTTGATCTTTCTACGTCGAATCTTTTACAACCAACGAGACAAATCCAAATGGTTTCAAGCTTGCTGACACCCCAATTGAATCTCGTCGCCCCCTTCGATGCACTTACAGAATAAGCTGATGTTCGGGCTAAACTCCATAGTCACCTTCAACATGGTTCTAGATCTAACCCTGACTATGATCGCATCGTAACACGTTCTTCAATGAATCCCTCGGTATGAGAAGACCAAATCTGCCAAAGGAGCCTGAAGGTGGATAGTTGGATAGTAGTGTTGGTAGAAGAATGTTGTGAGGAGCGGCAGAATTGGGTCACAGAGGCCGAAGGAAAACCCCGGACTCTCTGTAAAGTAAAGATCAGCTAGCTACTCAAAAACCCCAGTAAGTGCCGTATAGAATCACATACTGTAGGGTAATTTACTATAAAATAAGTATCTTAAGTTCTGATGTAGTATTATATTGTGGGTGTTCACTCGCTAGATGGCCAGCTTATTCTTTCGGCCATTGTGGGTGGGCATGGCCGTTGTATGTTTACGAAGCTACGTGGCATATTATTTCTTGATAGACGCGTCATGGCCACGACGTACCAAGAACCACGAGTATTCTACCTGAGCAAGGTTTGACATGCTCATACTAAGCTATCGCGATCCTTGTAAGGTAGCACAAAGCATCAGTCCACATACGAGAAGTTAAACCAATCCTCCAAGCCTGGCAAAACCAGCATCTCGTCAATCTCAGCCTGGCTGAACCTCGGCCTCGCATATACATCTAATGCGGGTGATTGATCGTGATTCGCAGTCGAAGTAACATCGAAACCTCCATCCAATGCAACCGCGTCCCTATTGACTTCGCGATCCTTGTTACCGATCCAGTTTTGAAAGTGTGCGTAGTTGACCGTCTTGGTTCGGTCAATTTGTCCTTTCTGGGCATTCCTCTGCAGTCGGGAGACAGCTGCGTCGAGCGCCTCAACTGCGGCCTTTTCCTGGTTACCCGAGTAGATGCCTAGTAGCATCTTGTCCAGTAGCGACTTCCCCTTTGCGATAGCCTCTTCAACCTCCTCGTTTGGCTCATCCATCCCCTTTGCTAAGAGTACCATCAAAGCGGCACAAAGGGTGGATGATTCGGTGTAAGACGCCCTTGCTAGTCCGCTTCGATCGCATAGAATTTGGACTATATTTATGACCGCTAAAGAGCTTCGGACACATTCGAGCACGAGGGTATCGCGCATTTCGGAGCTAGCCGAATGGCCCTGTTCCATCGGCATAGTATTTGTGCTTTCTTTTGCTTCAAAGATGAACGGTCGTCCGATGAATATGTGCACTAGATGGTAGGTCAATGCTAGATGATGAGTGGATCGAAATGCTGGGTTGGTAGGCTCGAAAGGCTTGCGTGTATTGTTGTGGGGATGCAAGTGCCAGTACTGCTGTATGTTCTGCTTGAGATTGAGCAACGAGCGCATAGCTGATGCTTTACTGCTTTGTGGCCCTGTCTTGAAAGTAACTCTGTGATAGTTGGTTAGCGAAGCGATTGAGTCCGACAAGTCGCACCTACATCATTGCTCTGGCCTCTTCTAGTGCGTCTACAAACCTGATCATAGCGACTGTGTGAGGTCTAGTATCCGCACCAGGCATAAGTTGCGCTTCGGGGAGAGATTGTGGGAGCTCGATGTTGGCTTCATCACGGGAAATCGAGACAGGTCTGCCATGAAGGATGCAGACACGCCTATGCTATGATTTAGACTATTTCAGAACAAGGGCGAGTTCAATGTGCGCGCTTACCTTTCTAATGTGCACGTTGTCCACCATATCCAATACATTGGAAGAGTCTTTTGCGTGTCCGGCTTCCGGATACATAATCGATGCAGGTCGTTCTGGGTGGCAATGCTGATGGCGATGCCCAGATAGGTGCATGATAGCCCTGAAGCGTCCAACGGTACTATTGTATACTGTAAGAAGAGAATGTTTTGATACAAACAGACGGAACTCACATGTGAAGACACCTAACAAAAGGAACGCTTGTACGCTCTCGATCGACGCCGCGGCCATGACATCAGGTATGAGCTTACAGGCGGCATGATAGAAGTACAGCGCGGTTTCGTCGTCTCTGGATGCAGCATCACCGTGCTCGAGCAACATATCGCCCTCAACCTCGGGGATCGAAGTCAGATGTGCAAACTGTGTACCGATTGCGAAAACCATCAGGAGAGTGCAGACCCATGGGCTGTCTGCGACAGTCACAGTGGACGATGTTGTGTAGAAGTCACGCAACTTGATGCGTAACCATTGTTCATCGGCGTACACGTAATTCGTATGAGCATACCTGAAGAAGACATCGAAAAGGAACTCAGCAACTTGTGTAGGCGGGATCGCTGCGACAGCTTCGAAGACTTGTGGGGATGGTGAATATAGGTGATTTGGTGTAGGAGATGAACCACTCTGCTGTCCTTTAACCTACAACAAGATTAGGTTTTGCGTCTACCGGCATACGTAACCGCAAACCTACCTCTGCATAGCGTCCCGTGAGCTGACGGTCAACGCTCTCTTGCATTCGAGTCGAAAATCGAGAGTGAGATAGCTCCGCAAAATCCGCTGTGGAGCATCAGACACAACGCGAATAAAAAGGAAGGGGATGTATTGATGAGATTACTCACAGAGAACATTGGACGACACCTCGTCACGTCCTTCCGCACGTGCATATTGATGAGGTGTCGAAGCGGGATAGGGTGTCGCTTGGTCACTAGCCCAATCGCTAATAGAATCAACGATGGGCTCAAGTTTCGCCAGATCGAAGCTACTTATATTGGTGTGATGAGCAACGATCTTCTCAAGAAGCTTGATTCGACTAGGATCAAAGAATTCACTTGAAATGGATTAATATCAGTTGATGCACGAGCTACAAGTATACCCACGCTCTGTTGATACCGGTACTTGTACCGCTTTGGTATTGTGTGATTCCCGAAGGATTCGTAACGTTACAAGAACAGCCTACACGTATGCAACGTTCGCAGGGATAGCCGCCGTTACATTTTTCTTTCATCCGTCGACATGTTTCGCAGCTGTCAAAAATTAGAAATGCTACCGGCAATGCCATGGAGCTACGCACGCCCGGGAGGTTCTCTTGCGGGCCCCCTCTACTACGTTTGGTCGTTTGCGTCTGAGCCCAGGGGTGTCTTGCGCATTAGATATCATTATTCTCCTTCGGACTCTAGAGATTCGACGTCAACGGCAAAAGTGAAGAGATGCTTAAGGAAAGAGGATCAGGCCGGTTCTACCTCCGGTCCAATCCCGGTCGTGCATCCGGTTCCGATCTACGCTAGTCTGAGCTAAGAGGCAGCGGCGACAGCCTTCCCTCTGTTTTAGTCCACTTCCCAACACGAGATCATTCAAGCAAATCTTTCTGCGGAAACCTTGACGACCCATGCCCAAGATCGACAAAACAACGAAACGGTTTGGAAGACCATAACGCAATATTACCTCCACTTGGGCGCTGGAAATAAAAAGCCGTTCGCGAACACGACGTCGAAAGCAAGTGTCAAGTACCGCAGCATGGCATCATTCTGGGTGGAGACAGAGGACTGGCACACAGCTGGTGAACCATTTCGAATCGTCGAGGACCTGCCTCGAGGCCATACTACAGAAGGGACCACCGTAGCTGAACGCCGACTCAACATCATCAAAACACGTGGACATCCTCTCGACACTCTACGTCAATCACTCTGCCATGAACCTCGCGGCCATGCCGACATGTACGGCGGCTTCATCGTGCCACCAGATGACGCTGGAGCACATTTCGGCGTCCTATTCTGGCACAAGGATGGATTCTCTACGGCATGTGGTCACGGAACGATAGCCTTGGGCTACTGGGCGATCAGTAAAGGAATCGTAAAATCGCCCGAAGGTGACGGAGTTGTGGATGTTAAGGTCGATGTTCCTTCCGGAAGAGTCGTCGCCAGCGTGGCGATAAAGGCGGGAAAGCCAGTCCATGCTGACTTCGTCAACGTATCGAGCTACCAGCTAGCCCGCAGCGTACCCGTTGGAGTGGCTTCGCGAAACCTGAAGATTGAGGTTGACCTCAGCTTTGGTGGCGCGGTCTATGCGTCGGTTGACTCGACAGATTTTGGACTGCGCGTCGAGCCCCAAAACCACGATCTTTTCGTGGCTCTCGGACGAGAGATCAAGGCTTCCCTGGGGGAGCGAGCGCACTACGGAGAGTATGATTTGTACGGCGTGATCTTCTTTGACGAGGACGTTAGGGAAGGCGCGGATTCGGAAGCTGTTCAGCAGCGGAACGTCACAGTCTTCGCAGACGGTCAAATCGATCGCTCTCCATGTGGTTCAGGAACTTGCGCTAGGCTTGCAGTCTTGCTCGCACAGGGAAGACTTGGAGCCGGAAAGTCAAAGTTGCTGCATCGGTCGATAGTCGACACTGTCTTCGAAGCAGATATAATTTCTGAAGAGCGGAGTCCTATTGAGGGGTTCCCGGCATGTATACCTAGGGTTAGAGGTCAGGCAAATTTGGTGGGCCGCATGAATTTCTTCATTGATCCAGCAGACTCTGTCTTTCCCGGCTTCATCTTCAGATGAGATAGCTCTCTAAATGAAACAACAACAACACAACAGTACTCGTGCGCCCGTACAGACTCTAGGCGATAATCAAATCATCACCAAAGTCGGACCGGTACGCGATTGGCTCGAAATCCTGTGCAAGTGAGATGTAGATTAGCTCCTACTCTTTCCTTCTAAGGCGTGTTCCGTTATCGAGTATGCTCGAGGACCCACCTACACGTACTGTGCAGGGCGCAAACTAGATGTGGTAATGCGGCAGACTTCCGGTTGTACCGGTCTCGCAGTGTTGCGGTTAGAAGCGGGGAATGACTAGCCTAATAAAGCGTACCATAAGCTGCTGAGATGTGTAGACAACAACAGACCACTGGAAGTCACCCATCGCTCCGAAAGTATCAAGTAACCTCATCTTGGATTCGACGTCACCATGTTCACCGTGCTTTCCGACAAAGACATCCAGCAAATACTTCGGGAACTCTCACCCAGCGCACTCAATGACCTAACCCAAGTTCTCTCCCAAGCCCTCAAAAACTACTCCACCCAAAATGAAGGCGAATACCAACCGCACCGCGCAGCTGTCACCCGGCCAAACGGCCAAATAAGTCTCTTCATGCCCGCAACAACGGAAACCCTCGTCGGCGTAAAGATCGTCGGCGTCGCTCCATCCCCCGACCCATCAACTCTCCCACCAGGCACAAAACCCCAAGCAGGCTTGAAAAGCGCTTTAACGCTGTGCGACGACCGAGGTCAAGCCATCGGAATCTTGAATGCCGCAGAGCTAACAGCGTTCCGCACGGCGCTGGGTTCGATGCTCCTTTACAAGGATAGAAAGAACACGGGGAACATTGTAGTGTTTGGGGCGGGGAAGCAGGCGCTGTGGCACCTACGTCTTGCAGTGCTCCTTCGAGGCGCGGAAATCAAGCACATTACCATCGTCAATCGATCAAGTCAACGGTCGCGAGAACTGATCGAAACACTTAAAAGTGACGCTGGGTGGCCTTCACATGTCACATTGCAAGCGCTCGAACAACAGGAGGTGGGAGAGTTGGAATCTCGAGTTTCGGAATCGGATGTTATCTTCTGCACAACGCCTAGCAAAGCGCCCCTATTTCCAGCTGCCTGGCTCACCTCGGAACTGGCACGCAAAAAGGCGAGATACATTGCTGCTATAGGCTCGTACCGACTAGATATGGCGGAGCTTGACCCGGAGCTCCTGAAAAAGGTGGCTGATCCGTCAGGAGAGTTTTCGTCTCAGGTCTGGCAGGGTTCAATCACGGTGGATAGCCGAGAGGGATGCCTGCAAGAAGCCGGAGAGCTGGTCAGCTCAGGTGTGCCCACCGATAAGTGGCTGGAAGTCGGTGCTATCAAAGAAAGCTCTTCGCCTGAGAAGGAAGACTGGCTTAAAAACGGTTTTGTGATTTACAAGAGCGTTGGTATTGGCATCATGGACCTGGCAATCGGAAGGGCCTTGCTGGATCTTGCTCAGGAAAAGAATATCGGTCTGACAGCTAATGACTTCTGAAGTCGCTAGCGCTGCCGTTCTGTAGGCGTTAGTCGGAGATTGCGGTACTGGTATGGCGAAGAGAAGAGCCCTTACGTGAGATACTTCGAACATAGAAACATATAGAAGGGAAAGAAGCGAATGCGATGTTCTAACTAAGAGCAACTACACTTGTACACGCATACGGGACAGTGCTTTCCCAATGTGGGCAACAATGTAGACACTCTTTCTCGGCGCCGTGTGCGGCCGATATGTTCTACCTCTTGTCTTTGAGGATTATTCGACGTTTTGAAGCGCGCGAGGCAAGACGTCGCTTGTACCCAATTTTCGCCATGCGTGTCGAACACCTAGCGTTTATCCTTAGTGGAAGGTCTGCAGCGATTTGCAACACACGAAACAATAAGGTCAAGATGCTCAGAGGCCATTAGCAGCAAAGAGATACACGAGTGCCGGGCTCGTTGTCCGTCATGCTGGAGAGAGCGCCCAAAATTGGGTCGATGTTGCTCAACGATTCGTTGCCATGATGCAGCTTGGTATCTTACACTATAGTACATTACAATGCAGTACAACAATCGACCCTAATCCACTATGCATACATGAAAGAGAACGCCGCGCCATGAGCGTTCTTCTATATCGAACGCGCCACCAAATTGCTGTTACATTGACCTTTCACGCCGCTGACTCCAAGCGGCGTCTTTGTTCTTCTTCGGTAGGTTTCTCCTGACCAGAGCGATGTTCTACATCGACATTATCTGGGGATGTGGTATCGTTGAGTATAGCTGAGATTCGTGGATCATCAGTGAAGCCTTCAGGGGTCTTTGCCGCGGGCGAGGCCTCGACATCGTCATTGGGATCCGCAGTCGTCTTGACGTCGTCCTCAATTGCTGCTTGCTTGTTCATCGTTGAAGAAGTAGTCCCAGCACCGAATTGATATCGTGATTCAAAGGTCTGCTGGGGTTTGGGCTTCCTTTCGATCTTCTTCATCCCAGCCTGGCTGGCAGCTGCTGCCTGGGTGATCTTGCCTGCCGTTTTGAAGGCATTCGCGACGAAATCCCTCATCGCGTTCGGAGGGTCAAGGATGGCTTGCTTTTTTGCGTATGGGTTCATCCCGTAGACAAGTGAGAATGCTCCGTTCTTAGCGCCCAACTTGCCGCCTTGCCTTGTGGCATACTTGGCCGTTTGACCCTGGTATTGACCCCAAACAGTTTGTGAGAATGTTATGCCTGTGAAGATGAATCTGGTCTTTACGAAATCTTCTTTTCCATCGAATTCCATTCCCTCAATCGTCCATTTCGGAATATTTAGACTGATATCAGGGGCACTTAGGCGCCCACCACTTTGCAATTTCTGTAGGACTTGATCTTGCAGAATGCGCGCGTCTTGGTCATATCGAACATTCTGCATCTGTATGCTTTGAGAGCTCTGGAACTGGATGTCAACGGCCTCTTCAGGCAGTAGCACTCGATGCTTTGCAGCGGCAAAGTTGAGGATGACCTTTGATAGTGAATGCTGGCCTTGATAGTCGGGCCGGAAGTACGCATTGAGCCTGGGAAACTTATATGGCAAGAGGTCTGAGGTGTAGTTCTTCGGCCCAGGCTCTGCAATGAACTCAAAGGACAGAGTTGGCCGCGTTACGAAGCTCATCTTGTAGGCTTCGTTGTTAAAGATAGAAGACAGGCCTGGTAGTGCAGGAAGGAATTGTTGTTTTCCGGTGGTCGGATCACCCAAAGGGAAAAGTGCGTGACCAAATTGAGCCCCGAATCGAACCTCTGGATGATATGTCCACTTCCGCAGCTTTATGTCTTTTGGGGCGTTGCTGGTACGTTGATATTGCGTAGGAGGTGTCATTAACTTCTTGACGACTAATTCCTGTGCAGTCTTCACTCGTTCCGCGACGCTGTCCGATACAGGAAGCGAGGCGGTAGCTAGATTCACAGGCAATGACCAGCGCCCAAACTTGATGTCGCGATATCGATATCTAACAGCATCCTTTTCGACAACAACTGGCAAGAAATGGTCTGAGTCCTCGAGGACATCTCGCCCTGTAGTGTCGACCGAGATGCGCTGAAGGTCCCTGAGAGGCAGCAGCTTGATCAAAGATCGCTCCGCTTCTGCAATTGTTTCTTTGTCTAGTGCTCGAATTATGACGGTCTGCTCCAAATCAGTTTTGACCATTTAAATCTAATGCAGGCAGCAGCGTACTTTGTCCGACACGATTTGGATTTGAGCTCCTGTCAATGAAGCTACCGTTGCACGAACGTCCTCCGGGAACACATCGTCAGTTGTGGGTTCAGCGCTACCAAGTGTCTCAATGTGCGGTATCCAATCGTTCAAGTGGAAGCGGCGTGACTCGGATGCCTGTAAAAGCTGCTCTCCGTCGTCCGCCGCGTATTCTGCCGTGTGCTTGTCGGCTGTGATGCGCAAGACCTTATCCGCAGTGTTCACTTCGAGCTTGACCTTCCGAGCTTCCCCAATTCTGTCCAAGGCTGTTTCAGGTGCTATGCAAACGTCAGTCCACCATTATGACACAGCGTCGGAGATGCAGTACTTCCGGAGGTGAGCATCACCAGCTGCCAATCCTTCAGTGCCAACTCGATCTCGCCAGCTGTCTCAAGCTCCTCGAGCATCACTAGTTTCCATACATCGCGCAGGATCTGGTCCACCAACAGATGCTTGCCTATCGCCTTGCGTTTGATCTTGGAATGAACATCTAAGCTCGGCAAGCGTCTGTCGATCTGTGTTGTTCCAGGAGTCCATTCGGAGCGTTCTGAAGGCCGCTTGCCTTTTCCCTGCATCTGCTTTAAACCCTTCTTGACCTCCTGCGCCACGCGATCTTTCCCAACGCCTTTTCTTTCAGAGTAGTAATGCGAGAGTTGCGCGGCGGTGAAAGCTCTAAGAAGGTGGTTTGACAATCTGGTATAGACGGTTTGGCTGACATAGTGCTCGTACACGCTGTCTTCATCATTAGTGGCCTTTCGGCGTAATTTATCGAGCTGCTCAACAACCTCCTCGAGAGTTGCAGGCTTCCCATCCGCAAGCGCTTCGGCGAGCATGAGAGGTAACTGTTCGTCGTCCTGTACAATCTCAGGTTCCGGTGTCGCCTCTTTCTTCTTGCCATCCCCAAGCTCCTCTAGAACAAGGATAGAGGCATCTTCGCCGAGGGTCTTTGTGCCTTCCAGGCGTGCGGTGGTCTCCCGTATGGCGCGACCTCTCCTCTTGCGTACGCGACCAAGCGGATGCTCGCTCAGCTGCGGTCTTGGTTGCAATCTCGGCTGCGCTTCTCGTTCGACTTCCTCATCCAATGCATCACGGCGTCGACTGGTGGAGGACAAGGAGGCATGCGGTACGCGGCGAGGAAGAGCGGGAAGTCGCGGACGGGCTAGAGTAAGCTCGCATCGCAGGCATACGAATGCACTGGAAGCGCGAGGCGCAAGCATAGGGAGCGGACAGCGGATGCTGAATCAACGGAGTGTCACTATAGAAAGCACTTGAGGGCTAGGGTGCGCTTTGCACCCTGCATTGCGTCGAAACTTCGTTCACCGCCTGCAGCCCTACTGATTCTGCCGACGCCAGCTCACGTGCTCGACGCGTCGCCCCACTCTACCTTCGCATGGATGTCATAGCTTGGGATATCACTGGTTTGTATTGAATTAGCTATAAGAATTCATATTGGCATTCGCCAGCTGCACAAGTCTTCCCGGATGTCAAACTCGTCCACCTCATGGTGCGGCCTGCGCCGTTCCCTCTTCGCCTCTGCCTGCATCTGATGCGCCTGCTGCTCAAGACTCCCTCTGCCGCGCACACTGGCTGAGCTAGACTTCGTATCGCCGGGCCTCAGCGTCTCGTGTGACTTTCGCAGTATGCTACTTCCTTTGCGCGACTCGCCTTCGCTCATCGAGCCACTGCTGTCACCGTTTACAAACCTTATACGTCTTGGCTCGTCGTAGGGCTTCTCGCGGTCGCCCCAGCCGTCTCCACCAGCAAAGATGTCCTCGATACATTCATCTGCTTTGAGCTCGCCGGGCTGAGCAGACCAATAGGCCGCGAGCGTCCGTCTATACATGTCTTGGTTCTCGCCAGCTTCTCGCGATCCGACACTGAGGGAAGGCGTCGCTGCAGAAGTATCAGTATGCCGCGGTAGCTGTGCATAAGAAGCACTTACTGCCCGCATCTTCAACATCTCCTTGCTCTCCAGACACAATCCCAGCGATTCCGCTGAACACCTGCGCCGTCTTCAATGCAGGCGCAACAAAGTTCCTGTCACCCTCGATCTGGCGCAAGAAGATGCTGATCTTGAGCGTGCTGTTGATCTTGCTGTTCTGCATGAGATATCTCCGGGTGACGCCGGGCTCATCGCCCTCTGTCCGGTTCATCTCGCTCTGCTCGACGTATTCGGCCAAGTTGAGCTTGACGTTCCCCAGTGTGATGCGCTCGGCTTTACCCCCACCCGAGTACTCCTGCACCACCTCAAACTCAATGAAGCTCTCGTGCAGCATGCCATTCTTATCTACAACCATCTTGACTGCCTGTTTACTCTCGTAGTCATAGCTCACTTTGTGGTCTTTGATTGGGCGCTTTTGGGTGCGCCCACGGTGTTCGGCGGCGGTCGAGTGCGGAAGGTGCCATTTCACGAACGAGTTGCCGGAGACGAGCGGGACGTTATTGAGGTCGATTATCTGCGAACAGTAAGACCCTCGCCGGCGCAATACGGACAGCAGCTGCTCACTTTCAAGTGTAGCTCAAACTTGGGCTGCGGATTTGTCAGCCATTGTATCCTCCATCATAGACATGGGTCCTCACGCGGCGGTTCTTGGGCACTGTAATAGTGAGCGTTTGTGTCGCAAAGGCGACCGAGCGCTTGAGAGACATCCCTCACCGAAGGCTTGCATGGTGGAGGAAGCGCCTTGTGCGTCGCGGCTCGCGGCTATAATAAGGCAAAGTCAAGTATCAGCGTTTGCTGAGGTGTGACGGCTGGCAGGCCAAGTGCGACCCGGATGCGGTGGTGAACCCTTGTGAATGGACCGGAAGCTCGGACGGTCTAGCTAAACTCCGCTCACATCGCTTGAATTCCAAGTCAAGACCAAGCATTCTGTCCGGCATCCGTACCACGACTATGGCTTCGTCGCCCAAAAGAATTACCCGCATCACATCATGACACCGGATCCAGACGCAATCGCTGATTGCGTTCTGGCGACATTCGATCAGCTTCCTGATAAGCGCAAGCCTAGACCACAATCCCCCGGTGCGCGTGAATGGGTACCCCTCGCCGGCATTGTGATAGCCGATAAGGGTACGACATATTATTGAATCATTGTCATTCTGTAGTAAGCTGATTCTCATCATCTATCGAAGATGGCAAGCTTTCCTGTGTTTCGTTAGGGTGAGTTTCCTAGGCTGATCTGCACTTGAGCTATCAGGTACTTTTCCATTCACATCTTGGCAAATGTACCGAAAGTAGTATCATGCTACTGCGATCAATAATTGTCTCTGAAAAGTAGAACATGAAGCGAAAACAACTCAAGACTTGATCTGATTCCCAATGAACATCACTAATAGCCAGCAGAACCGGCATGAAATGCCTCCCCTCGAACAAACTCCCTCTAGCTAAAGGCAACGCTCTCCATGATTGGCACGCCGAGGTTCTTGCCATCCGAGCATTCAATCGCTTTCTTCTTGACGAGCTCCTTCTCGTCCTGACCCCTCCCCATCCACCATCACAATACCTCCGCCAAACGACCCCAGAAGAGCAAACATTCTCAGAACCCCAGCCCTTTGCCCTCCGAGACGACATCCGCATCCACATGTACTGCTCCGAAGCCCCCTGCGGCGACGCCAGCATGGAGCTCACCATGTCCCTCCAAGCAGACGCCACGCCCTGGACTTCTCCCGTTCCCACCGTGTCTTCTCCACCACCACCACCACCAACACCCCAGGATCCCGAGATTTCTTCTCTCACCGCCCTACGAGGCCGCTCCCACTTCTCCCACCTCGGCCTCGTCCGCTGCAAGCCCTCTCGCCCGGACGCCCCACCCACGCTCTCCAAATCCTGCACCGACAAGCTCGCACTGCGCCAAGCAACATCTCTCCTCGCCGGCCTGACATCTCTGCTTATATCCCCGCGGAACGCATATCTACAGACACTCGTACTACCAGCCTCGCAACACATCCCCTCGGCCTGCGAGCGCGCTTTCTCATCGTCCGGGCGTATGGCGTCCACCGCGGAGAAAGCAAGTGCATGTTGGGACGGGGGGTATATGTGGCGTCCCTTCACTGTGCTGTCTACGAGTCGGGAATTCGCGTGGAGTAGGAGGATGGTGCCGAAGGAGATGAAGGCTATGAGTAGTAGTCTTAGCGCGGTGTGGACGCCTGGGTGGCAGGAGACGCTGATAGGAGGCGTGCTGCAGGGGAGAAAGCAATTTGATCCGAGGGGCGCGAGCAGGATTTGTAGGCGGGGGACGTGGGAGGTGGGGGTGAGGGTGGCGGCGGTTGTGGGTGTACCTGCTCTCGTGCAGATGCTGGGGAAGCAAACGTACGCGAATGTGAAGGAGGGTGAGATGTTGGAGGCGAGGAGGAGGGTTAAGGGGGATGTCAAGCGGGAAGGACTTAATGGATGGGTGGAGAATAGAGGAGATGATGAGTTCAGTCTCGAAGCGTAGGACTAGATCAGGAATCCTTTGGGTATCATATTTTGGTGCAGACGATTATATCGTGTCCGGGAGCATCATGCATCCTTCACACCTCTCTCTCCACACACGAACGTTCCCCAGCCACCATTCCTCCCACCCCACCGATCACTCATAACTTCGATTACGTCGACCATCTCGACGCCCCTCTTCACTCTTTGTACCGCCTCCCCATCCGCATACACAGCCCTCGCATCCACCTTCCTGCGCGGCATCCGCTCCACCAACAATGACAGATCCAGATACGGCGACAAGATACCCACCAACGCCGGTACGCTCTTGTTGGATGCGAAGATCGAAGGTGGCGGCGGTGGCTGTCGTCGAGTCTCTTCGTTTGGATTTGCCTTTTTGGTCGGTGGTCGAGGTGGCACGCTTGGGTTGCACAGAAGCGTTTGGAGAACGTAATTTCGCGTTAAGTGAGAGAGGGTGAGCATGAAGGAGGATGTCAGGACTTGTGCTACAGTACGTTAGTTCTATATTATTGAGTATCGGTGTATTACATACCTTGTGCGTGGTTTTTCTGCAGGAGAGGGCTGATAATATGAGCGAGGTTGTCGATAAGAAGAAAAGTTGGCTTTGTGGGTGCTGAGTCCGGGATTGATCGCGATTGCTCGGGTTCTGCTGGCTGGATTTGAAGATCGATGGCCACAGGTGGAAGATGAGAGGCACTGTCGCGCTGTTCGGCAGATCCGTCGACAAAAAGTATTTCATCTTGTGCTTCTGTAGGTGATATTTCTGCAGGCGGGTGATTTGTCGATGGAGATACTGCGGGCTCGTCGTCAAATAACATCTCCTCACCTTCGTCATCGCTATCTGCAACGAAAGTCCTCTTCGGTAACTCCTTCTCCAATTCCGGAATCTCCTCGTGTGGAATTTCCTCGGTCAATAAGTCCTCGCGCTGTCCTTCTTGAGACGACTTCTTTGGGTTGTCCGCTTTCTCCTCATGATGCTGCCCCTGCAGCTCATCCCTCACTTCCCCAACAGCCTCCATAACGCCCACCAGATCGAAAGCCCGCATGATGTTCACCCGATCGAGTGACCTGGCAGCGACGTCTTCCGCACTTACACTTTCCGCACCCGTTGCTCTCTTCATTGCTTCTACTAGCTCAGAATCGTCCTGGAGGCGAGCCAAAATGAACGAATACAGACGCAGAACATCAAAATTGCCTGTGGTATCCACAACCGCAGCTGACGAATGCGGGTTCCTCAGCAAAGACGATGACAAGAGTGCGAGGCAGATCTAGCAACTGTCAGCTTGATCCCATCAACCACTTTCTCCATCGTCTTGCTAAGAATATGTAAAGCTTGGATGTTCACCAGCCAAACCTACCTCAGCGCCACCACCGCCCATCTCACCCCAAACACCCACCACCCTCCCTCCCTCCAGCCCTCCTACGAGTGCCTCATCCACGCTTCTCGACCCCGAATCCAGTGCTCCTTCTTTCTTCTCCGGCACCGTTCTGCCAGCGATGACTTTTCCGAGCAGTTCTCCTAGCTCTTCATCGGTGACAACCGCGCTTGCGAGCAGCGGCTCCGCAGGCCTAGCAGGCGCCATCGTCTCATCGGATATACACGACGCCAATATATCTGGTAATATACAGTCCGTGTTCACGAAGGCTGGAACATGCACCCTGCATTGCGGAGGTTGCGTAGCGTTGAATGGCCCGTAGAGTGCTCCAGTGTGAGCCAAGCGCGCCTTCTCGAAGCGGCAATGCAAGGAGTTCCCAACAGCCATCGTATCGTGCATCGTCGATGAGAAACGGCCATCTACGCTCACTGGTGCTCACATTCGGCTCCATATACCGATATCGATTCATGGAAACGAACATGCTTTGAGAAATTACGCGAACTTATGACGCCATCGATGATCTGGTGCACGGAGCCTGCGTGCCCGGCGTGGTGGGACGTGGCTTGCAGCGGTGAATCTCAGTTCGTGTGTAGCTGAACTGTATCTGAAGTTTCGGAAACGTCAACTGTCACGTACCTGCATTAGGATGCAGAGGTGATCCCCTGTCGATCCATTCCCTCACAACCAGTCGTGGCCTCAAGCATAGGGCAATCCTCGTTGAAGTGTTGACTACATTTCGCACCAACTGCTTTCATTGAACTACAAACTCCTCACAATCCTGCTCCAAGCTCCTATCGAAAGGGGGATTTTGAGGCGGTATGAACGCCTATTAGTAAGCAATAAAAACACAAGGAGAAGTGGTGTTTTGTCCTATTCAGTCCGTCGCAACGTCTCCGTTGTTCCTGGGTGCCCTTTTGAATCACGCCTGTTCTGCCTCCCAAATATACACCCCAAATATCCATATCCAAACTGCTCTCCAATGCTACTCTATGCCGTTCCCAACTTCTTGTTGTGGCATGTTCGTTTGACGATGAGAGAAATATCCGTCATCTGGTATGTGCCCATGGTGGCATGCTCCTATGCCATTCTGGAGATGGGAGAAAATCAATGGTGCGTGGCCTGCAATGGGTGGTTTCGGCGCAGGCGTCGCGCGTGTGTGGATGTCATTATGCATGTTAATTCAAAAATGATGTATCCGATTTGTTCTTGTGGTGTTTAGGTAGGGCGTTCAGGGCGCGGCCTTCGTCCGCCCTTCAAACTCTTGACGCGGTTGAGGAATCCACCGCCACCCTGAGGCTTCGATTCAACGGGAGAGCCCACACTATCTGTCGTGATAGCACGCGTCAATGGGTTGCGACCTCCAGGAGAGGTAGGTGACGTGACTCCATCTTTTTGAGCCACATCGATCGCGGCACCCTTCTTATCGTACGCTTGATCGTAGTCGTCGAAGAAGGGGTTTCTCTCGTTCCCCTTGTTGCTTGTTAAGCTGCCTCCTGTGGTCAAGGGCCCATTGGGACTCTGACCATATTCGTATCGAGCTTCAGGGGACGTTATGCGGGGTCGGTCGCCATAGTCGCGGCGGGGTTGGTTCAAGCCGCGGAAACGCTGAGCAATCGACTTCTTCCGGCCAAGACCACCTTCAGCAAAGGCCTTTTGGTTTTCAGCCTCGCGTTGCTGTATAGCAGTGCGTGAGGCTGGGGCGCCCTCGAGGAAGGTTGAAGTGCCCAAACCATAGGTTTGGTCTCCGTGTACGATATCCTCACGCTCCTTAGGACCAAATGTCAAAGAACGGCCTTCAAGCTCTGGACGCTTGCCCCAAGTGTTGGCAGCTCCACCAAAATCAGAGAATCCCTCAGCACCTCGGCCATGAATCTTGTCCAAGTCAATCTTGTCGTTCACCGGGCCAGATCCGCCGAGCGCATTATTAGCTGATCCAGCCGGGAACGCGTGCATAGGCGCACGCCTGTCCTTCTCGCGGTTGCGGTGGGGCTGAACAGCATCGTACGGCCCATCATGATGGATCATGCTCGGGCCGTAAATGCCACTGACATCCAGCTTGTCGATGATATCGAGGCCATGGGGTTTACGGACTTTGGTCGAGCGAGACTTGCCGTCGCGAGTACGCTCGTCTCTTTCTCTGCGGCGATCCCTGCGCCGGCGCTCTTCATTCGGATCCAACGAACCCTTGTCGATCATGGATGATTCCGAGTTGCGACGCGGTCGCCTGCTGTGGTCCCTCCTGTTGGGGCTGCCGCGCGGCGGAGGTTCTCGTCGAGAGCCTGAGGGTCGGGGTGGTCCACGGGGAGGGCCGCGCGTTCGGTCGTCCCTTCGGTCGTCCCGTCGGTCGTCTCGACGCCTCTCGCGATCTTCCTCGTCTGAGCGAGTGGGACGGTGGCCTGAGTTGGGAAGAGTACCGCTGCGCGGTGCTGGACCTCGTGCGGGCGGGGCGCGCCTCTGTTCGCCATCATCAAGCGTAAGGTTATCCTGTCGCAAGGAAGAATAATTAGCAAGCTTGCCGGTAAACCGCCTCAAGTGATCCATCGGACGCTCGAGTGAGTGTAGGGATACGTGTCTAGTGTCGGAGTGCGTTGGGAAAAAGTACTGTGATGCAGCTGCTGGTGCAACGCAGCACAATCACCTTGTGGCAGGGGGACAAGGACGTACGAAAAGGTCTCTGGCGTCGTCACCAAAGGTCGCCTTCTTAGGCGACTCCTTCATTGTGGCCGACATGTCAATCAACTGGGCGTCTTTGCCAGCCTCTTTGCGGGCCTCTTTGTTGAACTCGGCTTCGAAGGTCTGCAGGAAGGGGTTGCGGGACATTGGCCGGCCGTCTGCACTGGTAGGGGTTTGGAGGGCTGGCGAAGGGATGGCGGGGGACGTGGCTCTGTTGCGAAACGGATTCTTAGAGTTGAGTTCGAGCGTAAGGCCAGGCGAGGGGCGCCGTTCTGTGCAAATAGGGGAGGTTAGTCTGTGGTTTCGTCACCGCTCTGCAGGTGAAACAAGCGATAAGAAAAGGAGCATACCAGGCATTGACGGCTCCGCGAACATGATGGTGCGGCTACTTTCAACCCTGCGCGGTGGACCCAATCAAACAGGCGCGCCGGGGGTGGTTGTGGGCGAGATTACGCTGGGCAAGCGACAGAATGTTGGCGAGGGGTGTGACGCACGAGGCCAATCCTGCTGGCGGGGCCCAAGAGTTGGCAGGCTATAGGAGGCGCGGTTAAGACTGGCGATTAGGATGGCTGCTGTGTTTCGCGACGAGTCGGCTACAGAGGCTAGGGGGACGGGAGCTGATGGGCGGTCGCGGGCGCGACGGGTGTTGAAGGCCGCGGTAATCTTGGTAGGCGCGGGCTAGTGCATGCGCAACCCGAGTAGTTGCCAACAAGGCCACAGGCAGCGCGTGCAAGGCGGAGGATGTACGCGAATAGGGCAGACGGACAGGCGCGAGGTCGGAGCAGCAGCCGTGGGATATGTAAATAAGAGCGTCGGCGCTGGGGTAGGGCCCTGACTTATGGCTCGCAGACAGCTGCAGGCACGGCTCGTCGACTGAGGGGAACTGTGCGCTGGTGGCGCCGCAGCTGATTTGTCTAATTCGACCCGCCGTGCCGAATTCTGTACGAAATCGCCCGTATGACTGAGCCTTTGCTGTGGGGGAATGGGTAGCGCAGGGGTTCATCGCCGCACTGCTTCGTCGTCCCTCAATGCCCAAAATCGGCTCCGTGGCTGGCAGCGGCGTCCACACCACCACCACCATCGACCTCTCCCTTAGTTCAGCTCTCTCCAGACACTGAACTGCGGAACTGACGGCCGCGTCGTCTGCCAACGGGGGTCCGCCCAACCACGGCTTTTCGGCGCACGGTTGTCGTGGCTACTCTGCAAGTCCGCAGAGCGGCTCCAGGCTAATTCACGTCGAGCTCTCGAAGAGGGATAGACTTGCCGTCGCCCCCGCAATTTGAACAGACCCTGAAACGCACACCGAGAGCCTCAGCGGACAGCCGAAGGTCAGCCAGCTTCAACAGGAACAGCTTGCAGCCTCGCCTGCAACTCACCATGGCCTCAGCAGATGGACCAGACCATGTTCCCCGCTACGGAGGCTTCTCACGCTTTGAGCTTGAGCTCGAGGTCCGTCCGACCCAGGTCCACGTGCTGCCCCTATTCATCACTGACCTCCCTTAGTTCGTGCAGTGCCTCGCCAATCCCGCCTATCTCAATTACCTAGCCCAGCAGAAGATCCTCGACAAACCAGACTTCGTGGCCTACCTCGGCTACCTCCAGTATTTCAAAGACCCAAAATACTCGAAATTTCTTCAGTAGGTGCTCACGGACCTCTATAGCGCAGATGACTGATCATGCGGTGCAGCCATCCTGGGCCAACGCTCCGCGCTTTGGAGCTGCTCCAGCAGGAGCGCTTCCGCACTGAGATCCTGAACCCCAGCCTCTTCAATTACATGATCATGGAGGGACTGAAGAACGCAGTTCCTGCCGATAACAAGGGCTGAGCTGCGTCATCGCATTCCGGTCAACTCGGTTCTCTCAGAACGTGGGACGATGGGCTTAGTCACCAAGTAGCGCCCAGCCAGCACTATTGACGGAACTCTGGGCCCGGTTGATGTCAACAGAGGAGGTCCTGCCGATTGTCAGGGGAACGAATGCAGAAGGTCGTTGATACGGTGACAATGGGCTGTTGGCAGTGGATGAATCCAGTTACAGTCACACTGTGGTTCGACGCAGCTTCCTATCGACTATCATTTCTGCTGCATTGCGTGTCTTGTGTCGACTGTGAAGGAGCAATGTAGCAGTGGGATTTACATCGACAAGATTACGATTTCGAAGATACTCGGTAGTACAATTGAACGCCCACAATCCATGCTACGGACACGCATGCCTAATGCTTTGTGTACCCCGCTCCTGTAGCTTTGCATCTTGTCCTATATTTAACAACCTCTCGTGCATTGCATTGTCGAATTATTGAAACACCTCGCTACAGCTAGCCATCCGAACTCGCTGTCGACCAGCTCGGTAGTCGACTCGTGGCCCCGGCCAACGCGGTACCACGTGATGTTCGTTGGCTTAGCTTCGTCCCACGTCAGTGTGGCTGCGGCGTCGCAATCGGAACATAGCTTGACATCAAGGTACCCTCTTGCTTCGACCCCTCCAAGGTTACGTCCTCTGCACCATGAGGGGCATTGCCGAAGCAGAGTATGCATTCCCCTTCCTCGTCGCCCGCAAGTGCACGTCTAATGATATGTAGAAAATATTGGCGCCAACTGGACGATTTCCACTCGCTCACTGACCTGAAGATAGCGGTTTCTTCACACAAAGAGCCGCAGATCACAGCTGGCTTGCGCTCCGTATGCTGGAAGGTATTGATGCCTCGCACTTTCCTTATCTGACTACGCCTTACTTAGCATTGTATAGATCTTCTTGATCCTCAAAACTCTCGACCGCTCGTCATGGCCCGCCCGCATTGCAGAGTCGCGTTCGACTTATGCCTCCCTCCGCTCGCACTACCTGCGCAGCATCGAGCATCCTGACGAGCTCGAGTCCTCTGTAGATCCGCTCAGCGAAAATGAAGAGGTATGCGTGCCTTGCTTCAAATCATCACGTCGCGTATTGACCTCTACTAAGCCTTGAAAGTCACCGTGGGCAGCCCTTCGATCCGACGAGAGCCTCCGCGCAGAGATCTTCCAAGACATCGAGAGGTGCATGCCCGACAACGTATACTTTCGCCAGCCGGCCACACAGAACATGATGTTGGATGTTTTGTTTGTGTGGTGCAAAATGCATCCGAACGTGGGATACCGGCAGGGCATGCATGAGATACTGGCGCCGCTGCTGTGGGTCATAGAAAGAGACTCAGTGGATACGGCTGGCCCAAATGAAGAAGTGGACCAAAGAATGGTGGACATGCTCGACTCGAGCTATATGGAGCACGACACTTTCACGCTGTTCTCGTTGATTATGCAGACAGCCATGTCTTTTTACGCGCCCGCCGATCCTGATTCGCCTTCTAAGGAGACACCAATGCTCGCGCGATGTTCAAGGATCTTTGAACGATACCTGCCCAAGGCTGATCCGGAATTGGCCTCGCACTTGGTGAAGCTCGAGATTGTGCCGCAGATATTCCTCTTGTACGTTGCATGCCTCGCAATTGTGGATAGTCTAATACATCCTCAGGCGCTGGATAAGATTGCTCTTTGGCCGCGAATTCCCCCTTGACGACGTCCTGAAAGTGTGGGATGCGTTATTCGCCATCGATTCTACGCTCGAGCTTGTCGATATGATATGTGTCGCCATGCTATTACGTATCCGTTGGGATCTCATGACTGCTGATACTAATGAAGCCTTCACGTTGTTGTTACGATACCCAGAGCCCAGCGCACCGGCGTTTACCTTTATCAAAGATGCACTCTATCTCCGCGATCATCTAACACCTGAGGGCGGAGCTGAAATCATCACGCGATATGGAAAGCAAGCGCCCGCCCTCGACGTGTCTCCTCCACCAGCGATACGACTATCTTCATCAACGCCCCCTACTCCATCTCATCGCTCGAGGAGCAGCCTAGGATCGCCCAGGCAATTCGTGAGTCAGCAGGGTGCAGGGCTTGAAGCACTCTTGCAAGGGGCAGCGAAGAACGTGCTAGAACGGGGCTCGCAATGGGGCGTTGGAAAAGCTATCCGCGATGCAGTGGGCGAGGTCAGAAAACAGGCTGAAGCTATACAATCGGGCGCTGTCTCCACACCCGTCTCTGGGAACAGCACACCAAGGTCTGGTGGACGCGAGTATCGCAAGCCAGGTCAACTTCCAGTGGCCAGCACAAGACCCGGTCTGGCACGTACACAATCCGGTAACGCCCTCAAGAAGATTGAAAATCTGGAGAAACGGAGCAAGAATCTAGCGAAGATGCTGGAAAGCGCTGTTGGTGAGCTTTGGGAATATCACAAAGAGCGCAGCGAAGGAGATAAAGATGCAAACCAGACGAAGAAAGATTCTATAGAAGCGCTGAGTCTCGCGATTGCCAAAGTACAGTTCGTTCAGGTCTACCTCGAGGACTCGTCGATACCACTGCCAATGGACGAGACCACAGAGCAAACAGTATGTAATCCATCCTTCTGTTCCACATAGGGGTGTAGCTGAATGCTTCTTCCTCTGATGAGGACATGATGGGGAAGTTAATGCTGACTTTCCAGGCCACGGCCAACGCAGCTGCTAGTCTCCTAGCCCCAGAACCTACCTCCCCATCAACAGTGCCCGAACGAACAGCAAGCGCTCCCCCGATACCCAACGCCTCACGACCAACTTCGTCTGCATCAACTGCTCAAACTACCTCGGCCGCCGCGAACACGCAGCCTTTCCCAACAGTCAACACCTCGCCGCAACGATCATCAGCCTCTTCGAAACTATCGCCCCATCCGCCGCGCGCACGACCCACGCTCGCCTCCTCCAACTTCTCGTGGATGCTCGGCCAGGATTCTACATCGGCTTCATCGACCTTTGCGTCGAGCGCTGCGCACTCGGCGTTCGCGTCGGACGAAAAACGAAGGCTCAAGGGGAAGGGATTTCTCTTCGGAGACGACGACGAGGCCGAAGAGTTTGTACAAGAGAAGAGAGGCAGCAGAGGCAGCGTAAGCGGCAAGGGCGGAGCAAAGAACGGGAAGAACAAGGGGAAAGCTCAAGCAGAGGCGGAGGTCGAAGAGGAGGTTATCGATCTGAGGGATGTGGGAAGGAGGGATGCTGTGATGTAGACGAGGGCGATACCCGGTGGTTATTCACATATGATTGTGCATAGTAAGCATCATTTCCAGTTGCATTCACTTTACATCATGAACAGTTTCCGCAGTCTCGAGCACGCACATTCCAGAATTACTCATTGGGTTATTTGTTCATTTCATTATCGAACCAGCCTGCCATCCTATCTCATCAACCACAAGAGTATGTGCGAAGGAGTGGGGCGAAGGATATGGTATCGCGGTCGTAGGGACAGTCGGATCGAATGGATCAAGCATGTGCCGAGGTATCTAGGACAGATGTGTCGAATCGAAGATGCTGAAACCGCCTCATATCGCCGTCGTTATCATGATGGAAGAGAGTTTCTACCGCTGCGTTAGCCCGGTACTCGACATATTCTCGACAAGCAGGGTGAACTCACATTTTCCGCAGTTGCAGGCGCCCTGAGCGCAGCCGCAGTCGGCGCAGGTGCATCCAGCAGTTCCGCAGCCAGGCATTCTGAATATGTCTTGTTTGGTGGTTGTTTGAAAAAGAAGGGGTGTATGTGTATGTTGTGTCTTGCTTGTTGCTTTCCTGTTGCTGATGCTGAGCAGAAGGAGGGGTAGGCGGGGTCTTTATCTTTGCTTTCCCACGGAATGACCAACCGAAAGCGGCACGTGCCGCCGCGCGATGGAAACACCCAGCGTTACGGCGACGACCCAATCGCCGCGGGGAGCCCACCAAGGCGGCGCGGTTAGGGTGCGATGCGCGGTCGTCTAGCCTGCCGCACAATTCACTCAGGCGACGCGACGTTGCTCGATGTGGCTAGGTGTCCCACGGAACTTGCTCAAACAGGGATGGCGGGCGTCATTCGGCTCTACAGGACGAGGGTCCGCTGGGCGAGATCCAGCTGCGGGAGTTGTGCGGAGGCGGAAAAAGGAAGACGAGGGATTACTGCGGAGGGCGAGAATCGTGGTGGCGAACACAAGAGAGCTGGTGTGACACATTGGCATCGCAAAGAGAGCTGTTTACCGTACGGCTTGAATCCGCAGTCCACCTTACAGTGGGCTGTTATTTCAACCGGCACCTCGATATGCTATCACTAACATATGGTATCCACATGCTGCGATAATCGACCGGTCCGCTAAACGCACCGCCAGAACTATCGACGACCACCTGCATCGCCCTGCATACAGTAAACTCAGTACCTGCCAAGTGTCTCCTGAACCTTCCTCAGCCGGTGCAATCTTCTATAGTACGCTCAACATATAGTAAAGCAACGAAAACGCGGCACCACATGCAGCACGGCCGTCGGCACACACGCCCGCGTTCTTACGTACCCCGACTACAACACTCACCTCACCTCACATCATCCCATCTCATGACCTCCCCCTTACCACAGATATAGGACAAGGATACGTTACGTTACGTTACGTCCTAGGCGACGACCGTAAGCCGTCGTTTGAAAGATACCCAGCAGCTTCAGCGCCGAGTCATCCACCCAAGCTTCAGCTCAGACAGTGCACACTTCCCATAACAACACATGTCCACCCATCCAGCTAGACGCACATACACGCCCGAGATATATATACAGCATTCATCCCGCCAAGCCAAGCGTGCAGCCCTATTATGTCCAGCTCACATGCAACTCACCACTTCGGCTACGCTCGCTGCTGTAGGTATACATTGCTTCGCGAGGACATACCTAATAACCCACGGCGGCTGGAGCGGTATTCCCTTCTGGGATGCCCACGCTACGGGACGAATGCAGTGAGATCAGTGGCGTGAAGACGACAGGGGACGCGTCTGCAGCGAGGTAGGTCATTGCGGGGTTCGCCACTTGAGACTGTTGACGTTGACGCTGGCCAGGCTGGCAGTGTGCAAGGTGGGGAGAGAGATGTGACGTATCCACATACTGTGTACGTCAACGGAGTTGTAGACTAAGATGTTAACTGAGATGTCAGCTGGTTGCGATGTGACTCAAATCAAGCCTTGTTTGACGCCGGACACAGAAGACCGCATCTGGTCGACCTTAGCTCAGCTCTGTCGTCTACAGGCTCTCTGTTCGAGCCATACCACATATACACACGTCAGTGTTTACACCCAGCATACGTTGATTCCCAACAAGAGCCACGTGCCAGCTTCCGCCCGGAGGCAGCCGCTGCAGCGTGTATTAGATTCATTGGAAGATTCTCACTCGCGCTGCTGTCCAGCAGCGCACAACTCATCCACCGACTTGCAGTGCCCGGCTGTCGCCAGAGAGTAGAGTGTTTGTTCAAAAGGTATATACAAAAGTGGTCATGCAAAGGTAAAAGCAAAGGCAAAGCCACATGGCGACCTCCAAGCAGAGTCTCTCTTCCAAGCCGATGTTGAAGCTCGACTAGCGACGTATTCCAATGAAGGGGTAGTCTTGGTGAGAAAGAGCTCCTCGCGAGGGTCGACAGCGCTCCTGTTCTGCTTCCTACTGCCATTCCATCGTAAGTTTTTTTCTTAAATACTGTGTTTCGAAGAAGAGAAAATTGTTGTAAGGATATCGTAGAATGGTGACGGTGAAAAGACCCAGAATAACCCAAATATGGATCGCATCAGCACTTGACGGATCTTCTCAAAGCAATGTGTGAAGAGGGGTATGACAAAAGCGCAAAATCAAGGAGAAACCCAGAATTCCCATCCCGAAAGCCAGTATTTTCATGCCGCGTCGATGATGACATCAAAGACCGAGGAGTATCATGCGCGTCGTAGGCCTGTCGTGACCCAGCAAAATCAAGAAGAACGCCAATTCAGATGTCGTCTTGGCTACATAGAGCCCATGGCAATCAATGCCTCGATGGCCTCGCGCTCAGCGAGTTGGCCTCGGGGCCCCTCAACGCCAGTAGATGCAGGAAGAGTGCCCGTGTTTCCGCGGGATGCAGTGTAAGAACAAGAATTAAAGGCCGGAGTTGGTGTCCTGGCAGCATACGAATGCGACACAGATTGTGCTGAAGTGGAACGGAAGGTTCGAGAGAGGTAGTTGTAGTCGCGATAGACGGGACGACTAGGCTGGCGCTTCTGTCGAAGAGCCTCAGGTCCAACAGCGGACCAATCCTCTTCGTCCGTCTCGTCGTCCATGTCGTTGCCCAGGTCCATGTCTGACGTGTCAGACTCGCTAGACTCTGAGCCGTCGAGGGACATCTGATCCGCCATGTCTTCATCGCGGCTGTCCGGGGAGCCAGCAGCCCAGCTACCGACAAATTCATCGCGTCCGTGACGCAAGTTCTTGGGTATGTGGAGGCCAGCCTGGCTGTCCAAACTCGCAGGGGGTGTCATGCCGTTGTGAGACGCGCCGTGCGCTCCGATAGGGACTCCCCGGTTTGCCTGCGACGAGTGTCCTGCTACGCTCCATCGTCCCCAGCCGACCTTCTCAAACTTGACTTCGCCATGAAGTCCGCCGCCAGCGCGATGTTCCAGCGCAGCAACGACCAGCCTCCGTGCCTTGGAAGGAGGGAGGCCCGAGAAGCCGGGGACGGAATGGGTGAGATGGGCCATCATCTCGCGGATCGGCATGGCGCCGTGGCCCAAAATAATCCCAGGCAGATGGTGTTTGGCCAGCATAATGGGCGTTATTTGACGCGTTGCGTCCAAGCCCGCGAGCGCCTCCTTGGAGAGCGCGGGAGCAGGCTGATCTTGCGCCGCGGCATGCTCGAGCGCATCGTCGAGGTCGATGTCCATGTCCCTAGACAACGGCGAAGGCGACCTCACCGCGCCCGGCAAAGCAGGCCTGCCCTTCTGCGCCGGCAGGGTCGGCGATATCGAGCTTGGAGGCGTCGGAATGGCGGAGGTGAGTCCGCCATCTCGTCGTATCGGTATGTTTGCAGCAGCCGACCGGTTCGCAAAAGCGACGGCGAGGTTGGAGACCGGCTTGCGGGTTGCGACAGCAGCCATGGCGCGGGTCGGGCGTGCGTGGATTGGAACGGAACGGTAGGAGCAGCTGACACGATGACTCAGGTGAGGCACTGTCTGACCGAGGCAGCAGCGCGCGAGAAGAAGTTGGCAGAGAAGACAGCGAGGGCTGTCGACTGTATAGTATAGTGCGAGCGATGGGCGGTTGCAGCGATTGTTGTTGTTGAGCGCAAGCGTGCAGTGCGGTTGCTTGCTTGGGCGTTCCGAACGATCGGCGATGTGATCTGCGAGCGAGGGAGATCGGTTGCAAGCAGCGAGGTGGTTGCGGGGCGATCAGGGTGTTTGAGAGCAGGTCAAGGTGCGGCTACGCGCGTGTAAGTGTACTATTCAAGTCTTTTTGCGATGTGGACAGTTCTTTGTTGTGTTGCAGGTCTGCGCAAGGTGAAGGGCAGACAGGAGTTGATAACGGAAGCCAGCACGGCCAGCTCGGGGCGGCCGCGCACCCCATTGGCCCACCGCCGGGCCCACTCAAGGAAAGGGCGACCGGGGTCTGACGGCAGCCACAGTTGAGGCAGCGTCATGGTGGTCATCTGCGCTCTCAGCCAACGCTTCGTGACCCAAGCCACCGTCGCGCTCGGTGTGCGCTCGCAAAACAGGGCACAGGGTCCCTCGACAGCCGCACAACACCGTTGCGACATGCTGATGTTGGCATCTCGTCAGTGACTTTCCGCACACAGTGTGCGCCTTCGATGCTGTCACGATCCGGCTTGCCTTCCGGGTCCAACCGATTCTCCATGCCACCCATATCTTCACCCACCCCATGCCCCCCATGCCCCAACACTATTGGCCTTATCTACAGCGCGGGGTCGACTTCTCCGACCTCGCACAGCCTGGCGATGCGGCCTGACAGAAGGGCGAGGGGAAGCATGGGAAACACCGGAAGCGGGTTGCGTCGCTTCGGCTGACTATTGGCATCATTCCGAGGGATAAGCAACGAAGGACCGTCCCCCGCAAACACACGTGTCGCATCGCTGCAGCGCATCCGCAGAATCGCGCCGACACTCTTCGAACAGGTGTTTTGCGGCCCCGCTTTTGCGTGGAACCTGCCTTGAGTGATGCCTCCGGTGAGTGAGTCGGCCTGCGCTGGGCTCTGCTGCGCCCACGTGTCTCCAGTGTGCGGTGGCCTTACAAGACCGCATTCTCCACGCCGAGAATCGTCCCAGCGTGTCGTGGTGTGCAATTGCGCAATCATTGGACGTGCGTGCAAGTGCTCTCAACCTTGATTGGCGCCGCCCACGTATTTTCGTATGGCCTCCGCCCGATTAGTGCCTTTTCAACAACAACCGTGTGCGCGACTTACATCTTTGAGCACATTGATCTGCTGCTGTGTGCGGAGGAACACGGCTCTGTACTGCTCCAGATTCTGCTGCACCACATCGTTGCGTGTGCTGCGGCCCTCGCAGATTGCTTTCATCTGGGCCTCCATCTGCCGGCTTGGTTAGCGAGCAATTGTGGTTACTCTACGCGCATGTCTCATACCTCCTTGCGTAGGAACGGCTTGCTCAGGCTGGTCTCGAACCCCACGTTATCATATCCCTCAATGAGTGCGACTCCCAACGTCGTCGGAATGAACTCCTGTACTCCGCCCGTACCTCCTGCCCCATTCTGAGCTGCCGCACCTCCACGGCCGCCTCTTCCGCCGCGACCGCGGCCTCGCCCTCTACCACTGCCTCGCTCTGCAGCACCGTGATTGCCTGCCCCTGCCCCTCCTCCTCTAGGACGCGCGATAACATACTCTCGCTCCTTGATCTTCGCAATGTGCTCGGCCATTGTCGCGTCAGTGCCAATGCCGTTGGCATCCATGAGAGAAATGAGCTCGGGTTCCGTCAAATAGCCCGGTGCTGTCGTCTTTCCATCGTGCATGGTTGCCTCATCCGGCTCAAAGGTTTCCCCAACGACATAGCGAGGCAGATTCTGACTACTTTCCCACTTGTCATAAGGGTACACGTCAAGGTAATTTCGTTCAATGACAGTCAGCCCATGCACGTGGAAGATCTCACCTCCATAGTCAATTTCGACGTCCGTAGCTTCGCCCACTGCATCTTCGGAGCAGCAAGCGAGAAAGCGGCGGACCACGAATTCGTATACGCGCTTCTCGTTGTCGTTGAGTTGGCTCGGGTTCACGTAGTTCACCGGATGGATTGGAGGATGTGCTTTGTCGTTGTTGCGACCGTTGCGAGGTTGATTGAGTCCACCGTTCATCAGCCCTGTAGCGAAGCCACCCCAGCGATTATCCTGCTCCTGTTTTTGAATGATCCTTCGCAGATCCATATCCCTGTCGAACTGGTCCGTTTCGGTACGCGGGTAGCTGATCCAACCCTTCGTGTACAGATCCTCCGCGACCTTCATAACTTCTTGAGATGTCATCCGAAGGAATCTGCTTCCCATCTTTTGCAATTCAACCGTCGTAAGAGGCAGCGGTTTCCACTTCTTCGTTGGCTTCTTCTGCATCTTGGTGACTTTCGCGTATTTTGCGAGCAAGCATCTCTCGTATATGATAATAACCGTCATCCTGTCAAAGAGATGACCTCTCCTCCAAGAGAACTTGACATTGATGCCGTCCTTCTCGTGTCCGACTCTTATGTACCAGAAAGGTTCAGGGACAAAGTTTCGCACCCGCAGATATCGGTCGACAATAAAGCCGAGGGTAGGAAACTGGCATGACCCGTAGCTGATGACCTTTTTCTGTTCGCCTTGCTGGGGAAGCATCTGCTGTAGAGCCAATGTCTGCATGCGGGTGAATGCAGCACCTAGACGGAGATCTAGCTCGATGCGTGCTGCAACGGCATTGGC
The DNA here is from genome assembly GCA_022419385.1 of Paraconiothyrium sp. Pb-2020. Classification (NCBI taxonomy): domain Eukaryota; kingdom Fungi; phylum Ascomycota; class Dothideomycetes; order Pleosporales; family Didymosphaeriaceae; genus Paraconiothyrium; species Paraconiothyrium sp. Pb-2020. The sequence goes on along the minus strand of JAJUBI010000002.1, from coordinate 5,015,500 downwards.
TTGAGCCTCGTCCAGCTTGATGGGAGTTCGAGCGGCTTGGATGATGTGTCTACAGATGCCATTAGTCTCTACACTCCACGTCCTAGCTGTTACTTACGCTCTTTCAATGTTGCTGAATCTTGCCCGCCACACTTGCATGTTGGGCTTGACTTTCAATGCGATGTCTCGAATCTCACCTCCGATATGCTCACCCTCTCGGTCGCAATCTGTCCAGATGAAAAGGATGTCATTGTATCTGGCCTGAGCCTCGATGTTGCTTGCCACAGCCTTCTTGTCTTCTGCGATCTGAGTAACAATGGGCGCTTCGAATAGATCCGCTGGAGGACATGAATGCCATTTTCGATATCGTTCATGGAAATCTTGCGCTTGGATATGGCCCGCTACACAAGTAAAGGTTACTGAAGACTGACCCCATCGTTGGAAATTGTAGTCAAATTTGTAGTTCTTGACCCACTGTATGCCGCGAACACTTTCCTGGTTCAGTGTGAGTATGCACAAGCTTTTCAAAGGTCAGAAACTTACTGCTCGAGCCTGGCCACCGAGATGATTGGCTACGGCCTTGGCTATCGAGGGTTTCTCCGCAACGCATAGAATCCTCGCCATTCCTCTTCACCCCTCAGTGAGGTCTGAGTTAAGCGATCATGTGAAGACGCGTCGAGCTGTTGGGGGCGCGTCGGCCCTGTGCACAGACCGCTAGGACCCAGAGAATAAGCGAACGGACCTTCCCTTCCACGACTGATAATGACGCCATGTCTGTCCTACGGTACAGTACTGTCATTGTCGAGTTTGCAGTGCTCTAAGTGCTGGGGCAAACGTCCACACACTCTTCACCATATATACCAAAATGCTGGATTTACGACCGACCTTGAGCCTGGCGCTGCCCGCCGTCAAAAGCCTCCCCGATTGCGCAGACTTCTCGAAGACTGTACAGCCATTTCTCCCACAGCTGTATGACCTGCCGCAGAAGATCTTCGACAACATCAACAGTCTAGAGGCGCTGCAACATGTCTACCTGTCGACGAACCCACTGGTCACGGCGCTCGCCTTTTCGCTATTCCTCACGCCAGTTGTGTTCATTGTTGCCGAGATCAATAAGAACTACTCGCAGGTGGATCGCCTATGGAGCATCTTGCCCGTCATATACAACTCGCATTACGCGCTATGGGCACATCTGGCAGGACTCCCAACGCAGCGACTGGATCACGTTATGGCCGTCACGATATTATGGGGTGCGAGGTTAACGTTCAATTACTGGCGGAAGGGAGGTTATACCGTGGGTTCTGAGGACTACAGATGGAACATCGTGAAGGATTATGTTGGACCTGTCGCGATGTTCATTTTCAACATTGTGTTCATCTCGTTGGCGCAAAATGTTAGTATCCACGCACGTATTCCAGAGTGCGACCTGAGGCTCAAAGTAAATGCATGCTAATCAAGGATAGATACTTCTCTTTGCCATCACAACACCGACCTACGTCCTCCTTCTCAGCTCACTCATCACCGGAAACGAGCTCACCTTCTGGGATAGCATCTTCTCCAAGCTTATCTTCGTCCTCATTCTCATCGAATTCTTCGCCGACCAGCAGCAGTGGAACTTCCACGGAGCTAAGGACGCGTACAAGAAGACGGCAAAGGTACCGAAAGAATTTGGCTATACCCGCGAACAACTTGATCGCGGTTTCAATACCAGCGGCCTCTGGGCATGGTCACGCCATCCGAACTTTGCGGGAGAACAGGGCGTATGGCTCGCATTGTATCAGTGGGCCTGCTCCGTATCAGAGACATATGTCAACTGGTGCTTTGGGGCCGCACTATCCTACTTGATTCTCTTCCAGGCCAGCACCTGGCTCACCGAGTTGCTCAGTGCGAAGAAGTACCCTGATTATAAGATTTATCAGAAGCGAGTTGGCAAATTTCTGCCGAAGGTTGCTTCTCAAAGCATGGATATGCCTACGGCCGACGGGAAAGCGAATAACCAGCAGAACCAGGAACCTGCGAAAGCTGTGAAAGCAACTGGTACCACGAAACGAAGGTGAAGCTTATGATAGACCGGTGCTCGGTATTGGAAATGGTACTATCATTGCGACACAGGCTCTGCCAAAGATGCCTTACAAGCGAACATGCGCGAGATGAGGTAGGCTGGATCCAGGAGGCTTGAACGGCTGGGCTCTGGTCACAGTGCGTTCGATCATGGATTGACTCAAGTCATACCATGAGACAATCTTCGCGACTGGCTACCAGAGCATTTGGGCTAAAGCAAGGACTATCTCTGTGGGCATTTCAGTTCGTCTTGCCCTTGAATAGGATCTTTTAGTGTCACGTTCATTTGCTTATTCTTTTTCCTTGGATGTGGCTGCTATAGGGTCACTTATGTCAATACCAATGTGTCACGACATACTACCAACCGTCCTCATCTGCCGTATGTCTAATATTTGAGAACAAGCCTTTGGTACCTTGTGCTATGACCTTAGTTGGGTGCAAGTGCCTGTTGTTGCTAGTTCGAGCAGAATAGCCGCGTCCACGAGATGTTCCTGCAGGGGTAGCGCATCCGAAGAAGTGCCTCCAATTACTACATTAAGCGACAACCACTCCAACGTGATCATCTAATTCAAGGGCGAATCCAGGTTCCTGGCCTATTTTCTGTGCTCGGATGGATCTCCACGTGCTTCTCTCCAGATCTCCCCAGATCCTGCTAATCACAACTGCATACCGGGCCTCTGCAACCCGGCATGGTGGACGTACATGTAGAACAATGGTAGTACGGAAAACCTGTTGATTCAGTCGCGCAGTACGACGAATAGCCACGAGACAAGACAGTCGCTGTACGGCAGCTACATGACTCTGTACAGCTCTGCGTTCAATCATCTACCAACGGCCGTAGATTTACCCCACATTTCCTTCCGTTCACACTACGAGCGGGGTCCCCACAATAGGCTCTTTGACGGACGTTATCCTTGCTGTAGTCGTCCCAATGTAGCTATTAGCCCAGCCTAAAAATTTGCTCACACTACAAAAGCCCTTAACGGCCAGCATGTGCAATCGCGCAGGGTGCCACTGGCAGTTGTCATTCTTGTCTGTCCACTGGGACATTGAATCTATACAAGATGCTCTTCTCCATACCTCGTCTGCTGACAATCAGCTTATTGGCCTCTGCCGTTCCGGATGCATTGTCATACTCCACTGGCAGACCAGAGAAGTTCCGCACTGTCGTCACTACTGACATGGAACAGGATGACCTGGCATCACTCGTCCGTTATGTACTATACACCAACGAGCTCGACACCGAAGGCATCATCTACACCTCTAGCAGATACCACTGGGCAGGTGACGGCAAAGGCACGAAATTTTTCTTGCCCAACCGCGAATACAACACTTCTCAGACGTCGTGGCGCTGGACTGGAATTCGGACGATACAAGACAAGCTTCTGAAGGCTTACGCCGAGATATATCCCAATTTGCGGGTCCACGACTCAACCTATCCTACACCAAAGAACCTGCTGTCCAAGGTTAGGATTGGCAACATTGTATTTGAGGGAGAGATGGACGAAGATACAGACGGATCGAACCTCATTCGATCATTACTTCTCGACAACGACCATCGAACGCTCTACCTACAAGCCTGGGGCGGAACCAACTCCATTGCCCGCGCCCTCAAGTCCATCGAAGACGCGTACTCCAGCTCAAAGCAATGGTCGCACATGAAATCCTCCATCTCTCAAAAAACCGTCATCCTCGCCAGCGGCTTCCAAGACCAAACCTACGCCGACTACATTGCCCCCAACTGGCCTTCAATCCGCGTCGAAGACTTCCAAACCGCCTACAACACCTGGGGCTTCAACTGCAACAAAGGCCAGGGCAACGTCCGCGGTCTCCCCGACGCACACGAGTATTTCACAGGCGCCTGGATCAAAGCTAACATCCAGATCGGCCCCCTGGGAAGCCTGTACCGCTCGTGGCTAGACGGGCAGCACACGGACGGCGACCAGCTCGACGTTTTCGGAAACTACACGCAGGCTTCTGCGCCCAGCACGTGGTGCAAGCCGCTCGGCCCGTATGATTTTCTGTCAGAGGGCGACAATGTGGCGTTCAATTCGCTGTTGACGACCGGCATTCAAGAGCCTGGCAACCCCGCGCTTGGTGGTTGGGGTGGTCGGTCTTTCCTCAATAGCTCTGCGCCGGAGCTTTGGCAGTTGGTCACTACCGAGAAGGCGGATAATGGGAGCGAGGTCAAGGACTGGACGACGAATCGCTGGATTGCGGCTGCGTCGAACGACTTCGCGGCGAGGATGCAGTGGGGCCTGACGTCGAAGTATCGCGAGGGAAATCATGCGCCTTCGGTTAAGATCCGGAATGGTGGAGAGGTGAAGGCGAGGGCTGGGTCGACTGTTAAGCTGTCTGCTCGCGTTAGTGACCCAGACCGGGACCAGGTCACTGTGTCTTGGTGGCAGTATCTCGAGGAGGGGACGTATCCAGGTGAGGTGAACATTACAAGCAACAAGGACAATGGTGCTAGTGTAAAGGTGCCTAAGGATGCGCAATCTGGGCAGACTATCTCGGTTATTGTGCAGGCGACTGATGATGGAGAGTTCCCGTTGACGCGGTATGATCGTGTGATTATCAGCGTTAAATGATAGAACAGACAGTCCTCTTGTTGTACTCGAATAGAGCAGCCGTTAATCCCAGTCCAAAAAGCAAACATCTAAGAGAGGTCAGGTCCAAGTTTCGAACAGACGCGCTGTGACAGACAAAAGTATAACTCAAGATTAGGAACTCCTGATTTCTCTGCAGACCTTTTCGGAACTCCTGATTGCTCTGCAGACCGACTCCACTAGACCAAGCTAGTGGGTTTACTTGAGTTATATGATTATGGTGGAGAAAGAAGATATATATAGTACAAGAGGTTGTAGATACCACAAAACTTATTGTCAGTTAGTGAATGACCAATTCGGGCCAAAAGCCTTGCAACGACGTTTGCCAGTGAGAGAAGGTGCGCTCCGTTGCTAGGTCAACGAGCGTTCACTCCCAAGTGTAATCGTTGCCTACATGGCCTTCTCCGTCTCCAGGATGATGCGCTGTAGCGTGCATGCTTATACTCGAGGAACATAGACCTCCCAATATGAACCAGAATTGTCGAATTTTCGGTGTCTTGTATGAATGGAAAAAGATACGGGAAATATCCACATCGCCCAACAACAAACCCTGGCTCGGAGAATATCGTTGATACTCTTACAGTTATGTGCTTAGTAGAAGAGGCGGAGGAGTTGGCCCTTTGCGACATTCTTACAGCGTATTGCTAGCACTCCCGTGCGCATCTGCATCAGATGATACTAATAAACATTTGGACATTGATTGTCTATGTAGAGCTACTACACAAGCCTACGCGGCTGTTGTGAGAATATTTAAACGTATGTACAGGTAGAACACAATGGACAACTGTCCACCCACGCATCTACCCAGTGCTTTTCTTGGCGTAGAACAGGAGATCACGGTCGCAACAATCGCAAGGCGGGTATGGCTTTCTTGAAGGCCAACACTCGCTGTTGATCTTTCCTCAAGTTGCGAAGGATACCCTCCAATGAATACGCATATAGCACATGAATACGTCGCTGCGCCTTCATAACCGTCTTCTCATGCACTATCAGTTGCTTTCCTGCTTCCCTCACCTTGGTCTTAAATATGGTAGTCTGTGCCTTCGTCGGATTCGATATTGCCTCGTAGGTCTTTGTCAATTTACTTATCAGCGCCCGTTGGTGAACCACTTTGCGTTTTGCGTTTTCTCTTAGCTTCTCGAACGACAACTGCTTCTGATGCTGCTTTTTTCGGTGCTGCTCAGCGAGTTTTCCTTTCTCTTGCTTTTGTAACTGAGTGAGAAGGGTGCGATATTTCTTGCGAGTCTCTTTGATCTCTTGCAGTGCTCTCTCGATACGTCCCCTGAGCCAGTCCTTCCCGTGGTTTTCGGCTATTGTGAATCTGTCCTCCAAGAAGGAATCCCATATTGGTACAAGATCTACATTTTGCCCAGTTAAGGTCTTGGCATGACTGAGTTCCATTCGTATGTTCGAATTGATGCTCCGCAGATTCTGTTGCACAGTGTGGGAGTTCATGTAATGGTATACTGCAAATGACTGCATTGTTCATCAGAAAAAGATCATGGGGACTCGCAGCTGACTCACTGTTCGCAGGCCGCTCAGGAAGACACTGCTGGGAACAATCCCTTCCATAGCTTCAGTCAGGGAGGTGTTGTACAAATCAAGTCCCATGAGGTTCTTTTTCGCCCATAAGTGCTCTTTGAACATGTTGATTTCTCTTGAACACAGGACGAAATTGGTTGGGTTGTGTTTGGTTCCTAGTGCTTCGAAGACTAGGCTACCTAGCGAGTCTCGTGGTGGTCTTGTGCCCAACCTGTACGCTGGTCTAGGAGAGCGTTTTCTGATAAGCGAGATCTGCCCTACCCTTTGAGTCCAGTGGTTCTGGAAGAACGGTTCAAGTTTGGCGTTTTTCTTAATAGCATATTCCATGAACATTGGAACAGATTGGAGCTAAGAACTTCAGCATAGCTGCCGGTTGAGGGGGCCATGGACGTACCTCGATTATGTGTTCCGTGGCATAGGCGGTCGTCGTTGCTGGGATTCTGGAACTATCTCTGACCAATGTGCTGCCCAACCGGTTCGACTTGAAGTTGAACGCGTGCACGGGGTTATTATGACGAGGAGGGCTGTAGAGAATGCCGCTGGAGGGGTATGCTAGCGTTTTAAGAACCAATTTACCACTTGGAAGATCTGCATTCACTGTTCGGTCATCTCGCTTCCAAAGTTCTTGCCGGCTGTGATGACCCTCTTGTCTGCGAAGTACTTCAGTTTCGGCATAGTCACTTTCGTCTCCACAATCGATCCACAGATCGCATAGATCAGTCGCGGTGTCCACGTAATTTACATCTAGCTTGGGAAATACAATTGAAGTCGCTTGGGCTCCGTGTGAGCTTTTGACGGATTTGGAGGGCTTGGAGGGTTTGGAGGGCTTGATCTCTTTGTTTGCCTTGTGCCCCTTCGAGCCCTCTTTTTTCGAAGGCTTGCCCGGTTCTTTTGGTTTTTTCGGCTTCTTAGATTTTGGTGGTCTGGTGGGTCGAGATCTCCCTGGGGCACGAGCTTGAAGTATGGAGTGTCCGTGTCCCTTTCTGGGAAGATTGGCATGCTGAAGTGGCCCATCGTTATTGCTATTACATTCTTAGTACATGTCACTGGGTCGAGAGCTTCTGACAGACCTATGTTGATGGAGCGTGCAGGCATGAGAGAGGCCATACAGAAGCACAATGAGGATGAAAACTCTTTGCAACATCATTAATACACTTGACAATGTGGAAATTGAGGACTACTGAGAGCAGTCGCTGAGTATATATTACTTTGATTGTTCTCCATCTTTGGGACATGCCCCTTCATATGAATAATGATGTCGGACATGTACATGTCCACCTAGGATATTGGTGTCTCAGTACCAGCGTGCAATGTGGACTCTACTAATTTGCAATTTGGACATTTCAAGCGCGCGATACCAGCACCGCGGTTCATAAAGCTACATGCGACAGCTTGGAAGTTCGGAATGCGCCATCGGATAGTGTGGAAAACAAGGCTGAGCGCTAATGCTGCACAGTGGCGAAGCTTCAAGTGGAGTTGGGTTCAATCTCTACATGGAACAGCCCACAGGTTGCTTCGAATCCGGTATAGTGGGCCTCGCTTGGTGTGGTTCACCAGTGGCGTGGTCCCCGTTCTCCGGCGGCACAGCTCTGAAGCGCCGGAGCTACTGTTTCCCTGATAGCTCACTACATTTGGCCCCTGCGCTGAATGCCGTAACGGAAGTCGTGGCCTTTGCCTTCCGTTTTCGTGACTTGCCATTTACACTCTCGGCAAGCTGAAGCATGCTTCAGCACGGTTCAGATACAAACGAGTTTTGAAGAGATAGTTTCCTCCCCCAAATCATTATGGGTGATATAGACTACCTGAGAAAGAAGTGTTTGAGGCATCCTAGGATGAAATTAGGCTTCGTAGTCTATCGCCTCACTTACGAAAATGACGCCCAATGGACACGCTTTATGGATCACCTGAAGTAAGTGACCGCCCGTAAATATTAATGCGATTTGCGAACATCGCGGCAGACCAGTCAGATACTAATAAAGAGAAAAAATTATTAACCCGGCTTTCTCAGTACACGTACACGAATCAACCTTGAACAAGAAGGCGCTGGTGATCTTTTCTCTCGTATCGATTGGAGCGTGCAGGAAGACCCTACCCTGGATGGTGCGGACTACGATGAAGTGCGAAAGTAAGTTAAAATGACACAGCATTGACTTGGGTAGCCTAATGCATGTGGATAGACGATTCAATAAATGGGTCCAAGACAACTCGCAGGATAGAGAGCAAGAGCCATTCAGCACCCGACATCTCGCCTGTGTAGCGGTCTTGCAGCTTCATGTCGAGTACGTGCTCAGAGGCCCTGTACCAACCAAGTTCGACACTATGGGTCTAGGCTTTGTAGCTTTGGTGTCAGCAGAGGAGGATGAGGAGGACGAGGGATACACTGATGTCGGCTTGTCTTATCTGGTTCCGCGAGTGTTTTCTGTGCTTGAGATCGGGTGGCATGCAGTTGACGCTGGGGATGACATTTATTGCAGATGATGTAGGTGAGGCGGCGACACGCTTTCAATTCTACTTCGACGTTGCTCGTTACTGCAATCACCGGCTTCTGGATAGCCAACTAGGGGCATTCTACTACTGCGTTCGCGCCTTAGATTGATGTTTGGATATGGGCCCTATAAATGGTATTGTAGATCTCCGGACTCGAGCTATCGTTGGGGCGACTGGCACGTTTAGTTTCGTAAGGCTCACTCGTAGTAATTCTGTACCGCCAACCCCTTGTACTGAAACTTTGTCCCTTCTCGCTTGTCCAACACAGTCTTGTGATGCACATCCTTGACCCTCGCCCTAACGTATTCCGTCCCTGTAGGCACAGGCTTGCTCGTGTCTTTGTGCTCCTCCGGAATCAAGCCAAGGCGATCAAGCAGGGGCGAAGGCACCGTACGCATGGGTGTGTTGTCTCCCGGCCTACTGAAGTATAGAAGACCTAGACGTGGGATATTGAGCTGATCGGATGGCGGTGTGACTACACGGTGAATGGTAGATTTCACGAAGCCTAGATTGAGTTTGTCAGGTTAAACAGAGATGAATTGTGATGTGGGATGTACCATTAGTGAGGAATGTAAGGGTGTCCGCGGCGTTGCAGGTGATTCCACCTGACACAGGCTTAACGTATTTCCACTCGCCTTCCGGAGTGCGGATTTGCAGACCAGCTACATGCTGCGAGAAAAGTAATGTTAGACTACCAAAGTCGGTGTGGCCGCCCTTGGAGTATGCTTGCGCCTTGTCCTATTGCTGCATTAACAGGTATTTCTAGGGTTTTGTAACACAACTCTTACCCAGTCTGCTTGCGACCGCACGTTGTAGATCATGTACCGAAGATGGTCGTCGGATGTCTCATCGTAAGCGTGTGCATCTGCAAGGTAGTTCTCAGGCAGCTCCAGCATTATCGAAATCAAGACGAATAGCTTTCGTATGACCTTCTCCCAAAGATCGCGGTGGAAGGTACGTATCTCATCCCAGTTTTCCTCAACTACGCGGTGCTTTCCTACGTCTTTCCATGCCGGGATGTCTTTGTGGATGTTGAGCTGGATACTAATGTTAGATTACGTGCAATTATAGCATTGGGCATGAGCACAACAGTACCATTTCAATGTTCTCCTTCACTCCAGTGTCGCCAATCCATCGCGAGTTCTCGCGGTAGCCGAAGTACTCGCCTTCTGCAAAATTACATGGGAATCTCCTCTTCTCTTCTAAGTTCTCTTTGAAGAAAGTATTGCCGATGCTAAATTGACGTAGTACGCGCTCATCGTCAATGCCAGAGTTGGTTACTACCCAGAAGCCTACCCGGGTGACCTAATCAGGCTTAGCGGTATATCAAACACTGTGGTTCGGAGTAGCTTACAGCATCGTAGAGCTGCTTCGCAAGCTCCTGTTTGCCGCCTGGCTCATCGAAGCGCGACAGGTCAATCGTGGATAGTGGCGCCCAATCGAGATTCTCTTTTGTAGGCTCTGGACGAGTCCACTTCTCGATGGGCAGAGTCTGCGATATTTGGCTTGCTGGTTCGACTAGACCGGGAGCCATGATGAAGTTGTTGAAAATGCGTCAATAGAAGAATAGGTGTGTATGGCATCCGCGATGCATGAACCTTTGTGCAGCAGGGGAGTTTTCTATCCTTATGCACTTGTATTACAAACCGCCGATGCGCGTATCTGCGATGGTAGTCAGTACACCCGCGTACTTCCCCTCACAGCATCATCGGCCCTTGTTATTGCGTGCTTCGGCAACCTTCCGGCTACGCTCTTATCTCCGCCCCAAACATAGGATTCGCTCCATAGACGTGGATTGTACCAGAAGGAATACCTCCGTCGCCATTTAGCTCGTGTAGTTTTTGGTGGACGGATATACGCACCTGGCTTGGCTGCCAATGCTTGTCAGCTAATCCGTGTTGACGGCGTGGTGCTCGTCGGACTAGGCGGTGCTTGTCATGCAAGTCGTAATCGAACCCATACAATTCGTCTTCAACATGTTCATGGTTGCAATGGTAGTGGCGATACCGGAAGACTTGTGCCTAAGGGCTAGGAAGCAAGGTGCCGTAGGCGCGGATACGCAGCCGATGAGGCGAGTCATCTCTCCAATCGTCATTCCCGGTATCATGTCGTGATGGACTAGATCGTCTAGGGCTGGTTGTGATAAAACCGTAGTTTTCTGCATTTGGGACGAGTTTGAAGGTCGCGCTTCGCCTTCATCCGAGCCTATTCGCTGGGAACTTCTGTACCAAATCGTCTCGTTTCGCCTGGTTCGAGAGCCCTCTAAGTGCACAATGGCGGAAACGAAAGATCCCATTGACAACCTGAGTTACGTTGCCGATGAGGCCAAGAAGGGAGTTGATCCCGACATTGAATCAGCCACCGATTCGTCAGTCGAGCCATCTCAATATGATCCAGTTTTGGAGAAGCGCTTGTTGCGCAAAATTGACATTTGGCGTAAGGACAATCCAAGTTGGAAGATGCTTACCTGTGCTGATCGTGCCTCTACCAGTTGTCGGATTTTACTCCCTCGTATACATATTCCGCGTGATCGACTCTGCGAACTATTCCAACGCCGCGATCATCAACCTTGAGCAAGGCACTGGAATCAAGAAGCAACTCGGATTTTCACCATCGCAGTGGGCCTGGACTCTCTCGATATTCTCCTACTCGTACCTCATATTCGAGCCATCGAACACAATTCTGTTGAAGTACTTTAAACCAAGCAGATGGATGTTCGTCCTGATCATGGCTTGGGGAATCAGCGCGTGCTGCAGTGCTGCAGCGCAAAGTTTCGCGGGCATGATGTGCGTACGATTCGCCATTGGAATGGCAGAGGCAGGCTTCTTTCCCAGCGTACTGTACCACTACGCCTTCTGGTACAAGCCGTCCGAAATGCCGCAGCGCATTGCTTTCTTTTACTCGGTTGGACAAGTCTCCTCTGCGCTTAGCGGATTACTCGCATTCGCCATTTCTCACATGGACCAACTGGGCGGATTGAGCGGATGGAGATGGCTATTCCTGCTCGAAGGCTTGCCAGCGATTCTGCTTGCATTCGTAGCATTCCGTATCCCAGACTATCCGGAATCTACCAAGTATCTGACTGACGAGGAGCGCACTTTCTGGAAGAACAGGCTTGCTGCGAGTGCGCCCAAGGGTGGAAAGAAGCACGAAAACTGGGACTGGAGGTCCCTGAAGGCGCTTGCTAAGGATCCGAATTTCTACACGTTTAGCTTGTACTGGATCTGCCATGGTATCGGCGGCTTTGGCGTGGGATTCGCTCTGCCGACTGTCATTTACCAATTGGGCTTCACAACAACCGCGAAGTCGCAGTTGATGAATATCGTAAGATCCTCTCGCCCAGATTACTTCGTGATGTAGCTGACAACGTATAGCCGCCATACATATTCGCGTTCCTGCTCCTCAACACCTTGGGCTATATGCTGCAGCGCAAGTGGATTAGACAATGGACGGCCGCCATCGGGATTGAATCTATCATCATCATCTGCTACATTATACTCCTTTCAGTCGACAATCCTGTTGTCAGATATCTCTGCTTAATTGTTGCAGTCGGATGCGCAGGCTGCGCGTACCCGGTCATTTGGTCTGAGCGAATCCGCGCACTGAATGGCACAGTTGCATCCGGTATAGGCATCGGCATAACGAACGCATGCGCCCAATTTTCTGGCATCGTCGGGCCACACGTCTTTAGCACTGTCTTTGGACCTAGATACCGGACCTCGTACGCAGTTAACCTATCTGTGCTTGTTGTTGGCATCAGCTCGATAAGCACGACTTGGTTCATCGTTGCCAGGAGAGATAGGAGGAAGGCGGCATCTGGCCTCAAGGAATAGGGGTCGCCCATAAAAGGAGAGTATCTGGGATGAGCTTATAGTGGTTGCAGGATAGAGTTGTACATCTTCACGATAGATGTTACGAAGCGCATCGAGGTTTCCTCTGCGCCCACTGGCAGTTGCCGGGCCCGCAGACCATGTTTTATAGGACACCAAAAGTAAAATCATTATGCCAGCCGTGCCAATAGATGGGATTTTGAATACGCGTGAGAAGATACAGGATGAATATCGATGAGAAGACGCGACTGGTGCGTAAAGAACCCTGCGATCGGCAAATGCAAAACACCGACGTGCATTCTCGTCCAATCAAACAACACCGCCACACCATTCCGTCCCTCAAGGCCTATTCAGCGCATGTCTTCCCTTCCTTGCAAGCATGTTGACATCCCATACTGCCTCTGATAGACTTCTCTGGACAAAATCTCCCTCTGTCCACTCTAGCTCCTCCTTCCATACTGGACCTTCAGCATCAGCAATGTACCCTTCCTCGCACCGATCGAACTCAACCTTCGGCAACCCAGCGAAGTAATCATCGTATTTCATATCCATAGCCTCAGCTAGCGTGTATACGTCCTCACCAGCAAGCAGAGTGTTCCAAGGCTCAGTGCACGCTTTAGCACCTTTGCACGTCTTTAGGGCAAGAATGAGGGCATCGAGGCGGGGGGTGAGAGCGGGGAGTGGGCGGCCTAAAGTCGTGGAGGCGTTGTACGAAGCAGCAGCGGTATTATTCGAGACTGCATAAAGATTCATCATCTGGGACGGATCGGCCTAGGGGTTGTCAGCTTCGAACTATGGAAGGGCAGAAAAAATTGCATACCTTCATGTCATACAACTCATGGCTGTTCGTACACCATACCGCATAGTAGAATCCATAATTTTCACCCACAATGCGGATACCCTTGTACGTGCTATTGACCTCGGTTTCCTGGTTGTACTCCTGCGGGTTGCTCTTGCTCCAGAATTCGATTTGGATGTGCTCTTTCGCGCGCTTACTCTCTTCCAATTCAGTAAGACCACTCTCAGTGAGCGGAATTGGAATCCCGTCAAAATCCTGGCGAAGCGGTATGCCCAAGATCTGCCACCAGGTAGGAGCAAGATCCGTGTGTGTTGTAGAGCGGGTGATGACTTTGCCAGCAGGTACCCCAGGTCCTCGCACAACAAGCGGTACATTAATGTCCTCTTCGAAGCCGCAACCTTTTCCGGGAGCAAGGCGATGTTGCCCAATGTGGTAGCCATTGTCGCTTGAGTAGAAGATATATGTGTTGTCAAGGACCCCAGCCTGTTCAAGTTTGTCGACAACATCTTTGACCATCTCGTCAACAGACTGTAGAGCTCGAAGTCGCTGCCGATAAAGATGGTCGTTATACGTGATGTTCTCCGCAGACAGCTGGGGTAACTCAGCAATCCAGTCAACACCAGAAGGTACATCTGGGTTGAAGTTGGGATCGCGTGGTACAGCTGCATCCGGGAACAGGTCTTTGTAATCGTCCGCCGCAACTGGAGGAGTGATATTAACACCATAGGGCGGGTCCCCGCCGATATTGAGGCTAACAGTATAGTCTGAGTGAGGCGCAATCGGAGCCACAGTGACGAAAAACGGGGAATCGGGCTTCTTGATTGCATCGTCGATAAAGCCGAGCGCTTTCTTGCGAACAAGATCAGTGGAATATTCGTTTGTATGCCAAAGTGGAGGCAATTTGTTGCGCTGGAAGATAGGGTTCATGTAGTTGTATGTGTTCGGATCGAGCAGAAAGTCCTGAAAATCCCGTCAGTAAGTAGCTACGTCCAATTGCTGCGAGAACAAGGGTACAAAATATCCATGATGTCTAACTAAAGTCAGATTGGGAACTCACCGAACCCGTAAAACCTTTCGCAAACGGCTGAAAGTAGTTGACGACGTTGTGAGCATTCATGAGCTTCCCTGTGTAGTATATCTGATACCCTTCCGACTGCAGCCATACTGGAACCCAATTGTCGTTATGACCTTCTTGGACGAACTTTGGATAACCACCTAAGCCATCATTTAGCATATAGGCGGTCAATAAAATTGACGAGGCGCTCACCATATGGCTTCTCGACATTCGTAACATTAGTATTATGCGCTGCCTTTCCAGTCCAGAGGCTAACACGGGAGGGGCAACACCACGCTACTGTGCAGTAATGGCTCTTGAAGTGGGTACCTTGATTGACAAGTAGCTCTTGTACGTTAGGCATATAGTCAAGACTGTTGAGTTTTGCGTCCTGGTCGTCTGTGAGGATGAAAACAACATTTGGACGTTTTGATTTCTCGGCAACAATAGCCGGGACATTGCATAGCGCTGATACAAGAAGTAAAGGTAGAAATGCGGTATGTACCATGATGTTGAGGAGAGTTCGTGTCGAGCAACAGCACTATTTCTAAACATAATGCCGGTGGGATTGATTAAATACGTGTCGACCCAGGCAAACTATCTGAATGGAGCTCGCGACATAGACCACAATCGGTAAGTGATGCATTGAGACCTTGGTAAGCACGGCTATCTCGTCCTTCGAATTTCGAACCCGCGCACGTACACGGGACAGACCTGAAATATAATGGCTTGGTGGTTTGTCGACCTCGCGGGAAGGCCCCAATCGGGAAAGAGATCGCCAGCCGCTCCGCATTGGGGCCGATTCACACTACACCTCGCAAATTGCACGGAGCCGGACGTTATGTCCAGGGATTCTGAATTATATATCTGTACAAAGTCGGCGGAGGTGGACAAGCGCAGACGGTAGACGGCTATACGAGAAGTTGTCTTAACGCACTACCGCTAGTTGTACGTTGACGTACGCCGATCAGCATTCATTGCTCGCATGGACCTTAATGAAAAATTATTGCTGGCCATAATATTTTGACATTGGTACAATTGCGACATATCTTTTACTTATTCAAAACAGAAGACCAGTCGTGCTTCTTAGTCCACTCTTCCCACGTTGTAAGCGGACAGTCAATACCAGCCTGTATCGAGTTAGCATTACCATATCGAACAACATCTTTAATTCGCCACTTACCTTACGCAGGTCATCCGCCGACAATAAGCTCATACCACCATCATAGCCGGGATCACTTGAATAAGAGAACATGGCAGCAACCTCAATACCAGCTTCGCGATCCGCTGTAGCTTCGATCATCTCTTCTGATGTGACTTGCTTGTAGTTAGCTTTGACATTATTGACCTTGGCCCATGTCTCCAGAAATTGGGGCCAGGTGCAAGTGGTGCCTGCAGCCATGTATGCCTTGCCCGGAGGCATTTGCGAGACAGCGTAGGTGAATGCGCCCATATCCCCAGCCGGGTCGAAGTGAGGAACAGGCTTATCTGGTGAGGTAGTGAATGCCATTGTGAACGTGCCGTCAGGGTTCTAGCCCCTCGTCAGCAAAGGATCCCAATAGCTACCAGATGAGTGACTCGCCTTCTGGAAATACGAGTCAGGCAGGATGTTATAACTTGTGTAGAAGTAGCCCGTGTGAATACACGACATCTTGGCCGCCAACGCAGGGTACTTCTTGTTCACATACGTCGGGAAGATGTCAGCCTTCGCATCGAAATGGTACAACTCCTCGAACTTCCCGTCGCTGCACTTGTCGGCGTGGCTGAGCGTGGAAGCGAAGAAACCATTCTCGTCAAGGGTATCCGTGGTCGTGGCTGCTGCATCTGCTATGTTTTTCCCCTGAAGGAATTCGACGTCGTAAGCAAATTCGCGGCACGATATGCCCATATCTTCAGCCTCAGCACGACAATCTGGGCGGAAGAAGGGTTCCCAGTAATTGGTCACGCTGAAGATCGCATTCGCACCACGGAACGCTTCTTTCAAAGATTGGACGTCGTCGAGGTCTGCCTGCACTATCTCCACCCCTGTTGATGCCAGTGCCGTGGCAGCGGGAGAGGAGACATTTCGCGTGAGGCCGCGGACGCGGTAGCCCGCAGCGAGGAAGCGGCGAGCAACAGAACCGCCCTGGTTGCCTGTCGCACCAACAACAACAATGAGCTTCTTGGACATCGTGAGTCTGATCGGAATAATTTCCAAGGTGTGGGCAGCGAGGCCAATAAAATTGAGGATGCTTGATGCGATTGGCCTCAAAATTGAATATCATACGCTAAATTACTTCAAGTGCTAGCGCATTTGCTAGCGCCCCCCAACTTTAGACCTCGGAAATCCACGACCACGACCTTCATCTTGTCGCGAATATAGCAAGATTTCCATCAGCTCACATATGTTGCGATTCTTTTCGAAGAGCACTTATAATGAATTGAAGACCGCTCGTGCTTCGTTCAAGACTACACAAATACCTAGGTTATATCTCGCAAACTTGTCGAATTATCATCATTTTCTAACACTGTGAATTCTCAGTTACCTATGGTACTTTACGAAATAACCAAAGTGTGCCTAAAAAGTGTTGGCGACATGAAAAGCTATGCAAAGAAAGGCCGGATACATTAAGCATGGCTTGACAACAACGCAAAGTACAATTAAAACATGAATGAAGAGCAAATGCCACGACAATTGAACATGCAGAAAGCCGAATGCATTGAGCATGGCTTGAAAACGACACAGCGTACAGTTAAACCATGAATGAAAAGTCAATGCCACAACAAACAGATCTCACGTGGCACCTTAGGCGGGTGGGTTACTGTGCGCATGTGAGCAACTCAAATAGAGGCAGGATCGGTATGGAACTCACTAATAATGCATGATTCTGGTGGCGCTGCAATGCCACTGCGCGGACTTTACAACTGTGCATCCTCCTGGTTGATCGCGTGTTCATAATAAGAGGAATACGTTGAGACATAGTGCGCTCTATCGGGCTCAGTGCCAAGCTGCGGCTGAACCTCAACCGGTGCGAGGATTGGGTCGTCCTGCTTCGGAGTGTTCACTTCCAGATCGATACCAGAGTCGTCGATATCTGCGCTGCCCCCTCCCCAAATGTCCTCTACCGGAGCACTCTTTACAGAACCATCGTCACGGCCAGCCGGAGTCAGCAGCTCGAGTGTAGTATCAACCGCGGTGCCTGCTGCTGGGTCGAGGCTGAGATCGATAGCTGAGTCGTCGTTCACTCCGTCGTTGTCTTCGAGGACTGCCTTTATATCTTCCAGAGCACCGTCCTCGGGCACGGCGATGGTCGGCGATGTCGCACTGCTCTCAGTAGGTGCTACATTGGCTTCAGTCTTGACCCGTTTGATGGGCGGCTCTAGACTATCCAAATGCTTACGCTTCCGAACTTCGTTGGAGGCTTCGATGATGGTGGAATCCGTATTGTCGTTCTCCGAGACCGCATCGGCAGCGCGATCCTGGGGACTTACGCTCGATTTCTGGAGAGATTTCTCGGCGCGCTTGGTAACCATCTTCTGCCGCAATTCTTGGAGTCTGCGAAGCCTCTCTTCCTCACTGGCCTTGGAGACACTGTAATGGCTAATCGTCTCTGATGTAGCCTCGACATCGTTCTGCGTTAAGTCGGCGGACGCACTGAGCGAAGCCGAGTCCAGAGCCTGGAATTCCTGCCTATTACTCGCCTCTTTCGACGACAGATTTGCATCGGCACGCTTCTCGGTTATCTCATCGTCCTGGTCGACTTCGACTCCTTCCGAATGCATGGTCAATGAGGTGGCCTTCTCGGTGGGAGTTTCGACCGGCTTCGAGATCGCAATTTTGTCGTTCAGTGTCCCTTGTTGAGGCTTGTCCCGAGGCTCTGCGCTAGATTCTAGATCCACTTCTGTCTCAGTTGTATCGACTTTCTTGAAGTACATGCCATTCATAAGGAAAGTGGGGCCCCGCCAAGCTCGATTCCAATCCACATAAAATGTCTCCTTCTTGCCCTTCCTGGCCTCGTATACGGCGAATTTATCCTCATGCTCGTCAAATGGGACAGACGGAGGCGGGTTGAAGAAGATACCTTTCTTTTCCTGTGTATTAGCTAGTGAGTACTTGCCATACAGATGACCACACTCTTGAAGGTAGTCATCGCGGCTCTTGCTCATCTGCAGGTTAAGATTGCCTGCATCGCACTCCTCAGACTGCTTGAACAGAGCCTCTCCAAGCTCCTGGGGGCTGGGATTCTTCTCTGGGAAGGCGAACACATGTTTCACCTCCACAGCGGAAAGTGAACCGAAACCCTCCTTTTGTATTGCGAACTCCCGGTCCTCTGAGGTGTAGACTAACGGAAACTGGACCACCTTCTTGAGGTTTGTGGAGTATACAAGACCCCAGATACCGGCAGGCGTACGTGGAGCGGAGACCGGAAACTTTTGCAACACGAGCACCGCGCTACGTACGCGTAAGGGCAACTCCTTGAACTCTTTGGTGATATATCGCGTCTCGGCAGCGGCGAAAACTGTCTTGGCCCACTCAGGTGTCTTGCCAGTGAAACGCAGCTTTCGTTCCCATGCGATGCCACAGAGCTTGAGATAGTCCGGGACGGTCATTAAGCCCCGTTCAGATGCGGCGACGTAGACTTTACCGTCATTAAGATTGAGGTATAGGTCAGTATAGTCGATGGTAACACCTTTGCCATAGCCTTCCTTTGCTTCAGGAAGTCCGAACTGTTGACGCGTGATGCCGGCTTTGAGCATTGTAACCGCGTTGTAGTAAATTGTCCAGGCGGTAGCGTCCCACTGTTCCTGATGCAGAGTCGGGCTGAAACTGTGATCGATCTTGGTGGACCATAGGATTGGGATAGTGAATTCACTGTATGGGGCGAAAGATGCCGGCTTGCAATCTGAGGGCTGCGGAATGTGCTGTTGCGCCATTCCCTTATCGAACTGCGGTTGCTGCTGCTGCTGAGGAAACGGCAGCTGTCCGTGTTGCGCGAGAAAAGTGAACATCTGCTGCATCTGCTGCATCTGCGGCAATGTTGGTGCGACCTGAGTCTGATCTATCTGATTGGGATATTGCTGGATCTGGGCTTGGGTGTACGATCGAGGATGCACAAACGGTCTACCACCGCGCTTGTTCGCGTGCTTGCCAACGTGGTTCTGGCGGTACGCGTTCGGTTGTGTCTGACGGGCCCTCTTATCCTCGTGTCCGCCGATATCGTAGTGCGCCTTGCGCTTTTGATTCGGCATATTAGACGGACGCGATTTGCTGGTGTTGAGTTCGCCGGTTAGAGAGAATGAAAGTATGTGCGCTGAATTTCAGGCGCGATTAGAAGCTGGAGGCGGGTGAAGAGGCAGAGGTAGAGTGAGGGCGAGGGCGAAAGCGAAGGTTGGAAGCGGGACTTATATAGAAGTTGAAACTCAACCATGCACATACGTCATCAAAAACCCTATTGTTCACTGAAGTAGTATTCACATTCACTGCTCGATTAGTAGCGGCCCTCGAAGAAGGGCAGTCACTACTGCATCAAGCGTTACGTGAGGACGCGTTGACCAGTGATGGTTCGACTGCATGAGCAGTTAGCCATCCTGCCTCGCGCATAGCTGGTCGTAACCCGAAGCTAGTGATACCTTTGGTGAAATGTACAAAATAGTCTTGACTGGAGGGCCGACTGTTAGTGGAATTCCCCACTTCTGGTCCCTACCACAGCCGGAATTGTGGGTCGTTTCAGCAATGGGCAGAAATATCTAGGCCCGAGCCCTGGAGACTCGAGTGTCACGTGCGATTCGATGCCCGTGGGCGTCTGCTTGTCATATTCCACATTCGGTGTTCATAATAAGGTGCCGCTCGCCTTGACTCCGATCAACTCACCTCAACCCTCGCGCGCGGACTTCGCATCCTCTCGAGCTGCATCCTGTCGCCACCTTCCGCAAATGCACCTCTCCTCTCTGAATCGCGAATGCCGAGAGCAGTTGCTCGATAGTACCAAGATCACACTCGTCGTGACATACAGTGGCACCGCGGTACAACATTGCCCACAGCTCGAGGCCGCAGAGAACGTCGTGGCCCGTGACCGCCACCGCCAGCTTTCCGATCAAGCCAAGGTCGCCGGTCAGGTCGATTCTAAAGTCCAGATCGAAATCCCAGCACAAGCACTGATGGCCGCCGTCCCAACGCTTTGCACGGATATCAAACACAATCCTGATGAGATTTATATGCGCGGGGATACCTACTTCCTGGACATCGACCTGGGACCAATTCTCCCCGGCTATCTGATGGAAGTCCTAGACTGGTACTGCAGGGCGCTGAATGCCAAGCAGTGGTACGATTTTCTGCCTGCCGACCCGTCTGTACAAGATAGCGACAAGTTCTACTGGCTATACATCTACATCACCATGCGAAAGCTCGGAATGCACGGCTTTGCCAACACACTCGGTGGTCCCTTCATCGGAATCTTGGTGGAACAACATCAGCTGGCAGATGATGTATCGAAGCTGGAATTCATCATCCAACAGCTCCCCGAGGGTGATCCTCTCCTCAATGTCGTCGCAGGGCGGTACGTACAGCTCGAGCAAGCTGGCCGGTCTCCACTTTTGCCTGAGCAATGGTGCGCAATACAACAGGCCTACTCTCACTTCGGCAGTATTGTGTGGAATTTGCAAGGATTTCGTGATCTGTTCAGCGATATGGAGCGTTTGGGGATCAATGATGGCGTCGACGAGGACATGGAAGATTGAGTTGAACGATTGCCACGCGCTCGACCGCCGTTTGCACGCTTAGGGCTCGTCGGTGAGCATTACTGTATCTGAGCATCTGCGGGTCTTTATTGTTCATAGATATCCCACAAGCACGCATGCCGGGCGTGGCTGCCTTTTTCCCGACACCTATCCTTGTACACGATGGCCTGTATTACCTATTTTCTATGTCCTTTTCGTTTCCAGGTTTCCCTGGGGAGGGTGCTTTCGTCTTTGGGAGTGAGCCACTTTGTGCTGCTCTCAGTAGGTCGTTTGTGTACCATGTATGGACATCGTCATAACTACGATCGTTTGCCCTGTACGTGTGAGCGAGCCTCACGGTACGGTTCACCCTCGAGGCTAGCGTACAAAGACCAAACGCCCATCATCGGTGAACCTGCGATTGCTATGAACTCGCTCTCGGGTTTATGAACGCACATTGCCCGGATACTTTGTGTTCTCGTTTTACAACGATTTGAAGTGTACAACTCATTTGCGTACTCGATCTTACCATTCGATTCTTCCTGTATCAATTGATCTGCCAAAACAAGATCTTCGGAGTCACGGTCACTCTACACCGATTTTTCAAGAGCATCCACTCCTTGGGTCCTAGCGAATCCTTTTGTCTCAATCGATCGACATACGTACGGACCACAAAAATGTCAGACTCCCCAAAAGCAGATACAAGTGTCTCCGGTACGTACGACCTTGGCGGAGGACGGAGGGGAGCTGTGTCGGCACCAAGTGGACAGACACCGAGCCAGCCGCAGCCGAATGAAAGCGGTCATTGATACCGACATCGCTTGTCGCTTTGGTCGTACAAAGCTGTTTTGCGGCGTGGTGCTAGGTTCCTGGACTGCATTGTTGCTTTAGTGAGTATGATTCTCAAGTCCCGCGCTAGTCCTGTTGAAACATTAGCAGCGCGATCTATGGTCATGGACGCAAGTACGATGTTTCCAAGCTCGAAGGACACTCATGGCGATCATCCTGTGTCCAAGCGATCTTCTGTACTTCTCCCCTTAAAATCATTGGTGGTGTTGTCTTTATAAGCGTAAGTCCACCGTCACCAATTTGACACCCTTACTGACAGTTCAGATTTCCTCAGGATTTCCACGGTTTTGAGATGGCGATGTGCTCCGGGGGCCAAGGGTCTACTCGTTAGCTGTAGAAAACTGTTCGATGAACCACCTGGGTGGGCGCGATCGGCTTGGTTTAGATAAAAATAAGTATCATCGATCAGAGCAAATGTGCTTTGAATGGTTTGCATGATTCTGAGGTTGGGTTGAAGGTCTGATTTGCGCACCTAAGCGTTGGGTCATCTCATCAACGAATGAACGAGCCGTCGAGCATGGCCCAAAGGGGATAACCCCGCACCCCAATCTGCTGACATGCTGACCCATAATATTTTCTTCAAGCTGAACGCTAACCCTTTTGTAAAACCATGTTGCGTAACGTTGGGCGCCCAACGTTAGATTCTCTCAGCTGCCATCTTATTTAGTTCGCAAGAAAATGACATACTGTTGACATGGAAGTCACACGAGCACCCATATTCACTCAAGTCCTAGCCCTTACTGACCCGACCACTTGCACGCTATGCTTGAATCTAGTCACGTTGGTCGTATAGGAACTAAAAGATCAAGCTAGGCATGAGACGCGACTAGGTTCCTTCGAGATCCCAGCCGATTTTGACCGCTCACCGGAGTTCGTGCATGGTACCATCCCTTCGGAGACGTGTTAATAGGGTGGTGATATTGCGGGTCTTCTCGTACGGCACTGCACCCTCAAAGTAAGCATGAACGATAACGTTGCAGATCAGCCTCACCGATCTAATTATCTTCCCTCGGCGTAGTATATATAAGATGCGCGACCATCCATGGAGCGTCGTCCATCGGTGCCAAAAATTCTCCTTCCTACATAAATCCGCCATATTTGCACGCAATGGCCCCCAAAACCTGGCTCATAACAGGATGCACGTCTGGCTTCGGCGCCGACTTCGTACGCGAAGCGCTGAAGCGAGGAGAAAAAGCTATAGCCACCGGTCGCGGTGATATATCCCGGCTCTCTGCGCTCAAGGAAGCTGGCGCACATGTGTATACGCTCGATGTGACCTCGCCATCGGAGACAATCAATGCAACTGTTGCAAAGATGATTGAAGAAGTCGGAGATATCGATGTCCTTGTCAACAATGCGGGGTATCTGCAGATGGGCCTCGTAGGCGAGCTGGAGTAAGCTTACCATTTCTCCCCACAATTTCCCCGACTTACGTCCGCAAGGTTACAGGCATGGCGGGACATCTTCGAGACGAACTTTTTTGGCTCGCTCAAGATGACACAAGCCTTGCTGCCTCACTTCCGCTCGCGCAAGGCCGGCGACATCGTCTTCATTGGTAGTATCTATGGCCTCACAGGCATCGCTGGGGGCGTCTCGTACTCCGCTACGAAATTCGCATTGGAAGGCCTGCATGATGCGCTGATCCAAGAGGGCAAACCTTTCAATATTCGCTCCCTCATGTTCGAGCCGGGGGTTTGCCGTACAGAAGTCTCCAAGAACGCGACTCAGTTCCTCGGTACTGCGCCGAAGAAGGAGGTGGAAGAACTGGCTCCCATGCGCAATTTCTTGACTGCACTGAACGCTGCGCTGCAAGGAAACGAGGTCGGTGATCCCAAGAAGGTGGTCAAGGTTATGGTTGATTTTGTAAGAGGAGAGGGCGTGGCTAAGGGCAAAGAGGTACCGGATCGGTTGCCGCTTGGAAGTGATGCTTTGATCGCAGTCCAGCCAAAGCAAGACACTATACGGAAGCAATGGGAAGAGTGGAAGGACGTGATCTTGAGCACAGACTGTGATGATGTGGCAGGGCGAGAGGAACCAGAGTATATCAAGATGATACGCTCAGTCTCGTAGAGATCGATACCTCCGTGAACGTCTACGCCTTCTCGATTACAGTCGAGATATTCTTTCGTTCATATCGCGTTCTCAAATGTGTTTTTCTAGTTGAGTGGACAGGAAAGGTTGAATAACATTGGAAATGGTAATTCACCTCTAGGTGAGGTGACGTCGTTCGCAGTTATTTGACCTCACCTTGGCTTCCGTATATGAATATCGGGTGCGACTTCTTCTTTTCCCCACCACACTCGTTCTTTCCACCCCACGCTCGTTTCGGCTCTTGCGCCTTGTACGTTCACCATGAAGCTCGCTTTCGCTGCAGTCATTGTAGCTCTTGCTTCCGTTGCCGATTTCGCCACGGCAGCAGCACCTGCAACTCCCACAGGACGCCTCGAGGGCTATCAACGACTCTTGCCGTTCTGGAGCCCCCGCCCCAGCCGCCGCGCACTCTCGCCTGCCACCTCCGCTCCATCAACAGCCGCCCGTAAACGCGATGACCCTCCGCCTTCATCTGCTCCACCAGCCCCGACCTTGTCTGACATATGGGAGATTGAAGAGCCGCCAGCCGATCCATTCGAGATCCTGGAGCCATGGGGGTCGGCTACTTCTTCCCCCACAGCAGATGCAACCTCTGTATCATCACCGAGTGGCCCTCCGAATGCGGCGAGTGACTCAGTTTGGGAAGATGCAGCCAACCATGGATGCCGGTTGGTCGATGCGATGCGCACCTCCGACCAAGAAGCAGGCAAGCTTTATAGCCCTGCGAAAAGTTCCGTGCAAAGCTCGTTGATGAGCTTTGATGACTTCACAAGCTGGGGTTGGAACGCAAATGAGATCAATGCCGGCAACTTTAGTGATTTCGATGGTGGTCAGCAGAAGCCTGATCCTGGTTGGGGTATAGGACACGCTCTTCGGGAGCTAGGCGTCTCGGACAAGATCAAGGCTCAAGGAGGGAAGAACGTGATAATTGACGCACTTCATGGGAAGGAACCTTTCACGCAGGGATACACTAAGAATGGAAAGTCCTACCCGGTATGTCATGGCTTCCCATGGCCTGGACGTGGCTGACATATGCTCTAGGCGACGGGCGCGGAATTCAAGATTGGTATTAATACCGATGACGGAGGTATGTCATTTAAGCATGCCATTCACTCGCTTGGGCTCACTCAGAGATAGTTTTGATGGCCATGGATCGGATATCGCCTGCCAGTGCCGCGAAGAAGCGAAGCCCCCCGGTCTCGGACGACCAGCTTCCGGACATGCACGCTTTCTCGGATATCGGCTACCTGAACTACAAGAACATCCTCGGAAAAGACCCGAAAAACATGAAGTACATGATGTCTGTGATGATGACGAATGACAAAACAGCGAGCATCATCGCCAAGGCTTTGGGTGGTGGAGAGCTAGGACCATGGCCGGGCAAATCATTCAATTGGCGTTCGAAAGAATTCAAGGCGCTCCTCGGTGCGTTCCCGTATCGTGGCTACCAATCGATGAGATCTCTAACGTTTGATAGGATCGCCCAATGGTATGGGCTTCGGTTACCTCCTCGTACAGCACAAGTCCCAGCTTGGGAACTTGTTCATCAAAGATGTACAGATATTCCATGGGGATACCTGGCACAAACTGCCCAATATGCTCTTCACATTGGAGGTGCAAAATGGCCAAGATCCGCCGCCGAAGTCATCAGGCTTGCCTCCTCAGATGGTAGAGCCTCTGGTGACTGGGGTGCCAGGAAAGCTGAAGCGTGGAGGACTAGCGCCAGTAATGCCTACAATGCAAGCTCGAGGTCCGAAGAATTTTTTGAGGGCGCATATAAAGCATGTCGAGCTTTAAGCGGACAATGGGTTCCGGGCAATAGTGCTGCAAGTGCCTCGATATTGGTTCGAAGGTTCGGGTACAGCACTGGGAATGAAGCTTTTAAGCTTAGGCCTATCTCGCTGTAGATACCATGAAAATGTGGCAGCACATTCGAGAGACGTGAGGCAGTCAGTGGGTTCTCGTAAGCAATCATTTGAATGGACTTCTCCGTCTAAGCTGATGCCTTCGCATGGCCGACCCGGACGAAGATTGCAACGGTAGATTCGTACCTCTTTGCCTCAGCTTGAGTTGCCCTGCAGTGTAGATTGAAACTCTGTTGTCCAACTTGATAATTGCCAAATGCTGTTCTGCGTTGTCGTCCCCCGCAGGATGCAGAAGCGTGACGTCATGTGGACACGCGACACCGTTTAGGCGGCACCGCAACACGAAAGCAGAGAGATATGCAAGCCAAAACCTGCACGGGATATGTTGAGAAAACAGCATGTGAACTATTCATAATGCGTCGAAGCGTGGCTGCTCTGCGGCTTCCTCAATACCACTCACAAACCTCATCTCAGTGCTTCGTCTACATTCGCAAACATGGCTGATGCTCCACTTCTCGGAAGATCCAACGATAGGTCACGATCAACAGGTAGCAGGATCAAGAATGCGCGCAATGTGGATAGCCATGTAAAGACTTCTCTGCTCTCAATTGGACGCAATGATGCCAGATTTAACAAACATCACAGACAAACATCCTTCACTCCATCTTCAAAATCTTCACCGGCGGCCTCATCGCTCCAGCAGATACCACATACGCTACACTCATGATTCTCCTAAACAGCACAGATGCAGAAGAGCAGGAAAATCTCACCAGACAATGGCGCGATCACAAACTCGAAGAGCTGAGCTTCATCGGTGTCGTGGTAAGCTTGAAAGCTCTTCCACAGCTCCTTCAACATAACGATCCGCACGTGACTAACCCTAACTAGAGCCCCCTCACAGCAGTCTGCCTAGTAAGCACCGGCTCCTGGGACGAAATAAGCTCAAAAGGCTGGTACATCCGCGCCATTTGGTACTCCGGCATCGTCTTCGCGCTTTTCTCCGTCCTCACGGCTACCCAACAGACTCTACGCCTCCACCGCCTTTCCGCGCACAAGGATGGGTTGCATCTCACTCGCTTGTGCCTCGTGCGCGACCGCAAACCGCTCGACAGCGAAGAAGGTCAAGCGAAGCTGGTTCCTAAACCGTTCCAGGTTTGGAGCTGGCAGAGCTCGATGATGTTTTTGCTTATGGCTGTGGCGTGTCTGCTTGTGGGGATGGTGGTGCTGGTGTGGAGTGCGGTGGTGAAGGAGACGAATAATGTGGTTTATGATGAGAATCTTAAGGTGAGTGCAGGTGGGTGGGCAGGGGTTGGCGATGGATGCTAATCTGGTGTAGCTTGCGATTACGTTTACCGCGGTGCTTTCTGTGACGGTGGTGTACTTCTTTGCGACGCAGGTTAGTATGATGGTTGGTGTGAGCGTGGAGTAAGAAGAATTACAGGAGGGTGTGCCGGTGGCTGTCTCATTGTGAGGCAAGCATGTGGCAATTGAGGAGCTATCCTGAGGCTATGGCTCGTCCTCACCGAAGCCAACATAAGCCTTTTCAGGGCTACTCTCCAATGACGTCCAGGATCAATATATTACCCCGAAACTTGAAATCGTTAGATAACATTGTCTCAAGGCGAGACGGGTGTTCAGGGCCCGTGGCCTTGAGACATCTCGGGGGTGGGTGGCTAGTATCTATGTAACAAACATTCTACGACACGCCCCTGGCTGGACTTTTCGAGACAAGAATCTCGTTGCAATCTGAGTCGGTCGAAATCGCTTCAGTAACATGTACGAACAACGTCCCGTCATTGCATTGTGCATGTAGTAAGTAAGACCTAATGTCTTGTAACTTAATAAGAGGCATATGGCAATCTACATATAACTTCGACACAGCAGCGCACCCTGGATTCGATAACACAAACCCTCACACTCCACATCCTTGCGTAAGAAAAGTCTCCTTAGGCCTAGGAATGCCCCGCCAACCTTCTGCCCGTGTCGGCGTCTGGGTCGATGGAGACCTCCCTCTCAAAGTCGGAGAATACAATGCCAAAAGCATCACACATCTGCTAAGCATAGGTCGGCGGCAGCTTATCAAAGAAGGACGTCATTCCGTGCACCTACCCCGAGCAATCAGCACCCGTACTGCGCAACACATCCTCGAATGGGTAGATCAAGCGCTACCCCCCACCGCCGACGACTGGACGACACCAGACATGCCTTCCCTGGACTTCTCTAATATCCGCCCGGATCTGCGACTCAGTGTAGCCATCGAGTTCTACATGGTACTGCGGAGTATGGGTACGCGTTCCGATGTACAGTTTTATGTTGCCAGTCGGATTTTCGAGGCTTTCAGGAGCGAATGGCGTAGCATGAACTCGGCCGCGGTTGTAGGATTAGCCGGGTCTATTCAATATGGACGTGACATCTTTGAGGACGATGGGCGGGATCTGTTCCAGGATCCTGTGGTGAGGATGATCGCGCATACCTTCGCTTATGGGATTGAGAATGAGCAGTTCCCCGACGTGCAGATGGTGGAGCGGGTGCTCGCATGGCATTGTGCTACATTGAAGGAGTTCGTTGATAGAGTTGGTATAGTGCGTTACCCGATTCGCAGTCTTGTCGCCACGCCCGCCGTCTATTCGCTTCCAGGACGTCGTCGGAAAGACAAAGAGATGCCACTTCAGGGTGATGTTCTAGCCGCAGGGCTTTCTTCACCTACACTATCCGACGTTTCGACCCTAAGTGGCGATGATGTGTTTGTCTTCGGTGAGTATCCGACGCCGAGGCTACCCCATTGGTCCATGAGCACGATCTCAGTAAAGGATGTCCGGGATCTAGGTCTGGATGGATGGGTCATGCTTACAGATGTTCAGGGGTGGGAAGCTGGGGGAGGTGGGGATGAAGATGAAGTGATGAAGGAAGCAGGGGAGGTGGATATAGAAGGCACGACACGAAGTCTAGCTGAGTTGTCGCTTTAGGAGCGAACGCACTTTTGGCATGGGAAATCGGGCGTTAAATCTAGTACCAAGTATCCTTAACATATGTTCTGGCTCGAGAAGGTATGCCCTGGCGCGATTGGTGTTTGATCGTAGCTCAGGAAAACGACCACCGGAAGGCCATGTGAGTATCCACAAGGTGAATTTTGAGCGATACGGAAGGGCATGGGGACATCTTCCAAGACTTTTCTGAGGTGTATACACGAGCCCGCGTCGAGGGTATACTCCACTCGCGATCCCGCAGGAATTTGGAGTGGAGTTGATATATGCCGTCTTAGAGCAACGAGAGCACCCAAGATACCGCCGTTGTGATTGTGCTTCAAGACAAACGGGACAGCTCATGATACCCGATCGAGGCTGTTTTGTTTCTTCACAAAGATATTTTGCTTATCGAGTCTACTTTCGAAGCAATGATCATCGAGGATGAGGCAATATACTTGGATAATTAAATCTAGGGCATTCCTTGACTTATCGATTTGTTTTAGGAATAGCAAAACACATGTTGCGGGGTCGAATGTGATTGAGTCTACTCCAGAGGCATGGCTCACCGCTGAAACCTTCTGGTGTCGATCGAGGAAGTCATGCTCGCAAATGAGAGAAAACCTTAGTTCCCATGTTTCTCGTTCTGCCGTTTCTTTGGTTTCCTTGAAGTGGAAACAACGTGCTGGTCCCAGGGACAAGCCTCCAGACCATGAATACCGAAACCACGATCTTGGAAAGAGGACAGACTGACGTACGTTTGTGAAATAGCTATATGCTCGAAAACTATGCCTTTGCCTCCTGAAAGACAAGGGCTTGTCCAGAAATGCACATGTCTTCTGTATCTCGTACGTTTTCGTTTTCGCACCACATAGAGCAACTCTGAACTAATTTTGAGGAACCTCGTGCAGCCTAAAAGCAGTAGCAGAGCAGATGTTTATACCTCTACTTAAAGCATGGAGGATGAAAGCGTATTGGTATGGTTTTGCAAGGGGAGGAGGATACGACACGCAAGACCATTCCTTGATACACTCAATGCTGACAGAAGCGGGAGACCATGAGTGCGTTATCCATCGATTTTAATGCATGATCACCCCAGAGCAGTCCGTCCAGCCATGGCACATGTTCCGAAAAGGCTTCGGTAGTTCAAAAGGCGGGGCAAGCCGGACATCGAGTGGCACTCCGCGTTATTTGGAGACTAACGGGAGCTGGTTGAAAGTTCTGGTTTTCCAGGTCACAGAGAAGACACATGTGTATAGGCTGGAATCATTCCGATCATCTCGAACATTAATAGCCCTGCCAACCATAGGCATCCTTCATGCGTACTTCATATGCGCAGTTATTGAGGAAGGAGGACTCGACTGCGCTTGCTGTCGATTTGGAAAGGCACAGGCACGTATCAAGCACTTGGATCTCCTCAAAATAACGCCCTAGACATTTTGTATGCTGGCCAAACTTTCAGCCATCTTGAAAGCAGATAGCCCTCCCGCCCATAGTTCACTTTGAGTTGCATGTGTGACCGAGGAAGCTGACCGAACGACACATTGATCACCATGATCTGATTTTGGAGATCTGGGGCCTAATTGTAGATCTCAGTCTCCTTCGTCATAGATGGTAGACCTGTATGTTTTTGGCAGCAAGTTCACATATCTTCGGTACCAACAGTTTTCGTCCAGAACACATATGGGTGTTTGGGTCTTTGTTCCGATGCGAACAGTATCATGGCAGGTAATCTACTATTTCGAGATCTCTAGTCGGAAGGTTGTGTGACAAAGTAGAAGAGCCACCCATGGAGGTTTTAAAATGTGAAGGACCAACAGGCCACATATCATATGAAGGCTGTTGTTTTAGACGCTCGAACAGAGACACATAGCAACTCGTTCGCCCTTTCAGTCCGCACGATCATTACGAACTGTTCCAAAGCTGGACATGAAGCTGCTTGCAATACTGTTGCGAAAGTCCACCCCATGGGGTACCTTCATAATTGGTATGACAGGCGAGTTATGGATCAAGACAACACGCGTCCACCCATCGATCTCGACTAGTATGATATGAGTATCCAGAGAATCGGGAATCACAACCTTTTCCAGGTTCAAAACTTTTGGCTTTGCTCAGACAGCCTCAGCTCGCCATGAAAACGCCGTGGGCCGTTTTTGGAGAAGAGTGATTCGTGGGAAGACCAAAGCCACGAAAACATGATCTCAATTCGCAAGACCTTTTGTCTTCTGCACGCCAGTGATGTCGAGCAAACTTCCAAAGCCAGGCATTGAACGGTACGTTGTCAGTTTAGCGTCCAAGCGAGAACGAAAGTGCACATGTAGAGTCCAGCAGAGAGTGTTGTTTGTAGACACCAAGTCCGCAGAGAAAACATATCGTCAGCTCCGTATGATTTTAGGGAGGTACGAAGAGTCCGAAGTCCGTCGCTGCCATTTCTTGCCTATGGACGTGTTTTGGTCGCTCGCAGCACCCACATGCAAGGCATGCAGGTCAAATTTGAACAAGAAAGTCCCAACTCAGAGACCGAGGACATTCGCTGGTCAGAGTCTGCTTTTGGAAGCGGTTCAAGTCCAGGAAGCAAACATAGGAGAAGCCCCTTGCTTTTTAAGAGGACAGAAACGGCTCATCGGCAACTGTCATCTGCGTTTTGGATCCCAGAGGTCGCTCCATACGGAGATACAATCATCACTTTTAGGCCAGAGGGATGAACTCCATCGCTTGCACGTTACTTGCTTTTAGTAGCGAAATGCCAGAAATTGTGGTGGCTGTGGAGAGTAGAATTGAGCGCGGAAGCACGCCTTATATAGACTTTGAGACGGCGGATGACTGGAGTCTAATCAAACGAAAGCACTTCCGGTGGACGCTACGATGGATGCTTCCACGTCATCGTCCAAACGTACAACGGAAAATCCCAAAAAAGACGTACGTAACACATACAGAATCCGAATCCTCAGTACTGCATATCTTTGCAACCAAAAACATATCCTCAAATACCATTTCAGAGCAGCAACGCGGACCCTTCACGCATTTAGCCCCCTTCCTCCACCGCCTTATACGCCCCATCCCTGTTCCTCTCATTCTCCTGCACCCTCCACCTCTCAATCCCCGCATCCTTCTTAGCCCCATTGTCCTTCCCTTCCACGACCTCCCCCCACTGTAACCAACACGGCACCACCCCTGTCCACACACTCCCCCTCAATGTCTCATCTTTCAAATCCTTCCTATCATCGCTCGGACCACCTGTGCGCACCTTCGCGCTCGCAGAGGCGATGCGCACGCGTAGTATCGACGTAGACTTGAGTTCCGCGTTTGTAGGTGGATTGCGGCTATTCTCCCACCGCCCAGGGAGCAGGGAGTCCGTAATGCACGTCATAGCATACAACCGCTCATCCTCATCAGTGACGAGGGTAGCGTAGCCATACGCAACGGCTGAACGGTAATTGCACGAGTTATCTAACCCAATCAGTCACTCCTCCTAATCACCCTGCCATGAGACTTACGAAACGGCGCGAGCGCGAGAACCAGCCCATCCATGATCCTTCCCTCTATTAGCCAGCACACAGAGAGAAGTGTATCAGGGAGAGACGGTGACTCACGACGCCGCAACCGTAACCGCCAATCCCTCCTCCCCACCCTCCTTCCCCTGCCTGAACATCCGTCCGCTTACATACCTATCCCCCCCCCTTAGCACCTCCCTCCACAGGGACAGATACAGATACATACCCATGGATATAAACATCCTGCTCCTCACCCACCTCACCGCCTTGGTTCTCAAACTTCCCCGTGCATCCCAACATAGGCAGCACAACGGGGAACGCATGTTCCGGGTCGTTGAACGAGACATGCAGCACAGGCGCCCCGTTTATAATGCCGTGGACGGTCGCGAAATCGTACGCACCACGTTTCGGTAGGCGACCTAGCTTGTTGATTGCTGTTTTCGGGTACTCTGAGGACGCCATGTTGTGTCGTGCTTGTGCAAGGTAGTAAGCGAATCGTCACTCAACAGACTGATAACTATCCCACGTCGTAAAACCAACCTTCGTGATACGTTTTATACGCACCATTCTATAATGACTCCTACCTTTTCCCATCGCTCAATCCCTAGTCTACCGATCTACTAACACGAAGTCGTCCAAAATGCAACAGCCGCACTAACCACGTCCGGCGCGCGGGGTAGTAACCCCCTCCCCATCATTGGCTGCGGTGCACACGCGGATAGCGTCTGAGGCGTGTACACAGCGATTGTCACTTGAACACAGAATCCAGATGGGATATTGAAGGGTACCCAAGGTCTGCCATACAAAGATGACAGCGGATGTGTTACGCAAAAGAGCGTGCCTGACAGGATGCGTATGTAGATCACTGACTGCAGCAGTACACAGATTGGAGAATGATTGCTCGTAGGATTTCGCCATCATTGGCTGTAGTTTTACGCGGATAGCGTCTGAGGCGTGTACACGGTGGTTCTCATTCAAGACAGTATCAACAGAGGATATTTCAGGTTAGTCAAGGTATCCCATACAAACATGACAGCGGATGCGTTACGCGAAATAGCACCTCTGACGATGAGAGAGTAGAATCAATGACACCGTACCATGACTGACCAAACAGAGCACAGATCCGAATAAGCTTTCACACAGCACCTCACGCATGCACTTGAATCACACAAACGCATGGGACGAGCATAATCGCACATGACTACCATTCCGCCACGGCTACACCACACCACACATCCGCTTCTCCTCCTCCCTCCCAAGCCATACAAAACCCATATAAACAAGCCACATGGGCCCGCAAACGCCCAGACATGTTGCCCAACCATCCGTCCAACAGCCCAAACCAGTGGAAACGCCGTCCATGCAGTAACAATATAGAAACGTATATCTCGCACACACCATCATCTAAACCCCCACGCAGGAAACACGCCTCCCCGCACACTCTCCAGCTTCAAACACTGATACGGACTGCTCTGCGGATCGAAATACAAGCCCTCCAGCTTCCCGTCACTGCGCCTCAGACAAACGTAGTAGAACCCGCTGATCGTGAGACCGCATCCGGAGTCGTCGAAGGCAGTGTGGTCGGCGTCTCCACTGCGGAAGCCCCCAGGTTCGCCCCATATCTGCGTTGGATCTGATGACGAGGGTAGGGATGTATGGTGACGCGTGGGTTCGGGCGGTATGGTGGTCGAGGCCGGAGGCTGAACTGGGTCTGCCGTGGAACGGTTGAGAGACTTGACGAAACATCTTTCTTTCCACCGCATCAGGATCCATTCCTTGCTGAGAACCTCATCGAACCACGCCTTACTCGTTAAGCAGCGCACCATGTCGTCGTCTGTCATGCCCTGAAATATTGGTAACTTTCTCCAATAGGTCGCATCGTTGCCGGCTGTCGATTTGAACGATTCTGTGAGTAGTGTATGTGTGTTGAAATCCAGGATCTCGCCTTCGAGGTAGGTTGTGATTGAGGAGGTGCGTGTGAAGGAGGGCTCGAGGTCCGAGTTGCTGAGGATGGATTGGTGACTGTGCGGATGACTCGGGACATTATACGCTTCCATGGTCGCGGAAAGCGCCATGCGGTCGTAGTCCACCGAATGAATGGTAACTTTGACAGGCCAACGGTCTTGTTGTGGTGAATGTGATGTCACGATCTCTGGTGGAGAAAGCGAGTTTCGATTTCTGGAGGATGCATACATGGTACGTGCATCTGAAAGTCTGTTGCCGGTATGCGTGAAGCGGTACAGCGTAGTGCTGGTGCCCGAGCCCGTGGTAGTGACAGTCGACGTGACAGTCGTAGCGTGCTGGCAGCCTGATAGCACAGCACCAGGGGCCAGCCACGATGTCTCTGCAGGTGGAGGTATCGTGAAAGGATCTAAAACAAAATCCTGATGGTCTTGAACAAAATAGTCTTTGCCGAGGAAGCCTGCGTCTATAGCATAGTTCAAGCTATCGTCGATGTTGCTCGAATGACGTATCTGAGACAGATACTTGATGGTCTGTTCTAGCATAGGTGAGACAGCTGACGGCGGGTTCGAGGCACGTTCCAAATAGCTCCGACGGTACGAGTCCACTCTCTGTAACATGTCGCGATCCCGCGTTTGTTCCGCCGACGTCCGTCGCTGCGACAAGCGGTCCATCGCGGCCCGTGTCGACTCGGATGTCATGTGGGACCTGTCCCTCCAGTCGCTCGGGTGGGGTGTCCTATTGCCCGCATCTCTGTCAGTATAGCGCTGGGCAAGATCTCGCGTGCGGGCAGAGAATCTGGGGTTTCTCCGGACGGATTGCAGGAGCGCAGCAGACCTCAGAGAGCTGTCGGCTGACTGCGATGGCTGCGATGAGTTCAGCAGTCGCGACACGGCCGCCCGCGAACGCTCCCTTTCTGAATCCAGTTGCGAACGTCCCAGCACGCGCAGTATCTCGGGATGGGTGTTTGGCTGCTCGCGCCGCAGCTCGGCGAGGATGCCTTCGAGCTCTGCGTCGTCGTCGGCTTCGGCAGCGGGTGACCAGTCGTACAGGCTATTCCGGCTGGGGACGCGGTCGCCGTATGCAGCAGTGTGAGCCTCACGCGCCTCGTTGTGGAGGTATGCCAGGCGGTCCTGTGCGGGAATGTGTTCGCTGCTGGATGTGGCGGTTGTGGTGCGATAGGGGCCCCGTGTCTCGTCGTGGAGGCGTCCCAAGCGGTTCATCACCCGCCGCAGTCGATCACTCCGGTCGCGATGCTCGAGCTCGCTGCGTTCGCGCTCCAGCGTCCTGGTCCTGTCGTGCGACCTTTGCAGCCGCTCCTGGTGGCGGTCCAGGCTTGCGTTCTGGATCTGCGTGAGGGCAGCCGTGTGCTCGTCCAGATCTGCGCGCAGTGAGCGCAGTGTGGCGTCGTACTGTGCGTCTTCGTCTTGCTGTGTGGTGAGCGTGGCGGCCAGGTTATACACGTCTTGCGTGACGGGGCTCTCGAGCGCGTCGGCGAGGGCCTGGGAGATATACGACGGCGGTGTTTGCGCCGTGTGAGACTCGTCCTGCAGTCGCCGCACCGTCAGTACTTGCGATATGGTGGCGAGCAGGGCTGCCCATGGGCACAAGGGCCAGCGGACGTACCTCCCGCACGTCGTCGTCTGGCGGGCTGGGATAGCGGGAGCTTGCCCGGGGCATTCTTGCCGCAGTCGCTACCGTGCACAGTTTCTTCAGTCGCTGCTATCGTTTGCGCGCGCAAGCGTCGCCATCAAGGAGGAAAGCGGCGGCGGTGGTATGGTTGTATGTACAGATGTCGCAATGGCGGAGCGCTGAGGTCAGGTCGCAGCTTCGGCTTTGTTTCTGCCGCAGCCTCAGACCGGCTCTTTGTGTTTGACGCTCGTCTGCCTAGGCACGTCAAGACAACATGAAACAGGGACCAGCAGGCGCAAACGTCGCAGCAATCAGCGAGGGCTGTTCATCCTCCTCTCAACCCAGCGTCGTGGTCCCGATCCTTGAGCTGCGAGATCCGCAGAGCCGCAGCGAGTCGGTGCAGGGCTTGGTTAAGCCGACCCGCGCTATCTACGGCACTCCTCACAACCTTGGCAGAAGAATGAGCCACATCAGCAGATATAAGTTTCGTTTTTTATTAATTTACGCTATAAAGAAGCTTGCTTCTGTCCAGCATCCTATTCACCCCACCTGGGGGTGCTTCTTCCAAGACCCAGTCATGAAGAGTAGGAGATGACCCTACAGTCCCTTTGCTCAAGCCCCGATCCGACGAAACGTTGAGAGAGTTTCGCGAACACCAGGAGGTGTTTGTTCCGCAAGCAGAAGACCACCGCCTGAGAGCCAGACACGCCACGGGCGTGCTGCTGTGCTCTTGCTCGGAAATCCGCTCTTCGCTCGGCGCATCGGAAGCTGCAGCGCACGGACGAAGATTACAGTACAGCGGCATCGCAGATGCGTGTGTGTATCTTTTGTCGTCGTCTCCCGGCATATCCTGCTGGCACTCAATGCCAGTCCGAGTAGACGTGAACGTAACTGCGTATCATCAATCATGAGTGGCATGCCAATGCTCAATGAAGAGATGCCCAGCCATCGTCCAGAACGACATTAGGAAAAGGAAATGAACCCAGCCGAGTGTGCCTGCTCGTAGCCGTGAGGCTGATCCGTCTTTAAATGCCCGACATGCATACCTCCCAGAGATGCAAAGGAAACAGACCTGGTCCGGCCGCTGGATGCATGAAAGCCACAAAGGAAACGCTCGCTAGATAACAGACAGAAGAAAAAACGGATATCAAGGAAACTTTGTACGAGAGAAGAGAGGAAAAAAGCAAACGCTCGCTAATCGATCAAACGCCGTCCCATGCCTTGGTATATGATGTGAGTGTTGTACATCACTTTCGTGAATATCGCATATTTCGTCTCGTGTCGTGCTCGAGCCGCTCGGTTGTGCGCATCAACCTGTTGCGACGTGGGAAGATCAAGGGGACTGGCCAGGTCCGCGCTTCCCAGGCAGTGTGACAGAGGACAAGTACCACGTTTCTGGGTGCACGCTCTTAAGTGAAAGCGGCGTACTGTGGTGCAAATCCAGTATCCCATCCGAATCCAGCGCCGTATCCGTTGTGCACGGCGCTTGACCCGCATTGCTGGGCTAGCACACTAGGCAACGGAAGGGCAGGTATCGGGGCGACTGCCTGGGGCGGGCTGTAGTACTGACTCGTGGTGTTGAATGGCTGGCTGAAGGAAGGTGTTGGCGACGGCAGCTGCACGTTCTCCAAGCCCATGGTGCTCCAGAACGATGGAGAGGTTTCACCGCAGGTGGTAATGGTCGGGCTTGGTG
This sequence comes from Paraconiothyrium sp. Pb-2020, assembly GCA_022419385.1. Lineage (NCBI taxonomy): Eukaryota > Fungi > Ascomycota > Dothideomycetes > Pleosporales > Didymosphaeriaceae > Paraconiothyrium > Paraconiothyrium sp. Pb-2020. The sequence continues at coordinate 4,977,894 of JAJUBI010000002.1, read as the reverse complement.
TCGATGAGAGCGCTCTCCAGGATTCGACGGGTGCCGGTTGTGACTGTAGCACGTGCGAGGGCCACCAGGTCGTAGCACCGGGCGAGCTTGGAAGCAGCGGAGCGGGCCGGACAACGTCAACAATCCTGGGTGGAGGAGGAAGAAGCGGGTGGAACAGCCCCATGATGGCGCCCTTGACGTCCTCACCTCGGCCCTCAAGAAGTTCTCCCGCTCCCTCCTCTTCCATACCTTCGAGTGCGCGTGCTCCGGTGCGGAACACATAGCGGTTGACAGCCTGCACAAACTCGTCCTGCAGCTTCTTTAGTTGTGCCTCCTTCTCGGGCCAGGTCCAGGTGCTGGCGGACACGTCGACCGAGTAGATGTCCTTGTGGTATTCGGTAAGCGCTTCAATGGTTTCAGGCGTGAGCTTGAATGCAACCTCATGCTGTGAAACCATGTCGACGTGCACGACGTACGCCTCGATGTGAATGACCTGATAGTTGAAGATGGCCTCTACAAGCGGGTTGGAATCCTTGCGCAGTTCCGCGTCCGGGGCCTTTGGGACCATTATCGAGCACAGGGACCAGATGGCATTGGAGCCGGACAGGGTTTCGGTGAGGCATCGCGTATGTTGCTGGACGCTATTGAGCGGTCGCTTAACCCGATTTATCCTCTTCAGCGTCTGTGTTAACCACGGCTCCACCTTGGAGTTGAGAACAATGTTGACGGTTGAGCGCGGCGCAAAGGCGGCTGCCGAGGCAGGTAATAGTTGTATCGGCATTTTTGGACAGAGTATGAGGGTGCGCGAGACGATGCGATATTATATGGGACGGCAGATCAATGGAACGAAAGAACAAAAGGAAGTCAAAGAGGTGTCTCAGGCGGAATTACGTTTCTGCGGTGCGCCTTGGGTTGAGGAGGAGACAAGAAAGGGACGGGCGAATGAGAGGGGAGGAAGGCGAGGTGAGAGGTGAGGGTAGAGAAACTAGTCGGGTGGAGGGTGGGCATACCTTAAGAGCGCTGACGAGGGGACGATCACTGGCCGGCTCCGCCGTGGCCACAGGCCCGCAAGGGTATCATGCACACTGCCCCGTTTGGCTGCACTGCGCATCTAGCTTGTTTAATCGTGCATGTATGGCGACGATGCAGCTGCAGGTCTAGTCGGATCCAAGCTGACCGACCGGCACGGCGACCGCATTGCTCGCGCCGTTGGAGCGCGTGGATAGGCGGAGCCTGCGCGAGCGAATATTGCGATTCCCCCATGGCGGCCTCCAAACCGACTAGACTTGCTTTACGTGCAGGCGGAGATGAAACTCATACAGAGGCGCGCCGTCGCCCACGCGGTCAAAGTCTGGAAAAGCACTATTGGGACTCCGCTGCGTCTGGTCCGATTGTTCAAGGCAGCTGAAGGCGGCGCTCACGGACGACCATGCATATGGGGCTTCCTACAACGTGATCTGGTGCGAGCAGGCGGCCTGCAGTAGAGCAAGCACTACCTAAACGCCTCGTGCGGTCCAGGGTGCGTGCCGTTGGGCTCGAGCATGGTGCCCCGAAGTTACACTGCAACCTCACGTTTCCCTGCGTGTGGGTTTCTGGAAGCTTTTCGCGGCCTCCAAAAGCGGAACGCACCGCAGCGGTGTTGATGCCGCTTTGGGCATGCGCGGGAAAGGGGAGCAAGGCGGGAAGACCATGGTCTAAAGGTTTGTGTGTGGATGTGGAGGTTGGTGGGAGAGTTGTACGTAGTCTTGGAGCGATGACAGGCCGACGTTGCTTGGGGCTAAAAATGGGCAGGAAACAGTCGGCCCAATCATGCGGAAAGGCCGGGGTGCGAGCAGGGTTCTCGTACGCCACCAAAACCCTCCCGCGGGCTCCTCATGTGATGGAGCGGGCTTTCAGACACGGTCCAGAAGAGCTCAGGGTGCCATCGCGAGTAGCTTCGGCGCGTGCTGAAGCAGGATTTACGACGCACGCCCATATCTCTCGCGACGACGGCCATGATGACGAGCGGTGCCCACGCGCGCAATCCGTGGATGCCCTCGACGCACGTGTTGCGAACGTGGCGCTATGCTGTGGCAGTGCGAGGCGGATGCTGTGGCGGACCACGGCGATCATCCTCGGCGTCGCCTTTACCGAAGTCGCCTGTCTCCGACATCCAAGATTCTACACAGTCGTCGCCTATCTGGGAGTATCCACTCGTTGTTTCCGGCAGTTGCGTGTAATGGCCTCGCACCGGCCGAAACTCTGGGAGACTACACGCGCAGGAACGGCGTGGGAGGCGAGGCTCACGTAGAGCATCTGCAGCTGCTGGACGTTTCAACGCTTGCCTTCTCCTTTTGCGCCGTCTTCGTGAGTGGAACGGAGTATCCTCTACTGAGGCACACGAATGCGATTGCGCAAGTGTCTAAGAGAGTCGACCCTGGGCTCACCTATCATTGACCCATAACAGCGGTGCTATCGATAGCAACCCACGTCTGCTGTGTTTCAAAATCTGCAAAGGCGACGCCGAAACCTGCAGCTTGGATCTGGCTGACTGCGCCTCACAGGCGACAGTGGCCGGGGCATTTCACTCTTCGCTTCCGCGCCGGTTGAGGCGGTTGATATGCGTCACTCGGCTCCTGGTGTTTCGCTTTCATCGCTGAGCAGGAATTCCCCGTCAATCTGCTCGGTCGATCGCGCATCTTGCGCATAAAGCAGAGAATGCTCCTTAACCGGATACGGTGAGATCTGGTGGCTTTCAGCTTGACCGGGGTGCAACCAGGGCGACTCGACACGGGAGGCCGCTGTCAGGTGCTCGGTTAAACGGCTAGCTGCGGCGACTTCCAACCCGTACACAACGTACTCCAACATCGGCCCATCTAACGATCCTATGTCTCCCTATCCGCGGTCGAAGTACTCGCCAGCTGCCAGCTGCAAAGACTGACATTTGCTGTCGTTTCAGGATCTGCTGGTCGGAGTCACGGCTGCATACGCGGCTGCGAGCTGCATGCGCTTCGACGTGTTGTGCGGTGACTCATCCACCGTGAAAAAGCAAACTCCAAGTGGACTGCGGAGCTCTGTATGCCCAACCACCTAAGGTGGGCTAACCAATCTTCCTTCATACCTGATTTTGCTCCCGTCGTATCCGCATTTTCCCATCTGATGCTTGCTGCATGTCCGTCTCAAACTCGCCCAATGCAATCGTCTTCCGTAAGCCTCGGGTTGGGCATTCGGCGGCTGCGAGGGAATGGTCACGGGTACATAGCCCGAGTATCAGTACGGTCGCTTTGACCATTGCACGCGCCTGTGCTTCCTGTCAGGAACGTCACGCAGCAATAATCTGGGGAAATAGTACAGGCTCGCAAAAGTCGCGCAGATCTCTTGCTCTCGCTTCCAGCCTCACAGACGCCCTCGCGGGTTCTTGTCCAGTCGGAAAGTGTTAACCTGCATGATGCTCGCTTCAGGTTTTCACAACTTTGCCGCATCATGTGTTGCGTCAGGGCGGTATCGTCGCCGAATATACGCCTCTGATATCGTTGTCTGGCTGCCAGAGACTGATGGCATCCGATGGCGTCTCGATGTTCGTGCCGTGATCCTGGTGTATTCTGGACGCGTGATACGAACGCTGTTAGGTCTTGTCCGAACACTCTGTTAGTAATCTCTCCCGTATGTCTCCAGCATCCGCTCGTTGGCTCAGCGAGCGCAAGCAATCGAAAAGTACAGATGATAGGTATGAAGAGCTGAAAGGTAATCGGACGTTTGTAGACGGTCATGCCCAAGCGAGGAAGCCACGCCCGACTTCTTTGGGAAGGCGTCACAAAACTCACCTTGATTATCACGCCATTTCAACATGGGCAAGCGGGTACCAAGATTCGAACTCTCTTCCCCTGAATTGAATTTCTGTGTGAAGAGGGTTGTTTGGTTGTGCGGCGATAAAGAGGAGCGATTACCAAAATAGGTAGTCGGTAATAGCACTTGAGGTAGTCGCGCTGACCACAGCCACTACTGTATAATACATTAGCATTCAAATATTGCGTCACTCCTTCAAGCTCCTAAATGTTCTTACTGGCCTTGCAACGCTGCATCGGTTGGATGGCACTTGTTGACAAAGAATCGCCGCAACGGTCTCGAATATTCAGCACGATATTGATTAAGTTTGGAACGGTACTCCTATGAACGAGCTTTTCCATGTACATGTTCCCTAATCTACAGAAGGCAGAGAACAACTTGCGCATCTATAGCTGTGATGTGGTAGTTTCCGCAGAAATCGAGTGCGCGTGAAGTCCGCACGCCACCATGTTACACAAACTGCTCTGAAGAGATTGCTTCGTATCAATGCTGGTCGCTGAACGGCAGCCTAATCTGCGTTCAGCTGTTCAGCCTTGTTTCTACAAGTCAACCCTTAACAAACTGTCCTTCTCTACATCGCTGAAGGCATAAGCTCAGTCTCTCCATGGACGTCTACAAATATCGACAGCTCGAGGATACTAACTATATCCGGATTATCGTCTTCAGCCGTACTACAGCGGACGATGAAGTCTGCTTTACCCTGGAACATGTATCTCTAGCGGAAGCTGGAGAGTTCGATGCTCTGTCTTACTGCTGGGGTATCGGAACGAGAGACCAGGAAGTAGTCTCTGATGGGGCGATATTGAAGGTTACGGCGAACCTGTTATCCGCGCTTCAGCACATATCACGCTCAAAAGAGGTTCAAAGGCTATGGGTTGATGCTATCTGTATCAACCAAGAGGACCGCAATGAAAAGAGCCGGCAAATACCTCTAATGGGTAGAATCTACAAGACAGCGCGCCAAACAATAGTGTGGCTAGGTGATGGGTGCGATGGAAGGGAAGCCGCGATAAAACATGTCAAGAAATTCGAAATAAGCAACGAGAAAGACAATTTTGTAAGAGAAGAAGATCTAAAGTTGATAAACCCAATCTTCCAAAACCTTTGGTTTACCAGATTGTGGGTAGTTCAAGAAGTGGTGCTTGCAAAGCTGGTGGTCATTGCGATCGGACAGGACTTTGTTCTGTGGGAACCATTCTGCGAGGTTATGAACATGTTAAATGATCTAGCCTTACGAAACCCTTGGAAGGTTCCGCTTCATGCGACAGGCGCCATAGTGAACTTTCAAGCAATTCGTCTGATGCAGCTATCCTATCACAAAGGATTGCACATTAGCATGTGGCGCGTATTGAATGCAACGGAACTCTTCCGAGTAAGCGACAAGAGAGATCAATTGTACGCCTTATACGGGCTTCTTGAAGATGTCGAATTTCCTATCAACTATAGCGATAATTACGGCCATGTGGAAATGTTCACAGATTTTGCCATGTGGACTTTCAGCAAATATGCCAACCTGGACATCTTATCAATTGCCAGAAGCAACGCTATATTTTGTGAATGCGCAGGCCCATCATGGGCACCTTGTTTCGACACGCAACGGCCAGTGTCACTTTTGCTATATGTTACGCATTTCGACGCATCCGGTACTGGCCCTGATGTTAGCATTCGTGACAAAAAAGAACTTTGCGTAGTTGGCGCTTTCGTTGACAGCATAGATGTCATCTATGGCGGTTATTCAACTTCTCAAGATGTCAACACTTTGCGTCAGAGTGCACTGGAACTTGCTTCCTTCGCCGGGTGTCCAGGTCTTTCCGGAAACAGATACAGGAAGCTCTGTGCAGCATTCATTTTAGAATTGGGCAAACGGGGAGCAAAAGCAACCGAAAATAACATCAACGATGTAGACGAGTTTTTGACAAGGGGATCTACCGTGGATATCGAGCATCTCGTAGGTACGTGCAACAAGTGGCAAAGTGGACGTTCTCCCTGTTTGACGGCAGGCGATCGTTTCGCCTGGGCTTCGGTGAATGGGTTGGCTCCGCCAGAACCAGGTGATCGCATTTGCATTTTGCAAGGCGGCCGTGTCCCGTACTTGCTCCGCCCAGAGACAGATTCAGAGACAGATGTCAAATATACTCTCATCGGAGAATGCTGGGTACAAGGACTTATGCACGGCGAGGCCTTGGAGTTGCCGGATTACAAGACCGAGAAGATCGTTTTGGTGTAGCAAGCTGCTTGCAACATGCGAAGATATAGCACAAACTACCTGTTTCTCCTATACTGTGTTGTCTCATTTCTCGTTATTCAGTGTGATTACCTGCTCAGGTGAAGTTTGGTGAGGGGAAGCCCACAGCAGTTGCGGTCATACCCACGCCCGTGAGTGACCTAGGTACCGAGACGATGGCCCCATTGTGCTTCCGGACGCTCCCGGAAGCACGATCGCAATGTGCAGTGGTATCCGATTGATCCGTTCGAGCCACGACACATGTCATGCAAGTGCGGTCTGCTGGGAGCGACGTGGAGTGATAGCAGGTACAGGTACAGCGCTCGCCCCGACGTTCACAACCGAGCGATGACGTAAGGCAGATACTGCTCCTCAACAAACCGCTCCGTATCGCGGGATGACTTAGCCGTTGGAGCTCGGCAAATGTACCTATTGCGACCATCACTCAACTGCCGACCAGCTACTAAGACCACGACCAACTCCTATCGTTCGTACCCAGCATAGCCGCTGAATCGGCAGTTAATTTGCTCGCACCATCTCTTCAAGAAAGACCGAGGGTGCCACCCGCCGAGGTAGAGCTGATAGACTGCGATAGGCACGTCCGTCCTACCATAGGCATCATGCAAACCCGGGGAGCGTCAGGCGTAAGCTTGGGATCGGCGCCATCTATATGAGGAGATCGAGATGAAGTGTACATCTTCCAGCGCCGGATACGAGCGCGATGGAGGGACGCGGCGCTGGATGGCATGTGTGGATCCCGCCCCCGCGTTGCCAGTAGTACACAAGCCAAGTACCCCATACCCTTTGAGGGGTCGGTGGGTCTTTATCTCCGCTGACCTGATACTGCACTACGAGAGTTGCTCAACTGCCGACTCGCATCATCACGTTTCCAACGCGGGAACGACCACCATGCTAAGTCCCGTGCGATCGAGAGCGTTGCTGCTTGCACGGCAATCAGGCCTGCAGAGCGCGGCTGCTGCACCTCATAAACGGCCGCCGCACCAGCCAGATATGAAAGCTCAGCTATCGCCTCTTTAATTGCAACTTCGCTTTAATTCAACATTAGCCACAATGCTGCTCAACGGAGTGTTGCCGCTGCTAGCCCAGTACTGGCCCATTGTCTTGGTCTCGCTGACGCTTGGCTGGCTGCTGAACAATAAGTTTTGGAAGGGTTTGAATCGGTATCCGGGTCCATGGTTGGCTGGTTACACGAACTGGTGGAGGTTTTGGGATGTGTGGGGGAGGCATCACCACTGGACTATCATCAAGCTGCACCGCGAGCACGGAGACGTGGTGAGATTGGGCCCGAATGTCTTATCCTTTGCGGATCCGAGGGCTATCAAGGTCATCTATGGACTGAACAAGGGCATGGTCAAGGTATGCTTACTTACGCCCAGCTGTCGTTCGATCGGTGAAGGTCTAACGTTGCCTAGTCCGACTTCTATCCTGTGCAGAATGCTGTCGCAAATGGTCAACGGCTCCAGTCACTCTTCTCTACCGTCGATGAGGACTACCATGCCAAGTATCGTCGTTGTGTCAACAATGCCTTTGCCATGAGTTCCTTAGTCAACTACGAGCCGCTGGTTAGCTCGACTGTTGGTGTATTCCTCGATAAGACGCAAGAGATGTATGCGAACACGGGAAAGACTTGCAACTTCAGCCAATGGTTGCAGTACTTCGCTTTTGACGTCATTGGAGATTTGACTTGGAGCAAGAGGCTGGGATTTGTCGAGGAGGATAGGGACGTGGACGGCATCATTGGCTTCTTGCAACGCTTCTTGAGTTATGCAGGCCCTGTAAGCTACGAATCTTGGACTTCTCCTCGACCCTTACTGACAAGTAGGTAGATCGGCCAAATGCCCATCCTCGACCTGTTCTTGGAGAAGAACCCCATTTCCCTCTTCCTCCAACGCATCGGCCTAAGCAAAACCGTCTTCCCCGTTACCCTCTTCGCGCAAACCCGCTCCAACGAACGTGCAGGAGAGATCCAAAAAATCAAAGCCTACGGCCTCCCCGAAGACCAGCCAAATCCACGCGGCGTTGACCTCCTCTCCAAATTCGCCCAAGCAGCCCACGACCACCCCGACTTCATGGATGACACCCGCATCCTCTCATCCTGCACTTCCATGGTCTTCGCCGGCTCCGAAACAACCGCCATCTCCCTCTCCAGCGTCTTCTACTTCCTGCTCAAGCACCCAGCCGTCTACGCCAAACTGATGCAAGAACTAGACTCAGCAGTCACAAACGGCACCATCGAGCCCCGCGCCGATAAAACCGTCTCGTGGTCCGAATCCCAAAAGCTGCCTTATCTCGATGCCGTCATCCAGGAATCATTCCGCATGCATCCCGCCGCCGGCCTCATCCTCGAGCGCATCGTGCCCCCGCAGGGCATGGACATCCTCGGCGACTTCATCCCCGGCGGCACCATCGTCGGCTGCAATCCCTGGGCTCTACACCGCCGTCCGGAGATCTTCGGCGCGGATGTAGAAACGTTCCGCCCTGAGCGCTGGATCGAGGCGCCGCCGCATAAGCTTAAGGAAATGAAGGCTACGATGTTTCAATTTGGGGCCGGGGCCCGCACGTGTATCGGGAAGAATGTTAGTTTGCTGGAGGTGTATAAGTTGGTGCCGAGCTTCTTGAGGAGGTTCGAGGTGAGTAATTATTCCGCTAGGAATTGAGGGTGATGAAGGCTAACATGTCTGCAGATCGAGCTTGAACGACCGGATGCCGAGTGGAAGACGCATAATGCGTGGTTTGTAAGGCAGATGGATTTTAACACGAGGTTTAGGCCGAGGGAGAGTGCGCCGTGATTGGAGGGGAGTAGCGTGGAGGATGGTATAGGGGTTTTGATATTTGATATGCGATTTAGCGTTTCGTAGTTTGAATACAGCATTATATCCTTAGGAAGCGATGTCACCACTATTCAGTCATGTGGGGTTTGAGCCTTAGATAAGGCCACGGTATAGGTGTAGCATGCTTGAGAATGTGCACCTCCTTCGTTGTAACATAGTTCGGTTGACAGGACTCTGGCACTTGTGAGCCGGCAGATTCTCTTCTACTACGATGAGCTACTACGCTAGAATAGGTTCTTTCCACATCCTCGACGAGAGGGATCCTAGGGGACCATATAAGCAGTGTTCAGAGTTCAGTCCAAAGTACACGTGCGGACTTCTCATGAGCAGGATTGCGGCCTTTCAATTTGTAAGGGATTAGGTTTATATCCTGCCTTGCGACAAGAATGATATGCTAGACTACAACCATAGGCAATTGCGCGTTGCTCGTCTTCCAGCCCATCTTCAATGTTCTTTGATGTGCATTTCTTCAATATGCGCCCTATGGATGCAGCTCCTACACGTGTTGTGCGCCTACAAACGCACTCGCAAACGAGCCCTCTGCGTCGTTCAGCATATTCAAGCATCCGCCTAGTTTCATACCTATTTGTGTCAATGATGCTTTTCACACGATTTATTCCAAGCGTCCACTTGGCCCATGACCTGCCGCTGTTTTGTTGTGAGGTCCAACTAAGCGGGAAACTCTCTAAAAAGCAAGCCACTTTGCGAGATTCCTGAGCGTTGAAAAATTGTGCTTACCACGGGCTTTGGAACGTGCAGCGTACTCGTCCACCCGCCAGACACCCCTCTTCAATATTACAGAGCTGCGAAAAATCTCCCGCGCGTCTTCACTTCGAGTTTGAAAACCTCGACCGCCCGACTGGCCCGCGAACACCGACGCCATTAGAGAACACCCGCCGTTGCAACATATCAAATGTTTCTAGACAGGTTCGCATCTGCTGCTGAGCAGGAGCAGACCAACATGTCGCTAACCGAGCTACGTACTGCCGCTTGCAACGCATCTGCGGCGGAGAAGCAGATTGCGGACAGCAACGCAACGGCTTCGGCGACTGCGGAGCACGAAGAGACGACGACAACATCCATCAACATGGTGTTAACGGATAGTAAGGCCACACCATTGTCAGACAAGGCGCATATCGACTCTGTAGCTCAAGGCTCTCGAGTAGTACAGCGCTCTAGTGATGGCGCCGCGCCTGCGGCAGAGGAGCAAACCCAAGGCGACAGCGCAACCCCTTCAGCGGGCGTGGTGCCTGATTTCGCAAGTGATTGGGGCTTCGCTGTCATTGACGAGGAATACGCAGCGAGTAAGGCTACATCTCGATCAAACCCGGTGCATACTGACGCTATAGCTCTTTCTTTGGATGCGACGCTCTCCAACGACGACGACGCCGCTTCTACAATAGACAACGATAGCGCCCACGACGCTGGTGCCGCAATGCCAGCAAGCGCACAAACAACCCCGCAAAATCTGAAAGTGACGCCGCCAGAGCCATTGGAGTTCAACGACGAAGAGATCCCGCTGAAAGAGGATGCTGATACCTTCATTATCACGAAACAAAAATACCCTTCAGAGCGGAACGGCACGCTCAAGAATGAAGTGGCTGCAGCAGTTCGCACACCTGCTGCCACGGCCTCGAAGGCTGGCGAGGCTGTTAAGCGAAAGGCGGAGGATATACTAGCACCAGACACGTTGAAGCACGCATTCGATGACATGAAGGATACCATAGTGGGCGGCGTAAAAGATTGCGTACACGGTGCCACAGCGGGCTACGATGTCCCAGAGATGGCGGGCCGCGTGATCGATCCCATCGTCAACATTGGAGAGAAGATTCCCTCCCGCGACGAGACGAGCAAGTTTGTCGACAGGATAACAGATAAAGTCCAAGGATGGTTTGGGAAGCGCAAGAAGCGCCGGTCTACGGAACCGGACATCCTCGATGCTGGCAACATGGCGAACATGGAAGATGCACACCAGGTGTTCGCTCGCGAGATGGCGGCAAAGGCGCGGCGTTTCTTGGTTTCCTACGGCATATGCCACCAGTGGCAAATCGTGTGCGACCGGCAGACTTTGAAGTGGCATTGCAAGCTTCAACGCGACTTGGTAAGTATTCTCGAACACCTTCTGGGGAAGATCAGGGGCTGACTGAGCAACATAGGAGGCTTTCTATCTCGAGCACAAGCAGTACATGCGAGCCGAGGAGCTCATGGACGCAGAACCATCCTGGCTCGCCGATAAGGAGAAAGGTTGCTTCGTCTTGATGCTGTTCGCTAAGTGGGAGGTATACGACAAAGCAGACGTTGGTAGTTGCGATGGGTTGATCGCTACAGACTTTGCACTTTCGGAGAAGTTCTGCAAGGTATCGGCTGCCGATATACGTTCTGATCCGTCCCCTGTGGCTATTGACGACGTCGATACCGAGAATGGCTTGGAGCACGAGGAGAACGGTCTCGTTTGGCTGAAAGAGGATGACTTGGAATCTGCCGACGAGGAAGAAAACGCCGGGGTGGTCTGGCTGGACGAGGACACTGGCCAGGAAACCGAGAACTCTACGCGTGAAGACGAGCGTGAGGATGGTATGATCTGGCTGCGTGACAACACTGACGAAGAGAGCGAGTGCATCCCAACTATTGCACCGATGTGACGACGTACTCGTAACAACTTCAGATCCGACACAACTCCGGATACCGATTTTGATTTAGGATGTCTTGTCATGAGACTATCAGCTGCAGGTACGTGCCTGCAGTCGTGCTTGAAGAACTCGCCCTCTACACTTCCTCATACGACCTTAAATGCCTCACTTTGGTATGATCTCGGTAGATCTACACCTGAAGAAGATAGATAAAAGTGGTTTCCCTTTGCTGGCATTGTTTACCAGCTTGCGTATTTCCATCTGGTATGCAAGTAATCGTCTCCTGTGCTTTTGTGTTTTGTACACTAGGCCGTCCCGAACATATGTGCTCCGTGATAGCAATGTACCCTGACGGTAGGGTAATGCCGCGTTCGCTATGAGATGAGATGATGAGAGGAGGTGGATGAGGGAGAGGAGGTGGGGTCTACAAGTTGGCCTAAGCGGCTCTGCGCCAAGCCTGAACGCGACGCGCATGCAGGGATGTTTGTTTGGAGATCTCCCGCTCCTTCCATCTGTGTGATCTCATTGTTTACCAACGAGCGAAACCCACATATTACAACCAAATTCATGACGGACCTCCGCTACGATCGTTAGCCGCTCGATACCAATGCAATGCACCCGACTGCCTCCTCCATAGTGGACCATGCGCGCAGGAATCAACATGTTGTCGTCCCACTACTTCTCTCTGTCCTCGCTGCAACCGCAAACGTCCACGCACCTGTACAGTACCAGCTACTCATAGCCTCCGTGTCTTGGGCCGCCATATGCATACCGACGCTCTTCCGAGCTGGGCTCGGATCGCCAGATACCTCTAAGAGGAAAACACATTGGCTGGCAGGAGGCTTTCTGGCCCTTTCGCATATATGCGAAAGGGCAGCGTGCGACAAGGAGGGCATATGGTCAACCAAGGTATAATTGGCACGTCCGGCAACGAAGAATGGCACTGAATACTTCTAGGGTCTGCTTCCTTTGCTAGTCGTCTTCTTGTCTGAGAGAGGTGTACTCTCCAAGTACCTTGCCTTGCCAACTTACGCTTCACCGACGAATCCCCCCAAAGAGAGCGCAGCCACGGAATCGCAGACCCAGTCGCCGTCTTTCCGCATACTGGCCGCAGTCACCCTCTCCGCAAGTCTCGCCTTGGCCACAGGCTTTACCGCGTCTCCCACATTTGCCCTCGGCATCAGCAGCGTCATATTCGCCGCTGTAGGCCTCGTTCTGTTCGAAACCGCCCTGAAGTCGTCAAGCGAAGACGAAACCTTTCACAAGCCAGCGCAAATACCCACCAACGGCAGTCTTCTGCGCACAGGCCCAGGTGATGGACCTACGAGGAAGCAGCAAATCGTTGTGCTTCGAGACGTGGCTGCGGTCATGGCTTTGGTCTGTGGTCTGGCAGCCTATCTCATGGAGCCGCCCATCACTTCGTCTACCATTTCATGGGAACCCGTCTACCGGTTTGGTGGCGCTTCAGTGAAAACCATCCGGCATTACCAGACAGTCCAGCTCGTTTTGGTCCTCATTCTTGTCAATACCCTTGTCAATGCATTGATGTTTTATATGGTAAGTTCATCCATACGGTACTTGCGCATGGCCGAACTCCTCCTTACTGTTGCGACATCCTACGCATCCGTTCATGATTCGCTAATCCTTACTTCCAGCTTTCACGCCAAGGCGTGGTAAATACTTCTTGTCTTTACATATTTGCGTACATCTGCTCCAGACTGCGCTTAAGCGTCACAGTTTCTGGCGTCTGGTTCACGCTTCTTTACGGGATATCCGCTTTCGCCTTACTTTCTAGTAGTCAAACGTCTTCTTCGATTGTCGATGTTCGGAATTCCGTACGACTGAAACGGGGCCTGTTTTGCGTCTCGGCGTTTTCGATTGCGTTGTTTTTCTTGCAAGATACCCTCATAGCGCGACATAGCCTGCCCCAGGGCGACCTTACCTTATTACATACATCCCCTCCTGCATCTCCGTACGGGCCAGCTGGCATGGACATGAATAAGGGACACCCCGCTGCACAGCTGATCGAATCCGCTGAGAAAGACTTCCGGGATTTGCTTGGTAGGCAGTCTAAATCACTAGGAGAAGCAGTACTCGAATATCGTCGGCGAAACGGAATTGCGCCACCACCATACTTCGATAAATGGTACGAGTTCGCCACTCGCAACGGTGTTGTGCTCATTGATGAGTTCGACACGATCACGCAATCATTGCTTCCGTATTGGAGTTTGAAGCCATCTACGATCCGTTCACGAATTAGAAACGCCCTGGGCAACGAGGATAGTGCCTTAATCGCCATCCTGATACGTGACGGCAGCATAGCTAAAGCAGAGGGTGAACCTGAGTGGCAACGAAATGCTACCGCTGGAATGATGGAGAAGTTTGTGCAGTACCTGCCAGATATGGATCTGGGATTCAATATGCACGATGAACCACGGGTAGTGGTACCGAACGATCATCTCTCAGCAATGGTTGCAAAGGCGCAAGAACTCCTGTCCGCACTGACGAAGAAGGACCTGTCTAAGAATAAGAATAGCTTCTCGCCACGTCCATCAGACGTGTCCAGCGGGAAACGAATCGAAGAAGTGAGCTACAGTCGCTTCAATAGGTTTGCTCATCAGCAAACATGGACACATTCACGCCTGTCCTGCCCAGCGCATAGTCAAGCACAACAATTTGAGGACCAGGTCGCAGACAATCTGACGGCATACGCCGCTGGCCCCTTGAACTACGTGCTTAATCAAACCGCTTTTACCGACATCTGTAATTCACCCTCTTTTTCAGGATCTTACGGCTTCTTCGAGCGCCCGAACGCATTCAGCATTGTTCACGAACTAACGCCCATATTCTCACAATCGAAGATATCGAGCTTCCAGGATATTCTGTACCCAAGTCCATGGTACTGGTATGGTAAGGTAGGCTACGACGACTGGCACGACACCAATTGGGAAAACAAAACCAACAGCCTCTACTGGCGCGGCTCAACCACCGGTGGGTTCAGTCGTAAAGGGGGCTGGCGCCGTCAGCACCGCCAGCGCATTGTTCGTCGTCTTAATGCTCTCGATAAAGCAAACATCTCTGTTCCCGTCATCAACGCGGACGATAGTCCTGCATCAGCACATCAGATACAAGAAGTCGACCGCACACTCTATAAACCTCTTATCGATGTCAAGTTCAGCCATATCGGGCAGTGTGACCCGGGTGACTGCGATGCGCAGAGGGAGTTCTTCTACGTTGCTGAACATGCTGATGGTCAGGATGCCTGGTATTACAAGCATCTCCTCGACATGGACGGGAACGCTTTCTCGGGCCGCTTCTATTCGTTCCTCAAGTCCCGCAGCTTGACATATAAGATGGCGGTGTTTCGTGAGTGGCATAATGAGTGGCTCAAGCCATGGGTTCACTACATCCCGTTCAGTCTCATTGGCGATGAGCACTTGGATCTTGTGCGGTGGTTCTCTGGTGTCGAAGTCAAGAAGGGCGAAAGTGGAAAAGAAGAAGCGGACAAAGGGGGAAATGGTGACAGTCTGGGGGAGAAGAAGGCAAGAGACATAGCCGAGAGGAGTACGGAGTGGTCGGGCAAAGCGTTACGTAATGTCGACTTTGAGGCCTGGCTCTTCCGGCTTTTGCTGGAGTACGGTCGTGTTATCGATGATGATAGAGAGAACATAGGATACCCTGGGCCTTGATGCGATTCATGGGTCAGGCTTTTTTGGGCATATTGACACGATGGTGTGTCTAGACAGGGCTAACGAACTTACGACTTCCGACTTCATGATTCTACAGTCCACTATGCTCTTACATCTCTATGCTCCGGGTCCCCGACGAACATCTACGCGCCGAGCAGTCTCCGCAGTCCACGCTTGCATGCTCTACTGATTACCATCGTATATTACATTTCTTTACGCAATCGTCTCCTCGAGCTCACAGGTACCCATCTTCCTGGGCGGCACACGAATTGCAAAGAGTGTGTCGATTTCACGGTTTGTGCGCCCTTTGAGCTCTGGAACGTACAGCCACGATCCGAACGTCGCTATCGCAGCAAGGCCACCGAAGACGAAACCGACTTTTCCTTTCAGATTCGCCTCATCAGGGTTGACCATGTACGGGACAGCAATGTTCACGGCCATGCCAAGAACAGACTGCGTTGCCGTTGCGAGAGCGGTGGTATGCGCTCGAAGCCCCATACTGGATGTCTCACCTAACAGCACGAAAGCCATAGCACCAATCGTCATAAAGTAGACGAAGGCGTAGATGACAGTGCAGGATGCTTGGACCCATTTTGATGGACCAGTCGGTATGACGTCCATGATGCCGATCAGAAGTAGCAAAGTTGTAAGGGCTGCCATACCGCAAATGAAGACCTTCCGGCGTCCATAAGAATTGACAACGAACCAGCTCGCGATATTTCCAGCCACACCACAAGCCGTGACGCCAACACCGAGGTCAAAAGACCGACTTGTATCAAGCCCGGCAAGCTGGAAGAAGTACGTCGAGTATCCAAGCACAAATACAATGCCGACGAAATGTTGGCATGCGAATACTCCGGTCGAGATGCAAGTGCGCAGGACGTTGGTGTCTCGGAAACAATCAAGAAATCTCGACTCTTTCTGGCTCTCCTCTTCTTGGACCGTGACCTTGAGCGTTGAAAGCTTATCGTTTACGTCGGTATGCTGACCCCATAGTTTCTGCAAAGCACTGAGAGCTTGACTGTCCTTTCCGTTACGGACGAGATACCACGGGGATTCTGGCGTCCAGGGCAGGCCGCACAAAAGGAATAGCGAGAAGAAAAGTTGTATGGCAAAGGGCGCAGCATACGCCCAACGATCGGTCCTCTCACCGAAGCCCTTGACGACTGCATTCGATAACAGCTGCCCGATAGCAATGCCCAGGTTGATGCCAGCGGTAGAGATACCTCGAAGGACCACAGGAGCGATCTCACTACAAGCAAGAGGGCCGATCGTCAGGTAGAAGCCAAGTCCAACACCTAGTATGAGCTTTGCTGCAAGGAAGGCGCCTTTACTGGGGGCGAACATCTCTCCAAAGGCACCACCGGTGCAAAACAAGATTCCGCATAGCAGTGAAGCTCGGCGACCCATCCTATCTGCAATCGTACTGCAGGCGAACCCTCCGAACAGCATACCGACTGAGCTGATCATGTTGAACGCAGTCTGCCAGCTGGCAGGCAAGACCGCTTCGCCCTCGAAAATGTACCCAAAATCTCGGCGGAAGGAGGCAACGGAAATCATGGCTCCGTTGATCTGGGCGTCGAATCCCCTGTCGATGCAAGTCAGTTGTTGTAAAAAGTTCGATTATGCTGGTTTCCTCTCACCATCCAATAGCACACATGGACCAATAAAAGGACCATCCGATGAGAGCGGGGTGTTTATTCCAGACTTCTTTTAGGGTGAGTTGGTGCTCATTGATGTTGTCGGCAATTGCACCCTTGGTTTCGGTGACGCTGTATTTCCGCTCGTTGGGGTTGAGCGCTCCTTCATGGTGTTCGATAGAAGATGGCTTCTCCATGTTGGATGCTCGTAAGAGGAAAGGAAAGCAGTGTAGGGACTAGGGATAGCTAATCACGAATGGTGATCACTCCCAGAAGGACATTGAGGACGCTTTATACTGCTGGAGACATTGAAGCTCCGCGTCAATGATGGGTCTGGATGCGGAGAGACCCTGTCAACCGAAATGGTGCCTTTGATGTAGCATGCACCCAGCGACATGGTAGCCGAGTGCAAAACCGAGCCGAAAACCTGGGGTAATGTGGAGGACGACACTCCGCGAGAACGTTTCGGTCTAAGTCTGTTTTGGCATGGTGATCGTGCCCAGAGGCTTGTAGATACCCCTAGTCTAGCCTGAGCAGGCATGGCGACCACCACTGCCGCGACACTCCTTCTTTCCTTCCTCCACCGCACAACTCTTGACACATGGAGTCATCCCAGCATCATCCGACATCTCCACAAGTGCTTGCACTGAATCTCAGTACTGGTCAGAAACGACCCGCACCACGTGGATCGGCCTCTTACCCTCGCAAACGCGCTGTGACGGCCTGCCAGGTTTGTCGGGCACGTCGGACCAAGTGCGACAATGCGAAGCCCGCATGCTCCTTTTGCGTCAAGGTTGGCGCAAAATGTATTCAGGCACCGGTAGATCTATCGAGCTTTGATCCTGCGAGCCTGCAAATACTACAGCGTCTTGACGATTTAGAACAACTCGTCCGCGATGTCTGCGGTCCCAACAGCTCAAGCAACGAGGTTTCCGAACCAGCACTGAACGAGCAGAAGCTTGATCGATCGCAACTATTGCCATGCTCAATTGACGATATCCTAGAATGGGAGCCTCTGAAGCGGTTGCGCGGAGGACAAGAATTGAGCACTCCAGCATTCCCTTGCACCAATAGATCAGCGACTCAGATGACAGCTTCTCCGCCGATATCTGGTCTTGATGAGTTTGAGCCTCATCGAATCAAGGTATTGCTGGACAATTTCTTCAACTACGTGCATGTGAAGAACCCGGTCTTGGATGAGCAGCAAACTAGGAGGACTGTGAACAGGGTCTGCTTGCACGGAATAGATTGGTCACCGGATGCATGCCTTGCGTTGCTTGTCTGTGCGCTCGGTACTATAGCTACGCCGCTCGACGGGGGCTACGTTCATCGCGATTCAGAAGCATACCGTACCGCTGAATCATTCTTTCTGGCCGCTAAGAAGAGGCTCGGTCTGGTTTTGGGCACATCGAGTCTCATCGAGGCGCAGTGCATGTTCTTTGCGGTAAGTTGCACGGTCCAGTGTCAAAGTTGCCGCCGAGCTGAACTGTGACTAGGGTGTTTATAGCATGTGTAGGTACATCGTTGACTTAAGCGAGCTGAAACCAAGGTATTGACTCTTCCGTAGGCACATTTGAAAGAATGCCAGCATGGCGGTACTTTATGCAGTCATTGGCTTGCTGCCAGACCTTTCACTCTTTGATCGCCTTTCGGCAGGAGTATGGAGAGCAACTAGACGAAGCAGAACGCCGTTCAGCGGCTGCTGAGCAAGCCATCTACTGGTCGGCATGGAAGTCTGAACGGGAAATGAATGAAGATTTGAACTTGCCTGGCTTTTTGTTCTCCGAGATCGATATCGCCGGGTATCCGCCATTCTTCCCGACTCCGCCAAGTCATGACGGCGAGGTACTGAGGTTGGTCAACACAGAGACTGAGACCCGCGAGCAATTGTCTTGGTACTTCTACCTTTCTGAAATCTCACTACTGCGACTATGGCGTCGTATGGCTAAAGAAATCGTGGAGTTTACACCAGATTCGGGGCAAATTCATATCTTGGGGCTTGCTCAGAGAGTCGCAGACCGTGAATCCCAGCTTGAGGACTGGATTCGAGGGTTGCCAGAAAACATGTCCACACTAGCGCCAGCAGAAGAAGATGAAATATGCCGCTTTGTTCTGCGTGGGCATCTCATCAATGTGTGGGAAATCGTGTACTGGCCATTTGTCAATTGGGTCGTTGCTTCCGGTTCACGCACTGAAGAGGGACTGCTCATACAGCATTTGGCCAACAATGGTCTACAGGTACATGTGAATCGAATTCACGTAAATCGCCCGGGATTTTCGCATAGACATCACGGAACATTTGGCATGATCAAGTCCTGTGCGCGCAGTGCGCTCATTCTGCTCGCCGCTGCGAAGAGCCCCGCTTTTGCCGCTCGCGAAGACGATGGATCTTACGGGCACGATTGTATCTGCCATATGCCGACAGGTTGGCGTGCGGCTATCGAAGAGGTCATCCAATTGCTTGAATCTTGGGAACACGAGTCAACTGATCTTTCCACCATGGCTGCTACCCTTCGTCTACTATACCGCAGCTCATCGGCCATGAACTGACAGAAGAAGGGCATTTCCACTCGAATCAATATTGGAAGACATCGCGCACGTTGACGAAGAAAGATACCCAGCGGCTAATAACGACTCGTATCTGTAGATGCCAATTCGCGCGTGTCCAAGTACTGATGCACGCGCACGCGCACACAAAACCGAACCTAACCATATTCGGCTGATCCCCAGACCTTCGCGGAATGTCGGGAGCTGCAACAACTCGGTCCCACATTTCCCCAGGTCGTGTCTCCGACTTGAACCAGGTCAGAGACCCAGATGTAAGCTTTCTGAGACCTCAATAGACCGTTCGCAGACAACAGCACTCGTTACTGATTCGCATCTCGTCCTCGTCGGTACTTTGCTTTCACACCTCAGTCTTCCGAATTCAAACTGTCCTAGTTCTATCATGACCACTCACACTATGAACCCATATTGTCATCCACTGCGCGTATCTGGCGATGCTATCGTTAACGACGCCGGTGAGCGTGTTGTGCTGAAGGGTACAGCTCTGGGTGGCTATCTCAACATGGAGAACTTCATTACTGGCTATCCAGGCCACGAACACGAACACCGAGCTGCACTTGCTTCAGTCCTCGGCAAAGAAAAGGCACAGTTTTTCTTTGATAGAGTATTACACTACTTTTTTACTGAGGCCGATGCGAAGTTTTTCGCATCGCTGGGCATGAACTGCATCCGCCTGCCGTTCAACTATCGCCACTTCATCGATGATCAGGACCCGGCGTCCTTCAAGAAGGAGGGGTTTGAGCTTCTTGACCGTGTCATTAACATTTGTACAAGATATAATCTGTACGTTGTTCTGGATCTTCACGCTGCGCCAGGTGGACAGAACCAGGATTGGCACTCTGATGGCGGGCTTAACAAGGCTATGTTCTGGGAGTTCCGCGTGTTCCAAGATCAGGCAATTGAGCTTTGGAAAGCTATCGCAACGCGATACAAGGACAATCCAGTAGTATGTGGCTACAATCTCCTCAACGAGCCGGCCGACCCTGAGCACGTTCGGTTGATCTCGTGGTACGAGCGTGCAGAAAAGGCCATCCGAGCTGTGGACCCAGACACTATGCTCTTCATCGACGGCAACACATACGCAATGGACTTCACATACTTCCAAAACGTCCTGCCTAATGCAGTCTACGCATGTCACGACTATGCAATGTTCGGTTTCCCCATCCCTGGGCAGCCTTTATATTCCGGGAGCGACGATCACAAGGGCAAACTCAAGCGGCAATTCGACCGCAAAGCACTCTTCATGCGCGAGAAGAACGTACCAATCTGGAACGGAGAATTCGGTCCAGTATACGCCAATGAGAGCGTCGACCCCGAGGCAGAGAAGGTCAACACCGCGCGCTACCACTTGCTGCAGGATCAACTGACCATCTACGACCAAGACAAGGTCAGCTGGAGCATCTGGCTGTACAAAGATATTGGCTATCAGGGCATGGTCTACCTCAACCCGGACACACCATACATGAAGCTCATTGCACCTTTCGTGGCAAAGAAGCAGAAGCTAGCATTGGACTTCTGGGGCTGTGTGGACAAAGAGGGTGTCAAAGACGTGTATGGGCCCTTTATTGAAGGTTTGAAGAAGATGGTGCCTGAGCATATACAGAAGAAGAAGTATCCACACATCTGGACTTTTGACAGGCAGGTGGAAAGGGCGGTTAGGGAGTGTCTGATGAGTGAGTATCTGGGATGGGAGTTTGCGGAGCTGTTTGAGGGGAAGACGGAAGAGGAGCTGGAGGAGTTGGCGAAGAGCTTCGCTTTTGAGAATTGTATTAAGCGGGACGGGTTGAATAGGATCCTGCAGGAAGATGGGAAAAAGTCTGCGAATTGAGTTGGGGTAGACTTTATAGGCGCGTTCCCGATGTTTTGAAAGGGACAGGCTGTGCGAGATTTACACTAACACGATTGGCCTAGGTGTTGGTAATAGGTATCCTAGGAATGAATGGCATTTACTCGCTCTCTGCTTCAAAATTCAATTTTCGAATGTAAATGAGTTGACCGTCATTGCGGACTTCGAATCGGCTTTGCTGTTTTCCTGGTACCGTGCTGCAGGGCTTAGCTTTTCCAATAGGGTCTGCTAATAATGGAAGGAGCCTTAGCAGCCACCTTTTATGTGGATACTCCACATCGTCATGTATTTTTCATGTCTCTTATCATTAGGCACAAAGTGAATTATGTAGTCATGATTCAATAATCGCAGACCGTGAGGGCCAGAAGCACCAGTCCATTTTGTGAAATCCTTGACAAAATTCACAAATGAGGGTACCAAGGGAGTGAATATCAAGTGTTTTCATAATTTTGGGTTCTTGTTTCAGCGTTTGTGCATGTGCCGAAAAGCATGACGTGCAAAGAACTGTCAGCCAGTATACATTTTCTATGTGCTGTTTGTATATGAGATTGCTTTACATGTTCTGTCTGTCGTTGGTCCAGAAGAAAGCAATCGGTTTGCTGTTTGATATTGATGTGATCTTCGAGTTCCGGCAGCTCACGAAACCTTCTAACATATATGTAGAACCTCGGCTAACAATCGTTTACGGCAAGAGTTGATTTTCTGGGGGATAATTTGTGCACAGACCGGGAGGACGAGCTGCCCGTAACCTCGAGAACGATATCATTTCACCAATGCTGACTCAGTTCGGAGACACTATGTCCCTTGCACCGTGCACGATTGTCTTACTATTCGGTCTACAAAAACGCCACCCTCTCCACACTCAACACGCTCTCGACACTCCCTTTTTCTCAATATTATTAATAGTCTCGCTACTGAATTCTCATCATGGCTTCTACCGATGCATTCTTGCACGGCTGGAAATCCTTGCCCGCCGAGTTGAAGCTCAAAATCCTTGGTCCTGTGTCGGAAGTCCACGAGCCTGTCGCTATGGTGACCTGCTCGAACCTCGTTGCGGGCCACTGGAAGCCCTTCTTCTCGAAGCGCTTCGAGGACGCAGGTGAATTCCGTGTCCGAAGTTTATAAACCATAACTGATTGAAGAACAGAAATCTGGAAAGAAGCCTTCTACCGCAATAACACCTTCTTCGTCCTAGCCAACCGCGGTGCTTTCATACTGCCGGATCCACGCTATCGCCGATTCATCAACCGCCTGCAGATCTACATTCTACCCACACTACGACAGTGGTACCTTCTTTCGACCCTTAGCCCGAAAGCCGAGTTGCCTCAGCTCACCGACCTAACCGTCACCGTGGACTTCGACTTCACTCTCCCCAAAGAGGACGGCTCTTGTTCATACAGCCTCGATGATCCGACCAAGCCACCCTTCTCCTCAATATCTCCGCTAGCCAAGCATCGCGCTCAGCGAGATTGGTCAACATCATACATCAACCCTATACAATTCGATGTGCGCAAGCTGGCTGTCGAAGTCCTTAACGTAGCCATCTACATAGGTCCGGACAGCCAGCTTAAGTACTCGGAAGACCAACGCAACCACATCCGAAAGGGTTGTCTGATTGGTTTGCCCATAATCGACGATCCAGAGACACAGGTGTTTGCGCTCCTCAAAAACACCAGGCATGCGCTCGAGGGCACTGAAGTGAAGTTCGTGCTAGGAGAGTCGCAGACAGTCGTGAAGAAGTTTTGTAAATGCTTTATTCGAGAGGTCCGCGACTGAGTGCAGGTATGAATCCTTGGGACATTGGGTACCTTAGCATTGACTATGATTTGTCGATTCCAGCATGGTATGGGTACCTTGGTGTGTTGGATAGGCTCTTATGAGGGCGATACGGGTCCAGGAACGGGCGTCAGCGAGCATCAAGCAGATCAGTCAACGTGAATGTCGGATCAAAATGACTGACATGAACAAATACAAAGAACATCATGAGTTGATTATTAATTGGACACCTGAACAGGGACAAGTACTATCATGCTGATACGTGACGCTTTCGCGCTTTGCTACATCATGGCCAAAGTTTCCCCATCTAGACATAATTTTGCAATCAGAATACACCTTTTTGATGAAAGCTGCTGGGGAGCGTAGTATAGCAAGGATACCCAGCTTTACCTAGGAATATATGTTTGCTACCTATATTAGGTCTATCATAATCGTTTTGACAAGTTTCTGGCCACCTCCCGTGGAAACAACATGTAGCAAAGCGGAAACTTTTAGCCCTATAACAGGCCGGGTAGACTCAAATTACTATCCATCAGGCTCTTACAGCTGCCTCATGTTGGTTAACTTTCCGGTCTTATAGTACCTTTACCAAAGCTAGACAGCGAATGGTATATATACCAATGATAATTAGAATCCTCCAGATCTCCCTTTCCGTGATTTGGTCCATTCAGCATTGAAGGCTTCGATATGGTCGAACTTGTACTCACGTAGGCATTATGGGTGCTGTCCACAAGTTTTCGGGCCACCTCACATGAAAGAATATGTAATAGAGCGGACACTTTTGACTCTTTTACAGGTCGTGTATCATCCATCCCAGGCCTCGCTAGTATGTATTTCAACCGGGATTTTCTGATACTAAAGTGCGCAGACCCGCGCAAGGGTCGCGCAAAGTTGGAAAAGTCGAGTCACACGTGACCTCGAGGGCGGGACGTATTCACAGACGCTGACTCATTCCGAAGACACTAAGTATCATGGTCCGTGCATTGTGCGCACATCTGTGTATATGAACTCGCTCTACTCTGCCCTCAAGCCCAGTACAACACTCTCAACGCTTTGGGAACACCAACACCATGTCGCCACCTTACATGTTTCGTGTGGATCTCTCGCTTCGGAAGTTCTACAGCACCTTGCCCGACGAGCTGAAGCTTGAAATACTCGGGTATGTGCTACACCCGGAGTATAGGGAACTCGACTTGTTGAGCTCCCCCAAGTGTTTGGATCGCGGCCGCTGTGACGCACTGCGCTCGCCGAAGTTCCAGGACTCAGGTAAATCGCCTATGACCCTTTCGTGTCGACACTTCTAACATGTTTACCTTACAGAGATCGTGAAGGAGGTCTTCTATCGAATTAATACCTTCTACATCGCGCCAGCTGCAACTGGTAACAACGTGTTCGTTATCCCACCAGAGCAGTATCGGAAATTCATTCGCCATATCCACATCAGCATCCACTCGACCGAGCGCGATTGGGCCATACTATCGGACTTCAAACTAAAAGCTCACTTCCCGCGGCTCACGAGCTTGACTGTCACCGTGGACTTCGACTTCTCGCGCTCTAGGGGGCTTTGTCCTTGCCGCCGTGATCTGAAGTCATGCTACCGATGCAAGAGTAATTTGGAGGTCCGAACTATAGAAGCTGCGAATGGCCTGTATCGCAGGTCGGTTCGGGCGCCTCATCCAGCTGAGGCCAAGGCGTTGGCGTATCTCAAGAACGTGCACGCACAAGATCAGTTCGAGCAGTCGATTGTGTAGGACGATTCGTCCCTGTTGCGAAGCGGCAAGGTTCAAGATGGTTGGAATTGAACGCAAGAACGGGATCGTCAAGTTCACGTGGATGTTAGCATGCTTCATGTGGCTCGCGATATAGAGATTTTCATGGAAGCTGGATTATCTCATGATCCAAAGGCATCTCGGACACCCGGATGAACGTTTATGGTGATCCCAGTTATCAGTTCTCGAAATGCATATCAGAAGGCCATGGCTAGATTGAATGCATCAATATCACATGGCGAGAGTGCTACTGACGCCTTGGACTTACGGTGACCATAGTCATGCTGAACAGGATCTTGTGGCCATCGCAGAGCTCATTGCTGTATACTAACAGCAGCCCTGAGATTGTCTAGATGTCTGTAAGTAGTTCATGCACATAAAGTTCTAGGTTTTCTAGTGAGATTCCAGTGCACTATTGATGTTGCACTCGTCGTAGGAGAAAATTTTGTATCTCTAATTTTCTCCATTCGAACTATCCGATCTCAGATGATCGCCGCAGTCGTTGAGCTCCTTGCTTTGGTCGAATGATCGCAGGAAGGGTATGGCTAAATCACGGCCATGACCGCATTCTTCGTGGGTTGGTGCGAGCCGGTCTCCATCGTCATGGCGGTATTTGTGGTCCCACTAGAATCAATTAGCATTGCATGCGGATCCATGAGAGCAGTGACGGCCATAGTCGCTAGTAATTTCATGCATCGGTTTCATTTCAGCATCACTAATGCCCTGCAGCATCCATCTACCTTGCGAGGTACAACTGCAAGACCAAGATCTGCCTTCCGAACGCCTAAATTCGTACACTCTCTGCATCGCTCTCCCAAAATCTAGCGCCTATTCTCTGCTGTCCTCCCTTGCATTGGTACTGCGTCTGCCGTGCAGGAGATCTCGAGAGCCAATAGCACGATCTTTGTCCGCCATCGGTGCTGTGTTTAAGCGCGCCTATGCGAAAGGTCCTTGAACAGTCGACCTGAGTCTTGTCACTTCGGAAGCGTTGCTGCGATCGATGCTTTCTTCTAGAGGATTTCATCAGGTACACCAGCAGGTACACGACATCGTTGTCAACAAGACTATCGCTTGAAGCCAATGTGCAACGTTGCGTAGCCATTCATCAAATCTTGCTACCGCGATCAAGGAAGGTATACGTATTCTTGGGACACTACTTGAGTTCAGCGCAGAAGTAAGGGCTCAAAAACTTCGATGAAAAGTGTCAGTACAAGTAGCATTGCTGAATGACGGTGAAATTTGGCCGATAGCCAATGAGACTAAAGCAGGGCTAGTCCGAAAAGAGTAGTCGGCGATCGGGCTGCCGTTCAACCTCAACCTCCGAACTGATCCCGATTTCTCTTCGTGCAGTCTAGAACAAGCCACACGTCTCAAGCGCAACGCAAGCCATCGTACGTAGTGTCATGTTGCGCAGGTACGTGTGCAACAGCCATGGCGTCGGGCGCTTTTAGGCACCCGCATTCAGTGACATGCCATTGATGGCCGCGACTAGTGATGATGTCACATTGCAGGCGCTCGCATGCTATGCGGCCAGTGTGCCTAGTCGCCCTGTCAAAGCGAGTAAATGCGAAATCATTGTCGCGACGGTTCGGGGCTTAAAGTTAAGTCTTCGGGCCTTGAAGGTGGTTGTGGGCCGGCGCTGGCGCTCGGAGGTTAGAAATTAGGCAGGAAGGAGATTGATAAATATGGCCTCGCCTTGGCCTTTGGCTAAGCACCACCGACCCAAGCAACTTTTCTATCAAACAAATTACAGACTATCGTTACAATCATGTCTGAGAGGCCTCTCTCAATCCTCATATCTGGTGCGGGCGTTGCTGGGGCTTCCTTAGCCTTGATGCTCGCTCGCCAGCCAGGGTTCAAGATGCAACCCATCATCACACTCATCGAGCGCTCTCCAGTACCGCGAACAACAGGTCAATCGGTCGATATTCGTGGACCCGCCGTTGATGTAATTCGTAAGCTGGGATGGGAGCAGGACATCAAAGCCAGACATACAACAGAGACAGGCCTGGCGTTTCTCAACGGAAAGGGCCAAACCGTCGCATACCTCCCCGCAACAGGCGACGCCAAAGCTCAAAGTGCGACGAGCGAGTACGAAATCCTCCGAGGCGAGCTCACCGGATTGTTGCTGGATGGCGTCGAAAAATCGAAAAAGGAGGGCGTACAGATCCAGATAGTCTACGACGAGACGATCCAATCAATGGAAGACCGAGCAGATGGCACCGGCGTAGACGTCCACTTTGCTCGCGGCAAGCTCCAGGACCAGAGATATGACGTCGTCGTAGGAGCAGACGGTATCGGTTCTCCCACGCGCTCTTTCATCTTCGGCAAAGACGACAAACGCGAACACGTCCGCCCATCAGGAATGTACATAAGTTTCTTCTCCGTCCCACGCATCCCCGAAGACGACCAGCTCTGGCACTGGGCCACGTTTGCCCCCGGGCTATCCATCCACCTGCGCCCCCACCGCAACAACAAAACCATGGGCGTCTACCTGACCATCACCAACGCCAAGAAGGAGCGAAACCCTGAGCTTGAGGATATCGTGCGCGCAGATGTTTCCACGCAGAAAAAGTACTTCCGTCAGCGTTTTCAAAAATCAGGATGCACATGGCAGATGGAGCGCTTCCTCGACGGGCTTGACGCTTCAGAGGACTTTTATATGACACACTGGTGCCAAGTGCGCACGCCTAAGTGGACAAAGGGGCACTGCGTGACGCTCGGCGATGCAGCTTTCGCTACTATGGGCGTGGGCACTAGTCTTGCCATGACGGGGGCATATTGTATTGCCGGCGAGCTTTCAGAGGTCACATCGCCAGAGGAGGTACCGCAGGCATTGCAGACTTATGAGGATTTGTACAAGCCGTTTGTCGCGAAGCACAACATGGATTTCGCGCTGTTCCCCCAGCTGGCGAATCCGCAGACGGCGTGGGGAAATTGGATTTTTCACAGTATAGTGTGGCTGTTGGCTTTGTTGAGGGTACAGAAGTTAGCGGTGTGGCTGGGTGGTGGGGATGATAGCCAGGGGTGGAAGTTGCCTGAATACGGATGGTAGGAGGTCGAATTCAGAAGGTGCTATTAATTTCTTGGGGATGACAAGGCGCGAAGGCGTCACGACATATCATGGAAAGATTTTGGTCCTTGGGGGTGGCTAGATATCCGATACTTACTCAACTCATCGATTTCACCTATTCCGTCAAGCATGACAATGAGACAGTGAACCATAGCGTCCATGGCACGCTCTTCATGTTATATTTTACATGATTTCCATCTTATACAGTCATGAGCCTTTTCAGATGAATTTGAGAAATCGTAGAACGCCCATGGCGCGAGTATTGTTCATTTTGTAACCAAAATCTGTCGCGGCATAGGGGAAGACGACACATGAGCTGCTGTGACGGGAGTGTCGGAGGCATCCGTATATGCTCACTGAGCACCTTACCTCATACTATACAATATAGATATTCATCGTCTTGCATAACTCCGATCTTTGTGATAGCCGCACGAGGACATGCGTGTTGCATTTGTTTTGGCTTTGGCAAGCAAAGCTAGAAAGCGTCACGCCCCAGTGGCTGGCAGATAGCACTAGCGCACTTTATTGACTTGGATACACAATTGTGATCAATTGAACAAATTGAAATCTATAGGTATCAGCAACAACTTTCTAACAGTGCCGCGGCCTGTTATACCCAGTCACTTGAGATTGTTACGAAATTGCTGGGATTGACGTTTAAGCATTCTGCCTGCTCAAGCATGTGTTCGCAGGCTGGTAAGACGTGCTTAGAAAGGCCCGTGCTAAACGTACCTCACTCAGCACTACCCGATTGTGCGACTTGTGCAGAGCATTGCTCTATCAATATGTCCTTCGTTCTTTGCCAACGACCAACGTCCCAAGCTCTTCGGTCATGTTTTTCTGTGGCTCTCTTCGTAGCGTACTGTAACGCCGTACTTCCGCTCTTATCTTTTGCGCTTGGATCAACCCCAATAATATCGAGAAGAAATCTCAGCGAGCTATGGGTGAGGGAGCCGGAGATGGCGGCATAATGGAGTACTGTCCTTTCTTGAAGATCCTTCCTGACCAGGTCGACACCATATTCCTGCAAAACCTCCAATACGTCGAGTCCAAAGCCCAATGTTCCGGCACACAAATGTCCTAGTGTCCGACCATCCTCTTTAACGAATGATGCACTTCCTTCGCTCGCTAGAAGCAATCGACAGATCTCAATGTTCAAAAACAGTTTAGTACCATGAAAGTAGCTTGCCAATGGGGAAACTCCGCTACCATCTAATTCTGACCCATCCAACCCTCGACTCAGAAGCAGTTGCACCGACTCGATCTGGATGGAGCCACCATTGGAAAGCAGATGGTGAAGCGCGTGTTTTCCTTGTTTATCCCTTGATGCTACAAGCCCGCCCTTTTTTGATTGCTCATTGTCTAGGACAGTAATGATTGTGTTGAGATTCTTGCCCTGAGCCGCATAGTGAAGTGCATTGAGGCCTTTGCTGTCAGTTGATGTCACATCTGCCCCTAATGAAAGAAGAAATTCCACTGACTCATAATCGCCGGCTCTGCTGGCGAGATGTAATGCGGATTGTTCTTTTACATTGACAGACAGCGGGTCCACTTTCCCGGCCACTAGTTTGTGGATAATCTTCCTACTTTCTGGCCTGTTGTAAATGACGCAATGGATGGGGTATTCGCCCCTATGGTCCTTCACACTTGGATTGATCCTCTTCTGAGAGAGAAGCGCATCCAGTACAGCAATCCTATGCTCCAATATGTCAGAGGCAATTAAGTCCACATCCTCCTCCTCAAAGTCAACAAAATCCCATAATCTTTCTGGTCTTAGATCGAGATTATTCCAATCATCTTGGTATTTTGTGCCATGCAGCGTCGTGCGCAATGCAAGGTGTAGAGGGGTTTCGCCGTAGTCCGACAAGGCATTTGGATCAGCACCATGTTCAAGGAGGAACTTGGTCATTCCAGAATGGCCAGTCAAGGTAGCAAAATGTAACGGCGTAAGGCCGCTCAAATCGTGGACTGCCATCGTCGTAAGGTTTGATTCGATCTGGGCATAAATGGCCTTTTGTCCTATAGTTCGGCAAACTGTCCATGGATGTCGATGGACTCTGGAATCGATCTTTACGCCTTTATCAAGAAGCAATTTTGCTATGGACCTATGTCCAAACTTGACACTATAATGTATAGGGGTCATGTTGTTGATGTCGACGGTGTCGAACGGGGCACCATGATCCAACAATAAAGCTATTAGTGATCGCTTGCAATGTGCGTTGTTGACAGCGTAGTGTATGGCGCCTTTCCTCTCTGGGTCCGTAAGACTAGCATCCGCGCCCCTTTCAAGTAACAGTTCGACTATATCATCATGACCTTGCTCGGCAGCAGCAAAGAGTGCATTGCCACATCTGCCGCATGATGTATTTATTTCCGCACCAGCATCGAGAAGCAACTTCACTACCCCATTTTGACCCGCTGCTGCAGCTGTATAAAGTGCACTGCCGAGATTTCCAGCTTCAGCATTGATGTCAGCGCCCTTGTCGATTAGGAGCTTTACAATCGTCTCGTAGCCGCCACATGAGGCCACGTGGAGGGCGCTGCCGAGCCTTCCACCCTGCGCGTTGACCTCGGCGCCCTGGTCGAGCAACGAATCTACTATATCTCTTAGACCTAAGAGTGCTGCGTAGTAGAGCGGATTCGCTATCTCCTTAGGATCTTTGTATAACTCCGATTCCAACCAAGGCCTGTCGGGATCCCGTAAGCGAATCCAGTTGATGTATGCAGAGTTCTCCTTTGAGAATAGGCGAAGCGCTAACGGGACGTGCTTTCCTCCTGTTTGTTCTCCTGATTTTTGGGCGTGCAAGCTCCAGAACTCTGCCGAGTAACGGGCGAGTTTGAACAATTGGAAGAAGTCCCGATCCAGCTCTGGTTGTTGTAACTGAAGAAGGTAGCCGAGGCAGCCAGTTGCTATAGCATCATGGCAGGCTTCACTTCGCATACCGTACTTTGCTGCTTTTCCCATCCAGATTCTGTCTGAGACGAGGTACTCTTTGACTGAATAGTGCGCCAAAGCAATAACTTCTCTCTCTTCGCCTTCATTGTCGTTTTCGATTACTATAGTGACAAGACTGGAGCAGATATCCAGCACTTCCAATGGATCTTCTAGTATTTCGTCATGATCAAATGCGGGGTCACGCTTTATATCGATGGCGACGATCTCGGCGACCTCGTCCAAATAGAGTGGCCTAAGAGAAAAAATTAGCCATTGGAATATGCGGAAGGCGTATTCAGAGTAGTCCTCGTCAATTGCAGCTAGTATTCGGTCGTACGTCTGATCCAGAGTGGACGGTAATGCTGCGAGCGCCTTCTGTAACATTTTCCGGTTTAGACACTTTCCCAGTTCATTTAGCTGACAATCAGCCCACCGGAACCTAGCGTTATCATTAGCGTGAAAGGCTGGGGCGTTGCGGGTCGGGCACACGAACATTCCCTTAGCTCCATTCATCAAGGTGGTCTCGATCTGTTCCATCATGGAAGCATCCTTTTCCCATTTTTGCAAGCGGTTGTCATCAGACAGCCTTTTGCGGATATATCGTTGTATATCTTCGTCCACCAGCGTGCTTTGAAGACTGACTTTGCTCTGTTCATCCACAAAGCTTCCCAGGGAGCTATCAATGTCGCGCTCCCTTCGGCTAGTCATCAGAATATGCAAGCATTTCCACTTCGCCATTGTTTCGAGTATCTCCATCAGCTCAATTCGCTGGCCGCACTCGTCGAGGGCATCCAGCACGATGTAAACCTGCGGAAGCTCACGTATTACCAAGTGAAATGCTTCCATGAGTGCATGCATTGATGGCTGCCGCTGCCCATCCCCGCTCGAAGAGAATAGGGCGTCGAGACCTGGGGGAATCCTGACAGAATGCTCCGATAGCTGACATAGCAAGGAACGTACCATCATTTCCGGTTCCTGCTTCTGAGCATCATTGAAGTCGAAGAAGAAAAACGCAGTGACTTTCCCTGGGTCGTTTTGGCAATACTGGAGAAGATCCTTTAGAATGGTGGAGCTTAGGATGGTTTTGCCGCAGCCGGGAATCCCATACAACCAAAGTGGCGTGGTGGCTGTCTTCCATTGAGTATATGCATCACTCGCTAAGAACCAGAGTCCGGTGTCGGCCTGTCGTAGCTTGAGTGCTTTGTTGTAGTTTGTTGACGGGTCAGGCGCACATAGCCACTGACGAATCTTGCAAAGTTTCGCATCTATATGACAGTCAGGACGGATCGTGTGTAGATTCTTCGAGAGGAGCTTACCTGTGAGTGGCCGCAATGTAGAAGACGTAGCAACATAGTAGAACGTCAAAGTCCCAATGTGGTTTCGCAGAGTCTTCGTAATGCTCTCCACCTCAGCGTCGTGCTTCAGGCTCATCATTACCTTTTTGCCCTTAGTCAACCATTTGTCCTTGGCTTCTGGGGAGATCTTCTCGAGGATACCGTCTAGCTGTGCAATTTGTTCATTGCATTCTGCTATGATAGGCACAAGGGCCTTCTTGCATTCGTCGGCTCCTGATGCTGTTTCGAGGGCTCTCTCCAGTTGCTCAAGCGTGGATAACAATAATGGCAGATCAGTCTTGACATCGGAAATTGACTTGGGTACTTTCTTAGTGACTGAATAATACTCATTCAAGCGGGATATGACTCTGGTGCTGAAGTCAGCTAGCTGGACAATGCTGGCGACAACGCCGACAAGGGCCACAGCTTCGGACATTGCAGCGGCCTACTGATATCTTCTTGGGTACGGTAGGTGTAAAGATTGTCTGCTCTGTTGTGGAGAAGGTAGCAGAAACTGGCGGGTTAAGCAGAGAGCTGAAGCCGTGAGCGACTGAACGTGGCAGTGCAAGGCTGAGCCTTTGCAATATGTACGATATCCCCAACTGTGTGCAGCCTTGCAGATTCATAAAGGTTGCCTAATACGTGGCATTACATCGTCTGCTTATTTCCCCTCCAATCGTTTGTAGAATCTGTCGGTTAACCTATATCTCCAAATGCGCAGATACTGAGTAGGTCAAAGGCCAGTAATTCGGGTACACGTCTATTTCGGACAGCGGGGTGGCGTGGTGAAAGCGCTAGTCAAGGGAGCAGCGGCCTCCAAACCCTCCCCGCGGGGTATGTAGGAATGTCCGCTCTATTTCGCGTGGTTCTGAGTCCTTAGGTGCGTTCGCATCAATAATTTTGTCTGACTGCCAAGGGTCGCGGGGAATCTTTTCCCCTGCGGATCTTAAATCGTTGAAAAAGGAAATTCCATTATTGACCTGGAATTGGAAGCCTTGATGCTGACCCAACATTGTGTAAGCCTTGTGCATGCCGGAATGTGGGACGAGAAAGTTAGTCCAAATATTATGAACGTTCCGGTCCGCTCACTGTGGATTCGCTTGCAACGTGCTGCGTGCGGAAGGTAAAACGATTTTCCATCAAACATACAACGAGCTCAGAGATGGGTATTCCAGTACAAGTATATGATACAGTGAGCCCGGTTCGCTCGTCCTCATACGAAGCTATCTTACAATACCCTGCCCTCGACCGTGCCAACCGGCCGCTCCGTGATAGCAATGCATCCATTCACGATATTCTTCCTCGCCTCCTCGGAGCTTACGTTCTGGCCGCTGAGGTAGAGTTGCCAGACAAGCCTGCTAACTCTCTCATCTCGCACGCTTCCCAGCTTAGTCGTCTCACCCATCTTCTCCCCCTTATTCGTGTTGATGGTAGGCTGGTACCATGCACCAAGCTCGCCGTCTTTACCGCGCGTCAATACCAACACACTGCCCTTAGGCGCTTTTCCTTTTCCTTGGAAGAGGCCCTTGAACTCCTTCATCGCAAGTCCAAAGCTCTCGTCCCCAAACTCGCCCTCGTCAACCGGCTTGGGTAGCGCAATTTGCTTGTTCTCTGTAGCTTGTTGGCGGAGGAGATCAGCCTGCCTCTTTCGCACTTCGTCCGTGCGAGAAGCGATACCGCGCATCCAGCCGTCTCTCAGATGGTTGAAGTCTGTGCCGCGGGTGGGCACCACGCGGAATGCCATGTCGACGCCGTCGACGCCCTTCCTCGCCAGTATCGCGTCCCAGATTTCTGTGCTCCTCTGCGGGTCCAGCAACGCCTTCCTCAGATCTTCCTTTTCGCCAGGAATCAAGGCTGAGGCAGTGGGATTTACGGTGTTGATTAGGTGGTTTTGTAGAATATGTATGTCTGAGCTGCGCACGTACAGACCAACGACGTACACCTGCACACGGAGGAAGGAAACTTTCCGGATGCCTAGGCCTAATAGTTGATATTCCGCCTGGCTTTCTACTGCTTCAGGGCCGGTGGGAACAGGTAGGGTGATCGTCTTGGGGAAGTAGGGCACGTATGAAGTGCCTGTCTCGATTAGTTCTATCGTGTCTACATCTGATGCCGTGGGGTGCTCTGCGTCTGCAGGCGCTGCGATAACTTTGTCTCCCGGAGCTATCACAACCTTCTTGCCCTGGAATTCGTCGGTTGCTGCGCGGGGAGAGTCTGTTTGAGTTGGTCTCGGGGTGATAAGATCCAAAATGCCCCTGCTCTTGTTGTCTTCTTCTTGCTCTTTCAGTGCGTTCTCGTTCTGCGCATCCGGTGGCAGGTCCCAGAATCGCACCAGGATTATAGGCGCAATCATTGACAATGCAGCACCCAATGCAAGCCAGTTCCGCCTCCGTATTAGCTGCGCCCGGCGCATTGCCTCGGCGCGGTGCACGGAGACATGTTCGAGGTCTGCGAAGTGTTCTCGCTGAGGCTTGGATTGTTGAGCGAGACGGCGAAGCTGCGGACGGGTTGCAGGTGCATTGAGACACTGGAAGATAGGGCGACGGGCCGCTAGGCGTATGGCTGTCATCTTGTGCGGCTCAAGAGATGGCTTGGCTGCATGGGCGAAGGTGAATGATGGAAGTCGGATGATTTGCGGCCGATGATGTCGATGCCAAGCTGGAGCTGAGCGCAGAACGCGTCGCGTTGACTGCGGAGAAGTGGGGCACATTCAACTTATTCTCCCCTCGACTCACAGGATGCCACCATCATCACGGAAACGCAGAGCGGTGAGCACTGGCAAACCTTACTTCTATGATTCCTTTCTAATCATAGTAGCCGCTAGACGATGACGATGAACCAACACCCACTCAAAGGCGGCACACGCAAGTCGACAACGATGAAGTCGACGAAGGGGAGGAAGACCAAGGTAGCGGCAGCATAGCACTCCTGTCGAAGAACCTAGTCCGATATGCACTCTCGTGCGAATTCTCAAGAACGCCCATCAAACGGCAGGATGTATCACAAAAAGTGCTTGGCTCACACTCGCGAGCTTTCAAGGAAGTCTTTGCCGCGGCAAACACACATCTCATGGACGTCTTCGGCATGAGAATGGTAGAACTGCCAAACAGAGATAAAGTCACGCTGCGACAGAAGCGCGGTATGTCCTATGAATACGATCTATCTCATCCACCTGACAAAGTCCAGCTGCCGCAGGTCCAGAATCGCAGTCGAAGAACAGCAACACATGGGTATTGCAGAACATTCTCCCAGACAAGTATCGTAGCCTCCCTATCATCGGCCCTGGCATAGCACCCGCACTGGACGAGAACGACGACGTGCCTGACGTTGAGGGCGCGTACATTGGTGTATACAGCATGGTTATCTCCCTGATACTGCTGTCCGGCGGCACGTTGCCTGAGGGGAAGCTCGACCGCTTCATGAAGCGTATGAACGCGGGAGACATGACGCCTGTTGACAGTACAGACAAAGTTCTCGCACGCATGGCTAAGGACGGCTACATTGTGAAAATCAAAGACACACAGGGCGGGGAGGAGATTGTGGATTATATAGTGGGGCCGAGGGGCAAGGTGGAGGTAGGCAAAGAAGGAGTGGCCAACTTCGTTCGCATCGTGTATGGTGACGATGTGGATGATCTGGATGGACGACTGAAGCGTAGCCTCGGGCTTGGAGAGGATATGGACGCGAACGTGGTGAACGGCGAGCCGGCGGCGTCTGTACAGAATGTCGAACGGCGGCCGGCGAGGCAGCAGAGGCGGGGACACGACCCAGACGATGACTATGAGTGATATCTGCCAAGACATGCACTGCGACGTTGGGGTGGAGGTTGTTGATCGACGGCAAAGGACTCGAGATCGGAGGGCGCATCGCTGAAGGAGACACGCCACATCTACGTGCCGACATGCAGGTAGTACAGAACAACCAAATATGATACCCAGGGCATTTGTCAGCCTGCTGCGATGCCACCAGCCAATGCTTGTCGGCCATGTCGTGAGGATGAGGTCTACGCGTAGAAGCGGCGCCTCCCTCGGTCCCGCCGCCAAGTCGTAGCCCAGCTCGACCAGCCCATCATCCACTCGGATTCATTTTCCTCTCCAGCCGCCGCCGTTGCAACTTTTCTCTTCCCCTCCGCCCACACTGACACTTCACCTCCCTCGCGCGCCGAATTCCAGCTCTCACCATGGTCTTCGCCTCGTAAACACCGGCACCATGAGCAGCATCGACTCCCTTCTCAACCCCGACGCCAATAAGGGCGACCAGCAAACGCGTTCAGAACAATTCATCGCGCCAACAACCTACGACGCCGCCGACGCGCTCGCAACACTCGCAACACTGGGCAGCGGCCAGCAATACGTTTCGCGCGAGCTCCCCTCACCGACAGCCTTCGCACATCCACCGCGCCGCAGCAGCAGCTTTAGCTCGCACGCCGCACCTGTAGAACCTTCGCCGCCCATCGAACAACCTCAGCCGCACTCCCCGACCCTCGAACAATACCATCACGGTTCCAATTCGCCTGAGGCACAGCGTCGCCAATCTTTAGCACTGGCTCGATCTTCGCCCGCGCCCGTTCTGGCGCCCATTCAGAACCTTTCAACTAGCCTGCAGGAGCAGATAAGCGAACCGGAAACCTCGCATGGCCACGATGTGTCTCAGCTGGTGTCACCACCATCGCATACTGGTGAGAATGCGGGCCGCGATGAGACACAGAATCGCGAACCGGCCTTTGTACGTGACGAGCCAACAACATCCCAGATACGCGTGCCCGAGTCACCACACGATACGAACGAACTGCCTACACTGAAGCATGAGCCTTCTGATACACCGCATGAAAGTTTGTCATCCACCGTACCGACTGCGTCGGTAGAACGTCGCCAGTCTGTCACATCGGAGAGTGTGGATGCCGATACG
Source organism: Paraconiothyrium sp. Pb-2020 (assembly GCA_022419385.1). NCBI lineage: Eukaryota > Fungi > Ascomycota > Dothideomycetes > Pleosporales > Didymosphaeriaceae > Paraconiothyrium > Paraconiothyrium sp. Pb-2020. Next base: position 4,940,849 of record JAJUBI010000002.1, on the reverse strand, counting down.
CTGAAAGCGATCGAGATAGCAAAGCAAAGCGACCTAGGCTTGCGCGTAAAACGAAATGCCAGCGTATCTGAGAGCGTCACCTCACCCACCGAACAGTCGAAACCGGTGCCCTCGAAGAAACGACCCGCACCTTCTGGTGCGTCAGCGATCAAAAAGAAAGGAACCGCAACGGCTAAGAAGCCGCCATCAAAGAAGAGAAAGCTTGATGCGGAAGGCGATGGGCATGCACGCTCGGTTACACCCTCTTCGAAAGCTGCGAGAAGCAGGGGTGGCAAGAAAGGTTCGCAAGCAGGTACACCTGTTGCAGGGTCATCACCTGCGCCCGACCAGTCCTCCCAAGTACACCCTAGCGACGATGAGGGCGCGTCTTCCGAATCGGACGATGCACTTTACTGCATATGCAGGAAGCCAGACAACCACAGGTGGATGATTGGCTGCGACGGCGGCTGTGATGACTGGTTCCACGGCAGCTGTGTCAACATGGAGCAATCGGATGAAGATCTGGTGGACAGATTCATTTGTCCACTGTGCGAAGAGAAGGGTCGAGGCCAGACAACGTGGAAGCCCATGTGTAGGCGCGACGGGTGCCGCAAGCCTGCACGTACAATCAAAGGGAAAGAGAGCAAATATTGCTCAGAAGATTGTGGCGCCCTCTTCATGAGCGAACAGATGCAACGGACGGCGGGCGCAAAGGCACCGAGAAAGAGAGGCAAGAAAAAGGGCAAGAACGGCGAAGAGCCAGGGGGTTCAGACGAGGATGAAGAGCCCACTCCTCTCGGTGGCGTCCTACGTGCCAAAGATCTCAAGGCGCTTATTGACCAAGCGAAAGACATCCAAGCCTTCAAAGGCCTCGGTTCCGGCGTACTCTCCCCTCCACGAACAGCATCTCCCACAAAAGCCTCCTTCGAAGGCGTCAACGGCACCGCTCAAGCCGCAGAAGAAGGTTTAGCCCTAACAGCCGGCGAAACCGAACGCCTCAAGGCCCTCTACAACGAGAAGTCTCAACTCAAAGACCGCCTCGAAGTCCTCAAAGACCGCGAGAAGTTCGTTAGCATGGTCAAAGACCAGGTCACCCACATCGCCGAGCGCGAGAAAATGAAAGCGAAAGAACTTTGCGGATACGATACGCGGCTGAGTTGGTCAGATGCGGAGTTCCTACGTTGGCGGAACAGTAGGATCGGCAAGGCGAGCTTTCATGCTATGACGCTTGCGCCGTCGCCTGATGATCTCGCTACTTTTGCGTCCGCAAATGGCGATGATGTAGATATGCCGATGTCCGAGGAACAAGCAGCGGAATCTGATACTATATGTCTGAAGAAGCGCTGCCAGAAACACGCACAGTGGCAAAAGCAGAATATACAAGACGCGCGGTTCGAAGAGGTGGAAATCGCGGAGTCGATTCGAGAATGCGAGAAAGAAGAGAGGAGTGTACGGGAGCGCGCTTTGAGGAGGGGAGCAAAAGACAAGATGGCGAGGGAATTAAGAGTTGGGGACGTGGGTAGTGGCGAGAGAAATGCGGAGGGGTGGGTGGAGGTGGTGAAAACTTAAGCGAGTGAGAAGAGCAATAATGTTAGAACAGAGAAAGAGAAGGTATTGGAAGCGCGTTGGATCGCATCGACTTGATTATACCCCGTCCGAGACGTTGGGTGCCGCTCCCTCCAACGTCTGGGGCTTTACCTTTGATGAAAAGTACTTCTTGTACCGCATATTGATGTTTCGGCTCCTGTTTGGAGGATATTGTTATAGTACGGTTTAATGCTATTCGAACTGATCTATGATCAGAGGATTCACTACTCAGCCTTCGTTCTCAGTTCTTGGCACATCTGTCGACTTTCCGGAATGCTTGTCTCCAGTCTGCACTTTGCCTGAGCCACGAACTTTGAAATCACTACATATGCTCCCCGGTCTCGCGGTGCTTCAAACCCTTTTTTGGTGATCTAGGATCGGCGGGTTCACTACTCAGCGTCCGTCCTCATTTCTCGGCCTCTCCTCTGCCGGTTTTCCGTGCCATTTGTCCCCAGCATTCACTTGACCTGACCCACGAACCTTGAAATTGTTAAACGAACTCCTCGGTCCCGATGGCGTTGCGCCATACCCAAATTCATGGCCTGCGCGGAATCGAAGACCATCTTGACCCTCGATATCGAAGTTTTCAAATGTATGGCCTCGTTCTTCGCGCTTCTTGATCTCTGCTGTTGCTTCTTGTTCCATGGCTGTGTCTTGCTCGACACGACTGATCTGTTGCATGACCGGAAGAACGGTGTCATCGAGCTCTTGCACCTCCTCTACAATCATTTCATCCATAGGTCTGGCAACACGCTCCGGGAACAACTCGATCAAGTCATCGACGTCGGAGCGCAGGTTTGAAACGAGGTTCTCGAGGACTTTTCGTTCGTAGATGGCCCATTTTGTTCGCGTGACTGCGTTATCGTACTTCGTGGCATACTTGTGCATGAGGTTTTTGGTGGCGGTTCGGAAACTTGATCCGGCAGATTCTGTCGCCTCTTCAAGTTGCAGCACGTTGTTGGTTTCCGGTGGTGGACCTTGTTGTTGCTGCTGTTTGTTGAGTTCGTATTTCTCGCTCTTCCGCTTGGCGTCGTCGAATCGTGTTATGATTGCTTGGAGGAACGGTCGACATTCATCCAGCTGTTCATCGATCGTCTCTGGGTTGATGGTGCCAACGATGCCCTTCGAAGCTCCCCATCGAGACAGAATAAGGCCAATGTAGTGGAGGCGAAGGACCAGAGTGTCTCGTTCTGTCTCGAGCGTTCGGCCGTATTGGATGGTTTCGAAGCATTGGATGCATGCCATGAATAGTCCAGGCAGGCTGGTCACAATGCTAGCACTTCCGGACATTGTGGGCAGATTTTGGCCTTGAGTCTGGGTGGGAGTGGATCTTTTGAGTGAAAGCGAGAGCTCTGGGTCTACTCGTATATATGCACTTTTGCGACACGTTCACAAGGCATACACTTTACTAACGGCATAACAGCTCAGCCCATAACGCGCGAGAGGTGGGCTGGATTTAGCCTTTCTCGATCTTGACCGGTCTCATGCCACGCGCCCCGGTCAGTGGCGCTTGCTTAAACGACAAGATTCCTGCACCTCAGCCGCACCCTAGTTTATGTTACCCCGCAGAGTTGTGCGATAAGAGGAACTGCAGTCTGATAGTTCCGTACCGCCTATGTTTCCAGCCTTGAAATTCTACACTTTATACCTACGGCATATGGCCCGGCGCGTCTAGATGTCACACTTCGAGAATACCAATATTGAAGCTTCAGGAAATGCACATGTTCATGTTGGGATCAACAACTACCAGGGCCCAGCGCCTCTCAACGATGTAGAGAAATGCCTGCAGTCGCTGTCGTTTGAAAACATCCACCTCAAACGCGAGAAAATCAAGCACGAAACCACTGGAACCTGCGCCTGGATCCTAGAGCATCCTGACTATGGCAGGTGGGCTAGTTCCACTGCAAGTGTACTCTGGATCCGTGGTGCGCCTGGGGCGGGAAAATCCACATTGATGAACTTTCTTGTATCCTATATGGAGCGGCGGACTCCCGAGCATCGGCACCACCTTGATACAGGAGGCCATGGCATCCTATACCATTTCTTTCGTCGCGACGGACTAGACCTTGAAAAGTCGCTGGAGGGCATGATTCGGTCATTGCTTCGGCAACTGCTGCAGCATTTCCCGACCCATATTTATTTGTTGCTAGAAAGCTTCAGGATCAAATCAGTCGGAGTGGATCTTAACAAAGAGAAGGTCAAATGGGGTACCGAGAAGCTGCTCCAATTGCTCGAAGTATCCATCCAAGAGGTACTCGCGGTCACTGACGTCCGCATTCTCATCGATGGGGTGGATGAATGCGATGGAGAGGGCGCGAAGCAGTTTCTCAAGATGTTCCAAGATGTAACAAAACTCCACACGGAAAATGGTACTGGTGCTTCTGTCTACCAGCTCATCGTATGTTACAGTTGTCGGGATGATGCATTCATCAATTACGATTCGAATCCATCAATAGAACTGCAACGGCAAAACCATGCAGACATCAGAACATATGTCGAACGAGTGTTCCACGGGAGCGATTTATCGCTATCGCTAGGAGATATTCGACTCTTGATCGATGAAATTGACAAGCGCGCCAATGGTATCTTTGTCTGGGCCAAGCTCATCGTTGATCAGATGATTGACGACATAAAGGCGCGTATGCCCATTAGCCAAGTGATTGCCAAATCAAGCAAGCTTCCCACAAAATTAAACGATCTCTACCGCGAAATCATTCTGCGAATGAAAGCAGAACATGCAGTCCAGTCACTGAGGCTGCTCCAATGGGTGTGCTTTTGGGAGGTACCAAGCAGACAACTAGAGTCAATGAGTACAGAATATGGCATCATGCACACGGTGCCAACCCAGCAATCGCACTTTTCGCTTGGAACCTTGCGTGCCTTCATGAACTTTCAAGCTCACATGGAAGCCTCGATAGCAGGCCAGGAACGAGAGCAGTTCACTGATATATCCAACGATGGCATGATGGAATATCAGATCAAGATGTTTTCAGGCGGTCTCGCTCGTTCCGCTGATAGAATTGAGCTTGTTCACTTGAGTGTCAAGGACTTCATGCTCGCTGAAGGGTTCCACATTCTCGGCAGCACCTCAAAAATCCCAAGGACCATAATTGGACAAATACATGGTTTGCTAGCCGAGGCTTGCGTTGGGTACTTGAGCACATTTACACAGAGTCCCGCCGAGTCAACCAGAAACGCTGCGGCTTGGGTGGATGCAACAAGCGAAGCTTCCAGCCCTTTGACAGAGTCATTGAAAGACCCCGTTAAATATGCCCTGAATTACTCATTTGCACATGCGTCAAGGGCTGACAAAGAATTACATGACGGAGAATTCTTACAGACGTTCATCACGTATCTACAACCACTTCTGGAAAATGAAGCTACTTGGGTAGCTCTGCTCCGACACGAATTGCCTGACGTTCTTCCAAATATTTTTGCCTTCGCCGAAAAACCCATCCCGGACGAACCTCATATGCATGACGGAAAAGGCATCTTCTCCTTGCTTGCCACTCTATACAACATACCACATATCTTGAGAGAAGTTATTCCGGAAGAGCTCGTATCACTTCGAAAGCGCAATGGGACTGTCTACTTCAAAAGCTATAGGAAATTTCTCCGCCGATTATTGATTATGGCGGTAGAAGAAGGATTCGAAGAGGTGGTGGGAGTGCTCACGAATCATAAATACATGCACACAAACGTGTGGCCAACGGATTTGGAAAACCCGCTGCTGATTGCTGCGAGAAACAATGACTTTCCAATTTTACAACTGCTCGCCGCACGCGGATTCCTTATTAACGAAACGCTCCTCTGCGCCTTAGTATCCCGATCAGCGAATTATGACATGTGCCAGGTTTTCCTAGGTAGAGGTGCGAGACTGGATAATGAACGATATAGCCCGCTCATGGCAGCCGTTGACGCGAGTAACGTTGAACTCGTGAAGCTTTTCATTCGACGAGGTGCCAACGTCAACGCCAAAGCATCATGGAACGGCGGTGAGGAAGGCGTCTTATTGTCGCCATTAGAGGCTGCAATAAACGGAAAATGCGATTACGACGTAGTCAAAGCATTGTTGGAAGGCGGAGCAGATGTTGGTCCCGCTCACTCAGATGGAGATTCCTATATTTATCACTACGCACTTGATTGTATCGGGCAGGTTCGTGCAACAGATGGCACAAGAGAAAGGAGATGGGCCGACTTTACAACGGCACAGATGGAAGGGAAGGACCTCGAAAAGATGATCGAGAACTTCGTTAGAAAACGTGAATATTTGCTGCCAATGCTTAGAACATATCCGCGTTGTTCGGCGCAAAGCAGTAGAGAGCGCTTTCGCGATGTTGATCAGTCAACTCAAAGAATAGTGGACGCGCAGATTCAGGAGGAAGCGGATCAGTTGAGTCGGGAGGATGCAGATCGGTCAAGTCAAGAAGATGTAGGTCAGTCAAGGCAAGAAGATATAGGTCAGTCAAGTCAAGAAGATGTCGCTCAGTCAAGTCAAGAAGATGTCGCTCAGCGGAGTCGAAAGGGTGCGAAATTCAACGAGATGTTAAAATCGTGTTTCGCTAGCAGAAAATCCAGAAACGGTTGAACAGCGGGTACTCTTGCTCAGCTGAGCAACATGCTGTTTTGATTTCGGTAGATCGCGTTGTGGTGTGATTTTATCTAATTCCATTATTTGTTCGCTCTATTATTAGGTGGATTATTTCCACACACCTGTTTCACGTGTATCACTACCATTTCCCATTTCGTTCATCCCTACCTCCGAAGCCTGCCAGCCGCAGACCTCTACGTTGGCCTCCCCCTATAGCGCCCCCACTAATTCTCTGCACCGTCATGAGAATACACACTCTAACTTATCCACACCCTCATCTCTTGCGCCACAAGATTTCTCCAGAAGTAGTACCCACATTCCCAGCAACAGGCAAACCAGCCACACTAGCCGACATAAAGAAATCCCAACCGCCTGGCTCTTACGCCAATATGAGATACAGCGCTACACTATCAATTTATAACTTTACACAAGTATTATATAGCGAGTCACCCTAGGTAATACTATCAGATACTAATCCCACAGCTAATTTTCTAACGTCCTAACATAAGTACCCAAGATATAGCACCATGAAGTTCAGTCTTCCGGCTATCTCTTACACCAACATGAGATACAGCGATACACTATTAGGTGATAACTTCAACCACGTATCACACAGCGAGTCACCCTGCGTTATACTATTAAGCTTAAGCCCCATTTATCCATCGTCCTAACATAGAGCCGATATTCTAGTTGTTAAGTTTAAATTTTCGTTATCGTCGGTGCCGGTACGTGTATTGCTCGCTAGCTGACTATCCGCCTCAACCATCCCGTTATACCAACAGCAAGAATTTGTACGTACAGATATTCATGTACAGAACAGTGACGTGACTGACTTAACCACAACATGTCTCTTGCCCCATCTCTCCCTCAAAGACCTTGCTAGCCGTAACCCTCCACGTCCCTTACAAATCAATGTGCAATCGCCCCTACAGCATTACGACCACACCCCCTGACCGTCCCCTCCCAATCTCCCGTTTGGAACATCTCACCCGAGTAGTATCCACGGCCACGCACAGCAAGAACAGGATAGATATGCAATATTCACAAATCTCTCTTCATACACCTTACCTAAAATAACGGAGCGAAGTAAAGGACCCTCCCATCGTAACGTCGTAAGCGGTATACACCGCATGCCCAGGTCCTCTGCCTGCTATATTCAAGGCACAGCCTCACCCCTCACTCTTTATTATACACATACAAACCGACCATTACACATCTTTTCCATCCGCAAAGAAAAACGCCGCCTCGCCCATCCCTTACCAACGCCTTACAGTGGGAAACCTTTTTCGCTTACGGTGGGAAATCCTCGTCACCGCCCCCCATTCATCGCCCCCGCATTAAACCCACTGGTGCCATGCCCCCCATTCTCCCCAAAGTCGGGCAGTACACCGTTCATGCTGATGCCATCTTCGTAGCCGCCCGTAAACCCGCCGGTACCTGTCATGTCCGCCCAGTCCCACTCGAGCGTCATGGGCATCTTCCACAGGTCCTGCGGCACGTTGTTGAACGTCTGGTCGAAGGTGGTGTTGCCCATAGACATGACGCCGTCCATGGAGGTCATGGGCATGTGTGGTGCGGAGTGGGAGGAGGTCTGCGGGAGCATGGAGGTGGCGAGAGAGGGGGAGAAGTTGGCGGAGAGGTGGGAGGGTTGTTGGAGGTTTGCGTGGGAGAAGTTGGGGGAGAAGGGGAAGGGCTGGGTGGAGTTAGCGTGTGTTTGTGGTGAAAGAGAGCGGGGAATACGTGCCTCGTTGAACCCGTGGAAGTCGGGGTTGAAGATCATTTGATCCTGCTGCGGATTTGGTTGTGGGCTGGCGTTTGTCTGCGGTGGGGATTGCGGTCCGTTTCTACTTGTGGAAAGAAGTTCGCGCTCGGTGGCAGCGATCTCGGCGTCCTGTTCGCTATCGCCCTGCTTTCGCTTTCGTCTTGAGGTGTGCTCGCGGTCCGCCTTGTCCAGGACGATGGTGGCTATGCGCTCGAACTCGGTACATACGCTCAGCATACGCTTCACGCTTCCGTTGCCTTGCTCATTCTTGACCAGGCTAAGGAAACTGACAACAAGCTTCATTAGCTTGAGATCCGATCTTGAGCGCGTGTCTTGCGGGTTCTGTAAAATATTCGCGAAGAGTGTGACGAGCGCAGTAACTGGGAAGTAAATAATGAGCCAGACGCAGGATTGGTCTCCCTTAGGAATGTATTTGAGAAGGTGTATTGATGCTCTTGCCGCCTGTACGCAGAGCTGGGCTGACATGAACACACGGGGATTCAAGGGCCGTGCATTGAGACCTTGAATGGCAAAGTTGGAGAGTCGACTCGTCCAGTAGCCGTGGTGAACGCTCATGCGGTGGATGGTGGTAAGGCAGTTGTAGTATCCTAGATGGAGTACAGCGACCTGAAGGATGAGGGGAGTATGCGAGGCTTTGATGTCATGTTCCGGCCGGAACTCGAGCGGAATCTCGTCTTTCCACGTTTCCAGTTCCTTATCTAGCTCCCCGATGGTGTTAAGGAGCTCGCCATCGGTTTGTTTTGTCGCCTTTACGGAGTACAGTCGCTTGTATACGTGGCTCTGGATGATGGAAAAGGTGCACATCAGGCGGAACAGATTCATCTTGCCTTTACCGTCAGCTAGAGGAATGTTGCCGATGTTATCCGGTGGATCTTCACTGGGGAGCTCGACATTCATATCGTCGTCGTCTTGGATAGGTGGCCGGCCAGACCGTAAGCAGATATCTCTATCAAGCATATACGCGATCCAGAACACTCGTTTTCGTTGTTCGACTTCTGATGTATTCAGGTTGAAGCCTGCTCCCTTCTTGTGCAGTCCGATACTGTGCGATAACCGAATAGCGGCTGCCACGAAGAAGTACGTCGGTTGGGGGTTAGGGGTGCCGAGGAGGAAAAGCCCAATTCCAAGCAGAGCTTGTACACTGAGGAGGTCGGTGTTGCGCATGGTCAACTCTACCTGAACACTCATAGCGTTCTTGAGGTATTGCCAAGCCTTCTCGTCTTCCTCTTGAGGCACTAGATTGCTCATTACTCTTAGGCGATGCGCAAAAGCCAATGCAACGTTCAAGCTAGCCCACCATCCCGATCCCTCATATGGGTCCTTCGAATAGTGCTTGTCGACCAGGTGCATGAAGGTGGGTTCGTGAAACAACGGAAACATGCAATTGAAGTTTTCAAAGTAGTCCTTCAGCAGAGAAAGGGCCTCGGCCTTGGGCGGAAGTTGCCGGTAGACTCGGCGTTTGAAGATGTCCTGGAAAACGTCTGGCCGCCATTGTATCCACTTGTTGTCCTCTATGGCAGAGGTCGAGATCATCTCCTGGAACGAGTCGTCGCCGGTCTTTTCGTTGACCCATTGTATTCCTTTTGGCGAAAAGATGGAGAAACCCGATGATGATCCTGCTTCAATTAGCGTTCTGGCTGGTTACCTGTTCCCGTGGAAGACCCACCGATATATCGCGTCTCTCCGCAGTTGTTCGTGACCAATGAACACATCATCTCAGCGAGCGCATCCTCGTCCTGTTCGCGCTTGCTATTGCCGTTCTGCTGTGGCGGCTCTGGCGACGCTGTTCCACTTCGTGGGCTGGGTAGACCTGGTTGTGCGGGCGTTCCTTCGGGCTGTTCCGCCGACGGGTGTGCTGAAGACGCCCTCCTCTCCTGCGGGCTTGGTGCCTTTGGTGTCCCACTCTGTCCGGCCCGATCTGCTAATCGCTTCTCCAAGGTTGCGAGGTCAGTGCTGCCGTCGTCATCTTCGGGGAGCACGCCCGAGAGGCGCATCAACGACTCCATCCGAGCGAGGCGATTCTCGAGGCCTTCGATATATTTGGCGCTGAGGTTTGTCAGTTTTGGGCCGCTCCTTCATCTCCCGAGTGGTGCCTACCCCTTGGGCGGTTGGCGCTTCTTCTCGACTTGTGTGAAGATGCACTCGGTTTTGTAATTCAGGCAATGGGTGCAGGCGGGCATCTTGCCGTCGCACTTGATCTTCTTCTTGCGACACATGTCGCATGCCTAGCACAATCAGCACTCGCAGCCACCAGTCGCTCCTTCCTATGCAGCGCATACCCGTGCGATCCTCCGCCTCTTGGGGTCGCCCTGGTCGTGGCCATCGTCCAGATCGTCGGCGGAGAACATGTTCGCAGGTAGTGATGTGGGAATGGGCGAGCCGTTCGCGTTCATGTTGCCAAACATGCGCGGCGGGGGGTTCATGAGCGGGGCGCCGAAGAAGCCGCTGTTCTGATCCATGGCGGAGATCTATCGCGAATGCGAGTACGGGCGGGGGATGTGTGCGGCGTATGTTGTCAATTGCGGGCCTCGGCGGGCGTGCGTGGAGTTTTGATAAAAGAGTGTAGAGGGGTTGTCGGGGCCCTGAAACGCTGCCGAAGTGCTGCTGCCGGGGACGCGACTCTGAAATGCACTCGGCGTTAAGGACGATGCGCGATATGTCGTCCGACGCTCCCGCGCGCTGCTTCGTAAGGTGAGCTAAATTGGGGAACGCGTTGCGCAAGCCACATTTCTGCGAGCGATGCAGCACATGAAGTCATCGCTCGCTACCGAGGCACAAGGCACCTCGAGCAGTTCCATATTGACCGCCGCTCCTACAGCCTCTGCGGTCTGCACACTGCTGCCTCTTACGCGCCCGTGTGCTCGTCCGGACCGAGAATAGACGGTATGTGAACTTTTCTGTGCTCCTGCAGTAGCTCTTGGCGTGGCCTGCGTTTGAAACCGGCATGTGCCATATGAGGCGCCGCCGGCAAGCCATGCTAACTTTATCCTGCCCATCACTAAGGGCACAGCCACCCTCGCTTCATGCCTCCCCCATCCCATCTTACTCTCGCTGAAAGCACCCTTGAGGCACAGCTGCTAATTGCTCGAATAGGCATTCGATTGGGAACAAGTAAGAAATAGCTGACGTCTAACCTTGGCACCATGGCACCCAAGCCTATGACGGCCGACGAGCTGCTCAAGCACCCAGAGTATGACCACACAATATGGGATCTCACGCCCACAAAGGCCGCCAAAGTTGCCGTTGCCGAAGGCAGAGGCGGCCCTTTGAACATTGCATACGAAGTCCATGGCCATGGGGACATCCACCTCATCGTACGTCGACCCTTCCATTGTTATCTTGTCGCCCCCTTCCCTGTATAACGCTCCTGCATATATTACCGTCTGGACAACCACCAGATTAGGCACATCTTGCAGCTGGATTTGTCACCCTTTGTATGATGGGCGCAGGCCTCAGGCTCGCCAATGGAAATTCGGCGAGTAGCCGTCGAGTAGGACCCGTTTCGTTTCAGTCGCATTGGCCGTCTCAGGTCGGCAGCGTCCCAGAGTTCCAGTCTCATCACTACCGCATGCTCCACACCCTTTTTCAACTACACCGCGACTTCCAAGAACATGCCTATCTCTGCATACCTGACTCACGACATGTAGTTCGTCATGGGCCTCGGCGGCATGAAGTACGCCTGGCAACGCCAAACCAAAGACTTTGCCCACACCCAAGGTAACAAGTACTCAGTCCTCACGCTCGACAACCGTGGCATCGGCGAATCGGACAAGCCGTTTTTCCGATACTCGACGTCCGAGATGGCCAAAGACGTCATCGAGGTCATGGATCACGTTGGCTGGACAGGCAAGAGGGAGTGCCATGTCGTAGGAATCAGTATGGGGGGCATGATCGCGCAGGAGATGGTGAGTCCCTTTCTTATTTCAATTCTTCCTTATTTGCTTCGATTGTGCTTCAGTGTAAGGGGTGCTCCTACAAGCTCGGAACTCGGATACTAGACTATCCGGCCAGGCAGGTACGAGTGGATATGGTACGACATGAGGCGCTAGTGAGGCAGGAACACTTGGCAGCGAAACGCGTTCGCGTATCAATGTGGCCATCCCTGCAACCAGTCGAACGCTTGGCTATCCGCTCCGCTCCACCATTGCGCAGTACACACTTGGCAGAATTGCTCTTCTCTGTCGTCACACCAAATTCCTTCCAATAGACCCCAGCTAGTCCACAAGAGGAAAGCTAATCTTGGCAGGCGATGCTTATACCAGAACGCATCTGCACGCTCTCTCTTGTGTCGACATCTGCCGGAGTATTTCGAACGACAGTAAGTGTTGTATTCACAAATCAGACTGTGTCGACCATCGAAGCCTGGAAATCCTCAAGAGCAAGTGTTTTAGGGTCTGCTGACATGCGATAGGGCTTCTTAGAGAACCTCTATGCTCGTGCTAACCTCTTCATCCCCAAAGCCCTTGATGCCCAAATTGAGAACGTTAAGCGCAATTTGTACACACAGGAATGGCTCGACGCCCCGGACACGCTTGAACATGTCGTCAAGCCGTTCCCTACGAATGGAGATCGCTTTGCTGCAAATGAAATGTGGAAGCGTACGCATCCGGACTACTTCCAGAAGGGCGGCTTCATCTTGCAAGCAGCCGCTGCATGGCTGCACTACAAGAGCCCGGAAGATCTTCAAAAAATCGCAAACACTATTGGCAGGAATCGTATCATGGTCGTGCACGGTACGAAAGATCGCATGCTTACGTTCCCACAAGGCGTCGTTGTTTGGAGAGGTCTGGAGAAAGGTGAAGGTAGGACCGGGAAGGAGAACTGGCTTGGCATTGAGGAAGAGAAGGATGTTTGGGAAGAGGGTGAGATTGAGAAACACTTTGTCAAAGGTCAAGGGCATGTGATACCTATCGAGCAAAGAGAAGTATTTGGGAAATGGCTGGAAGAGTTGGTTCAGAGAGGTGAAGAGCTGAACAAGAAAGAGGGCATCCAACGATAGGTGCGTCCCGACTAACATTGACTGATGTGCGCTGTCCGCCCAGCGTCTCGCCGAATACTCATAGAACAGCATAACGATAGACCACCGCAATCACTCTTGACGCAATATATCGAATTTCGCGCATTTTGTGACACGACTGTGTCGCCTAGCCTATGTCTCGACTAGTGAAATGATTCTACGCTACTGAAAGGAGCAAACAGAGATACGCATTGACTCGTCAAGTCATCCATCAGTTCTGCTGTTCGCATTTCTTATCAACCATCGCATGCTTTGATTGCTCTAGTATCAAATGCCGACTGCCGATCTCCCGCAACCTATCTGGAAGCCCTTCACACTATCAACAATGCATATCCACGCTCTGGGCATCCTAGCGAATTGCGGCTAAATCGAGAGAACGAACGACACAAGCCCCAACGAACACAAGAACGATATTAACAATGTGGGGAATGTGGTACAACAAAGTGCATCATCTATTTCGAGTCCATCCTTCTCCATCCTAGCAAGTACACGAAAACGCGCATAAAGCCCATGAAGCGTGCGCGAAGCCAACCCCCTTCCAACACCACCCATCCCCAGCCCACCACCGCCATCATGCGTCCCCAACTCCCTCTCACAGCCCTCGCCCTAACCACCTCCGCCGCTGCAGCCTGCGACCGCGCAACCCTCCAAGCCGCCACCGCCGCCCTCATCAAGTCCCAAACCGCCGGAAAAACAGACGCCCTCCCCCTCTCCCCAAACACAACCTACCTCGAAAACGACACGCCCACCCCCCTCTCCAAATCCATCCTCACCACAGCCCTCCCAATCGACCTCTCGCGCTCCCTCCACGACACCACCGCCTGCGCGACCTTCACCGAAATAATCGCCGCCTCCGCGCCCCACCCCTACGTCCTCATGACACGCATGCTGCTCTCCCCCTCAGGCACCTCCATCACCGCCATCGAGAACGTCGTCGCCGACGCAGGCGACTGGCTCTTCAACGCGCAAGGCAGTCTAACGAATTCGAAGAAGGAAACCTGGGATGTGATAGCGGAGGGTAAGCGGGACAAGCGCGAGGTCATCAAAGCCGCAGGCGACGCGTATTTAGACAGCTGGGCAGATGGGAAAGTGAAGGTGCCGTATGGGGGCACGTGTGCGCGGCTGGAGGGCGGGAGTTATACGACGAATTGTAAGATGCCGGAGTTTCCGAAGGAGTTTAAGGATGCGGGAGGGTAAGATTGTTCCGTCCTTTTCTACTCTCACTCTTCATCAACGCTTTTTTAGGTGTGGAGGGTGGTGATGTGTGCTGACGAGTGGTAGGGCGAAGAATAGACGCTATGTCATTGATGAAGAGGTGGGGGCTGTGGATATTTTCAATGACTTTCCGTTTTTGGATAAGAGTAAGCCGAATGGGACGAGTAGTACGAATTTTATAAGGGTGGAGGGCGGGATGATTAGGTATATTCATGAGGTTACTATTTGTACGCTGAAGGGGTGTGGGGGGTAGGGATGGGTTGGTAAGGTCTTGAGGTCACGTCGTGTGGAATGTATATGCTGGTTTGATATGCTATTCTGTTATCTTATCGGTCACTCATATTCAGAGCTGATTTGAAAGTTCCTCCCTTAGCTTCCTATGGCACCGAAGAACCTTTTTCTCTTTTTTTTTTCCCGGGCAATCAAACCCCGATACAAGCACATGTTTCAGGGAAACCAGGAGTATGAATATGGAAAGGGTGAAGCCCATCCCCGGGCAGATCTGTTCCTGATGGTTCAGAATTTGTTAAAAGACAGTTTTCAGCTGTGACACGCGATACAGCAGTATATCTAAGTGGACAGTGAAAGGTCATGTAGATTGAGATCAGGATCTTTCCCAAAAGGTAGGAAGGATCCTTTGAGGAGCACCAATAGGTTTTTCAAGTTCACGTTGGCTTGGAAATCTTTATAGTCAGGGAGAGTATATGCGGTTCCAATATGATTTTCAATTCTTGTTTTGATCATGTAGAACCAGACGAATGGCTAAGCCTACAGTACAACAAGCGGCTCTTGGAGGATTCCACGATCTCGTTAACCTTTTTGAAACAATAGTATAGCTACGAACGGCTCTCCCAATAATCCCACCACACCAACTTCTGGTCATGGTAGAGGGGTTCATCGTCATCTAAAGGCTGTTCCGGAAGCAATATTCTAACCTTGACATTGGAATTTCCATCCAGAAGACGCATGGTGTCAAGAAGCTCGCCATTGTGTTCATCCAGATAGCGTAGCACGCCGCGCGGGACCACCTGCTCTTGGAGAAACAAGTCTTTCCCGAGAATGATATCGGTATGCGGCCTGTCTTTAGGTGTCAATGTCGGCGTAATCTCCAAATATCCTTCGGTAGTCTCTAACGTCATCCGTATCTTTGCGCGCGGCTCTTCGGGAAAATTTTGAAAGAGAGCCGGCATGACGGAACACCGGACAGGTTTAGATATATCGGCACCCCAGGCTATTTGCGAATCAATGACAGAGTTCTGCGACTGGTCGATGACTGCTGTGTGCCACTCTCCAGCGATCCGCACCCGCGTAGTGATTTTGAATTTGCGATAAACCTCAGGAGAAACCCGAGGCTGCCTGAGATTCAGAGAGCGTAATGGCAGCTGGTCCCACGTTGGGTGGTAACTCCGGATGTTGTTCATCTTCCGCTGCCGGATTTTGTCCTCTCGCGCTAGCTTGTCGCGGATCTTGTTCTCTCTGCGGCCCTGCTGGATCGCCGTCCGAATAGCACCAGTTATCTTATCAGAACGAAGAGTCTTGTCCATAGTATCGTCTTCTATACACGCGAGCGGTCGAACGATGCGGTATTGTACAGAGAATTGATCTGCTATCCAGCTAGTTCGAAGGGTGACCATGTATAGATCGCGCTGTATGAGCAAGTTTTCCAGAGTCCCGTCGTTTGAATGGCTGGATTCCAAGTTGCTGTCGATACGAGCAAGGAAACCTTCCACTGAATAGAGCCTCAATAGATGCATTTCCTGCCACGCCTTTAAAAGACGCAAGAACTCGGTGAACTCACGGAGCAAGGTGCGCAAGCTCTTCCTCCTGTAACGAATGGTGTTCTTATCGTCCTGTTTGAACTGTTTCTCGTAATTGATATTGTCGGAGCTCAGAATCGATCTACGTCGCGCCTTGTCTGCTGCTTCCATCGCGGCCACATTTCGAAGAGCATGGACTTCAACCCACGAGTAATGTGCTCGTGGTGCTGACCGAAACGTTCGAAGTAGTTCGAATTGCCAGGGTTGGAGAGACCCAGAAGTCTCAGTCGCCTTTGTCGTACCACTATCGTGATCCTTGTAGTTCGTCCTCATGCGTGCCTTGGAAGCTGCTCGCTTAGTCGCAGCATTCATCATAGAAAGCACTTCTCCACGGGGTATATCTCGATGTACATCCTTATTACCGGGCTTGTGCCAGTACCGCTGGTACGTGCTTTTGCCCATTGGCTCGTGAGTGCCCACTATAAACTTTTGAGACATCGTGTGCAGCAAGCTTCTTAGAAGCTATCACGTTCCAAGATGGTAAATCAGACCTGGAGCGCGGTTTTTCAGGGAATAAAAGGAGAGAGTTGATCGCGGTACAGAAGCATATGGGGAGGTTTTATATGAGGTGGGGTTGGTGACCCCTTTGTGTACCTCAATCCGTCACTGATCAAGTGAAAGAGCTCGCATGGTTGCTTCACAACGGTCTCTTTATTGTTCGTATAAGTAGAAAATACCCTTAATGCGCTTGCTATATGTGAATGTGGTGTGTCAGAAGATGACGTTTGGAAATATTATATAATATGTAACAACAACAATGAGTTGGGAATGGTTACGCTATCGTCTGACCACTGAGCTGGTGCTTTGTTTTATGTGCTGTACAAGA
The DNA here is from genome assembly GCA_022419385.1 of Paraconiothyrium sp. Pb-2020. NCBI lineage: Eukaryota > Fungi > Ascomycota > Dothideomycetes > Pleosporales > Didymosphaeriaceae > Paraconiothyrium > Paraconiothyrium sp. Pb-2020. Next base: position 4,924,034 of record JAJUBI010000002.1, on the reverse strand, counting down.
AGCACTGGCTCAAATGTCTCCAACCACAGACGAGACAACAACATATGTTTGTCATAGGACTGTCGATACTTGAGCAACCGGTATAGAGCATGTCTTCTATGTACGTGACGGAGACTGGCCAGGAGTAAGACTTGTCTTAGAAACAGTCTATGAAACGTTAGTCTTCTAGGAAGGCTGTACTGGGTCCACCCTCCGAATGCTAGCTTGTGCTCATCTACTTTCTCAAGCGTCACAAGTGCATAAGGGTCTAAGAAGGGTTTCTTATCGATATTGCCATGTCACATTCTCGCGCCCAGGAGAGCGCCAATCTGCGATGCACGAGGTACCACCGGTGCGAACGAGTCTGCCATCCCTTTCAATAGGCTGAACCTGGTTCAGAACTTTCACCAGAACCGATGTGAATTCGATTGCATCAATCTGTGGGACAGAGCGCGAAAAGAATATACTTAATAGAGCATTGTTTACAGGAAACCCTCTTTCACAACGTTCGCCACCAACCTATATAGCCCACAGATACTGCCCTATAAGATTGTCTATACATCTGCAGCTTAAACTGAACTACGTCCGTCAAATCAACTCAAATCACCGACCCACGTGCGCCATGCCGACTTCTGAGAGCAAGATCCATGAAGGGAACAAATTACCAAAGCTCCTCTATCCGGATTTCCCACTGGAATATTCCAACCAGCTTCCCGATGATATCGATCCGGAAAATATCCACAAGCATTGCGTATGCTGGAACTGTGCGCCCAAGCTATGGGAATCACTCCCTGAGCACAACACTCGATTTAACGCGCTCGTTGAGGGGCCGAACGGCTACAAGTGGCCCATAGACGCATACCGGCAGTCTTGCGATATTCGCACAGTATTGAAGTTCATGCTCACGCATTTGAGTACCCTTAATGACGCATCACGGTCCACATGGTCCACATGCGAGGAACAAGCCTTACACCAAATCGACAAATCAATGGGCGAACTTGATAATCTTTTCAGTGGAAAGAGGGATTGGAACGACCTTCCAGATCTCAAAGCGCTTGGAGAATCTCTCGATACACTTTTCTTCCAAGGTTGCCTGCGCGGCACATGCAACTACCAATGGGTCACACACCGTTCGAATGGGAAGCCGGAGGGTGACGATTTTGGTTACTGTTCTTGGAAGCACGGATATCTAGATCGTATCGCCATTACTGTCCTAGGTCATCCGAAGCTTGGGGGACCCGGGTACCTAAGGTATATGGTTCCACAAAAGAGGGCTGAGCATATCGTCTCAACATTGCTCCATGAGCAGGTGCATCAGCTTCTAGATTACTACACTTGCGGTGGAAGCTGCAAGGACGCCACAGATGCCCAGAAGAAGCTTTGTTTGTATCTGTCTTCACGAACAATTGGCCAATTTTGCGAGGTGGAATACCAAGGCAAGCGACATTTCGATAATACTTACTTGGGTCATGGTCCCGCGTTCCAAGTGGTCTGTCGCGAGCTGGAGCGAGAGGCCTCTCATTCTCTTCTGGTTGACAAGCCTTTAGAAACGGGATGTGTCCCTTGCGGCTGCTGGCGGCGGGATAATCCGTGCCTCTCTCACTGTTGCGATAGCTACCTGAGCATGCAGAAAGCTTGCCAAAGCCGATTGGAGGAAAATCCAACCTAGGATATCAGGATCTCTCTCTTGACTGCAGAAGTCGCCGCGCATAGCCACCAACAAGCACAAGAAGTCTTGTGCGCTCACAATTCGAATCGCGCATCTCGCGGCTAAGTGCTTTGTCAAAGAGACCTCTCGATAACTCGAATATGATATCCCATTTGAACAGACATGTTTTGAAAAGTTGATTGTGAAAAAAAAAAAAAAAAAAAACTTCTTGTGAGGAAACTGGCGACATCACGGCTAACCTTTGAGTGCATTTAATGTTTAGTCCAGAATTCATAGTGATAGGTTCGCGAACAGGCGATGGTAGATCGTGGCTAGCTCATACTGGTAAGCGACATACCATCATGGTTATTTGGCTGACTGAAATGCATCCGCATCACGTCACATGCAGTATTCAGCTTCCTTCTACAGAACCATAGCGCAAACCTGTAGCAATGGTCGCCTATAATGCTGCGTCGCGAACATCAGGCATGCAGTTTTCAGCTCGCTCGTGACACTGAGTCGCTACGAGTAGGTCTAGAGTCTTTCAGCTTCCTCTTAAGTCTACTAGAGCGCTACTCATGCACTTTCTAGCTTAGCGCCTGCATCCGAACGATCAACTAAATTTACAAGTACCAGAAACCTTTCAGATGAGAGCAAATAGTACCGCATCGGGAAGCGCTTTTATCAGTGTGCTCGACGGCCGTGCGTCTCACCGTCCTTCATTGAGCCGTAGAGAAGGGTCTCTTCTTGAAGGTTTTCTTTTCTCATAGTTCGCCAGCTGAGAAGGTCCGTATTTTTGCAAAATCAGGAATGATGTACAACAAGTCAGTCTCTTCAAGTTAGAGATTGGGGAAGCGTCATTTAGCTTAGTCAGCATAACATTTGTTCCGTTCACCCCACCCATACACAGCTTTATCGGAGTTAAGAGGGTTAACGCCGATTTGTCGATAGTGTTCTCCACATGTTCATGGGTACAAGCATTGATGTGCAGACTTGCGATTGTTCGGCATCGATCTTTGCCCCAGCCTCACGACTCTGAAGTTGCATAGCCACTTCCTACTGCACCGCCGCGTTGTTGCCTTCCGCGGATGAATAGGCCAGTTTTGCTTCGCAAACAATTACACACACTTCTGTCTTTTCGAGTATTTTCTTCGGGAACACGCCATCGTTATGACAACAAGATTAGAAACAAAGCTCGGTGCAGTTAATGGTACGTCTAAGGATGGTATTGCTAGCTTCAAAGGCATACCATACGCCAAGGCGCCGATCAAGGACTTGCGATGGCGCCCTCCGCAGCCTTCATTGCCGTGGGAAGGCATCCTTGATGCGACCAGCTTCGGTCACACTAGCTGGAGCTTCCTTGTCGGTGACGACAATTCCAACGCGGACGAAGACTGTCTCAATCTGAACATTTGGACTCCGTCTACGGATGGCAATGCAAGACTGCCGGTTATGGTATACATTCACGAAGGCGGCTTCGTATTTGGCAATGGCAGCAAAGTGAACCTCGATGGCCAGCGACTCGCACAGAAAGGCGTTGTCATTGTGACGTTCAATTATCGACTGGGTGCATTCGGCTTTCTGGCGCTCGACGAACTGGACGCAGAAGGTTCAAATTCAGGCATGCTCGGTCTACAGGATCAACAAGCCGCACTGCAATGGGTACAGTCGCACATCTCGTCTTTTGGGGGCGATCGAAACAATGTCACCGTCTTTGGCGAGTCGGCCGGCGCACATTCGATCGGTATCTTGATGTGCTCCCCAGGTTCCAAAGGCCTCTTCCACAAAGGGATTCTGCAGAGTGGCGCGTTCTGGAATCAGGTGTTCGACCATGACATGGATTTAGTCAGAGCTCGTGAGCATGGCAAGAAGATTTTTGGTCGGCTAGGTGTGTCGAGCCTCCCTGAGCTACGTGATGTTCCAGCAGAGACCTTCGTGGCGCATTACCCGTTCGATTTCTCAGGCCCTCCCGACCTGCTTAATTTCGCGCCCAGTATCGACAAGAATGTTCTTCCAGAAAAAGGACTCCTTGTCTTCCAGCGGAATGAGCAGATGAAGATTCCAATGATGGCAGGCTTCACAATTGATGAGGGGACGCTGTTCAGAAATATGTTAACATCCTACTCGAACCCAGAACAATGGGAACTCATTGGCAAAACAATTGGTGGGCCAGAGCGATACGCTGAGTTTATATCTCTCTATCCGGCGGACGCTTCAGGTACACCACTGCCTAAGTCAATTACCGACTTCGTGGGAGACCTATACCTAGCGCATCAAACCTGGAAAGCAGCCACATCTCAGCTAGCTGCTGGCATCGACGAAGTGTACATGTCTCTCTTCTCGTACACGTCGGATTATAACCCCGTTGCCCTGCACGCTTCCGACGTCAACTTCATGTTTGGCACCATCGACCAGCCGCTGTTCTATAACCCACCTTTTGTGCAATACTCTGAGGCAGATCGCAAATTCTCTGACGCGATAATCACGTACTGGGCGAACTTTGCTAAGCGTGGAGATCCTAACCCCTTAAACGGCGAAGGTACCGATGATCTGCCTGTTTGGCCCAAGTATCGAGGAGAGGCAGGTGACGTGATGGGCTTGGGGCAGGAACTAGGTCCAACGCAAATCCAGATCGCGCGATTCCGGTTCATTGACTCTCTCTACAAGGAAGGCCATTTGAGCCGTGAATGGTTGGATTTGGTGTCGCGAGACGGTACAAGGGCGTGAATAGTTCGTCATTGCAATACACCCGTGGACTATGTCCGGTCACGTGTACACGCGCTAGCCCGGATGGGAGTAATGTCTATTCGATATCGATAAGCTGGGGCCACGTGACGTAGGTTACACCTGGGCACCTTAGGTACCTTGGCACTGTTCGTTAACTTCGTTTGTGCTCACCCACTTGCTTACCTCAAAGTTCAAGCAACCCGCGTGCCAACTGTGTACGTTTACCCCCTGCGCCAACGACAACAAAATCGCCCTGAGTACGCTAAGCTACATCTTCTCACACGGCGGAGAACCGGGATGAGTGCCCACTCACCACAGCCAAACCCGCTCATATACGGTTACCATCCTGAAGAAGCGTATTCGTATCCAAAAAAAGACTCAGAAGCTATCATCAAGACTGTTAGCTATCACAACAAGGACTTCGACCGCGCTGTCATTTGGTTTCCACCTCGCACGCACACCAACGTTACCACATCGCTGGCAGCTGATTACCGCGAGCCAACTACATCACTCGGAGACCTCGACAAACTCCCTCTCGAGCTCATTACCAATGTCTGTCTACAATTGGATATTGCGTCGTTATTTCAGCTGCGCCAGGTAAACGCGCGAGGACAACAGATTGTCAATGGGCTTCACGAGTATCGGATCATTATCAAGCACACCCTAAATGCTTTCTTGGCGTTGCTCAAGACGCGAACAGCGCCTGGCGTCACTTTGGAGGATTTCTATCGCGGTCTCTGCACGCAAGACTGCTCGCTTTGCGGAAGATACAGCGACCTCGTTTACTTGCCCACCTGGACACGGTGTTGTTCAGCCTGCGTGCTTAACGACGCCCCAGAGATTCGCACTTCTACCGCGGCCAGCGTGAAACGTCATCTAAATCTGTCGAGAACGGCTTTCGAAAGCCTCCCTCGTCTCATGTCTATCTTGGGTACCTACTCTTTGGGTGCGCGTCTCATGCTATTGGAAGCGCACCTCGTTCCAACTGAAGGTGCCCTCTCAGCATTCCGTGGAGATACCGGCACCGAACCTACCGCTGGCATGAAAAGCAAGATCAAATGGCCGATGGTCCAGCGATACACGCTTACGTTCATGGCATGCTCCCCGCTGCCTAGCTATAACCCTCGGACAAACGAAGTTGAGAACGGAGTTTCTTGCCGAGGTTGTCAATACTTTGCGGAAAATGTGGCCGGTCCTACCCATTACATATGGGCTCGTGATGCCCGTGAAAGGGTCTACTCGAAAACGGAATTCTTGAATCATTTCGCTTGGTGCAAGTACGCTCAGTCATTATGGGAAGGGAAGGTAGCAATGGTGGGTAAAGTGCGCCATTGAGACTGCCTCATGTGTGAAAGTCGGGTGGATTCCTCGACCGCCGGTCCTTAAAGAAACACAAAAAAAGAAAGAGTGGTGGATCAGAAATAGAAATCTATTGATCAGCAGTGTGAGTTCTGGATGTAGACCTATCATGATACATGCCTTCCAACGGCGGCGAATGCTACATGGTTGGCTTCATGCATGTTAGACGTCCTGCATGCTACTCTCCCCCACTCTGAGTGACGTCTCAACTCTAGCCAAGGAGAAGTTCATGAGCCTCATCATGTCACACGAGGGGTTTTCAGAACGACAAACCTGATTTGCCTGCGGACCTTCTACAATCGGAACGAAATTTTCGGAGAACTTCGAAACGTAGCTAGAATGCATCACGATCCGCGCAGCTAGACTTTCCTGATAATCGAAGCTTTGCCAATATTCTTCCCCATCTGCTCCGTTTCGGGTACCTTTTGGCAACGTTGAGCCAGTCTACGTACTTCAAGAGGTTGATTTAGTTAGATCCGTTAAATCCATAGTCCTATGCCTAGCAGACGTAGAAATAAGGCATTGATCTGGTTAAGTGGGCTAATACGTAGTGTGAAAAGTACAAAGTTTAGCTGACCTCCTTGCAAAAGGTACCTATAGCCGTAGAAGGTTTTGCAGTCCACTATATCGGTGGTGATGATTCTGGGTCTGTTAAGTCACAGATGCATCAATGAAGCCACCACAGTCAAGTCGAAAGCAAACGGCCCACGATGAGCTCGCGAAGCACTGTGCTACCTGCATGCAATCAATCACAAGATGCAGTCAAAGTTGGAATTGGTGAGCGATCACCTGACGGGACAGCAAGTCAGGACGACGCGGAACAGACACGGGATGATGGGCCATAGCGGCATTCCTTCAATGTGAATGTAACGTTGTTGCGAGTCTCGCCCGTGTTGGATTTATCGACACCTTAGTGTGTACTAACCAGAAATCCTATATATCGTAATAGGCATCTCGTTTAAAATTCGGTTGTATAAGGTTATGAGAATCTGGTGAACTCTTCAAGTCGCATGAAGTCTCCAAAATCCGATTACGCATGTTGTTTCTAATTGACATAGGTCTTACGGAGGTGGTTGCATACTTTGTGCATTACACATTCTTAGTTGCTATCTTCAGGCGCGGGAAGTGGGCAGACTAGACGCTGCGGAGGATGCAGGATCAATATCGAAGAGCTGAAATCAGCTTTCGCACGGACCTCAATTTGCGCCATCAAAGTATAATGACACTGGAAGGATGCGGGGCCGGAAGCGGGAGATCGGGCGAAGCAAGCTTTTTGATTGCGATGACGGAGGTTGACTATGGTATTCTCCGATAACATGCTCAAGCGAGCACCGACTTCGACACCACTCTGCGTTCGTCACTGTCCAATGGTTTTTGATTACCGAGTGTTCTCGTTTTTCCCGATTAGTGCTGAAGGTCATGCTTGTGTAACAGGGAGATATACAGTGTCCAATCAAAGAAACACAGTCAGCTCCCGGTGTCACGTCAAGATTTTTTTGCTTTTCATGGTGACCTGCCGTGGCAATCCGCACGTGGCGCAATGTAGTCTATCGTTCGAACGGCCCTCCCGATCCTTCACCGTTGTCACATTGATTAGTGTGGAGAAGCAGCTGCGTACTGGGAATGGACATCGTGCCCTACCTAGGTACTTTTGTACTCAGGTAATGCAAAATTACTTTTAGCTGTCCCGTACATGCTGTTGAGCCAATTTGACTACGTATATATGCGATTAATGAGTCGACAGACTGTCCACCAGAACGTCGTTGCTAAAGCAACTTGTGGCAGTGTCACGAAACGTGGAAGCAGCGGCTGGATAGTTTGCCTTCCATAAGCTGCATCAGCTCAGGCCGCCTCCAGCTAGTGCTTACGCTACCAGCTCCTCCATACAAATTACTGTATCGAGATGCCATACTCGGTGTTCTAAGACAAATTGGGTCATACGCGATGCCCAACAATTGGAATGGTCCTCCAAACTTAGCCATAGGCAATGCTACATCATCATTGTCAGCGGAACCTTTCAAAAGCTGAGTGGCTTGGCACACGTATTGCTACAAACAGAGCACGTACCCTCATGAAATTGGTATATAAAGAGCACGCAATCGCATGATTCTTGTCGCACCATCAAGCTCAGCATTTCAATAGCCAGCCTTCGAATCAATCACCTCTGTACCAAAGAGCCATTCAATATGCGTTTCGCCATCGCCATCTCCGCCCTCTTTGCGGCCGCCATTGCTGCGCCCGCTCCCGTACCGGCTGCTGCCCTTGACCCGGCTCCTCCTGTTGGCTCGGCCTGCACCTGTGGTACCGGTAAGTCACTCACACCTCCCTAAATTTTCGAAAAGCCGAACAGCCCACGTCCTGCCGTAGTTGCGAGGCACAATTTGACATCCTTGCTGATTGATCTTGTAAACAGCACCGAACTTCGTCTACAGCAGATGCTTTTCGAACCCAGATGGTACCACCGTCATCTATCTCTGCCAAACATCGTGCACCTGGCAGTCCACCGGCCAAGGATGCGGATTGTAATCGCTGACGTCGAAGGGTAAAGGACGACGGATGGGCAGTTCAGGTTCCTAATCACCAAGCAAAAGTACCTGCACGCCCTATGTAATGTCGGTCCAGGGTACGATGGATCATCACGTGTGCCAAATACGCTTGGACATCGGTATATCTCGATTGGGAGAATAATCGTAATGCATTCGAGGAAGCCGCTGTACATAGTTTCTTCCTGGAGTAATGAAAGGGTCTAATGCCTTATTGCATCCCCCGTCTACACGCAGTTCGATCCACCAGGAACGAATGTTCCGTCTGAGTTCTCACATCCGCACACTCCGTCATCGGGGTTCTTGATGCATCCTACACCTTCGCCCTCGCTCTCTCCAGCATCACTCCAGAAGAACGTCCAAGCGTCCGTACTAGCGGTCATGGCAGTGCCAGGCTCACAGTTGTAGGCCTTGCAAGTGCCGTAGGGTGCACCATTAACCTTGTCATACTGGTGGTCCGTAGTGAAGACGGCGAAAGTCTGCTTTGATGTTCGAGTGTTGTGAGAGCATTCGGCAGCCTGAATGGCGTTTGACGTCTTCACGGCTATGGGAACGTTAATGTATGCTACATGACAAGGAAGTGCGCAACCTACGGGAACAGCTGGGGCTGCTGGGGTATTTTCCTTTGGTGTTCGTGTCAGCCGGATCGAGGGTGGCGCTGACGCCAGCGGCCAAAGCCAACAGTGAAACAAAAGCAAAGCTGCGCATGTTGGTGAAGCAACAACGGTTGGAGTAACGAGTGAATATTTGACGATAACGGAAGTCAAATGATGGTCAGGCCGAACAAGTGAATGGTGAGCCGATATTGGAGCGTTGCAAGCGATCAGCGCAGTTATATATCAAGCTTCTCGATGATCGCTCCACTTTGCATCTCGCATGGTGCCTGGAAATAATCCTCCGACACCCATCGTCCTGGTAATTGGGTGCTCCATGTTGATGAGATGTGGAGTTAGCGCCATAAGAAATGGCCCGCTAATGACGTGTTTCAGTCTTCCCTACTGTTTCACGGTTTCACCCCACAACACACGGACACCCTGACGGTCGAGAACGCATCCTCAAATTTAGGACACGCGTGTACAGAATAAAGGGAAATTCCACGTGCAGTCCGTTGAAAGCGGCGTCGGTGCCACGACAGCTCCAATGGCTGCAACGGTACTCATGGAAAACGACTTTTAGCATCCGACAGTCTCTTATCATTACCAGCATATAGGAATGGTGCGCCGACCGGAAGCATGTTTGCGAGATCAGCGCCAACGGATCGGTCCGCGTCCAACCCACAGCGGAACGAACCCAGAACGTCTGCAACCGCCTCTACACAATGTCAAAGGTAAAAGGGTCACGCTGGAGTCTTGCAGGGCCACTGGGTCAATTTTCCAATGCAACAATGTGCAATGGCACTTATTCTGTATTGTCGTTCGATCCTCGGCGCTTCTTTGCCGCCTGGGCACTACTTTTGTAGCCGTACTTCAAGGTCCCATCATAATTCGCTTCAACGAGATCGGATGCTACACTGGAACTTTGTCACCGTATTGCTTGCCGATTGTTTTGGACCAGTAGATGTGTCATGCATGTAGCGTGAAAGTATCTTCGGGTACGAGAGGTTGAAAAGTATACTCCATTGATGACAATCTTGAAGGAGAAGGCGTAGTTTGCGCACCTAGCGATTTGTTGTCCAAACCAGTCTAACAAACAAACCACAGCCATATTTCAGCGCTTAATAACTTGCCGAGCGTCAACCTCACTTTACCATCGATTCCAACGCCATGAATCCAGCCTCTGAAGACCCAGTCGTTCGATACTACTACAATGCGCTTCATCCGCACCGCGATCAAGTGTCAGAAGCGACAGTCCGCACGACATCTGGTAAGTTGATCCGCTCTCGCGAAAGTTTGCAACTGACACCAAAGAAGAAGCACTCGCGGCAAAGGCCAAACGCATCCAGCACATTAACGGCCTACCTCCGTCTTCAGACTCCCTGCGCATGAGCTTTGGCGAAGTCAACAAGAAGGGCATCAGGAACATCACTGCATACGTGATTCGTGGAGCTAGACAGACGCGGGTCGAGTGGGTGAATGTTCGCGAGGGTGGTAATGTTGTTGAGGCTTTTGGAAAGAAGATTAGGGACTTCTGAGTAGCACGGACTGCGGCCGGAATGGTGTGTGACAGGAACTTTGGTCTTGTTTCCAAACGTGTGGAGCGCAGTATAGAGTCTCGATGAGGTCTAACTCTACAGGAGCTCGAGCAATACAGTCTGGTTTATCACTCGGGAATGGTAGACTCCGGATCGTTCCCATAATCCCAATGTTTCCAAACCCACCCATAAGGTCCATTACCCCAACTACCCATATACTTGTACCCTGGTACGCATGGCTCTGCAGACGTTGAAAGTCTTAATATTCTATGACCTTTGCACCATGATGTTATACCAGGGAACAATATATTCAAAGCTTGCATGTCTTCTTTCGTTGGAGGCGGCTCTGGAGGTTCCCGAAGTCAGTGCTGTTTATCTACAGAAGTCGCAGCCTTACCAGATTGGTAGCTAGAGTGCATCGATACACCGAAGGTAACGCCGTGGTCTTGGAATGCTGAGACAATGTGTCGCACATCGGGACGAGGCACTTTGTGTTCTAAGGTCTGATCCGCGGTGAAGCTCCAGTCGAGGCTGAGCTCGACACCCTTCAAACAAGGTAGAGTGCCCTCAATATAACCTTGGTAAATCTCATCGCTCGTCTCTGCTACGAAGGAATCGATGTCAGTCTCCATCCTCGCCAGTGCCTTGTGTGTAGAGTATAGGACGAGATTATCCAGAGACGGTGGCAGATAGTCTGTGATCCTGCGACGAGGATTGTTCCCGACCAATAGACTATATGGAATCTGTAGCATTTTCAATGACGTCCAGCTGGTGGTGTCTCTGAACGGCTCACGCAGAGGGCCATTATAGTAGTCAGAGTCGCCCATGTACACGCTCTTCAAGGTGGCTGCGTGATCAAGCAGACTTTCAGACACCTGCCTGTACCAATTATCGAGCCTACTGTTTCCATTAGCTCGTACAGTACATTCGAAGCTTTTCAGGGCGGTACAAGCGGAGACAAGGTTGTTCATCTGGGACACGAAAATAAATAATTAGCGCACGCGTCACTCGTCACGTCGATCCGGCAACGCAGCACTTCGGATCAATGTTTGCGGTGCGTACCTGGAATGCGCTGCTATACCCTGGGTCTAGCTTCAAGTCCTCGACCGCTGAAGAGCGAACAGGCCAGTTCCTGCCAGATCCGAACACCCTCAGCCCGCGGCGTTTGGCACGCTCCGTCTGGAAACCCCAGCCTTTGAGGATCAACTGCTTGAGTTGCTTAAGATACATGAATGGAACTACGGCACTAGGAGGGAAGTATCCCCAGTCCCAGAGATCCATGTGTAGACTTCGAAGCGACCTGAAACACTGTGGAGTTCTTCCAGCATCGAGATCTTTGATGATCATGCAACCCATCTCTTCGATCACAAGGGGAAGTCGCTTAGGAACGTGGGATCCATCATTTTCGAAGCCAGCCAATTCGATTTTGACCAGAGCAGGCGCTTGTAGGACTAAGAAGGTAGCAAGGACGGAGTCCCCTCGTCTAGATCGATGCTCAAGATCCAGTATGAGTTTATGTACTGCCAAAGAGTCAAAGCAACTGAGAAGAGGTAGCAGAGGTAAAAGCGATTTCGAGCGCATATCTCCTGGATTTCCGGCCGCTACTCCTGGCGGGCACCGCGTCATTGAAAAGCTTTCGATAAGTTGCGCAAGGTCGTGATTTCGGTAAAGTGTATCAGCGATCTGTTCCCAGAACGGAGTATCTCGAAAGAAGGGACCGCGAATACGTTCGTAAAGCATCGGTGTTACGATGCGATTGAACCTCCGTGAAACGAGCGATAGGCGCTGTAGATTCCTTGTGCGGTACATTGTGTTCCATAGCCATTTTCCGTGCCAGAGTTGCTCCGATACGATCTCGAAGATATGCAGAAGTAATTCTCCAGGTATGGTGTCCATGAATTGATTGTTGGCATCAAGGTTGTAGAATGAAGGAAGCAAGAACAAGCGAGGTAGATGGTAAGCGATGCCATAGCGCGGCCCCACTGAAGGTAACAACCTATCGGTAGTACGGTGGACTAAGGCAGGGATAAAGCCTTAGCGTGCTAAGAACGGTAAAATTCGACATCTGCGCATGCGTCTTTCTTATTTGTAGAATGCATCTACCCAGGCACCCAAGCTATCTCATCCTGTGAGTAGTGGTGGTCAGGTTGAAACGAGGTGGCTTAGGCTCCGGTTCGCCTTGTGTCCGCCACAAGGCTGAGGCTGCAGAGTGAATGCATACAGCCCCTACGCGTCACAGCACCGGTCAACGCTCGCTTCAATATTTTTAGGTATAGGTTCCGGACGTCGTCATTTTCCACTCCCATGTACTCAACTCTCTTTCACACTCGGCGAAGGAACAGGCGTCTGTGCTGATTCCGTGCAGGTACGGTATTACAAGTGGGCTCCACTTCTGCAGGCAATTCTGGGTAGGACTATCAAAGGTTGGCCTACCAAAGTATGGCTATCAAGCTCCACGCTATATGAAGCGCATCTTCGTGCGTCAACGAAGAAAATGAGCAGTTAGGATAGAAAATGTTCAAATCTAGACGATGTCTCATCAACTGCCTCATGTATCTTTGATTTGTTAGCTTAGGATGTAAAATCACTTGATGTTGGTACTACCTAGGTAGGCGTTGGATACAATTGTTAAAAACGTGCAACAAACCAACGGTTATGCCAAACGGCACAGTAAATTTATATCCATCTCTCGATTTGGGTCTAAAGTAGAAAGCTCAGGCCCTCGAAAGCCTCGATAAACCCCGGACTACACAAAGTAGAACGTGCTTCGTCCCAGTTTATCCACCCTCATAGCATGCACTTGCCATGCCCCCTGCCATGAAGCAGACACTGTATCACCGTAAGCCAAGCCGTTACGGCCAAAAGGGCTTCTTGACACGTCTTTCTGTTCCCTCAACGATCGATCAGGTCGCTGTAGTCATTTCTTTACCTTGATCAAACTTTCGAGGAAGCCCTTTAGCGTGACTTCGCAAGCGCATACTTTTCCGCTCCCAAATACCGGGCAACACAGATATGTATCGACTCTAATTGTAAGTTCATCTGCAGCCAAGTCCGCGACTAAGTTCGCTGGGGTCAAGTCGTAGTAGGCGTCTGAGGTGCTAGTGTCGGTGTACGGTCCCACGAACCGAAAATATAAGCTTAATTTTCTCAAGTTGGTGAAGCCTGATTGCCACTGAGTGAGGTCCCCAATGCGTGCTTGTTTGTTGTTTCGAAAGAAGCCTGGGTACTCCACATCCAGCGAGGCGCTGCAATCTTCGGGCTCGTAACTGAAGTTTCTTGCTTTGACGTAAAGGTCTCGGATGAAAGGGCTCCATTGTGGATTCGGGTACGTGACGTATTGATATCCGCATTCGACGACGAACTGATTCTTATTGTAGTAAGCCTCTAATGCAAGGGTCACCATGTCTCGATTGCCGACCTCTATGAGAGTGCCCGGGATCTTCTTCATCATTCTGTCATGCGATTCGCGGTAGATAAAAAATCCATCCTCATCGATAACCAAGTAGGAAAGGATCTCAACCTTGATCTCCGTGGGCAGCTGCGGCCAGTTGGTCCCACGGTAGGGAGCACTGAGGTCCATGGCTGATGAGTTGGCGTTGGCGTCGTGGCAACGAGCTATCGGATGGCGTTTAGTGGTTTTGTCGGATTGGGAGCGTCCTGTCTGCCACTAATGCTCATGAGCCACCTAACAGATGTGTGAAAACGGTTTACACTTACCAGCCCTAACAAAATGATAGAGGACAGAGTGAAAACTTGACGCGCTGTACACAAAACGATGGAGTGGTGAGGTCGAGACCTATATACTGCGGCGCACAAGTTTTTGGAGGTGACGTCAACCTGCGAACACGTGAAAGCAGATTTAGCGTGGTGAAGTGAGAGAAGCGAGGACATGGACCCACCACAGCGTTGAGCGTACGTATTGCCTATCGAAAACAAGTTGAAAAATCTCCAATATGATACTTGATCTCATTCTCTGTCAAGATTGCCCTTTCTGCCCATCGATACTGGGAATTGCGGAGTCATAAATCTATCTTGGAAACCTAGCTGTAGAAACAGACATAGTGAAACCAAAACGTGCGCCCTGAAACATCTCCTGTAAGATACTTTCAATGCCCCGGCAATTCATTCATCTCTTACAGGTGAAGAACTGTCACGATCTCTGCCGCACTAAGCCGTGTAGGATTGCCTCCGCCAGCTGCGCACAACTGCACCTATGTCGTGGGACGCCATTGATGTCCGGCATTGAAGGGGGTTGAGGCGCAGGCCACTCTCTATAGAACCAGTGTGAGGAATAAGAGGGGTAAATCTGGTATGTGACGACGCGTGCTGCCAGACCTACCATCAGGTGGCGTAAGTCGTTCTCGTCCACGTCATTGGGAAGGCAGCCGTCACCGCAAGTCTCAAATCCTACTCTAAACTCTAGATGCTCCAAGTTCCTGAAGTCTACTTGCCATGCGCTAAGGTCGAACTGAAAGGTGTCTGTATCAAAGAACGGTTGCTCATGCCTATAGCATACAGTCAACCAGTCGCTGTCGATGGCAATAAGAGTTGGATGATATACGGGAGGCTCACCAGAGCAATTATCAAAGCTTCCAGTTGTCCTTGTTTGGCATCGGATCTTAAAGTATAGTTCAGGTCTTCTTACATCAACGACGAGTCTCCTAATAAGACGTGCCTTTGATAGGCTAGGATGCAGCACTGAGTCGCGCTCGCACCTGACGATGAACAGGTTGTTCTTCTAGTATATCTCTTGCGCCAGGACAGCTAATTCGCGATTATGAGTGGCAATAAGGGGACTAAGTGTCTCTTCCATTATCTGTACATGCTCGTCGCAACCAATTCAATGTAGTTTTAGTGCCTGGGCAGCATCTCTGAAGTCTCGCTGGCATTGAAGTAGGTAGTCTGAGTAGTAATCGTCTGAGTCCTCTGCCTCTTCGTCCAACAGCGCCACTGAACCTCTGTGGTGCCCTTCTATGTCTCCCTCTTCGTTCACATCGAATACAAGCAGAGAAGTAAGTACCTCTGTTTTGAGCTCTACTGGCAACTGCGGCCAATTGGTACCGGTCGAAGATTTAGTGGAAGCCATGACCTCTAAATTCTCGAAGTGAAGTGTGGCCGGGCTGAGTTTTAGAAAGCTTTTAGCTGGAAGTCATCGGTAGCAGGTATTGTACATACCGTGTCCAGAAAGATCGGTTGCAAACCGACCGTCAAACGCTGACTGGGCGATGTATTCGCGAAGCTGAAGCCCTTAGGTGCCGGGATGGGTGAGCATTGGGCTTGGAGAGCCTCCGTGACTTGTATTGCGGTGATGCTGCGAGTGGAGGTAAAGGTAAAGGTTTGTCGATAATCACGCAGACTACGGCAGCGACCTTAGAGGTCAAAGACGGAAGGCGCTAGGGGTACCCGACGCGAAGCATCCGATATCGCAAGAAGCACCTGATGGCAGTAAGTAAGTAGAACAGCGCGATTTCAAAATGCTATGAGTATATCAAACATACAAGAACCATTCGTCAGAAAGAACTACTCCCCAGCCCTCCTCACCTCTCACCTCCCCAAGACGCTCTCTCTCATGTATTTCAGCGCGCTCCCTGCCCTCAACCACCTCAGCTGCCCCTCACTATACGTATGCTTCAACTCACACCTCCATCTCTACCCTGTCCTCGTCTGTACTTGCATTACCACATTCGAACCCGGCTGCAACTCACCCTCTTCCACACCCTTTAGCGGAATCCGATCGCCCTCTTGTATGCGACCGTAATCTACAGGCTCCGCAAAGGTGAGAGGCAGCATCCCCTGTTTCTTCAAGTTCGTCTCAT
Source organism: Paraconiothyrium sp. Pb-2020 (assembly GCA_022419385.1). Lineage (NCBI taxonomy): Eukaryota > Fungi > Ascomycota > Dothideomycetes > Pleosporales > Didymosphaeriaceae > Paraconiothyrium > Paraconiothyrium sp. Pb-2020. The sequence goes on along the minus strand of JAJUBI010000002.1, from coordinate 4,907,831 downwards.
GGATACGTGCGAACGAGCGCGCGATGATGGCCAATCCGCCAAGGTACCGTGGCTCCAGGGCAGCGTGTTCGCGCGGTGCACCTAGGTTTTCTCGCTCATGCTGTGCAGCAACCACAGTGCCTATAGCTTTAACAATTTCTTCCCCAGCATGCTTAAAGGATTTAATCTCAGCTTAAAGATAATTACGCTGATCTTTACTGCACTGCTGAATTTAGTCACTACTATTATTATATTAGGTGTTACTCTTTTTAGTAATTACAGGAAGGAAAGTGAACTGCATATCGCTATCCCTATCGTCTTTGCTGTTATTAGCTTTATAATCACTGTATCAACCCTTAACAAAGCTGAACGCTACTTCGCCTCGTTCCTTTATGTTGGCGGCCTCTTCGGTTCCAACTCCATTATATATGCATGGGCGTCGTCGTCTCTTAACCAGACTCCTTCGAAGCGCGGGTGCGCGACTGCTATAGTCAATATTATAAGCCAGATAGGCAACATCTACGCGCTATACTTCTTCCGACCACAGGATGCTCTCCAGTATGTCTTGGCTGTCATTCTGATGACAGTACTTTCTAGGCTTAGTATAGCCACGGTGATGTTCATGAACTTTAATCTGAAGAGGAGAATAAGAAGTTGCTGGCTCAAGAAGAGAAGTCAGGTGTGAAGGCCAACTTGTACACCACCTAAAGAAGCATGCAATGTAGTTTATTAGACAGATACAGCATGCGATAATTCAATGAGCATGAACATACACTGTTGGGCTTGGCTGCTGAAGTGATATCTCTGTATAACGCAATGCTGTTACTTCTGCAAGCTCTGTTATCGTGTCTCCATCAGATTATAGCTGATTGAATCATGAGCTCCTCCGTATTCATGACATCATTCCGGATGCTTATATTGTACCGATGAGCTCTAATCACCGATAGCAAGGGTCATTTGCGAGGAACAGACATTACCGTGGATAGTGATGTGCATTGACTGAGTGTGGAACAAATCATCGTCCAGGCGCAGTACATTCCCAATCGTGCAGCACTAAAGGACTTTTCAATTATTCACGAGGCTTTGGCATGGGATATCCTCCGATATCGTCGAAGAATTGGCCACCTTTTACCATGACCTCCGCGATATCCTCGCCTAACCATTCTTTCATCATCGCGGTTCGTGGTGTCTCGATCTCCTTGATGAAAGCGCCAGCAACCTACACATCATAAGCACTGCATTTCAAGCAGCATTTGATAACTCACCATGACGTGGTGACCCTTGCGCGCCGGGTCTGTGCTCGTTGATACTACAGCATTCGCAACATCCTCAACAGTGTTTGCCGGCAAGCCTCTTTTCTTCCATTCCTCTGAGTAGCGGCCAGTGATGTAGGTAGGTGTGAAGAAAGGAGCAATAACGTTGACACGGACATCCAGCTCTTTCGCCTTTCGTTGGGACGCGCGCGCTGCTCCTACGACTCCGTGCTTGGTCGCAATATAGGAGAGCACCCCCGTGCCGCCAAAGTAACCGGATGTCGATGCAGTTAGTATTATAGAACCTCGTGCGCCGTCAAAGTCTAGTGGATTTGACTTCATCGAGTGCATCGCTAATCGCAATGCTATGCACAATTAGCGCACTCGATACAAATGTTCGTGGCGTCCAACTTACTGTTAAGGGTCCCCTTAAGATTAACATCTAGCACCCTCTGAGAGTCCCTGCTCTCCAACAACTCCCCTGATTCATCCTCCTCGAAGTCAAAGAAGTTTCTGCTTTCCATCATCCCCGCATTGGCTACGACAATGTCCACCTGTCCGAACTTGTTCTTCGCTTCTCGAAATAGCGTACGCATATTATCCCACTCCGCAATGTTGGTTGGGCAGTATAGTGTGCGGCCAGGATCAGATAATGAAGAGATGAGTTGATTAGCAACATTTTGTGAGAAGGGAAGGTCTGCAATGACGACGTTGCAGCCCTTTTCGTGGAAGGCTCGGATGGTTTGCGCGCCAATGCCCGCAGCGCCTCCTGTTACTATGACGGTCTTTGGCTTACCGTTCGGAAGGTGGAGAGGAGACGCCATATTCGCGGTTATAATCTACACTTTTTCCAAAGAAATATGTTTAATATTGTATGGGTGTGTTGAAGTATATCGGCGTGTCTTTGCTTCGTGATGGAGAGATCTTGCCGTACGTTCGCAATCTGTACGAACAGCTTGCATGAAAGTGAAGGTTGAAGATTACCAAATATAAGATAATTAGGCCCATTATCAACATCGACATCTCGGGGAGGTGTGCTTCAGTCCGATTCACTGCTGTGGGGATCTACCCCGCATTGTGCGTAACTAGGTCTTTCCACGGAAGTGTTCCGAGCAGATCAGCATACCTCCTCCCCTATCCTGGATACCGATTGCCGAGATACTCCAGAACGTATGCACTGCGACAACGAAACTTAACCTACAAAACGTCGCGAATCAAGCAGAGTGTGACAAAATGGCTGCAACCAGCGCGCCACAAGATCCGACCGAAGAAGAGGCTCTCGCACTCTTCAAGGCAGTCGAGGAGAAGTTTCCTTCGAAGACAGTTGGAGATGATAAATGGTATGTTCTTACGGTATGTTAGATCCACCTATATACTCAACTTTATGGAGAAGCTGATAGTGTCAGTTTGCCGCGATGGTCGGAGGCGGTGGACACGAATTCGCTCCGCTCTTGTACAAAGAACTCATCAAGCGCCCCGAATATCACACCCCAGAACAACGGCAAGCATTGATGCGTCGGATTCGCGAGACTCTACTTAAGCTGGTATCCGTTGCCGGGGTCTGTAAGCCACTGGACGCGATTTTCGACATTGATGCTGTAACGGCGCCGGAAGATAAAGATTACTCATTCTCGAGGTATGCAAAGAGCTAAATATCAAGATACGTGATTGGATACTGATCTCTCGATAGAGAAGGATGGCAGTGCGATGAAGAGAATCGGAAACGTGGATTCGCGTGGCAGGACAGACTTTATAAGCACAATCAAGGTGCGATCGACAATGCGCTCTCGTCACAGAAGGACTTCGGTAGGTACAACCATTGATGAATGTTCTTTACGCTAAAATGTTGGTAGATTGGATCAGCAAAAACATCAGCTATGGCCTTTACCTGTCTGACCACAGCATCATCAATGATGTAGAGACCGAGCTGACAGTGCTTGGTGGTATCATGATTCAAAACTTGCCGCGCGAAACTGGCTGGCATCTGAGAGGCACAAGGAGGATTGGAGTGAGCAAGGAAGATGTTGAAACAATACATCAATGTGTCAGTGAGCAAAAACTCAGCAACAAGACCTGAGATACTGACCAAAAGCCCAGATTGAACTGATGGCCAGGTTTTGTAGGGTTAGTCTACACAAGGTTCCCAGAGTTGCGGACATTGAACATGAGGTGTAACGGAATAGACACTTTGATCTTGTTGCAGAGTTCTCCTTAGGTGTTAGAACGACATTAGCCACCATAAAGACGAAGTTGAATTCGACAGACCTTCATGACCAAATATGATAATGATTCACGACCAAGCTGTAAACCATGACTTTGTGCGCTAAGTGATATCAGGGTCGTCTGTCTATTGGCGCATCTGCCTTTACCTCGGGTAACCATCACTTCCATTTCTGGCAGCGTAGCGCAACGCCTAGCGTTCCTTCCCCCACTCTATCGGGGACACCAGTTCCTCTCCGACGTCTCACTCTCCAAGAATCATGGATCTAACCGCAGAGGCCCAGAATAGTCACGCAGCAGAACGCCGCACGCTCGTGCAGAGGTGGGAAACATGACCCGAATTTGCGGGGAAAGCGCCCCGTGGGGTAATAAGAGCTTCAGGCTTGATGGAGCCCGTTATAAATGGATCGACAAAGTGCATATGTGCATGTCTTCTCCTCCCCTCTCTATTTTCGAGACGGCCCTAGGTAGATGCAGCCATGGCCACCTTTTCTGAGGAATACAAGAGCTGGGTCGAGGAGGTTGACAATGTTGCTACTCTCGAATCGAAGAAAGATGTCGATGCGACTGGATTCGTGGAAGGAACAGATGAGGAAAAGAAGTTGGTGCGCAAGATCGATTTGTTCTTGATGCCAACGATATGGATCTTATACTGCTTCAGCTATATGGATCGGACGAACATAGGCAATGCGAAAGTGGCCGGAATGGACAAAGACATCGGTCTCAGCTCTACACAGTATTTCCTCGCCATCGTTGTGTTTCAGGTCGGATATGTGATCGCGGAGATACCGTCTAAGTGAGCATTCCAGCAAGGCAGATTGGAGAGCTCGTTCCTAACGAATACCAGCATGATAATGGCGCGATGGCGTCCTTCGCTTTACATACCATTTCTAATGATCTTGTGGGGTACTGTGGCAACGCTCATGTCGCTTGTCAGAACGCCTGCTCAGCTACTCGGGATGCGCTTTCTTCTGGGTGTGATGGAAGCCGGGTTTAGTCCAGCCATACTCTTCATCATCTCCACCTGGTACAGAAGGAAGGAACAGTCAAAGCGCTTCATGACTTTTCTTTCCGCAGGTATCTTGTCTGGTGCATTTGGTGGGATTATCGCTGGTGCAATTGTTGATTCGCTCGACGGGGCGCACGGAATCGAGGGGTGGAAATGGTGAGTTGGCGCATATCCTTATTGGGATTGGGGCTAAAGAAACGACAGGCTTTTCATCGTTGAAGGCGTGTCTACCATCGGCTGTGCTCTCATCGCACCTTTCTTCCTCTTGGATTACCCAGCCACTACGAAGCGTCTTAGCCCGGAGCAACGTGCTCTAGCCGTCGCACGGTTGCAGGCCGATGGCATCACGAGTCGGAGTGCGGATGGCGAAGTGGCTTCCATATCACATTGGCGAGCATTCGTCAGCGCAGTCAGTAATTGGCGTGTCTGGTGGCTCTGCGTCGGCTACATGACTATCATCGGGTGCTACAGCTTGAGTTACTTCAATCCGACCCTTGTTCAAGGACTAGGATATAAAGGCTCTGAAGCTCAGTAAGTGTCACCGTTCTCTTGAATGATAACTGTATCTTACGAATATCAGGTACATGACCGTCCCACTATATGTTGTTGCATTCGCTATCGCAGTACCGACCTGCATTCTTGCTGACCGGATTCCTTCATACCGCCCCGTGATGGCTATGATCGTTCTGATATTGGGCGCTCTATTCTGTGCGCTCACCGCTGGTATCTACGCTTACATCCCACGTTACGTATTCCTTTGCTTCATCAACAGCGCCATCTGGACTGCCAATCCTCTTGCGCTGTCGTACGCTTCCGTGTCGTTGGGACCACTTGACCCCGAAACACGCGCTATTTGCCTCGCGATGATCAATGGAATGGGAAACCTTGCGCAAATATACGGCAGTTATCTGTTCCCCGCCGGAGATGCTCCAAAGTACCTCGTTGGTTTCGGCACATATGCTGGATTGTTGGCTTTCGGAGCGGCGATATACGGAACTGCGTGGTTATTGTTTCGAAAGTTTCCTGTTAGGCCCGAACATTGAGAAGTGGACGAGCTATATTTAGCGAAGGTGAACTGGTCCCGTTCAATTCACTTCATGGTGTGGCCGGGCCCTGTCCACCATGTGATATGCACCCACCTCTTGAGACATGAGTTCAGCCGATGTATCACTCGCCGCCAATTCTGTTCGGTCGATGGACATTATCTCCGCGCGTGCCGCGGACATCAGCTCGGGACAAGAGGTTGAGAATTCTTGCTTGTCTCCGTATTCGCTAGCCGCCTCCGATGATTGCTTTTTGCTCCGTTTCCTTCTCAGGAAGAAGAATGCCGCCGCCAGAACGATTGCGATGGCGCCCGAAACTCCGACACCGATGCCAGCCTTTGCGCCTGTCGTCAATCCGCCACGAGCGCTGCTATTGCGTGACGTGGTCGGCGACATTTGACCCGGACTTATTGATGCACTCGAAGATGGTGCCGAGGTAGAAGGTGTCGTAGTAGGTGATGAAATCGAGGCATTCACTTGAGCGAGCCTGATCTCATTGCCAGTGCCACAGCAATTTCTGTCATTACCACAGCACCATGTCAGACTCGTGCTTGTCCCATCGCATGGTGTCATGCGTGTTATCTTGCTCACAGTATCCTAAAGTCCAATTAGGTACGCGCGTCGATGCATTGCTCAGCATGAAGCATACTCACAAGATCAGTGCAGACTTGTGGGCAATTTTGCCATGTAGGATCCGCGCAATAGTCCCTCCAATACTCAAGAAATACTCGTGGTGGGCTTTCTGTGTTCGCTGTACCTCGTTGCTGACATAATCCGTTCGGAAGGCATTCATCTCTCGGGATCCCAAATTGGGTGTCGTTGCCTGGGTTATTCGCGCGATTTAGGTAGCAGCATGTATCCGATCCTGGACATTTTGCTACGTCGGCACTGATTTTCTGCGTTCCATTTGGCCAGTAGCATTGCGCTATCGCAGGAACTGTGTAGTGGACGAGTAGAGAAACGCTCGCGGCACCTCGAAAGATTGCATTGAGCATCGTTGTATGATTAATGTAGGAACAAAGTCTACCTCGGGATCACTTAGACTGTATAAGTACATGTCAGATTGCGCTAATCTGCCTGCGCAGCTATTCAGCGGACCGCAAGATACTTAATCCATATACCTGCGTCTTAGGTGCATATTTTGAGACACAATGGCTTCTGCTTATCGAATCTGTGCGTTCCGCACGCACCTGAGTGGTCAAATCCCGGGATGTGCAAGACAACCTGCTGTCAAGTAGATATCGGCCCCCGTTTTGGGGGCCGCAGCCGCCGAACCGATCCCAGCTACCAGGCGTCCAGACCTTAGGCCCTAGGCTATTGGTAGCACTTGAGGTGGCTGGCGTTTGCATGATGACTAGACTTGCCCGATTCGACATCGTGTTGATACGGCCTTCCTCACGTTCCATTTCACACTTGATTCGAGTGCTCGCGCTTTTCATCGTATAGCTTAATGTGCCAGTGATACTGTCTCTACTCCTCCATTAACTTCGTGAAGGCCCAGCTGCATTCGAATTGATGAAAGCAGGTGCTGTGTAACCCTGCGCAGCTAGGCGCGTTTTCAAACCTGCCGAGCGACAAGGATCAACAGGTGCGCCTTACCCATCGGGAGGAAATTGTCGCAAACGATAAAATGTATATTAAGATGCCATGTCATGAAATCAGGGTTTTCTGGTATATGACAAGTATTCAAAAAGGATGCAATTTCTAGTGGACGCCATAGTCAGTATGATTATCTAACGCATCGTTCCGATTGAATGAGTAAAGACGAAATCAAAATCCAAAACCCAAAACCAGTCACTTAGGAACAACAAGAAGCCTGATTATGGGAAACTTCATGGCCTCCTTGGGCAACATGTCTTTGAGAACCATAAGGAGGTGTAGAACAAGCCTACACAGCCATACCATATCCTCCAGGGCGACCGCCGCGAGCAGCCGAAAGATTAGCTGAGAAAATCTCCCGATGGCGCTCCTCAGTCGCCTTACGACGCTCCTTCTCACAAGCTTCCAGATACTGGGCATGCGCAGCAGCTTTAGCAGCCTCGAGCCTTCCCTTGCGCTTAGCGGCGTAGCTCTGGTCTACCGCATTCATGGCATGAGAGAGCGCAGGATTCTTCTTTAGGAATGCTGTGAAGTCAGCCATATCCGGGATCTTGCCCTTGTGGCGGCGATGAGCAAGATCTTTGGCCAGGTGCTTGAAGAGCGCGGTGTTCGGAGTGAACGAGCGCAGAATAGCATCCAGCTCAGGATACCCGAGAAGGACGCTCTGGTCGTTGATGTAAGTGTGAAAATAAGCCGCAATATGAGACACACAAGGCCGCATGTCGAGCGTCGTCGCAGCGTGATAGATTTTGCACGCTTCCACGGTATTGTTGCCCATAGGAATGGGGCGAAGCTTGTCGCGGCCAATGTAGGCGGTAGACATCCAACCGATGACCGTCTTCAAAGCTTGCGGGTCAGCACGCGAGGCTGATGCTGGGAGAGCAAGCACAGTATTCGTAGCCCGGTCCTGGGTCTGATTGTTGGCCCATAGGGAAACCGCCATGAAGATGCGCTTGTGCACCCGGGCGACAAAGTTGCCGTTCATAGTAAGGGTGATCATTGGCCCCTCCAGGAGACCACGGCGCTCTTCACGAGAAAGGAGACGCAGGTCGACACAGCCCTTCATGACCGCGGGGACCGGAGCCTTCGCTGAAACCAAGGGGTTGTAGTCTGATGCCAGGGGGTTGATGGCAACAGTCTGGCTCTTCGAGTAAGTCGACATTGTGTGTGTAGGTTTGTGGTAATTGTTTTTGGTCCGAAGGTTCAGAGTTGATGGAAGGTGTCAGGAGCTTGGCCGTGTTTATGGGCGTGTTAAACAGTTGAGAGTGTGTTGGGGATCTTTATTGATGGTGGCGGGGTGTTTATATACGTAGGGGTCGCGGTTCGTGCGTAAGCCTTGACCGCTGGATATATATGGTGAGTGGAAAAGCACACGGCCCCTGGTGCTAAAGAGGCAGTGAATAGTTGAAATTCGTGCTTGGCGGCCAATGCTGCTATGAAAGACGCCGTAACTATATGAACTATATGAGGAAAGACAAGCATACCGCAGACTGTCCAGACCCTCGCTAGAGACAGTGCCTAGTTACTTCTCGATCTAGGTACATGCTAGTACCTATCAAAACGTGAAGAGGTCTTGTCGGTGGTATACAAGCTACTAGTTACAACCTCTAGGACCGATAGACGTATGCGAAGCACTAGTAGCTGTCAAATAACGTTGACACGGCTACTAAGACCTTATGATGCCTGTTTATCTTTCCACGTTACTTTGAAATGAAATTTGAGCCGTGGAGCAGCCGTGGAGCATGCCTTTCGACAGAGCATCAATAAGGTGAAGTAGGCCATTATTTGTATCAGATTAAAAGTATTAGAAGCTGACAACTATCTTTTAACCATCATTCTTTCGTATATCATCCGCTATAGCTTAGGATTTATGCACGGAGTGAGGTGACGGTGCAAGATGAGTTTGCTCATAGGCCTAAGGGCCTAATAACCTCATCTACATGATAGTTTGCTGGGCAAGCCGCAATCAGTGGGATTGTTCTACTCTGCCGCACAAACAGCCAAACTCTCATGTTCCATGTTCCATGCCTGCGAATTACTTCAAATGACCGTAGACCTCTCGCTATGATTATGTTCCATCTGCCTTAACCTTGTTCAGACCTCTTCTAGCAGTACCACCAATAACTTTGCATAGGTAATAACCATTACAGCTGCGAAGCCCACCACATCGCAGCCTCCTTGCCCGTCACCCACACCTTCTCCCCTGTCTCGTAATCGCAGAGAAGGTGTTCGACCAAAGCGTAGCCACGGCGGGCCTCAGCGTCCTTGGCCTCGAGGAACCGGTCGGTGTAATACATAGCACCGGCAAATTTTGGGTGCTTCCTACAGAAATCCGAGAAAGTCCTTGGATCTTGAATTTGGCGGGTGCGTCGAAGGTACGCGAGGCGGTTGACCATGGCTGTCGACACTGGGTCTTTGTAAGATGTATGCATGGCCTCGACGCACGCGATCTCGTGATAATGGGGCACTTCTGTTTTTATATAGCTGATGTAGTACTGCAGGATGCTGTTCGTATAACGCTCCATTCCGAGGAGGCGCTCAGCCCTGGGAATCGCGATGTTGCTATGCAATTGCTTGCGGAAGTGGACTTGGTGAGCTTCGAAGACCTTGCTCGTGTCCCGGAGCCAGCCGATCAACAAAATGCGGACGACTTAGTCTCCAATGATCCGGCCTCGAAGTGGAAATGTTCACTATGCGGATTCGCGGTGAAGTGTTCGTTGAGGGTCCTTGACACAGCCATTGCAGCACGCTCGGGATGTTGTAGACCGACTCTTCCCCAGTGGAGACTGTAATCTTTGGTCCCTTCATCATGTACATTCTTTCGAACCGGATCATCACCAACCAGTTGTCCAAATGCTGATGAACAACCGCATTAGACTCTAGCTCTGCATTCATAGAGGCTACTCCGGGCTCGATAGTACTTAAAGCGGCCTACGCAGTCAGATCTTCATCTCCATATTGAGCTTTAAGAGTACTTATGTGCAAACCCGCTTTAGCTATGAGTGTCTTCCCATCAACATCCTGAAACGACGTTGATGCTGCTGAAGGTGTTGATCCGGAAGTGCGTGGTCCGTCGTGGAGAAAAGTGATCTGTCTAAGCGAAGCCATTCGGACCTATGAATCTTGATTTGTGAAACCTTTGATCAGAATGGAGGTGTCGAGATCGAGAATGAACGCAACGAACAAACGAAGACACCGCCACGCACGACTAGGCAACGCAACGTGATGGTGTGAGTAGTCCAAAAGGTTCTGTTGTGGTATGAGTAAATGCAGATTCTTGTCGCAAGAAGCGTCTGCAATATTTGGCGCGTTACCCTGGTGACGGCGATGGTGATGTCGCGAGCTGGACGAGATGTGGTCGCGTTCCTGCCAAAACTAGAAGTAGCCGCAATGCTCGAAATTTCTATAAACAGACCGTAGTTACGAAATCGTCATCCGACCTGATGCGATGTGGAGTTTATATACATGCTGGATGTGCGTGAAAGAAGCTTCTTGCTTGCCGAAACGGCGTGATGGGACATTGCGGTACCTTTTGTAGCAAGAAAAACTTGACTTGCGAACATTGCTATATTTTTGGAGACTTTTGATTTCTGTGAGTTTGTAGATCGGCAAACCTTAGAGTGAATGCATCTTATAGCAGTTGCGGTATGTCGAGAACTTATATTGAACACAGCAATACTTGTTCAGTTTTAGCAATCCCCAAAATTGTTCTTTTGCTCACACAGTCTCGAGTATCGTTGCAAAGTGGGGGACCTAAAGTTGAGTAGCATAAAAACAGCTGGTGAACGAAGCAAATGACAAACTCAAATCAATCAACAGGACCAAGTTTGGAAACAGCGAGAAAATTTCTACGAGTATCTTTGTCAGCAAATTTGAGCCTTTGTTCGCTAAAATACGCTGGTAGGATGCAGGTTTGGATCTTTCGCCTACAAAAAGTGCTTAGGAACGTCTGATCAATCCTTCCATGCTCCTTTGCAGCCATGATACCCAATCGTCACTTTAGGCCTGTGCTTATTATGAAAGAACGAATTACGCCCAAATTTTGCAACATCACACAACCCATGCTTCGTGCCTGCAACAATCTCCATGAATACCTTCAGAGTGATACGAAGCGTAAACTTTCCGTTGTTGTTGTCCATACCAGAGAGATCCAATCCATCACCATACCTGCATAGCACTCGGCGCCCACTTTCTTGACCATCCGAGCCTCTCCTTTTGTAATATACAGGCATGTCCATCATGCACTCTTCTCCCCAGTAGATGACGTGCTCAACGCTGTCTTGCAGTCTAAACGTCGCCTTCCATATTTTTTCCTTGTACCAAGCAGCGTACCCAGTATAGAGCGATGATAAGCCCATTCTGAGAGTACACATTGCAGATGCTAGGAAATGGGGTCCGTTCCAAAGTGGTTGGTTCTCGGGTCTTAGATCGAAGCTCAGCCACAAGATCTGCTTCTGCAACTTTACTTTTGAGCCTTCGGCTCCTGGAAGCTCCAATGCTCGCCCAACAACATTTATGGAACAGATGCACAGTCTATCTGGGGAAGCGTAAAGTACATTGAGCATCAAATCCAGCCTTGGCAGCTCATAGTCAACAATGATAGATGACCGCTCACTGCAAAGCGAAAGAAGGGAGAATATGCGGTCTTGTGGAATGCTGCATTTCCTGTCTTCGAAGGTTGCCAGAAGGTCAATGAGAGGCCTAGAATCTCTCGGTTCAATTCTGTTTATAGGATACAAACGCGGATTGAAAGCTGTAGGTCCGAAGACAGCGGTAAGTTGATAATAGCTGTGCCATACTTTCACAGTTTCCAGTCGCATCCAGGTCGAGTCGATGATTACCGTGCAATTTCGTGCTAGTCTTATCTCTTGTGTGATCCATGCGCGATTCCAGTATGGGTTATCGAAAAGACAGCGGTGCAAGTCCGATGCAGGTTCGTCGAGTACATCTCGTTCCTCCGCAGAAAATTTATGTGTCCAGACCCAGACAAGACCGGATAACTGTTCCAGAACGGAAGGGATCTTAGGCATATGGCAGATGCCGAGCCAAGCAATAACCTCCTGCGCCTCTGCATATATTTCGCCCATTTGTAAGACTTGGTGCTGGCGCTCTGCAATATTTACTTGGTCGATGCAGATGGCGTCTATCCAAAACACCCACGTACCAACTGATGTATTATGGGTTATGGCCATTGTGAGAAAATCGAAAAGGTTTTTCCTAACATGGAACTCCTTGCCGTTGAGCAGGATGACTGCGGTCGGGAATTCCGGGCCCCACATGTAAGATAGACATGTGTACGTTGCGTCAACAGTTGCGTGGAACAGGTTGCATTGTACCAGCCCGTCTTCGGATAAGTGAGGCTGCAGCTCGACGAGTCGTATGGAAGGCTTGCTGTGGTCAAGAGGGTCATGGGCGAAACCTTCGCGAGCTGAGGCTGTCGCTATTGCTGTGGTCATAATGACCGCCTCTTGTGCCGAAGAGGAAGGGACAGCTTATCGATGTCTGGGATTGAACGAGGGAGATATACTTCGATGGAGGCACACGAAGTTAAAGGAAGTCCGGGTGTCCGGGGTATCTGTAAAGTAGAGTATAGAGAGACGAAGAGGCTGAGCAAGGCTGAAACCAATCATCGCTTCCGTACTGGCTGAACGCAGCGCAAGGCTAACCAGGTCAAGGGAGCATGAGACTTGTACGCGCGCGGCTTCCATGATTATTCGAGAGTGGAACAATTATCGAGGATTGATAGTGCCTCCGTAGGGAAAAGCTTTCTCGATGAACACATGCATCCCTTCATCCCTAACCCTCTCTAAACTCCTCCAACCTCCTCTTCTGCCTCCCATCCACCCCAAAATTCTCCTTCGCCAACCACCCCTCAAACCCCCTCTTCACCCCCTCCCAATCCCTATCAATAATCGCAAACCACGCCGTATCCCTATTCCTCCCCCTCGCAATCATATGCTGCCTAAAAGTCCCCTCATACACAAACCCCAGCCTTTCCGCCGCGCGCTTACTCGGCCCATTCAAGTCGTTGCACTTCCACTCGTACCGCCTAAAACCAAGCGTATCGAAGACATACCTAGCGAAGAGATACTGCACTTCTGTCGCCGCGGGCGTGCGCTGTAGGGCAGGTGTGTACAAGATGCTACCGATCTCGATGACGCGGTTGGGGAGGTCCATGCGCATGAGGGAGGCCATGCCGACGGGTTTGGAGGTGGCATTCAGTCGGATGGTGTAGGTCCAGGGGTTTGTAGATTCTGCTTTTGTGGCTAGGGAGGCGCGGAAAGAGGCGAGGGATTCTGGGGGTCCGTCGAAGAGGTAGTCGAATAAGGAGGCGTTTTCTGGGCCTTTGACTTGGTCGTAGAGATCTGCGGCGTGATCTGGGTGCACGGGGATGATGGTGACATGTTGGCCTTGGAGGTTGATGTTGTAAGTTGGGGGTTTGGCGGGTGTGTCTGGGACCTCGGGGCCGAACTTTTCGATCGGTGTTGGGGACATTGTGTAATTGTTGGAGCCAAGATGCTGTTTGATGCAGGTACATATAAGCTGGACCCTGAGATGACTCGTGGATGGTTGCTAGTGCGGGAATATCCGCGAATACCCCACTACGCGTGTAAGGCGTTAGAGCACCCGTAACGTCAAGATCGTTACGATTGAGCAACAACGTTACCTTCTAGAACACGTTAGATGACGCCCATAACAGCAATAGTAGACCGTAGGAGGTCAATACGGTGCTCGGATTCTGCACTAAATTGCCACAGCAGTCAACTCCGCACCTTCTTTGCTCGTCTTTACTGGCCTCTAATGCTCTTTACTATCATTCAGCACCTGTCTCATGACTCTCCCGGATTACCAATCCCATTCCTCAAACTACTTCCTGTTCCACTTCTTTCTTGTCATTCATACATACCAATATGACTCACCACCGCAATCCCTCGCCAAGCAGCACTCCATACCAACACATGCCCAAGAACCCGACCAAATTAACCAACGAGCTCACACCATGCAAAATCCCAAACCGCCTATTCAACGCCTCCATCTCCTTACTATGCGGCCCCTTATCATAGCTCTTCTTCCCATCCTTCGTCTCCTGGTGCTTCCTAACGCGCATAATCTCCGTCGTCTGCGGCCCAACGTACAACAAGTTTATGAGTCCCGTCGCAAACATCGTCGTCGTGAGCCAGAACGCCAGGCCATCGCCGCTAGCTTTGTATTTCCATAGAGATGAGGGCCCGGACGGGTAGGTTAGGACCATGAGCGCGGGAGCGACGGTCTGGAGGGTGAAGTAGGTGGGGAAGATGTTCTTCTGGAGGGTGGAGAACATGGGGCGCGGAAGGGCGCGGAAGGCGATTATGCCGCCGATGAAGGATTGGAAGAGGGTGCTGCCGAGGAGGGTGCCATAGCTGAGATGGTGTTAGTAGAGCAGAGAGAATGGGAGGATGGATGGGCGCATTGTGCGGGCGAAAGCGCGTACCTTAGCAGATGATACGCAGCCGGATTCTTGAAGGAGGAGAGGGAAGTCATGGTTGGAGGGGAGAGCTCAGGGCAAGCGAGGCTGCGAGCTAGGAGTTGTCAAGATGGATTTGAGACTTCAAAAGCCGCAGTAATGGAGATAAAAGGCGAGGGCCTACAAGTCACGATTTATCCGAAGTGAATGAGCGGTTGATATGAAACCGAGGCTTTATCGTCCGATACATTGGATGACGCGGTGACACGCGACAAGCGCTAGTACTATCGCCGTCTCCTTAATCCCGCCCCGCCACCAAAATCTTACGCGCTTCCCATCTGATATACACACTCGTTTGTTATTATACCTCGACATTCCTACTGCGTACACCAATGCTCCTACCCTCTCTCGTTACCCTCCGCCGCCCCACCTCGTATGAGCTCACGCCAGAGGACATCTTCGAGAGCAGTCTCGGAGGTGTCTTCGTAAATGATTTGTACGTGCATTGAGGTCAAGTTGATCTCCCACCACAGTTACACAACCTATCCATTACTCGTTGCGGAAAGAATATGCCACCGCCCCTCCATTGACACTTTTATGGCGACGAGTACTACCAAGAGGCTATCTTGGCGCTATACAAATGATCATATATACCCGCCCTAAGTCCTACCCCAGTACTACAGGGGGCACATCCTCTCCCCAAAGCACCTCTATCCACACACAACCCCATCCCCATCCCGCTAACTCCCCCACAGACAGAACCAACACGGCGACTCCCCCACCTCCCTCCTCATCTACCGCCCCTCCAACCCCCTCCACCCCCCAATCTCCCTGCACACCGCCGACGTAACCATCGAAGAGCAGCGCCGAAAATTTGCACACTACCTCTGGAACGCAGGCATCCTTCTAGCCGAGCTGCTCGGCGGGCGGCCCAGTCCCTCTGACTACTCCGCGCACGAAGTCTCCGACGTATGGGGCGAGGAGAGCAGATGGGCGGCAGGCGAATGGTGGACGGATGAGGAAGAGGAGAGGGCGTGGAGTGTAAAGGGAGAAAGGGTGCTGGAGTTGGGCGCAGGTGTGTATGCGTCGGATGCTGCAACAGCACAGTGGAGCAAAAAGAGATAGCGACTGATGGATGAAGTAGGGGTCGGAATCGGCGGGATTATGAGCGCGGTTACGGGGGCGGTGGAGGTGTGTGCTTCGCTCGCCTTGCGTTTGGGGGGGCTAAAGCTGATGGTGGATAGGTTGTTATGACGGATTACCCCGCGCCGCCGATACTCGAGACGCTGAAGAGGAACGTTGAGGAGAATCTTGGGACGGAGATGAGGGCGAGGACCGCGGTATACGGCCACCAGTGGAGCGTCCTAGACGATTCTTTCGCAGAGTCCCACGCGCGGCGCTATACGCGGGTCCTTGCTGCAGATTGTCTGTGGATGCCCCATGAGCATGAGAACCTCGCGAGATCCATGCTGCATTTCCTCTCTGACTCTCCCGACGCTCGCGTGTATGTGATAGCAGGGTTCCATACGGGTCGCGCGAAGGTGGCGCCGTTCTTCGAGGAGACCGTGCCGGAGGTCGGGCTAGAGGTTGAGTCGATCTACGAGATGAACGCGGAGGGGACGAGGCGCGCGTGGGCGATGGAGCGCGACGGCGGGAGGGAGGATGTTACCGAGAGGAAGAAGTGGTGTGTGCTTGCAAGGCTGCGTCGCCGTAGATAGCCTCTCCCGTCCATATCCTCCTTCGACTTCTCAATTGTCCCAATAGACAGGTGTAAATTCTGAGAGTGTTGCATAGCCGTCTTCACCTCCTCTTAAAGCAAAGCGTGCACACACTGCTCCCCGTCTTCCCACCAAACGTAAAACTCGGATACTCCGCCTTCCCCTCATACTCAAGCTCCCCACCCTCAAACCACCCCTTCACCTCTTCCTCCGTCCAATTGCAGCTCGTGATCAGAAACCTTCCGCCTTTCTTGACCAGCGGTTCTACCGCCGCTTTGTACCCCTCAACAATCCGTCGCCCCTGCGCATCCTTCTCCTCGCTCAGACTAATCGCATCAAACGTCCCCTTATCCAGCACAACGTCGAAGCCCTCGCCGAGCCAATCCGGCGCCGCAGAAGCACCGAGAATGTCAAACTCATGGAACTGCACATCTTCGCATTCTGCTCCCTTGCTCGCCTTGATTTCTTCCGCAAGCCTCACACTCTGCGCCGAGTAATCCACGCCCACCATTTCCCCTTCCCAACCCTCCTCCCTTAGCGCAAACAACAGATGTCCGTTCCCTGTCCCCAGATCAAGAAAGCGTGTAGGTTCGGTGAAAGAGGGGTCTTCCTCGCCGTTTGCGACTTCGCCGTCTGCTTCTTTGTGGAGGACGTCTTCGTCGGCGAGGTTCTCGAGGAAGGAGAGCATGCGCTCTTCGGCGCCAGCGTCGCTGAACCAGATAGTGCCTTCGTCGGAGGGGTCGACGGAGAAGTTGGAGCGCTCGGTCGTGTAGGCTGAGTCCCAGTAGGCGCGGGTGCCTAGGGCGGAAGTATTGAGATGTTCGGGCTTCGTTGAATCTGCCATTGTGCGGTCGAGTGTGAAAAGACCGGTGGCAGTCGAGTTGTAGGAAAAGTTGCGGAACGGAGGGGGTGGTTGACGACCCCTGCCCTAATTAGCGAGCCGAGGGGCAGATTTTCGCAGAGTCCCTGGCGAAACATGACGTTCTGGCCTGGCCTTCGTCCTTCTGCACCTCCAATCCCAGACATTTTACTACCTCGTTCTTCCACGTTCCAACTATCCCATCGCATATTATATTCGCACCGCAAAAATGGTCCACTGGCTCGATGTAACTCCCGAATACAACACCTCGCCCCTCATCCCGCTATGTTTCGTAACCGCCTTGTCCTCCTACGGTCTCTACATGGCCTACCAGAACATCACGCGGCTCCAGGAGTATGAAGAGCAGGCGCAAAAGCTATCAAAATGGTCAAACTCTGTCGCGGCCCGATTGCATAAGACCCGGGCCACGCAGACTAGCGGGACCATCGCTGTACGTTCTGACTGCTCTTCGTATCGATTCATATATGTGCATTGGAATGATGCTAATTGATCTAGCTTGTTCTTTCCACGGTTTGCTCTGTGCTGTTGCTCCTCACAAAGTTTGGGATCACGACGCATGTCGTTCTGTCGATTATTTGTATGGCGGTGAGCGCATTGGCCAGGCTTCATATGAAGACGTTCTGGAACGAGAAGGACCAAATCAAAATACCACTCATGGGCAAATTCAACGAGGCCATTGCAGGCAGCGAGGAGGTAGTGCAGCTGTTGGGCGGTATTACGGCTGCGTGGATCGCGGCGGGTTTGCTGTCTTTCTTCTAATGCAGTAGGAAGTTGTACGCTATCGGAATGAACTGATATTGATGACCTGGCAATGTCATGGTACGATGTGTGACGCAGATGCTTTCCGTGTATTTTTTTTGATATCCATTTGATGAGTTGTGGGCAGACAAGCAGGTAGATACTCCGAGATCACCACGTTATGATAAGAGTCGACGACGATAGCATTATGTGTGTAGGCTCTTCACCCCTCATAAGCCCTCCAACTCTCGCGCGAGCCGCAAACTGTCGGCTTCGGACACCCACTCTTCGATTCGTGCGCCGACATCCCCGACTAAACGCTCATATGTGTCATTCACAAAGAACAATGTCGTGTGTGCAGCGACTTCGTCGATGCCCTCCATAAAGATGCGCACCCATGTTGGGTCCTTGTTCCCTTTACTATCCTCTGGCGGAAGCATGCAGAACTTCCTCAAGCGCCTCACCTTTGGTGGCTTCTCAGAAGCAGGAACTTGAACTTTACTGTCTGCGGTTGCGAGCGAATACGTAGATTCGTTGTAGGATGATGGAGGATTCGATCCCGTCGTATAGGAGGCTTGCTCGTCTGGCTCAGCTTGGTTCATGATAGCACTTCGAGAAAAGTCATAGTTCCCATAAGGCCCATTATTCGATGAGCTGCGCGATGCGTTGTCTCCGCCCAATTGCACGGCTCCAACGTCTTCGTGGGTGAGTTCGGTGTGGTGTTCGCTGTCAGCTTTCTCCTTGCTCTTGGTCCGTTCCTCGATTTGGGGACGTCCCCGCATTCGGTCCTCCTCTTGCTGCATACGCTTCGCCTCTTGCTGCAGCCGTTTCTCCTCTCGCTGCAAATGCGTTTCCGTTTCCTTTGTTTCAGCCTGTTGATCCTTGTGTGCTTGCTTCTCCTTGGACTGCTGGTCCTTTTGCGCTTGCTTCTCTTTTGACTGCTGATCCTTTTTCTTCTGCTTCTCCCACCTCTCTTGGATTTTGTCCCGCTCGTTGATGATTTTGTTGCGTCCCCTGACGGCCCGTTGATACTCTTTGAGGGCCTGATCATGTTCCTTCTCGGCAGCTTTCCTCTGACTTTTATCCGTAAACTGCGCCAAATCAACAAACGGGGGCTCTTGAGGTATCGGTGGAATATCAGGGAGCTGTGGTCCAGATGCAGATTCTGCAGTTTCAGTTTCGACCAATGGCTGTGGATCGACGGACGGCTCTGGATCGACTTCGTCTATTGGTGTTGGTGGTACAAAATCTAAGACATCGTCTTCAGGAGGGCGTTCGATCGAGATCCTGGGGCTGACTGTAGATGCTTCGGAACCGTGGCCATCTATCCTAAGCTGCGAGGCTGACGACGCAAGCGCTGTAGTACTGTCTGCTGGATGTTGCGAAGTTCTACTGAGGGGTCGTGAGGGCGAGGGCGAGAGCGACATTGGTGATTTGGGCTTCTTGGGCCTTCCCGTGCTTGTGGTGTAGTAATTGACGAATCGAATCCGGGGTGGATGAGCCATGTCATGCATAGCAGCAATCCGTTGTCTCTCGTCTTCTTCTTCCAGAGATCGAATCTTCATGTATCTCGCTTTGAGGGTTCGATAATCGGCCATGGCGGAGCCAAACTCGAAGTGCGACCGAACCAAGCTTTTCCC
Source organism: Paraconiothyrium sp. Pb-2020 (assembly GCA_022419385.1). Lineage (NCBI taxonomy): Eukaryota > Fungi > Ascomycota > Dothideomycetes > Pleosporales > Didymosphaeriaceae > Paraconiothyrium > Paraconiothyrium sp. Pb-2020. The sequence continues at coordinate 4,888,308 of JAJUBI010000002.1, read as the reverse complement.
CGCCTGCACTACACCGTTCGAGTGTTTGTTCAGCCAGTGCAGTGTGTTTTCCCATCCTTTGCGAACCGGAAGATGGACGTCATTAGGAAAGGGTGGATTGAAGTTGGGGTCATTCGGTTTAGGGTTGAACAGCGTATTGAAACGGCTTATTTTCTTTCCCGTCGGGTCGGGTCCTTCACTAGTCTGATCCTGCGGTTCAGGCCACGGCTTGAAGATGCTCCCGAGCCCAGCCTTGATGATGCCAGGGTGCATACCCAGGAACGGGACATCAAAATTGATCACGCCTATTATTCGGTGCCGACATAGTAGAGCGACGTCGGCCGCCACCAGACCGCCCATAGAGTGTGCAAGGAGTATCACATCCGTCCATTTGTCTTCATGGGGACTCAGCCTGAGTTGAGTTAGTATATCGTGAGCTTGATAGTGAGCTACAACCATCTATACCATTTGGAAAAGTCGTCTCTGGCAACCTCAAGGGCATATCGCGAGCGGTACTTTGGGTAGAGTTTGGTATGAACTACATGAGACTCGGCAAGTGTGACGGAGACGAGATTGTGAACATGAGCGGGGAAGTTTCGGAAGCTAGTCTCGTCGCCCATGAAGCCGTGGATGTACACAAGCAGGAGGCGCCGTCTGCCTGCTCTGTCATCATCAATCTGCGCGCCCAGCGACTGCAGCGACGACGAGCGTGGGTCATGAGATGCCATAGCTGCGAGGGAAGAGTCTGCGTGAGGGTTTGCATCAGACCCCCGGGGGTTGTTGCGTGGCGGCAGCGGCGGTGGTGCCAGTGCTGGCAATGCACTGCCACTCCCAGCCTCTAGGGAATACGGCGGAGGTGGCGATTGCGAGGGTGACGCCATGGTCAGTGTTGTGAGTATGCAAACTGAGTCAAATATCACAGCGCATTACTGGTCCTTTGGAATGGTCGAGGGACAGAGACATCACAGTCGGCGGGGGAGAGGTGTCTTGGCCGCGGGCGAAACAGGTACGCGAGCTATGACGTGGGAAGGCACGATCAGCGTTAGGTATCTGTGGGGGGAAGGGCAACCAATAGTGAGTGTAGCCAGGCAGCACGCCGTGTACTTTGAATAGTTGAAGTCGTGTCTACACTCACGATGCCACGGATACGCGTCCTCTGCTGCCCCGCGGCGGCGCTGACGGTTTGGAGGCGTCTACCCCTCCAGGCGGGGCGGCGAATGTTGTCTCCGAGGCGCATTGCGCACAGGCACCCGGCGTGCAAGAGCGTTCCTGACTAGCAGAGGCCATCGGGGCGTGAGCAACGAGGAACAAGCCAAGTATCGATTCACGAAACGGCGGTGGGCCAATGGAGCATCTGGACCTCGACACAGTGGAGACGCGTGAGCGACATGGCCCGCGGCGTGCAGGCCCGATCCCTGCACCGCCTAAGCAGTTGCGGAAGCTTGGAGTATTGGATGTGCCACGGCGAGCGACGCTGCAAATTGAGCGCTGCGAGTGAGTCAAATCAGCGCGGGCACCCGGCACCAGCGCACACGGGGTCGCTATTTTGGGGGGCCGGCGACGACTCCGGGCATCAGCAGCGCGCTGGCGGCGAGTCCGTTGATATAATATATCCGTCCGGCGTGCAGTCGTCACAGAGTCGAGTCGTGGGCGCGCCGCTGGGGAGAGCCTCACACGCCCGCCGCCCTCGTCACAGTCAACCCTGCTGCAGCGTGCTGCTATACCGCGTCTGCTATTTTCCCCGTCCGGCGTTCGTCATCTCGCAATCTCGTGAGGCTTGCTGGCCCGCGCTCGCGACCGCGATCGAAATTTGCTGCAAGGGTTCGCCGCCGCCTGATTCGCCGGAGTGGATCCCCAGAGGCCCCCCAACCGTGGGCCAGCCGCTCGACGCTCCAGCTACTTGTGTGCTCCCGTGTCCGGCTCCTCGACACCAGACCTCCGCTGCGACGTCGACAATTGAATCGCCTGCCCGCAAGGGAACGGTGTGCGACAGCAGGACTGCAACAGAGCCCGCCACGCGCCCTCCCGCGACAAGACCCCGTTGCGCCAGGCCCACGCTGTGCCTCCGACCGTTGGACTACGCTACCATTGCACGACAGCACCCACCCGCCCTGCCATAAACGCTCCGCGCCCACACTCGGGACCGCCAATACTTGCCGCCTCCAAAACCGTTTCGAGAGCGAATGCTGGTCCGTTGAACGTCCAGGTAAATTTCTGCAAGCCCTCCAGTCGCTATACCTGTGACTCCACGCGAGCTATCATTGGAGTGCAGATCGCTGACCGTCACCAGGACACTCCTTCCTGCCAGTCACCTGGCGTCCATTCATTCCCAACCCTCACTCAACAGCCACACCACAAACAGTATCCATTGACTGGACCTTGATCAGAGCCAAGCCTCAACGTCCGCTCCTTCGCATGCTACTACCACCGCGACCAACTCGATACGCTCACTATATGCTTTGCGACAGTATACCATTCGCCACCCAAGACCCCGGAGACTCGTTCGTGCCCCAGTAGCGTTGGGTGCTCCCATACCGTATGGATACGGTGCCGTTACCGACTAGAATTATCAGGATCGATTCACGCTATCGCCACCGAGCCCAGGACGTGGTGAAAAAGGAACCCGCGCAGGTGCAAGTGGAGGAAGAGGAGGAAACTTCGCAAGACGTTGGAGAGCCACTTTTGATCCGCGAGCAGAAAGGACGCGCCGTCATGGGCAAGGCCCATCGCCTGTTTCACCGTCGCTCGGCGCAGGTCACGCCCAATGTTAAGACAGTAAATGTGCAAGTGGTCCAGACGCTCGATTCTGCCGGAAATGTGGTCGGACAAGCAACTGCAACGCCCGGTGTGGACACTACACCTGCAGCTGTCGTGCCATCAGTAGCTACAGCCGCCGCCGTCGAACCATCAGTAACTCAATCAGCCGCCGCTGAGCCTTCAGTAGCTACAGCCGCAGCCGTTTTACCTTCAGTTCCCTCGGTCCCTCCGTTTCCTAGCGACTTGAATGTTCCATCAGTTCCAGCCTACCCGTGGCCATCAGGCGTACCAACAGCGGCAGCCGCCGAGACCACCACACACTCTGCGGCTCCCGAGTCGACAACTGCTCCCGTTCTCTCGAGTGTCTTTTCGACTGTATCGGGATACAATTCTACAACTTCTAGCACAACATCTAGCACAATCTCCTCATCTGCATCCTCGTCGTTCAATTCGACATCGACGTTATCATCGACATCATCTTCTTCGTCTTCCTCACACTCGACGTCGCTCTCATCGATTGACTCTTCCATCACGACCAGCGCCACATCTGCACAAGCCTCCAGTTCGAGCTATATTGCTTCTAGCACCGCAGTAGGGGGCGGCGCTGGGGGCTATATCGACCCTGCAACTACAGGCGCTGCATCTCCTACGGGCACGACGGCGCCGATTACGAATGATGGATCAAGTGGTCCGTTAGAGACACCCCAGGTCGTCGGAACCGTCGTTGGCAGTCTGGCTGGTGTCGCTTTGCTTCTATGGTTGTTGCTGTTCCTCATCAAGCGTCACAAGCGGAAGCAGCTTGGCGGCGCCCTCCAACTTACTGGAGATGACCAAACTGACAGGGAAATTAGCCAGCCCATGACACAAAATGCGGCACGCACAAGCTTTGTTCCTCCGTCTTTCCTCAATCGCTTCTCTGGAGCGTCTAGATCAACCGCCGGGAGCAGCGGTACGGGCGAGAAGAGCTTCCAACGTATCTCGGGACGTAAATTGCCCTCCGCCTTCAGCGAAGGTATGACTTCCGAGCAATTCGCCGCTGGCCGCGGAGAGGGTACGCTATCCGGCTCATCGTTTTACCATGACGACAAAGGCTGGTACGGCGGTCCAGGTGTCCTCTCAAAGGACTTTGGAGATTCGAGTTTTGCAAAAGAGATTGGGGAGACGTCGAATACAGGTGCAATGGGCACCGAAGCGCGGGTGAGACCAAGCCCTGCTCAAACACCAGTGATACGCCATGCCGATGACACGCCTGTGTGGGGTGCACCACCTCGCAATGGCGGAAATACGCTGAGTCCGCCGGGCACGCCCAACCCCGACTATCCCCCTCGAGGTTCGCTCGGAAGGAGCCACCCGTCGCGAGACGGCTCCACAATTTCACGAGGCTCGCGCTTTACCGAGAACGTGTGATGATACCGATTACTGTTGACCTTCTTCACTGTCATTCCTGCACCATATTTGCCTCACGACAAGCGTGCATGTGCATAGCGATCTAGCACCCAGCATTTGTTCACGTGGAATCACCACGTTATATACCCGGGCGAGATTCACTGTCACGTCCAACAGCGCGATGGACAGCGCGTCCATCGCGCTGTGTCATAGCGACTCGTCGCACCCCCCAGCGTTACCTGCTTACACGGTACATACTCTCCTTAATACGACCGCGCGGTCGCGCTAATGTGTTTTGTCTGCTCCTGTCATGTCTTTGTCTCTCCAAATTACCCTTCTTGTTCTCTTCTCATAGCTTCTTCGGCACGCTAGATAGGGCATTTGTACGTGTCTCATACCCACGCCTGTATGGCTGCTTCATACCCAGGTCTTGCACGGCCGCTTTTTGGATTCTTTGTTGTGTATACTTGGCCGCCCGCGATGGGGAAGGATCTCGCGGGTTGTGCATATGCTTGCGACGTTTGTTATGCTATGTCTTTGTATGGGTGCGTTTCTAGGGGAGCGTTGGTAGGGGAAGTCACCCCGTTGGGTGGAGCTATAGTGAAAGGAACGTGAAGAGGGATTCAATGATCAAAAGTTCGCACCACAATCTTCCATGCTGTGTCTGTGAATCCGTCTTCGTTCGAACGCGGCTGGAGATGTTAGTAACAGCCACTTCCATCCTCACCCGTTTGAACCATGCGGCCTGCGTTCGGCACCTCGAGCTCGAGATGCCCCTTGAGATGCGCATTCACAGCTCGCGCAGTGTCAAACAACTGACTCCGAGCATAAAGCAGGGCTTCGCGGCTTCCATATCTGTACGCATCGCAGCGCATCGCAACTCTCCGCCACGCAAGCTTAGCACCGCACAGCACCGCACCGCATCGAACCGCCTACGCATCCGCAACGCACCGTATTGAACCGCTCCGCAGCGCAGCGCTAGCACCATACCTCCCATGCCCTCTTCAACTACATCACCGCTCCCAAAACACACTCACAGCCCCGCATACCGCCTCCTCACCTCCCGCGCCCTAACTCAACGCCTGCACCTCCCCCTCTCCACGCACTCCCCGGCCGCAGACGAAGAGGCAGACGAAGAGGAGGAGGCCTGGGTCCTCAACGACCGACGCACCGCAAGGGAAAACGTGAGAAGGGATTTAAGGCGTATGGGCGTCCCGTGGGGTGCGTTTCACCCTTCCTTTCCCCATCTGTTTCTGCGCTTTTTGTATGCTTTTTATATTAGTTGAGTTGATAGGAGGGTGCTGATGGGGGTAGGTGCGTTTGTGGATGATGTGGTGAGGTTCCAAAGGGAGGGGGGAGGTGTTGGGGGAGGGGGTTTTTGAGGGGGAGGGTAAGAAAGGGGAGGGGCATAGAGGTTTGAGGTTTGAGTGTGAGGTGGGGCGGAGGTGTCCGGGAGACATGGTAGAGCGATGGGGATGGATGGGTGGGCAGGCAGGGAGGATGAGGGGAGTTTGATATTGGGGGTGGGTAAGATTGATGGCTGTACATCCTGAGATTCTTAAATGCAGGTCTTCTAACATGTTGAATATTCATGTACAACGTGTCGGAAGGACCTACAAGAGGTTTATGGCAAGAGATAACGCAATTAACACTTCACAACCTCCACATCCGTCGTCAGCGTCCACCTCGCATCCGCTTCACTCTGCAACACACCAAAGTTTCCAAACGTATCATTCACCGCCCTCGCCTGAAACTCAATGTCTAGCTCCTGCTCCCCGCCCGCACACCCCGATTCAACACCCTGATCGCTCCCCTCCACCGGCGTAAGAAGATGCTCAAACGGTCCCGCAAGCGGCCCCGGGGTATCAAACATACCCACGCTCTACACCGTCACGTTAGCCAATCGCCGACACAACTCACCCTACACTTAAACATCACATACCTGCGTCCCCGCACTCTCCGCCCAAAACCACGTCCCCCTAAAAAAGAGCGTAGAGTTCCCGGGCAACTGCGCGTTTCCTGCTGCCGTCGTGCCCTTTGCGTTGATTTTTACCTTGTAGCCTTTTTCGAGCGAGACGAAGGCTACGGCGTTGCACATGCGCAGCGAGGAGCCGAAGGAGCCGTAGTTGGGGAGAAAGTTGGAGAGCGTGAAGGTGAGGGGTAGACTCGCGGTGGAAGCGTTCGCGCCGAAGGCGAATGCGAGGCCGTTGTCTGGACAGGCGCTGCCCCAGTAGGAGATATTTGAGATGCTGGGTTTGGGTATGGGGTCTCGAGGGAGATAGAGGGCGCTGGTGGCGGTGCTCAGAGTGAGCAGGAGGGTGGGGAGGCGCATTGTGTATAGGTGTGGGTGGACCGATCAAGAGAGCGGTAACGTCGAGGAAAAGCGAAATGAGCTCGATGTTCAGGTCTATCAGTGAAGGCCCCACTTGAGCTTTGCTGTGGTTGACATTGCCGTATATTGTGGTCGTTAGAGTGGGAGATGCGGACAGGGGTGCTGATTCGTGATTTCATTTACGATCCATCTGCGAGCATGGCAAATACCCGCGCGGGACCATCGAGAGTGCTTAATGTGCCAAGGCCTAGCCCGGAATTCGAGTGCTGGGACGGTTCCAACGGTCGTGTAATGCCTCTTGCTGGTCCCCCTCTAGTCTTTCTTCTTCTTACGGGTGACCATGCCGTCCAGCGTAGACTGACTGGCTTCTCTCTTGTGTGCGCCTTTTCCCTTCTCAGTCGTCTTCTTGGGAGTCTTCTTTTCGACCTTCGGGTTAGGAGGTGCTGCATGTTCCCCGTCTTCTGCACCATCAGCATCCGCATTATCAGCCTCATGTTCGACCATAGCTCCTGGAGGCCCTTCGGTCCCCTCCGTCGGCCCCTCCGCGTTATCCTCGAATAACTTCCTCCAAGTCCCATCCAGTACTTTTGGGTTTTTCCCATAAAGCCCAACATGGTACGCATTTTTCATACCTTGTATACAAATATCTCTCTGTTTCGGGAAGTCCAGCATCGGCTTTGGATACGTTCTCAACGTTCCGTCTTCAGTCTCAGTCTCAGTCTCAGTCCCATCTCCCTTGATTAAGCAACCCCACTTCTTCTGGTCTAAAATGGGCGCTTTCCACGGCTCGTAGATGTACTTCTTGTCGAAATGCTCCAGTTCTGGGACGTACTTCCTGACGAAGTTGCCATCTTTGTCCCATTTCTGTGGAAACGCGATGGGGCTGTAGCATCTATAGAACTGTGCAAAGAAAGCTGTACAAGAAAGCCATTGCCAGTTGCCGATGTTGCACGCAGCCTCGTGGTCGATTAGCCATTCTTCGAAGACTTCTGCGCCGCGTTCCCAGTCCACGTAGCACCCACCGCGCGTGAGAAAACAGGCCACAGCATGGCGACCCAAGTGGTGTATCCAGCCCTCGTGCTTCAGCTGCCTCATCAGGGCATCGATCCACGGAAATCCTGTGCGGCCTTCTTTCCAGCGCTTAAAGAAGACTTCTGCTTTGGCATCGTCTACGAGGTATTTTCCCGTTATGAGACCAGACTTGGTGTCAATTTCTGAGGGAAGATGCCACGGAATGAAGCGGCACTGCGGATTGTTGTAGCTTTGGCCGAACGCGTAACCGAGTGCGGCCTGCGCACCGAAGTACATATCGCGAAAGAGAAGCTGGCCCGTGAGACTGGTTGGCGGTTGTGAGGCTTTGCCCTTGTATTTCGATACCACGTCCTGCACACGCCAGTAGAACTCGCGGCAGCTGACGGACCCGAAATGCATATGAGGGGAGAGGAGGGTCGTTGCTTGGGGTTGGAAGGCTGTAGGTGCGGTCTTTGGCTTCTCGAATGTGGCAGTATAGTCTTCATTCGCGATGATTTCGTCGAGCATCTTCAGGCCGATGGTTTCACCGCCACGATGCGGTGTTGTGGCGGGTTTAAGGCCGAGTTCTTCCATTGTGGGAACAGCGAAGTCGTTATTCGGGCCCGCTAGGGCGTCGTATGACGTTTCTTCCGCATCGCGCTGGATTGCATTGATATCCGGGTTACTAGCCGGCTTTTGCTGGTTGAAGCTAAGAGTCGGGGTCCCTGGACTTGGAAGTGACTTTGGGGCCGGTATTGGTCGTGCAATGTCTCCGATTTTCGCTCCTGCATGTTGAACCTGGCTGATACTCATGGTAGGCCTGTTGTTGTTTGCTTTGACCAGCTCATCCGAGTCGTACAGGGTCCGGCCAGGTCTGGTGATGACCTCGACACCGGCTTCCTTTGCTAGCTCTTTCACTTTGTCATCCCTATCCCGTCCGTAAGCATCTGTGTCTTTTTCAAAGACTAAATGTGTAATCTTCCATTCTTTGAAAAGCTTAGGAAACAGGGTTTGAGGGGCTTCGCGAATGAGGAACAACTTTGACTGGGGATTAAGTTTGGTGATTGATTTGGAAAGGTCGTTTTGGCAGTCCAAGAGAAATTGCCAGCGGTTAGGGCCAACACGAGCATGGTACACGTAGTGAGGATCCCATGTCCAGATAGGATAGAGACATTCCGGCTTGAGATCTAAAGCTGTTTTGAGGGCTGGCGAGTCGTGAAGCCGCAGGTCGGTCCGGAACCAATAGATTACTCGTGGCTTTGGCATTGCGCTTATGTGGACTCAAGCAACGAAACGTCAGTGATGAGAGAAGCATGGTATGCGGCAGTTACGGTTCTGTAAAGGCCAATTGCAAACAAACGGTGCCTGGGACGGTTAGCCTACGGTAGTGGAATGCATGGTGTCATAGATGTCAGGGTTAAGGTTAGCTCCTCGCTTGTCTAAAGAGGCAAGGCGCAGCTGATGCCAACCAATGGCGTCCTTTGTTCTGCAGCATAAGTGAATGTTCTGTTTGTGATGTTTCGTCTGAGTCCACAACGCGAGCGACACAGGAAGCACGTAAATTCTCGCCGGGAGAAATCTTCTGGTAGTGCCTTCAATCGAGCGGTGCAGCTGTTGTGTATACCATGGTCAATGTATGTACCATTTTAATCTTGTAGGGTTAGCTGTCTCCGACTCGAATTTCTCCGAAGTCGATATATGTGCGCATCAAGGTGCGGATGTACGGGCCATTGAATGCACCTATAATCTTTGGAGATTGGGCGCTGACAAAAGCCATGATAACCTGCCGCTGTGCACCATTGCAAGCGAGAACTGCAACGTCCCATGTTTAGCGTTGGTCATGTGCAAAAGTGTGCACTGTCGACCTTGTCACTGATCACCGAAGTATGGGCGGCATAGAAATAAGTGAACCAGCATTCGCGTCGAGGCTCGATGTGAAGTGTGAAGTTGAACATGTCGTTGTGCGTGAACTGAAGATGACGCAAAGCGCAAGCACTGCGGGTCGAGCGGCGCGCGCCTTTCCCGTTCCAAGGGCGCTACTGCCACATCAGGCATCGCAGTGGCTCCTGCGGGCCCAAGCTCCAGCTCGTGCGCCCGTCCCACGCCATTCGGGATGATGCAGGAAAACATCGAGAAGCACTCATTTCCCTCTCAGCAGCCCAACTTGTGGGAGTTGACCATCAATTGAGCTATTGGAGCATCTCTCTCCATCACCTACAGCTTCCTGTGCTGTGACTATGAAATTTGCTTAAGCGACGCACGCTCCTGCACGTTGTTTGGTTGCGGACTCGGTATAGGTGCGTCCGTGAAGTCGCGCCGATCGTACGTCGTCGCTGCGGGGAAAGCTACCACGCGCCCTCCAACTTTGCCGCCTCGTTACCTGGCAGTCTTGTGCCCTTCAATTGACCCTCCCAGTAACTGAGCTTTGCAGCCTTTGGGCCTCATAGTCTTCCCTCAACATGGCGAGACCTTTGGAGGACGTCTATTGCACGGTAAGTTCTCACAGGTCGCACAAAGCACGCGAGCTAACCGCCTTGCAGCTCCTCATGAGCGATTCCTATCTGCCAGGTATGCCCTCTCCAGTTCCTACACCCTCGTCCACAACATCACACTTGCGGGTCTCCCATGCGCCGGCAGCGACTATTCCACACTCGAGTGAAGGATGGTGTATCGCTGACAGTTTGAAAAAGGAGCCGCAGTTCTTGCACATTCTTTACGCGATGCTGGCACCAAGAAGAAGCTGGCTGTTCTTGTTACGCTGGACACGCTATCCGCTGACACCATAACCGAGCTGAAGGCGCTATATGACTTTGTGATCCCCGTCGACCGTATACGCAACCGTACTCCCGCCAATTTGTACTTGATGGGCCGCCCGGACCTCCTCTACGCCTTTACCAAGATTGCATTATGGCGACAGACACGCTTTCGCAAGATTATATATTTGGATGCGGACGTGGTAGCATTGCGCGCTTTGGACGAGCTTTTTGACATCGACGCACCCTTTGCCGCTGCACCTGATGTCGGCTGGCCGGACGCTTTCAATACCGGTGTAATGGTCCTCACTCCCGACATGGGCGAATACTGGGCGCTGCATACCATGGCCTCCAGCGGCGACAGCTTTGACGGCGCCGATCAGGGTTTGCTAAACCAGTATTTCGAACATCGCAATTGGCATCGCTTGAGGTTCACATATAACACGACCCCGAATGCTCAATATCAATGGGAGCCCGCATACCGATACTACAAACGCGACATCAGTGCTGTCCACTTCATTGGCAAAGACAAGCCGTGGAAGGTTGGGCGCAATGGCCCTGGCGGGTACGGCGTCTACAACGAGCTACAGGCTCGTTGGTGGGCCGTGCATGACAGGCATCTCAAGGAAGCTTCGGCTGCCCCTACATCTGGTACAGGTAAGGAAGCAGAGCATCGCTCTTCAGCGGTAGCTCATCAAAATGTGCATGGTGAGAAGGGTGCCGTCTCCAGTGACACACCTGCCCAGCATAGTGCTTCCACACCCCAGACTGTAGTTGAGTCCGAAGCCCCTACCACAAGCACTGAGATGCCCCTCACTGAACCCGGAGAAGCCGCGGAGAATATTGACCAAGGTTTAACAGAGCCGACCCCGACCTCGCAACAGCGCAGGTTCTCGGCACCGGAGATGGAATGGGACGCTACTCGGTGAGTTTACTTTCGCATCTTTATTCACATCCATGTGTATTCCCTAATGCGTCTAGGTTCGAACCGCCATCCGAATCCAAACCAGAGGCCGCGAATTTCCCAACCGAGCAGTACACGTTTAGCGACAGTCGCGAGTTGTTCAAAGCACCCCACGCCTACCCTGAGCCTCCCAAGGATATGTGGTATCAGATACCAGAAGACAAACCCAAGCCTGCGGAGCCACCGAAACCCATCTTTCCGTGGGAGCGCGAGCGTGACCGCCCCAAGCCCACTCGTGTATTCGCCGAAGACCTTCCACCCCCCGAGCCAACGCCGCCGACGCCCACGATCACAATAAGTCCGTCTACGGCTTTTGGAACCCCAGGGGAACATCCATTTTCTACTGTGCATTATGATGAGGAAGAGACCATGTCTGAAGAAGTAGTAGCGCCTGGGCACAATAGCCCTGAACGCGTCTCTTCTCCGAAGACTGCTGACCAACAATGGCAGGACTTCCAGCAGAACAATACTAATGCATGGGATAGCGTACCCGGAATCGAAACGTACGTACGAGCAATCATGGAGTCGCAATCCCGACGAGGGAAACCGAAAATCTTGAGCCCAGCAGCCGAAGAGGTCTCGTCGCCCATCATGAGCCGTAAAGAGCGCCGCGAGAGTCTCATCCTCACTGATTTCCCGTCCGCAGTCGAACGACCGAGCCTCCCGGTCACCCCTGCGCCTGTTGCGCGCCCCACGTTCTGGGGCGAAGAGAGGGACGAGCAAGGGGAGCTACCTCAAGCGGAGGGTGTTCCAGATCAACAAGATTGGGTATGTCCTCAATGTGGATTTTCCTCTGTCAGCGCTTCAGTTTTTCGTCGTTCTCGCGAGTTGCCTGCATCCTCCGTTCCTGTCGAGAAGACCGCGCCTCCTCTTCGAATCGTCACTTCCCAATCCGTTGAGACTCACCCGATTACGGTTCTGCCAGCCAAGACGCATAGAAAAATCCAGAAAACGCGACCAGCTGCGGTCGCGTCAGAATTGCACAACACAACGTCATCGCCCGCTCCACCCAAGCCCCACCCTAGGAACGGTGTGAGCTCTCATGGAGTGCCTCTCATGTCTTTGACTGACCCAAAGCTTCTCGACACCCACCCACACACTCCTGGTTTTGATCCACCTCCATCTTCTGCCTCTGTTGCTTCCAGTTTTGCTACAGGATTGCATTGAATTCCTGTACTGAGTGTGCATATCATCATTTAAGATTTTCGCATGAGCTGACTCGACTTCGCATTAAAGAACCCAGAAGAGAGGCTCGAGCAGCTACGACGATCCTCGCTCATCGAATTCGAACACTTGAAGAGTCCCAATCATCCGAAGGCACCCCTCAGAAAGCTGCCAGAACATTCTGTTGACTTAGGCCCTCCATCAAACCACTCTGCCAAGGCACAGCCATCTGATCCGCCTATTGTGAGCTCAAGTGGACCAGCTATGAGCGGAACGGACGCAAAAGACTTCGCGAGTTCTTCGGGTGCACCGGAAGATACAAATAAGGGCACTACCAAAGTCTTGGCGAACCCGCCCAAACCATCTCACGGCTACTTCGCCCTTGCAAAACCTGAAAACAAGGAAGATACGGCTGCTCGAACACCAGCCGATATGCCGCTATTCGTTGCGCCGAATTTCGGGTCTGACGGCACAGGCGACGAGCTCGACGATACACCAAGATTGCCTCATGAGCAGCCACCAACTACTCGCGAGGAACCTCTCAGTCCAACGCAGACGCGGTCATAGTACGGTTTCAGGTGGTGGTGGATTGCTGTTTTTGCTTTTGTTTGACACCTCTGCCTTATGGGTCTAATTCTCTTTCCGATTCTCTTGAAGCACTCGTTGCGTTCATACCCCGTGTATTACTAGACCATGGTTTGAGCAGCTGCATCGTATAGTCCACGCATCGACCTTGGGTCATCTTATCACCATGGCAATATGAGGCATGTCCACCGGAAGTTCAGTGTAATTAGAGGACATTTACTGTAGCTATAAGAGAACTTTTGGCTTACAGGCATAATGATATCCACATGTTCATGCCCACCTACGCTGTATGACCTTGATTAGTTCAAGATTGTTACGTCTCCTAATGAGTTGTAGCAGTCCAGGATCCTAAAATATCAGTCACGTACAGAACATGTCAGAAGGTCAGTCGAGGGCATAGTCCCCGTACGAAATAAGATTTCCTGAGGATTGAACTAGAAATTTTGAACACCACCAGTGAATCTACCTTTAAGTTCTGGTAATAGAGCCAATTATCGAGGACATAATTTGCTGACGATAAGGTGGGTATGATGTTCACGCTGGTAAGACCAGCAAGTCATTCCTACCACATGTCACAAGAAATATGTAAATTAATGACGAAAAACATTTTACTTCTTGGAATAAGCATCGACCATGAGCACATAAGTAGTGACTTTGCTGGGGCGGGCGTGGTTTCTAGAAGCTTGGGCCATCGCCTGAAGATCTGTCAAACGGCTGCGGGTGACGTTCGTTCCTCTGCCACTGCCCGCGCGTGTGCCACAAAATGCCCCGCTCTGGCACCGCGGTTGTGCCCCTCTTTCGCACCTTCCTGCATCGAGCACCGAATTCACCTCCACCTTCCCTATTCGTTCTACGTCGTATACGCTCTCTGCCGCAGGCACCGCAGGTAACCGCACGTCGCCTGCCACCTTCTCGCGCATTCTCTTCCACCTCAGTCACACCATCTGACAAGCCTGTTTGGCCCTACCTGTACAAACCTTTCGACAATATGGCGCACCTAGACCCTTTCTTCAAGCAGGTAGATAGCCTTCAAGACCAGTTCATCGAGAGGTTGAGGGAGGCTGTGGCTATCCCTAGTATCAGCTCTGAAGATGAGAGGAGGCCAGATGTTGTCAAGGTGCGCATACTCCTTTCTGTGGTGCAAAAGAAGGCACTCTCAGCTTGATGCTGACACGCATCGTAGATGGGCCATTGGCTCGCAGACCAGATCAAGGCCCTCGGTGGCACCGTTGAGCTTCGCGAACTTGGCAAGCAGCCTGGCCGTGAGCACCTCAACCTTCCGCCATGCCTGCTAGGCCGCTACGGCGACGACCCCAAGAAGCCCAACGTCCTCGTCTACGGCCACTATGACGTACAACCCGCGCAGAAGTCAGACGGATGGTCGACCGACCCGTTTACGCTGAGCATCGACGAGAAGGACCGCATGTATGGACGTGGTGCCACCGACGACAAGGGTCCTGTTCTGGGTTGGCTTAACGCGATCGAGGCACATCAAAAGGCGGGCGTGGAGCTTCCGGTCAACCTGATCATGTGCTTTGAGGGTATGGAGGAGAACGGTTCAGAGGGCCTGGACGACACTATCCGCGCAGAAGCCAAGAAGTTCTTCAAGGATGCCGATGTTGTGTGCATCTCAGACAACTACTGGTTAGGCACTGAGAAGCCATGCCTAACCTACGGTGTCCGTGGCTGCAACTACTACGCAATCGAGATTTCAGGACCCGGACAGGATCTCCACTCCGGTGTTTACGGTGGTTTGACTCACGAGCCTATGACCGACTTGGTTCGCATCATGAACTCGCTTGTCGACCCTAACGGCAAGATTCTCATTGAAGGTATCCAAGACCTTGTAGCGCCCCTTACCGACGCGGAAGCGGCGCTTTACCCTCCCATCGCTTTCACAATGGACGATTTGCACCAGTCGCTGGGCAGCAAGGTCTCGATCTACGACAATAAGGAGGACTCGCTGAAGGCCAAGATGCGCTACCCTTCGCTCTCGCTTCACGGCATCGAGGGTGCTTTCTACACTCCTGGTGCAAAGACTGTCATTCCGGCCAAAGTCATTGGCAAGTTCTCCATCCGAACAGTGCCAAATATGGAGATCGACACCGTCACCCAGCTCGTTGAGAAGCACGTCAACGAGGAGTTTAAGAAGCTCAACTCAAAGAACACATTCAAGTTCCACATTGTACACTGCGGGAAGTGGTGGGTTGAGGACCCGAACCACCCGAATTACACCGCTGCGGCGAAGGCCGTCGAGCGCGTCTTCGGCGTCAAGCCAGACATGACGAGGGAAGGAGGCAGCATCCCGGTCACCCTCACTTTCCAGGAGGAGCTGGGCAAGAACGTCCTGTTGCTGCCCATGGGTAGCTCAACCGATGCCGCACACTCTATCAACGAGAAGCTTGACAAGCGAAACTATATTGAGGGAACAAAGCTTCTTGGAGCGTACCTGCACTACGTTGCAGGCGAGCTGAAGCGTAACTAGAAGGCGAAAGCGTCGCGTCTAGATACGCTATAATACCACGATCAAATAAATCAAAATTATACCCTAACGTGCGTTTTGATGAATGTGATATGTCGTACAAAAGCAACGTGATGACAATTTGAACTGGTGCGGCCCAATGTGCTTTGATCATTTCACATAAGTCTGGTTTTGTATCTCACATCCGGGAGAGATGGGAGCCAGCATGTTCAAATTGCCTAATCGGGTAATAGTCGAACTATTTTAAAAGCCGTCGATGACAGGTGATAGTGAAGGGCAACTGCACAGACCAATCAGCACGCCCGGGTCGGAACAACTAGCCCCGACTAAATCTTTCCATCCCTTCCCTCACGCGCGACCATCCCCATCCATTGGGCAATTACCATCCGCTCCTTCAACCCACAATGTCGACATGTAAATCCGCCGTGCGGATAAGCACCGGCATACGACAGCCCTCCCTCCTCCCTCGCGTCCAATGCCGTCACGAATCCACCACGCGCCGACACAAGAAGCTGCTCACCGTCCAGCAAGCTCCCTCATACACACCCAATCGTCCGGAACCGACTATTATATTTAATCCGCCTTCGTCGGCGCCCAGCGCTTACCACACACCCCTGAAGTTCCTCCCGCAGAACGACAGGAGAAGAGCGCTGTATGCGAGTTTCTTGTCGACGAGTACGCAACGCGCACACCGCACAGCTACATCTCCCATCGCGGCCCCTGGCACACCGCTCTCCACATCATCCCTGCTTCCGCCTAAACCTTCGACAAATCTCCCTCCACCCGTTCGTCAACCTTACGAGAAAAAGTACCATCTCACGGACGTCGACATCAAGGAGATACAGCGCTTGCGGGCGGAAGACCCCGTGCGGTGGACGCGAGTAAGGCTGGCGGAGAAGTTCGGTTGCAGCCAGTTTTTCGTGGGCATGGTTGCGAAGAACGTGGAGAAGGCGGAGAAGGTGAGCAGGGAGCATGAGAGGGCCAGGAATAGGTGGGGTGAGAGGAGGAGGGAGGCGAGGCATGAGAGAGAAAGGAGGAAGGAGCTTTGGGGGAGGGATGCGTGATGCGGCATTGGACTTAGTCTGAGCGGCACCTGAACCACAAAGGGGGGACTAGAGACAATGAGGGAGATGTCTCAATGAGAGGAATGCTGTACATCGTTGGCTGGGCAAACATTCTGGCATTGTATAAAGAGGATTCGGAACATAAGTGTACGATATGAGGCCACAAAGGACCTGCATTGTACGCGTTCACGGGCTGGGAAGGAAGCCTGTACTTCTGTATCATACCAATTATTCGAATGCGAAGCATATCAGCATATCATCTACCGTCATATATCGCCATGATCGTCGCAACATGGTATCGTCTCTCCCTCTGAAGCCTCAGACCACAACACATACCCATCTCGCTCATTCTCACCTCTCATCTGCCTCAATAGTCACCCCGCGCCCAACCCTAAACACAAACCCCTCCCCATCGCGGCCCTGTCCAACCTTCCACGCCTCAAACCGTCCCCTCTGCACCACCTCCCAGCGCTGGCTCCGCTCCACCTCCGCCTCCTGCACACTGATCCCCGGCGCAAACTTCAGCACCTCAACGCGCCTCACCGCCAGTCGCGTAAGCTGCATATTCCCCGGCCAGCTCAGCGGCATGCCTGGTCTGAACCCACCCGGCGCGCTAGACCGTCCCGCCGTAACAACCGCACAAGAGAACCCCGAAGCCAGCTTCTCCAGCTCGCGCGTCAACAACGCAGACGCAGCGCTCACCGCATTCCCACCCCACGCCACCGGCACGCGCTCACGAACAGCGGGGAGAAAAGCATCTACATCGTCTAAGATGATGGAATGCACAGCTCTGTGCCGCGAGGCATGCCTCGTGCCGTCGAAGAGATAGCTTTCTAGCTGGCGAAGGGTGCAGAGTAAACCGTCCCAACTCGCGGGCTGGAAAATGTGCACGTGAGTTAAAGCGTTTTTCACACACTGCGTAATGTCTTTCTGCACGGTTGGGGCCGTGGCGTCGCGGCCGGAGGACGTGAAGCAGGATGCGATGTGTGTTAGAGCTGTTGTTGCGAGGAAGGGGATGGAGAAGTGCTGCAGGGGGTCGAGGAGGATGACGGAGGCGTTGAGGCCGGAGAGGTGGACGCTGGAGAGGGTGGGTGGCAGGATGGCGTGTGTGATTATGAGGTGGAGGAGGGAGGTTTTTCCGGAGGGGGAGGGGTGGTGGGTGTGAGGGGGGAGATGAGTTCGAGGATGTGGGGGCCTTTTTTCTTCCCTGGTATCACTTGGTAAGGCTCGATGCGGGGAGGCTGCGGGTTGGGATCCCAAGTGTCGTCGTCGGAGCGCGGATGGTGTTGTTGCTGTATCTGAATTGGTGGAGCGGGCTGTGGTGTAGGTAGTAAAGCGTCGAGTTCCGGGATATTGAACGTTTTGCTTTGTTCAGACGGAAGGATGAGTGTTCGTAGGGAAGTGAGAAGCTACTACTGTTCAGCATGATTAATGTTGTATGATGATGTTGGGGACATATACGCACCTCGCCCAACCCACACTCCTCAACCTCACCCAGCAACCTCACACCCAGTCTCTCCGCCCCACCTGCATCCGCCATCCCTGTCGCCCACCCCTTTCATCAACAAATTCGCGCCTCTCCCAATCTTTCGTCTTTCGGAAAGGGATGGCACCGCCCACCCCCATCTACCCAGCTTCTTCCCTCCCGACAGAAATCAACACTCTTTCGAAAGGCAAACCGCGGAAGCCGCCAATTGCCGATCTGCGAGATTGTGCGTTGAAGGAGATGGTGCAGTACAAGTGCAATATTTCAAAGCCGAAAGTAAAGGGCGCGCAGCCTATTATTATTTGCGATCCGGTGGTGCGCATGTACAGAGTGTGAGTGATGTCTCGTGGTCGTGGTTTCCTGATTGGGATGATGGGCTTGGCGTTGCGACTTATGGGAGGCACAAGGCTAATATTTGTACAGGTGTAAAGATGGACTGCATGTGGAGACTACGGCGTGGGAGGGACTGGATGCACGGCGGAGGAAAAAGGAGGTATAGATGTGGGAAGGTGGATGTAAGAAGTTCCATTCGTGAGGATGTTCCACAGATCAGAGGCGGTCGACATCGAACGCTTTGATGCACTGTAAGATACCACGTCAAGAGCTTGGGCATTGTACGATAAGGTCTCAATTGCACGACTTGGACTCGAAGTCCTGAGAGTGTGCCCTCATACACGACATTAAACTATAATACAACCGCCCACTTGAAGTGGGCAATGACAAAACGCCCTGAGAATGCTCATCAACTTTATCCGCGCCAAAATGCAGATATTGTTACCCAAACGCCTCGCTAGAAATGCTTCGCAAGACTTTTACAATGCCCCCGCTCTTTTGAAGCAGGCACTGAGCTGCAGTTTCACCCGTGCTCGCTACGCAGCGCTCCATACGTTTCTCACAGTTCGTTCGCTGAATGTTGATGTACTTGGCATATCCAAATGTCCTTTCAGAATCTGATTGTGCTCTTTTGCACTGGTGTGCCACTGCTTCAATGATCTCTCTTATTCTTTCTCCAAAATTGGCGGCCATAATTCACGGTCACGCGCTGTTCCATGCGCTGCTGCATGCGTTTCTCCCGGCGTTCTTCCGGAGTCGGAGGTATATATGTTTCCCCAGCCTTGTTAGCCTCTTCTGTGGCCGTTTTGTCTTCGTCCTGTTCGGCTTGGCGGAGCTCATTAGCCGCCTTATTGGCTTCTTCAATGAGTTGAATGTCGAGCTCGCTCGCGAAACCTTGCGCGTCTCTCCGTTGCGCTTCGCGTAGCTTGTGGGCTTCGTCTTCTTCCTCCTCCTCCAAAGCTTCTCTCAAGCATGTTCTCCACAACTCTTCGCGCTTTATTGCGACCTGGCTTCGTTGGGGTTGCGAACGTGAGGCGTTCTTTTTTCGATCTCCTTCCTTCTTCTTCTCCATAAGCCTTCGCAAGCTCTTTTCTGCCTCAACACCCTCCTTTGCGGCTCTCTCGCGTATCGTATGTGGATCAACTTCGCGCTTGGCATAAACGGGCGTTGCCATCCATGTGTGTTTTGGTGGAAATGGGGGGAAGTGCGCCGGTATGTATTTTCTACTTTCCTTGTCTGCTCTTCCAGATAGCTCAGGACCGAGCATGCCCTCTAGGTCTGGTGGTGGAAGCTCTGCAGATTCTGGAGGCGCAAATGCAGGTTGTAAAAAGGACGCTGGCAAGTCGCCGGTGTCGAGATGTGGTGCAAGAACTCCTGATCCGGTGAGACCTACGGAGTTGAGGGCGTAGACAAAGTCATGAGGTACCGGTACGGTGCGTCTGGCGCTTGACATGGACTTGCGAATGTTATCGGTAAAGTGCGACATGTCTATGTTATGTTAGCGACCTGCAAAACACAATGCTAGCAATGCGCTGCTAGGAGCGGTGTGGGCAAAGCCGTACAGTCGTGCACCCTAGCGGCCATTGCTTCTATGGCCTCTGGCTTTGCACCGTCGAAGCCGACCCCTTTGCATTGTATTGCGATCGCGCGCCGCAGGTGCGCATTGACAAACTCTCCGTCATCTGCTGCACCAAAACCACCGCCGAGCGGTTCGACAAACTGCGAGACGGGTTGCGTGTGGCGAAGGCGATGTACAACCTTGCGCTTCTTCGGGTGCGGTTCGCCATACGTCGGGACCGACACCTCCTCATACGGTCGCTTCATTCCTGCAATAGTGCCGGTACCTGAGGCACTCAAGGGCGATATGATTCCGGGCATAAGCGTGTCGCTGGCGCGGGGCGAGGGGGAGGTTGGATTGTGTGTGCGGGACAGACGATGCTTTGTAGCGGGTGAGCGGCGGTCGCGTGAGGTTTTGATCTCGGCCGGTACTGCGCAAGGGGAGTAGATATTGACGATGATGATGAATAGGCGGGCCGCGGGGTGAAGGCTTGGACGCCTTCACTTTGTGCCAGTGACAGTTATTGTCTTTGACGTCGCGCCTCCCAAAGCGCGGGTTCTGGGCGCACGGGCCTCAACGCCAAGCGGTACAATCACTCCACCCACGGCACCTCACGTCAAACCAGCTTCAACGTCCTTCACAAGCTTCAACCACCCGCGCACCCGCACCACCACCCTCTCCGCTCACCACAAACGACTTCGCCATGGCCGTCAAACCCATCACCGGCGTATGTGTTGCCATTGAGCGCCCGCGCGCGTCCTACGGGCCCCTGTGACTGGAAGCTAACCTCTGCCATCCAGATGCTTCGCCGCACCATTGTGCTCGACCTCTCCGTTGCCATGGGTTTGTGATACCTAAAATGCCTCGCGCAAGATTCCATGAGCTTTTTGTCGAGCTCTGTAGCTTGTTGCGAACCTTATAGAGCTTCGCTAACAGCAAGTGCAGGCCTCGGGGTAACTGCCGGCTACGGCTGGTGGTACGGTACGTGAACGAAGAGCGGGTGACACGCATCGCAAATTCTACAAGAGACTCTGGACAACTCATTGACTTGTTTCTCAAGGCTACCACGTCCCTGCTGTCCGCCATCGTGACGCATACTACCAGAAGATCGAAGACGAGCGAGCCTCCGCCCTTGGCCAGAAATAAGCGACCAGTCTCTCCCAATCGAATTTCTTTTGTCATCTGGTGGACCGAATGCATAGACAAGCTGGATCTGGGGAACCGATTGTATCATAGCGGGGTGGAACCTCGATCAGCAGACCAACATCAAATTCAATCGAGCCTGTACCAAGTATATCCAGTGCCTATCCAGTGCCTTAATTCGTCCTCTTAAAGTTGCATATCTTTTTCTTGCAAACAATTCTATGTCGACGCCCGAAATGTGCTTCTCTACAGATGATGAGCAGCCACCAATTTTGTGGGAACATGTTCTGCAAACGCAAAAGAAGCTGTTTCTGGAGGAGCACCAGGAGCAGTATAGTCTCTCGGTCACCCTTCATGCATCTGACGGCTACCTCTCGAGTACACGTTCTCGCTGATCCCCATATAAGACGTAATCATTTCCTCCACCATTGGTCAAAAGCCGACCATATTCAAAATACCCCAGTCTCTTTGCCAAACCCTACTAAAGTCCTATGCCCATTGCACGCCCAGTTACTCACCTCCTTCTCTCATATACAGATTGCACGCCCAATTTCTCACATCTCACATGCTCCCTACCGAGTCTAGTCCATCGCCCTCCCAGCACGGAACGACAGAACAAGACGTGGGAATAGCCCTGTGGGTATTCTCACGCGCAGATGGGAACGTAAACAAGCTTTACACCGCCCTGACGAAGGCAATGTATCTTCCAGCCTATTTAGGGCTTTATACCACCCTGACGACGACAGTGCACCTTCCCGCCCATTCGGAACAGACCCGCACAAAAGATCGTCCGACGCGTTTCGTACCGGTTGCCAAACGTCCTGTTAGTCTTGCATGCAACACTCCCGTTACAAAGTCTTATAGCGAGGCACTGCACTTCTTTACACTGGCTGTACGCACCCCCCAACGAAAGTTAAAACCCTGTTCTGTCAGACACGTAATCCCTGATCCTCCTTGACTCCGGATAAAGCACTGACTGAGAAAATGCTGAGTGGAACGTACATAACAGTAGTGTTTATACACGCCTGCGGTGCTGGTGAAGAAGCATCTTCTACACGAGGTGTTTTTCGAAAACGACGTTGAGTAAGATGGATATATCTCTCTGGTCTTGTAGACGTAGCGCGGACGTCGCGGTGGGAGTCTGTTGTGCTCCCATGGTTATGCTTCGTGAGTACGCGCGCGAGACTAGGTACCACTGTCCAGACTTGCAATGCCATCGTGCATCTAGCTTGGTTGAGGCCTGCGCTGTGGGTTGCTGCTGATGAGGTCACGGAGGTCTATCCTCGGTGCTCACGTTACCCAGTGTGATTTTGAAATATCAATAGTCGTGTATTTGTTCGTTGTGTGGCTACTCAGAAAGGTATATCTAATGATGAAGGAGTGCGGTGAAATTTAGCTTCTGCAATTCTTGCTGAGGGTTACTTTTGCGTGGAGGGTATGCAGATTGAACCAGGCGCTTTTTTGTTATCTCGGAGCGATGCACGCTTTGGAGGAGGATGTGCTTTGTATACACCGTGATCACTCTGTATGAGAAGACTGGCATAGATATACCGCATGACAAATGTAGAGAGTATATTTGTGCTGTGCACGATGGAAAGTTACTATCGAGGATTGCTGATCTAGGGACAGACGCAGATGTGCGCAATGCCGCATTGGCTCAGGGTATACGACGTAAATTCCGAAAAACGTTCGTAGCGGTCTAGGTAGGTGGACTCCGAACCACGCCTTTACTGTGAGATACTTTTCCATAGCCCGTTTCGCGAGCTTAGAGATTTCACAAGTAAAGCGTAAACATCAGTGCATTAGATCCGACAATCATGACAGTGGCATCGGCACAGAGCCATCACCAGGAATCCAAAGTGTCACACACTAGCCGCACATGGCCATCTCTCTACCGAAATGCCTCGCTCACAAACACTTGTTGGCACACGTGGCATTGCTCCCAGTCTGGGGAACTCATGCGGGCCTACATGCGGCTCAAACACCTCGGATCGCTCGGGAGTATTCGTGGTTAGGTTGCGGTGGCGCTCGTGATCGGTATGTATGGCGGGAATCAAGTCATGCAGGATGCGGTCATGGCGGTGTTGGATGCACAGTGGGAACTCCGTGCCTCCGCATCAGATTCGAACAGGTTCTTTTCGAGCCTTGGAGGCATATAGGTGGATGCGAGTGATTCCCAATGCGCTAATCATCTGTAGGGAGCTCGTCGATGTATCACTTGAATGTGGCTGGAGTGTGGAGAAGGTTCGGGATGGTGTTGTCAAATGAATCTTGGGGTTCCTCATTGGCTGGCCGGGTTCATACCGGCGACCAGTTGTCACAGGGAGAGGACACCACCTTTTTGTGAAGGTCGGCTATGTTGCCGACCAGGAACGATACGAGGATCTCCGCGATCTGCTTTGACTGTTACCGTCTGCAGGATCGTTCTCGTGTGCTTGGTCCTGAGCACACTGGTGGATGGTGTTGGTGGAGTGTGGAGCGAGATGGCTCTAGCCTAAGTGGGCGACGGACAGGGATGCGGCGGTATGAACCTGGCAAGCCACTGAACAATCTCGGAGGCCTTCAGCTCAAGACGAGATTCGATAGACTTTCTGGGCAGCTGTGTTCGGCGCAGGTTGCCACAAATAACGGGACGCTGAAGTGTTTGTAATGACTTTCTCTAGAACGGCGTGTCATTCCAGGCAGCGTACGTGGTGTTTCCAGACGCGTCCGCAGATGGTGCATTGCGCAAGAATGTTTGAGAGCTCCTGTGCATGACGAGCGGCAACTGGACCCGACGTGCGCTGTGATGGTTTCGCATCTACGGGGCGACAACATCCGGGCGGCTGCCAGCGCATGTCACTGCATTTCTCGAGTCTATCGACAGGAAAGTCGCCAAGAGACTCGCAAGAGATGAAGCGTGGACTGGGAGGTAATGAAGGCGGCGGAAGCGGCGCGCCATGGGAGTTTACGAGAGCGGGCGCAGGAGCCGCGCTAAGGTAGATCGATGCAGGGAACACGGCTAAGAGCAAGCTGCTGGATCATGATCGACGGGGGTGCCAGCAAGGACAGCGACAGCGAAGCGCGCCAGGTCGAGGAGCGGGTTCGCGAGGTTCGCAACTCAAATAGCAGGCTCCAGGCGACGGCAGAAGGCAAAAGAAAGTGTGAGAGCGGTCGGCGCAGGCAAGTGGGCGTTGACTCGGCGCGTGGTCCCCACCGTTGGTGAGCTCCCGCTCTCGACTTGACCGCTTTCAGCTGGTGTGGGCCAGCCGGAACGGTCGTCTTCAACACCATGGCCTGTGCTGTTTAGATGAAGACGCGCAGAGGAATGAAACAGCGCGGGGCAAGCTGGCGCGGCGAGTTGGCCGGTACAGAGCGCCGGTGGGAGTCAGGACATGGGATGATGCTCTGCCATGAATGATATCGCGGGCGCAAGGCATGATTGGCATCGGAGTTGGGCTGGGCTCGCTGGCGGATGACGCCTATTTTTAAGGGCGACTTGGGACGCAGCCACAGCGTCCGCGCAGGGCAAAGGTGCCTCGCTGTTTCTGTGAGGGCGCCGCAGGCTCGCAAAAGGCTTGGACGGGCGCCGGCTCTGTAGAACCTGAGCGGCGCATCATGGGATCAGGCGCATGGCACGGCAGGCAGTGTGGCTAGCGGCGATAGGAGCAGGCTTGAAGGCGTCTGCAGGCCACGGCGACACTGCGCAGAGGGTGCATCGTCGGCTGCTCTGCTGTCTGTTTACGGTGGCGTGCGTTTGTGCTTTTTGCAGCCACGGCTCTCTCGAGCAGACGAAGCCGGCGTTCGAGGGAAGGTGAAACCCAGCGTTGCCACCCCGCTGCGACGCGCAACGGCATTGGCGACTGTGGATAGTGCGCGAGGAAGACAGCGTGCAGAGGCATGGTCGGGCAACGTGGTGGGTGGTGAGGTGCACTGCGCTTGACGAGCGGCCGACATGTTCGGAAGGCTCCACCCTGGATGCACCTGAATGCACCTGACGCGGGCGGGCGCAACCGTCGTGCTCGCGCCTGCCGCAGAGCCCGGCCCGTGGAAGGAGCGGCCGTCTCGAGAACAGCAGACGCTCTTCGTCCAGGTACTGGAGCCTAAATCGAAAGCCCCAGGCATTCTCCCTTGCCAGTCACATAGGTGGGCAGCCTGTCAATTCCAGCAGCGGGCGGGCGAGTTTGTTGGCGTGGTGCTTTTGACGCTTTACTGGGGTCTGCTCGGCCTGACCCTTGTCCTTGCTGGTCCACTTGCACTTGGGCGTGCACTTGCAGCCGCCTGCACCGGGCGCCCATGCCGTCTGCCACAACTCCAACTCAGCAGCCCTCACCGTCCCCCATCCCTCTTCACTGACACCCCCAGGCTCCGCACAAGCGACGCACTGCTCCCAGCACTGTGCTCGCCGCGAAGATTCCAGGAGCCGAAACACACACCACCGTCTTGACGCCTGTCCATCCGTTTTGGCCCTGCACGGCCTGCGCCATACCGCCCTCTCCGCCTCGAGTGATCGGCACGGAACATTCGCACATCCTGGAGCCCTCGCCCTCGCCGTCGCACCCACGCCTCACGCCTCACTCACCTTCACCCTTCTCACGCGGATGCTGCAGGCACAGTAGCCCGCCCACCTGTTCAGAGCGTTGCTCTCATCGTCGCCTGCCGCTCACGACGACACTTCTCGGCCATCTCAACGCAGGCCCGAGACAGCGCTTCGACGACCTGCCGCTAATCCTCGCCTCGTCTTCCGGGTCCCTCGATTGCACAGTCTCTGCATGCCCACAGAGCTCCACGACGTGAACGCGGTGTTGCGCCGCACCATCAGTGCCGCTCGCCCAAGTGCTGTCCCGTAGGCGGCCTCCGACGCCAGGATGAACAACCCAAACTTCCCCAACATGATGCCCGGGAACCAGCAGGCAAACCGCCAACAGACTATACAGCAGTTGTTGCTCAAGCACTACCGTCAGGCGCAAGAGAAGGCTCCTCCCGGCTGGCAGCAACAAATCACCCCCGAAGAACGAGGAGGGCTCGCCTTGCAGTTCTTCACTTCTTACCGGTTGCTCAAGCCCGACGCCCACGAGAACGATGTCCTGCGCCAATCACTGCAGTTCGAGACTGCGAGCTTTATGCAGTCACAAACAAAAGAGCAGTACAACACCACCCTCCGACAAAAGCTCTTCACCATGCAGAGCCTCCGCCAGCAGCAGCTACAGGGCCTGAACCCACAGGCCAACAACCCCATGAACGCGATGAACCAAATGAATGCCGCGCAGATGGGCATGATGGGCCAGGCAAACCCTCAAAACCCGGGACAGAACACCCCACAGCAGGTTGCACAAGGATTCCCGAATCCGCAGCTCCGACAGCAGATGCAGCCTACTGCCATTCCCATGTCACAGAGCCAGTCTACCATGGGTGCGCAGGGCGGAAATATGGGGAACCCCGCACAGGCCCCTAATAACCCACAGCCAAATTTGCAGCAAGGCCAGCAGACACCGCAACAACAACAAGGTCTGATCATAGGACGCCTCACTCAGCGTTTAATGGACCAAGCAAGACCCGAGATTCGACAGCAATTCCAGAACGAGGTCAACAACTGGCCCGAGGATAAGAAGCAGCAACTGTTGAGCCGCGGCATCAATCCTCTGTTGTTCAGATTCAGACAGCAAGCCGAGAACATGCTAAAAAATGGCAAAATCTCTCGCGAGCTGCTCTTGCAACTACAGAATCAGGTTCAGCCTAACCAAGCGGGCGGTGGTATGCAGCAAGGGCAGATGGCGAACCAACAGATGAATGCAAACCAGCGCCAATCTGGCCAGTTCGACTTCAACGCTCTGGCAAATCAGCAAAGCGAAGCGATGCGGGTGCAGGACCAGGGCCAGCAAGTCGTCCCCGCAAGCAACAATAACAGCAACGTCGGTGCTCAAATGGGTAACTTCCCGCCTGGACAGCAGCAGAATGCTGCTATGGCCCAACGCCAAGCTGCGCAAGCAGCTGCCTTCCAGAATGCGAACGCCAATCTGCAACGTCAAGCCGCTCAGGCTCAGGCCGAAGCGCGGGCTCGACAGGCAATGCAGCAGCAGAACCTGCAACAACAGATGGGCACTCCAAATCTCCATGGCCAGCCGGGAGGCCTTAATCGTCCGCTAGGTACCCCTAATCCCAACGCAGCCATGTCGATGCTGAATCGTCCTATGGTGCCACCTGGCCAGCCGAATCCCACCACACCCCAACAACGTCCTCAAGCTCACGTTCCTCAAATGACACCCCAATCTCAAGGCCAGGTCGACCCATCACAGATTACACAACTAATGCGGGAGGCTCAACAACGAGCTCAGCAGGCTGCTGGCGTACAAGGCCAACCTTTGACGGAACAGAACCGGATGCAGATGATACCTCCTGAACTAGACCCTATGGTGAAACAACAGTTACTGAAGGTCCCCGAGCCTCAATTTCGTCACATCCTGGGTCAGTACCTGGCCAGTGCCCGATCAAGAGGCCTGAACATCGGCACCTTCCCAGGAGGCCAACCTCCGAACGGTCAGCCTAACATGATGATGAATCCTGGACAGAACATGCCGATGGGAGGCATGGCGAACGGACTCATGAACGGGCAGAACATGGGGAACATGCGACCAGGAGGCTTGGGACAAGCCGATGCCAGGCGCTATGGGTGGTCAACAGATGCCTATGGGTCAACGTCCTGGCCAGCTTCCGCACCAGGCCCGCCTCCTCCACGCTCAGCAAACACTTCAACAGAATCCAGGAATCATCTCCATGACTGACATAGAATCTTTCCGCCGAGTGCCCTCAATGCTCAAATACGGCAGATACTGCCCCGAGGTCAAGACCTGGGCTCAGCTCAAGAGCTGACGCAGCAAAATCCAAACCCTCACTCTGGTGTCGATAGTCAGAAGCTTTTACTGCTCCAAGTCTTGCATTTCCAGGACTTGATGAAGCAATCACAGCAAAACGGCATGCCAGGACAACGTCCGCAACAGCCACCGAACAATATGGGGCCCATTGCACCTCCAGCGCAGATGACTCCAGGCGCTGTTCCTAACCGGCCACCACAGCAGCAAACCAACATGGCCAACCTTGGCCCAGTCCAAGTTACTCCCCAGGAAATCCAGGCATGGCGGCAGCGACTGCCCCCGCAACAAGCCAACGCCACCGATGAGCAGCTTCGCAATTTCATCATGCAACAGAAGATAAATGTACGGAGGCAGCAACAAGCGACAATGCTCAACATGCAAAATCAACAACGGAACCAGGGCCAGCCGCAGGCCATGATGGCCGGTCAAGGTCCACAAGCAACACGGCCACCTTCAGCACAGACCCAACCAGCTCAAGCTACACCACACACGAAGCCAGCAGGCCAGCCAGCTCCACCGACGCAGCCAAGTGCTCAGGCAAACATGAACAAGGGCATGAAACGACCGAATGAAGATGGAGCCGAGGCTGGCGGCGACGGTCAGCCCGCGAACGCAGCACCGCAAGCGCCGGCCATGGTTCCTTCTCGATCGCAGCAAGGAGTGAATTTGACCCAGGAGCAGATGTCGAAGATGGGACCGCAGCAAGCAGCGCAGATGCGCGCCAATCTCATGAAGGCCCAGGATGCTTCAAACAAGCAGTCACAGGGACAGCGCCTGCCGAGTCAAGAAGAGCTTGCCGCTAAGCTCAAAGAGCCGGAAAGGGAGAGGAAGTTCAAGTTGATGATACAGCAAGAAGAGGGCAGACTTCCCAAGGCCCACGCGCAACAGATCTCCCCTGACGTCCGAGCGTCCTTGCAACAACTCATTAAGGAAAAGCTGCCCCACATTAAGAAGGTGGAACAGGCCTTGCGCATATTCCTTATATCGTATGAATCGCCCGAATCTGAGAACCTTGCGAGAACTGTGATTAGGGCCCGAATACTGCTCTTGAGGCAGTTGAACCCGGCAGATGGTACATTACATCCCGAACTGACCTTGACGGAATCGGAGTTCCAAATGAACATCCGCCACATACTTTCCTTCGTTGGTAAAGTTATGTCTAGGATGGCCAATCAGCAAGCTCAAGCCAAACCTGGACAACAGAACCAGCAACAGCCTCAACGGGATCAAGTCACGCCGCAACTCAACGCGGCCAACCTCAAGATCGTTGAACAGCAGCAGCGCCAGCAAAAGGCGCCCCCAGCACCGACTGCGAGTCAGCCGCCCTTCCAGCTTGGTGGTGCTTCACCACAAGGTGCTCCCAAATATTTCGAAGGGGCGAAGCCACTCACACACTTGTCGTTGCCTGAGAAGAAGAGACAGAAGATGGATCCCAACAGCCAGACATCGACTCCTGCATCGAAACAGTCACCACGCATCAGCTCGAGCAAAGCCAATTCCCCCGAGCTCAAGCGACAAGCGCCACCGGCTGCTCAGAAGCCGACTTTCAAATGCAGGTTTTCCGATTGCGAATACTCCATGCGTGGATTCGACACGCAAGCTGAATTGGATACTCATATCAATCACATCCACACCAAGATCGACGATCCTGTTCAGTTTGCTTTGGTGGCCATGGCAGAGTATGTAGACGTTGATCCGAAGACTGGGCAGCCTAAGCAAGATCCCACCGCAGCTGCTCGTGGAACCAAGCCGGCATCCAGTGCACCTCGCGTGCCTCCGCAACCGATCAAGGCCGGTCACACTCCTGGCATGCCGCAATCAGCTGCTACTCCGGTCGGCCAGGCTGCGGCTACGCCAATGACTCGTGTTCCAACACAGACCGGCATCAAGGGTTCCCCTTCAACTAATCTTCTCAAGACACCGCAAACATCTATCAAGGTGGCGACACCAAGCACGGGCGCCCCTGGCAAACCAACACCAGCCAGCGTCACGAAGGCCGCACACAAGGAGTCTGACGCACAGCCCAAGGTTGAACCCGCATTGGAGGAGGATGCTCCGCCGCTTGTCCCGGTATCCCTTTTCGATTTCTCGTACGACGATATCTACTCTGTACTCGATACGAACGGGCCGCTTACGACACTGGATCTCAAGGACGAGGACAACTCCTGGGCGCTCCGGTCGCGCCCTAGCTCACCGCTCGATACACCGGATTCTACTTCTAAGGACACTCCTTCTACGCGGCAGTCGGACATTTCTGAGAACGACAACTTGCAGATCAACCTTGATATCAAGGACGCCGATATGCCTGAAGCATGGTTGAACATGACTGGCGACGCACTTCCTCTTCATTTGATGTTGTCTCAAGACCTCGAGGCTTTAGGCGTTGGCTTGCCGGCTATGGACAACGACGACATGATGCCGTTCCACCCTGACAGCATGATGATGGACCTTGACAGCATCGACAAGGCCATGGACAGCATGGGCGGGATGCCCGGCATTTCTGTCTAGTCCTGGCATGTTGTTTTCTGCGCTTCTTCACATATGTACCATCATCTATGAGATGCTCTCATTGCCTTTGTGGCATTTTGTCGTTACTTATACGCCACGGCGCTCTTGGGAAACCGCCGCCGTAGGACGGTGGGCGTGGAAAATCTGGGTCACAACTATCCCAGGAGGTCTGATCATATTTACGGGCGTTTTCTATGTAATGCTTGCTTATACGGATTTGCGGATGCGCCAGGGGAGGCCTCTGCACATATGTTTGCGTATTGGATCTTTGATGTTTGCGATTTACCTCTCCTTTTCTTTTTGGGAATCTCAAGGCGGCTAATTATACCCATGTAACACCCTTGCTCAGGGCGTGTCTTCTTTATTGCGAATATCTTTACTGGGTCTGGCTACAGGTGATGATGGGTGGGGCGGTGTGTCATTGGGCTGGGAGGTGGATGGTTTTTGCAATGTGCATGAATGGTATTGATGTTTTGTTCATGAGGAGATGTCTGGTGATGTGTTACGTTGACGTGTCCATGGTGTGGTTCGGTGCATGGCTAATTGTTTGAGGTTAACGTGGATGCGAGTTGAGGTTGATGCTGGGATGGATGTGCTCGGATAGCCCGGTTATGCCTGCGACCTGTCTTCGTGCTTGTTTGTTCGTGTCAAGTGCTGTATTTCGATATATATGTGATCCATCTTCGTGCATGTTCATTCCTGTTAAATCTAACGCTTAGTAAATATGCTCAAAAAGCCCACAACTGTGCTGTCTGCGACCCATTTGCGTGCATATTCACTTGTGGTGCGAAGCTCAACATCATTGCGAGTCAAGTTCAATTCTTTGATACATATGCTTAGTTAACCCAAATATGCCTACGACCCATTTGCGTGCGTACGCAGTTGTGTCAAGTGCATTAGTTTAGTGTATATGTGATTCATCTTCATGCATGTTTGTTCGTGTCAAGTTCGACTAAGACTTTGATACATGCGACCCATCTTCAACATAATCACTCGTGTCAAGTCCAACGCTTCAGAACATATGCTCGATAAGCCTGCGACCCATCTTCGCGCATATTCACTCGCGTCAAGTACAATACTTTGATATATACGAGATCCATCTTCATGCATATTCATTCGTGTCAAGTTCAACACCTCAAAACTCATGATCGGACAGCCCAGATATACTTACGACCCACCCACTTGCGCGCATATTCACTCGTGTCAAGTTCAATACTTGCATACATACGCGACCCATCTCCGTACATAATCACCCGCGGTGCGAAGCTCAACACGGAAGTCAAGTTCATAATCCCTATCCATATAGCATGCTCGGATCCATTCCGAACTCCCCATGTGATTCGCCATCCCCCGATGATGGCACGACCACTTGCGTGACGCCCCTCCTCCCCATCTCGCGGTTGGCTGCGCGGCTGCTCAAGCCGTACCAGGGAACGCGTTGGGGTAAGTAGTCTACCGGCCCCCTCCACGTCTGCGCTTCACCTCGCCTTTGTTCGCCGGAAGTGTTGAGCACCGTCTAGACTCTGTCTTTCCCCATCGCGTGACTTTGCTGCACGGCAGCTCCGGAAAGGGAACGAGTTCAGACGTGGCAGTGGGGAAGAAAGGGACCTGGCGACGGAAGGGGAAGGAAGCCAGCAGTGCGATGCGATGCGGCGGAGGATAAAAGGCGTCAAAATGGGAATTCTCCGACTGGTGCGCTGGCCGGCGGCAGGGTAGGTCTAGCGAGCGGCGGAGCGGGCGGGCGGTGAAAAAAAAAAAAAGATGGGACGGGCAAGGGCTGGACGGGGGAGGGCGGCATGCAATGCAGACGCACATGCAGGGAAAATAAATGTGGCGAGTGCGCTGCGTCGAGCCGCGGGCGCTGGTCTGCCTGGGCTATTTTGGGTCGGTGGTCAGCGTGAGGTGAGGTAAGCGCGTAGGGCTGAGGTGCTGCGGCGGAGGGTGGATTGGAATGTTAGGTGTACACCGCATCGCATTACGGGGTGCGCGACGGGGAATAAGGGACGGTGGTGAGGATGTGTAATGGGTGAGGACGGCGCTCGATGGTGGGATGACGGGCGGTGCATGTGTGCGGCATGCGGGCATTTCTCCGGGTTGGATATGGCCAAGGGTGCGTTCGGTGGGAAGAAGGGGTTCTGGAAGGGGAGGAGTCGAGATGCAGTGCGTTGTTCGACGGAGTTGGCGGTGAGTGTGGATTCGAGGGTGTGGGTCGGTGGGGACGGACGGGACGCTTTCTGGGGTAATGGACTGGACGGGTGGAGGGTGTGCACAGTAGGGTAGGACGGCGTTTTCGTTGTGTGACTGCGCGTCCGGGCACTTGGTGTTTTGTGATGGGGTAGCTTCTACCTCGGAGCTGTGTGATGTGCTGCTTTGTGTTGTACATGGGGATGGTGTGATTGTTTGTTTACTTCATTATCCGCATGGTAGGGGGTGATTATATGTTCGTATGTTATCTACAAGGGTATGATTTGATCGCGCTTTCATGCTTTCTTCTTCGCCGCAGTGCTTGTTCCACCGAAGCCTACTTCGAGAATGAACAGTACCCGCGAGACGGCTAGGAGGTACACGAACGGTACATTACCGACATCAATTGCGTTCCAGTCCCAAAAGCGCCAGTAGACCCAGCTTCCGACCTGGTGCACGGAATACAGGTGGCCGAAATCAGCTACAAGAAGGCCAAAGAGGAACGTCTTCCAGACCTTGAGATCCGTGGTAGCGCGCAGCACCAGGGCCTCGTTGATACAAAGCAGGAAGTACAGGTTGGCCAGCTGGGTCAGAACGATCGAAGTGCCCAGCGGAAGGGCCCCAAAGGGCGCGGAGTCGGCGTGCGTCAGTTGCAAATAGGTAGCCTGGAAGTGGTGGGCGTAGACGGCGCCGACCAGCGTCGAGACGGGCTCGAGGTACAGGTAGATGATGCGGTACAAAGCCGGAATGGCCGGCGAAGGCGAAGTGTTCGTCATGGCAACTGGAGCGACCGGGGCGGTGAGTGTGGGCTGGCCTCCGCAGCGGACGCGGGTGATGCACGCTCGCTGCGAGGCACTGACACGGCGTTCGATGGCAATAGCGGGCTTTTTATGCGTGTCCAGGTGCACAGGATGTATGCAATTGCGGTGGTCGTGCTGCTGTGCGTTGCCGTGCTTAGTGCGCTGGTCGCCGTGGGCAGGCGAGACGACGATCTGCAGCATCCGCTAATTTTTGAGGCGGCGTCTTTCACCCTGGCGCCGTCCCCCGTCCTCGGTGGCTCCAGCATAAAGGTAAAACATGTGCACACACCCAGCGCTCCTCAGATCCTCCTGGCACCTTCTAACACCGAAGTGTGCGCCGCTCTCTCACCTCCGCTCCCTTTGAAAGCCGCCGTCCGTGTTGTCGTTCCCTGCATCGTTGTACACATCTCCTACTTGTTGCATTCACGCATTGTCGCCCGTTCGCCGTCGACCAACACCCACGCTCCCTTGACGCCCAACCCCTGCGACGACGTGCCCTCGTTTTAGAAGCCCCGTCGTACACAACATCGTCGCAGCAGCCCGCGTGCCACCCACCGCTTCATCGATTCCGCGTACCAGACTCGGCCTGTCCGAAGCGTCTCCTGCCGATACCAGTCTCCACGCGCAGCCGCTGGTAACGGAGCCCTTGGCCACTGTAGCCACCCAGCCTGCCCCTTCGCACGACACCGCTCCGCCGCTGCGGAAATGCATAATCGTCGCCCGTCCATTGCCCACCGCCCAAAGACCTCGTCTGCCGCCGACGACAGTGCAGCGCAGCCCCGGGCTTTCGAACCGAGCATGAAGCGGACTGCTTCGCAGACATTCAGCACCAATGGCAGCGACGCGCGCGAGGCCCCCAACGCGCTGGGCGCGGTCCATGAGGGCATGAGAGCGAGGAATACCACTCCCACCACCCCGCCGAGCGGCTCCAGGTCGCTGTCGCGCGCGACGTCCAAGTTAGAGGGTAGCTTCAAGCAGATCCGCCGCAAGCTATCTTCGTCGTCGGGCAGACGGCCCTCCATAACTGCCATGTTCGACATACCGGGTCCTTCGTCTTCTGCTCCAGCCCGAAAGAATAGCTCAGATATGCTGCGGTTGCCCCTTCCGCACCACGACTCTGGGCTGCCGCTTCCCCAACTGGACACGACCACGCCTCCTGTGAATTCCAAGATCTCCATGCTCAAGCGCTTCTCCAGTCTCCGCCGCCGACCTGCCGCGTCAGGCCCGTCTGGCGATTTTGCCAAGTACAACCCGATCCCGCCGCCTATTCCGTCCAACTATCCTTCACTATTGCCTGGATCAGCTGCGCGCCAGGCTGCCGCTGCGGCAAACGACGCCCGCTTGTCTCAGATGCGCCGCGAGCAAGAGCAGACACGTAAATTCCTGGAAAACGGCGTGTCGCAGACGAATATCGAAGAAGTTGACAACGACAGCGAAAGTGGTGTGGGCATGATGTGCTCCTCACCCATTGTCCGCGCGGATAGCGTCCTGCAGGAGAAGAAGATGGGTAAGTTACTCCCACCCCCAAGATCAATTACGAACCGTGATTACGCGTCAGAAAAGAAGGAAAGTGGAGATCCCACCCAAAAGGATACCTCCACTTACTCCACTATCGTTCTTATCAAAGTATGTTCACGCTGCTAATGGCGCCCTAGTCGACCCGCTTCAAGTCCTACCGGCCGAAATTACTACCCTTATTCTTTCGAACCTCGATGCGCCATCTCTCATCCAGGCAGAATTAGTCTCGAAGCACTGGAACGATCTGGCAACCTCCCCGCATGTATGGAAAGATGTGTTCCTACGACGGTTCGAGCCTACCGTACACGTTTCCCCGACACCGATCCAAATGGGAGGCGTTGGCGTGGGCAGATTCACTAAGAATGGAAGGCATGCACCAGCGCAGGACTGGAAGCAAATGTTCCGAACACGAAAGACGATCGATAGGCGCTGGCGGGCTGCCACTCCGAACGCGATCTACCTGAATGGACACACTGACTCGGTTTACTGCTGCCAATTCGACGAGACCAAGATCATCACGGGGTCGCGTGACCGAACGATTCGCGTATGGGACATGACTACGTACGAGTGCATCAAGGTCATTGGCGGCCCGACACATCGCCCTGTTAGCAACACTCCTCCCAGCATGGACACCCACAGAGCTAAGGTTGTTAACAA
The DNA here is from genome assembly GCA_022419385.1 of Paraconiothyrium sp. Pb-2020. Classification (NCBI taxonomy): domain Eukaryota; kingdom Fungi; phylum Ascomycota; class Dothideomycetes; order Pleosporales; family Didymosphaeriaceae; genus Paraconiothyrium; species Paraconiothyrium sp. Pb-2020. Next base: position 4,852,793 of record JAJUBI010000002.1, on the reverse strand, counting down.
CCCCTCGCTCAATGGTACAGAGAGAGGCAACAACATGTACCATGTGCCTGCCGATTATCACGACGCTTCTATTCTCTGTCTTCAATACGATGACACTATTATGGTGACTGGCTCTTCGGATCACACATGTATTGTCTGGGACATCACTGGCAAAGAGTACGTCCCAATGTACAGATTGCGTGGTCACCAAGCCGGTGTCCTCGATGTCTGCCTGGACGACAAACACATCATCTCGTGCTCCAAAGATTCCGCAATCATTGTTTGGGATCGCCAGACCGGTCGACAAGTCCGCACCTTGACCGGTCACCGTGGCCCCGTAAACGCCGTACAACTCCGAGGCAACCTGCTCGTTTCAGCCTCGGGCGATGGTGTAGCCAAACTGTGGAACCTCGACTCGGGTGTCTGCATCAAAGACTTCCCCTCCGAGGATCGCGGCCTCGCAGCCGTCGAGTTCTCCGACGACGCCCAGTACGTCCTCGCCGGTGGAAACGACCATGTCGTGTACAAGTTCGATGCCCAGACGGGCAACACGCTGCACACGTCGCAGCGACACGGCGGGCTCGTGCGTTCCCTCTTCCTCGATGCCTTCAACGGACGAATCGTGAGCGGCAGCTACGACCAAAGCATCCGCGTTGCGGACTACTCCACCGGCGCCGTGTACGCGACCTACGAAAACTGGACCACTTCCTGGATCCTCAGCGCCAAGAGCGATTACCGCCGCGTCGTGGCCACGAGCCAGGACGGCCGCACGCTCATCCTGGATTTTGGGTGGAACGTGCAGGGTGCGGAGGCGCTGGTGGGGAACGCGTGAGTGACTCGCTGTTGCAATGCAATTGTTCTGTTGCTGCCGATTGATGATTTACTCTCTGTGCAAAGTTTCCGAAGCCTGCGCTATCGCTACTGGCGGACATGAGCTGAGTCGATGAGCTGACGAAGGCACGCGTGCAGGAGAGGAATGCCCGTCCATACTACCGCGAGACACCCCCTTAGGGCCCTTAGGGTGAAGAGGCTGTGGGGGCTGGTGAGGTGGGTTATGAAAAGGGGGGTGAAGAGGAAGGTCAGTGATGACTTGGAGGCGTATCAGGCGCTTATGGGCGTTGGAGCGAAGAGGAAGAGGGGGAGGGAGGAGGGTTGCGCTCGTATCTAGTATGAAGGGCGGCTGCGTCGGAAAGATGTACTGCATTTTGCAAGTGTGTCTGTTCCCTTTTGTGTTCGAAGGCATGGCATGGCATGGCATTGCTAGTCTTTTTACAACATCACACATTATATACCTCTCACTTTTTTTTCTATGTCAGGCGTCGATGTATGGGGCGAGCAAAGCAAAGCTGGACTGGGCTGGGAGGCGCTTTTGATGCATGGTTATTGGGAAGGAAGGATTGATGGTGTTATCTGTGCATATCCATGTGCTATGCTACGGCATTTGAAAGATGTATATAGTGCAAGCTCTACGCTGTAGGTGCACGGGGTACTATCTTTAATAGATTATTCGGGATACTTTTACTTTGTCAATGAGGGTTTTGTGCGAGTGTGCTTCTTTCCGCGCGCGTGTTTATAAGACATGTGGTCTTTTACTACCTATGGTATCTTTGTTGTGTGCTGATGGGCAATGTTCGGGCGAATGGCTGCGGTGCGACTTGGCTTGTGGGCGGTGATGCCCAAGAATCTGGCGCTATAAAGTTTAGGTTTCTACGTTGGCCACTGTGTAGTTCAAGATATATTGTATATGTACGAAGACATGTGTTCACAAGATATACAAGAACATCCAAAATATACCGTATTCCGCACATCCTTATCCTCCACAGCCTTGTGCACATACGCTGTAAGGTTTTATGTAGTGAAGCCTGTGCAGATATTCGATGTCCCACGCGGTGTTGATTGGTGACGCTATAGACAGCTCCCAGTTCCACGATAATAGGAGATTGGTGGGTGCGCAATGGGAAAGTGAGCGTAGGGCTATGAGTAAGAACATAGCCCGGACTATCGGTTCTGGCAGGAGAAGGAAGCTTTGTGCGGCGGGATGAGTGAGAGTTTCATGGGCCGAGGTTCGGTTTTTCCGACTTTGGAAGGGAAGCATGAAGCATGGCGAGCGCTAAGCGATACCGGATTATAGAGATACGAAGCCGGGGTCTCGAAGCAGTAGCGCACCTCGAACCTGGGTTCAGTATGGTTGTAAGGCAGCGTCATTTCGTTCGACATCAAGTATGAGGAGGGATCACATTGAGGAATGAGGGTCTGACCGGTAGGCGTCTAGGTTCACCGGTGGTTCGTAGTTCTGCACGAGGCTGGGAAGGTGCGACAGTGCTTTGCATCACCACATGCACTCCGTTTATTTCCGGCCTGTGATCCTTCAGTGTGCTCTCCCTCTATTGCTGCTATACTACGAATCCATCACTCCTTCGTCATTCCTCCATCAACTCTCGGGTGTTTTCATTACGCTTCGACTTCTGCTTGGGGCCTGACTCGCTCCTGCATAGAACTCAGCCTTGTTATTTTTGCATCATGTCACCATGTCTCAAATCCCACGAAGATAACGCCATAATAAGAGGAAAGCAGAATGAGGCTTCGTTGAATGTGTCGACAAGCCAATCCTCTGGAAAAGTCGATACTTTCGTGCATGCACCATTGCTGCGCCATCGGAATAGGACTTCTATCCGCCTGCTTCGGATCTGCAACGACTCTACCATTGACATCCGCCTCACGATGCATCATACAGATATCTGGGAGCAAGGGAAGGGATACGGAGCCACTTATACATGCCTCTCCTATCGATGGGGGAATGATAAGGCGACTCGACGAATTTTCGTGAACGGGAAAGCGACTTACGTACGTGGAAATCTATACGACTTTCTGGCAACGTGGACTCGGAAAGGAAAAGACGCGAACAAGTGGCTCTGGATCGATGCCCTGTGCATCGACCAAAGCAACGTAGCAGAAAGGAATCATCAAGTGCAGAAGATGGGTCAGATCTATGAAACAGCCGAGGAAGTTATCATATGGCTCGGTAGACATGCTGCTTTTAACCAACATTTTTGCCGGGCTTTTTCGACCCTTAGGCAGCAGGTACCACGCGGCCCACTTGCTGTCCGTCGCGGCACCGCGGTTGTACATCGCACTTCTGGTCCAAAGGAGGTTGTCCGTAAATATAAATACGTTCATGAGAATAAACCCACTCTCGAATGTGGGGAGATAGTACTCGAATACATCCTCGAAAACGAGTATTGGAGCCGTGCTTGGATCATACAGGAGGTCTTTCTGGCTCAGAAGAGGACTCTGGCCCTGAACGATCAGACAATGTTACTCGAAGAATTCTTTAAACGGCTTGATAGATACGCCATCTCGATTAGACGAGACAACGCATGCATGCAGATTAGGGCAGAGATGCACAAACTTCGATCCAAATCTCTAATATGCCTCTTAGCTCACTTCCGCGATAAGTTATGCAGTGTACCAGAAGACCGGATCTTCTCGCTTCTTTCGATTTGCGCAGACGGCAATCAGTTCGAGGTGGATTACGAGCTCCCCAGGGCAGAACTCATGTGTCGGATTTTACAAAATTGCTCTGATGGCCTATTTTTCTGCACTGTCGCAACCGTGGCCCGGAGTTTGGACATTGGAAAATATTCTCAATTGACGGACATTTCTTCTGAATTCGAGGGCTATTTTCTAAAGAACCTTTATGTCCAAGATTTTATGTGGAAAACACAACGGGCCGTTTATATGGCTGCCCATGACGCAGACCATGGAGATAAAGGATTGAGTATCATCTCACTGTTTGACTACACAATGTGTTTCCAGCTTTGTAATCACAAACAGTTCATATACGTGTCCTGGAACGAATCCAGTACCAGCAGCCAATGTACGCCTGTCTGGACGGACACAGTTAACGAACAGGGTGATCGCAAAACCATCATTGGCTGCACATACGGCGATGGCTTCGAGTTTCTGAGAAAGGATCTCGTGAAGAAGGATTTTCCAGAGAGGAATCTAATCTTGTCACGAGATCGCTTGGTCCGGAAGGAAGGACCAGTCACATTGGCTACAATGCTTGCGGAAGAGTTTGAAGAAGAGAGACTGTTTGGAGATCCAGCCTGGAAGTCAAAAGCTCGACACTGGTAAGATTTTAGTAAGTGAAATAGTCAGCGTGAGCAGTCGACTAATCATGGTAGGCTTGCGCACGGTAAAAGTACGAAGTGGGCTGTGCACATGTCGTTTAGCGTTCTGGCAAAGTTGACACCCAACCCAATGGAGTTGTATCACAATTCCTGCCATGAGTACCATCAGAGATCGTTTGTCTCTAGCAAATTCAACATAGGCACCGCAGACGATTGAGGTATACTGTACGGAAAATTTATGGTAATCCACTCGCTAGTACTACCTCAAATATCCGGCCAAGCTCAATTAACATACTATGAAACTGCTGTTTAATCTTCATCAAAGGCTGAACCCGGATCAAATGCATCCACATCTGCCCTTCACCTATTCTGATAGCGGTCACGGGCCAGTAATTTACTCGTTTGGGCAGTAATATTGTTTTCTAGTCGGCTCTATCTCCCGCGCTTTGCTTGAAAAAGTCGAAGTATCTATTCTCCCAGTCTGGCAGCAATGGATGTTCGAGGTACGTCTGACTATATGGGCAGAGATTCCTTATCGGTTGGAGGTCGGAACACCTCGCCAGCAGAAAAATGCGCATCGCGATCAGGTTGTCATAGATCTTTAACATGCCTCCAACCAGGGCCTTGTGCTCCTCCGCAATCTGTTCCATGTTTGTAAAGGCAGGTTTAGCAAGGACGCAGCATGTCGGAAGAAGTGACATGAGAAGGTTGGCAGATGCAATGCGGCACAGTCAGCGAGGGTGCTACTTTCTTTTTTTACCAAAACGCGATGATTGGTTCTATCTATATCGCTTGCTGATAAGCTCCGAGCCAGCGTCCATCTTTGCCCATTCCAAGGCGTACAAGTCTACAATCCAATACCCGTTTACTCCTGTAAGTGTAAGAGAAGGTAAAAGAAAGCGTACTCATTAGGGCTGCGTAAGCCGCTTCTGCATCCACCTCTGGCAAGAGTTTAATTCCGTTCCCGGATTATACCGCGGACAAGTCAAGCTCCAGATGAGGTTGCCACTGATGTTGTACAGTAGTGACTCGACGTATTTCTTGAGATCAAGGCAGATCGACTGATCTTTCTTGTACCTCTCAACAGTTTCTTTATATTCTTCAACCAATTCAACGACCTTGGCGTGACAGATCTTCTTCGCCACTTCTTCACTGACAGAATATTGCCCCATTATGACCCAGACAGCGTTGACGATATGTGGCAAATTGTCCCGTTTCGCCAAGTCGCGTTCTTTCTCCCACGAGAAGAGATCGTTCGCCAGAGCAATGGCTGCGCAGGCCGATGCTGTATCTTTGTTGCACTTGTCCATGTCGCTTTCTGGGATAGTTAAGGCCATTCCGAATGTGATGAGGCCGAACATGTGCCTTTCGTGTCGTTAGAATGGTCACTGCAGCAAGGAGATTACGATGACTGACATTTGTCCGACATCCCATACTCTGAAGGGAATGTAGTCTTCCAAACTCTTGAACTGTTTTTGGCGATCTCGGCTTGACGTGAGCCGCAAGAACTCAGCCCAAGCTTTCATAGTGACCATTGCGCGAGGCCGGTCGATCGCCGCCATCTCCCTGAACATCTGGGCCTGCATGTTGTGTATACCGCTTCCTTGGGGGTTCATATGCCCCGTTTCGGCGGCTTCGAGAAATAACCTTATGCATTCATTTATTGACTCAACGAGCTAAACCGTGTCAAAGATCGAAATCCTTAGTTCTGCATGGAATATCTCTCTGGATTTACCTGATCATGGGCCATACTCTCAATGGCATCTGAACTGTGAGCATTGAGAAAAAAGTCTGCTAATGCGTGCTTACCATCGTATAAGAATGCAAACTCGTTACCGTACGCAACCATTTCGAGGCGTTCTGGTCGACATTCGGGTACGTCCACTGACATAAGGGGATACGTCGGATCAAGGCCGCCTTTGAACTCCCCCAGAGGAGCTACAAGAACATTCCAATCCTCTTGGGCACGGAATGTGCCAACATACTCTGCTTCGGAGAACAAATTCTTCCGAACCGGGATATCAGAGATAAGTCCTTGGGAGTCAAAAGATGAAGGGTCAACAATTTTCGAAAATTGGTACTCCATGGTGAATGGGCTGTGTGAAATTTCAGGTACGAAGTGTGGAAGTGCACGGTAATACGCTCATTAATTGTATACATAGCTGAGTAGCTGAGTGAGCAGACTCGCAAAGATAAGCAGCTGAGGGTCCCGACATCGCCTTGGAAGCTTATCTCATTGCATCTCTTGGAATTACTTGCGCAAATCGCGCCTGATTTTCCACCCCCACGAAAATCCATCAAAAGTGCGTTCTATGGTCTCATTAGAGGCATCTATTGTCAAATCGCCTTACTTTCTACGGGTGCTGCAGGCAAACAAGCCAGAGTAAGATTAATCAATCGTTCCTGTGCCTACAGTTGACTGCATGCAAAGCCGTTCACACATGTCAACGCATGAAGTCCGAAGGAAGCGGAATCGCTTGACCCGGCCAAGAAGCTGCCTTATCACTGATATAAAGTTTTTCACGCTCATCGACGCATGAAGTCCGAAGAAAAAGCTGCCGAATGTAGCAATGAGTCTCATCCTTCACCGCCGAACTCACACCGACCGATACGATCATTGGAGAATATAAACCACCGAATAGTTATAGAAACTGGGACAGGGGTACCGGTTGCCCGATAGGGACCAGAACCGCAAACTCTTGAACATACCGCAGGAATAATAGGGCTGTCGCCGTTGCCGGACCGCAGTCAGCGCAACAGGGAGAGCTTTGCGTTGGGGCTCTTTAGTAATAGGACAATGATGCTGACATTCAGCCTTGGGGCTGCACAGGAAGACAAAGCTGCACAGCCCAGATATTCTATTCTATTCTACGATGACCAATCCGCTCCGATTATGTGTCGATATTCGAGATTTTCCAACCCGAAACCACCTTGCTCTGAAAAACCTGTGACGGATCGTATTTCTTCGAAACTTTGCGAATGAAGTCAACGTTTTGCTGACCGTAGCTCTTGAGCGGGTTCTGCGTCTCATCCACGTAATTCAGATACTCCCAGGCGACAACGAGACCTAGTGATTTAGCATATGCGTCCAAGGTAGAGGAGAACGTTGTGAGCTTCTCCCGCATGATCTTTTGTTGCTCAATCGTCTCTGTGGATCCAGTGATCAACCACAACAACGAATTTTCCTTGACTTTATCGAGCCCCAGTACATTGCCTCCGCGTTGGATCGAGTGTTCCGTGAAAAGGGTGGGAACGGGCTGAAATAGACATTGGGTTGTGTAATTTCCTGCTGGCATCTCACGTTTAAGTTCTTCAACCAGCTCGTCATGGAGCAAACCCGCCTTTTTGATGACCCTTACATCGTTTTTGAATGTGAGTGAAAACCAGACTTGCCTGAGATTATTGGTTAGAGTTTTCTCGGTCAAAAAAGAGGTGAATGTTCAACTTACTGCTCATCACTTGGGAGCAGGTAACTGTTTGCCATGTTTGCCATGGTTCTCGTCTTGACGTCGTCCATGACGACTGGAATCCTCAAAATCTGCTCAAATGCTGGTGCATTGATAACCCCATTGGTATCGACTACCACGTGAGCAACCAGAGCGTCCGATGAGGAGCTGGGGTTGAAGGTGTAGTTGATAATGAATGCATCTTCTGGGTTCTTCTTATTGTTGTTCGTAAAATCGACCATAGCTTGGGCAAGTTCGTCTCCTTTGCCTCTGACCGCGGCGCGTATACCACCCCAGATATCATTTGCGGGAAAGGTATACATATCAAAGCGGGTCACGATGCCAAAGTTTCCAGATCCCCCCTTGAGAGCCTTGAAGAGGTCGGAGTGCGACTTAGGGTTCGCGTTCACAATTGACCCATCGGCAAGAACGACCTCAAAGTTGGCTACATTATCTGTAGCCCAACCATAGAGACCGGCATAGTACGAATTCCCACCTCCAGTCAGGAAGCCGCCTATGCCCACGTTACCATCACGGCCACCAGGGACGCAGACGCCATATTCGAGAAGCTCTTCGTAGACGTCGCCCCATCGCGGTCCCGGTTGAATTGAGGCAAGCTTAGATTGGGGACTGTACGTTACAGTAGTCATCCGGCCCAAGTCTATGGTGACTCCATTGTGAATGTCATTGGAACCCGTCCACTGAGTGTGGCCACCACTGCGAAGAGCGATTAAGGTCTTCGCCTTGGCAAGCACCTTGACTACGCGCGAGACGTCTTCGGTGCTACGGGGTTGGACGATGCAGCTGGGGTGCAATGGGTTATTGGCCGCCCAGTAAGAAGATTCGCGGTCCACGTAAGCGGCAGACCCGCGTAGTAAGACCAGGTCTTGTAATCCTGCGGTAAATAGTTGATCGCACTGGAGGGCTTCGTCAGTATCCATGAGCAAGACGTTAGATTAGCAGGAGAGGATAAGAGGAGAGTGACGAACGCCGCTGCGTGTGCTTGCGCCCCATGCACTTGCGCTATATAAGAAGGGCAAGAGTAACCTAGTAAGGCTGCTACACAACAACATATTGAATTTCCAAGACCCGAAGTTGGTGGTGTGTGACTGTGACGGTCTCAGGAAACGCACTCGAATGACTGCATGTACCGTTCGGCTATATCTCAGTCATGCATTGCGCGGTACCCCTGCCGAGAGGCCGAATTTTGTGGCCAGATCCATGACCCGTGTTATCTACGAGCGTGGCGATTGGACTCAGTGATCAAACGCCGCACGAGCGCGGGTCGACTTGCATCATCAGGTCAGATCCTTCCCTCGTAACGCCACATTGGCGCATACCAAACCTTGTGTACGCCCATCACAATCTGTGTCTTAGCGGAAATGCGCCCTATAACACCAATATCATATATCAACCTGCGCGCGCTTGCCTAACCACCAGAGCGGACAAAAACATATCGAGCTAATCAATACTGGCTTACATGGGAAATAGATACCGGTGGATAGCATAAGCATCAGCGACCTCTATGTAGAGAGCTGCATAGGCTAAATTAAACCTTGTAAGCACAGACTGTCCAATTAGCAAACTAACGGCATCCCAAGTCGCGTCTTTACTGCCTAGGTAACCATGTTGATCAATCTGGTAGGTGACTGTATAAGGAGCTGTTCCTCGGAAATAAGCTTACGCCCCAGCCCAGGAATGGGCGCACAGCGCCGATATTACGTCTGCTGGGTACCTTGGCTTTTCTCGGGCGATAGTATATGCCGCGGCTACCGATCGACTACCGCATGCGACTGTTCTTTGTATGCAAAAGATTACAGATCGGTTCGACTACCCCTGCCACCCTGTAAGCCACGAACCGTTCAGATGGGTGGCACGGGAACTTAACGACAGTAAGCGGGAGCGGCCCGCCAACCAGTGGACTTGTCTCCGAACAGAACCCTGAAGAGCAAATGAGACGGACAACGTAAAGGATGGATGAGTAAGGTAGCGAAAGCTGCTCTCTTGGGATGCCTTTATAGGGTTAGTGCGCCTCTTCCGCCCGTCAGGGAGCACAAGCGACATCCAGCAACAGTCTTGTCAGACATATCTCCGTTCTGTTCTCCACTTTCTCACCTCCTCAGACTAGATGCCTTCACTAGCGTCAGTATGGAGCTGTCTATGACCAAAGGCGTCCTCACCATCATGCCTGCACCCGAGGGCTACGATGTTGACTTCGATAATCCCAAGAGGAACGGGAACATCACCTGCTACTGCATCACAGGCGTGGGCGGTTTTCTCGCTCTCCTGTTCCTAGGTCAGCGGTTGTATGTGAAGGGTGTGCTGCGCAAACGATTGACAGTCGACGATTGTGAGTATCTATGTCTCTCTCCTTCCTATCGACAGCTGCTGAAACATCAACCAGATATCCTCATTGTGGCATGGGTGAGATGATTCCCAATCCTGAGCCCATGGATTGTTCCATCCCTTTTCTTACAGTGCACGTAGGTCTTCTCCATCGCTATTCAGGCTCTCATAGTCCGTGAGTGATCTGCTCTCATCCCAAGAAGAATGTTGGACTGAAATTGCAGGGGCTTTTGTGCGCAAATACATCGGAGTCCATGCATGGGAGATGCCCTTCACCAAGTTCCAAGAGAACTATTTTGTACGTGCCGTCGGGGGGAGATTGTCGTGGCCGTTGCTAATTTTCATGCTAGTACGGCGTGTACATACACACGATCGTATACGCCCCGCCAACCGCTCTCGCAAAACTTGTGCTCTTGATGTTCTACACTCAGTTGCAAAGCCAGATGAAGTGGTTCCAATGGGCTACGTACGCCACCATGTTCATCAGCCTTGGCGCAAGCACCGGCATCTTCTTCGCCTCCATATTCGCATGCAGTCCAATCGCAATGGGCTGGGATCTTACCATTACCAATGGTACATGCATCAATCGCCCAGCCTTGTATGAAGCCACCGCAGCTTTTGGGGTGATTGTCGATTGTCTTATCATCGCGATCCCCATTCCAATGGTCATTCGTCTCCAGATGTCGCGGAGCAAGAAGATCGGACTGGTTCTGATGTTCGTTCTGGGATCTGTGTACGTCCCATTCTTCTCGTCTGTCCTCGCACTGTTTTGCTACGGCTACGCTAACGTGGGTCGTACTCATCTAGAACGGTAATCACCTCGATCGTCCGCCTAGCGTTGCTCGTCACCGAAATCGAACAGGTAGACTCTACCTGGGTTGCAGGGCCTATCAACTACTGGGTATCAATCGAGGCGAATCTTTTGATCATCTGCGCCTCTCTGCCGACCGTTCGCCAGTTTGTACGGACCGTTGCACCAGGACTCCTGTCCAGCATCCAGGACTCCAATTACTACTCCAAAGGCTCAAGGGGCGATATCGTGACCATTGGTGGTGGTGGTGGATCTCGCGGCAATAGAAGCTCAAGAAGGAGGGGACCATACGACTCTGATATCATGATGGAAACACTAGTGGATGCTAGCAGTTCGCCACAGGGGCATGAGAATGAGGATGGGACCTTGCGCAGCAGTGCTGATGGAGACAGTCATAGAGCGGTGCCTCACGGTGGTATTATGAAGACGCAAACAGCAGAAGTCACGTATACTGTAGATGGAACAAAGGCCGTGGAGTCGAATACAGGAAGAGGCTTCGTCTAGTTTCAAAAGTTAATCGAATATTATTCCATGCACATATGGATATCCTCGCGGGATCGTGAGGTAAATCCCAATAGCTTACATGATCGAGCCATATTGGCAATTGTTCAAGGCATTTCGGTACCCTTCCAGAACTGGAAGGATTTGGCCAGTGGTACTTCGAGCTTGCGGCAGATGGAGAGAGAGCCCTTTTGAACAGATTCAATCTCTCTGTATTCGACCGGGCCAGTCCCAGAATGCGCTTGCGATCAAAGACGCTGTGGGCTCGATGCCTTCCATGCTAACGTCAACCCAATATGGCCAATCTTTAGACATAACTTGACAACCACTTCGGCAAATAAAGTTGAGATGCATACCGAGGTCATCTGTATGAGGAATGTATTACGAAGATCGCAATCTAGGTATTACGTTGATGCAGGTTCAGCCACAAATCGTCGTCATAGTACCTAGGGGATTGGTGTATGTGTTGGTGGGGCTTGGCAATGACCCCCAGTCGTTCCGCAGCTTGTTATGGCCCACCAGACCGCAGCCTCGTCGGTAGCCTGGTTTGGTAGGAAAACCGGTCAACGCAACTTTCGCCTCATGCAGGTCAATATAAATCCGTACACATTATTTGACCATTTGTATCTAAAAGCTAGCGACCTTTCGCCTTTCAAGTGCTTTCTCGACTCTGGCTCCATGTCAGAGGCAGTTCCGCTGCCTTATTTTTACCATTGTTGCAGTTACTTGGCGATTTTGAATATGAAGAACGAGGACATCGACGTTCACACTATATGATGAGTACTCCTCTCGCTCGCGGCTCCGGTCCTGCATCCTCTGATCTTAATAGAGTAGGACATACTTTGCGCAGCATGTTCATATATCACTACCTAAACCTTTATTTAATAGTCCCTCTACCCTATTTTGTATTCCTCTAAAAGGATAAGTTACCAGGGCGTCGGGTTTAGTAGTATTGTGTAACCATTTCGAAGGATGCTGTATGACGATCGGTGCGAAAATCCTCGGTGAAAAAAAAAGGCGCGAACTGCCACCTATATAAACTGCTCGCTAACATACTTGTGCATCCAACGCGCATCCAGCCGCAGTGTCGGATATCTCGCAAAGAACATGGACTCAATCAACCATGCACCTCTCGACCATGCAAAGCAATCAATTCGCCTTCTGCGGCTCCAAATCGAGGATGACAACCCGGACATGATCCAATGTGTAATACGGAACACGACAATCAATGCTAGGTATTCTTGCCTTTCTTATCGCTGGGGAGACGACACTCCTAGAAATCGGATCTTGGTCAATGGAAAAGAGGTATTGGTGCGGAAGAACCTATTCAACTTCTTGAAGATTGCAGCGAAATTCGAATGGCAACAGAAAGTACAACGCATTTGTGATAAACAAGAGCACTATTCTTCTCAGGAATGGTGGTTTTGGATAGACGCATTATGCATTGACCAAAACAATTATGCCGAGAGAAATCATCAAGTGCAGCAGATGGGAAAAATCTTCGCGGGCGCAGTGCAAGTTTTCATGTGGCTGGGTGAAACTGAGAACAGATGTTTGCTCACAGAAAGCACATCTTTGTTACAGAAAGACACATACCTTGTCAAAGATTTACTTGAAAACGAGTATTGGCGCCGTGCTTGGGTCACTCAAGAGATCGTACTGGCACGACATGCAATTCTGCTCGCCAACGAAGAAGCAGTGGAGTTGAAAGCCTTCGCATCCAACGTGATGGACATACTGTCGAGCCGAGGGATCATGACGGAGATCACGCGAGAACGGTTCTGGACGGAACATAGCCCCTTCATTCAATTCACAACCGACTTCAGCACCATCAGAGGCACTTCACTCGTTCAACTCCTAGCGCGTTTCAAAAATCGAAAATGTAGCCTCGCACGCGACCGCATCTTCTCCTTGCTGTCCATATGTGGGCATGATACAGGCGTCAAAGCTGATTATAGACTTCCAGGAGAAGAGATCATCTTCCAAACACTTGAGAGTAGCAAAGAACAATTGTGCCTATGCTCGGCTGCTACCGTGGCGCGGGCTCTGGAACTTGAAGATGAGATCCGCTTGCGCAAAAATTTCCTGGGATGCGGACCGTCCTTGAGACCATACATCGAGATGGACGTCCATGCTCAGCTGATCTTACCCAATTCTTGGTGCGTTTTGTACTCCAACGAGCATGAGTACCCACGCACCTATCTTGGAGAAGGACCTGGTACTGTATTCAATGTATGGAAAACATGTCCGATGGGGAAGAATGTGCGTCTATATTGGCGCCAACCTTCAAGCCCACGCGAAAGGCAATTCGTTAGGTCAGAACCATTCGCTGCGTGCGATAGCCATCTAATCACGAGAGTATGCCAATACGGCGAAGGCTTCTCCGTCACCAGGAAGTCTGGAACGCAATGCAACTCACGCATGTCAGCACAAGGGGTTTGTTCAGCCCAATCGAGACTTTCTACCGGTGCAGATAACCTGAACACGGTGCGTTGGAACTTTGACCACAGTCAAAACCTGGACCTGCACGGAGGGATCATGAGATCCTACGGCATGGAGCAGGAGCATCAGGTATACCCAGACGACTATATCGACACGCTGGACGTATACACAATACGCATGAGCTTTGCAGTGCTAGCGAAGATAATGATAGGAAATGTGACGTGGTACAACGCTCATTGCGAGTTCAAGAGAGAAATCTGTAATAAGGGCAGTTTCGAATATGCTAGAATAGGATATGAACACGGCGCCAATCCATGATAATCACAGAGACTGAACGGTTACATCGCAAGCGCATACCCAGACTGCAATGTTGAAGTATGGGGCCCCGACATGCTATTCTACCCATTCAGCCAAGTGCATTGCCGAAACTGGATGTAGCCCTCTCGAGCGCCGGCGCCGGAAGCGGACCTGTAACCCGCATCGATCTTTCCACAGGCCACGAGGAAGGTATCATGGCCTGCTGTGTCTCGACAACGCTCCTGTCAGAATTCTGTTGCCGATACTCGCAGCATTTGCCCACACTGGTTGTTCCGAAGCCAGCTGTCTAGCCATTATGGGTTCCAATACGGCCTTCCTCTGGGGAGTTCACTCGAACAGGGATAATTTTTGAAGTTAACTAGTGAACCTTCCAGTTTCCCGCCAATATTGTATGAAAATAATGGAAAAAAAGGCGAGAGAGTGAAACCCTTGCTTAGCTGCAGTTCGCCGGCGCGAGACAGATTCGGATTCGACGAAGGAGTGGCGACGAGATAGAGAAACTGTGAAAAGCACGAGGGTATGTTCTCATTCCATCATCATCATACTGCGTTGGACCTAATATACAAAATTGCACCCATGATACGGCGGCCTTAGCAGTGGGTTGTTTGTTCCTTCCAAGGTTTGATCATGCACGTAACCACCGCCGCGTAGCATAACAAACACATGCTCTTAAGACTTAGAACTGGTGTATTTCGACAGATCTCTCAAACTTGAAAATCAACCTGATCACTAGCATGGCTCCCTTAACAAACCGCGCGCTCCGCTCAACGAATTGGCGTATACGGGACACCCCAGACATGGGCGATGGACAGACAAGCCCGAAGCCTTCACAACTGCAATATACCCGACAGAGTATGGACTATTGCAAGACAATGGGCCGTGAGCGTGTTCTACAACATGATGAATCTGCTTCACGCCTACCCGCAAGCCCAACGCGTGTACATGTGGGTAGCCTTCCATACATAGCGCAGAGAGCCGATGTAGCAGGATTGTTCCAAGGTGCTGGTCTTGACGTGTACATTTTTCTCAAAAGCACTTAGCAGAGGTAGCCATCACTGACAATAAAACCGCAGAGTTAACATCGACATGGCCATCGATCGCTTCACCAATCGTAACCCTGGGTACTGCTTCGTTGACCTCGCCAGCCCCGAAGAAGCCACCAAAGCTCTCGAAGTCCTTACTGGGACCACGGTCCTTACTCGCCCAGTACATGTCAAGCCTTGCGTGCAGAAACATAGCGATCGAAGGACAGCCACGCAGCTACAGCTTACACGTTGGGGAACGTCCACGTTCTCCCCAGTCGAGCACGACACGACATCCCTACTTCTTCCGATCCATAGGCGGCGCCGCCTTATCGTGAGCGGAATGCCCAAGCCGGCCAACCAACACACCTCTGATGCTGAGCTTCGCGAATTGTTCAGAGGGTTCGCCGTTGAAGCTGTTTCAAAGGTGAAGTGGCCACGAGAAGATGTGCGCGGAACCAACAAAGACGTACAGCACGCTTTTGTTGACCTGGAGAGTGCGGAGGAAGCAGAGCGAGCTATGCAGCAGCTGAATGGTGCGGAGTGTTGGGGAGGCAAGGTGCGTTTAGGAGTCGCACAGCGAGCCGACGGCAAAGGCCTGGAGAGGACACATTGGAGGGAGGAACAAGATGACTTAGACCCAAGTGTATGAGCCGTGGCGCGAGTATATCTAGACGGAAATTCACAGAGGCTCCCATCCTGGCAAGGGCGTAACCGGAAAACTATCCAGAGCAGAGCTATTGAAACCATAGAATAAATCATCTAGAGACATCATGCCCTCAGCCTGCGGTTGAATCTGTCCCGGGGGTCCCCAGTTCGTAGTGTAGTCGTACGGTAATGCGCCGGTATTGTTTTGCTGAGTGGAAGACGTCATGTCGGGCGCAAGTGCAGAGCTGTCTAATTGCGTCGTCGTATCAACAGGGCCAGCTAGTGTCGCTCGGGTTGCTTGCTGACTTTCGGCTTCACGAACGAAGCTCTGTATAATGCTATCGATGTCAAGACCTTGCAGGCCAGGCTCCTGACTTAATGACCCTTTTTCGGTCGCAGCCATATGATCAGGATGTTCTCCGTCAGCCCCATCTTTGTCAATATGGATTTGACTGGTGTTAGGCACGGTTACACCGAGTCTCTTCATGAGATTCTGTACCAGCGCATTGGCACGTCGTACCGCTGAGTTGGTCTGCTGGTTCTCATTGAACACGGCCAGGCAAGTCCCTAGACTGTTATGCGCGTCCGATCCAGCAGGCCTCTTTGCTGCAATACGCACATAGATTGTTGCGGCCATATACGTTGCGTAGGAGATGAGATAAGGTGCCCTTCTCACACTGAAGGCCTTGTCGTATGCTCGTACTAGTTGCACAATGGCATTAGCAGCGGTCGCACATGCCTTGAGAGACTTTGCAGAGATGTTACGGTATGCGTGATAATGATGGCCATCCGTAATGAAAGGATGGTGTAGAAGAATCACGAGTACATGGTACAGAGCTCTATTGGAAATTAGATAGAATGCCACGCGAGGATGCCAGGATCACTTACTGTAGGTTCAGTACATGCGGGGGAGGGGTTATTGCTGCTTTCTGCGAAGTTGCAGAAAGATGTCCCGGAAGAGCATCGTACCACTTTGCAAGTCTTGCATTGATCGTTTCTAGCTTAACCGAAAGCTCTCCAGGGGTATTTTGAAAGCTTCTCTCGGTGTATATGGTGCTTAGTATATCACTAAGGATCACCGACAACTCGCAGAGATATCGAAATGTAGAGACGGTATACGATGGAGAACCTGGATAAGCCACGCTTGGTTGAGTGGAGTATGCAAGAGGTGTCCAGGGCTCGAATTCCTCGAAAGTGTCGAGGAACTTGATAGGTACTAAAGTATCGGATTCTTTGATAGTAACAGGTCGGCCCTGATACAAGCTCTGGATTTTGTCGACCACTTCTCGAATGTTAGTGTCAAGTCATGTGTCATGGCCAGTCGACCTACCAAAGGCAGCCCAAAAGACACGCCTTCGAATCTCGGAATCCTCATCCGAGAATTTACGATGGCTAGTGAGCTTTGGCGACTCAACATGCATGCCTAGATCTACGATCATACGAAAAGCTAAGCCGGCATACAGCCATGCAGCACTGCGCTCGTCGCCAAGCGCAAAGAGTGAATTAGTCATGATCAACAAAGCCTGGATCGTTGTTATGTCACTTTTGTCGAGCGCTCCACCCAATAGCTCCCGAACTCTTTCACGAAACCGCCAACCCGCGGTACGAACATTATCGCGTTCTCGTCTCAGCTCGTGCCGTGGACTGAATTTTGCTGCACTAAAGTATATGGCGTTCAGAAGTAATTTTGAGAAGTATGGGCCATTGCAAGCCATGTCCCGCATGAAAGCTGGACGATACGTAATGAGGAACGTATGGTGTTGGCGATTCCAATGCAGAGACAACAAGTGAAGGCCAAGTTCTGGCTCTACGCCGTCAAAGTCAAGCTTCCCCAGACGAGCATTGACTTGTTCAAACTGGCGCTGGCGTGCCGCTTCTGCGACGAGACCCTTTTCAGTCCATTCCTCGGATTGTTTCGTAACGGGAGAGTTCTCTTCGGACGCTGTCATGCTTGCTTCCGGAGTTGTTGCCGCGGGAGAGGTGTACTCGACCGGCTCCTCCCGACGAACATTTCGTATACGGAGACCACTATCGATTGGCGCATAATGGCACGTCTTTCCGTGCATCTTGCAATTCATGCATGTCGGTCGTTCTGTGCTGCATTTGATCTGTGGAAGTTAGGCTGGGCAGATGTCTGGGTCACGTGCAACACGGCTGCCCGCGGGTCGGGTATGGCGAACCTTTCTTCGACGACAGAAGGTACAGGCCTCGGGCGCTCGTTTCCATTTGCGCCCTGCTCTCGGACGCATGTCCTCGCGACTTTCCATGATGTCTCAACGTCTGTGGAGATGGGTTTAGGTGGTTGTGGAGTAGTCTGGGGGTTGGGGACGGTGAGCAGAGCTTGGTGAGGACGCTTGCCGCGGCAAGCCAAGCCGCGGGAGCGACCGAATCTGACCTCAACCTCAACATCGACTCCGTAGTGGTAGTCTCAACATCCATTCTCCAAGTCCGCACCTTGCTTTAAAGCAGTTCGTGGCCATCATGTCCATCAATCATCGCCCAAAGAACCTACGCCATAAGCATCATGGAGATGTCTTCGCCCACTGTTGTCCAGCTCCCGTTTTCGACCTTCATCAGCTTCAGCCGGCCGCAAAAGCCTCGCCGACATGAGGCTGCTGTTCCGAAAGCGAAGCAAGTATCTGTTGGCGTCACAATGGCTTCTGCCGCCATCGCAGGAGCCGTCGAGTCAGCAGCAACCTATCCCTTTGAAATTGCGAAAACACGCGTGCAGCTACACTGTCCCAAGCGCCCGAAAGAACCCATTCTCAGTTATCACGAGTGTCGTGAAGAATGAAGGCTTCGGCGCACTATATACGGGTTCATCAAGCATGGTTATCGGCACTGCATTCAAAGCCAGCGTTCGGCTCTTGACCTTCTACCGTCTTCGCAACTATCTTTCCGACGAAAAGGGTGCTCTGTCACCAGTCCACGGAGTGTTAGCTGGAGTGCTAGCTGGTACAGCAGAAAGTATCTTCGCCGTCACACCGACCGAGCGGATGAAGACCTTGCTCATCGAGGACGCAAAGAACACGAACAAGCTTTACCGCTCAGAATATCAAGCCTTCAAACTCATGATTCGGATGCACGGCCTATCAAGTCTATATCACGGGCTACTTTCGACAACATTGAAGCAAGCCTCGACTTCTGGAATCAAGATGGGTTTCTATAATGTAGAGAAAGAGATGGCGCGGCGGAATGGCCTCCAACAGAGTAGCCCATTGACCTTCGCCATGGGAGCGCTGGCAGGTACTGTCACAGTGTATCTGACACAGCCTTTCGATACTATCAAGACAAGGGCTCAAAGTGCACACGGAGAAAACATGCGCGAGGCGTGTCGAAGCATAATGCATGAGCATGGCATGCGCGGATTCTGGAGCGGAAGCACATCACGCTTAGGTAGATTAGTGTTCAGTACCGGCATAGTGTACACAGTATTCGAGCAGGTGACTAGTCTAATGACAATGACCAAAGGTCATAATAAAAGCTTTTGCAGGTGAACCATCGCTCCTCATCGTCATCGTAAACTCAAGATGCTCGTTCCGCATTCAGTCACCAAACCATCGGTACTCGCAAGCAGGACGGCACTGAGAGCGATTGTACCCAATTTCTCTTTCCTTCTTCATTCCAAGGTATCCATAATCTCGGGTAGCAGTTGTTTTTGTAAGAGCCAGGTGGATGGACTATCCACAGCATCTCCTCGAAATGCTTCAAAGTAATCGCATCAATGAGCGTTGGTTCTGATTTATGTGCTCAGTCGCCTTGCCTCTTCATTTTGCGCTTGATGGCAAACTGCAAGTATTTGGCTGCGTATCCACAATAACTATAGACGCGCACATCCACTTCCTTTGCACTAATCATTATTTCTGAGACCCCCAGCAGCCGCATAATACGATAGGCGAGCTTTTTTAGAGACAATGCGTCTTGGTAGTCGTGCGAGTGACGGCTGCAACCAGCACGACATCCCTCAAAACCATTAGTCAGTCGAAGATTTATCGTAAGCTTGTCGAGGAACGGGAAGCACTTCTGCCATTGCGTCGTGCGAAATGTCAGGGGGCAAGGTCCTCCACAGCTACAAGAGTAGGAAAAGAGTGGTCCTCGAGGTTCTGAACGCCATTCTGATATTAACGCATCCCGTGTCGGGCGTAAGAGATAGCGCCAGTTGTCCGCCCGACACCGAATGGCCTGACGCGTACGAGGTCCCCAACCCACTGTAAATTCTGCCTGAAGGCTACGGACGAGGTGGCCATTCCGTGGCTCAGGGTATGTGAGAACTGTGTGCCCCCTTACACCGGTCTCTACCCGGTCAAAGATCCAGGTCGGCGCAACAACGAACGTGTTCTTCTTGTACCAGATTTCCTGGCTCAATTGTCTGAACTCCTTGTTCACGAAGCCATAGCTGAGCTGTCCCAGCTGGTATTTCGCACCTGTCACACTCGGATGGCGTATAGGATCTTCCAGAATCTGCGTTGTCGCACACAATCAGTGAATGTCTTCCAAAAAGTGAACGCATCGATAGTGCTGTATCTACTTACAAGGCCCAAGTGCGAGCAAACCAGCAGCTTGAGCTCGGTCGGCAGCTTGTTCCAATGACATGCATGGGATGGCGGGCCCGCGTCGGAGATATCGATGAGGTCCAAGGTGGCTAGACTTTGATCAATTTCATCCAGCCCATTTGTCGTCCTCATTGATTGAGATATGATCTTCAGTTCTGGTGTGTTGCTCCTTCCTCGCGTTTTCTTGTACTTCTTTTTCACATTGGCGGACACCTTTGCTGCGAATGTCGGCTGCCGTTCTTTGCTAAAAGCTGCACCCATATTAGCAGAGACTCCACGGTTAGAAACTGCGACGGAATGCTCGCGAAGGTGTGTGAGTGCTTCGCGTGTTACGTGCTGGGCAAAGTAAGGCTACACGATCTCGTTTGGGAAGGCGCGCTAGTGCAAACGCTAACCATTCTCGTACTAATGGTGAGAGCCAACACCGATGATTTGAATGTGAAGACTGTCGGTCTAAAGTGTGCGTGAGCGGATGTATATGAATCCATCCCAAGCCACTAATAGATAGTTTGATTGTCAGAGAAGTCGTTCAGAGATTTAGTACCATGTGTTAATTAAGGGTGAGTAGTGCAGCACCCAAACACGCAACGTACCTAGGTGGTGTCTATCGTCAAGCACCGGCTCTGTAAAAAGAAGACCAAAAACCTCCGAAGAAATGTACCTATGATGGCTTTTAGTAGGCTTTATTCGCGCCATTGACTACAAGGATGGCAACTTAACGTCTATCAAATTCTTGAAGTAATTGCACGAGGTCTCAACAAGCCGACCTATAAAATTTTAGATGGCATTGCAGCCTTCAGGTCAAATTCGTATTTGAGATCTTGGACCCGGGCAAAAGAATTTAGTATCCACCCTAGGCATGCTCTCAAAATCACTAGAAGTCAGGACTGGGGGCAGAGCGACGAGTGCGATCTGAGCTAGGTGAGTGTTCGGTCCTCGAACCACCCCCAAGAGCCCCAGTGAAGCTTTCCGGCGTGGGTCTTGATGATTGCTGAAGGCAAATGTGCATTGACGTATCGATGAGCATCTCAGCTACGCAAGATTCTAATGCGTGAAAAGATTTCTGGAACCACTCACATAAAAACCAGTACATGTAGAGCTCTTGATTGTCGACCATCTCAATTGAGCAAGTAGGAGCGAATATCATGTTCTGTTCTATATTGTTGTCATTCCGCAATCATGCAGGTGTAAAAGATACCTTTTACGAACAGTGAAGCAACAATCTACGACAGAGCCTGCTATAGGACGTAAGAGTTGCTAGAATAAAGCGAACCCCACTAAGATGTCGCATAACCTTGCACTTGAAACGAACTTGAGTCGCTTAAATCGCTACTTTGGCAGATCCGGTGCCTGCAGTGCAGACGAAGACGCTCGGATGTAAGATTATTGCTGCACAATCTTAAATACTCCCTGATCGAGGCTTACCATGATTAGTTGAATGTTCCAGGGCACCAGTTTGTAGTTATGAGAGGAGCTTACCACCATTTTTGTCCAGTGGGACGCACCACGGAGGAGGTGCCTTAGATTGATGTCCAATCAAGTTTTCCCCATTTTTCCGAATTTATACTGTGACGCGCAAAACGCACCAGCAAAAGAGAACTCTATCACTGATACGCGATAGATAGTCTATATACCAGAGAAGCCTATTTTCTCACAAAAACCTTCAAGTTTCGTTGCTGAAGAACAGTAGCAAGATATCCCACGAGGAGTACTTAGGTGCCTCATCATTTAGAGCTGTAATGCTTGAAGGACCTAAGCAACTGTGGGCCTGCAGGTAAGCTTGCATTGAGAAACACTGTCATGGGTTAAGTCGTGCACGTCTTGATTGGGGTACTGTGAGTCTGCGGTGGACCCTTCGTAAGCTTCTCAATGGGGTTATACGAGCCTCTCTCACTTCGACCGCGTTATTTCCGAACAAATCTTCCAACTGGAACATCAGGCGGGCGATATTGTCGGCCATCGGCGTATGTTACCCGACATTTCAAGCATCGACAAGTGTTTCGGTTCTCGCTCTTCGCTCAGACTAAGCGAATCTGATCGGCACGTCTTTTGCGCATCTCTACTCCGGTCCTCCTCGGAGGTCCAATCGAAACTAAGCTTGCGAGCACTCACCATCCAGCAAACTAAACTCTCCGGCAAGACCAGTACCTCTATTTGAACCCTACCTGCCTAGAACGTATCTCGGCCGGCAATCGCGTAGTGAACAAACGGCAAAGTTTCAGGACGATCTCCACCAAGTGCAAGTACTTCTGTACCAATATTTTCTCGTAGATCTAGCTTGCAGTGTTCATACGAGATCGCATTTTTCTTATTGTTCCGCGCGAAATTAGAGCAATCAGAATCTGGGGGCTGTGCAGAGCGCGAAGTGCTTCCTATCTGCAACTTGGATCGGCCCTTCAACAACTATTGTCACTCCACCAAGGTCCACTTGATGTGGCCAACTGGGCATGCCAGTCCTATGCGTCGCACACTATTGCCTCTCCGTGCAATGGGACTTGCGCTTGTGTAAGAGCACCTGGGCACGGAAGACGACCCATATATATTGCACATCGACGATGGTAAGCGCTATTTTACTGTAGGTGCCAATAGCCATCCAATCGCTCATAAGACCTAGGTCTCCCGATTACTAGATTTGGACCCCAAGGTCACGTGCTTGCCGATCTTGGATTCAGCTTACTCGGATGAGTGCGAGCGCGCGAAGCGCAAAGTAGTCTGAAACAGCAAAAATTACCTAGGAACCGGCGAATAACTCTTCTTCCTCTAGCCGCATTAACTCTTCAGCCTGGTGCGTGTAATACGATGACGTTTTTACCAGAGGCACTTGGGCATGCATGTACACGTTTCAGTCTTAGTGTACGCACCTAATCTAGTTACGTGGGCTCGAAGGGTCCCAAAGAATCGAAGAATTTGGATGCGGGCAGAATAGAACTCAGTACTTTAGGGTTGCGGGTACACCGTAAGGTCGGCCCGGAGGCGGACCCCGGAAGCGGCCATATGGTTTAGTACTCCACAATCTTGTATGGAGGGTGAAGGTCTGCATTCGAATCGGCACATCATAACATCTAAACAACACACAACTACGTAATACATCGTAAATGCGCTTTTATGTGAAATGATGATAACCAAACTCTTTATGGTACTTCTGGGTAACGCAAAACCTCGTCCATTTAGCAGCGAAAAGCCGTGTCCAGCAGATGAAAGTTTGCACAGCCTTAAGTGGTGAGCGTATAAATGCGTAGTGCAAAGGGACGTGAGCAGGCAAATGACCATGGTTCATGGACCACCACTTGGGTAACCTTGCTGGAGGACCTGAGCTGGAGATCGACAGTAGTCGAAGGTCACAGCCACGAATGCATGACACAGAATGCATTTTGCTGAAGCATCCTATGCTCGATCCCTTAATATCAGGGCCGCAGTCTGACGACGTACTGGTGTATGTGACCTGCTCCGGTAAGTCCGTAGTGATCGAAGTGGAGTTAGGATGACATGATCCCAGTGATATAGTGAGGGACCCATCGTAGGAACACTTCAGTATAGGATCGACAAGGTCAGAGACAAGCCAGGCAGTGTCTAGGAATAGGAGGAGGATGATAAGCGGTAGCCAGGGGGAAAGAGGAGAAGGGCTGACCGAAACATGCGAAAACCCAGCAAAGGATGGCCAGGAAAAGTATAAGAACACCTCCCTCTCCCCGACAGAACCTTCATCGCACTCACTCCCAAGCCTTTACTTCTCAATCCCACACACTTCAATCAATCGTCATCACTGCAAACCAGTCTTCAACCACAATCACAATGTGATTTTCCCCAGTCCCATAGCAATTGGTGAACGCGAGACTGATCCAAGAGCTCCACAGGAAGTTCGCCATTGTCGCTGTTATCTTCGCCACTCTAGGTGCTGCTGCTCCCGCCGTTCCTGAATATTTTCAGCTGGAGAAGCGCGTACGTTCACTGCTTTGCAACGAAATCATCATGAACTGACCACCATCTAAGTGCCAAGGTGATGGCGACTACTGTGACTCAGCAGCTATCAGGTGCTGTGCTGGCGTCTGGTGTAGGTTGTCCCTTTCTCGAGACTGCGAGAATGCTAAATACCGCAGGCTGCCCATTTGGCGATGCTGGAATTCACCACTGCGCCGTGGATAAGACCGATGGCTGCTTTTAAGCACTGAAGCGAGCAACGGGCGTAGCAAGCGCGCTGAAATCCTGGCGTGGGCTTTATGCTAGCCAAGATGGACATGTTAGTGGAGTAGTCTCAACAGGTAGCCCATGATGGCCTGTGGGCCGTACAGTTGCCGAACACTGTGCGCACTCGTGCGACGTGTTATTGTGCGACTTGTCCTGGGTTTCTTTATCTCAGCCTTTAGTCACTCTTTTAGCAGAATACAAACAAATCAATCTCCAATTGTTGCAATTGGATTATTTTCACAACCCCAAAAATGTGCGTGTTTGCAGAATCCAACGCGTCCCCTTATAGCTTTTGGGCTGTGGTGTAAGAGTGATAATACCCATGGTAATTGACTGTAGCCCTAACGTTTCTTCAAAACAGGCGTGATGTCTTCGAAATGATATTATTCTCTTCCTCTCCGCAGCGCTACGGTGACGTCGCTCAAATTACTCAGTTTATACTTTCTCTGCTCCTGAATTCACGTATTAATGCATTCAGGCTCATTTATTACCAACGTACGTGTCTGCAATGCCCCTTGCAATTGAAGCTGGAATATGATTAAATCGATTGTTGTATAAGAGGCTGAATAACTTAAAAGGCTACACCTGTAAATTGCAACTGAGTCGTGCCACTGACTTTGAATTCTACTCGAATTGTCATCATTATGCATAGCCTGAACTAAATCTCTAAGGTTGGTGATGGTTTCAAAAATTCGTAATCACCTCATTCTCAAGGTCCGAAGTTGTGATATGTCACTGACTATAGACCGTCAAAGTCACGGATGAAGGTAGGCTTCGATGACTCAACCAGCAATGACCCGTCCGATTTTCGTCTGTCCGAAACCCCGAGGACCCAATCCCTCACGTGACCATAAGCGGCAGAGAGTCGGGCCGAAAGCGATCGTCATTGTCAGCCTGGCTGGTACTTACAATGTCAACTGGTACGACCCGCACCATTTATCTTTGAATCATATATCATCCTTCTTCGGTGTACTTTCCGGCTGCTAGAATTCTCAATCGACGAGGGCATCCATGATGCCGCCCATGTCCCTTAGGCAGAAACGATACAAGGTCAACGTGGCATGCGAGCTTTGCCGACGCAGAAAAGTAAAATGTGACGGCGTTCGACCAGGTCTGTATCTCTTCCTACAGATGGCTGTTGCATTCATCGACCGTCTAATACTCTGCCGGTAGCTTGCGGAAATTGCCGCAAAAAGCAAACTCTCCGTGAAAGCTGCAACTATCGAGAACCTCAGTCTGATGGCTTAGCCGGACGGGAGCATAGTGATGTTTCGGCTCAAAATATAGACAACTTACTTCATTCGTTGCACATACCTCCACCTCTGGATCAAGAATGGTCGTCTTCTTCAAGTTTACATCCTTCAGACCGAGGACAAACTGCGTCAACACCGACATCTTCTCAGACGCCCAATTTCGACACAAGCTACTCCAATCATCGGGAAAAACAGGTTTCTACCGATACATACGGAAACGTCAGCAACCAGGCTTTCACTAAAGAGCTGAAAGCCGCCGTGGAAGCAAGACTTGGATTACCAGCAGGAGGTTTTCCAGGATTGACTTCGGTGACCAATGCGCCGTTTTTCTCAGCAGCTCAGATCAATCGTGGGACTACGGCAATTAGGGATCAAGATTTTGTGATTCCACCCAGAAGTCATGCCGATCAGCTAGTAAATATCTTCTGGCGGCATGTGCATCCTCTGGAACCACTTCTCGACAAAGATCACTTTCAAAGCTGCTATGCCGCGTTCTTTGCAGGGACTTTGGATAGCGCTTATGAGCGTGTATTCTACGAAATCGTGAATGTTGTTTTCGCGTTGGCCACTCAGCTTCATGAATCAATAGACCCGATGCAGAGAGATCAAACCAGCAGCACGTACTTTCAGCGGGCCTGGAATTCATTGCATCGTTCTAATGCAATGATATGGGAAGAACCATGTCTTGGTCTTGTGCAGTGCCTTTTACTCATGGGATCTTACCTAAAATGCGCTAATGATGCGCATCAAACCTGTATGATCGCCGGGTTGGCGTTTCTCGTAGCCCAGTCTCTTGGACTGCATCGTTTAGATCCATTACCTGGGCCTTGTAACAATGAATGGAGAAGACAAAGACAGGTATGGTTGGCATGCATCTACCTGGACAGGTAAGTGGGATTGTGGTCACGCATTTGTCCTCTTGGATTGCTAATGCATGTACTAGACAGTTTTCAATGACATACGGAAGGTCAGCTCTGGTGCCGAAGACTCAAGCTCTCTTAGCTATAGACGTTTGCCGCAAGGACATCGAGACGATTTCCAACTCTCCCACCAGCGAGTATCTTATAAGTTTGGTGGAACTTTTTGAGATAACGAATAGTGCTGTACCCCTTCTATACGACCAAACGTCGCCGCCGAGTAATTTCGCAGAAAGAGTCGGTCTCTCAAAGTTGGAAAGGGACAGAGAAGCTTGCGAAATTGCATTACATTTTGATACTTGTCTCTCTAAGTGGGAGCAAGGACTTCCTCCTTATCTGCAACCTGGAGCGCATCATTCCTCGAAGAATGAATGTCATAAGAAACAGGCTGTCGCACTTCGTCTTCGGTAAGTCATTGCGCCTATCAAGCTACCAAACATCTATAAGGAAAATTCACACTGACTAACTTACTTCAGCACTGCGCATAGTCGCATGATTCTCTCTAGGCCACTTCTCGTACGATTCTGCTTGTCAGGCTCGTCCGAGTCAACGAACAGTCGCCCCGACCAAGGTTTAGCTCCTCGGCTAATGCGAGAGTGTGCGTACCTTTGCGTTTCGAATGCACAGTCCATAATCACATTGATTTCCGATCATCACAAGGAAGAAGTCAGTCACAGTTTGCTACCAGCATGGTGGTATCGCGTCTATTACACTCATATAGCTGCTACTGTTCTTATTGCGGCGAAGCTTCACCCTGATCTATCAGTACAATTTGAAGTATTGCAGGCTTGGGAGCGAGCTATTTCGATCCTCCAGGCGCATAAGCATCTCAGTCCGTTCATTCCGCAGTCTATAACAGTCTTACATAACATCTCGAGCAAGGTCTGGGAAACGCACAACGTAGTTGTGTCGGGCGACGATGCCATACCGGATGGACATCCGAACGCCTTTATGGAAGATATATTTCGAGATATCGGCTTTGATCCGAATAACCCTGCATTTGGCCCGGAGGACATGTACTGGGTGAATGATTTCAGTTAAAATCCGGTACAAAACAACAGCAAGCGCAAATCTATTCAATGTTTACTATATGATAGCTGCTGGAGTTTACTCGGATTAAATACGACTTTGGAAACCTCCGCGAAGTCTCCAGGATCGTTTACTTCAGTTTTGTGCGGTGTTCCGACTATACCCCCTGATCTAGACTACCGTCATCCCCATCCCTTTTCTCGTCGGCTCTCTCCATTCTAGCTAGGAGAAGGGCAGCCTCTTTTGAATATTTACATTTCAGCCGAACTGTCTCTCCATATTTATACATCAAAAGGGGAAACGGCATGCATACCAACGTCAAGAATGCCGGGAGCGAACTTGCCCAGTGAATCCCGAGGTTACGGTACATTTGAGTAGTGAAGAGAGGAAAAGCCGCTCCAAAAAATGCCCTGAACATTGCGGTAGCAGCCATGACCGATGCAGCATAGATGGTGTACGAATCGACAAGGTAATTCAGTATAGAGATGAAGATAAGGACCATGCCAAATCCAAATCCGGAAGAAAGGATAATACTTGCGGACCAGTGGATACTAGGAAAGCTTGTCCAGGCAAAAGCGAACATGCTGATCGGTAGTACGACGCCGCCTATGATTGCTGGAGGCAGGCGAGTCTCAGGGGTTGCCTTAATCCCATGAGCTTTGTACCGGTTGTTGTCCCTAATGATGTACACAAGAGCAACCAAGCAGCCAACAGCGACACCCAGGAAAGCTAGCCCGCCGATACCTTCGTCCCAGCCTCGTAGGTGTTGATACATGATTGGAAAGGCGCCCATGAGCATGTACAATGTGCCGTAGAGTATTGCTAGATATGTCGATGCGACCAATACGATCGGCTCCCTGAATAAGAGCACCCAAGGACGCCGTAATGCTTTGGCAAAAACTTCAGTAACAGAAGCCGGTCCATTGTCTTTCGCGAGGATGCTGATGTGTTTCATCCCGGTATCTTTCGACAATCGCTTTGCTTTCCGTTGAAGGATGACCGGGCCGTATGTCTCTGTCAATGTGAAAGCCCCAATGATCCAAACAACCCCGATATATATGGCCATCACACCTTGTACCCATCTCCATCCGATCGTTTCGCTGATAAAGCCTCCCACAATCGGGCCGAGGAGCGGTCCAAGGAATGGCGCCGTGGAGAAGAGAGACATCGCAACACCCCTCTCATCGGGTCCAAACATATCCGCGATGAACCCTCCTGAGTTCGTCAATGG
Source organism: Paraconiothyrium sp. Pb-2020 (assembly GCA_022419385.1). Lineage (NCBI taxonomy): Eukaryota > Fungi > Ascomycota > Dothideomycetes > Pleosporales > Didymosphaeriaceae > Paraconiothyrium > Paraconiothyrium sp. Pb-2020. Next base: position 4,823,979 of record JAJUBI010000002.1, on the reverse strand, counting down.
GGAAGCTCCAAAGGCGCCTGCGAAAAATCTAAACACAAGCAGCGAGCCTATGGATTTGGCCCCTGCGCATCCGGCGACGAATGCCACCATGACGGCATGTGTAGTTGTGTACCATATCGTTCGACCGTACAATTCAGACAGCGGCGCCCAAAGTGGTGGTCCAACTGCAAAGCCCAGCACGAAGAGTGCAAGGCCGAGGGCGTAAACTTCCTGGCTGCAGCTAAATTCCGCGAGGATCTCGACGGCGGAGCCAGAGTATGCAGCGGATGTCATGGTCACCGCAAATACGGACATAGTGACCACCAAGACGATGTACCATTTTTTGGCTGGAGAGAAGTTCCTTGGATTGTCGGGATCGTTATGGCGGAATTCAACGAGAAACGGGTCGGCATCTGTCCCGGATCCTTGGTAAGTATTCCGAGAGTCCACATCATGCGCACGCCGACCGGGACCTTGAGATCCAGAAAGAGCAGTTCCAAGGATCTTTGTGCTAGCGGGTTGTTTGCTTGAGGGCGCTCGAACATGCGTCGTGATATCATCGAATGCAACGGATTCATTCGATACCTCTATGAAGACAGGCCCTCTCCGGCCATCCATCTCTGTTATTAATCTATCTTGACCCGCCATATCGAAAAAAGATTGGCAGTATGAATGAGAACACGTCCAGACGACGAGATAGAAAGATCGTGCAATTGTAGCAGCGTATGAACGACGTGAGAGGCAGGCATGTACGGCACTTTAATCGCCGCTGTATGTATGCTGCTCGGGGAGCGTCGCGATGGCGTTACCTTTCGCTCGGAGGGCGTTCGGAACTGATGGTCATTGGCTATTGAGACTCGGAACGATTTGTTATTGGCTGTTCTTGTTGCCCGACATCCCGGATGAACCTCTCAAGGGCCTCTCGAGTGCTAAGAGTCAGTCCTTCATTTCTTGCTTAGATTGCCAGCTTACTGTCTTTCCGAAATGTTCGCTTGGTCTCGGAACGTTGCCTTCCCATCGTTGTGCTGGATGATGCATGCCCCGGACATCTGAACTCCAGCTACTCGCTATCTTTTTCCTTGAACGACATCAGGGCTTTTTGCATACTGCATAGTCTTCCATCGCAAAATGCCTTTGTTCCATCTAGGCCCACCAAAAGGCACCAACATCCAAAATAATGGTGCTTTACAAGTGTTCCTCAATGCCCTCTCTCTCTATGTAAAAGTTTCAGCCAATGAAGGCGTTCTGAAGGCTAAATCGGGTTAGTATGGCGCTATATCAAATGAAGCTAGGTCAATCAATGCTCTCCAAGACCACATTTTCCACGCATCTACTCATCAAGTGTCACGACGCGTCATTTGTTCTCATCTCAACAGAACGATATAATGTGGTGGATGGCCCCGGTTATCGGGGCCGCATGGCTCCTGAACGAAACTCCACCGCAACCCGCACCCGCTATCGCGTTATGGAAGCCCGGGCTATGGGCGCTCAGTGCATCTACCACAGCCTATCTTGGGCTTGCCGCTATGGAAGGAATGCATAATCGTCTCACCGAAGGTTCCTATGCTCTCAGTCTAAGAGAAAAGAGAAGACAATATGTTCTACGTCGTTCGACGCCACTCGTTGCCCACAGAGGTCTGTCGCTGACAGTGGTCGGCCTCAATCTCTCGGTTTTCCTTTACTGCCAGCGCGATGTTCGCAACGTCTTGAGATTGGCAGACACACCTCGTGGGACTTGGACACTCTTGACTTGTGCCTTCTGTCATACAGACATCAACCATCTCTCCGCGAACATGGCTTCGTTACTTCCTGAAGTACCACATCTGCTTCAGGTTTGCGGCCAAAGTCCTTACCAATTCATCGCCTTCTATGTGTCCGCGGCTATTTTTAGCTCATACGCACAACGCGCCGTCTCATATATTAGATGGACTCGATCATGGAGTTCTCGCTTCAACCTGAGGATGCCACTCAGCTTGGGCGCCAGCGGAGTTGCGATGGCTGTTTTCGCCGCGTCTTGCTTCGCGCAGCCTTGGACTTCACCCTCATTTCTGCTATCTGCCTCAACGTTAGGATGGCAAGTTGCTAATGATCTGAACGGATTGTTATACAGCGATGAAGCTATTGGGTTCGCTGTAAGCTACTGAAAATCCATGGAACTTACCATAGCTAATGAACCCATTAGGCCCATCTGGCCGGTGCCGCTTTCGGAGCGCTCTACGCCTACTTGCATGCTGACTACTATATCTGGTCTAAACTTGTCCGTTTTTTTAGCGGCAGTACTGGAAGAGGCTATCCTAAGGCTCCTGCGCAGGGCAGTCGCCACGAAGATCTCGTTCTTGATGAGATTGTCCGTAGGCTGAACTCGTCAGTCTGAACACAATGTTTCAAACCAACGTTTGGCAATCTATCGACCTTGCGCTTGAACCCGTTACTGTGTCGGGCACCTTCCGCAGTCCCAGATCCGAGACATGACCGAGCGGAACCTGCCGATACCGAAACATCTAAAATTTGCGTTGCGCATCTAGCTACAGCAATACGTAAAGAGCGGAAGGCGCGGTCGCGAATCGAGATCCCCCAGGATCCACGGCATCACCGTGGACCTGTCCACGACACTTTGAACATCCTATCGTACCGCTCATGGCCCTTGGCAAGATCACTTCTACGCTAGATGCGTTTTACTGACCTACGTACCCAGGTGGTAAGAAGCTTTATTCGGTTAGGATGTGCCGCCCAGCTGGGTACATATGCAGAGTCAGGATGCTGTTGATTACTACCCATGCTTTCCTATGCAGCGCACTGCATTCTTAACATGGACGAGAACCACATTAATTACGAAGCATGCTATTGTAGAGATATCGGGGATTACTTCGTTGGCTAAATCACTGTTGAGTTGAGGACGGCACTTCGCGACAGCCGCACTGCACTGCATTCTCTAGCGTTGAACAGTGTTCACGAGTGCTTGATTCCAATTCATGCGAAACCCTACCCGTCCATATTCTATTGTCTTGCACAATGCTCATCTACGCAGCTCTTCATTGGTGAGGACATTCACATCTTCCACAAAAATAAGATTACGGGTGTTGACAGAACATACACCGTCAATCACTAGTTCCGCATTGGTGCTTCTTCCTATGATCAAACCAAACGTAGCTCCATTCACGCTGCGCTGTCAAACACAACCCTCGCTCTCCCCTCCATTGCCTGATCCAATACACTTTCCACCTGTTGTACAAGCCCTTTATCAAAGAACGCCACACCCAGTTCCTGACTCGTAAACCAACTCGCGCGATCGAGATTCCCAGACCCCAACACCACAACTTCACCGTCTGCGATCGTCATCTTCAGATGGCTTTGCTGCGGTTCACGGCCTTCTTTGCCACGCCCTTTGAGTCCGCCAATGGGCTCGAAGTACGAGATATGAAGGCGGCCAAGCCGGGGAGGAGAGATAGCGGCTTCCTCATCAGTCGCAGGACGGCGTTGTTCCGCTACTGTGCTTCGCGCAATTTTCTTGTACCGCTTGATGAGTGTCTTGACGCAGCGGGAGGTTGTAGTGCCGGCTGTGACAAGCTGCTCTAGTATCATGAGTCTTTCCGAGGTCAGGATCTGCACGTCTATGCCTCGCTCTAAAGCTTTCAGTATAGAGCTAAGGACGGGCGCCGCGGTAAGGTTTGGAGATTGTATGCGTATGATTCTCTCCGCTTTGGCTAGCAGTGTGAGGACAAAGGCGTTGAGTGGGGTTGGAGGCGCGGAGATCGCGGAGGATGAGGCAAAAGGTTGGAAACGTGGATTTCGTCGGTGAGGGGAGGGGAGGAAGATTGTTGGGATTTTAGAGTAAGTTGAGAGTTTCGATGCGGTGGAGAAGTGCGTGACGATGTGGCCATGGTTGAGAACCTGCGTGACTGCGGTGTCAGCCCGCCAGGGACTAGAGTCATACGACGTTGATGCGGGGAGGTCAGGCATGTCCGTTCGTAACCAGAAATGTTTGTAGAACTTGACGAACTCATCAACAATAGACCCCGTAAATGTTATAGCGCCTTCGAACCATTCTTCCCAGCTGATGTTGCAGGAAGGTAACACGACAGCTCTGCGATCAATGATCATGAGCTTTGGGTGCATGACGGAGAAAGGGAGTATGAATATAGACTTGATCTGGAGATCAAGTCCGCCAAGTTCGCTCGGGTCTGGTAATCCAAATTGCTTGGTCCATGAACCCGTGTGGTATATGCGGCCCGATATAGACTGCGTATGGAACAACTTCTGGAAGAGCGACGAGGACGAGAAACATAGGCGTACTCTGATCTTGTCTGTGCCGCGCCGTATCGCCTTTTCGGACAGCTTTCGCAACAGCGCATTCAGCGTTTCAAGAGTGGAGGAACGGGCCCAGAAACAGGTCACGAGAATGAGCTCATGGTTCGTTGCCTCCAAAAGCGGTGTAAGCGATCGATAAATGGCATCTCCAGTCCCAGTCATGAATGAGTCTACAGTAGACTCAGATAGCAGGGATCGCGGGTACTTGGCGTAGTAGTTTGGGTCATCTTCATGGTTGATGAGCGCTGCCTCATCGAGAACTCTGATAAATGGCTCTTGGAATGGTGATGGATTAGGAATCGGTGTGGGTGGTGGCATGCTATCCTCAATTCCGAAATACCTCAAGACCGAGGACCATGGAAGAGGTTGTTGCCTGGTAGATTCCATTAGTACTCAATATAGAATCTGCAAGCTTATGACAATCCTACTGAAGCAGGTGAGTCTAGGGATGCCCAGCTCATATATACTGCCCAGTGCAGGGTCAGGAGGTACTCTGCAATTCAGACAACAATTATGGGAGTTTGTTGATGTTTCTACTGCAGTCTTCAAGCGCTGATGTGTCACCTGATATTGATCGGGGATGATTGGAGTTGAAGCTGGATGAGATGACGTTGAATAAGGGTGGCTGATGCCGGACCTCCATTGCGCCCGCCCTTTGCACTAGGCTCTTTCCGCGCGAAGCGCGCAAGGGTAGCTTGTACCAAAGGCAACCCGCCAAAATTTCGAGAGCTGCAACCCGACCGTCTTCACGCGCATCTCGCCTTTGTATACACAACTCCACCATTTGACAGATACCTGAAGTGGCACGCTCGCCCACCACACAAATCTCCTGCGCGTACAGCAGCGCCACCGCCCACAATGCCCATCACAATCCTCCCACCATCCGCGCCGATCGCAACCGCGCATCTCAAGCATGACGATTCGGACGAAGATATGAGCGACGACGACGGCCTCCCAGTTCAGAGCGCAACCTCGATCGTAACGCCCGGCGAAACTATAACATCAGACCCGCAATGGATGCGTGGCCATGGCACCTACGTCCCCATCGACACCACTACCATCATCTCTACTGTCGCCGGGCACCTACACAAAACCAACAAGCTACTCTCCGTCCAGCCTCTCCGCGCACGCTACCAGCCCGAGATTGGTGACCTCGTCGTCGGCCGCATTGTCTCGGTCCAGACAAAGAAGTGGACGGTGGACATTGCGGCACCCATGCTCGCGAGTCTGCCGCTGAGCGCGATCAACCTGCCCGGCGGTATTCTGCGGAGAAGGACGGCGGTAGATGAACTCAACATCCGGACGTTCTTCAGCGAGGGCGATTTGTTGGTCGCGGAGGTGCAGAGTCTACATGGGGATAACACGGCGAGTTTGCACACGAGGAGTCTGAAATATGGAAAGCTGAGGAACGGGCTGTTCACTAGCCTCAGCGGGGCGGGTGGCGGGATCTTGTCAAGGAGAGGAGGTGTGGTGAGGAGCAAGAGGCAGACGTTCACCTTGCAGACTTCGGCTGGTGAGATCGATGTTGTGTTGGGTGTTAATGGGTACATCTTTGTGTCTGCGCACAACAAGTCGAAGCAAGATGAGAAGGACGTTAGCATTACATCTCTGGAACAGGGCGTGTCGGAGACCCTTTATTCCAGTCAAAACGATGAGATTGAACCCGGGGTTGCGCGAGAGATCACGAGGGTCAGCACGTTGATCAAGGGGCTCGTGGCTTGCGGACGGCGCGTCGACGAAGATATGATTGTACGTGTGTACGAGGGTGCCGTGGATCTAGAGGCCGAGGAGAAGGTCATGGGAAATGCGGATCGAGCTGGAGGCGCAAAAGGAGTTGTGGAAGCAGTCCTGGGTCGCTTGGAGATGGGCGGGTGAAGAGGATCAGCATTGAAAAAAAGAAGATCCAGATACATTCAGTACAGTATGGCTATATGCTAAGGACGTCTAAGCCAGAGAAGACGCTTGCAGCCGCATCAAGCGGACATCCACCGTCGCAGCGCTCATCCTCGCATCCATAACCTTGTAAGATAGCGAGATAAGACTGGTCTTCACGCCAGCGAGCCATCATCGCTTGGGCCGCGCGCCAGTTTCCACTCGAGTACACATTACCACAATGGAAACAGTATTCAATGCAAGCCCCCTCTCTGGTCCCACGTGTACATGACTACCCCCTATCTCTTTCCCTATCACCGCGCTCCGCGCGCCTATACTTCCTCCAAAAACCACACCTCTCTCCCCTCCACGTCAATCCCCCTCTCTCCCACGCCAGCGCCCCGCTCCACACAACGTACAAAACGGCACATAACAACACAGCCACTATAGCACCGAACACAATGCCCGCGATGATGAGTGCGGAAATGTGGTTGTCTTCGTCGACAGGGATGTATGATCCGTGCAATTATTAGTACTACTGCGTTTGTTGGGGGGAAAGCGGATGGTGAATGTCTTAGGAAAGAGAGTTCGGGTATAGCTCAAGAGGGGTGTGGAGGTGTGATGGTAGACATACGGATCGGGCTCTGAGAGGCCGTCGGGCGGTTGGGGTGGCATTGTAGGCAGTTTCGAGACGTGCCTGTTGGGCTTGTTGTGGAGTGCAATGGGTGTGGGTTGTCCGTCCACGTGTGGTGGCAGTTGGTGTTTCGGGAGGTGGGAAGAAGAAGGCTGCGGTGGAGAACGACATGTGGGCGGATGCTGTTGACTTGTGGTACGACGGTGTGTTTGTTCATGGACGTTTGATGGAGGGGAATCGAGGGCGCGAACAGTGTTGTGTTACATTGGCCGGCGATCAGAGCGATTGGGCCGGCCTGAAGTTGGACATTAGTAGAAGAAAGAGCAGGTGCAGATTTCGGTTGTAGTAGAAAGCAGTATGTATTCGTCGCGCTATAGACGCATTACACCCCCAGCGATAGTAAAAGGCAGACCGCAGCCGTGCTGGCGCTCCCAAACACCGACAGAAACCGCCCACTGCGCAATTACGTGCGCGAATTTATTACATGAAAGGCTGCCATCGGAAGCCCACCCAAGTGGTAAACAGGAGTATCTGAGGCGGTTCGGCGGTCACTTGTGCCATCAGGCGAGTCCAACAGCGCCGTCTCAACCCCAAATCGGAGGAGTCAGGCACCGCAACTCTAGCCTTCTAGTGCAAGCAATCCCTCCTTCTCCAACCTCCACAAATCCCCGCCTGCCTCCATGACTGCCTTCACGGCCGCCTGGCTCAGCTTTCTCCGCTTCTCCGCAGCCTCCTTTTCTCGTCGCGCTTTCGTCTTAGAACTCCCGCTCGGTGCCACGCCAGTTAGTATCTTCCTGCTGTCGTCTGGTGTGAAATTCACGAATCCACCACCCAAAGATGCGCCGCGGGCATTAGCATGAGCGGAATGCTGGCTGGATCCTGAAGACTTGCGGCGGGATGCAGTGCGGGTATGCATGTGAGAAGCATGCCGGCGTCTGGTGAAGCATGGTTGTGGTGATAGAGAAGGTGAACGCGATGGTGGGTTGGCGGGCCCGTGACCGATAGGAATCCCTGGAGTGGTAGGGTATACAGCGGCGTAGGGCGGCATATCGAAAGACGAAGCTGAATGAGCAATACTAGTTTGGCTACCGTTCAGCTCTGGTGCATACCCGCCAAAACTCGCAGTGTCGCACGAGATGCCCAGTCCCGCGATTGAGCCGGAAGATGTGCTAAATCCCATGTTTTGGCTAGCTGACCGTGACTGCGAGCTCTGGTAGGTAGATGAGGTGGAGGGCCCGGTGACGGGTATGGAGTGTGTGTCAGGTCCACTCCACCAGCCGGTAGTCTTTGTGGTAGTTTGGAAATTCGGAGATGAAGAGAACGAGCCAAAGTCTACATTTGGTGACGTGTCAGAGCTCCAGGTGCCTGTGGACATCCGATTTGAGGGGGGCGGGGTATGCAAGGCTGAAAGAGCCGCATTGGTGATGTACGCGCCAGCCATCCCGTCGTTGGAAAATTGAAATGCATTTGTCATTCCATTTTGGTCGACAGCTGGTGAGGATTGAGGTGTGAGCTGGTAGTTCACAGAGTGAATACTTGGTGAAGACACCGCCTCGCCTGCCAGTGGAGAGACGGCGATGGTGTAAGGCTGAGGTTCACGAGGAAAGAAGTCGTTCGAGTGCTCGTCCTGGATGAGCTTGGTGGATGGAGGTGGCGAATGGATGCCGTTTGGTGACATATGTATGTTGAAAGCGTCTGCTGCAGTGTCCAATTTGCGCGTCCAGATGTCCTGGAAGCCTGCGCGGTAGGTCGAAGGCCGCATCATCTTGGCGATGTTTCCCGCACTCGCGGACTTTTTGTGAGCAGACTTATGAACTCCGTGACGGACGGATCGGTCCGGACTAGACCTAGCCTTCCGAGTAGGCTTCTCAACGTGCAGTTTCGGGCTGGAAGGTTGAGAAGCAGGGCGTGAATGGGGATCGTCCAAAATGAACAGTTCCTCAAAACTGCACAAGATTGGGTCGCTCAAGCTGGCTTTACCGTCGCTGTGAGGGTATACTGACGGAGAGTTGTTGTCAGTGAGGGGCGAGGCTACGTTTTGTTCCCCAAGTCGGTGGATAGCCTTGTGCCAAGCATCACCCTCGTTCGAGGTGCCCCAATTGGGCAAGGCTGTGGTGTCGCACGGATTACTCCCGTTCGAGGATGGCTCTTCAAAGAGATACGAGAGATCATCGGAGCTGGAAGGGGCCGTGGTAGCATCGCTATACTGCTGAAACAAACCTGTCTCAACAGTTTGGTCAAAAAGTTGATCTAGGTCGATAGCCTCGATCTCTTTGTCGCCGTTCGTCCGCATTGGGAAGCCGGTTTGCGCGAAGATGGATGTCATGAAGGTGCTGACTTTCACGTGTGCTGGGAATACCAGGTAGCCGGAGTGGACGCGAAGCAAGTTTTGCGTGAGGGGGCAAAAGAGAGCGTGCAAATGTGACTATTGTACCTTGCAGGAGGCTGCAGCAATAACTGGGACGAACGCACCAATGGTACGAAAAGCAAACACGGTAAACAAATAGACGAACAAACCTATACTCGATATATACTGCTGCATGGTGGTGCGATGGGTTTTCTTGCCAGCCTCATCAGTTCCGGAATGCTCGGTGCTATACTTAGCGAATCAACGAGGAATGAGTGTTGACATAAGCCGATAACCCTGCGACCTTAGGTGGTTTGACTACTTTGCATAGTCTGTCTACAAGCCAACGGTCGGCTAGACTTGCGGTGGCTGGGAATACTGCAGATGTGGCGACGTGGGTTGCATGCCGCAAACAGTCACTCTGCGGTCTCCACGTTGCATTCCAGGTCCCAACCGCCTGTCACTTAGCAACCGCGGAGCACACTGCAGGAAGATCCTTTGGCTAGGAAGCTTTTTGACAGCTCGGTGCCTGCATGACAGGCGCATGTCATATAGGGCATGGCAGTGACAGACCGCTGCAGTCTCCGAAAGAGGTTCCCTACGGCGAGCGGCCGCCGAAGCGCATCGACTTCCCGTTGCACTATCTCTTCATGAGGCATTTGGCTACCGACAGCCGAAAGCTGAGGTGGCTGGCAAATTTTCGGCCGCTGCTGTTCCAGCTGGGTGGAATGGATTGATCGAGGCCGCAAACAGTCGAATGCCCAAGCGACTGGAAAGCAATACTCCGTAACGAGAGGATGAAACTTTGAAACTATGACTTGATGGAGATGTAATCAGAGCAGACATACGCTTAGGAACGACCTGCGTGATGCGAGGTCCATGGTAATGGATGAAAGAGTCTGCCAATGTGGGTGAGACTAGCCCAGCGGGCCTTCGCCGGTCGAAATTCAGCTATCGAATGAGGCGAATCACGGTACTGTGCGTCATTGGGTAGCAGCGCTTGTCGCACTTAGCGCATGTCCTTTACAGGATTATATTCCCGGATCGGTTCAACGGTCAATGTGACGGCAAGGCCCGTAGAGGACGGAGAGGCTGGCGATGAATGGAGGTGTTGAGCGCACAGGCCACGCATGCTCCGAATCTCCGCGCCCGCTCCGAACGAGGGCGTCACGTCTCCCAGACGCTTGGTGGGCGGCATCGACAACACGAGGTCCACGACGCACAGCAGCACCCGCGCAGAGCTCTTTGGGTCGTACCGCCTTTTTTTTTCTTGCTTTGCACGTTTCATGATTGCACCGCATTGTACCTTGCATGTTCTAGCACCCGCAGGCCAGCATAATGGATCCCGACACGCCTACCACGCCTGCCCCACAGCCTTCTGTCTTCCGCTGGATACTGGGCTTCCTGATGGTCGGCGCCTGCTGGGGCCTTACGACACCCTTCATGCGCCGTGCAGCCATAAACTATACGCCTCCAGAACGGCCATCGCTTACAGATCCGAATAACTCATGGCTGAAGAGAAAAGCTCTGGGGATATGGTATGCGGTCATTGGGGTGCTCAGTCGGCCAGCATATGCGGTGCCATTCCTGTTGAATGTTACCGGGAGTGTCTGGTTTTTCATATTGATTGGACAAGCTGGTGAGTCTTGGAGGGCGTAGAAGGAGCATACATCGACTGACAAAGGCAGAATTGAGTCTCACCGTGCCGATTACGAACTCGTTGGCGTTCTTGTTTACAGTATTGGGAGAGTGGTGGGCAGAGAAGAAGGTCATAAGCAGAGGTAAGCCTTGTCACACTGTACTTAGACACCCTTGCGTATGCATCACGGGACGAGTCATCCTAGGCTCGACGATTCACCAAGCGAACCGTCCTCGTGCAGCAAGCTAACAACGAACAGATACATGGATCGGCATGGCCTTCGTGCTCGCCGGTATAGCATTATGTGTGCAAAGCAAGTCATAGTCAACAGCAATACCATCCTCATCACTTCATACTATGGCGCATACAACCTTGAGAACCCCTTCTCCGGTGGCTGCAGCCAGTTCTTCTTGTCATACGTGTGTTCCCCCTCGATGACATGAAATGTATATATGAACCGACTCTTGTCACTGCTGTTCTTCTCACTCCTATGCAGAATGTTGCCGTGTATCAGCACCAGGGTCCCTGCCTTGACCTCACCCATCGTATACTCCTCCTTCGACTCGCCGTTCGTTGCACCGTTCTGTTCCCGCTGAAGAGCTTTCGGATATTGCGCACCCTCGTTATCAATAAATCCCGTGCCTTCAGCGCCATCGTCCTTGCCTGTGCGTACGAATCTCTTCGTCACAGGCGCCCGCTTGTGGCTACCAGCTGCGAAACTTAGACATCCGTTCTCTGCCGTCGCGTCTTCCAGCGCATACCACCAGCCGACTGCGCTTGGGGGATCTGTGTACAGGAACGTGCTATCTTGGTGTGGTCGGACTTCTGCGCCTATCTGTGGTTGCTTGCAGATGACCATTGACTGCAGGCATTGCGGGTCGCGGAAGCCTAGCGAGCGTGCGATGGCAGCGTTACGAGAGGAGAGCGAGATTTTGCGGAACGAAGGCGAGAGCTCGTGTAGGTAGTGGCCGATCTTGTTGATCGCGCGTTGTTTAGGTTTGGTCAGCTCGCCGGACTTGTTGAATGCTTCTAAATATGCTATCAGAGACGTATGATTAAGCGGCGTGTAAGAGCAGCCTACCTTCTTCGAAAAAGAAGCGCACCTTGTCTCCAGAGTTCAGGAAGTAGCTGTCTCCGACGTGTCCTTCGCCGTCGTCGCCTCCGGTCGCGAACTTTGTCAAAGGATGCTCATCCAGCGAAAACTCATCCAGCATCTTGTTCGTATCTTGCAGCAGCTCCTTGACCGTCTCTTGCGATAATGCGTCCGGAACGAGTAAGTAGCCATTGTCATTGAAAAACGCGAGCTGTTCAGGCGTGAGCCCTTCTGTTTGTGCCGCCATTGTGTGTGTGGTGTGTACCTGGGGCGTAAGATGAGGGCAAGAACTGATGACTATGTGAGATATGTCTCACGCGATACGAGCCGCAATTGGGCGTCGGAGTCGGCCGTAGTGCTTCTTGGTTGCTTGTAAACGAGCCAGCGAGTGGGATGTGGTGCCCCGCCAAATGCCGCTTTGCCTCGGCTTGCCTCTTTCTGATAGTGTACCGTTTCCTCTTCAACTCCACACTGCATCTCCTAACACCTCGGGCATTGTTCACCCACAGAGTAGGCTCTGATAGCATAAGATGAACTTCGGCAAGACTAGTGTCTCCTTCAGGGCTTTCTAATGATGCTATGAAACCGCGCCTTTTGAATACCTATGGTATGTACAAGAATGAGACCGCAGGGGCAACTAGCCAAACACGCTGTTGCTGCTTCAATGCATCTCACCTCACAATCGGTGTGTATTTGCTATACAGAGAGGTACCAAGATCGAGTGGTCGAAAAGTTCCGCATGCCGTACAACGAGCCAAGCTTGCTGAAGCGCCACTTTAGTAGTGGAATGTTCGGATACCGATCTGCAATCTGCATGTCGATCAAAGCATAACACCCTACACTTCCTCTTCTTGAATTGCTGCCATGCTGTTTCAAAATTATGGTGGACTGGTTCCGACTTGCACGGGTGTGTTGGGCCAGTCTAATCTACTGGCAAAAGGAATGCCTACAAGAATGGTTATTTCCTGAACGCACAAACAGTAGCCCTTACAGACGGCCGCGACTTTCTATCCACATAGAGCGAAATCCAGCGAGGTCTAATGTTGGAAGGCTACGCACTGTCGCACCTTGTCCACTTCTTGGCCGTGGATATTTCCCGATTGAGACATTGATCATCCAATGTCCAGCCCCATCGAACCCGTCTCTGTGGGGTCGAAGCCTCAGCCCTGTACATGCAAGAGCCTCCAACCGAAGGCTTGAACAGTATTTTCACTCGATTAGGAGTGCGATCGACAGCCTGCCTCGAGGCTCATCAAATTTCTGGTCACCACTGGTCTGAGCGCAACTACTTGTTCTCAATTCAGCTGTGGACGCCTCACGAGAATCATCCCGTATACACATGCATCGCCTAGAAAGACGTCATGGTGCAATACAATGTAATTCCAGGTATAAGAAGTATCAGTCTTCACCGTCGAATTTGGCCGCAACGCACAACAAACCCTACAACTACTAATCATGCTATTCAAATCTTTCACATGGAGTGCAACGTTCGCAGTCTCCTTCTCAACGTTGACATCAGCTTTACCATACGTCACAAGCAACTTGTCAGAGCCAACATTGAAATGGGCTCCATGCGACCTGCCCTTCGACAAGAATACCACGGACAAGATTGCTGGTCCGATTGACTGCGCAACTCTTGAAGTACCGCTCGATTACACGGACCTCTCTTCCAGCAACAACACGCTGACACTGCAATTGATCAAGCAGCCGGCAATAAAAGTACCAATCAAAGGTACCATAATATTCAATCCTGGAGGACCCGGAGTTTCGGGTGTCGAAGAGGTCGCTACTAAAGGCCATGTGTATCGAGACGAAATATTTAACGGACAGTATAACATTGTTGGATTTGACACACGGTAAAATTTTTGCCTGCTTTGCAAGTATAGTAGCAAATCTAACGATGCATAGTGGCACCGGACGCACAATTCCATTCGCATGCGATCCCACCAAAGGCTCGAACACAACGACCAACCCCACATCAAACGCACGTCCGATCAAGAACAATGATACCACATTCGCTTCCGCGGATATGTGGAAATTCCTCGAAACCAAGGCCTGGAATGATGGGACGTGGTACGCCAGCTCATGCGCAAATACCGAGGACATTGCCCACATTGGCCGCTTCCTGGGTACCCCATTCGTCGTCCGCGATATGGTCCGCATAATCGACGCATTGGATGAAGATGGTTTGCTACGATTTTGGGGTCGCTCGTACAGCACAATTCTCGGACAAACATTCGCTGCCATGTTCCCTGATCGCATCGACCGCATGCTACTCGATAGCAACGTTCGAGCCAACGACTACTACGGTGGTTCATGGCTAACAGCTACATCCGGCACTGAAAAGTCACTCGAAAACTGGCTCCAGAACTGCATCGACGCAGGCCCTGAGCTATGCCCCGGCATTGCGAACTTCACCGGCCCGGATACCAAAGTGTCAGACGTGATGGATGCACTGACAGAAGTATTCCGAGAGCTGTAAGAAGACCCTGTCATCCTTCCTGCGGATTACTACCTCTACCCGATCTACTCCTGGTACCGGCCAGGCGGACTGCCACTACTGCTAGACGCCAAGTATAACATTATGCGCTTCCTCTACCGCCCGGACCAAGCTTATCAATTCCTCCTCCCAATATTGACTCTAATCCTGGCCAGAGACTGGGACTCCTATATCATCACCGTACCTCAAAACGCGACCACTACCGCCAGCAACACCACAGACGTCGAACTCCCCTGGCAGTTGGGCGCCAATAACCTGCACGGCATCGGCTGCTCAGACTCAACATTCCGAGCTCAAGGACCAGAAGACATGTACTCCGTAATATCAGCGCAATCAAAGCAAGGCTCTTTCGCAGATGCCTTTTCGCCTCAATTCTGGCCATGCGCGCAGTGGCCGTTCGAGGCAGCGGAGCAGTTTGAAGGCAACTTTCAAAGCATCAACACGAGCTATCCTATTCTCTTCGTCAACGGCGCTTACGACCCTATCACACCTATTGATAAGGCCTGGGAGGTTGCGGCGGGCTTCCAGAGATCGGTGCTTTTGACGCACAAGGGGCATGGTGTAAGTTTGCCTCTGTTTGGAATGCTTTCTTGAGATGAATTGACTGACGTTCGGTATTAGCATGGCTTTATGAACCATCCTTCGAATTGCACTATTGAAGCGGTGCGGAAGTACTTCTTCGATGGGACGCTGCCAACGCAAGGTACGGAATGCGAGCCTAATGAGGGTATCTTCGAATACGCGTCGTTGCTTGCAGGAGAAAGAAGTGGAAGCGGTGACTAGATAGGAATTGCGCATAGTTTTGTACGATAACAGGGAGTTGGTACATATACCTGAAGATTTTGAACAATGATATCGTCTACGGTTTGATCTTTTCCTAGGGCAGGCCAGGATCTGTCATTCCACTCCCTTCCGATGCTCCTACAGCTTCTTATACCAGGCCAAATTAGGCGGGAAATTTTCCGCCTGTAATAGCATATACGTACTATGCTGCAAACAGCCTAACTCAGTGTACACAAATGCCAGCTGTAAAGAGATTAAGTTATTATGCTTCAGTCACACTCCAGTATAACAAGTCATGATGGGAGAAAAAACAAAACTCCACATAACATCTACAAATACAAGGGTATCTCAAGAATTCATAGTTCCTTACAACAACACATCTACCACGGCTGCGAGAAAATCGTGGCCGTCTGGTACTTCGACTGCAGCGTCCTCAAGTTCGAGCAGAACTGCTTGTCAGCCGTCGACTGCTTGTTCCTGCTCTGGCAGTGCTTATCATCCAACTCGTTGATGAAGTAGTTCATAACCTTCGCATGCTTGGTCGTAGCGTCCGTCCACTTCGAGTCCATGAACGTGTTCCACTCGGTCAGCAGGTTCTGGCTGACCCAAGGCCGGAAAGTCTGTGTTGACGTGGTGCCTGTTGCGGGATCCGTTACGGTCTGGGTGCGCGTGTGGGTCTGCATGTCCGTATCGAGCTGGCCAATCATAGTGCCCATACGCTCCTTCTGCTTTTTGAAGATCTCCTTGACTTTGGAATTCATGAGGTAGGTGCGCACACCGAGGAGGAGACGCATGCGCTCGAGGACCTTGTCCCGATTAGTGGTGACCAATGTGTCCATGTCCTTCTTGGTCCAGATGTAGTCGTTCTTGTCGGAAAACATCTGCGGATCTCAGTCAGTACACGGAGTACGGAAGAATAGCACATGTTGGCTTACGTTAGATTTAGGCGTCGAGTTGATATTCCGTTGGAGCCTGATCATCTCGGATTTGTATGCCGCGCCAAGAGTGTTGCCAGGGTACACCGTCTTAATGTGGTCCCACGGGATGTAAGGGGCGCTATTGTTGATCGAAAACTCCTGTCCTGCGTCGAGACTCCAGGACTGGATCCAGTAGGTGCAGAAGTCGGTCTTGGTTCCATCAGGCTGGCTGGGGTCTGGGTGGTCGTACTTCTGGCCCCCCTTGGCGTTCAGCTTCTTGAAGAAATCGGTAACTGTTTGCCACTCCATCACATGCTCGCTGTCGTACGAGTTACCAGTGATCTGTGGCTTCCCATCAAGCCACGAGTAATCGCACTTGTTGTTCTGCTTTATATACCCCCAGGAATCAGTATTGGCGTCAAGCTTGCCGTTGGAGGGATAGTCATCTGATTTAAGGACGAAATCTTCGTTGCCGGGACTGGCGGAACACGGGTTTCCACTCTTCGGTGTACGTTTGTGTAACAGGCTACGTGGGCTGCGATGGCCGTCAATTCCGCGAAGCCTCAGGATGTCTGTAACATCTGATACGGCATCGAGAGCTTCGGCGAAATCGGAGTCAAGGTCTTCACCTCCTACATCGGGGTTGGTGATAACGCAGGCATTTGATGCCTCACACGCCGGAGCACCGGCTGTCTGCGTAGCACCACGCCTCTGGACCACAGTACTTCCGGATCCGCAAGATTCGGTGGACGAGGATGAAGAGGTCGTGGCGGTACCACTGGTCGCTGATGGGTCTGCACTGGATGTTATGGAAGGGTCAATACTGTTTGTAGCTGATGGGTCGACTGAAGGTGTAGCAGAAGGGTCGACGCTGGCAGAAGGGTCGACGCTGGCGGTAGGGTCGACACTCGTGGGTGGGACGTCGGTTGAAGCAGGGACGTCGCTAGAGACAGGCACATCGCTGGACACAGGCACATCGCTAGAGACAGGTACATCGCTGGAGACAGGCACATCGCTGGAGACGGGGGCATCCGTGGAGACAGGCGCATCGCTGGACACAGGGGCGTCGCTAGAGACAGGAGCATCTGTAGAGACAGGAGCATCTGTAGAGACAGGAGCATCTGTAGAGACAGGAGCATCGCTGGAGACGGGGACGTCGCTAGAGACAGGAGCATCGCTGGAGACGGGGACGTCGCTAGAGACAGGGACATCACTAGAAACGGGGACGTCGCTAGAGACAGGTGGAGCGTCAGTCGACACCGGCGGTGCATCCGTTGAGACTGGCGGAGCAGCATCAGAAGTAGCAGGCGGAGCGTCCGCAGTTGTAGGGTCCGCGTTCGGCGCACTCGTAGCCGGGTCAGGTCCCTTAGTAGCCGGGTCATCGCCACCCTTCGTTTTCGGCTTGTCCGGTACCGGATCAACGCTCTTGCAGTCCGCCTTGTTCTTCTTCTTGCACCCGATGCTCGTACCGTAAGAGTCAGGAGATGTCAAGAGCACATCAAAGATGCTGTTGGGCCAATTCGGGTCTTCGATACCGCAGGCTTTGCCGACCCAGTTACCCATGGAGTCGGCGACATCCAGAGCGTTCTCGGTGAAAGACTTGACGGCTTCAACGCCTCTGGCTGCTGCAGTGGCTTCCGCACCTCCAGGAATAAGATCGATACCAATCTCGACAACAGACACCTGGGTGATAAGTCAATAGAGTTCTAGTGATCTGAAGCAGGCAATCTGAACACGCATTTCGAGCCCTGAACATGTCGTGAAGTATAATACGTACCATGGCTGTCATGAAGACACCGCAAATGATCTCATCGAGTTTGCTCAACCCCTCGATGACAACGTCCAAAATAGCGTTGGTAATTCCTTCAACATCAGGGTTATCGCATTTGCACTTGCACGGAACGTAGACGTCGCCCGAGTCATCTTTACCAATAGTACTCTGGTCGACGCCGTTGGGAAGGTCCATGCCCGCGTATGGCGTATGGTCGCACTCAGAGTATCCATGTCCGCCATTGTTCTCGCAGTACTTGACGCATGTTTCAGCGAGTGACTTCCACGCGCCAGGTTTCTCGTAAAAGTATGCGCAAACACCTTGCTGTGTCCAAGAAGCGGTAACTTCTGAGTCGGAGTTTTGGGCGAGGACCGTAAGAGGGAGCAGAGTGCTGCTGAGAAGCAGCAGCGAGGCTGTAATTTTCATGCCGGGAACGATGCGCGTAATCCCAGAAATAGATTATGGAAGGAGAAAATTGCGGTTGGGATCGATATGGGGAATGAGTGTATTGCTCCAACTGAGCCTCAATGAGTGACTGTAAGAAAAAAGATCGTGTACGATAGGGAATGAGGCCACTGAGCGCCGTAGACAAAAGCAACAGGGTCGTGACATTCTTCGTTCTTTATGCCCAGCTCCCATCTGGTGATGTTCGCCCCCAATGCCCCTGCGCACATCCGCCCGCCCCAAGTTCTCACATCGGATCGGACAGTTCAGGCGCTAAGCTGGGCCGAGTGAGCCTAATCTTAATTCCGCCCCATGCTCATGCACGCATTCGCGACGTGAAACGACGATCGAGCTTCCTTCTGTGGATTCTGGGAATTGACGACGCGCAACACTCCGTGAGTGGACGATGAAAAGCACAGCCCTACTCCTCGTTTCGGGTTAGGGGGTGATGTTTGCGCACGCGCCGATGACTGTGCTACCCTGAGTTCGTGTGTACGAACGGGGCGCTTCCGACTCTTACATGCGTGTCTCCATCGGAGTCCATGTCCAATACCCACTGTCGGACTCTACAGCTTATATCAGATATATGCCGCCTGCGACAGAGAAGAGAATCAGATTTCCATCGAAGTATGTATTCTTGTCGTCGAAGCTGTATAAAATCTTCAGGGTCCAAATTTGGCCCCACATTTAGATCTGCAGCTGCCAAGCCGTTTTAAAAGGCTATTTCGATCGTAACCACAGCGTTAATCCTGGATACAATGCAAAATCTCCAAACAAGGCACATTTGGTCGTTCAGCATCGCGTCCATAACAGCTAGGATGCTAGGAATGAAGCTACGAATTTGGAGCTTTCGGTTATCAGGCATCCATTTTGTGGAGTTCAATTCTTTTGATCGCACGGTGCATCGCAAATAATTGCCTTGTGTTCTCCATGTGTACGTAACGACTGTAGCCGGGTCTGACCGTGCGCATGCTTGTTCTGTCCTTGACAGCCGTTCATTGCAGTGTCTTGTGTACAATGAATGACTTATCGACAGGCCATGCACAGCCTGGGTGCCGCCGACCGTAAATTTGGAATTGATCGAAGACTTCTCGCAGAGCCAACTTATCCTTGCCGTAGTTCTCCAGTCCCCAATACTCCAAAAGCTCCGCATTCTGGTCGCCGATGCGACCAAAGAGATCGTGAAGTTCATTACTTGGCCACCACGGCCCAGTAGTCCAGAATAGCTGTCGCGAC
The DNA here is from genome assembly GCA_022419385.1 of Paraconiothyrium sp. Pb-2020. Taxonomy (NCBI): domain Eukaryota; kingdom Fungi; phylum Ascomycota; class Dothideomycetes; order Pleosporales; family Didymosphaeriaceae; genus Paraconiothyrium; species Paraconiothyrium sp. Pb-2020. The sequence goes on along the minus strand of JAJUBI010000002.1, from coordinate 4,804,456 downwards.
TGGGAAAAGTGCTGGCCTTCGAAATGAAATCCGAAGGTCTTTGGTGCAATATATGTGATACCCCAAGCCAAAGGGCGACCAGACCATTTCGAGATGTCTTTCCCAATTTCGTCGCTGTTTCCACAGCTATCCCCCGCTTGCCATCTGAGTGGGGCCCATAAGCAGGCTTCTTTCAACTTAGGCATCTCAGCGGCAGCTTTCGCGAAGGCGGTAAGGAACGGAGATAGGACATCGTTGTTCGGTCGAACGCGGAACTGCTTGCTGTTGACTACTTCTGTGTCCAGCCCGTCATCCTCGACTTCTTCATCAAGAGCCCTGTCGTCTGAGGTATCCTCCAGGGGAGGATAGGAGCCTTCATTAGTTTCAATTGCCTCAAGGTCATGGCCAAGGCCCTCAGGACCATCAAAATACCAACGTCCGGCTGGAGTTGACATGTGGAACACAATACAAACGCTTTCCAGGTTCGGGTAAGATGCGGAACCATTAGAGGGCCAGAATAAACTTGCATCAGCGACCGCCTTCAGCTCCAGCCTTCGTAAGCGATGCGAAAGGGACCTCAAGCTATTGCTGAACTGGTCGTACGCATTCGAGCCTACGAGACTCGGTATCTTCTCATCATGGTCAATTCGCTCGGCCGACGTCATGGGCCAAAGGAAATCAAGTTGCGCCTCACGCAGCGTCGCAGGCAGATTGGCATCCTCAACGGCTTTTGCAAAGTCGAGGCGTGTATCACGCAGGGGGCCTGGCCATTCGCGGCTATACGTTCGGGGCGCTTCCGAATTGTAATAAGGCGTCCATCCACTACCGGCAAAGAGTTTGCAGCCCAGGTATTCCAAGTGAGGGAATTTTACGGCCAAATCCACAATAACCCGTAGATCAATCTTAAGTAGTGACTTGTCATCGTCTAAGGGAAATATGATTCTGGGGTCCTCGATGCGCAAGGCTCGCACCGAGCCGATACTCGGAAGTGATTCGGGAGAAAGTAGGTGAAGGCGCCAACTTATACACTTGCGATGAGAGCAAGCCTCGCGAACCTCCCGAATTGGTGCGTAAATGGTAACCTGCAGTTTCCCTTCGGATGCGTTGCCTTCCAGAGTTTTGAGGGTACCAAAAAGGGACTTTATCTGCTCAGTGAATTGCTCGTCCTTTACTTGAAGCTCTTGCGATGATTCACGGCAATGGTGCTTCTCGTAATATTCCTCGTCCTCGGTTTCCCCATCGTGGGCTGAAATGTGCGTTTGATATCGTACATGTCGAAGGTACGCCCACCGCCGCCCGCCATATAGCTGTTGGAAGTCTTGTGTGTTCCCTGGATTCAAGTCGAACGTTGTGTAAGCTCCAGATGCTCGCTCTGCAGCATACTGGAAGCTTCGCGATAGCGTGAGCGTATTCTTCAGGTCATTGCGGGCCAGGAGGCCGCAAATGCGCTCCACCAACTCTTGCGGAAGGCTGTCCATGGTGAGGCAGAGATGAGCTGGGGATTGAGGCGGAGCTGTTGTGGAAATGACATCGACAAGTCGGTGGAGCAGGGTTGAGTAACCAATGCAGGGGTTGAGGCTGATAGTGGCTTGGCGCGGTACGCCCAAAGGGGGAAGCGCCGTGCACGTCAAGCAAACCCTCCTCAATCACGAAACGACATCAACATAGAGCGATTTTCCTCTGCCTCAATACCTCAGGTCTGTATTGTGCGGGCTTTTTGAGTGCATATAAACTAGGTTAGACTTCTACAGCGTTCGTGGCCATGCATAAATAGGCCGAGCACGTTCTGCGCACAAGAACCGTCCTTAGAGGCTGACGGTGTGTACAGAGGCCGAACAAATCCAAAGCAAACATACAGACCAATGATAGCGGGGGTATCTGATGCTGTTCACCCACCCAACTACTAATCCGCCACTGTGCTGTTCATATATACCTATGGTAGCTGAATAAGCGGGAGCCCCATGTCTCCACGCATCACCCAACCACTTGATCCGTTAAAGTCAATGTTTCCGGCCCTCCGCAATCTAAATTACACAATTCGGCTGCCAATAACTACATATGGAAGCTTGCAACGCAACACGACGCACTGCATGACGACAAAGCGGTGGCGATTGCGAAGAGAAATGATTAGTGCCGGTAAGCCACCCCTCGACATTGCACTACGCCACAACTCGAAGAACTCGGAGCACTTCCATCCCGCAAATCAATTGCCATCAGCGCATCGCAGACGAATAGTAAGACTTTGATGGAGATCTTCTAACCTTGGCGGCGTACGCAGCCCCAACGAGAGTAATAACAGTAAGCGAAGGGGAGCGTATGTTGAAAGTAACCTCTTAGTTATCCGGATAATGATGTTGACCTTCAATTGTACCTCTAAACGCTGGAGATGTTGGGTTGAGTTTACACTGCCGACTCTCCGTCTCCCACTGACCCAATGTCGATCTCCCAAGCTCCTTATCTCCGAATTGAAGAAGCAACAGACATCGATGATCGGTTTCGTTATTTCGAGACAGCTGTTTCTAGGCAAATATTTTGTCTGTTCAACCATCCCAATGCCCAAGCACGTCCTTACAGGTTCTCGGGTGGGATCAGTTGTTCCGACTATAAATAGCCGGCAGGGCATGTTGGTCACACCTGAAGTCCTTGAAAGCTTGGCGAGAGTGACAGTATATGAATAAGGAGTATCCATAGATGATAATGTTCACAGCTATCTCCACTCATTCCATCCTCTCGCAACCGGGTCCTCCCACGATGCCATCCGCCACCTCAGCGACCTGCGGCGGCAACGCGCAATATGAACTCCCAGTCAAAGACGCCGCCTGCGGTGTTCCAAATATCAAGAACTACCAGTCTCTCTTCGACACCTGTGCGAAACCTGCCGGTCCCCGACCATACTATAACAATTGCGCTCTGTGGAGTCTAGCCGTGGACCAGTCAGTCCAGGACCTTACCGACTGTCTCTATAAAGCTGGTGTCGCTTGGGAGGATGTATGGTGCTCTGGTGCAACCAACGCTACTGCAACGGCGCAGTCATATCCCACCGCGACAGCTACAGGCGCGTCATCTTCGAAGGACGACAAGAAAACAACTGGATCTTCCACCTCCTCAGCAGCCACGAAAACTGGATCAAGCGAGAATGCGGCGTTGTCATATCGCAGCCAGATCTCGACTAAGGTTGCGTTAGGTTTATTGGGGCTTGTTATAACGGGAGCCATGGGGTGTGTTGCCTAGTATTTATAAGGGGGCGAATTGTTTGATCTGTATATTAGACGCCTATAATTTGTGTAAAATTCCGAGTTACGGTATTGCAACAGATGGCTAAGCGGACAGGAAACCAAGTTATCGGTTTCTTATGGTTGTATGTGGAAGTTATAAGGTGTTCTCGGATATATATTCCCTACGTAAAAAGCGTCCAGCTTATTCCTATACGTAACAATATCGTCCGTTCGCACAAGATCATGAGCAAACCATGTATCTGCTGAAGGCTATACATTAATCAATGAGTCCTGTACCAGTATCTACTACTATCGATGGCTCTGCTATCCAGCTCTGTTACATTGTGCTGGTGTACAGGAAGCTCCTGAGGCTCTGCTGGCACCATACTGTACGTAGGCGGTTTCACATCTGCTGTTTGCAATTCTGGTTCCTGTGTCACCCCTATTGTAGCGCCGCCTGATCCTCGTCTCCGGTGCAAAAGGAAGCCAACGGTGCCCAGTATGGCAATACCTCCCAGCGCACCCACAACAATTCCACCGATTACGCCGCCTGACAGCTTTGGCCTCTCATTTCGTGCCGAAGGTGTGACGGAAGACGCGGGCGAGGATGTAGCACTAGATGAGCTGCCCGTAGATTTCGTGCAGAACTCGCTGACCATATTGTTTTGTTTATCCACTGCGACGATATCTGAAGTCTTTGATCCCATTTCCACTTGCCAAATGGAGAATCTCCCAGCTTCTTGATTGACCATTACGTAGGCAGAACTCATGAATAATCGACCAAGGACTGGTAAATCGTTGCCATTGTCGGATTGAAGGGAGTTGATTACGACGTTGCGTACCGATGTGTTCGTCTCCACCGCGCCATCGGAGGCTATGTAGGTGTCGGGAACGACCAGCTCGGTGTTGGGTATCTTTATGGAGATACTGTCTTGAAGCTGAATTGTTAGACCACCGTAGTATCTATGTCGTGCTTGTTAGCGGCCTTTCGAATGAAATTGATATGGCACCTACACGTCGTCTGGGTCAAAAAGCATGGTGAAGTAATTGATCCCGAAGCTTCTCGCCTCACTCTTATGATCTGGAGATGTTCCGCCCGCGAGCGACCAAAAGCTGTCATAGTAGCTTAGTGGAAGGGACACCAACCCTGCGAAACTGGGACTGATGCACGCTTGTATGGCCGCTGATTGCGATCCCATGAAGATGCTCATATCGGTACCATTCGGCCAGTTCAGAAGGATATCGCTAATCGTTACTATCATTCCCGTCCCACACTTACCGCCCCGGAACAGCGACGCCGTGAAGTTGTCATTCTGATCTGCGATCAACGATTTGTCCAGGCCACCGAGAACCAGTGACCCATCAGTCTGCTTTTCCGCGGGACCACCGACCAGTCCCCAGAAGATTGAGTATGCTTTTGTGCCTATGTCGCCGGCAGATACGAGTGCTCGCAGAAAGGATGAGTTCGCACCTAGGCCAAGCTGAGATTGGCTGGTGAACGCTTGGTTGAGATCTTGTTGCGGAATGCCGAATCCGAATGATGACAGTGAACTGTTGCTGCCAAAGCTAAGAGTATCTTCTGTCCAGTCCGCTTCAAAGCCATCACTATTCTCTCGATTACCGATCGATCCGTCCGTAAAGGATTTTGATGTGTCGTATGCGCCGCCACGGAATGTCACGCATGCTCTGGATGAATAGACGTCCGTACAGAATCCATCTGTTCCGTAGATGTAGGTCTCGTTGTAATCGCTATAAGCGATGTTAGTTAGCTATGCCGAGTCCATAAGCTCGTCGAGGTTTCGGTACATTTTGTTACTTCCAGAGAGGTAATAAAAAGACCGATTGTAACATAACCTACGATGTACACTACAAGACTTACCCACTAGCGAAGAATGAGATGTTCTGGTTGTTGGAGCCTACAGTCATGGAAATTCCTCTTACAAAGGCCTCATTGGGCAAAGATACATTCTTGATAGGTACGACAACGGGCTGCGGCTGGCACTGACTCTTCACAAAGGTAATGAATCGTAACACTCCCAGAAATAGTGGTAACGGGCCTGTCTGGGGACCCATTGAAATACTCGATGTTGAAGGTTACGACGTCAGGAGGGACTAAAGAGCTAGAAAATGCTGCCGTAGGGGAACAACAAGGCCGGAAGGTGGTTTCAGGCGATAGCCCCTAAATGATTGGCGTAACATATCCATCCCAATTCGGCGTTGTATCGTAGTCAAGTTGTGCCGTGCCGCATCGCAATCACCTAGGGCTAGCGTCGTGCACATAAATCTACCAACTGGCCAACGCCGCTTAGCGCCGACCTTGAGCTGTGCCGCAATGCCACATCGCTAGACTGCGGGCTGCGACGAACATCTGTCTTTGTTCGTTGAAGAGATTCCTTTCACGTCCCCTTTGAGAAGGTGCTTTAGGTCGCGCGACCCAGTTGCTCTTCACCTATCACCTCCTCTAGACACCCTATATCACATGCGCACTTGCGCGCGAGGCAAACGCTGAGCCTTCACGATAACCTGTTCGAAAAATTGTCACATGTCCAATTCGATCACCTCTCGAGTACCCCGCCCACTTGTCATTAAGCGATAATGCGTTCCCGCAGGAAAATCGAATTCACTGTTGTAGCAGTGTTTGTGCTCTGCGCTTGGTTCCTCTTTGACGCCCACTTCGATGATATTCAAGAAGAATCTGGCGAGGCTAGCGTTGCTGAGAAGCCATGGCAACATGAGGCAACAGAAGCAGAAGAGCAAAAGATACTAGATCAGGGAATTGCGCATGGCGACACGAAAGAGAAAACATCGTTGACCTCCACCATACCTCAACATACAAGCACACTGTCGCAAAATACTGCGGTCCCAACACCTAGCCCATCGCTACCTGATCGCGTCGTAGTAATGGCAAGACTTCCCACAGACGACACACGCTGGGTACATACCGACCTGCAAGACTGGCAATCAGCCATCTACGATATCGATACCAAGAATCCGCACAACACATCAACCCTGGATCCGCTCACTAACAGCACTCTACGTACCCTTCGGAATAAAGGAATGGAAGCAAATGCATATCTCGCATATATCGTACAGAATTACAATAGTCTCCCTTCAACGATCGCGTTCATTCATCCACACAAAGACGGCTACCCAATCGCCTGGCACACCGACAATAACGAACATTCCAACGTAGTCTCTCTTCAAACCCTCAACATTAATTTCATCCAGAGCAACGGTTATGCGAATTTGCGTTGCGTTCACGACCCCGGCTGTCCGCACGAGGTAATGCCGTTTCGAAACCCGCCTGAGGATCATCGAACAATCGAAGCCGCGATGCCGGATGCGTGGCGAGACTTATTCAATAACACGGATGTACCGCACGTGCTGGCGACCCCTTGCTGTGCGCAATTTGCCGTGTCGAGCAAGCAAGTGCAGAAGCGGCCGTTGGACGTATACAGAAAGTACTATACGTGGTTGATGGAAACTCCGCTAAAGGATGAAACAAGTGGAAGGGTGTTTGAGTATCTTTGGCACATTCTATTTGGTCAAGACCCCGTTTAGTAAGTCCGATGAAACAGGATTGGGATGCGCGACTGCTAACTTTGATAAGCTGTCCCGCATACGAGAAGTGCTATTGCGATGTGTATAGCAGATGTTGAACATAGTATGTTTCGTGAACGAACTAGACAATCTAGGTCTGTGTCAGCGACATCTTCGATTGTTTTGAGAGATTCAAGTCGATGTGCAATTTCCACGGGTACCGATTTTTCGTCTACCGTACGGAATCGCACCGCTGAGCTTGTCCAAAGATAAGATACGTTGGCTGAGTCCATATAAAGGCTCTGAATATCGACCTTGGGTTACGAGCATCTAGGAGTTAACTTAGGAGCTGCTGGTAATGCGCTCAACCCAAACACAAGGACGCACACTGACACCGCAACAAAAGTTGTAACCAGAGTATTTTGCAACAGCAGAACCAGCATCGGCGCCGCCGTACGTCCCATTGGCGCGTACTATTGTTCAGTCCACAAGCCTCCAGTTTTCCGAGGCCGCGGTGCGAATTTTGCTGAGATAATCACAAGCCTTCGATAGGAGCATACTGTCACTTGTCACAGCATCCAAGGGCTAGGTACGACGACTGACGGTATGCGATTGTGCATTGCGATCGTGGATAAATCTTCAAAAGAAGATAGCACATTTGGGTTATCGGTGTTTCGCATGGTAGGCGGAGAGGACCTCTCTATACCAAACGGTGTGGGGTCTCATTGTATCTGGTTATATCTCATGAATCAGACACGATACCTCAATCAAGGCCTTACTTCTTACTTCTTAACGCTACGCCAAAAAGCCCCACTGCTTCCTGAGTCAACCGAAGGGAGTATAAGGTCGACTCAGCTGTAATATCGAGGCAAATCTAGGTCCAATTCATCTGTAAAGCGACTAGTATTCATGGGTATAGAGTATAAACCTTTGACCTAAAAAAAAAAGATTCCCAAAAGCCCCATTAACAACCCAGCACACAGTAAAATCCATCGTAATGTTGAATGATCCCTGTTGTCATGTTGAATGATCCCCTTACACATGCAAGTAAGCCAGAACACGAGAAGCACGAGAAGCAGAGAGCAACACTGAACCGAAAACCAAAAGGAACCAAACACAAGAATGATAGGAGGAATAATAAAGGACAGAGACGGAGTCTACCTCGCCAAGGTCTACTGCATCTGAGGACGACTTTGACTGAGACCGATTCCCCATCGCCGACATCCACAGCGGCATGGTGGACAGATTATCGTAGCTAGAGGGTTCTCCTCTCTCCTAACCTACATCATATCTTTTGAATCCCCCCTCGGTCGAAAATGTGATTTCCGAAGGCGATAATCCCACCTTATTGACAAACATCGGGCTCACTCTCGACCAATCGCCGTCGCGGTCCATGATTCTGAGTCCTTCTTTCACGAAGTCTCTCAGGTCTGCTACTGTCGGGCGTTGGAGAGCCAAATTCTGCTTGTATTCGCGAAGGCATATAGCTGCCTGGACAAAACCAGCCGCGAATAGCCTCCACCCGATCGCCTGCTCAGCGGTCTTCGAGCCTTCTGGTTGTCGGAATTCTATCGTTCCCAGTACATGCGGAGAACTGCTATCGGACTTGCGATCCCACACAATGTCTGTCTCGTTGATCAGGGGCTGGAAGTTCCAACGGAATTCTCTGTCGAGTTCGTCTTTATCTCGAGCTACATGGGTAAAACCCGTCACTGTAGTTGTGCGAGATCCTTTGACTAGAGTGCACATGAATTTGGCGATATCGTCCACGTCGCTGCATGCGTCGATCCTGTCCCACATTGTATTCAAGGTGGTCTCTAGGGTGCTTTTCCATGTGCTTTCCCAATTTGAAGAAGCCGTGACCTTGCTCTGGTAAAGTACGCTCGCGAAATTGGAGTTCCCACAATGCCCAACTTTGAGACGGCAATGTTGTACTACCTTATCGACGCATCTTTCGAAATATACTATCGCTTTTGCAATGCTCTTCAAGGCCTCCACGTTCCAGTCACCTTCAGAAGGCGATATATGAACCTGGGTGGCGCAGTCCTTGGGCAGAACACGAATCTTATAATTCTTTTCTTCACATTTGTTGTATATATCTTCGGTCTGTTTGATCCATCCTCCGCTTTGGATTTTAGCGACGGGAGAAGCTAATTCGATTTCGACTGAATTGTGTCAGCAAGTTCTATATTCTTAGGTTTATCAGCTCTTAAGGGAAACACTCACACTCGTTTTCACGTGGCTGCCTATCCATTATGAGACATGATTCGTAGGGCAAAGTCCACATCGTTTCGTATGTCTTCGAGTCCGATCGCAATTTCATTTGTGCGATAGGATCATCTACCATGACCCCTTCGATGCCTTTAAGCATGGTCGCAAACTCTTTTCTAGCGAACACCGAAACTTGTTTGCTCTGATCTTTGAAATCTTTGACTTTCTCTTTGATTTCATCGGATACCAAAATAAACTCATGCTCTACCCCGGCGCGGAGAGCAATGTGTTTTAATTCATCAAATGTTAAAGCCGTCGCAGAAGATGTGGATGTTTGGGTAGTTGTCATTATCACTTTGGGCAGTGTCGTTGATTGTTTGAGTCGTAGTACAAAATCTTAAAGAAAGTGTGGATATTCTTGAAGCAAATCGTATACCGTGTAGATAAATGGGCAAGGAAGAAACTGCGGAGCAGTAAAGAAAATAAATAGTAGTACAGCACTGACCTTCACCGCGCCGCCTCTGAGTCTTCATGTCGCTGACTATTAACTGTTGACGCAAGAACGATATCCGTGTCTCTTGCGGGAAACAGACCTGAGCTTGAGGTTCGGGCCTGAAGTCATGGTGGAACGTTACCCAGTGACTCGAGCGTCACTGCCGCGGTGACACGCGAGGCATAGGGCAGCATGTGCTTGAATCCTAGCACCATGTTTCTATTGGTTCTGTAGAGTCTCGGAACGCTCGCACAGATCATAGCGGGTGAGAAAGGAAGTTATCAGGCGTATGAGTCCAAGCAGGCGCGCACGTTAGGTAGGATAATAGGGTACTCGAGGAGATGATGAGTATCCCAGAGTCATGTTTTGAAAGAAAACATTGCCATGATATGCCAAGAGCGTCGGAGAGCGCGTGCACCTTTCTCTCAAGATCTTTTCGATATATTGATCAACCCACTCATTGTCCACCTCATGACGTGTTTGGAACTTGTCGTGATCAATTCGCGCAGGTGCATATCCTCCAAGTGCGTTCTTGAGAAAGCTTTGTCCACGACTTTCCGCAGCTGCATGACCTTTCTCACCGGATGCTTTTTGTGATGCTAAGCCGCGGCTGTACCTAGAGATCTTTCCCGCTCCTCGCGGGAAGAGGCTCGCGGCACAAAGCAACATCAACCCATCTTGGCTGCGTGGATGACACTATGCGAAAGCTTAAACTGCAGTCATACTCGCCAACGCACGCCAAAGCTAGTCGAGCACGCACCGCTACGCCACTCAATCACATATGCTAAGCAGAGCACGACATTGATGGAGTCATAGTGTGCAACTCACGGGCCCGGCGTGAGGAGCATGACTCTTCACCCCCGAGCATTTATTCCTCTATATAACATCACACTGAACCTTCAACGCACTTATTATCACAACAAACACACAAAGCTCATATCAAGGAGACGGAAAACATCAGCAACTACGAATCTTAGGAGCATACCCAGAAAGATTTCGACCTAACGACCCAAACTCGACATGCCGCCAAAGGAATTCAGAGAATTCAAGGAGCATCCCAGTGAGGACCCCAAAAGATTCACCAATTTGCTCCATGAAGCCTGCAAAAAGATTATTACCAACCACATCAAGAATGATCCTAACAAGAATGCCGAGATTAAATCAACGGGGGACCCCGATTATCTTAATTCAGGCTTTTTAGAAGTTGGGAAAATTTCGACCAAACACATCGACAACAACCAGCCCGGGATGGTCGGGGTGGCCCTATACTATAAGGGCCAAAACACTTTCCCATTCAACATCAACAAAACTCATCCACAATGGTTGCATTTCATGAAGACCGGCTGTGAAAATTTGGTGTTGACTGAACATGATATGAAACCTGAGGATGAGAAAAGCGATCCCAAAAATCCCGATTCCCTATCAATTGATGGAGAGGTAGTCTGGGACGAGATATCCTTCACGGATCTGGATAACAAAGAATACAAAGGTTGCATCGTCTATAGATTCGAAGCACCACGCGAGAATGAGGCAGATATTCCAGCCCCGGTCGTCAAGGCGGTGGATAAAAACACAACATCTCCTGCTCAGGCCGCTCCTTAACCGCAGCAACAGCTTTTCCCTTCAAAGTCGTCCGAATCATTCGGCTATTGCAGACAGGCATGTTCCAACCAGTAAGGAGTGCAGACGAACAACCACTTCTATGCTTTGCTTGACCAGTCTTGTACGATCTAGCTGAAGCTCCATCCACGGGGTTTTTCATACTTGTTGCTCTTTTCCCCTCTGGTGGGAGCTTCCACTCTTTCAATGTACCTACTCTTTCATGATGTTATCCAAGGACGAGTCTTCTCTTGCTCTGTTGTGTCATGCATATATCTACAATTTATAATGATCCGCTGATTGCGTTTGTAGAATCCAGTAAATTCACCGTTTCTGCAACTCGCAACAACTAATCCTGATGCATATAATGACATGAAAAAGGACGGATTTTGGGACATCCAATGTCAAACCAGCTCCTCACGCCAAATGACCCGAGCAGCAACCTAAGCATATTTGCAACTGTCGCTCTTGTCCGTGCCGTTGTCCTGACACTCATTGTCGCAGAGAACGATCAAGGGACATTCTCTTCGTCGCCGCAACAGGATAGCCTGCCCCTTGCATAGTCCGGTCACTCCGACCACTCCAGTCGCCTTTTCATATGAGAATGTCGGTCATTCGGCCGCTCGCGTGATGACAGTATGGGAAGTAAGCCATCCTAGAGGATCGAAAATGAACCAAAATTGAACGCAGAGCGTACGTACTGATGATACTCAAGACATCCGAGCTACGATAACGCAGGCCTATGCAAATCCTCGCACTGATGCCGGAATTTCGTGTTGGTCAACATTAGTGATATTGAAAGACGTTTAGCATAGCGATAACGATTCGTGCAACGTCTGTATGCATGTCCTACATGATTTGGCCTCGGCAGAAAAGGTCGTCAGCGGGGTTAGATTGGCAATCGAGAAGGGTGCTTCGGCTGTGCAAAGTTGGACCAGGACGAGTATACAGGACAGTGCAAACCGCTCAGCTGCGGACTTGACAGCACATCTGTCTTTTGGACTGTTTAAGTGTAACGTGTCGTACACCTCTAGGTAAAATGCATTGTTGCGCCTGAAATCACCCTTATAAGATCTAGATCAGCTCTCACCTTCCAGCTGCGCCCTCTTGCCATCTAAAGCATGTACACACCCACATGTGTTCTCAACATCTTAATGCGACATCCTCTTACTCCACATAAAACACTCCTCCGTCTGTCCCCACCACCAGGCCCACCACTCGCACTCCCCACCGCGCCGTCCACAGGCGACTCCTACAGTCATTAGCACGCCTCATCGACCTCCATCTTCAACAGCAGAGAAGGACCTACCTGCATCCCATCCGTCATACGCCACCACTCCTGCACCTTCGGATTTGCCGCCATCCGCGCCATATCCTCATCGAACTTGTGTCCCACGTACTTGAAGCTCGCGAAGAGTGTCGGTCGCGGCTTCATACTCAGGAAAATCGAGTCTGTGTCACGTGTCAGTCAGTATCAAACTACTTCAAAGGCCGGGAGAGGACGGCCTCAATCAAAGCGATCATGATTCTCCAGGTCCCCACGTACAATCCTTGACATTCGAGTCCGCTATCTGCGCGAGAACCTCAGGCCACACAGCTGCATGACACTTCTTGTATTCTTCGATTTTCTCGGGCTTGAGGTACAGCCATTGGCCGATGCGGCGGGGGCCTTGGTTCGTCTTGTTCATGGTAGCGGCGTCCGGTTGTTTGGGCTGCCAGAGGCCTTTGGACGACATGGTGGATGGTATTTGTGATTGGTCGCACGGGAAGATGTATAGGGTGTATGTAGGACAAGGTTCGAAGAATGCGCAGACAGGTGGAAGAGGGAAGCTCGAGGCGATGGTGTGGCACTATGCGTGTCGGGGCATTTAGGACCGAGCGGGGCCCGCTTGCGCTTGCCGTTGGATTTTTTGATGGGAGGTCACGCGAGAATGTGAAAAATATGTGCACTTTTAGAAATCGTGGAATAGTCTATTGAAGCGGGTTTCTTCGGCTAGGAGTACGACTCGATGAGAAGATTTAGCTATTGTAGGAAAGCCGTAACTATCAAGCTGTAGACTCCTCGCCTTCTTAGATGATATACCTGAACCCTCTGATCAACTTCGTGCCCTCTTCCACAGTGACACCCTCTGTCTTTGCCGTCTGCTCCGCTACATCACCACTCGTCACCCAAGCAGCCTCACCCTCGTCGATCTGCTTGTTCAGCCTCTCGAGAATGATCTTAAAGATGTAGCAGCCCGCAATGGTGACACCGAACATCGACGTGACGAGGCCGTAGCTTTTCCTGTAACCATTCTCCTTCATGTTCCAGACGTAAGACCCGGCAATATTGCCAAGCTGCGAGAAAGCGTTAATCATGGCGATGGCGACGGCACGCTTCGCCGGTGGACGCGGGAAGGACGAGGAGATCCCCGAGTAGAACACGATGAAGCCTGCGTAGGCCGAAGCCTGCAGGAAGAGCGCTACGTAACGCGCAGCGACGTTTTCCGTGGACATGCTGATGATGAAACCCACAATGCCACCGATGATAGGGCCGACAATATGCCAGAAGCGCTCCTCACATCTATCAGCGTGCCACGCGTTGATCAAGCTGACAATGCAGGAGAACACCCACGGAGGAGCGCTCATCAAAAGAGTAGGAACGTATCCGAAGCCCAGTGTGCCGGTGAGCGTGGGAAGAAAGCGTTGAAGGAGAGGCCGACGACGTAGGCCGTGAAGGTCAACATCATAACGTAAATCTTCACGTCTTTGACTGCCATGAGGAGACCTGTAAAGGCGCCCATTGTCTCGGAATCCACGTCTGCCTCGCCGACATCCTCAGTCATGCGGAGCACAGCCACGGCACCCTCCTCTTCCGTGAAGCCTCTGGTGTTGTGGGGCAAGTCCGGTAGGATGAAAATTGCCAAAAGCGCAATGAACATGGTCGCCGCGCCCTCGATCCAGAACAGCCACCTCCAGGCCCTGTGTCCTAGCGTACCCTCCATGTTCGATAGCACACCGGCGCCGACGAGAGAACTAAAGGCGTTGGAGATAAGGTTACCACAGAAGAGGATGGCGTTGCGCTTGGTAAGTTCGCGGCGGGTGTACCATTTCGACAGAATCAGGAGTGCACCGGGGAGGAAAGCAGCCTCGACAAAGCCGATGCAGAAACGAATGGCAACCATGCCTCCGAATGAAGTGACGTTGCCCGAACGTGTCGAAGTGTGCTAATCATGCCCCAGATGAGCATGACGGTGCCGATGTACCATGATGGGCGAGCGATTTTGTTGATGATCCTGTAGTCTATATAAGCAGGTATTTTCGACCGATTCTTATATGTTCCTTACATGTTCGAGGGAATCTGCATGAGAATGTAGCCGACATATAGAATGCTGAGGCATGTCGCATACTGGGTGTCGTCGAGACCCAAATCAGCTTCGAGACCCTTGAGGCGAGCTGCTCCCAGGTTGTTCCGATCCAAATAGTTCATGATATACATCATGACGAAAATCGAACATCGCAAGTCGAGCTTGAGCTTCAGGCTCTTCTCGACCTGCCTCCTCCGTTCGGGGTCCATCTGGCTGGCGTGGATGGCCTGGCCAACCCGCTCCAGCTCCAGCGCATCCAGGTCTTTCACGTCTGAGGGAGCCATAATGATTGCCCGCCGACGACCAGACGAAAGCAAAAAACGGGATGAAAGCGAAAAGAGGGCAACGAGACGCTTTTAATTGAAAGCGCCCTCGTCTCGGGGTAGCCGGCGGGAGAAGACTTTGCCCATGGAGTCTCCACACCCCAGGAAGGCGTCCTCCGCTTACCCAACCGTTACATCGCAAGAGTGTTTTCCTTGAATCATGTCAGCCAAGACAGCGCATCTTACCGCATTGAGCGAGCTGCATCGGTGCGCTAGTGCGGGGAAGAAAAGATGTTGCAACCATCTGCAAATCAATCGTGATCGGCATGGCGGCAAAGGTTGTCGGCACAGCGGTGGGCTGCGGATGCTTGTCTGTTGGTAGACGTGGGGAGGACAGTGCACCCAGTGTGGGGGTGACACTCCAGATCGGCCGTACCCACAGCGGACTTGATTGGTCGATAATACGGGGAAGACGCACGTGAGGGTGAAAGGTTGAGTTCCCAACGCGCCGCGCGGTGGGGCCCAATCTTAAGCCGCATCTTGAGGCTCAAAACTACGCGGTTCAAATTCGGGTCTTGGAGCGGTGAGCTTGTGCCTCGGGAGAAACCGCTTGTTTCATCGTCAAGCGTGGTGTGAGTTGTCTAAGTTTCGGTCAAGTTCCGTTGATCTCAAGTCAAGGGTCCTCTGTGCTGGTGACCCTCGTAAAGTGCATTGTTCTTCATGACATAGGGCTCTACATTGCAGCTCGATGTTGCAGGTGATTGCCATGGGTGTGCGGCCATAGATGTCAACACGTTTGCTTGGAAGACTTCGGTCTTCCGTCGGTAAGCGAGTCGTCACCAACAGGGACTGGACTCCGTAAGGCGGAGAAGAGCGTGGGGTCTTGACTAAGTGGCGAGGAAACTTGGAAGACGTGGGCATGCTAGGGCGAGACGCCTCAGACGCTATAACTGATGGTTGAATCTGGCCTTGCGCCATTGAGAACAAGAACCACCATGGCTTCATTTCCTCATGAGCCTTGCACCAGAACCAGTACAAAAATCGGAACCAAAACCGAGTGAAAAGAATTATAGGCCGGCAAAATGATGGTTGAAAACCACCTACATCAATGTCCGATGTCAAATGAGCAGCAGTGCTGTTATGATTGAAAGAGGCGGAATGTTCATCGCCCTTTAATCTCGCCGTGTAGATGCAAGCAACAATCAACATGAGTGGGAGAAATGCGGACAAAAAATCTGCAATCACCATGTGGAGAATCGCATGTCTGAAGCAAGACAAGATGGCTGGGAAACTACGAGTGGTCCGTGCCTTCGCGTGTTGATGACGTTCTGTCAACCAAACAACAATTCGCACCTCACCCACCACGCCCAGCCTTCGCGGCGCACTCTCTTCAAGCCGCGCATCTCCATCGCGCCTTTTCACTTCCTCTACCAATTTAATTTTACTCCCGCTCGAGATGGCCGATCGTCCCCCGCCCACCGTTGTCCCGCGCGCCTCGCGACGCGCCAGGCTGCCGGCTTTTGTGCGCCTCCCCATGCTGGTCGTGCTAAACATCTGCCTGCAAAGCGCACTCTGGAGCGGTACGGAAAATGTATTGGCACATGAGCTTGGAGCCGTGAGCAAGGTCCCGCGTCCAGGACAAGAGCAGGAAGGCTTTGGGGAGCTTACAGACCCTCTTATTCGGCTCGTTACCAAAATCGCACTGGTTGTTGTCGCGTGGGAGCTTCGATACGACTGTAAGTCGCACGACGCGCTGCCCGCGTTGACGAGAACATGCTGATCTAGCTAGACTTCGACATCGCCGCGCTCACAGCCGTGATCAACATCCCATTTGCCTTCCTCCTCACGACCTTCTACAACATCTCGCTCCTCACCGCATTCGCCCACATCGCTATTGAAGTCATCGCCATCGCGCTGCCAACATATCTCCTCCGCCCGATTGCCGACGTCAACAACCCAGCCGTGCCACTCCGAAACCGCTACCTACTCAACAGCTTCCAGGTCTCGTGGTCAAACACCGCCCTCGCTGTAGGCACATACGCCACCGTGCTGTACAGCTCCCTGCAGACAAACTGGCTCACCATCTTCCTCATCAACCACTTCGACCTACCCAGCGTCGAGCTCGCGCACGACGTGCAGGCCGCGACCTTTGTCCCCAAGCTCCTGATCGCAGGCTACGCGACGAAGGCTTTCCTGCTGGACGCTGCTATCGGAGCGCAACCCGACACCGGAGCCGCGACTCCCGTGGGTCCCTTCGAACCTGCGACTGCAACGCTGCCGCAGACGTTGAAGCACAACTTCTGGTTCTTCAGCCGGCGCACAAGGACGTTGATTCAGCGGACTGCCGTGTTGAGCATCTTCTTGCTCGCCAACACTATCCTGAAGGGCGCGACGCTGGAGGGAAGCGAAATCATCGGCTCCGCGGGCTATGCCTCTGTCTGGATTGTAGCGGCCAACATCTGCGCGTGGTGGTTCGTTTGGACGGGCGACGCCGAGCCGTGAGGAAAGAAGAACAGGTTGGAGATGGGTAGACAAAAGAAGTGGGGCGAAATGTACTGGCTCACTTCAGGATCTGAACTAGGATGGAGCTTGACGGAGCGAAGCGGCATGATGTGGAGGGAGACAGGGACTGGACTGTGTTATAGGGAGCGTTTCTTGGATACTAGATACCAATTTCTCATTTTGCGGGTTGTGCACAGCCTACCATCTTATTGGACGACGGAGAGCGAATTGATGCGAGTGGTGTATGCGACGGAGATGCGACCAAATGAGGTGTCGGCTATGCTAGCTATACGAGTTAATGTGTTTGTGGCCGGTCTACTTATTGTAACACTCGAGTGCAGCAGTGTAGAGGTGATAGTCAAGCATGAATGGTAGTAGACTAGCCTGAATAAATATAGTAGTCAAGCACGAATTGAGGTAGTAGCTACGAACGAGCAGCTATTCGGCGTCACTGTGCAGAGATAAACAAACTTTAGCCGCGGGACCGGTTCGAGATCGGATCGTTCCAAAATCTTCCATGATATCTCAGATGTGCAGAACGATGAATACGGCACCATGATCCCCCATTTGCGGCCTTTCAGACCTGGAAGGAGATGCCCGTACGCCGTGCTAGCTTTTACTCTCCGCTCTCAGAACGCCATGTACTTGCTGCACAAGTTTCAAGCCTGAGAAGAACAGTGGAGAAGATGCCTTCACGTCAAATGGTTGTAGTTTGGACATTGGGCACCCACCGGGTCGTATTGTCCGCGGTTCTTACAGTGGCCCTGTATCTTATGGGTATAGTCAACCCGAATTTCGCCATTCTCCTTGGTAGGGTTGCGACCGCCTGTGAGACGGCACGTTAGCTGTTCTGCCTCTCGTGCGTAATCTGGTCCAGCATTGACTTACACTGAGTACATTGCTCTGGGAGAGCCCTGAGCAAGCCCCAGGCATTGTCGATTGTCATTTCGCTGCCATCCGGGCCTTCTACCCAGGCGCACTACTTCTGTCAGCGGGCGCTGACTATGGAAGACTTGAAAGATGTTTGGGTCATATGGGCAGGACTCACGATACCAAAATCGTGGTTTTTACGGTCTTCATCATACGAGCAGTACCAGCAGGCCATCTGCTCGCCCTTCGCGTACTTTGCGGATGGTTTCACTACGCCCGTTAGCATGGACTCTTCGTGAGGTTTAATGCGCAGTCAAGCTACCTACTGTAACTGAGAATGTCGATGATTTCCCTGATCGCATTTCCGGCACCGGCACAACCAAACGTGGTGCACATCGCTGAGCCATCGCAATTGCCGGCGTACGGGTCCCCGGGAGGGGGAATGATGGGGGCAGGTCCAATAATTCCGCAATCCCCCCTCGAGGCGCAGTCAGAATCTGGCAGTGTTTGATTTGCGAATGTTGTATTGGTGGTGGGGTCATTGACCACTGATGCGGGTAGTGTCTTGCTTGGAGCAGGGTCATTGACGGCGGTGATGTTGACGAGACTGCGAGGGAGAGCAGCAGCCAAGCTGATGACCCAGATTGAGGCACCGAGGAGCTGAAGGAACTGCATGTCGAGCAGGAAGGGGTCGCGGGCGGTCGGTCCGAAGTTCGCGTACGACGCTGGTACAGCGAAGACTCTTGAGGTGAGGCGAGCTTTATCAGTTATATAGCGGGAGAGCGGGCGTGCGCACGGATAAAGTTGAAGTGAAGAGCGTGGTTCATAGCGTGGTGCTAACAAAGATGGAAGGAGCGGCTGCTGCATGTGCGGGATGTGAATGAGGTGAGACTTACTGTGAGCGAGCGACGACTTCGAAGGTTCGGTTATTCCGGTCTGTGGAGGCTAAAAGTACTTGTGTGTGCTCGATGCATCTTGTCGAGTAGCAGCGCGGTTACTAAGAAGGTTGAAAATTGGCGACTCACGCCGCCATGCGGGAAGTCCGACTTGCAGGGTGATGGATAACACTGTGAATGACAGCAGGGCGAGAAGGAACGCGGCGGCTCGATTTTCGAATTTATGTTGCGGTTAACGGTGACGTATGACATATGGTTTCGACAGAAGGAGTTATGTCAACAAGACCAGAGTGGGAAGGTACGATGAATGTCGAACACAACCGAAGGAATTTAATAGCAGATGCTATATGCTAAGCTAGGAAACTAGGCAAGAGGAACCAAGATGATAAAATGATGAAATTTGGAAAGTTGTTAAACAGTAAAGAAAATAGGCATACAGTGATGACATAGGAAGGGTATCTTCATCCCTCAATCCCGGCGTTGCCCCTGAAAACCGACATGACCTCCCAGTAGACCTACACCTATCCGTATCGTACAGCGTGGTCATATAGCTGGGCTTCATGTTGCGCATCATGCGCTTTCCATTCCCATCAAGACCGGGTCCTGTGCATAACCCAACGTCGTTTGCAGACACAATTGGTGTCCCCTAGTCTTTGTCGTCACCACCGTCGTCGTCGTCCTCCGGTGGCTTGACAGTCTCCATCTCAACAACGCCCACCTCATTTCCCTTCTTGTCCCTACTCGTGATCTTGTATTTGCCACCCTCCCACAGATCCTTAAAGGTAAGCTCCTTCGTCCTCCCCAAGCTCTCGATATCGCCAATGCGATCCAGAGTCGCCTCCAAGAACTTTTCAAATCCAGGTTCAGAGCATATTTGGTTGAAAGCGCGCTGCATGGGCACACTGTCGGCGCGGACCTTAGCGTGCCGGTCAATAGCGAAGATGGACAGCTCGTGGTGCTGGCGGATGAAGTCGGCGCGCGTCATGATGTAACGCGCTTGATGGAGCGGAATCTCAGGTAGGATATGGCCGTTCTTATCGTCGTAGGTTTTATCCATCTCTTCGTATTTCTTGTACAACGCGAGAGCCAGAACCATGGCTGTTGATGCGTACTTCTGCTGGTCCATGACATCGTCGTCCATCTCCATACCAAGGATGCCGCAATTGTTCAAAAACCATGTCTTTTCCAACTCGCAGATCTCATCGCATTGGACAATCATATCTTGAGCCTTGGCCACGCGGTTTAAAAATGTCAGACGGCCTCCTATCCTGTTGTAGACTTCCGTGAGAACAGAATCAGGGGTGGCTTTTTTCCAGTACTTCATGCGGTAGTTCTTCAAGGCTTGCATGGCTCGGTCCTTAGGGAGATCAGACACCTGGGTTACTTCCATGCGAGTAGCATGGAGCTTCAGCCTCTCGTATACCCAATATTTGTCCGAGTTTAGGATGACGGTCGCAAGATTAGAAGCTGCCCACTGTTCGGCACGCTGCTGAATGAGCTCTATTAGGTCCCGACCATCTTCATCATCCCTAATCAGATGAGCCTGGTTAATGATCAAGACCAATGGGCGGCCGACGCGCGCGCGGCGTCTCAGGGCGACCTTCTCCAATTTGTTGAACGCCCGCTCGATGTCCAGAAGCGCCGACGCATCACGCGGTCCGCGGATTGAGAAGAGGGCTCCGATGTTGTCTTCGTGATACTCGAAATCTAGAGCACGGCCCAAACGAATGCGGAATATTTCAGGATCGGCGTGCGCTTCCAACATAGCAACCCCTTCGCCATCTATCTTGGACATGGCCTCGATCACATGGAGCTCTTCCCGGTGCCTTTTTCGCCAATGAGCAGATGGTAGCGGCCCTTCTCTTCGCCGCGCATGATCCTATCAATGCGCGCTTGCTCCTCACGGGGTATCCAGCGGTCGTGTTCACCCTCGTCGGTAATTCCGGGCGTGTCTTTGTGCGGTGCATGGGGAACTTCTTTGCCGGACGCGGCCAACTCAAGGACAGGATCGCCGGTTGTGAAGGCGCCCTCCATCTTGGATAGTACATTGTGCTTGTAGTACCGCGTGTAGCTGTAGCCGACCAGGCCGAGGATCAAGATTGAGGCGCCGGTCGTCGCAGCTGCTTCGAACATCTTGAACGCCGTGCCCTTGTACTTCTGCCATTTCCCGCCCTCCTCTTCCTCGTTGGCCTGTTCGGTGGCATCGTCGACGGGATTAGGCGCATCGTTGCCGGGCGTTGGTGGTCCTACGGTGCATGTCAGGAATGGTACGGTGCGCACGTCACGGTATTCATCCTACCAGATTGGCCGGTCAGCGGTCGGGCGAATGAGGGCTGCTGGAGCTGCAAGGCTGCGCGACCAGCCGGCCGTAACCGCACAAAGGAGGGATATGGATGCTGGCGTTGAAACGAGACATGGCCGCGCGCAATGGCAGTGGTGAGGGCGGACCAGCGCCGCATAAACATATTGACGCGCAGCTATGTCGCGCGGCCCACACGAGTCGCTGGAAGGCTTGCGCGCGCGGTTGAGGCGACAGCAATCAAATCTCAAACGGAGGGCATGCGTGCGCAGCTACCAGCAGCAATTGAGGGTCAGCGAGCCGCAGCGCGGTCTTGTAGGTGAAGCGGCGGACCGCCATGACGCCGAATTGCAATTTCAGGGTGTCGCTGGGGACTTGGGGCTTGGGACTGGCCAGTGCATCCAGTGCAGCGTCGGGATGGATCGGGCACGCGCAGTCGTCGCATCCCGCCGTCCTTGGAGCGTGGTGACTGCGCTGGCGGTGCCCGAGACGCCTGCACAGCTCCCAGAGCGATGCGATGCCAGAGGCGCGCAATGCCGTCACATCGTCCCCTACGCAAATCGGCGCCGCATCAGCCGTCCGCATGGAAAGGACAGGGCTGCTCGGCAGAGTCGGAGACGCCCCGGGTTAGCGGGATGCGGGCCCGTGTCCACGACTCGCCTCGAAAAAGTTTTGGACCATCGAGCTCCAGCTGTCTCCCTTCTCGCATTCCACTTGACGCGTCCATTGTACATTAATGCTCTTATTCTGTATATTATCTTTACAGTAGAAAGCCGTTCCTTCCTATAGCTGCGCTCTTGGAGTTGTAATCGGATACCACTTGCACTTTCCCTCTTCGCCATCATGTCTACCAACAATGACGCTTCCAAGCCAGGTGAGCACATCCACGCCCGCACAACGCCCCCGGACACTACGCTTTTTGGACACCATGCGGCCGTCGGAGCTATTGAAAGCTGACCAGTACTTTGCAGCAGAAGCCGGCGAGTCGAATGCTGTCCAGCAGACCAACGGAGAGGGCGCCGCAGAGCAGAAAGGGGAGGAGGTTGTCAATGGCCACGCTGAGAGTACGTCGGACGATGAAGCACCCTGAGGAAGAGCTGTGAGCTGATGATGGTGCAGACATATTCCAGATAACGGTCAAGCTACCGCATGCGCCATACGAGCACGCGATCACTGTATGTTGAGTCACGGTTAGAGGGGATACCATGCTGATGAAGAGCAGATCTCGACTCAGGAGCAGGTGCAAGACCTCCGCCAGGCCATTATTGAGACCCCCCAGCTGTTCCAGTACTCCTGCTTTCATCTGGAGTTGGACGGCCAGCGCATCAATGATTTTGTGGAGCTATCCGAGGTACCGGGTCTCAAACCCGATGCCGTCTTGACCCTCGTTGAGGACCCATACACCGAGAAAGAGGCACGCATGCACGTCATCCGTGTACGGGAGCTCATCGGCGCTGCAGGTGACCGCACTGATGCTCTTCACGGCATCTCAGCGGGGTTGTCGCTACACGACACTGTTGGGCAGGACGAGTCAAAAGCACAGGAGGATAAGCCCGACCAGACACCTTTGAGCGACTACGACTTCAAGGCTGGTGGCTCGGTTAAGACACTGCAAACACCAGCTCAGGAGCCTGCGCCAAAGACTATCAAGTCCATCTCTGTCTCGCCATGGAACCCCCCGCCGTACCACCTGCGATCCAAGGGTCACCTTCTGTATCTGCTTCTTACTACCAACGAGAACGAGCAGCACCATATCACATCGACAGTCGCGGGCTTCTATGTCAATAAGTCGTCCAATGCCAAGTTTGACCCGTCCCCTCGGCAGGCACCCAAGGCACACTCAGCTCATTCGCTTCTGACTCTTTTTGAAGAGCTCTCTCCCTCCTTCTCTCAAGCGTTTCAGTCATACCTCGAGCACACCCAGAAGCGGGATCCACTCACTTTCTTCCAGCTCTCGAACGCAATACCCGCCAACCCATGGTTAGTCCCTGCGCCTAATTCCACGCATACCACACATCAGCCCGATCTTGCACGGACTCAAGAGAGCTATCTGATTTCGGGTGTGGAGAACACCGAGACGCTCCGAGACTGGAATGAGGAATTTCAGTCCACTCGGGAGATGCCTAAGGAGGCTGTCCAGGACCGTGTTTTCCGTGAACGACTTACTAATAAGCTGTTCGCCGACTACAATGATGCTGCGACCCGCGGAGCTATGCTCGTAGCCCGCGGAGAGATTGCTCCTCTCAACCCAACCGAGGCCAAGGACGCGCAAATCTTCGTCTACAACAACATCTTCTACTCTTTCGGCGCTGATGGTGTTGGCACTTTTGGCACTGAGGGTGGTGACGAGGCTGCGCGTGTGGCAGTCGGTAAGGATGTCTTCGGTGTTCGTGCCGTCAACAACTTGGACATCCCCAACCTGTTCACCTCCGGTACGGTCGTTGTCGACTATCTCGGCAAACGTATCGTCGGTCAGAGCATTGTGCCGGGAATCTTCAAGCAGCGTGACCCGGGAGAGCACCAGATCGACTATGGCGCAGTTGAAGGCAAGGAAATCGTAGCAGATGATAAGTCCTTCATTCCCCTGTTCGAGCAGCTGTCCAAGGCGCTCCGCGTCAAGAAGCATCCTGTATGGGACAAGGACAATGTCCGACACGAGCTCGAAGGTAGTGTCGAGACCAAGGGTCTTATTGGTACCGATGGGCGGCGATATGCCCTCGACCTCTACCGCCTCACTCCCATTGATGTCAGCTGGATTGAGGAGCACTGGAGCGAACCGTCCAAGGATGGGAAGGAGAAGGAGGAAGGCAAGGATTACCCCCACCGCATGGCAACCTTGCGCCCTGAGCTTGTGGAATCGTTTGGCCGCTTAAAGCTTCGGGAGTACGTGAAGAAGGAGCTCGAGAAGAAAGGCGAAGCTTCCAAGGAGAAGAAGGAGGAGGAAAGCAGCAAGAAGTCTGAAGGCGAGTCCGATGAGGTCGCCAAGGAGGAGGCCGAAGCTGCGGATCAAGACCGCGTCGACATTTCTGGCTTCCACTATGCTCTCAACCCAGATGTTTTCTGTGGCCAACACCCCCAAACCGACGAGGACAAGGCCGAGTGGGCCAAGGACGAGGCCGAGGTCCGCGCTGCCTGCAACCACCTGCTCTTTGAGGTTATGCCGCGGTTGATTCAGGAGCTCAAGGACGGTGATGTTGGATTCCCAATGGACGGTCAATCCCTGAGCACTCTTTTGCACAAGCGGGGTATCAACATTCGCTACCTTGGTGAGCTAGCAGAACTCTCCGACAAGGAGGACCCACGCTTGCAGGCTCTCAGGCGTCTCGTAATCCAGGAGATGATTGCTCGTGGGTTCAAGCACTTCGCCAACGCGAAGCTGCGCAATGTATCTGCTCCTTTCGCCGCTCCATGCGTCGCACACCTACTCAACTGCCTTCTTGGTGGTGAGGTGAACGCGAAGCCTGTAGCTGAGTGCGATGCAGACCTCAAGTCACTCTACCCTGAGAACGACTTCAGCTTCGAAAAGCTGACTCCCGAAGATGTCAAGAAGGAGGTCGTTGCCCAAGTCGCTCTCAGGTACCGCTTTGAACTCGATGACGCTTGGATTGAGCCTGGCAAACAATTGCAGATGCTTCGTGAGATCTCCCTGAAGCTTGGCTTGCAGCTCGAGAACAAGGAGTACGGTTTCACGAAGCAAACGGTGGTGAATGGAACATCGAACGCTGTCCCTACAGCCAACGGCAACTCCACCTCAGGGAAGAAGAAGAAGGGCAAGACTGCATCACCTGCTCGCGCTGCTAGTCCCGCGCCACAAATTGTGCAGACTTTCCACGCGGACGATATTCTCAACATCGTCCCAATCGTCAAGGAGGCCTCGCCGAAAAGCTTGCTGGCAGAAGAGGCTCTCGAGGCGGGCCGCATGTCTGTCGCTCAGGATCAGAAGGAGCTAGGACAAGAACTTCTTTTGGAGTCTCTTACCCTGCACGAGCAGATCTACGGTGTCTTGCACCCAGAAGTTGCACGTGTTTACCACACATTGTCAAACTTGCTCTTCAACTTGGATGACAAGGCGGCAGCACTTGAGCTCGCACACAAGGCTGTCATCGTATCTGAGCGCACCCTCGGCATTGACCACACCGACACTGTTCTGGCGTATCTCAACCTCGCCCTTTTCGAGCACGCTACCGGCAACGGCAGGACCGCTCTCGTCTATGTCCGCCACGCCTTGGAGCTGTGGAAGGTTGTCTACGGCGTCGACCACCCCGACTCCATCACGACGCTCAACAACGCAGCAGTGATGCTCCAGACCTTGAAGAACTTCCCCGAGTCCAAGGTCTGGTTTGAAGCCTCCCTCTCGATCTGCGAAGAAGTGTCGGGCAAGAACTCGATTAACACGGCTACCCTCCTTTTTCAAACCGCACAGTCGCTTGCGCTTGTTAAGGATATGCGCGGTGCTATGAACCGCATGCGCGAGTCTTACAACATCTTCAAGGAGGTCCTAGGCGCCGAGGACCGCAACACGAAGGAGGCGGAGCAATGGCTCGAGCAACTCACCACGAGTGCTGTAACTCAAGCCAAGCAGACGCAAGCCCTTGCTTCGGGCCGCATCCGCCGTCTCCAGCTCGGTAGCCGCGGTGCTCTGCGCCCCCAGGCCGCCGTAGGACAGACTGCCAACGAGACCACGACTGCGAACCGCCCGCGAAGCGGCACTAACCGTGTCGACCAGCGGAGTATCGACGAGCTGATGAAGTACATTGAGGGCGAGAGCCCGAAGAAGACGCCTAAGAAGCGAACTCCGGCGGCCAACCCCAAGAGGAGGACCCAGAAGGCTTCCTCATAGATATCGATAACTGCTCGACCCATGTCGACATGACCAAAAGTACACATTGCTTTGATTTTACGGCCGACATTGTTTGTAACATTAGCCATTTAATTCTCCTTGAATTCTCCTTGTTACGCTTGCGCTTGCATTTTTTGGATCGTTCGTCTTTGCGAAAGCATCTCACCTCGGTCAGCTCCGGCTCATTTTTATGTGTTTGGACGTACTTGGGTTTGGCGCATGGCGGGGCAATGGGACTCTGGAGGATAGATGGGGTGGTTGGGAAAGTCTGACGGCTGCAGTGGGTTTTACGACTGGGCCTTGCTTGTATTATATCATTGGGTGGTGCATGGCTGGATTGAGGGCGGGTGGGATAAAGGAAATGTAGATGTTGGTAGCGAGTACAAATTCTCCTCTTTATTTTGATTGGTGCTTGACTTTTGTGATGGGTTTGGGTGGTGATGATGGTGTTCATCGTCAAGCGCAGACCATTCTCCCTCGAAGGTATAAAAGCTGTCTATACGACGTGTTTACGTCTTCACGGCACCTGAGCGTAGAGCTCGAAAAGCGCAAAAATTTATACCGCATGTTTCGAAATCCTTCCTCGTCAAATTCATGTCTGGGCTTGCGCTGTCCTTGGCTTCTAAAAAGTAAAATATCCAGACTTTATGCGCGCGTCGTTGGATGCAGACACTATGATTCGAAAAACCTTCCCAGTCCGGATTCATGTCTGGGCTTGCGCTGTCCTTGGCTTCTAAAATCAATTGATGGGTCCTTGTTGCGCTCGTCGTTGGATGCAGACACGACAATTCGAAATGCTTCCTTTTTGTATTCATGTCTGGGCGCTTCTCTGTCCGAACACGAGAAGGAAAAAGCGATGTCTTTGCTGGATCTTGGATGGAGGAGGCGGCGGAGTGGTATGGGCTCCTCGTAGGCATGTGTGAAGATCTTCGCAGGTCAATGTCTGAGGAGGTTATGCAGTGCCTGGGCATCAGTTTGCGAAAAGGGGGTTTGGTGGATGAAGCGGTCGATGGGGTTGGCATGGGGTTCTATGCTACGGTAGGGCGTAGAGCAAATGGTTTGGTATTCGAGTACATGACGTCGTGCGCGCGGTAGCTGGGGCTCCCCACGATACGACTGAGCGTTGTCCAAAAATGATCAAAGGCAGAATATGTTTGCTCTGGGTTCGCGAGGAGGGTGTGTTGAGCAGTGTCGCTGGTGTGTCTGGCTAGGTCTGGCGACTAGTCTTGATGGAAAACCAAGACGAAGAAGACTATGGCGGCGAACGAGGAAGGCTTGCAGCTGAGTAAACGAAAGGATCGTACGTCTGTCGTGTGCAGGTTCTTGTCCCAAAATGTTTAAAGGACATTGATGAGACTCTTCTTTGGGGGGCGGGCGCGTCAACGCTAGCAGGCAACGGTATAAATTCTGTCGCAGGTCGAGCGGTACAACTTTCTTTACGCGAATTTGTGAGCTTCGTTGCTAAAACTTGTGGAGGTACAGGCTATGGGTCTTCTGGGCTGGGTTCCTAAGAAGTCGGAGACAGTTGCCATGGCTCTCCTGCGCTGGGTCCAAAATGATTTAGATCCCCATGATGTTTCCTTCTCTGGGTTTCGGTCTACAAACCAACTATTCACCCTATTATGTCTGGTTGGAGTGATTCAATCACTCTGAAATTCAACCAGAGTCGCTGCTATGAGATTTGGCTTGCGAACTCTGGAAGTCACCCCCTCAAAACGTGTATCAAGACTTCTCCATGTCTCTTCTGCGCTGGTCCTTGTTCGAAAAACAACGAATATGGAGATTTAATTCGTTTTGAGTACAGACATTGTTCGATGCAGAGTAGCAGAGAGCGGTATAAAAATCTGCTTTGCCAGCTGTACCTCCTCATGCCAGACCCGAACCTCATGCTCTAAAAATTCCATCTCAGAGTGTCCATGTCTCCGTGTCGAGCCTTCAAAAGCGATTGGAGAACACATCGATGTCTCTGCTGCTGCTGCTCTCGAACGCTGGATTGTTTGGCTGCTCCGCTCTTGCTCCGATAAAAATCATAGCCAAGCATACCATGGGAAGGTGCCTCCCGTTCCTTAGGACTACTCTACCAAAGCAATGATGATGTCTGCCATGTCTCTTCTCTGTTGGCTTCTGAGAAGAAGCCCACGCAACGCAGCATGTTCTTCCTGGCAAGCGCAAGGCCTTTGCATAATCACCAGATAGACAGCTGGATAAATACCTGTCTTTGTTTCACTTTGTGTTCTTCACACTTGCTAAACGTTAGTCTAAAATCTACAGCTCATGATAACATGTCTTCGTGCTGGACCTGTGCAAAAGACATCTGCATCTAACCATGTCTCCGCTGCGGGCCTTGTCTCACAAACGGCACAAACTGGTATCATGTTCGGCTGGGACTGGTATCACTCTATGCAATACAAATCGACGAAAAAAACGTCGATGTTCCTGGTGTTCTCTGCCTTTGCGCTTACTTTCCGAAAAGCATGTGCTCATTTACATGGTCTCCGGCGCGAACCCTTGTCCAAGGTTAGGACGATGATGCTATGTGCTGCCCGCCGACGCAAGCACATTCGAAAGCAGACAGAGGACTGTATAAATACTTCCTCTATCCAGACTTGCCTTCCTCTCTGCACACTTCTTCCACCTTCGACTCAAAAGACACAGATGTGCTCGCCATGTCTCTTCTGAGCGGACGCTGCTAAAATATCCGCGGGCTCACTCGATGTCTTCTCTGTGCCGGGCCTGCTTCCAAACCCATGATTTTCGAACGTATGTGCTGGCTGCGTCCGGTCTCGCCCGTTCTAAAATCACACTCACGATCTGGCAATGGCGGAGGCGCCCTTTTCGCGACATCCACTCACAAAAGCCAAACAACCCTCATAATGTCTCCCGCGCGGACTTTTGTTCAGCAAAAGTATCCGGAAAGGATTGCGATGGAAAGCCGGGCACTGTCCGATCCGAATGCAAAGCAGTATATGAACAGTTGCGTGCTCAACCTCATTTTCTACTGCACACTTGCTAAGCGCTTGCCCTAAAATCCACAACAAGGAAGCTTATGTCTTCTTTGTGCGGAGTCTGCTAAGACATGGATGTCAAGCTGCATGTCTCCGCTACGCTAGCACTATTCAAACTTAAGTCTGAAAAACTCATGGGTTGCGTCTTTTTCACGTAATCGACTACATGTCGCGGGAGCCACATCTCTCTAACTTCCTTGTTACGTAGATACATGAGACCAACATGCGATGTCTTCTCTATCTTGGTTCCTTATCCAACCGCAGAAAAAGCTCACGTGCTCTTCTTGAATGCAAACACTGTTCAATTCGGATGATAGTAGTATAAATACTTGCAAGACTTGTGCTTATCTTCTTCTTCACACAAGCTTGAGAAGAACTCTCGAAAATAACACTGCTACCCGCATGGAAAAACTTCTACAAAATCTTCGACATCGTTATTATGACTTCTATGCTCTGGCTCCTGCAGCAAAAACCGGACGCAGGCGCCAGCATGGCTGGTCGTGTCGGATCGTGCCCTAAAGAACGAAAATCGCGGGCTTCGCCGCCATGGCGACCTTCTCTTCCCGGGAACCCCTGTTGAGAAGCCTTGAAATACTTCATACATGCCTCTTCTGCATTGGCTTTGGCTTCGAAAGGTGGCTGTGACTCGCCATGTGTCGCTTCCCGGGCCGCAAGGCGTCACTCAACCGAGCAGAGCACTATACATAAGCCACCCAGATCTCGCCTTCTACTTCTCCACACACTTGCGCGAGTACGTCTCTAAAACAACATACAGCAAAATTTATGTCTCCTCTGCGTTAATTCTGGACGAAAAAATAAGCACGCATATCCACCATGTCTCCTCTGCTCCAGCTCTCCAACCACGAAGCACTAGTCAAAGCCTACATGCCTTGACCTTTTCTGGTCCGGAGTTCTCAACAAAGCTCCTGAAGTCTGGGTTGATGGAAGTGCCCTCTTGCTGAGAATCGCTTTTCAAAAGCATAGACACGTACAACATGTCTCTTCTGCGCAGGTCCCGGTTTCGAGGGAGAAAAAAAGGATGGAACCTTGCATGGGTCGTTTCCCGTGCACAAGCACCAGTCAATTCAGAGGACCCGGCATATAAGAGCTTCTCGGAGCCAGCCTTATGGTCTTTCACACACTTGCCCGGTTACATTTCTAAAAGTCATTGAAGAGTGGTCGATGGCTCTTCTGCGTCTTCTTCGCTCAAAACACATGAATTTAGCGGCTATGTCTCGTCTGTTCCAGCTTTCGGACACAAAACGCATAGTGGCTCTTCGTATGTGCTTGCTGGGCATCGCTTTGTCAGCCTTGGAAGAGATAGCGGCTTACGGGCAGTGCTTCCTGCCTTTTCACGAATGTCGCGCTCTTTTAAAATTGATGGTATCTGGTATCTGACTCGCTCATATCTCGCCTGCGCCAGCTTTCGGATTAAACAGTGCTGCAACGCCCGCAGCCTGAGCGCTGTGTTTTGCGCTTCTCCTTCGTTCTCTCTATGCCTTTCTTTCCTCTTCGCTGCGCTTCACCCTGGCAAGGGTCATTGGGATGGTCTGGCTGGGTGACAGCTGCCCAGCGCGTGAATAGGCAGGAATAGCCGCTGTGTTTTACTCCTAAGCTCCAGTCGGTGAAGCAAGGCTGACAACACGATATCGTCTTCCCGTCCGTCACAGCCTCTTATGTATATTACCCCGCCCGTCTGAGCATGGGGTTGCAGCGAATCAACGTAGCATCGAGCGTATCAGAGCTAGACTTATAGATCAGCCCATATCTGCATGACGAATACGAGGCTGCCTATCCATCAACAAGGTCCAGCTGAAGGCGTAGAATAGACGCAGCCAATCCGACATCAGGCCAGCCCTTCGCGCGCTCTTAGCGCATAGCAATACCTGACGTGTTGGCAGCGCTGTGGTCCAGCCTGGTTCGACTTCTAACGTCAATATGTGGCAACCTTTTCTCCTCTCGCACAACCCACCATCCATCCTGAATATCACCCAAAATGACACCGAATTAAAGTCGAGGAATGCCTGTGAACCTACATTCACGTAAGCTAGATGAAAAGATGGACAGAACACCCCCACACCCCGAGGACAGCAACCACAATCTAGAGGATACTGAGCAGGATCTTCTCAATGATTTTAAAAACTTTTCCGCTGCTGAGAAATTGCGAATGGGCGAGCGTCAACGCATGCTGGCGCGCGAGTCCAAGGCCGTCAAGCTCAATGATCTTAAGAAGTTCTCCCAAAACTTCAAACTGAACACCCCCATGCCATCAGATATCGCTCATATACTTGGCAAAGATGAAGATCCTCCGAAGCGAACTTCTGTATCCGACCGCGCTTTGCGAGAGGATGTCTACCCTACGCCTATGAATCAACGACACAAGCCAGGTGTGTGGAGTAGCAACCTAGGTGGATCATCGTCAACTAGCTCCGCAGAAGTAGTAGACTTGAATGATCCTGAGGTGCTGCAGTTTTACTCTTCGCTGCTTCCCTTTAAAAATTCGAATGAGAGGGAGATCATGACCTTTCCTGATAGCTTGTCCCTACCTCAACGTCGCATAGTCCACAGGTTGGCCCACGATCTTGGTCTCGCCCATCAATCCTTGGATGATGATATTACGCAGCGGCGTAGGGTGCGCGTCTTTAAACGTGACAGCGAACAGGCCGCAGACCAAGAGCAGAAAAACACTAACGTCACGTCGACGACACTATCAAAGCCAGGGTTCGAGTTTGAGCCGAAGACTGCGGCCAGGAAGACTAACCTAGCGGAGCAAGTGCCGATGGTCACCAAGGGGAATAAGCGAGTTCATGCAGAGATCGACGATTCAGCCGACGACGCTCTCGTTGAAGCAGCATCAAAGGAAGCAGATGGAGACCTGGGCTTTGCCAGCAACAGCACACGAGAAGATGTTATTTTCGATTACCTGAGCATTTCAACGGAAAGCTCGACCCCTTCCTTAACACCGCCGCCTCAGCCTCGTTCTGGTGGACCAACACCTGCACGTAGTCCGTCGCCGAACCTTTCTGACATCGTAGACGCAGAAGCGGCGGCTATGGCTAGCCATGAGTTTGAGATATCAGGGAATAGGACAACGGATTTAGCAGATGGAACAAACAAAGAAAGTTCCATCAGTGATTCTGATATTTCTGATATTGCTTCCGTTTTTTCGACAATCTCTTTAGACAGTCGCTCATCTGTTGACTCAATTCGGGAAGCTTATTCGACTGCATCAGAGAGCGTGGCAAGTTTATTATTCGACAATCCTATTCTTCGACCGCTGTATACTCGAGGCTTTGAAGAACTTGGATTTGATCGCTTCGCCAAAAACCATGACCGCCTCTTGAAAAGGTTTTTTGGTGACCTTCGATTGGAGGCCCCGGATCATATCCATCTACAAGCTATCCGTTTCCTCCAAGGTCGAACACGACGAAAGCAGATGACCGCGCAGATCTGCCAATTTTGTCAACAATACCCGACTCGTTCCGACCAGCAATTCGAAGAAGACAACAATGACCACAGCCAGGATCTCGATAGCAGACCTAACCAGAGAGACGACGAGGGCGAAGACGCAGATCAGCGATCGGACGATGAGGCAGAGGAAGATCAGCCCGAAACCATACCATACATTGAAACGATGGCTACCTTCATCACTGGAGGAACATCATTCGAGACGTTCAAGACGAACTTTAGTTACCTAGTCAATCCGCCCAGAACAATAGAGGAAGCGCTACGTTGTCGAGACCTTAAAATTCTACGGCAGTTGCTAAGAAGACAATTTAAGATCGTTGCTCAAGGGGACTACTCCTGGATGAGCGAGCTGTTCGAAGTCGGCTATACCCATGACGAACTTGCGGAACTTCTCTTCGAGCAAGCGAGCGATGCACCGTGGATCTTCTTTGAACCAGCTGTATTTGAAACTTCCGAGATACATGTGAACGCACATATTCTAGGTTGCATACATGAGACCTTCCCGGACGACCAATTCGCCGTAGGCCAGTCGACTTTGACCAGATTGGTTCCTTCACCATCTGGAAGTTGGCGAACAATCACAAGATCCGTTGAAGAGCTCTGCGGCTTGGCGGGTGTAACACCAAACACCCGAGATAGAGACAAATGGGACGGCTTTGTTCACTTTCAAGAGCATAATACCGTGGCGACAGTAACATGCTGCCATCAATCGGAGACCATTGAATACGATTACCATAAAGCCTTTACTCGGCTAAAACATTCTATGGAACGATTCTGTCTTGCCGTAGGACATGTCCAAGCTGCTGGACTCTGTTGCGACTCATTTACTATATTGTCGCAACCCTTGCAGTTTGAACATCCAGAACGCCACCTCAAGGGACCGTCGTTAGTAGTATGTCAGATTGATTTCAGGTTACCTTTGCGCCTGCTTTGGGGTCTCACCAGTTTACTTATCGAGTGGAACAAACATACAGAAGAAGAAGAAGAAGCTTTATCTTCAGTTGCACTACTAGCGACACAGATAGTAAACTCGTGCACGAGTTTTCCTGGGCCGATAGAGACGCAATCTGTGCGCGAAATTCTTCACATATGTTCATTAGCCACTCAAATCGTGTGCCTGGGCTTTGTGTCGTACGCTCAAGCACATGCTGGAGCCATTCAGCCATTCTTCTTGGATACGCCACTCACGAAGGTCCGCCTACTTGGATCCGCAGTCTCTACGAATGGTGTTGAGTGGATAGAAGCAAGTTTACATAATCTAACATGCTTCGGCGACATGGTCCAGTCTCAGGTCGTTGCGTTCCGTGCTGTGGTCCAGGAGAGGCCCGACCCGACACCCCGCCAAGAGCAAAGGTACAATCTGTTGACCAATAGTCATGATCTGCTTGACACCTGGGGTCCTGGCCAATTCTTGGTCAGTCACATAGATGGGTCGCCCTTCGCTATCAAGATTGGTAATGGATATGTCTACAGAGCTGGTTTGAGCGGAAACAATTACCATTGGAGTAAGAATCTACCTCCCGAATTACCTTACCAGCTCGTCCTCAAGCCGCTGGACCAAATGGACATCGGCACACCAGTCTTTGTCAACAAGAGCTGCACGATCGATACGGATATTTGCTGGGCTAACTCGACCATGTATCTGGAACCGCTAGGCCCTTATCGAGCTCACTGGGAGGTTGTTGAAAGGCAGCTCGGAATGCAAGCTGGGGAGTACTTTGTTCTGCAAGCGATTTCAGGCTCACACAAGATGCGTGGCTTGACACTAAAAGAGGACAGACTACAGCAAGAAGACAGTGAGCTGCTCCCGTTCCTAGATGACCTATGGGGCGTTCAGGTGAGCTTCTGCACGCGCGTTGCACGAAGAGTGCCTCTCCGCGAGATGATTGCCGATCTGCTTCCAGTCTTTGCGGCAGCCGCTTCCTATTCCAGTGAAGAAATTCATTTATGGGAGCAGCTTACCAACTTGGACATCATCAACGCCTTTCAACAGAACCGGATACGCGCGTGGATGATCACACTTTCGCCCCTACATCACGAATACGTCTTGAAATTGATTCGCAGGATCTTCGCAAACCTTCAACATACAGGCCTTGACCGTGAAGGAAATTACCTAGTAGTCGCATGGCCACACGAACGCAGCTTGAACCGTTGTTTCAAGGTCCCATGCGTAAAAGAAAGCTCATGGACTGGAGTTCTCGCGGATTCCGCAGACTCCGCTACCTTCGCGTACATCACGACCAGATGTCTAGAGACTGACACCATCAAATGCAGCGGTCCCAGTCCTGCTTGGCAGTGTGCACTTCCTCTACTGGAAACAGCTGTTATGCCTCATGCCGCCGGCCCTTCTGGACTCAACGCCGCTCTACAGCACAATACGACGTACTACTTCGAAAAGCAAGATCACCTGTTCTTTGTTAAAGTCCAGAAATCAAACCCGGCTAGTGCAGCAAGATTGGTTCCTTACCGCAGTGTATTGTGTCCGCCCGAAATCCGGAGAAGACTGGTTGAAAAGTTCAGACGTCAGATAAGACTTCGTGAGAGGATAGCTCTGGGGGAATTTGCTGAGCAGGTAGCTGTTTCGAAATAGCTTCTCGAGGGGATAGATTCTTCTTGTATGATTGTACCTTATCTGGCCATATATTCAAGCACTGCACAACGTGGATAGAGAGCACAAGGACCAGCTGTAGTCCAATCCCGATCATGCAGCCGAAATGCACGCCGCAAATTTAAATCACCCCAAGCTCGACCAGTTCTTCACGACTAATCGCCGGCATTGGACTAGCTTCATCAGCCCTCTTCAGACAATTCTCTATGGTCTCCCAAAATTTGGACAAATCAACTCCCCTGGGTATTCTGCAGCCATCTTCGCCAGGAGACAACTTGACGACCTTTGTCCTCCCAAGCTCTCCCACCTCTTCTGGTACCTCCGAATGAATACCGTCCGTGACGATATCTACCTGGAACCGCTCACCATCCTTGTCGTCGAAGATCTCGGGGTAAATCGCAGCGGATACAGCAAGCGGGTCGTGCAGCGGTGGGCCCTCAGTGATGGCGAACACCTCAGCGTAGGTGCTAGCGAAGAACACCATGATCTGCTTATACAGTGCGCGCACGCGGGAAGGCGTGTGGGAAGTGTCTGCTGCCGAGGGGTCTAGGGGTGCGTCAGACCCATACAGGAGCGTATGTTGGACGTCCTTTGTGCCCAAGACCTGGTGGGTCAGATCCAGCGGAATCAGAGTAGTCTTGGACCTAAGGACTGGGTGCGAGAAGATGATGTGTGATGCCTCGGGGTCGACGTAGATGTTGAACTCGGCATATGGAGTCCAATTGCCGAAGCGCACACCCTCGAGCTTTGTCTTGCCCATGGGAGCGTCTGTGAATCCTCCGCCGACTGCACCGCCCATGATACTGAGGCCCTTGATGTGTCCGGCCAGATCGTCGTATCTTTGGAATAATAGGCCGATGTTTGTCAGGGTGCCAGTAGACACGAGCCAGGCCGTATTTGGTGGCGTAGCTATCAAAGCGTTGTATATAGCTTCCAGAGTATCAACATCGGTAGCCGGTGGCTCAACGGGTTCTGGGAGAAGTGTGACTCCATCCAAGCCGGACTCGCCTGCCCGCGTCAGTCCCCTGTCATTGCTCCCTTCCTCATGCTATCATTACCATGAATATCCGCGGCGGACACGGCATTGCGTTTGATAGGCTTATGAGCGCCAATGTACACCTTGATGTCGCGCTTTCCTATCGCTTCCAAAGTTGCCCGCGCATTCAGTGTTGTCTGGTCGAGCGATGCATTGCCGTGTACGGTGCTGACTCCGAGGAGTTCAGCGCGAGGGTCGTGGCAGGCGAGGAGGAGGGCGTACGCGTCCTACAAGACACTCCGGTAAGCTGTTTGGCATGCTACACAGCGTGGGGCTCGTACGTCGTGTCCGGGGTCCTACGTTGGTCAGTGTTAATTACAATGTCGGAACGGGGACGGAAAGTTCACACACGCAATCCAGCCAGAGCGGTATCCTCGCGCTATCACTCAATGCTGCCATGCTCTTATGAATGATCTGATCTGCGACAATGTCGAATACTTAGGAATCATCACTGACAGTCAGCCCAACGCAGGGTCCAGGCGGGACATCTCGCGGGGTGCCTGCCGCTAAACCGCATCCAGAAGACCCCCACCGCTTACCACCGATCCGCGACTCCATGCGTCCCGGAGTTTTGGCTCATTGAAAAGCCCCCAACGTGCGCTGCACGTCGTCTATTGAGCTGTGATTTCGTACAACAAAGACGCCATGAGGAGCTGATATTTCGCGAGCGGCTGACCAATTGGTGCTTGGCTCCAACCCCAGCCACGACGAAGAGGATCGATTCGCTCTGCAGGCGTAGTCAGCTTCACGTGGGACGCAACGCCGGCGCGCCAACAATCCTCCTTCGGCCTTGCCCACACCTGTCCTCCTCAGTGACACATCTCGCTGTCTAGAGAAACTTCATTGACGCACAGAGACTCGAAGCACGTGTTGCAAGGTTCACGTCTGTTGCGGCTCGTACCTGGATCGGTAGTCCCGGATGAAGAAGACATAGATTAGGTCCGATAAATTAAACGCACGAGGCGAGCACCACGACCATGGTATTCGGATACGACTTCGTCACGCTAGACGACGAGGCGAAGCATGCACGGAGAGTGTTACTGAACTGGTACCCTCTTGTCGCGCAATGGTCGGTTTTGGTAGTGTTCGCTGGCTTTCAGCTTGGCTTCCTGCTGTCCTGGCTTGCGAATAAAGGGCTAGAGTATGAGCGGCCTCGATCACCGTCGTTTAACAAGAGGCTAGAAGGTCAATGGACGTGGTTGCGAAAGTCGAGACAGGGCTGGGATCGCATGGTGTGGTGGGCTAAGAAAGATGTTATCAGCGGATGGGGCACAAGAGCTGAGTGGATAGGAGGCGGAGTCTGGACGGTCTGGCTTCTGTACCTCTCCGTCGTGGAGACTGGCAATGGTGAGCTTTCATCCCACTCTTCTTCGGTATTGCAGATGATTAATGCATCAACAGATTATCTTCACCTCACGAAACGCTTAGGCGCCATCGGCGCTTCTCAACTGCCTCTCCACTACCTGCTCGCAATGCGCACACCATACTCACCTCTCCAACTCCTCACGCGCCTCTCTCACGAGCAACTGAAGTCTTCCCATCAGATCCTTGGCCGCATCGTCTTTTTCTTGTTTTCCTTGCACGCTGTGTTGTATCTCAATTTCTTCATTCGCAGCAATCTGCTTGCCAAGCGCATACAGGAAAAGGACGTAATCTTCGGCATCATCAGCATCGCTCTATTCGCCGCCATCAGCACCACCGCATTAGCCCAGATACGGCGCTGGAACTACCGCGTCTTCTACATCAGCCACGTCTGCATCGCAAATGTACTGGTCGTGCCGCTATATCTCCATGTACACCACATCCGACCTTACGTCTGGGAAGTCGTCATCGTCAACGCCCTCCACATTCTATTCCGCTTCACCGCACACAAAACCTACACCGGCACCATCGCCCTCCTGCCCGGCACAAACCTAATTCAAATCCGCGTCCCTCTCACGACCCTCTCGTCAACGCTATCGTGGCGCCCAGGCCAGCACGTCTATCTATCCTTGCCCACTGGAAAACCCTACTCAGCATCACTATCTGACCAACTCATCCTACGTAGCAAAACCAACCCTTTCACCATCGCTTCCATACCGTCCAAAGACAAGGAGCTCCTCCTCGTCGCCAAGACGCTTACCGGCAACACGAAGAAAATGTCCGAGCTAGCAACGTCGCTCGCAAAACAAGGCGGCGAAGCACCCAGCATCCCGCTCGCGCTCGAAGGTCCCTACGGCGCCTCGTCGCACCTACCCGACCTATCTTCCTACGATAAAGTCCTGCTCGTCGCTGGAGGAGTCGGCGCGACGTTCATCCTCCCAATCTATAGGAGTATCGTAGAGTTTCGTGATGCGGAGCATGCAGGACTACCGCAGGTACGGTGCATATGGGCAGTACAAAGACTGGCTGATACGCAGTGGGCGTTCTCATCATCTCCTACTTCTACACTTGCACCCACCGCCGACGACGCGGATCCCGAAGACGACGACGCCGCTACAAACCTCACTCCGTCTTCCCCGCCAGCCATCGAGGTCTTCGTCACGCGCGGCGCGACGTCCTCACTTCCGCTCGGTTCAAACGGTGAAGAAATCGAGCTCGCGGAAAACGAGACGCTGCTTTCGCTAGAAGAGGAGATGAAGAAGCCGCGTGCGGGAATGATATTGAAAACGGGACGCCCGAAGATTTCAGCTATTGTGGATGAGGTTTTTAGTAAGGGGACGAGGGTGGCGGTCGTGACGTGTGGACCGGGCAGGCTGACGAGGAAGGTGAAGGAGAGCGTGGGGCGGTGGGTGGAGCAGGGGGTTGAGGTGTATTGGCACGAGGAGACGTTTGGGTGGTAGAGATGAGGAGGGCTGGATAGAAATGTATTGCGTGAAAATATTGCGTGAAAATACTGCGCTTAACAATGGAGTGGAATCTACCCCACGGAGCATTTTTCCCGATCGATTGTGAGCGGGTTGTGGCTGGGACCCAGCGTGAGTGTACCTGATGTCCTCTCTGAGCGGCATGAAGAGCTCTGGAATTGGTCCTGAAGCTTCTTCTGGGGTTAACCATCCTGGACGCTTTCTTCTCAGAGATTTCCTCTCTTGGAAGTCTTACTCTCCATCTACCTAGAGCCTTCTTCGCCCAGGAGCTGTCTTCGCCCAAGAGCTGTCTTCGCCCAAGAGCTGTCTTCGCCCAGGAGCTTATCACTCCCGCAAACTTTTTACTCCTCGGCGAAACTTTGGGCGTGACTTTCACTGCCCTAAGCCAACGTTTCTCGCGATTGAGAAGCTTTGAGCTGCGTGAAAGGCGCCCTGCTCTAATACCCGCTGTGTGAATACTCATGGAGGATGATGATTCTAGCATTTATTGTACTATCGAGTAATCTCGATCTGTATATAGAGAGTAGCTGTCCTAGTCTAGGCTGACTCTTATTTCGCAAGTACAATTATCTCTAATTTTATATATATGTAGGAAAACCTAAATAGAAAGTTACCTTACTATTCAGGCAAAAAACCTTTATATAGAGTAGTTGTAATCTTTACCTATTTCTCCTCCCTTTGTATTAAGATAATAGTAGGCCTTCTAAAGCTTATAGGAGAAAAAAAAGAGGGTAGTAATAGGGGCCTTTTCGTTCTTTGAAAAGGGTCTTATTATAGAGAGTGTAGGATTTATACCTACGGCCTTAGCCCACACCAGAGAATTCCAGGCACGTTACCGATGTGCCAACCCTCCGTATACTCGGAAAACTGCCAGGCAGAGCATTGAACGGCACTCTCTATTCAGCCAGTCCTCTGTGACGAAGCGTTATACCACATCGATGGTATACCTCCCATTCGAATCCAATTCAAGGTAGTCTTCTGGGCTCAGCGTCATAAGGCGACCTTCGAATGCTTTCTCAAGCTCAGAACCGGGATACTCGCCTTCGAAAGGAATGGAGAAAACCCCGACTCGGATGTAAGTACCATACACAGCTGTCCTCTGGAGGATAATACCGCGCTCTGGTAGTCCACCAAATCCGATTGCAGAGGCAACGTGAAGGAATGCATATGTTGAGACTGCAGATATACTTCCGTCGGTACTCAAAAAATTTGACACGATGTGACGAGACGTGTCCCAAAAGAGTCTTAAGAAATTTCTTTGCCCAAAGTGGAAAATCTTCTCTTGAAACACTGTGTGTTGTCCGATGTGTATCCATGTTCCGTTATTTTGTACCTCGCGGCGGAACCTACATATCCCTCCACGCAGACGAAGCCGACATGAGTCTGTACCACCAAAGAAGTTCGGCGATAGTCTTTTTATCTCAACATCCAAGACCTCAGTGGTAGCTACGAGGTCGGACGATTCAACAAATTCCACCTCTGTGAGTGTAGATGCCCAGGACCATGATGGGGCGTGCTTCATTGTTCTTTCAACATTGACCGTCGATTTGGATGTAACGACTTCGAGGTGGGGTGTCTGAAACCAAAGCAATGACAGTGGCAGATCTGTCTTCCACATACCTGCCAGATAGTCAGAAGGATCAAGCCCCATTCCAAGACAACACCGTTTAGCCAACGCTGAGATTGCAAGTAGCCGGTCATCCGCGAAGCTGAGCTCGGTGCCAGAGTACCCTTCGACAAGCTCATACCATCGCAATCCAACCCGCTCTTTGGTCGATTGTGAGGAAGTTTCAACGCCTTTACCAAGTCGTAGTGGCTCACTCGGAAGGCCTTTAGGCAGAATCTCCGATGCCTCAAGAGAATGACATTCCCAAAATACCTGGTTTTTGGTAAAGTGGATAATACGCGGAGCAAGCATCCGTTCTTGAAAGACCCAGGCACGCTTGTTTAAGGGAGCTTCAGATGGCCGGAGATACCATTTATTGGGAAACGCCTGAAGATGCGCATCTTCTGTAGCTTCTGGAGCTCTGACCGTTGCTTCGCACGGGATCGTAGATAGAATGTCTCGATCAAACACCAAGCCTTCGCGACTCTGCGCTTCCGCAGCTGAGATATTGAGCGTGGAATTGAGGTATATCTGGTCCATTTGCATAATTTCGATCGTTTTCTCAGTATCATCATCCTGCATTATGCATAGAGCATCGATCCAGATGTAGCGGAAGGCCAGGGCTCTAGTAACGTGGATAGCATGTCGAAATACGGCTGCCTCGTCGCACGATGACAGGTGAGGAGTTATATCGGCATGTAAAAGGTATCGCGTGTTTCTTGTAAGCAATATGCTAGGCGAGTTCCCCCATCTATGACTCAAGGTGAGATATGAGGTGTCCGAAGGTAAGGAATCCGTTGGGATGATGCGGACGCCAGGACGTTCGTCGAGACTCAACATGTCAAAGTCTGCCACACTCATCTCGTCAACTGACTTGAAGTTGTCTAAGTCATTTGACATAACATCAATTAGTCGTGACGGGAGCCTTGACGCCACTAGGGGTTTCGGACAATTGTCATGAAACGAAATACAGTTCCTGATCCAGGTCGACACGGTACGCAACGTCGTCAAAGACCATGTTGTTGGAGAAACAAGGACATTTACACATCCATGTTTGACTACACCCACAATTAGTATTTCTTGGTAAGACTGAGCTGTGATAAGACGAGTTCAATACCATCTTGAATTCGAACCGAATCAGGATACCAAAGCGTCGTTTTTGAGTTTGCCCCGAAAAGACGAACCCCCACCGCGCCTCGATCATGCCGTTCTCTGTAAGTGTTCAACATCAGAATTTCCTCGGTGTTCAAATCTCCAAGAAGCCGGGGAATGGAGGCATGTAGTAGCATACACATATGACACCTCGATGAAGAGACATTAGTCGCTAGCCGGTTTCTATACAATGTGTCAAATCGCACAAATCCTGGAGCGGATGCGGAAAAAAGAATAGATGCAGCGGACTGGAAAATGGAGTTACAGTCTTTGCATATCGTACGGGCGTGAGAATGCGCCATACTCCTTGCTGCTGACAAAAGTAGGGAGGAGGGTGGAAAACCTCTCGGATGGGCGGACTGCACTCCGATGCAGAACCCAACAAGATGTCACGGATTGGAGGAACGAGACCCAGAAAAGGTAGTTCGTAAATAAGAGGCTATTGCACTGTGAAAGACTATCCTCGGTCGCAGACGTCTTGTTGAAGGACTTAAGGAGGACCTGAGCGTAATATTTGCTGCTGCCTGCGGGGCTCCGTCGGGAACCAATGAAATGGCTTTTCTAGATCTACCAATCAAAGTTTAATTAAATTACTAGCTCTCATACAGAGCTATTACCAGAATCCAACTTGTGTTAAGCAGTGGTGTAACGTGATTAATGAGTAAGCAGTTGAGGCTGAGCATGCATGAGCTCGCCATTGATCTAATGTGAGCCAGCGTGACTGTACAAAGACACTACGGCGCTCCGACCTGTCACTAGGATGCCAGCTTGGCCTATGACGGAGCGGAGGTGGTCAAATATAAAAATACCTTCTGTTAGGGAACAAAGTTGGGGCTGAAATACTCGACAGCCTACCATAAGTGAGCGACTTGCTTGGTGTTATTCGGAGGAAAGACCAGGGCGGTGGTAACTTCCACTTTCGACAGAGTGTCGATGTCTCGATGAGGGGAAGGCGACATGTTCTACTCAACATTCATTGACTCATTCAATC
Source organism: Paraconiothyrium sp. Pb-2020 (assembly GCA_022419385.1). Taxonomy (NCBI): domain Eukaryota; kingdom Fungi; phylum Ascomycota; class Dothideomycetes; order Pleosporales; family Didymosphaeriaceae; genus Paraconiothyrium; species Paraconiothyrium sp. Pb-2020. The sequence continues at coordinate 4,761,690 of JAJUBI010000002.1, read as the reverse complement.
ACTCAACGAATAACATTAGATCACGGGGACAAGGCTTGCTTCCTTTGATTAACAGCACAATTATTTCCTTCTTAGACTTTTATCTCTCAACTATCCCGGGTCTCACTGGCATATGGTGTGCAGGTAACTGCGCAAGGTATTTAGGGGGGTAAGTTGTAGGGTCCCACTCCTTTACCTGTACCACCTTCTCCATCGATACGGGAACAATCCTCGGCTTTCTCCTGTACCTGTCCACATATTCTTCCATCATCGCATCGTAAGGCTCGTCAAGCTGGAACACAATCGCATGCCTTCTCGGAGATACTTCCAGGTACAAGTACCGCGTTAAATTCCTGATGAACCACGATGCATAGCGCGCCAACTCTGGTTTGGACTCGGCGTAGTTGACCTGCTGAGACCACATTGCTTGGATGAAGGTAGGTATACTAGGGATAAATATCTGTTCACTGCTGCCTAGAGGCTTTCCGTGAGGCAGGGTGGGGAAGATGCAATCGGTGGGTTTCGGGCGTATGTCTGATCCAAACCACCACCCGTCCTTGCGGCTTATCGCGGGATGATATTCTTCTTCGATTAGGTACGGTCGCCACGCATACACATCTGGTACTTCGACTAATGGGCAACTGTCTATGTTGATCCGATACATCTTCTCCGACCAAAACCGTATATAATAGATCTGAAGCGTTTCATGGTGAGTGCGCTCGAGAACGATGTCGGCTTCGCGTAATTGCCCGAGTTCAGCACACGTAGGAAGCTTCTCTAGTTCCTGGGCGTCGAAATCTTTCCAGTGGCCAGTGCGCGACATATCAAAGGTGATGGAATGAAGTTGGTCGTTGCGAAGGAGTATGTCGATGATGGGGTAATCGGTGAAGCCTCTGGCTCCCATCCAGCGATGAGCGACTAATCCGACTAGGATCAAGGGGTGATTATACGCTCGAAGCACGGGGCATATCTCGTCGAGAATGCCACAGCAGCCCATGTTCCGCTTGGCATAATGTATAGGCGGCTCCCATGGGGAGTGTGCGGAGTACAGGTCCTTGTTGTTCCCTCCACAACAGGCAGCTACCTCGGCGAGGTATTCTGGATCTTCAAGAATCCCTTGCAAAGTCATGATTATGACTGTAGGGACGATGAGCTTTGGATGAGTGGTGGCAAAAGCTGTAATGGACTGCGGGACTCTGCGCAATACGTTTTATGAAGAGTGAGTGAGATTGGCGAGAAAATCATTAGGATCTAGACACTTATACGACTAGTGAGGTGAAATTTCGCTTCACTAAGCTGAATACAGTGTGCAATTGTGATGACTCCTATTGGCCCATCACCGTGAAGAGGGTGAGTGAGCCATTAGAGTACCGAGCCGTGGCGCATGGTTGACCAAAAAGAGGCTAAACCAAAACGATCGAGCCACCCGTGGACAACCACGAAAATCAGATGTGAACACCAAACTTCGAGGAATGTTGTTGTTGCACATATTTCATCGCTTTTAGAGGCCAATTTTGTCAGCTTGGGGCCTTATTCTAACATCGATTAGGGCCAGAGAACAAATTCAACGATTCTCGCCTATAACAGCCTCCTATAGTACACAGGTTGGCTGAGAATGTACGAAAACAGTGCCTAATACCGCGGAAGGTGGAGCAGAACTTATTCGTAGCCCTGATAGCAAAGCTCATGCGACCAACGTAGGTGCCCGCAGCAACGACTGAGGCGTCGTCTTCTTTCGGCATTTTGATCACGTGCTGTTAGGCAACGTTCGTAGAAAAAGCTTTAGTATTGACTTGTTAGTGTTCTGTTGAGGTTGAGCGTTGAGTAGTAATGCCTAGGATGGAACTATGGTATGCAATGTAGCTGCTTAATAGCACTGAGTGCAGTCAAACTGTGCATCACCCACCTCACTTCCACGCTCATCTTCCACGTCCTTGTCCACATACTCCATCTAGCCATCTTCACTGATCATTACTGAGGCGTCGTTTTCACACAGTTCACCCACTCGACGCATTACTATCGGCAGAAAGCCACTATCGGGGGCGCCAGCCATTGTTCGTTGGTAGAATAAATATAAGCTTCGGTACATGTACACCTACTCATATCCGGAGGTTCCCTCGTCCACACTATACGATCCTTTGGCAGGAGGGGAACTTCTTTGGAGTCCGAGTGAGCTATTGTTCCAAGTCGACTTCATAATCGCTGATCATATGCTGGGTTTTGCAAGATTTCCACATAATAGATCCTACAATAAGTTGAGCCTTTCACCCGTGCGAATGAGGATGTAATAATATTGTGCGATAGGCTAAACTGTAAGATAATTAATCACACCTTAAATAACTAGCATGGACCTCAGTTCTAGGGCTAGGCAAGGCTTACTACGAGCTCAGACCCTTCTAGAGAAGGTAAACGCAGTTTCTTTCTATGTTTCATGTAGGCTGGACTAATTTCGACATGTGCTACACGTTACGATGTCTCACCTTAAGCGCCCGTGTTGAGAGCGTATGCGAGGATAGCGCAATCGTCACAAGCGGAAGCTCTACTAATGATGATGGGCTACAGCGTGCTGGTTTCGGCGAGGGATGTTCCATTCGGGCTCCGACTGAGTGCGTCCATGCTTTATTCTCACAGGGGGGCAAACATAGGAAGACGCGCGTTTTGTCTCTGCTACTTCATGTTTCTGCGGCTTCAACTCATTATCGATGTCTGCGAGTCACGCGTACTCTTCTTGATGGGCTATAAGACTGATCTAGACGGTTTCTTTCATGGTCTGGCAGAGAGAAGTGTTCATGAAGATGGTCTAGCAAACGAGTGGGTCCTGCAGGAACAGGGTGATGGCGTGATGATTGTGGGGAAGAATGAATCGATGTGTCATTCGCATTTTACTGATGCAGAGGGTGATGTGGGTCTGTTCGTTAGGATGTTTGTTAGAATACAGTGCTATGCAAGTGACAAAGTTAGTTTCTCCTTGCTGGGTGGGTACTCTGATAGAAGTTGGTGAGGTTGCATTTTGAATAGCGTGTGTGGAGCTCGTAGTTGTGGCGTATGTCAAAACATAGAGATTGCCGAAAGTCCTTGCTCGTGCTAGACAAAAGCCATTCCTTACTATGTATCTCGGTCTCCAAATGTGAGACACATGCGAAACCTCCGACTGAACAAAATGTTAGTTTCGGCTGCAAGAAATGAGGCCGACACCTGCGCGGAGCTAATTCCTTTCGAAGACCATTGGTCAGTTTCTCAAGGCAGCTCTGTAGGCAACTCTCGCGAGTGAAGAATTATGACTCAAGCTCTGATCGATAGTATGAGACGCATCCAATGAGCCTCGCAGCTGTTCTCAGGATTAGTCATGGATAAGATGCATGGCCAGGTTGCGCGAATTCATAAATATGTGGGCTAACCCGCGACAGAGAGGTTACGTATTGCCGAGGCCACCAAGATCCCCTGGAATAATTTTGTCCAAGCTTCTGAAACGCTAATAGAAAGACGTTTAAAGTCCACCGCCTCGGCTTCTTCATGTTGCGAGTTGCGTTGGCAGGTTTCCGTGGTACTACCATTTCGTCCCGCGATGTCGTGTTCAAGTTGTCGAAAGATGACAGCTCGCGGCCTCACCAACCACGCCACGTATGTCGTCCCATTAAGGCCTCCAATGGTAGCAAAGACCGGTTCCATGCTTTGTTCTCAGAGTAGTTGTGGACAGCGCTCGTCAAGGCCGTTTTGCCGCTTACTTCTAGAAACAGATCCGTCTCCACGGCTAGTCTTTATCCTCACGCACGACACTCAGCGTATTCGTCTCCCACGGCCTGTAACCAGCGTCCTTCTAACACCAAACAGTGCAGTATTTTTTGCTCGATGCCACCATCTACCATCCAATAATATGCCTCCGAATGAGCGATGAGATCATACTGGAAATGATCCTTTCAAATCCTACTTGCAAAACAGCCAAACAGGACTGTATGCAGTCTCGGGAGATGTAGGCTCCGGTCGTTCGGTCGTTCCCGATATTTCGTGGGTACGATACTTGGGCAAAAACACAGGACGATCGGTAGACGGTACGCGTGCCGTGGGTACGTAATCCCCGGTAGTGACGACGAACGCTTGCCTTCCAATTACTTCACGCTATGCGGCGCTGTCGGACTGAGTATAGCAACTGCTTAGCAATATCAGCAAAATAGACGAAGTCAGCACAGCTTTGCTGAGCCGCGACTCTCCCTATACGATCGGAAGTGGGAATGTGCAACCATGGACCTGGACGCAAGGGTCTCGCGGCTTGTTGCATGTTGAGTGTGACTAGTCCTCGGCAGGGTCCAACCTAAATTCAATGTCAACATCGAGCAGACGGCACGGTAACATATACAAGTCATTCCAGCGGAGCGATCGTGGATAGCGAAGACATTGCGGCGAAAGAGTCAGATACGAGGCTGCGCACGTGTGAGCAGGGCGCGTCTCGCTTCCGAGGTGCATTACGTATGGTCACGGGCATTAGATCCTTCCTGCATTACCTGACCAGGCTGACAATTCGCACAGTGGAATATTGCTTCTCGGCTCACATGGACCGATGAACGCTTATTCGAGCACGCCTTGCTGTAAGCCGTGAGCCGCTTATGGACGTATGGACAGCAGCCGTTGGCCGCCTGCGTCGGTGCTCTGCATCAGTGCTGTGCAGCGTAGTTGCGCCATGTCGACCGTGCAACGCCACGATGCTGCCCAACTAGACTGGCGCGACCTGGCATACACTGCGCGGTGGCAGCTCTACCCGGGTTCGCGCTGGCAGATGCGATAGCAGGTGTCGATGCTTGTCGCGTCCAGTCCGCCCTGAGACCGCGAGAGCGCGCTGATGCAAAGCATCTCAAGCGCAACAGGAACAACTGATTGACAACGGCCTTGCGACTCACTAATCTTCGAGATGTAGTATGCGAACAAGTGGACATCAGCCCGCTTGTCAATTGATTATTGGTCCGCTGCTCGTCAAACATTCATCTCAGCCACACTACTACTACCCGTAGTTCCACAATTGAAGCGGGTCTCTCTTCTCAATGGCCAATAACGAACAATCTGCCATGGAGATACGCAGGCAGCACTGCGCTTGTCCATAAGCCGACCCGGGGAAGCGTCAATTGCGTGGGTGGTTTGGCTATCTAGCCGAATGGTATGGTCTAGCCTTTCTCTGCGCCACGAACAGTGACAGGAACTCTAACTATCGGGCCTCTCGCACGCAAGCTTGGAAGAATGAAGAGACGACCTGACAGTTGACACATGAGCCGTGCAATCATGGGCAGCTTGCTCAGTCGAGCTTATGTCCGGACATGCAGAAGGTTGGCGAGGATTTCGACTTTGCCCGGCTGGCTTTCGTTTGCTGCTGCTCGCCTCAGACAGAAAAGCGGCATTGATGCGGTCTAAATCATGACTGTAGCCAACAGAGGTCGGATTATACGGCGATAGACCGAGGCGGAGCTTCACGCGCTGTACCATCGGCTGGCCAAACCTCGCAGCGTGCTTATAATGTAGAGCTGACAGCCCCACGAAGTCACCAGGAGGCTCGAAAACATGCGCGGGTGAATTGCGACCCACCAGCTTGCAATCCGCCGACAAGACACTCAAGAGCAATCGCGTTCGGATCTCATATAATTGTTTCCCATTCGTTGCGAACTGGTTGCAGCGCCGCCTTACACCGCTCTCTGACCTGGTTTGTCGCCGTGCACTGACTGGGTGGTCGTGGCATGGGCGAGCTTTGGCATGGGTGGGCTTGCGTCTTTGCCGTCGCTCACTCACTCCTTCCGCCGCCGGGCCTTCCTTCTTCTCCCCACTCACAACGCACCTCAGCGTGCTTCAGCACACCACACCACACACTACAGCAGAACACCTCCCATCCTGCTTCTACACTGCCCTGCCGAAGCTGAGGAAGCTTATCCTTCCAAGATTATCCGGGCTCCAACGCGTGCGCTGTCTAGCATCTCACTACGCAACGGACGACACCCAACAACGCATTCCCTTAAACGGCCGGTACAGCCCTGCACCGGTAACACTTCTCTTCCACTACTCGTCCTACAGGTCGAACGTAATTCGGCCTCGCGCTTGGTGAGTCTGCTATCGGGTGCGAGATAACCACCTTGTCGCTGACTTGTTTGCTTCAGCCACTTTGAGACACCACAGACACGCGGATCACATCTTGGCCCAGGACACTGTAGACCGCAGACCTATAGATCGACGTTACCGCATCGCACGCATTACCTTGCCGAAGACCAGGGACTTGACTCTGGATTGCCTTAGGCTCTACAAGCGCGCTGACCGTCATCTCAGTACACGACTACAAGCCAGTACCCCCGCACAAGCTCTTCGCGCGCTCCCACCTCTAAATCGGTCATCTCCCATCCATATCGTCGGTGCCATTGTGTCGTCAAACCCCATAAAGCGCCAAAACGTATATCAGACGTTTGAGTGGTCGCCTACTCCAAACGATCATCTTCGTTCCGCTCCAAGCGAGCTTTCGCACTCGCCTTTGACGGCCTTTCCACCCCGTCCACGCCCACGTTTTGCCCGACACTCATCAAATCCCACTTCGACTCAGGCTTCCTCACTCCCCACCGCCGCGCGCGTTGTCAGTCCACCACTACAACTCATTAGAACGTCCACCTCTAGTTTACCACATTCGCAGCAAGGTAGTCTTCGGACGCCGGCCACCCGCCCGATAAGAACGGAATTATAATCGAGAGGCACCTGTCCAGCTTACTCACCAAGGTCTGCTGGCATTTGTTTCTTGCCGGTCGACGTTCGGCAAGTGGATCTACGACTGGACTGTCTACCACCGTTCTGGGTTGGCACAAGCCTGCCATGGACGAAGTGCCAATGCAAACGACGGACAGCCCACCCGAACCAGAGGCCATAACAGCTGACCAAGGTCGGACCCAAGGTAGGCGGCATATTCTCTTCATGAAGCTTTTGGAAGCGCTCTTTGACCATGACACAGGCAGCGCAGCGTCCACTGCTCAGCAATTCACAACAATGGCCGACTCTTTACACGCAACATTGCAATCGTCTTTTCCTACCACACCACTCCTAGCACCTGCTCCTACGTCTTCATTAGACCCACGGCTCCCTCCTAGCCGGTCGCACGACGCGCCAGGTACTTTTGCATCCGCTACCACCGACCTCCTTCCATCTGCAGACTCCTCCCAACCCTCGCATAGCTCGCAACACGTTCCAACTGTCGAAGAGTACCAGGCCCCTCACGGTTTTTTCGCCTTGCCGGACGACCTGTTCCAGCGTGTCAATCCGACATACACGATGCCGCAGCTGCCTGCCGGCCACAGACTCGGCTCTTCATCTACCGCCATCACCACCTCGAACACATCACTGTGTCCTACGCGCACTTTGCGTCAAACTACAGTCTCCGAGCGAAGCATATCGAAGTTCTTGCGTAGCAAGCTGTCTCGATGGCGCAAACCATTACAGCTGGCGTTGACGCAGAAGTCAGGGAAACCTCGCAGTCCAGAAGATCGCCGTCGAGGATCGACAATCAGCCCCGGAGAATTCGATCCAGCACCATTAGTTGGGAGTGCCGAAATCACTTACGGAAGAGCAGTCGAGCGGGGGCTGCCATCAGGAGAGACGCAGCATGAACGCGCCCAGCACGTCATGCGACGGCTCTTTGAACGCGACATCAAGATCGAGCTGCCCCTTGAAAACGGTGACCGCCTGGCGGTTACCGCACGAGCGTGGTTGGACTGGTTTTGTCCGTGTAATATTGTTGATCAACGTTTGCTTGAGCGGGTCCCTCCTCTTAAGTACGATTTCATGGACCTCGAGCACTACGCTCAGACTCCAGCAGGACCTGCGTATTCGACCGCGCGCTTCGAGGGAAGATGGTTCTGCGCAGATATCGATGCTTTCGATCCTTGTTATGACTCTACGGAATTTAGAGTGTCAGACCGTGATCTCCGTTGCGATGTTATCATCGGTCGCCCAGCAATCATCAAACATAAGCTCTTCCAGGCTGAACCTGCGATGCCTCTGGCCGTACCACTTGGAATACGCACACAGCACATTCCAATTGACCGTATGTCTTGTCCCTTCATGATGATATGCTGCGACTAAAGATACGAACAGGACACAGCATTCGCTCTAGTGAGGAAGCCGCTAGACAAGCTCGTCAGTATGAAGCCCGTCTGAGGGATCAGGGGTATACGTACCAGGTTTGTCGAACCCAACTAGCCTGCTGCTTAGGCTAACAGCCCATCGTAGCAACAGCGCGACGCCTATGCCCACCAGCAAGCGCATGAATACGTAAAGATGGCGTGTGCAAAGATATACCATGACAGATATCAACAAGAATCGGCGGAATTCGATCGATTGCGCCAACGTCGATGAGGACAGACGCCCGAAAGCTATCCCTCCTCTTTCCAACCTCGATATCTATATCTTTCACCCGGATCAGCGGCTCCCCAAGGATGTCACATCACTCGTCCAGCTTGATTATCTAGGGTCACCCTAGCCGTTTTCGCAAGCTTCGATTGGATTTAGACGGCAGCAGCGTACCGCAACATCGAACGGGCAGGAACGCTCTCAGGCCATCCAAACGGAGTCGAGCCTGTGCATAGAAGCATGGCTGCGCGAGGGCTAAGAGTTATGGTCAGCTTGATTCCATTTCCACCTAATTGCTCAAGGCACCAGGTGCATACTTACTCTGGAACCACCGCCTTAGAGAGACTATTCGCTCAGAACATCTCAACAACGTTCGACCCAGGCGAGACCGTGATAAGTCTTGTCCCACTCCCGTCGCACTTCTTCTCGTCGTCCTTCTGCATTGGGCCTTTGAGACTCCACCTCTGTGTCGAGAAAGTACTCGAGTGTAGCATCAAGGTGAAGCAAAAAAGCATGAATGCAATGGTGGGATTGAGCGGTTTATCGGAGCCGCTTTGTCAGAAGCATCATTGCCGCGCTGCGCTCCCGCGGCCGGGGTCCCTTTATGTACGTACAAGGGTGGTGACATGCAGCGCCTGAAGCGGCAAGCCACTTTACGCAGACCAATCGGGAATTCGTACCCGTGTAAAAAGTAGTGGTAATTTCATTACGTACACAAAGCACAATTGTTACCACTCAGTTGGATGCGCGTGGCCGGTCCAATTCTTGTTGTGTGGGTCACTGGAGCTCAAAGTCCGTAGTCATTGTAGGATATACAGATCATGACAGAGCATAGTCACGCCTATCTCGACTAGATTCGGACTTCGAAATATTGTTACCCAGTAGCCATCTAATCAGTCTTGTCAGCACTGACGAATACAACCTGAACGGCGGCGAATCTGTCTCTGTTTTAGCTTCGGCCCGGATAGAGCAGTATACAACTCACGCTGCAGTTACGGCGAAGACCTCGGCTCGTTTCGCATTCGTAAAAATGCTCAAACAAAGAGACACCAGGACGTTGAAAGCCGCGATAATACCCAGTCTGGCAGGCATAGACTGGACCTTGTACAAGATGACGATGGAGCCTATCGGGAGCAGAGACGCAATCACGCTCGTCATCCAATAAGTGATCTGCATGACCTTTTCATCTTCATAACCGATGATTCCGCGCATATCCGCTCGAGATGATCTCAGAAAGCAAGCGCAGCCGCAACGTACCAACTTCGTGATTGCGTTGTCCACCACCCAGTTGGAGAAGGGGTCTTCTTTCTTCCGAGGACGCAGGCTTGCCAGATCGGGGCTGTGCGAATGTGGTTCGGACAGAGAACCCCATATTGTGGCGTCGGGACCGAGGAGACAGAGATCCATGTGGTGCTTGCTATGCAGGAATCTCTGCATGTACTTGAGATCGTATTGATCTGGCTCCGGATACGATAGCACTCGAGACTGTTGTATGAGCGCCTCATCTGATTGCAATGTTAGCAACATCTTACTCCGAAGGTCTATTTGATAACGCGTACTGTATTGCCATAACGTCTCCCTGATGGTGTGTACCAGGTCCAGCTGCCTCGAGTCGCCATTACTTCGGGAATTGCGTAGATGGTACCAGTTTCGAGCGTACTTGGTTTTAGGTTCGATGTTGCTGTTACAGTCTTCCAGCTGTTGTTTTTGTAGCTCTTCTTCAAGCAAGACAAGTTCGGCTTGGAGGTAAAGAAGGTTTTCAGCGTTCAGTCCCCCGAAACGACGGAATATAGCCATCTCGGGTCGTTGCTCTATCTGAGCAGCCAGCATGGGATAGCCTTGGGCTTTCTCGGATGAGGCGTTGCTTGAGCTCCTCGAAATTGTACCTACAGCTGGCATTGGGTAGCCATGTGCTACTGGCGACGTTGGGCTATTCGCACTCATGACTACTGGGTTCGACATTTTGATACGTGGGTAGTGTGTTTGTAGGGCCACGATTATGCGTTTCAACCTTCTCGGGAGGCTATCTCCTCTACTTGAAAAGTACTCGTACGCATCTCTCAGTCAAGGCAACGAGGCAAAGTGTACATCTACAGCCCTAGAAGCTGGCTTTCCTGCATATGAGAGTGCATCATGCATGTACTGAATCCTCAGGGCCCTTCTCGCAAGGCTGCAAACGATGCGTTGTCATATTATGTTTTTGAGCGTGGGGTGATTGGCTAAAGATCTTGTTTGCTCAAGATCGTGTGTATATTACAGATGTTCGGAGAGTGAGTTAAAGTCTTGACTTGAGCTCGAAGCCACCTATGTTGCGATGACAATGACGGCACAGTTGTGAGTGGAGGAGAGCTCGATCTCTAAGTCAATTCACCAAGACATTGCGTTACCCAACAGCGCAGATGGTGGAGGGCATCTGCATTTGATTGGTTAGATAAGGCGAGGAGGGGAGTCTCACCCTGAAGGCGCAGCTAGGCGTCACCTTGTACCAATCATATCAACTTTCATGCGCCATACGCCAATCATGTGAGCTTTGGGCCAACGGATGATGCAGCATGTGCCTCATGATGACCTGGACCAATCAAAGTGCGATACAGAAAGCCATCAGGACATCCAAGCGAGTTACCTTGCTGCAATGCACAGACCGTTACAAGGATCACCAGCCAATAGCATCTTTGCAAGACGCACTGCGTACCGTCTGCCACGGGTGCTCGGTCTTGCAGCCTGAATTGCAATTATGTGGTGGTAAGTGAAATCCTGACCCGGTGAACCCAGGCTGCCTCGCCTGGCTGACTGCTCAGCCTGCCTCGTCCTGCAGTTGGCGAGGCACACTCGCGAGAGTCCTTCACCGGAACACCTAACTTACACCCATTGAGATTGCGCGTTACTGCTCGATTTTCCAGCGCAGAATGTTCTCATGTTTACCACTAAAGTCACGAAATAAATCAAAGGTCCGTTATAGTTGAGCACATCGTCCGAGGATATGTGCATGTAATGTTCTGCGGCTGACATCGCAGTGAAGCATCGGACGCATACAACCCAAAGAGCTCCCACCATAGAAATCAACGCTCACTCAGACAATGGAGCACATATCTGGAGATCAGCAGCCGTATCCTACGACGATACAACCGACGAGAATGTCGTCTCGCGATACTTGGTTACCGAAATTCTCAAAAAGCCAATCTATCCGGTTGATGAAGGGAGGCGACGCTCATACCGCACAACGAAGGATATTAGCGGATACACAAACTTGGTGTGGTGCGAGGAACATAGTAGACATGTACAGTCAACGGAATTCTTCGTCTCGGAGGAATATAGACCCAGATACGACGTGGTGTTCGGCAGGATAGGCACCAGACCACCACCAAAATCGTTGAAGAAGGCCCAATAATTTCTTCGAATGGTGGATAAGTCTCACACTTTGATAGTTTAGAAGTCTTACTAACATTGGGGAGATGCCACTGGAATTTGTGCGCAACGAAATTAGCGATCTCCGGGATGAAATCATTCGACGGTTGTGGTCGTTAATGGCTGGAGAACTGCGACAAGCGAACAAGCTGGGGTGAACAACCCCAACTTGTTCGAGTTCGCCTTCCCCACACTGTTTACTGGAACAAGGAGTTTGAATACGTTGAATATAAACAACGAGAACGCTGGAATGACAAGAATACGGGTCTCTGTACATCCCGTTCATGTTGACTAAAGAAAATTATTGGTATTATACAAACCAATCTCTTCCGGAGTTCAAGCCGCATAGCTGCAAGTCTGACAATCGGTGCAGAATTCCTTCTCTTCTCGTTCAATTCTTATTTCGATTTGCCAGCGATCTAGCAAGGCACTCTGCGTCTTGTTGAAATTGCGAGGGGAAGAAATCCCAGCCTCGCTGATCTCTTCGCTTCTCTTAGCGCCTCTCGAGAGCCTGTATGGATATTTAGAAAATTAGGTCTGAGGTGGATTAAACTCTGCTTGGCTTATAACAAGTGGCGTAGAATAACTCTTTGAACTGTACGACTCTGGAAGCGTTACGTAGATTTTCAGTGACATGACATTTCTGTCACGGAGCTTTCCATTTTCTGCGAATCTCCTGTGTAATGTTAACGAAATGAACGCAGTGTTGTGCTGGGTTTTCTGCTCCCCTGCCTCAATCGGGGGTCTATTCAACTAAAGAAATGGTAGCGCTTCGAACAGTTGATCAGGAGCCTCCTAAAATAGTCCATAGCCCCTGAGCACGTACACTTACTGGAGGTACACAACACAGTGGAAAACACTGAACTACGACGGGGAAGCTCGAAGCTGGAGTAACCAGTTTCGGGTCATCGAGAATAATCTGACCATATTATGGATCCAAATGTCGCGCAGGGAGATGTACGTACAGACCGATGCATTTGTATGCGATTACGATGGCGTACCAAGTGTGGTGCTATAAATGCTGCAATTGGAAGTCCGACCGCACACATCACTGCAGTGGGGAAGATCGCCGTGTGCGACAAATGGATCATTTTTGCCCGCGGGTCGGGAGGTTCCTTAGCGTAGCAAAATGGAATACCTCACGCATCATGATTGACTAGAACGCAATTTCAATTGTTGGGCAAGAACCACTCTTGAAGAGTACCTCCCATAACGGATAGACTAGCAATTTTCGTATCAATGAGTCTACAAAGTTCCATAAATCTGCTTTTTGCAAATCATGCGGAACTAGATTCAGCGTAAGAATGCATTATGTTCAGATAGACGCGCATCATCAAATCGAGACATAGCTTAGGGTTGTGCCTCAAATCCGAGTTATTGTCCGTCCATTGCCTCTTGGGTTCGTATCTCATCATCTGTCCAGCTCTCCACTCGGCGCTTTGAAAGGTCGCGTTTACAGAGTATAGATCGCTCCTTCATCTATAACAGATCTATTGATGGACTCACTGGAACAAGAAAGTCTCTTTCCTTACACTATTTCCATATACAAACATAGATAATCAGAGCGGATTTTATACTATAAAAGACATCTTTCGGTCTATAGCGTGGCAGCTGGAGGAGGTGTGCACCTGGGTAAGCTGTGCGGGTTAGCACGGCTGTAACGGTGGTAAGTGTTCGTATATACTACAAGTCGCAGAGAGGAAATTCCCCTGCCAGAACTGGTGACTATGTTCCAGGATGAAGCTAGTGAGTACATACCAGACTGAGGCGAAAGGAACGGACCTGGTGGCGGACTTGGATTTTGATAGTAGGGCTTTTCTAAAAATATGTCGTCTGAGTCTGATTGGAACATTATACTTTGGAGATGAAAGAATGTGTACGAGAATTGGAGGTACGAGCATTCGGTAGAGTACCAAACATTTCAGTGAGCGGAGTGATACAATGTCTCATTTGTTTACGCAGCATCTGCATCAATAGATGCAGCCAACCTTGCAGGGCTGAACACGTGCACTCACACTAAGTCTCTAAGTCTCGACGATCTAGAGGGGCTGGTAGCAGCCAGCGACATTCGCAGGATTACTCACATTCCGTTGATGTAGAGCTCGCTTCATTCCAGCGTGTCTTAGATATTGTGCCGCGTCCGTCAATATCAACCCTCCATGCACGAGAAACATCAACTTCAATTGCGCGCTCCACAACAGACTCGTAAGCAGCCTGATTTCTGTTACGTGATATGGACGGCTGAACGAGACAGCACGGCTTATTTGCGGACTTGCATGGCATCGGAGTCCATCGCGCGTATTTCTCCTTCGCTCCATTAAATTGAAAGCAGATGTGGGCTAAGACTTGCTAGATTAACAAGAGTTGCAGTGATGTAGCTCAAACCTGAGTTTACGAAGCCTCTCTAGGTTGCTTTCAGCGACGTATTGCTGACTCATTTGTCCCGCCGCCTTGAGGGTAGTGGCAGCTCGCTCTATTGAAAATCATATGTTTACTTTAATCGTCCTTCAATGTGCCCATAATTCCACCTGACCCTATTGCCACTTCTTGAAACCATTTCACGACTACCATCACTATGCAGCCTCAGGGTACCGGCCGAACGCTTATTGCTGTGACAGTAGCGCAGTCTATTGTCGCTCTAACATTCGTCTGTATCCGAACCTGGGTGCGCATTCGACTCCTGCGTGGACTTAAGTACGATGATTATCTGCTGTGGGCAGCACTGGTATGCATGTCGACCCTCATCACTATGGAACAGTCTTAATCCAACTTCTCACGTAGTTCTTGCTATTTGGCTTCACTGGAAACACAATCGGCGCCGTATACCACGGTCTCGGTCACCCCATTGCTGAAATAAGCCAGGAACGTTTCGCGATAGTTCAGCCCTACATATTTGCGGTCCCCGCGCTACTGTCATTCTCATTGTTCGTGAGCAAGGCGGCTATCGTTTCTTTTCTGCTTTCAATAGTCGTCGATATAACGTAAGATAATGGGCGTTTCCCTGTCAATGTTGCTTATTTTAATCATAAAAATCTCCTAGACACAGGATCATTCTCTGGGTCAGCATCGTTATACTCGGCATATTATCGTCATTGGAATTCATTGGTCTCTTCGTACAATGTTTCCCTGTTCAGGCAAATTGGAACAGCTCGCTACACAAGGAGTGCCATTTCAATGTTAACTTGGTCGGCTACTTGCTTACCTGTATGCTGGTTACTCCATCCGCTTGCACCCATCCTTTGTAGAGACTGACGACGAGGACAGGCTATGGCTGTTTTCTCGACTTTTTCTTGGCACTATTGCCATGGTTCTTCTTCAGCGGCCTACACGTGACGCGAAAAGAGAAATTCGTAGTCTGCATATCTCTCAGCACGGGGGTATTGTAAGCAATTCGACCCCACTCAGTCACGGTTATACCTCACCCATACACTAACGAGCCTCCAGCGCAGGTGCCTGTGGCATAGTTCGCGCTATTCAAGTCTTTACTTTCACGCGCTCAACTGATGCTATGTGTACGTATAGATCTCCTCCTACTAGGCACCTAATCGTTTCAAAGTGAGCTTACTATCGATAGCCGCAGCCGTAGGCGCGATAATCTGGAACACTACCGAATCCTGCGTCTCCATAATATGCCTCTGCCTGACCGTGGCCCGAAAAGTCTACCGCAGGTACAGAAAGGGTGTTTGGACAAGCCCCGACAGCAACAGGGACAGCACCAGGGACAGCCCCAGGTTCATGGCGTTCCAACCCAGTGATAGGTTGCAGCACCCGCCTCATAATCAAACGAGCACGCATACGTCGGCATCGTCAGATGATAATGTGGATCTGGGAGAGCAAAGATAAAAGTGCCGTGACGGGTATCATGAGTGAGTGGTATTTACTTCGTTTTGGGTAATTCTGCGTCGAGGACGGCCACCACGCCGCCACAACAATTCAAACGTCCGAGCTACACATATCCAATGCACCTTCCAAAAGAGAAAATGCACTACATGATACGCCACAAGCCTGAACGGCAGATTGAATGACGATAATGTCAATAGCAAAGCTGACTTCGAGATCTGAAGTGCTGCGCGACTACTCTATTTAGCCTATTCAGCACGCTCGGTACGGCTCGTCTCCCAGAGTCTAACCTCGCCGCAACATAGTCGTTGCGGGCAGCCGGAGCAACTTGTTTGCCTCCGCGGGCATGCGGGGTACGTGTAAAGTTATTCTCGACCAGCTCGGCGTAGTTGTGATACTGACCTACGTTCAGAAGTAGCATCGTGTATAGACCAAGCCAGCACAACCTCAACCATAACCGTGCGCGCCACACGCAATTGAGCATCAACACCGATTGTTTGCTACAGACTCTCAACACCAATTGACCACCCAAGCTGCTCTCATCTCGACTACGCCCTTGCCACCGCGCCTTCAACACTGTTCCGGTCTAGCATCTAGGCGTCGTTCTTAGTCCATTGTATATCCTGCTTGTACCTGAATTTATCCGCGTCGATCTCGCACCCAGCGCCGAGGTCACCCAGCATCCACGATGAACAACCCGGCACGGTTAATTGCATACGGCATTCTAGAAGGGCTCATGACGGGTGGCTGGGCCTGTTTCCCACGCCAGAGGTAGGGGTAGCTGCACGCAAGAAGTCATATATATCCCTCCATGCACAGCGCAACCATGACTTCCCCAGCGCCCTCGCTCGTCGCAGTCCAGCCTCTCCACGGATCTCCGGTGCCAATTGACTTCTCGCCAACAAGATGAAGCTCACATTGCTCATCGCGGCCCTCCCCGCCGCCTCCAGCGCGCTCCCCACCTGGCCCTGGACCAAACCCCACAGCAAGCCGCTCAAGTACCCGGGCCTGAATGTCCTTGCCCAACGCGCCGGCCTGCACTACTGCGGCACCGCCATCGACAACGTCGTTCTCGACAACAAGCAGTACATCTCCATCGCGCGCAACCGCTCCGAATTCGGCCAAGTAACCCCCGCCAACGGCCAGAAATGGATGTACATCGAGCCCACACAGGGCGTCTTCAACTACACGCTCGGCGACCAGATCACCGTCCCCGCCACGCGCGCCGGCCAGCTAAAGCGCTGCCACAACTTTGTATGGCACAACCAGCTGCCCGACTGGCTGACGTCTACAAACTGGACCAAGAGCGCGCTGATCGGCGTGCTGGAGAACCACATCAAGCACGAAGCGCGACACTATTACAACGACTGCTACGCGTGGGATGTAGTCAACGAAGCCTTCGACGACGACGCGGCGGCGAGTCTGAGGAAGGATCTCTGGCTCGATACCATCGGGAGCGAGTACATCGAGCTGGCGTTTAGGTTTGCGAGGAAGTATACGCGGCCGGGGACGAAGTTGTACTACAACGACTATGGGATTGAGAGGGTGAATAATAAGAGTACGAAGGTTGCTGCGATGGGTAAGTGCATCTGAGTAGCGTGTAGAATGGGGAGAGCATGAGCTGATGAGAAGACAGTCAAGGACTTTAAGAAACGCGGTGTACCCATTGATGGCGTGGGGTTGCAGGCGCATTACACCGTTGGCCGCGCCCCGAGCTACGACGACCAGATCGCTGCGCACAAGCTCTTTAGCAAGCTTGGTGTGGAGACGGCGCTCACCGAGTTGGATGTGCGGCTTCAACTTCCTGACAACTCGACTGCGCAGGCTCTCCAGGCGCAGGTTTATGCGGACTCGACGAAGGCGTGCCTCGACGCGGACGACTGCGTTGGTATCACGGTGTGGGACTTCTGGGCAAGTGGAACTCGCAAAGCAAATGAAGAGCATTTACTAATTGAACTAGGACCCTGTAAGCTGGGTGCCGGACACCTTCCCCGGCTTCGGGAATGCCGATATCTGGGATGCAAACTTCACCAAGAAGCCAGCGTACTATGCCATCTCCGACTTGCTCAGGTCGTACGACTGAGTTCTCCACTACGCGCAAACCTGTACATAATCAATATTCATAATCCCATAGTGTGTCTTCGCGTTCTGCCGAACATGTAGCTGTCTCTCTCAACTCCGCTCCCTCCCTACCACCCCCTCCCTGCCTTCACACCCCCCAACAGCGCCCCTGGCGGCTTCGCCAACACCGCCTCAACATCTCTTTCTACGTTCTCGCTTACTTTCTCGCCCAGTTTCTCCCTTTCTTCTTTCTGCCTCTTTTCCTCTTCCTCGTCCTTCCACACGAAGTTCCCCGCCCCACCGCGTCCCGCCCGCGCAACAGGCATCTGCTGGTTCTCCGGATGCCACGGCGTAGACACGTTCGGCTTTGCGGTCGTCGGAAGGGCGGTGGAATCCGAGGGTGTCGAGAACGTGCCTTCCTTCGCGAGCTGCGAGGGCTGGTACCAATTGCCTGCGCCGCCGCGACCGGTGTGAGCGTAGGATTGAGAGGAGGTGGTGGATGTGGGCGGGGCAGCGTCGGTTGTGGGTGTGCGCTGAGCTTCTACGTCCTGTATCTGGTGTTAGCGACATGGTCGGACTGGCGCGGAAGGTCGCAACGGTGGTGCCTGCGTCGCTGCGACAGAAAGCGCCTACGCACCTCGACAGCCTTCTTGCTCTGCTCCTGTGCGCGGATGATGTTGCCTGCGCCGCCGCGTCCAGACATTTTGTGCGCTTCAGTCGCTTGAGTTAAGTTATAGTAGTTCTTATGGTCGTGCGCACGACTGCAGTATGACTGAGTCCTTGATTGCAAATAGAGATCAATTATCGAAGTAGAGTGGTTATGGAGAAGAGGCTCAGTCCGGCTCGAGGAAAGAAGTACGAAGATCCATGCCGGTACCCTGGATCATTCCGAGATCGCACGCAAGAGGCGCGGGGGATGCGCTTGGCTGATCGCGGTGATTGTGGGGAGAACGCATGAATGGCAAGGTAGTCGCATTAGTCATAAGAACTAGCGTTCGATAAGCACCCGCTGCGTATCGCTGTTCGCATCACTCCATAAATCACATGAAAAGGGTATCGTAACTCACACATGATTGAGTTCAATTTTGAAGAGAGGAAAGAAAACTTTGATTGAAGAATTGTTCGAAGTTTCACCATGTGAAACTCGAAGATGGATATTGGGATAAACAACAAACACCATCGTATCCTGCGTGAGACCACCGGCCTCTGGTCATACCCTTGTAAGTTCGGTAGAACTCCTGAACGCCTCATGCCGCACCTTAAACCCTACAAATTTACTCGCACTGACTGCGTACAAGAACTGAATAATTTACTCCCTTCCTTCTTGTACAGCCCGTAGTACAGGATACAGATCCCGGGCATCGTCGCTCATGTGATCTCTGCTCTCGTCCTCATGCTTGATGTCCTCGTCGTCTGATAGGAAGTCATGAGCCTCAAGCCTCTCTTTGAGGTACGCTCGTAACCTCTCGATCGTGCGGATGTTTTCTACCCAAGTTTGTTGAGAAGTTTCATGAGGTTGCTCGGTAGATGTTGACGAGACAGCACTTGGAGAGCGCATTGACAGAGCAGGATCAACCTTGGGCGAGTGGATCGCGAGTTGGTTGACCGTGTGATGGAGGTTGTCTTGCTCAGAATCACGAGGAGTCTTGCCTTCTTCCGCGTCGTCAGAAGTGTCCATCTGATCCTGTTCGTCGCGACCTGGAGCTGCCTTCTGCAAAAGGTTACCAGAGTAGCGCCGGCGACCATCGGCATCAAAAGCGGGTGCCAAGCCGGATGAAGGTGCAGCGGCTGACATGTCTGACATGGCACTGACTGAAGGCAGAGTTGGGTACATGCTTCCCATGGAGGTCCTGGTGGTAGGAGAAACGGTGCTACCAGAGTGATGCGAACCGGGCGAGTGCTGAGAAGCGTACGACATGACACTTGACGCTGGAGTAAGAGCTGGGGTTTCAGTGCTTGCGGAAGCGGTAGCAGTGGCGTGCGCAGACTGAGGATGCGTTGCCGGAAGCCCAGGCGGCGAGTGGCTAGTACGGTATGCGGAGCCCGTGTGGACGTAGTGGGCGCCAGCTTGCTGAACACCAGCAGCGGCCGCATGGTTGGGGTTCTCATACACAGTGCTCTGCAGCTGCTCCAAGAACTGATCGATGTTGAGGAGATCGTTCTTGGTGCGCAGGTTGGGGAGCGGTAGCGAGTAAGGGTGCATAGGAGGATGAGAAGCCTGAGCCATCATCGTGCCTCCGTGGCCGTACTCGGACATACCTCCCTGCTGGTAGCCACCACCACCGACGACGGGCAGCTGAACGCCTTGAAGACCCATAAGCCTCTGGCCGACATCGTAGTAAGTGGCAGGGTCGATAGCGCGGCGCTTGGCGTCGCCAAAGAATTCGTTCAATGCATCATACGCAGCACGTTTTCGGATCTCGTAAGAGTCGTTCAGGTTTTGCTGGGCAGGGTTGAGAGCATAATAGACGGGGCCATATGCGGAGTTCTGGGGAGGTCCACCGTAGAATCCAGCTGGGGCGCCGCCAGGGTGTTGTTGACCGTAGCCTCCATTGGGACCGAGACCACCTTCGGGATATTGGTATCCGCTGGCTGTAGCGGCAAGCGCCTGCAAGTCAGCGACCACTGTGGAGCGCGAGTTAGAATTGAAAAGAGATATGAGAGATTTAGTGAACGACGGATGGGGGATTTTGATGGGGTACAAAGGACCACCAGGTTGTCTAGAGGATACGATGAAGAGCACTTACGCTGCTTACCGCCTTGGCCTGGGTAGCCGGGCCCTCCGTGAGGGCCACCACGGTTCGGCTCGGGAGAGCGTAGCAGGACAGAATCGTCAGCGTGGGTTTTGACGTGCTTCTTGAGATCCTGCGGACGCTTGAACGCCTTGCCACAGAAGTCGCACTTGTGCGGCTTTAGGGGGACGTGGACGCGAATGTGAGAGGTGATGTGATCGCGCTTAACAGTCGTAGTACGACAGTTGCCCCACTGGCAGGTGAGGTTCAGATTGTTGGTGCTCTTGCGACCAACATGGCGCTCACAGACGTGGTCCTGCGGTGGCGTCAGTTGTGCATCACGTGGGTTTTGTTGTGAGGCCACGCGTTTTCGACGGTCGTAGATATGGGGATCGTGTATGTGGAGTATTGCAGACTATACTACGCGTCTTGCACGATGCTGCTTTCGACCAAACTTACATAGAGTTGCTCGGCTGTCGGGCAACGCTCGCCGCAGTTCTGCCACTGACAGACGAGGGTATCAGTCGCGCCGACGTTGGATGCTTGGGGGATCTGGGCCGGCTGTTGTGTTGGGGTGCCGATGGCGGGCTGCTGAGGAGCGGCCGTCTGGGGCACAGTTGCTTGAGGTTGCTGGTCTGCCATTGCTGGGGTTGACTCGGGTGAGGTGGAGAGTTCTTGGCGACAAGAAGTCCCAGAAAGTGAGAGTCCGAGGTTCGCGCGTGCTTAGGTAATACCAGGCAGCGCAGGAAGGAAGGCGCGCTCAGTCGAAAGAAAAGCGCGTGCCAAAGGCCTCGAAATGCGGAGAAAGAGTTCAAGAAAGCGAGGACGGGGCAGGAGCGCGTGAAGTAGGAAATGCGCGGGGGAGGAAAACCTGGGCAACATCTGGGCGCCAATTTGTCCCGGAAAGCACCCAAGAAATAGCCCATCCAGCGCTCAGCCCCCGTCACCCTTGGCCAGTCGCAGCCAGAACGCCAAAGCTCGCGCCACGCCCGACTGGGCCGCGCTTGCGCCTTTTACACACCGCCAAGCCTTGGCGCAGCCGAAGCGTGAATGGCCTCGGCCGTTCATCCTGGCCTCTGCCCGTCGCTCGGCTGCACCCAGCCAGCCCTCAGCTGCTGCGCGTGAACACGCTCCGGCCGCCCGTTGAGCGCCGTCTGTTGCGGTGTCCAAACTCCAGAGATCGAGCGGTGGCGCTGAGCGAAGATTTGCTCGGCGGCCGTGCATTCCGCGCGCCGCCACGCCGGGCCATCAGCATGAGACCCAGCCGAAACTCCCGCCTAGGGCCAAGTCCGACAACACCCAAGAATTCGCCCGCCCAAACTTGGCTTCAGCGGAAACGCTCGTCATCGCCGGGCAGTGTTCGCCCAGAGCTTCCGCGCTGCCTGCCTTGTGGCAACGTCCTTCCCACGGTTGCTCACTCTCCCCAACACGTGTCGCTCTTGTTCCGTTCTTCGCATGGCCACGCGTCGCAACGCGCTGATGAGCCTCGCTCTCGCCGTGTCCTCAGCCAAGCACATGTCATCCACAGTTGACTACAGATCCTCCATCTATAACACCTCGTCTCCAGGGACTGTCAAGCCTTTGTCTTTGGACCCTGATGGAACACGCCTTACTCATGGCTGCTTATGAGCCAGTCTCCACCGATATGCACGCCTGCGAATCAGCTCAGTAAAACTGGAGCAACTTTAGGGACAGTGAGCCAATTCAAGCGCGTTCAAGCGCAAGACTGTCTCGCACTCCTTGAATATCACTAGGTTAATGTTGACCAGTTGCAGCCGCACCGTGACTGCCGACGGAAACAAGTTTGCCGAACAAAGTACTTCGCATGCTATGCGTACAGAACCATACCATTGACTGTACAGATGTTCCTGACCTTGGAACTCGGTGTACCAATCACGAAGTCCCCTCAGAACCACTGCACGAATCATTGCCATGTTTCAATCCCACTGCAAAGATCATTGAAACGCATCTAGATCCACTGGGCAGTCTCGACCTGCTTTGTGAACAAGCAGCATATCTGGTTGTCTGTATCGAATAATAGTACCAAACTTCTATCAACCGCATACATATGTGCTATTGCACGGCCCGTTCATAACAACCAGCAGATGATACTGCGTAGACTGCCCTGCTTACGGTACACCACAGCATCTTGGCTTTGTACGGATGAGAGAGCGGGACAAGCCCCGTGCCTTGGCACCAAGAATTGCCCAAGAAGCTCAGAGTGCTTGGCCCGAGGCTGTGCAGCCAAGTTAGCAAACCACCCAAAAAAGCAGGTCTGCAATCACACCATCTGTAGGATATTGTAAGCGGCTAGGCCAGATGTTGCACTCCAGTCGCACCTTCCGTTTCAATATCGACCGAGATGGGGAAACGACATGTGGACGAGGTGTCTTACTAACGCACAGTACTTCGTGCTTCTTTACTGCTCGCCCCTGGACGACACTGCAGTGTATCAGTCCATCTGTCCATTCGACGCACAAAATGTCGGCTTCGCGGCTGAGTTCAAGATTACCCAATCTGCGCATGAGAATTGCCGCAGCCCCTCACTGATCGAATAGAACCTGTAGACTGTACACGCGTCCATATCAGATACTGTGGTACACTTCATCCCATCCTATCAACACGCGCCATCCAACGCACCCATTGTGGCGCCGGCGCACAGTGAAGTCATAACAAGCACCACCCTCTCCGCCTACCCGCTCAGCAACAAGTACGCGTATGCTTCGCTTGCCCGGCGTACCTCAGCACCTTGGCTGCCTTTTCTGGGCCACGTTGCATACCCAGAGGACAGGATTGTTTGTGTTGGCCAAGACGGATCGCGGCGGAGCAATGGATGTGGATGCCGAGCTTTCTTGGGCTTGCGTGAGGGACAAGAGCGGAGATTGGGTGCCAAGGGGGCACAATTTGGGTCCATTCTAGGGGAAGAGGGACGTGGAGATGTTTGTGTGACGGACTGAGAGGGTTGTTTTTGCTTGCATTGTTGGTTTGGAGTGTTTGGAGTGGTTGTAGGTTGGTGTTGACAGTGAGTTTTTAGCTCATGAACGCATATACACCAAGCAGCGTCGTGTCCGGTGATAGTGTAGCCTAGAATGACACGCTTGATGGTACGTGTTCAAAGTTATAGCCTGATGGTGTAAGGGTGAAGCTCATGTTGAAGCAAGCGTTGAGTTGAAATTTTCGAGTCGACCACTGTGGTAGCATGTCCTTGTTATCCGCGGGATACCGATCGTGAGGGGTGCTTTTGACTTCACCATTGGTATTTTTCGTGAGACTTGAATAGAATACTGCAGCCGCATTGTACCGGGGTTTTGGAGAGGAATCCGCGATGGCCGAGTTGACAGCGAGGCGTGATCGAACGGGGAGCGCGACCTTGGACGAATAACAGATGTAATTGGTTGGTGTGACGCTAATTTGCATTCGCTAGGTACTTCATGCGTGGCTTACATCAGTATATATCATTCGCATGGCTATGACCATGAGGCAATCAGACATACCCGAGTGGTGGTAGATTAGAACTCGCCCATGGGGGACCTGGGCTCGGAACGTCCGGTAAAACATCAGAGTTTCATAAGTCGACGTACAATCGCGCGTGCGTTGAGTGACGTGGACCTTCCTTTTGCCTTCGCGATCGAGAATGGCCCGGCTGCACTCACACTTCCCCAGGTAGTGACAGGCCTTCCGGTTGGCGTTCCATTTCAATGGCTCAAATATGAAGTGAGCTGGCTCGATGCAGTGTTGGTTGCCACATAGATGGGATACCGAGAGACGATTTTCGATGAGTGCTCGCCACCGCTCCGCGTTCATCTGTGCGGTTGCAAGTCCGCTCAACCAACCAAAACGAACCATGACATATTTGAGACCGCACGGCCGACCACAACTATAATAGACGCCGTGGGACCTGTCGCACGTTTGAAGTTTGCCGTCCCTTCGTCTTGTCGGAATTGAAGTATTTGCAGCCTCCGCCAAGCAGCTCCCCCTTCGGGCCCAAAGTGTTCACCATTCCAGGCGTTGCATCAGGGCCGAGCTGAAACCAGGATACCAATGTTGGGAGAATGGTACGCCACCAATTGTAGACAAGTATGCGAGCTTCAGCGTGGAAATTTTCGTTGAAGTAGGCATCATCCAGGCATTTCCGACGTTCAACATCTTTATTTGACGTCGGGGACAAAAGCATAGCGGGCATTCGAGTTGATTTTTGTGGCGCGTATTTACCAGGCAGGGGAGGCAGTTCTTGTATGCAGTCAGGGGAGGATGGCGTGGTCTGGAGGGTCGAACGTGATAAGCGAGGAGCGGAATTGTCTTCCGGGATAGAAAGACCCTTCGAGCCTGCGGCGGCAGTGCGATTGAGCGCGGGCGTGTTGGCGAGGGGCAATTAGACAGACGAAGCCGTTGGAACCCTAGTCGTCACGAACGGTACGGCGAGACAATTTTGAATATAGAGGGTTGTGATAGGTATGTGTCACTCTTGACGTCGTGTCGTTGGTGGTGGGTAAGCGCTGCGAGACGGATGCGGCGATCAAAGCAGGCATGCTTGTGTGGACTTGAGGAGGCTTGCGTTTTGAGAACAAGTGGTTGCTGCCGCCAGTAGCGTGTTGGGTGGTGACTGGAACATCGATTGAAGGCAGGCGCGGTACTTGAACAGTGACAGCGCGCGACTGCTCCGGCAGCAACGCTCTCTCCTATCAAGAACTATGGAAGGTATCGTTGCCTGGGGTAACTCGGGCTGTTATACGTCTTGAGAACAGGAATCTAACGAAGTATCGTCGACCCAGTCGCGTTTTTTTCGGAACGCTGAGGAGACCGATGTCTCCAGGATCTGGCTATCGCTCAATGCTAGCAAGCAGCCCAAGCTGTGACTACTCAATCGTAGTACACCACCGACCTGTCACGTAGACGAGATAAGGAAACAGAGGAATTATAAGGTGCGAGACCAATGCAAAGATGGTATGAACTTCTGATGCAGAGACAAACACAGTTGTATTGGAATGCAACAGGGAGAAGTGAGAATTCTCTTAACTATGAGACAATTTGTTGACCGCCACGATGATTATGATACAGGAAAGACTCTCGTAAATCATCAAAGAAAAAAGCTTCCGGTAAACTATGAAAAGAAAAGCACCCCGGAAACTATGGACCAGAAACATCCCAGGGCTCATGAGCCGCCAGAATCATGAGAACACCTAGCCTTTGAACTTGGTTTCAGTTATGACTGGTGCAAGATGGTACATATGCTCAACCCGTGGCCAGCTCTTCTTCATGACACCTTTCAAATAGCGAATTTCGTCTTCATCAAACCATCTATGGCGGTGCGGGCAATCTTTGCCTAAAGGACACGCTGAACCTGACCAGAAGGTAAGTCGGCATAGCCCGAAGTTCGCGTTAAATGGACATTTGAGAGTCCCGGGATGTAGCATGCCGTCGGTCATAACCCTCCGGCGGGCAGACTTCGGAATGCCCGTCTGCTGGGCCTGTTTGTGTGCCGCCGCTGCCATCGCCGACCTCTTGGATGCAATTGACGAAATTGTTGGTGCGGCTGAAGCAATTGATGGTGTTGGTGACGGGGCATTGAACCTTCGTGGGACGTAGCTCCGTTCATGCATTGCCGATTTTGGGCGTGGGAGGTGCGGCGGCAGAGATCGCGTCGGTGTCCTCGAGGTGGGCGGTGAGGGCGGCAGTGCCGACTTTGGCCTGAGGTGCGGCGCAGAAATCGCCTGGACATCGAGTTGGGTGGTGAGAGCGGCAGTGGGATGGCCTCGGGTGGTGGACCAGGAACTATGATGGCGGCTTCCTTCTGCCGATAGCTCTTTGGCGTCATCACGCACATGATGAAGATCTGAGCAGGGTCAATGACGGAAGCTTTTTTACGAACCGCCGAGTAAATGGAATCTTACCTTGTGAAAACCTAGTTTGAATTGACTCGAATAGGCTTGTGGTTCGAGAGCAGGAGGCTTCGAGAGAGACAAGCGTGTTGTGGTGGTTGAGTGAGGATCGATTGAAGGCAGGCGGGGTATGTAAACAGACTTAGTGCGCGACTGCTCTGGCAGGAAGGAGCGCTCTTGCCTGCCAAGAGCCATGGACGTTCTGTTGCCTGGGGTAACTCAGACTGTTTTGCGTGTCCCAAATGTGGATGTAACAGTGTAGCTTCGATGTTCATCTGGAGGTCCACTCCAGTGGCCCATCGGGACAGGAGGATAGTCGAGGTTGACTTACGTTAAGTTACTCCCACCTCTTCACCTACCTAGCATAAGCCACTAGGAACTTCATAGACTGTGAGACTTACGCTCTAATAAGAATCAAGTGTGATGAAGACATACGACTGAGCCAAGATTTTCGCTCAAGGCTATAACACGCACATACATATCCCATAGTTACTTAAGCACGCAGTGGAACGATGGCGAGGTTCAAGCCTTTCGAATGCCCACTGCCATTACTTGCGGCCGGATATAATCCATTTCGAAGCTAGCTTGAACCTCAGTGGTTTAGGCTTTTCGGCAGGCTGCACTACTATGCGATGCAGAATACCGAAGCTTCACTTCTGAGGGTCATTTCCACGGTTGCACAACTGCCCGGATACAGTAGACAGCGCCGTGATTGATCCTTCGAGCAAAGACATCAAAGCAATCTCTATGAAACAACTTAGCCACATTCCCCAGATAACCCCACGACCCGCTAACGTCGTAGACGAGTCACTAGAGAAGCAGTAGAACAAGTTGAAACTCCAGGCAGGAACGGTATGAACGTACACATTGAGAGCAAAGACACGGGCGTATCATATCCCGAGGATAGATTCAATTTAACGATGAGCTTGTGACTACGAAGACAGAACTGCAGCAAAGACTAATATGAGGTTGCTACCAGCCGCGCTCCATCTAGGGTACGAAGTTCCTGTACTATCCTCTGCTTCTCTTCTGTTGATGCCTCTGGTAAGGGCAAATCTATCCCCTGATTACTTCTCCGCATCGTATGCAAAGCCTAGAACTACCCCACATAGACCTCGCCGACTTTCCGTCGAGTTATAGGTCACAAAAAAGCTACCGTCTCATGGGACCGCATGCTCTACGCACGGCGGTTTGATGCGCGGAGGATGAGTCGGACATGTTTCATTTAGACAGATGGAAGAGTAGTGTACTGTTACTGGGTCGAAGATACATCTAAGTTTAGGGACGTAGAGTCCGTAATAAATCCTGCTTGCAATCGATTAGAATCAGTGACAGATTGGGCGATCTGGTTGTCGAAGGATGGCGAGGTCGCGGAGATTAACGATGCCTAGAAGGTGAGTATGTATGCTTCGCGGCCATCTACAGCGTTCCTGGATCATCGAGATTCAGCGGAGAGGTCGATTCTGGTATCATTACGGGTTCATCAGCGCCGTGGATCCTGTTTCTGGTTGGATATCTGTTATATTTGCTGAAGCAGCGGCGGCACCGCATGTGCTCGGTCTGGTGGCAGTGATGAAGAGACTTGGAACGGGAAGATTTGGCTGTCGGGCCATGCCCAAGGAGCAGGTGTTGACCGCGAGCAATTCCCAGATGGATTGGGGGTTGTTGGAAGAGCGCTTTGTGAAATGGCATGTGCACTGGGTATGTGGCCTTTAAAAGCCATCGGCGGTCGAAACTTTGGTATAACATTTTCGTGTTGAGTAGGCCAGATTCGCCAGTTCGGGACCGTGGAGGTATGAACATGTCGCGTGCGAGGCGGAAGCTGAGGATTGGCCGAAGGCTGTCGAGATTTCGCCGAGGATAAAAGAAATTTTTCTGGATCCTCGGTATCGCTGGCGTTTACGCAGTAGTTGACCCGGATAAATACAATCACAAAAAAGTGTCAGGCGGGATGCGTCTTGGGACTGGACTTGCAGCGAATCACTGCTCCTTAGATGTGAAGCGAAAACCAGGTTAAACCTGCGATATTGTCCAATCTTATACTGGGATCATGGTAAGGCTTCCATCCTGGACCAGAATGACTTGCAGCCGTTCATTTCCTGACGCCGGAATCGTCGAAGGTTTAGTACCGTTGTTCGATCCGTTGTTCGATTCGTGCAGAGGACCTTCAGCACCACATGGTACCGCCAACAGCGCCGAAACGGGGGAGAACGCGAACACCTAGTAGAGCAGGCCTAGCATATGGATAGGGAAGGCAAGCGATGCAAGTCCTGCAGGTGATACAGGGATTCCACGGCTCCAGGAGTTTGTTCGGTATAACGCGCACAGGTGTTTAGTATCTCAATTCGCACATGGCAGTTTTCAGTGATGGATGCTAGGAGTTGGCCAAGTCTCAAGGGAGTGCCTTCCGCGGGATAAACACCAGCATAACAGACTATGTGTCCGAAGCTTCTTCGTAGGTTGTAATTTGTTGCAACACATCGGAGCCGGACATTGGGTGCGATAGAGCGATTTCGACGGTAGGGGATCGAGCTTCGGTAATGACACTGGTGACCCTGCGATGATTATAGACCGGATCTCTGAAACTCGTGCCCCCATAACGGTCATGGAAAAGGTGGACGCGTTGAGTAGAGCAAATGTGACATGAAGGAAACAACGAAGAGCAGTACCTACCTAAACTGAGAATCAAGTCGGAGTCAAATTGCCAGAGAGACGAAGAGCGAAGCTACAAAAAGCAGCTTGCGCAGGGATGTGCACAAACACAGCCATCATAGCATGAGACCCGCCGTGCAGTATGAGAACAATCATTCCCACCCGCACAAACCTCACAACTTCAGGAATGGTGGGCATGAGGTTCCGCGCTGTGGCAATATCCAGGACGTTGTGGCCGAGAGTCGGACGACACTGAGGTTTGCATGTGCAGTTTTCCAGACGGCTTGGACGATCGGCAGTGGCTTCCGATCCGTGGTTTCAGGATCGAGTTCGCGCGGGAGAACGATGCGGCCCAGAGTTGACATAATGGAAGTTGGGAACGAATCACGCAAGGCTGCATGCGATCGCGTGCGCGGATAAGTGGTCAAAATTTTGGGAGAGAGTCGGGCAATGTTGCTGTCGCGTCGGTCGTTGAGTTGGGCAAATTGTCTGTTGATCTTGAGTACTCAGGTCCATCTCGAATCGACGCATAAAAGAAATGTTGAAAGGGACATGGTGGAAACCCTGAGTACGATGGCGAAATGGACCAAGGTGCCATAGCGTCTCCTATAACAAGCCGCGGAAAGGCAAAGATGAATTCCCAGAGCACGTCCAAACCCAAGCAAGCAGCTCGGCCGTCAAATCTGCCGTTGCACGTTTTCGAAGCGAACGGAAGGATTATTGTCGTATTTCGCGTCGCCTAAAGCGTCCGTACCGAGACCCATAAACAGCCTGATATCACTTAAGCGCTGCGATAACACCGTGATCGACACTTCTTGGCAGGGGGAAGATGGCTCCTTTCGGGCGATTTGCGCTGGGGCGATGGCGTTGTTGATCTTCGGCCCTACACACAGATGTCGATTGACAAGTGCTTGGCTGGACAGCAGTTCGATGAGCACCACTCAAGGCTCAGGAGGAGGTTCGGATCAACGCCTGGGTAACGGTTGCGCGCATCGAAAGGCTGAAACCTGGTGCGATGGTGGGCGGTGTGGGAGGACTGCGCTGAACGGCCTCCCCGCCTTTCTGCACGATGCGGGAAGGACGCAACCAGAGAGGCCAACAACCGAAATGAGGCTCGGCGCCTTTCGCACAGGGAGCAAGAAGCTTCATCCCAAAACGGCAAGCGAATTCGAAAGAGTAGCTAGCCTGGAAACGAGCGCCATGCTTAATTTCCACCAACCCATGAACCAACGTGCGTGCGATGCTTGTCATGGTGTTTATCGATTTGGGCGGGTCCGGCGAAGAGTCAGGGCCCAGCGTGTCGCGCTTTGTGTGACTCGGCGTGCAGAAGCTTGAAGTCGCCCTGGGGAATGGCGGTCACGAGTTGTGGAGGTGGGCAACGGTCTCGAAGGTGCCACCACTGCGTACTGCGTATAGGTACGCTGGGGCTGCAGATGGCCGCGATGGTAAATCTCCGCCGAAACGCTTCCGGACAGTTGTCTCAAGGCCCAAGGCAGAGATGATCGGTGATTTTGGACGACTTGCGACACTGGGGGGAGTCCACACGGCAGTCGAGGGCTGACAGAGCAGCAGTTCCCCGATTTCGAGTAGTGATCGTCAGGGTGGCCCCCATTCCATGTTGTTTCCAGGTGTGCATCTTCACGTCACTCGTCGGCGCTTGGTGTTGCTGGAAAGGACGGCGCATCTCGCCGGTCAAACTTTAGCCGACCCGTGACCTCTTCCGGCAAAGCGCACACAGCGCAACACACCAACGACACATGCCCACCGCCACCGCCAGCGCATTGTGGAGGGTGTCGAGAAGCCATCCCCAGTACGCCGTCCAGCGCGCGTCCCAATCCGTGAGCGCCATACGCTCCCAGATATTCGCAATAGCCGCCCGGTCGAGCCGTCAGCAAAGCGCAATCATGGAGGCTCGACTCAGCAGCCGACAAGCCTCTCGCACACCCCCGTTCATCTGAAAATACGACCGCCACAGAGCACGTCGACAGCCAGAACTGCCTCTCTCGGCTTAGCATCAGGGGCTCGAGCTCATCGACTGGCCACCGTGCTGCAGGATTGCATGGTTCCTGCGCTAGTGCATGCACTGCCAAGACCACTCGCATGGCCCGAAATCCGTTCCCCCCTGGTGCCCGCTGTTTCTCTCCTTTCGAATGGGGCGCCTGTTTCCGGCCGCACCGCGGTCGCTGTAATCTCCCTATCCTACATAAACATTCCGCGCTCTCGCTCTCGACTTTTTTCCTCACTTCACTCAAGCCAATCTACGAGCTCAAGTCCTACCTGACCTTTCGGTCGTCCAGTCGTTTACCAACTTATACTATCCTTAATAATACCCTCCGCCAACCAACCAACCAACCTTCTCCTACCACCAAGTTCAATTACTTAATCAGCCAAAATGCGTGCCTACATTGCTGCTACCCTCTTCACCGCCGCCCTTGCGGCCCCCTCCTACGGCTCTGGCCCCAGCTACGGCTCTGGCTACAGCACTGGCGAGGAGTCCTCTTCCGCCCCATCCTACCCGGTTGAGACCCCCACCCCTGAGGTATGTTATTCGCACTGCACTTCGTCCATCAGTCGCTCACATGAATTCGCAGGTCCCCAGCTACGGAACTCCTTCGTCTTCTGCCTACGTGCCTGAGGTTCCTTCTTCCTCGGCCTACGTCCCCGAGGTTCCCTCATCTTCGGCCTATGTGCCCGAGGTTCCCTCTGAGACCCCCGGCTACGGAACTCCTTCCTCATCCGTCTACGTGCCCGAGGTGCCGTCGTCGTCCGCTTATGAGGTCCCCTCCTCGTCTGCTTACGTCCCTGCGGTCCCCTCGTCCGTCGAGACCCCCGCGGCTTCCAGCTACGTGCCGTCTGCTCCCGCTCCCAGCGCTCCCGCTAGCAGTGAGTGCACCACTCAGACCACTGTGACTGTGACAATTCCTTACGAAACCCCTTCAGGCTACCCCGCTTCGCCTGTCGTCCCCAGCGGCACCGGATATCCCGTCGCTCCCGTTCCCTCGGGCTCTGCGCCTTCTTCTGCTCCCTACCCGGTTGCGCCGGCTCCTTATCCTTCCGCGCCCGCTGGTACTGGTTACGCCCCTGCTCCTAGCGCCCCTGTCGCTTCCGGTACCGCTCCCGTTGGCACTGGATACCCCACCCAGCCGACCCCGACCTCGTACTTCACCGGTGCTGCCAGCATGAACAACGTCGGCTCTTTCGTCGCTGGTGTTGGTGCTTTCGCTGCTCTCTTCTTGTAAACGTCATATTCCAAATGAGCTTGTCCTCCGGCAGGCTATGACTTTGCACGATTAGCGCTCATGGTTCGATTAGAAAGGGGATGGGGAGAGGAGGGTGTAATGGGTGTGCGGTAGAGTTGTAGTAGACAATCCAGAACTTGACCTAGAACTTGTGTGCCTCACTTCGTCCTGTGATAATATGCTTCATCACTTTTGTGTTCTGTGCGATATGTTTTTTCGCCGATTGCAGACACGACTAGATGGGAAACTCGCCCCCTGGAGGCCAGACATGTATTTGCTCAATTTATGTCTTTGGCTTAACCTTCCAGAGCGCAGAATCACAAACGTATTGGTACTTCGCTCGCACTTTTTCCACCCTGAGGATGACCTTTGCGTGAATTGTCTTGCGCTGATGTCGTCCGTCGTCGCGCGTCACGCCTGCCATCTCGCACTAGCGCCCTGTCAACCACACTTCATCCACGTTCGCCACGTGCCTACCAAACTTCCACAGCTGTCTCCCAAACGTCAAAATAACCTTAATCCCCTCCCCACCTCATCCCAGCCACTCATCCACCCCCGGCTCCCTCTAGATAGCGAGGCCGCGTGGCACGCGTGGCCCTTGTAAATGACGACCCGGCGCGATCGAGAACGGGTGGCCAAAGCCAGGCCTCATTCCCTTTTCGACGGCGCTGGGAAATGAGCCCGCGGAAAGAGATAGGTGTAATTACAACGCTGGGGATCAAATGAACGGGTGGTCTGGGAGGGTGCTGTTATATTAAGGTTGGTGGATGGGGAGGGTGGGTCTGGGCGGTTTGTGTGACGCGGCCGTGTGGGCGCCCTGATGCAAGGGGGTGGTGGGAAGAACAAACGTTTCTGCTGGCTGGGATTGGGAGGATTGCGGGGTTTGGGCGTTTTGGAAGGGTGTAGAGAGTTGAGTGGTGCGGGTGGCGGTGTGAGATAGATTGATGGTGGTGTGGTGTACATTTGCCCATCTGCTGGTGTTACTTAAGCGCAAAGCTGCTCTCATAGTGGCCGAAGGAATCAGCCAGGAATTTCTAGCAGTAGCATTACCTGTGAGTGAATACCTACGATACAGTATTGAATTAGAACTTTAGGCACTCAGTGTACAGCGAGTTACCCTAGGGTGTGCCAAGCGGAATGAGGAAACTTTCGCCCTTGCGCAGATCGCAAACCGCAGCCGCTTTTTCGCTGAAGACTCTAGTCCATACTACCCAACCATGTGAGAGCGACTCTCGGACTTCTACAGATGGCAAATCGGCTTCCAGGTCCCGTTGGTTTTATTCACGTTGATAAGCTCTCGACAAACCAAGATGCTAACACCTCATTCTGTTGTCTGGAAGAGGTCGTCGTCGTGCTTCATTATGCACATCGAATCACGACAGCATTTTCAGACGTGGGCACGGGCAGCGATAAACTGTGAATACTTGTTTCACCCTACAATGCACAGTTAAGGATCATGCAGCGGGCATGGGACAAGCTTGCTGCGGCCAGTCCCAGGGTATTACTTGGCGTTGTGCATCCTTTCTGTCAATCTAGTATGCTGTTCTCCAACAACGATCGTGTTGCATCAGTGTCGGCGCCAGGATCAGGTAACGTGACCCCTACACTTGCCAAACAGTGGTTACCGTGCAACCAGTGATGCCCAGTATCGAAACAGGCGTCCTCTGCTGATTGGGGCACATCGAGCTCAGCTTAGTGCCCCGATGACAGGTTGGCCTACACCAAAGAATGTCATCACATAGATGAACGTCGACGATACGTCGTTAGATTCATACTCTTAAGAGGTATTACAGCCCAAGTTACCCCAGGCAACGATACCTTTTATAGCCCTTAATAGGAGAGAGCGTTGCTGCTGGGCAAGCGTGCACTGATATTGTTTACAAGTACTACACCTGCCTTAAATTGATATTCTATCAACGATTACAACACGTAGCAACCACTTGTTCCTAAACGCAAGGCTCTTCAAGTCTACATAAGCATGCCTCTATCACCGCATTCGTCCCTCAGCGCCCACCCACCGTCGACGACGACGTCAACATTATCACCGTACCTATCGCAACGCTCTAATTAGCTTTCGCCGACTTTACGCATTCTGAGGAAGAGCCAAGGAAGCAGATCAAAACCGACGCCAATGTCACCGATTGCCCTTGTAGTTGCGGATACATGGCGATAGTGTACCTATAACTGTCACAATACGGCGTATGTGCTAAGGAAGTATCAAGTGTGTGTATAGATTATGGAGAGGTGGTGCCACTATGTTTTTTAACGATAGAGTTATCTGCATCCGCTACTATAGCGGCGTTTTTCTTAACTTGGTAGTCTATGCCAAGACCTACGTCACCGCTTGACAATAACGGTACAGTACAGCTCTGCGCGATAGAATAGTTTGGTCCCCTGTCATGGTCAGCCAAGGCCAGGGACTGCTATTAACCATACATACTCGTTATTTCTCACGATTGGCCTCAGCAACTGCCATAGCGGAGAAGTGATTAACCTTGTCCCAGTCATTGTCCCCATTATCATTCTCTTGACAGGTTTCTAGATGCTCCTCTGCGTCATTCTCGTGAAGTTTTCCATCGCGATTAACTTTGTCTTGAAAATCCTCCCTGGTCCAATGATCACCGGACCCGTCAGGCTTCTCGCAATCCGCAATGTCGGCCGCATCGTATGTCTGGTCAGCAGCCTCGTTGAGCTGCTCACGGTCTGGCATGATCAAGGCAAACAAGGCAAACAACGATGACACAGTCCCTACAATCGTTCACGAAAGAGTCGTAGAATAGGTGGAATGTGTGTTAGTGTATCAAGATGAAGAGAAAAACTCTCTGTATGGAAGACCATTTTAATAAATATGTCAAAGTTCGAGTTGCTGCTGGCTTGACCGGTGAAGACGTTTGCCAGCCTTGCGCCTAGTTTACTCACCGGTGACCCCTCACTTCTCACCGGCGGTCGTATCGTCCCGAATATAGCTAGTATACTGGCTCTGTGGGCGCGTTTGGGCTACCGAGGTCAACAAACTTTCATTCTAAGAACTATCGGTCAACACTGCTTATGCCCGCCAGCGCGTCACTGCAAGCAAAGCATCGTAGCAGGCAGCCGAACAGCCGAGTTGATCATGAAATCATTGTACAGGGCGACTTGACGCGCACGGTGAGGTGCGCACCTCTCCCTATAGTAATCACCGAGCTCAGCGTGATGCTTGCAGGCGGTCCAGGCTTCTGCTCCAACACGACGTAGTCCATTGCTTAATTCGCCCGCAGCATACTCCTTATCAGTGTTTTGAACGATGCGTTGTGCGAGGTCGTCATTACGGTCATTGGAGCATTGATAGTCTTTGCTCTCGCCGCTGTAGCCCTTTGAACCCACCAAGAAGCGACCGAGCAGGCGGTTGATGTCAGTTCTGTGAGATAATCGAGTAGCCGTACTCCAGTTCGACTGAATGTACGAGCTAGTGGAACCAGTTATTGTACAACTCAACGGCTCAAAACTCTCTTTGTGAGTGTCCAACAGGGATTATGTTAACCACTTCTTCAAGAGCAGGGAGCTGCGGAGCGTGGGGGTTCTATTAGACAGCTTGATAAATCGAGGGGATCGGATAAGAAAGTGGTAAGCTTCAGCCTTAGACGCAGCAGATGTGAACAGCGTATCTTGTGTAATGAGATCATAAGATCTAACCCTTCCAGTTAAAAAGAGTATTGAAAAAGCTGTGCACTCGCCGCTTGAGGTGGATCTCGTGTCGTGCAATGATACGTTCCAACTTCGAATTTGATATGGTTCGTCCCGAGCTCTCTGGGCCTCGGATCCACAAAGATCTTCATGTCCGTGTTCGGGCCTAGATTAAACACGCGAAGTATCACGTAAACTTTCTCTGGTGGAGTGAAGACAGATACAGCACATTTTTGCATCTGTTCATAGTCAGTCGGATGTATCAGAGAATCGGAAGTAAATAAACATACCCGCTCGAACTGGCTTCCACTCATATAGAACTTGGTATTGCAGCCACTAGTTGTAGACTTGACCTCTAAGAAGTACTCAATCGGGCGCCGCGAAAAGTCATGATCGCGGGCGATGCTGTTCGGCATACTGCCAACGCAATGTTCTCTCAGATATTGCGTTAAGCTGCCGTCGTGATCCGTATAGACGAAATCTGCCGTCTCCCTTCCGTTCCAAGAACCTAGATTGGCATATCGAGGCTGCGCAAGCAGCTCACGTCGCATATTGCTGCGCCAGTTTTCTTTACTGAATCCAGGAAGGTCGAGAGCGCTGAGTGTTTCGAAGACCTATGTTCCAGACATGTTAGCATAGTATCGCAGTTGCTATGCAGATACGTACGTAAGCTTCACCCGAAGCGCCAATCCGACTGTCGTGAGCCCTCTCGTCTGCGCTCCGACTACCAAATGTCTCTTCATGATCGAATTCGAGTGCAGGTAAATCGTCGTTTGGAGCGTCGCGAGGTGCTACTGAATGAGGGGAAGGGGGCCTTTGCCGGTTCGTCGCCCGAAACGCACTTTGTACGACTTCTTCGACGAATCTCTCGTAAAGTGGAGGACGAGATGTGCTTGGGTGTAGCGTCGTAAGGGATTGCTCACGGTGATAATTCGAGCCCACAGTTGAAGCACGTGAAACGGCAGTTGTGCTTGATGACGGTGTTAGCGTTTCCGGCTCAATAGCTTCCTGAACATGCCCGACTGGACTTGTAGGTGAGTCATTCCAGTCATTTGGTCGAACAATGGGGGAAGCTGGAATGTTGTACGTTGGCTTTAGGATCCAATCCACAGCAGCAATGTCTTGCTCAGATAAGATCTCATCCATTTCAAGTAGATCACAACTCAGGATCTGGGAAATGGCCTGAGTTGCGTTCAGAGTAACGCTCATGATGCTTGCAAGAACTTGTGGAATCTGGGACCGGTAGCAGGATTTGCGCCGTCGCTCATCTTTAGGAAGGTAGAACTTGAGCTGACGATTGCAAAGTTCATGGTGTGCCGCCAGACGATTACTATGAACGCTGATGGGCCCATCAGCGAAGTCTAGCACCAGGTCCGTACTGATACTGTCCGTAACGTAGAGCTGCGCATCAGATAGGTGGTTGAAAAGCAGAACGTCATTGCGTAAAGCCTTGGGGCTTTTGTACTGTGCCGCGCAGCTAAGCTCATCAGTAACCGTCTTCTATAGCAGAAACCTTCACCTCTCTTTTGGGATGAACATCTTACCAATACATAGCGTAAGCTCTGGATCTGAATGCTTTGGTGAGAGTCTCATGCTTGACCGCATCCTCACCAACAGCAGATTCTTCTCGCACCATTTGTGATAAATATCTATCGCTGAGTTCCAAGTGACCAAATAGCGTACTGAGGATATGCACTTCTTCGAAGGAGAAGTCAAGCAGGACATGCCTGCTCTTGAAAGCGTCGCCAAAGCGGTGGTGATCATTGATGGCAAAGTCATCATGCTTGCCAACAAGTGTCTTGGTTCCATCCTCCATTGACTTCGGCAAGAACTTGACGTTTCCGAGACCTGCTATGGCCTCTGACAGCGTATCGTCAATGCCGCTCTTTAGGACCAGTCTGCCAATGTCAATTAACCGCTTCTGAATGACGTGAACTTGCGGTGAGCGCTCCTTTGCCATTTTCTTGATCTCTTCAATGAGCATACTCGGGTTGGCCTTCTCCACGCCGAGTTGCTTGACGAAAAAGTTTTCGAGATCCGGGTAAACCTCTGAAAGTTCCACATAGCCTGCAAGGGGGAAAGGACTCATCCACAAGCAATCTTGGAGAGCATACATCTTCCTATCAGGCCCCCAAACAAGTTTATGTTCTTTGAAGGCATTTCTGGACCTTATCAGTGCGAGTCCAAGTTGACTTAGCGCGAGAGGGCTTACCTCATCCAAGTCCAGTCTCCATCAGAACGTACATTATCGTTCAAGAATCGGTACATCTCTTCCCATTGCTTTCGTGTCAACGACGATGCGTTTAAATTTCCAAGTTTGAGCTCTTCGATTACATCCATCAGACTATAATCGGGGATGCTAAGGGCTACTTTGAAAAAGTTCTCGAGTAGAGGAATATGACCATAGTGCTGTTTCAGAGGGATCTTGAGTGTCAGAAAGTTTGGCCCTTCCCAGACGTAGTTCTTGATCTGCGTGAAGCGGGGTTTACCGTCAGAAATATGGCCAATAAAATCGTTAAGTTCGCGTCTGTTAGAGTTAGCAAATCGTCCGGGGCCATTTCATAAGTCTCACCTGAGGTTTTCGTAGTCATTTGCAGTCGCTAAACCAGTCAGACCTGTATACATAGCTATCAGGATATCCCTTGGATTTGTTGAAGCTTTATCCCAGTCCTGTTGTCGCCATGTCTCACGCCGGTGAATGGTGATGTAAAACTTCAGATCGACCGTGGACGCAACGCCAAGATCACCCAAGAAACCCCATTCGTGTCTTGTTTCCTGAATCCACGGACTGGGAAGCTTTACGATAGGGATGCAGCCTTCAGCTAGCAGTGATTGTCTCTTTGACATGATCTCGTCGCTTGGCAAGTAACATTCCCGAAGCTTATGAGACGATCCGAACGTACAAGGAACCTCCAAAGACTGGAGCTCATCAACGACAAAATGGAACTCTTTCTTGTACTCATTCCAATGCGCTTTTAACATACCCACAAATTTTTCAGGTTTATGTTCCAGTACCGCAAGCATCGTCTTTGGGATGCAGCGCCTGAATAATCCGGGGTAGCTGACAAGACGAGGGTGATAGAATGCACCTGTAGCAAGTCGAAGCCAGTCTTTCCAAAGATAGCCTTGGCTATTTGTCCGAGACTCCGGAAACCCGGATAGCTTCTGAGAAACAAAGTTGGCTACCCCGTTCGGTTGGTACTTTTCTATGAAGCTGCTAGGAAGCAGATTTTGTGTGTCGTATTCTTTGGCCGATAGGAAATAAAGCGGTCTTGCGTCCGACGCACGAACGACCTTGGAAGTTGATAAAGGAATGAGAATCCACGAACTCAGGAATTCGGGGTGAGGGTGATGATGGAACAGATACTGAAGCTCTTCTAGAACGTCTTGTATGGGACGCGCGTATCCAAACGATCTATTTTCATGTGCCTTTTGAATTCTCGAAAGTACTTTATCCTTGGGACACTCTTGTACTCCTAGCTTGCGGAAAAGATCCTTACGCAGGGGCATTGTAGCAGCAGGAACATGCACCAGGTTTAATCCGATGTTTTTAGGTATTTCGACTGCACCAGTCTTTGGGAAGTATATCTTGTCAACTCCACCAGGACTAACGCCAGGTGCACCGGTCCATGACCTTCCGTTATTGATCGGAATGATAGCCAGCCTTCTGATACGGTGATGAATGGTATCCATTGAGCCTTGTTGTTCGAGAGTATTCAGTAGAAACCTGGCACAGGCTTGATGCCATGTGTTGAGCGTTGTACGGCTTTTGAGCCGCGAATCCGAACGCACAAGATCCGCCTCGATCCGTGATATTTCATCAGCATAGCACAAGACAAGCACACCGAGGTCCGCCAATAAACCATTACGCGAATGGTCATAATTCTGTGCGAGGTAAATATCGTCTAATGTATCCCTGAAGAGAGGACTGCCTTCGTGGATGAAGTCAGGTGGAAGCCGGCGTAGCTTCACAGGCGACTTGAACAACCCGCCCTGCCACGTTTGCAACACAGGCATATCTTGTAATCTAGACTTGATCAAAGGATACAGTTGCTGCCAGAAATTGTTGTGCATGACGTCCTTCGGAAGATATTGCAGCCACAAATGTCTTAAGGGGTGATTTCCGGTCGCGAACGTAGTGATGGCATCACAAAAAGCTTCTGCGATGCCGTTTCGGAGGGCTTCATTCCAGGCGCATTCTATCAAGCTCTCACGACTTGCAGATGTGATGAAATCCGACTGTATGATGAACTATAGACTGTCAGACACTGTGCCACATGAGTTGACATGGATTGAGCAGAGGCGTGCGAAGATGCATGTGCACCAAATTGTTCGAGGACGCACGATGCTTAGGAGTGCACTAGTGACTCTTGACTTTTTGCACATACCTGTACGGGTAATCGATATAATGGCAGATAGGCAAACACATGTTGGCCGGATGCGCTTATCTTCGGTTTCTGGGTTTCTGCATCTATCGGAAACGCCAAATTCACTGTGGCATCTGTGCGGTTGCGTCGCCGACTGTCATGCGGCATCGATTTGAGGTGTCCCGCAAACGTATAGAATTTGTTCTCATGAAGATTCTCCCATTCACCTGCAGCCTTCGTCTGAACACGAATACTCACAGTCATGCCGTAGGGAACACTCTTAGTCATGGAGGTTGTGGATGAGACGCCGTCGCTCATTTTAGTGACCATGATGTTGCGGAGGTTGTGAAGATGTAAGATGGTGGTTTCGGGTATTTGGGCGATTGCATCAAGCAGACGTTCGTAAGCGTTGATACTAGAGTCCGAAAGTACGAGAGTTATCCTTGTGACAACATCGGATGGTAGTGTCTCCAAAGACGCTTTCAGAGGGGTCACCATCCCTAACCCGTCTTCTCCTTGCTTGTGTTTGAATCGGAAGTTCCAGAGGCCTGACTGCACGTGTACTTCATCAGCAACAGAGAAAACAGACTTGAAACCGAAGCCTTTTTCGCCGATGTGGTTGTCTGAGGCCGTAGCTTTCTTTGAACTCTTCCCTGTTGCACAGATGGCTTCGATGTTGGCACGAGTAAACCCGTCTTCGTTAGTATCCACAACCAGAGTCGCCGGTGTCACCTGGAAGTGTACATGAGGGAGCTTGTTCGATGTTTTGGCGTCAAAAAAGTTGGAGTCATCGGCGTTCTGTATCAGCTCATAGAGAAAACGGTATTTGGACGAATATAGTTGTTCGGAGATGCTGGATTTATTCAACATACAACAAGCGTGGTTGGAACGGTTTTCATGCCCTTACCTTTTGGTATACGCGGCTTCTGTTTCTTTACCTTTCTCCACAAGACGTAAAATCGTCTGACGGCTGCTATTTCTCATTGCTTGCACATCCTCTAATGTCTCCTCATCAAGATAACCCTTTTCGACTCGTATCCCATCGAGAATGGCCTCGGCTTCGAACGCGGTCGATGGTTCCCCATTTCCCAAGTGTTCTAGGGCCTTTTTGTACCTCACTGCAAGAGGGACGTCTTCGTCAGTCATTGCAGCGTTGAATGCTCAGTGCTGTCTACGCAGGCCAGACTGTCGAACTTTATGAGACGATGACACGGCTGCGCCTTTCACTCAGTGTGGCTGATCGATGCCCTGATTGGACTGAGATTGCTGTGCCGCATGCATGCCCCTGCAGGGTCATCTGTCTCGAAAAGCGAAGCATGGCGCGTAGGTACAACAAATACGATAGCAACAAATTGGCGCTTGAAAAGGGCCAGTCATGTTCACTCTAGATCCGTACCCTCGGTATCGGTCTTCGGTGCAATAGGGAGCACGTCGGGATGCGAAGGTAGGCGCATCCTAAGGAGGGCGACGACTTCTTAACCATTGCGCTATCGGCCTCTAGTGCGAACGAGCAACCGTGTTCTACTCTATAAATATTGATAGAGAACTTCAAGAGACTTATAGCCTGCTATTATATGTGCTTCTGGATATATATCGCGGACAGGAGTCGTTCCAGGTAGGTGTTGTAGCAAGGACCGACGCGTCGATTGCGGGAGGCTGGAGTCGATTACGTCACGTCTGACTAACATCCTCACTTCCAAACAACATCTACCCCAGATAAAATACACGCACCCCGCCTTATCCGCCATATCCGCTGAAGCGGAGTGACCCCGGACTAACAGCGTTGCCAAGCTGTGCATACACTGAAAGGCAAGCTGTTACCATCCTTATAGCATACCAGTCAGTACACAGAGATATGGCCTCCCTCGTTTCAATTTTGTAGTAGAACCTCTTACCCATCTCTCCCTTCAACCGCATTGTTCCTACGTACCAGCACCCGTGAAATCTACGGAGAGACCTTCAGGTTGAGTTCACAACAGCAACTCGAAGAACTCTATATCACGCCTTATCTTTGGCAAATTTTCACAACCTCTTAAGCACCATTACAACCAATTCCCTTTCATCTCCACATGGCTTGCCCCATCCCTTCCGCACGAACCTATCCCCTCCGGAAACCTCCAAACCATATCCTCCCAGTTCCCCGCTACACCATTACCCTTCCCTCCTCTACCACACATATCCACACCCTCTACGTTGGCTTACAGACCCATTCGACCAACCCCAACACCACAGAAGCACTCGAGCAAGCCCGGGAGCAAATTCAGACATGGATCGAATCCTCACACAGCGTCTATGAGTCTTTCACCCTAATCGACCCCACGAACGGCGACCTCCCCGGCTCCAGAATCTGGGTCTGCTACTGGATCTCTTCATCATCGAATCCTGACTCCCAACACATACGAGGCCCCGACCTTATCCGCATTTGGACGAACACGAACGAGGAAGCCCGCAAACACATCGGCCTCTGGAAAGAATCCTTCACCACCCCCACCTCCCGCCTCGAAACAAACTACGCGGGAACAGACTACCTCCCCGGCCTCGCGCGCCTGCCAGGCACGCAGGTGCAGGAGCACGATCTAGCGACGTACTGGGGCGCGGCCCGGGATCGGATTCCAGATTCCGCGCATGATCTTTTCCCTCGATCTGCACCATCTGAAGGAAAAGCGCACGGGGCGGGGGAAGAGGACCTGCGTGAGGAAGAGGCGATAGGAAAGGTGCTTAGCGGATCGAATAGGCAGAATGTAGTGCACATCCGCTCAGGGCAGTGGTGGGAGAACTGCGAGGAGGAAGAGAGGGAGGCGTACGAGGGGAAGCTAGAACCTACACTGCGC
This sequence comes from Paraconiothyrium sp. Pb-2020, assembly GCA_022419385.1. Lineage (NCBI taxonomy): Eukaryota > Fungi > Ascomycota > Dothideomycetes > Pleosporales > Didymosphaeriaceae > Paraconiothyrium > Paraconiothyrium sp. Pb-2020. Next base: position 4,718,684 of record JAJUBI010000002.1, on the reverse strand, counting down.
GCGGGGCTGGCGTATCTCAACGGCAATCGAGCGGAGACGGGGTGCATGGGGATCAGATACTTGCGTAATGGGGATGAACGGGGAGAGAGGAAAGAATCATGCGGCGCGGGGTTCTTTCACAATCTTGAGGATTTGGAACGGTGGAGTAAGACGCATGGCAGTCATTTGAAGATCTGGCGCGGGGCGCTGGCGCATTATAAGGCGTTTCCGGAGGATAGGAGGTTGAGGACGTGGCATGAGGTTAGTGTGATCAAGGAGGGGGATGCGAGGTGGGAGTATGTAAATTGCAGGGTTGGGACGGGGGTTATGGGGTGTGTGGAGATGGAGGGTGACACTTTGATGCCGTAGGACAAAACTTTGAAAACGAGGTATATGAAGTCTTGGTGTTGTTGGTGTGAACTTTTTTGATTCTGATCTTCCGAAAAGGCGGATGAGGTATCTCTATCGTACTTACTCTACGTAAACTGCGCCACTTCAACGGTGTACTTGCACTCAGGTTTTCTTTCCAAAACTCTCTACATGAAGACCTCGAGATTGAACTCGACGGTGCTGACGGGATACGGCAGCTCGAACTTCTGCAGAACGGAAGGATGCAAGATACCGAAGACGCCGATGGTGTGGTTCTTGCCGTCGAGATTCAGCTTGATGGCAGCGGAGTGTCCCTTGAGGAAAGTCGGGTCTGACGTTCGTTAGTACCACATCCTGTATAAGTTGGTCATCGCAGCAACTTACCGTCAACCTCCTCAATCCAGTACCCGCCTAGCTTGGGGTTCTTCAGCCCCTCTTCTCTCGTGATGAAAACCGACCTCAACATCAACATCAACCGATCCAGCAACCCGTGTACCTGCTCGAATCCGCTAGTCTTGCCCATGATGGCCGCTGCGAAATGCCTCTCATTCCTCGTCTTCCTCTCCTGCGACTCATCTTTGAAACCGACGTCGCTGACCTCGAAGACCTTGATAGGCACAGCATGATGCCTGTTCGAGTTGATCGTCTTGAGGAGACCCGGGAGCAGAGATGTGCGGACGAGTTGGTATTCAGCGGTCTTGGGGTTGGCGAGCTTGATGGCCGTGTTGCCGTCGTCCTTGCGATTGAGCCACGCAAAGTTCTCCTCATGAGAGCAAAGAATCAGCGGGAGGACTTCTGTCCAGCCTGCTGATGCAGATTCGTGGCGGACTATGTCGGCGAGCTTGTTGATGGGTAGGGGAGCTGCGACGGCAGAAGACTTATTGGGGTAGAAGCGGGGGAGCTTGTTGAAGCCGTATGCGATGGCGTAATCCTCCATTATGTCGGCTTGGTGGAGCACATCTGCTCTGGTGATGGGCACGGCGACATCGAGGATGTTCTTGTCTGAGCTTGATGACTTGACGTCGTAGCCCATCTTCGCTAGAAGCTTTGAGATTTCGTCTGGGGGAAGGTCAAGGCCAGTAACTTGGTTAAGATAATCAACCTCGGCGGGGAAGACTCGTGGAGTAAGGTCTGGCGATTCTCTTGACTCGTTGTTGTGGGGTGAGATAATCTTGAGCGGTTCTATTGACTCCGCGTAACCTGCGAACATAGCGACTAGTATGTGATTGACGATTTCGACCTTCGTCTTGTCCAATGCTGTGATCTCGATTAAGACATTCTTCGTGTCAAGGGTGATTTTACTGTGGTTTCCGTTTATGATCGGCGGTAATGAGAGGACGGTGCGGTTGGAGTCATAGATCACTGGGTAGACCGGCGAGTCTCGAATGATGTGCAGGTAGCGGCCAAGATGCTTATCTTTCTACTCTGGGTCAGTTAGGCTGATTATGTGGAGATTGAGGACGCACATCGTAGAACTCCATAAGCTCCTTCCCGTTCAGCTCCTTAGACTGATTCAAAGGAATGAACTTGATCTCCTCAGGCGGAAGAGCTTCGTATGTGAAAGGGCCCTTGATAGCTGTACATCTTTAGCACGTGTTATTCATCAATCCTTCGCACAGAACATACTGTCAAGATCGTGCGTTCCAATTGACACCAGTGTCCTCTGTCGCGCCAGATTCTGGTGTAGCTTGTCCTGCAGTGCGATGAACGAGTCATAACGCTCTTGAGTGAACTTGATGTTCCGTAGTACGACACCGGAGACCAATGGCCGAATCTGTGTTGTCTGGGGCAAAGTCAATTTCCTGGGCCGTTTCTGGTGCCGAATTGTATAGACTTACCTCCTCCTTCACTGTGATCGTTTCGAGCTCCCCAGACTGGGGTGGGGTAAGCGTCCATTTTGGTAGCTGTTGCTTCTCTAAGAAGACCCGCAGATTCAATGCAATACCCTCGAAGCATAACATGTCATATCGGTTGGCAGGTATCTCGATCTTGAGCTGCGGTGGCTGCGCCTGGTCCTCAGGCTTCGTGCTCTGGCTCGTGTCCTCGTCCAGCTCGATGCCAAATTCGAAACATAGCTCGTCGAACTCTTCTGTTGTGTATTCCCTCCCCAATTCTTTGAAGAGGGCTGCCTTATCCACGGTAATGGTTGGCATGGCGGGCGATTATCGTCGTATGCGCGGGGCAGAAATGGTATGGTGGGGCAACTGAGGAAGTTGCGATGGGCGCAATCGCAAGAAGCTTCGGTGCCTCGTGTTAGTTCGGACTGCGCGAGAACCTTTGGAAGCTAGAATCGACACGCCAGAGCGTTCTGCGGCGAAACACAAAGTTGACTCAGTAGTCCTCTTCTGACTCAATTCCGAGAGCCATTGGTCGCATCGGAAGTTGAGCGGCCCGACCTTTTCTCCGACGTGCGACCCACCAGAATGCGTTCCAGCAGCAGCGGGTGAGCAACGGACGCAGGATTTTATTCAAGTCCACCTAAGTCATGCCAAAAATGTATGTTTGTGTGAAACTGCTTTGGTGTATATTTATTTAGGGTATCCCGCATTCCAGAACATGCTAGTCGGCGTGACAGGACAAAACAACACGCCCGCCCATGCCAGCCAGCGCATGGCGTTCCATGGCGATCCATGATGATCAGCCATCTTCAACAGTCCAACCCCTGCTCATACAATGCCTCTTAGCAATCCATTAAATCATGTGGAACTCCGAACCAAACATCCCATGCATGCCGGTTATGATGCTTTCTCCATCGAAGCCTCCCATATGTCCTAAAATTGTGCCATCTCGCCGTAATCTGTGCCCTGCACACGACCCTAGATATGGTTCCCAATATGGGAGGAACATGGTTGCAAAGAAGAGTCGCCCGCTGAATCGAAAATCGCTAAATCGTGAAACGAATCTAATCTTTCCAATCCCAAACTTGCTTCAAGAAATGGGCCATGTTGACTTTCTTCGTCTTCATCTCGAGCATCCATGGGTGGTCTAACATGCGCCATGGCGAGGCTCGTCGCGGGGGTTCTTTTTCAAGACTATTTCAGGTCAGCGTCATGTCGCCAATATCGATAGAGTGAAACCTACCAGCACTCAATGAAATACTTAAAGTTTTCGGACCACCGGATGCCGTTCTCTGGTTCGTCTTTGAGCTTCGGAATCGGTTGTCGCACAATGTAAGTGAGCAAGTCAATGAGCCCAGCGCGAGGGTTCATTTCAGTGCCATCCGCAGGGAACGGAAATCGGTGTTGCGCTACTTCTAACAATGTAACGCCCAAGCTCCACACGTCACTCGTGATGGTGTAGCTTTGGCCAGTGATCCGCTCAGGTGCCATGTAGTATGATGTTCCGATGAAGGTGTTGGCGTCTCCTTTGGTACCGAACTCTCCGGAAACGCCGAAGTCGCACAGCTTGACTTGTCCGTTACGACAAAGAAGGATGTTGCTAGGCTTGATGTCACGATGGATAATGCGACGTGCGTGAAGGTAGGTTAGGCCGTTAAGAACACCTTCTGCGACTTTGCCGAGGACCTTCTCGCCAGTTCGACCGCCCAACTTCTTGACCTCACGATATACGGAGTCCAAGGATCCTCCTTCGCAGAATTCCATGGCAATGCTGATGGTTCCGGTGCTGTCATCTACAAAAGCACCGTAGTATTTGCAGATATGATCACTTGCGCATTCGCGGTTGAAGTTGAGCTCGCGCACAATCTGTTTCTTAACGTCTGGGTCTGGGTTTGTTGTGATGATCTGATATGTCTGTTAGCTGGAATGAAGGGTAGAGGCTGCAACATACCTTGAGAGCAAAGACCTTCGTTCCACCTCTGAGCACACACTTAGTCACTGCGCCTCCAGCACCCTCGCCCAGATTGTCCTTCTCTTCGATCAAGCCTTTTGCAGAAGCTGCTTTAAAGCCCACATCGTCCAGATCATCCACATCCAGAGGTGCCCCTTTTTCGGCAGCCAGTCGCTCCAAGTCGGGCAGCGGCTGGTTGCTGTTCTCCCTCTCCATGGATGGAGCGCTATCACTCCCACCCTGGGATATCGCCGAGATAGGATCTGAGCCCCTCTGCAGGCCTGGGAACCCGAGAGCCCCGTTGAATGAGGAAGCCGAACCATTTGCCGGGACCTCGCCAAAGCTGCCGGATCTCGAATGCGCACTCGCATCGCTTGAGCCTCCCGCTGGCGAAAGGCCAGGACCAATCTGTAGCGGTGGTAGTCCTCTCGGCTGCGCACGACCTTCGTGCGGGGTCTGGCTGGTGCCCATAGGGGTCGACAAGTGTAGCTTAGGAGGGGCGGGTCTGGCGAGTGTCTGCGCGTCACTTATACCATTTACGACCGGCCGTGCATGAGGCGATGGGGGTATGGAGAGCCCAAGTCGAGGTGTACGGCTGCCACTCTGAGAGCGGGCGCCTGGGATCGGCGGCCGGAGGAGTGGCGCGGGGGAGGACATGGCGGGCTGGCTCGAGGGTGACGAGTGCGTGTCCGGGTATGCAGGGTGTTGCATGTGAATGTCTGCAGACTTGCGCTTTCACGCAGCGCTGACAAGGCCAACAGAGGACTGCAAGCCTCCTGGAGTTGGGCGGGATGCGGGTGGGTGCGGCCGTGACGCGGTAATGGGGAACCGTTGCAGACGGGTGGAGTGTATCTGCGGTTGCAGCTCGCAGTGGGTGTGACGACAGTGAGGGGTGTCGTGTGTGGAAGATCGAGGTCGCACGTGGAGAGCTCCTAGAACCCAGCGGGGCGGATAGCTGCCGTCAGCCGAAGGACGCGGACCGACTCTCCCACGGTTCCTGTTATTCCAAAAGACGCCGGGCGTGGCAGCAACGCAAACAGGGCGCGGTGTGTAGCTTCGTGGTGGAACGCTGAGCGCCTGCCTCGTAGGCGATTCAGTGACGTGGGCGGCCGCGAGTCGCGGCTACTAGGAGAAGGTGTGGGATGGTGCAGGCGCGGGCGAGCGGCTGAGGGTGGGTTCGAGGTCGCGGTGGGCAAGCAAGCAAATGCAGCGGATGTGAGTCGAGGAAGGTTTCAGAACAGTCGCCTTGGGAGGGGCTGTCGAGGCGGCGTGGTGGAGGTGGTGGAGGAGTTGGCGCGTGCGAGTGATGAGGCTTGCAGGGAAGAGGAATGGGCCGTGGGCGGGAGAACAGCCTGTGGCAGCAGACGAGCGCACGTGAAGCACAGAGATAGATGCAGTGTGCGGCACGGCGCCGGAGGAAGGCAAAACGAGCGTGACGAAGGATATCGGGTCCGGGAGAGCTTGGGGAGACACCTGGGGAAGGAGGTTGCGTTGCGGCGCAGGCGCTTTGCACCCCGCTTGAGTGGCTCGATGGAAGTGGGACGCTTGCAAGCGCTGAGGGAGGCGCCTTTTTGAGTGGATTCTTGTCTGTTTCAAGACCCAGCCCGCAACGTAGACGCCTCTTATTCGAGGGTCTGGGCTAATGAAGCATGCGCTGGAAAGGGGACGTCGCGTCTGACGTTGGCATCTCTGTGTGTCTACGCAAATACATCATCGACCAGCATCGTGCAGCAGCGCAGCCAGTGCAAGCCTCAGGGACTGCATGTCTCCCGAACCGTCGCTCCCCAGGCCCGACAGACCAGCTCCCGCCATGTCCCCCTGGCCACCACGCGGCTGGCCTCCGAGCCCTCCACACCCACCAATCGTCATGGTGGACACACGACCACCAGCGGTGGCTGACGTTGGACCTGCTGCTGCGAACGCTGCACATGCTCTTCCACGCCCGTAAGAAAGCCGAATGGCGGCGGAAGGTGAATCGAGGAGGCTGCTTGCCCTGACCCCAAAGCCACCGAAAGCCCCCAAAAGCCCCCAAAAGCACCAAAGTCGACCCAGGCCTGAGGTCCCGCAAAGGAACCGGGCCCTGGACGACGTTTCTGCACTTGCGCAAGTATGGTACGAACTTGGCAGGGCCAAATCCGCTCTGCGGGGTCCCTTCTACACACCCAACCCTTCCATCGCTCGTCATGTTCTACGACTGACGCGATAGAAAGTCTTGAATTTGAGTCGGAAGTGGCAAACAATCAACAGTGCTCCTCGCGGGTTCTATTCGCAGCCGATAGCACAGGCGTCTCCTCTGACGAAGAGGCCCAGAGAGGTTCAAGTGCGAGGCAGCCCACACAACAGCTTACCCTAGTCGATGGATCTGCCGATTACATCAGGTTAGTATTGGCCGTTTCCAATATTAGCACCTGCATGTCCATTCCATGGGTTAGTACGGTTTGTCTCTATGCCCTGTCGACATTTGGGTCACAAGACGATGCAGCCAACAATGATGCCAATGTCCAGAAAGAGATAGTGAAGAGCTATTGGCAGCTGGCATGGAACTCGCCTGTCTTCTACCTTGGTCAAGTCGTCATCCCTTACTTCGAAATGCTCGTCAAGGTACGCGAGACAAATCGTGCTATCCCAAGCTCAGCAGCCCGTCATCACAGCCACGTGCAACAGCACCTACGATGAGCGATACGAGCCTTGGCATCTCGTGTTCCCAGTTTGTCGGCATCAATACCAGGATGAAGCACGTTGCAACCTCGTTTAAAGCTTCCCAAGTGTCGTGCTATGATCGAGATGGACGGGATCAGGAAGCTTCACGTTGCGCGGTCTGCGTACGACCAGAACTTGGCCACGGACCGCGGGGCAGAAGCTTGAAGATTTACCGTCAGGAATAGGAATTTAGGACTCAACACTCCAGACGGCTTACACAGGAGCCTTCGCCTTGTGGCCGTAATTCACAGAACGTCCCCTCTCGCCTCCAGCTGTTGCTGTACCTGGCTTGATACGAGGATCCACTGTCTACACGAATACGTCCTCTATCGTGTGACGACCGAGCACAGTGTACTGTGAGTGCTCGCAATGCCTTACTAGCATGCCTCCTCGTGTTTCGCTCTGTCCTGCACACATCGATGCACCGCCACATGTGGCGCTTCGTATAACGCTTCGGACACAGCCTTCCTCAACAGATAGCTTGAGCAAACGCTGCTCGGTGGTGAGGGTATGTCACTTAGTTCAATGTAGATGCTGGTCAAGGATCTGGTCATGCATTGTGCTATCCGTCGGCCAGGACACTAACAGATGAATGCATATCGGAAAAGCTCTGTGAAGAATGTGCAGCAATGCAGGCTAGGGACATCATCCGCTTCTCAGTCAGGGTGGCCACTTCTCCACTGTAGCATGACCGGTCGTGCGCCAGGCAGGGCGCACAAAGACTCTGTTCGGAGTTTATTCAGCGACCGAGTGGGCCAGGTGCGACTGCCTCAGCAACAGAGGGCAGTCGCAACCTCGTTGACGTCAACACTAACTCAGACTTCACTAACGTTTTGTTTATCTGATCTGAAATGCCACTATACGTTTTCATCTGACGTATACACATCAGCCCAAGACCACAGCATCTATCAACCCGAAGGCAGCGCCGAGACAACAGCACTCGGAGACACTGACGGTATAGCTGAGCCCGGAGGCATGTAAATCACAGGCGCCGGCGGAATCGAGATGAAAACTACCATGACGGCCGAGAAGCTGAAAAGTCGTTAGCTAACGCACCAACAGTCTAGCAAGGGTTACTTACGCTGCAGTCGCTCCGAATATCTCAGTCCTCTTGCTCGTGCCTTGCGTCAGAGCGATCAGCCCTATGGCGAAGACGAGAGAGAACCCGGCAAGGCAGATGAGAAGAGCTTTGAGGCCTTGGAGCTGCGATAGGACGGAGATGGCGATGACGGGCAAGAGACACGCGACGACGGTTGAGATGCCGGAAGTTAACCTTAATGCGCCGTTCTGCGACCATGAGACCAACGCCTTCTCCTTAGGGACCTTCTTCGCCCAAGGGGCTGCAGCACCTGCAGGAACATTCGCGACATTGTTGTTGACGTTCTGTTCCACATCATTCGGGCCGTTGCCTGACTTTCGTTCCTTCCGCTTTTTGAAAGATCTGCGAAATGGGATCCATTCAGAAGCGTACCAGTGCGTCAAGCCATCCACCTCTGTCTGAGGCGAGGTGAGCGCTAGATCTGGCTCGTACAAGCTCTTTGCAGGTCGCCGCATCCACAAGAGGCCCAAGAGAAGACTGCCAAATTGCGACCATAAACTCCTCTCCTTATCGTCAGGATTATTCTCGAGTGGTCCCCACGTATTCACCGCTCCACCATCATCGAGGCCCCGTATATTGAAGTTACCGCATTCTCCATGACGTAGCCACTTTCGGAGCGTGCGCATGTTGAACGGCTCGGGATCTGGCAATGCGCATATCTGCGAGTACTGCAGCAAAGCCTCATCTGGATCACTTTAGCTGTGTACGACGAATTATGCTAACGGTCTTGAACCATACTGTACTCTTTTAGCACCTTCCGGATCTTTCGTACCGTTTGAAGTTGCTCTGAGGCGTTCGCTTCGTTGATCAGCGTATCAGCATACAGTGCGTATTTCTTGCGCTCCGAATGGGCCTTGTCAGCATGCTCCAATTTCTTGAGTTTCCCCCTAAGGCCATTAAGCTCGACCTGGTAATACAAGAGGCTCTTGACATTCAAATCGCGAAAACGAGGGAACGCTGCGAAGTCCGGCGTGTCTGCCATCAGCTGAGCCAACTGAGGCCAGCCTTGAACTGCGTCATCAGGCAATTTTCCTTCCGCATTCGGGATTCCATCTTCATCTTCATCGCTGTCGCTCGATATGGTGTCCAAGCTGGAGTAGAGGCTGTCGGCGTCAGGCTGCGCAGCGTTCTGTGGGAATTGGGGCTTGTCGGGACTGTTCACTGCCGTTGCCGTGGCTGAGATGCTAGAGGTGCGATCTGGAGTCAAAGGACGCTCGTCCATTTTCTGCAGTTCTATGGTCATCTTGCGAGTCCGTGCATTAGAAACAATTCGGTTTCTAGGTTCAAAGATGGCGGCAAGAGGTTTGCAGCTTATATTTCGCTGGCAATCGGCAGGTCAGGCAATGAGGCGCAGCTTCACTTCCCCACTGCAGGTTACTGTGGCAAGCGATGCATCTCCTCTGTCCCGGCCTATCATCGTTAAGTTGCGCAGGGCTCTGGTCCACTCGGATGCTGCCAACTGCATCGCGTTACCCTCGTGAGCTTCGTCTATGCAAGGTAACTCCAATGTGCATGCACACCGCCGACTTGGTCCATAGCTGCTTGCGGCATTAGCTCAGGCTTCTTGAAGCGATCGGGGGTCATAAACCAAACGGCCTTCCAAATGGTTCCTCAAAACAATGGTCGCTATTTTACGCTTCACTTCACTCCATCTCTTCTTTGTCCAGCCCACTTTCCGTACCCTCTCGATACATGTGTACCATAGCACGCACAATGGCGTCCATGAACACCACCATCAGCCACCGTTTAGCTGAGCCAGCAGTTGAGCATGTCCACTTGTCTCTGAGCGACTATCCCTAGGAGCATCGTCGGCTTCTGCAGGAGAGCATCGTTCCAAGAGCCTCGTAGAAAGTTTTCAGGCTACGCTGTAGCCTCAGATGAGTGCGAGCTCACGTTGGGCAGCGCTTCATATTGTCAGCAAACCAATTCTATAACTGGAGCACGATGGGAAGTTACCCCGCCTCAACACACATTCAATCCTCAGCCACTGCCTCGGCGATGGCCGAAACCTGAAATCAGGCAACGACACAAGGCTGGTAGCTGAGCACTTCTTGACCGATCAGAACTTGCGTCTGGGCCTTTGTTGAAGCCTCAGCCTCGCGCTAGGGAGCTGACCACCCCAGCCCGTTCATGCAATCTCCACCAGTTCCCTGCCTGAGGCTGTAAGCCTCCGCCGAATGAACGATAAGCTCGAACCACCTCACAAAAACTTCGCCGTTGGTTCTCGGATATGGATGAGGGAAGTCATGACCTATCGTGCGAGCACGCAGGCTTCATGTCGATTTTGGACGGCGTGCTGTCTCATAGGCCAATGTTCGACAAAGCGCAGCCAAACGTTGAGGCAGTTCCGCACTGCTGAATGCCTCAAGGCTCGGAGCAAACCGCTGCTACGCGATAACATTATGGCCATCTTCTAGCAATGCTGGAATGTGGGGCGCGGGAGCGACGGTGGGGGCCGAGGACGATGGGCAATGCCCAAAACACATTTTAGGAGATGCCGTGGAGTCAAAGAAGGCGGACGACGGAAGAGTCGGAGAAGTGAACAGTGAGAGATGGAAGGGCCTTCTTATGCCACATGTGCGCAGCCCAGTGCAGCATGACCGAATATCAGGGATAGAAACCTGACATCGCCGCATGTTGCGCTCGAAAGGACCCCGCGAGCGCTCAGCCAACGGATTACTCGCCACAAATGACCCCCAAAATATCGATGGCGGCCAGGGTAGCGTCGCCGACACACTGATGGAGGGCGGCGCAATCATCCGCGTGGTCGATGCCCGGCCCCAAAGCCAATACTTTGCCTACTTCATAAACATTGCTGAGTGCACGGCCTCCACATTCCAGTCAGTGCTGCGCCGAACCGGTGACAAAGGCTTTTACACCCGCTGCGATGAGGCTCAAAATGGCCCCTAAAAACATAAATTCGCTGCCTTGCTCGTTTGATTCATAATGAGCGACCAGAAGTCCATCTCAGCCCGCCTGGATTCAAGCCCTCTTTTATCCCCGAGTTGCGGCACAGAGATTCCCAAACACCGCAACTTGCTACTTCCAAACTGACAGTCAATATGAGTCAGACCCCAGATCCTAGTGAGTTCCACCTGCTAGGGGCATAAGCTCGAAGTTTGGACGCCGTTTTGCGGCTGGTTTTGACCCAAGATACTCCATACTGTTCAGACTTTGATCTCTATTGTACCTCGGCCCGGGCACAGCTAACCACGCAATCTACATAGGCCCAAACGAGAAGGGGCAGCACCTCTCCGTGGACTTTGGGAAGCTTCCCCGTGGCCGTGCATCTTCCGTCTCAGCGCAGACCATTGTAGCTGAAAATCCAGACTTCGAAGCCAGAAAAGTAGCTATTAAGCGACGCCATACACATGTTGCTGTGGTGGAAGTATCATGGTGGCAGTGCTTCAAGGCTGCGCTATTCGGTCCCAAGAAATTGAAGAGGGAATTGGCGGCCACTGTCGAAATCGCCGAGGTGGGAGACACCCATGCAGAGGTACGACAATGGTTTTCTTCAAATGGCCAGCGGAAACGTTAACATCTGCAGTACTTCGATGAAAGAGATAACTGGTACACGCTCACAGTATCTGCTTACACACGCGATGGCCGCGATCACGTCCAAGCGCGATGCGTCCTCGACACCGCCAATACACAAGGGAACATCATCTCTATGAATCTTGCGCGTCGTCTTGGCTTCGCGGAATCCGACATCCAACCGTTGACACCCAGGGAAGGCAATGGTGGCATGGTCGCCACTGGTGAAGTACACAAAGTGTTGGGGTTTGTTCGTATATCGTGGTTCTCCCAGACTAGCGCCAAGGTGTTCAACCAAATGCGTTTCTTAGTATCGGAGACAGCACCCGTTGATCTTGTGATCGGCACGCGGTCCATTCAGAAAGAGAAATTGCTTAACCCTCCGAATCTGATGAATGCAGACAATAAATTCAGTGATATAGACATAGAATCAGGTAAGCCCAGGATGCCACTACCGCTGTGGCGCGCCCACTGACGCATAGACAGATCCGGAAGGCGAAACCCTCGCTGGCAATATCGCAAAGCTCGAGACTGATGTGCTGAAAGCTGAAACGGCATTGAAAGATACAAAGGAAGGCACCAAAGAGCGTGCCTCCGCAGACAAGGCGTTGAAAAAGGCTAAAAACGCATTAAAGATCGAAAATTGGAAGAAAGACTTGCACGATGTAAAGCTCGGCCTGAAGAAGCAGCTTACGGATAGGACGCAGAGGGCGCTGTTGGATAGGAAGAAAGGCCTAGAAGCGAAGCTGGAAGGCAAGGATAAGAAGGAGAGCTAGGAGTACGAAGTGATTTGGTCGGGTGTTGGACGTTAGCTGGAGTAAGGACGAGATGTGTGTATGGCGAAAGGCGTTCTTATCTGGTGTTTTTCCTTCCTGTTACATACCCCTTGACAATCGTTTTGCTCTTTCCCTTGCTATTTTCCGGATCCCAAGATGTAATACAACGATACATTGCCTCATATCACAATCGAGCAAAATTCATTAGATGTTCTATTTTCATCTGAATTTTGAGCGCGACGTAGCGGGGTCATCGAAGGCTCCCAATTCCAGTAAAATTGACACAACGGTCAGGAACCCGCAATTATGCTTTCTGCAACATTCGCGATCGTCTGAAGTGTTCTATCACTATATTTACCGATGCCTCCAAGCTTGCAGTGTCACGTTTCACGCTACGTTTTGACACCGCCTACACAATATGACGCTAGTTTCATCGCGCCTCGCATCGACTTTCCTTTACACAATCGTTTTCGTGTATGGAAATAACTTTTAAGCAAGCCCGTTTCGATGGGTGTGGTCAGCGACAATGCAAGAGAGACTAATTAACCTGCTCCATGCGTAGCTACCCGATCCTGGCCATGCGAAAGACTCCAAACGCCTCAACATCCGTGGTCCCTATCGTGCCTTCCCCAATTCGGCTTCCCCACACGATCGCTTAGCTCCATCGCAGCCTAGCGCACGGCTGCTCGCGCCGTCTTGGTGTCTCAGACGAGCACCTGAGGCTTCTGGTTCTGGCACTGGCCAGGCGCTGAAGTAATCCAGTCTGGATGCAGCATTAACACGATGCTTAAGGCTCCGCTTCAGCTTCTCACCTTGCAGTATAAAATCCACTTGACCATCGCACAAAAGAGCGTTCTTCAGCCACTCACTCTAACTACAACATTCTACTGTCTATACTTCATTGCACACCGCCGGTCCGGTCACTCTTTGGTTGCTATACACTCACCGCTGCGTGTTTTATTTCCAATCGTACTATACCCATCTACAGCCAACATGAAATTCACCCTCGCAATCACCCTCTTCCCCCTCCTTGCTTTCGCAGCGCCTAAACCTCAGAACGATAACCGCCCCGTTCCTACCGGCGCTTGCTGTGTCGCGAACACGAGCCTGAAGCAGGATGTTTGCAACGTCAATGGTCAGACTGGCCGTTGCGTGCCTGACAGCGTCAATAACTGTGAGTGTAGTGTAGTGTGGTTGGGTAGGATGTAAGAATTAGGCTAATACTATGCAGGCGGTGCGCAGTTAACGTGCATTGAGGACTCGAGGTTGACTTGTGATCCGAATACCTTGGAGAGGGGGAGGCCGCTTTGCAGGCGGACGCCGGGGGCGTAAGATATAGATAGACGACGAGCATGGGGGAATTATTATCTCAAGTGTGTGGCTTAATCGTTCAATTTGATCATAGGCTCTTGCTATGACTTTCTTGTCACTAGTGTACCTCTCAGGCTGCGTCTTTCGACGGCGCCACATCCACAGACTCCGGCATAGAGTCTCCGTCCTCACTGCCCGCTGCCGTCCTATCCCCCCTTCTCACAAAATACCAGCTCGTACATATCGCCGCCAGACACGCACACAACAACCCAATCGAGCAAATATAGCTAACCCTATACGTCGGTCCAAACTTCGGCTGGTATATTTGCGGCCCCACAATACCCATCAATTGACAGCTCGCGTTCGTGATGCCGATGGCCAACCCCGCCGTCGTGGTCCCCTTCGCAGCGCGGATGCGCTCCGGCCACATGAGCGCGAAGAAAGACTGCGACGCGGCAGTTGCGATCATGACGAAGATGTATTTTGCGACAGCGTTTTTGACGGTGATGAGGAGGATGTAGCAGATGATCTGGGTGGATTCGACGGCTAGGCCGGCGATCCAGGGGGATAGGCGGCGCGTGTGGATGAGGTAGGCCAGAGAACAGAGGATGACGAAGACGAGGGTGAAAGGAGGCTGAAGTATGTTAGAGGGGACTCACTCGTGGAGATGTGGGTGTAAAGCTTACCATTGTCATAACTTGGCTGATGGCGGTGTCGGAGATGCCGAGTTCGTAGATGACAGTGGGCAGGACGAAGGAGATGCCCCATCCGCCAATGCCGTGCGTGATCCAGATCATGAGGAAGGGGATAAAGGTTGGGTCCTTGAACAGGGATGCCGCTTGCTCCCAGTTGAACGTCTTTGCTTGCATAGTGGGTGCCTGCTTCGGTAGGTCGTCGAGGACGGCTTGTCGTTCGGTCTCATTCAAAAATGTGACAGTCTCGGGGTAGTTCGGAAGGAAAAAGAAGGTGACGACTGCGCAGAAAATGGCGGGCATTCCTTCGAGGATGAAGAGCTATGTGAAAGTTAGTAATGACGAAGACTTCATGGATTGTCACATTGCTCACCCAACGCCAACCAGCCAGTCCACCAGCGCCGTTCATGAAGGATATAGCATATGCCAACAGGCCGCTAATTGTTCCCGAGAACATACCGCAGGCGTAGAAGAATCCAATTCTTAGTGGTAACCTCTCTGTCCTATACCAAAAGCTGAAGTGGTATAGCACTCCCGGGTAGAAGCCCGCCTCTGCAGCGCCCAAGAAGAACCTGCAGGCAAGTATACCCGCGTAGTTCTGTGTTGCTCCCTGGCACATACTTATGATACCCCAGGTGAGCATGATCCGCGACATCCAAACATTGGGGTTGAACTTTTTGAGAGCTAGCGTGGCGAGCGGTTCGAGAAACATGTAGGGGTAGTAAAAGATCGAAAGTGCCCATGCCCATTGCGAGGATGAGAGGTTGCCCAGCTGGCGACGGATTCCATCACCGGATTCAAGGTTTATGATGGCAGAGTTTGAGATGTTGGAGACGTGTATGCGCATGATTAGGTACACGAATGCATACCAAATCAGAAGGCGCTTGTCGACTTTGCGATGGGCGGCTTTGAGAAGAGCATCGTTATTGTTTTGGCGCTCAACATCCGATGATCCAGGCGAGACCGCCTTTTCCGACGGCGGCAGCTCCTTTGGTGGTTCCGGTAAGCTTACCATTGTAGTGTGGATAGTGTTGTCAACCCGGGAGAGGAACGTGATGAAGGGGTTTGTTGGAGCTTAGAACGAATCCCAATGTCTCATAATAAAAGTCACCTCGGAGGAAGGCATCTTACAGCGCTCATGTCCGTTTTGTCATTGTAGGATGTCGATTTATCGCGCCATTAATTCGAAGACGCTGCGAAACCTACACTGGATCTAGCATAAACAAACGCCTCGTTTTCTACATGAAGGTTCTAGCGCTGAGGGCTAAAGGCAAACTATTACCGGCGTAGTATATCCGACGAAACATATGTCCTCCTGTGTGGTGTTGAGGGTTTAGTTACTTGAGCACGACCTCTTGGCGGGGTATTGCGTGCTTACGACTCCGCATTGGGGTAATGACATCGGTATGCATGTCGGAACGTTATGACTGACCGTTGCGAAACCGAGCATTTCCGTGGTATTTATACATGTTCGGACCAGCCAGCAGTTGGGAGTGAGGAGTCAATATTGCGACAACATGCCTTCCATCGCACCTGCACGCCTTCCAAAATGGGAACGACCCAACAAGACCAATGAGAAGCTTGATTGGGCCGACATCAAAGTCATTAATCTTTCTCGCTATGACGAGCCAGGAGAGAAGCAAAGATTGGCAGAAGACCTCAGAGACGCTGTATGCAATGACTAAATTCCTGGACAAGAATTGGGTACTGACTTTCTGGTAGGTTCACAAGACGGGCTTCTTCAGCATAACCGGAACCGGATTTACACAGGAAGAGGTAGAGCGACAGTATGACATCGGACAAGCATATTTCAATCTTCCGATAGAAGAGAAGGGTGACCCAAAGTACCGATGCGATTTTGCCAAGGGTAATTATTTCGGCTATCGCGCGGTCAGTGAGCCAGAGTCTGCAGCCATTTGATCATCGCTGACATGCACTTCAGGCGAACGAGAAGAAGATCATGGGCACTGAAGTGCTCGATAATGTCGAGTCAGTCAACATACCTAAGTTCATTCCCTCAAACAGGGACGAGCCCTTCCAACCCTTCCTTCAACAGTACCGCTCAGAAATCGAGGATTTCTCCCGACGATCTCTGGAAATTGCCACCAAAGTCTTCACACTCTTCTCCATAATTTTAGAACTTCCAGAAGACTATTTCTCGAAGCAACATCTGTATGACGACCCTAGCGAAGATCATCTACGGTACATGACCTATCGCCCGCGAAGCGAGCAAGACGATGCAAATGTGCAAAACACATGGTCTCGCGCGCACACCGATTTTGGTTCACTGACTCTGCTCTGGAGCCAGGACGTTGCGGGCCTGCAGCTCAAGACTCCGGCTGGAGAGTGGAAGTACGTGCCTCCAGTCGACAACGGCATAATCTGCAACGTTGGTGATACGCTTGACTTCTGGTCCGCCGGATATCTGAAGTCCACTATTCACCGCGTGGTACGACCGCCAGCTGATCAGGCGCATATTCATCGCTTAGGGCTGTTCTACTTCGTAAGGCCTGGAAACGAAGTCGATATCAAGCCTGCGCCTTCATCATTGCTGAAGAGGCTGGGATTAGTAAGGGAGGATGCAGAGAACGCGAGACCTGTACGAGGATTGGAATACGTGAGAGAAAGGGTGAAAAATTATCACAACCATAATGACTATGCGGATATGAAGGGGAAAAAATTCAAAGTAGGCAATCTTGAGATCGAGGACGAAGCTGCCTAGTGGTCGCTCGAGGAGGATGCGGAGAGTATCCATATGCATGGAGTGGTCTTCCCAGCTTGGGAATTGTAATCTTAAGCACTCCACGTTTCGATGGTATGGTACGGTGGCTTATCTGGGTTCCATATGATGATGGATACGTACCTGAGACACACTTGCTGGCAGTCGTGCAATATGCTGCAGCGTCCTAAAATCGGGATCTACGAACATGGTTCTGGAAACCCACTGATTCATTATGGTCCATTATGGTCAGAAGCGGGTTGTTCTTGGAGCAGTGCTCAGCATTGGCGGGCTGCTTAATCTCATAATACATGCCAAAAATGGAGACACACTGCTGCTGTGGATGGGTTGTCCGAATAGTCGTTGAAATAATATTCGGATGGGCCTTGTTGTGCAGGATCAGCTGCGAAAGCCCTAGAGTCAACACCCTCACTTCCTCTTGGCTCGCATCGTTAACGCGCTAAAGATACAGAGACGGTGGAGAGAGAGGAGTTGGTGTATGATAGTAATGCATGATGACGTGGGTGGTGATTGGAGGTGGAGGATGGGGCCAAATGTTGCACCGCCCTAGTATGCAGGTCTCGAAGCTGCGCCACGAATACGCCCGGTTACACTTATATGGCGAGACACCACCACTTCAGGCCGAATGATCAGTGAAGATAGATGACGTACTTATTCGTCTCGTTTCTTATCTACTAAGATCCAACAGAATTTTCTCTGTGGACCGTCAGAACCAAACATGGCGTCCTCTTCCAAAGAACAGGTCGCCAACACCGCAGCCGAGAATTCATCAACGAAAAAGCTCAAGCCAATACATGTCTTGTCTCAAGAGGAAATCGCAGATGGATTCGGCATGAAAAGACTAGGCGACTACTACGAAGAAACGTCAGAGAGAGAGATCGTTGATCTTGTTC
Organism: Paraconiothyrium sp. Pb-2020; assembly: GCA_022419385.1. Classification (NCBI taxonomy): domain Eukaryota; kingdom Fungi; phylum Ascomycota; class Dothideomycetes; order Pleosporales; family Didymosphaeriaceae; genus Paraconiothyrium; species Paraconiothyrium sp. Pb-2020. The sequence continues at coordinate 4,700,802 of JAJUBI010000002.1, read as the reverse complement.
TCAAATCTTCATCATCCGGACCAAACGCAGCTATGTTCCTTGCAGCGCGCGAGTTCAACCAATCACGACGGCGCACATATCAGCGCTGTGTCAAAGAGGTCGATTTCGGTTCGCCGGTATTCTGTCTGAATTGTGAGGTAGCCAAGAAGCGGCGCAAAGAACTATTGAATGAAGCCGAAAGCTCGAAAAGCCCTGGGGCAGGATTGACTAAACCAGTTACCACTAGAGTATATGAGGCACTTCGACATGATGATGCAATCAGAGTGCTGGAGCTGCAGCCAGCGAATGCTCGAGATGCGCCACTGCATGCTAGGCTGGTGGAAATAGATCGCAATGACGCGGCTTATAATGCTTTGTCCTATACTTGGGGTGGTATCGAAGAGACGGGAGAGCTCTTTCTAGAGCATGGGAAGTTGGAGATTACGGGGAATTTGGATCTTGCTTTGCGGGCTTTGAGGCAGGAGGAAGCGGTGTTGACGATATGGGTCGATGCGTGAGTGCTCGTACAAAGGCCGAAGTGCGTTTCTCTAGACGCTGACATGTACAGCGTTTGCATTAATCAAGAAGACCTGGGCGAGAAGGCGAATCAGGTCGCAAGGATGGATGAAATCTACAAAACAGCAGACTCAGTCATGGCATGGTTGGGTCCTGCATCTGAGACTTCCTTGGCCGCTCTGGATTTCATGGATATCTTAGCGGAATTAAGCAGGTCACCCGAGTACGATGAGGATATTCGTCCGCATCCGGTTATTCTTGAACCCACCAACTTCGACATAGATCCAGATGTAGCATCCGAGATCACCGCTACGCGTGTCGAAACCAATGTGGACGAAGTTCTCGAACGACTTTGGTTCAGTCGCATGTGGGTCGTTCAGGAAGTGTTGTTAGCGAAAGATCTTGTCCTACAGATAGGAGATCACCGCATTCCATGGGAACAGTTTCGAAGAGCAATCAAGATGTTGTGGGCTGCGGAACAATATGTTCCAAGATTTTGCGATGAAGTATATGATGGTGGATCTATATACCATCCTCTAGGTCTGGTATACGCCCGCGACCAGTTACAAGCGAATGATGGCGGAAGCACGATCTTTCAAGACTACACTATGCAAATCTATGCTCGAGCAAAGGACTTCAAGCGATGGGGTTGCAAAGACGATCGAGATCGTGTTTTTGCAATCTTGGGCTTCATACCCCAGGACTCAAGCTTGTGCATTACACCAGACTACATGTCGTCGCCCACAGAAGTATTCGTAGACTTCGCGCGTCAACACATCCTTCACGAAGGCCTTACCGTCCTACTCTTTGCAGGTCTCGAACAACGCCAAGGTCCGGCCTTCATGGATATAGTCCAGAATCTTGCTATGAAGTATGCAGAGATGGGTTTGGAACACGTACCTGACGATCTTTTCTCCGCGCCAGAGCTACTGGACCACGACCTTCTCCCCTCATGGACCCCCGACCTCCGCCCCAATCTCATAAAGCCAATCCACCGCTTCTGGCGCCCGATGAACTTCCATGCCGCAATGAACCGTCCACCCGCCGTAATTCTCGACAAAAGATGCGCCCACATGATCGCCGTCCGCGGCAACATCTTCGACACAATCACGCAAACCATTCCAACCCCAACATCATCATCAGAAAAACATATGACGCACAAAGAAACCCTCTTCCACATCGCTCGCATCTGGTACGCCACGAAAGCATTTTACGCCGCCCAAGGAAACCAATATCCTGTCCTCTCAAGATTCACCCAAAACCTCGACGCTATCTTCGACAACCTCATCACGGCGTCCCACACAAACTCCAGCCTCGTATCTCTTATGTCTTCCAATCCCCCTGACTTCGTTCCCAAGATACTCGCTTTCCTAAAAGACGTGTCGGACCGCGGTACACCTGCCCTCCATGAGCACTATGCCTCGCCTAACCCCTCTCCTACCGCAGCCGAGACCGCGAGTTTCGTGATGACCGTCTCTAGGCTTTTAAGTGCGGATCAAGTTATTTTTACGGAGAACGGGTTCGCGGGGCTGGCACCGAATGGAGCGAGAGAGGGAGATAGGGTGTCATGGGTGAATGGACTGCAAAGTTTTCTGGTGGTGAGGAAGATGCTTGGAGGAGGGGGCTTACTTGAGGTTGTGGGACCGGGGTTCTTGGTGGGGGCGATGGAGGGGGAGATCTTTGCAGAGGAAGGCGAGTGGGAGGGGAGGTGGGGTGGGAGAGATGATTCATTTAGTCTGATGAGTTTTTATGTAAATCATATAGAAAAAGGGCGGGAGGCCTTGTGATGATCTGGATGTGGATGGTTAGATATAGGTATATCTGAAGTTGATCAAAACAATATTACGATTAGCTACGAAAGCGAAATGCAATGAATCGCGATGTTTAGGGCAATGGATTAGATATTGGGAGGATTACCCACAGAGCTAACCCACAGAGAGCCTGATTTATACTGTGAACGGATGTGGTACCTGTTCTCCGATCGCGTTGTTTTAAAGCAAGAAAAACTTTTTCCATCTGGCCTACGTTCTGCACACTCTCCGCGTCGCAGTATCAAGCTGGGTTGTCGCTACCAAAAATATGTCGATCCGCACAGCAGCCCTGAGCATACCTAGGTAGGGGATATACGAGTGTTCGATGAAAGTCGATCGGATTTGGTAGTGATGTTCCATCGTAACCAGTTGCCTGAAGCTTTGCAAGGCCATCGCTGTCAGATTCGGGGCAGAGTAGAGAGGAAGCGAAGGATGACTTGGAGGTCAGAGTCAGCTCTGTGTAATCCTCCACTCGCCACGACCCGCACCGCTAGCGCGCCGCAACCGCTCTTCGCCAACCACCGGGCATCCTTTGATCAACGACACGCCTGAAAACACAGTTCGCCTCTTAACGAATAGTCATAGGGTTACGTTGTGAATCTCTCGGATACGAGTGTCTTGACTCATCCGGCGTGCATTTGCACCGGGGGGCTCTGCAGGTTCGTCGCGTGTAGGCACTGCGCTTCCCGTCTCGAGATCGAAATTAGCACACAAGTCCACATCGCCGAAGTCCAGAAACTTCTTGAATATTCGTTGTCGAACAGCTCCCCTTCTGTTTAAGAGCAGACCTGGACTAAACGGCGAACGCCAGCGTACAGCGTACACCATTCCACTTCCGGCCTCAACCCTTGCCTCGGCACTTCGCTCAGCCCCCACACCCGCTGCACGTCTCACCACCGGCCTATGTTCGCGCGACCACTCCAGATGTTGTCCACACCTCCGTTGCGACAATTCAAAATGTTGATTCGCACCTCCGAGTCTTGGTAACCGACGCCTTCCGCTCAACCGTCGATGCGGTGTCAGCGAACACCTCGCCCAAAACGGTTTCTTCCGCTGTGCTTACAATCCCTTTTGAGAAGGCCACCTTCAAAATGCCAATTCTTCCATCCAATGGATATCTCTAGTCCGTCTTGGCTACAATTAAACAGCTAAAGGACCAGCGCAATGACCGGGAACGCATGTCCAGTGCGTCGCCGACGTCCCCTGTAGAGTCGTTGCGCAAGGCTTCCTACGAACCTTAGGAAAGTGTAGCATATCTTTAGCCTTGCCAATCGTCTAGCCTACGCGCCTGGCTATACGCATCGTGCAACAACCGTGTTTCTTCTCCTACGCCTCTGCAGGTTACCGCCCCTCTGTGACCGAATGAAGCTACGATACCGTCGCCTAGGCGTGTTCGTACCCCTGTTCTGGCACTTGTGAAGCATGTCCGGACCCCGAAATACCACTTCTGGCTGGTCCCTGTAAGGGTCAACGCCGGTAGCAAGGTTGCACAAGGCTGTGGGGCCAGCATGCAAATTAAAATACACATGCAGCCCTGTCATATGTTGCGTGCGGTAGGACAGAACCGCCTACCTGGATCGAATAGAGATATATACATTCGTTACTGCGAAGCTGCCAGGCATTGCCATCCTTTCCTTCCACTTCGATGACATTTCTCCTCACCTCATGCTCTTTTGAGTAATCACAAATACACGACTGCACTTACTCGCAGGACAGACAGTGCTCTGTACCCAGCGTAATTCTATACCTTCTTCGGCGTCAAACCTCTACACAAGGACACTATCCAAGTCCAGGTATACCATGGCCGCCGGTCCATATTTCCCATCGATAGACCAGTTCCCACCAGGCTACGCAGAAGAGAACGCCTCGGGCCCGCTACTCGCAACATGCATCGCCTTCCTCGTCCTCGAAACAATCTTCATGACGCTGCTGTACACGTCGCGCTTCCTCTGCAACGACAGAAAGCACCCCGGCGAGCAGAAAGCCAACTGGTACATGATAAGCCTGATGACAGGTACATACCTCGTCTGCATCAGTAAAATAACGCTTGGCTTTCGTATGTTCTGTCCTCCACACCCCTCACCCGCACTGTTCACTGACACGAAGATAGTCATGATCCACATCGGCGGCGCAGGAAGACACGCCTTAACCCTAGACTACGCCACCCTCACCCACGGCCTTCAGCTAAACACGGCAATGCAGCTCGTCTGCCCCCTTACAACCAGCCTCTCCAAAATGTCCATCCTCTGCCTCTTCTACACCATCTTCGGCCGCACCTCCGCCCGCTACCGACTCGTCATTAAAATAACATTCATCCTCTCCCTCATTACCCTCCTCGTCCAAGTCATCATCCCCTTCGCAAATTGCCGCCCCTTCCGCGCCACCTGGACGCTAGGCCAGCAAAACCTATGCAGCATCAACGGGCTCATTCTCTGGAAATACCTCTCCATCCCCAACGTCATAACAACCTTCATCGTCGTAGCCATCCCCATCCCCGCATTGTACAAACTCCGCGTCTCCTTCGCCACAAAGCTAGGCCTAGCCGTCGTACTTTCCGTCTGTGTGTGCGGCGTCGTAGCCGCCGTGATGCGCTTTGCCGCCTTCCTAGCCGTGAAGTCCTTCGACGATTTCAGCTACGAGCAAATTGGTCCCCTGAGGTGGACGATCGCTGAGTCGGGGACGTATATGGTAGCGGGGGTGCTGCCGACGCTGAGGCCGTTGATGAGGAAGCTTTTCGGGAATACGACGTTCGAGAGGATACTGACTGGGAGGTTCAAGTCGTTGAGGAGTGGGAAGAGTGAGGGCAGTTGGGGGAATAAGAGGGGAAGTGCGATGATCAAGGGGGACGAGGTTCAGCTCGTGCACAAGGAGAAGCAGATGTCGGTGTTGAGCACTGAGGAGACTGTTGTTGGTGCAGATGACGAAGAGAAGGGCAAGCTATAAACGATAGGTTGCTTGCGCCGAGTATTATAATGTTAATCTGAAACTTTACTTTGAAATTAATGCAATGCTTGAATTCATGGTGGGCGGCGGCACATATGTATTGTGTGATGCGTACTGATGAGCAATTCTAGCCTACTATGCAAATGCTGACACATGTTTGATACTGCAGCGAAAGCGATTACCTGGTCCTTAATCGACTGATCAACGTACCGACGATCAGAAGGCATGCTAGTACACCCGCTTGTGCTGGCGCAAAAATGGCAGAACGAACAACGATGAAAGTGCCTATGACGACGAACGTCGCAGGAAGAATTATAGTAGGCTTGTACGGTCGGTGGAGCTCTGGCTCACGGCGACGTAAAACAAGCAAGCCCAATACGGTGCTGACATAAAATACCCACATTGCCATTCCGACAAAGGTCAACAGAGTTCTGAAGCTTCCTGCGAATATGTAGATGAGAGTGAGGGTAAGTGCCAAGAGGTTTGCATAACTTCGAGAGGTTAGTATGGAGGCGCAATTGAGATGCATAACGAAACTTACATAGGCGCATCGAAGCGAGATATTTTGTCTGGATTCTGGAAAGCGATGCCGTTGATCTGTGAATCAGTGTCAGGGTCGTTCGAGGAGATTGGCGCCTGTGTCTGGCGCCAAGGTAACCCTCGTTTGCCTAGGATAGCCGGAAGATACTCGCGCTCTGAAGCAGCTACCGTCAAGCGACCAATGGTGAAGACATTGCTGGTGATAGAGCCAGCACATGAGACAGCAACAAGAACCGAGATGAGAACTCCAGCCCAACGACCGAATACGGAACCCAGTGCTACAACGGCCACAGCATCGCTCGAGCTCACGGTCGACCAGGGGAGCAAAATGTAATATGCGATGTTCACGAGCTCAAAAGAGCCCAGCACGACGATCATGGCCGCCTTGATTGCTTTGGGTAGCGCCTGTCCTGGATTTCGTATCTCACTCGCCACCACGTTTGCCTTTGTTCGTGAGTTAGTTCGACTGTTGTGGAAGGGAATTGCCTGTCGAAAGTCTGGGAGCGCTTCGTAACTTACATTGTCCCAGCCATCATAGGCCCAAAGACCTCCATAAATGGCAGCAGAGTAATGTCCATATCGTTCCCATGTGCCGATAGTTGGCCAATCAATGATATGTCCTTCCGATGTGGTAGGTCGAGCAGCGAACCAATTCTTGCTATACCAGTCTTCACTGCCTGATAGAGAAGAGTTTGGGTTAACCATGGCAGCCACAAATCCTCCAATCACAACCAAGGAAACAGTCAGTAGCTTGATGCCCGTGAAAGATTCGCTCAGTCTAAGGGTGACTTTGGTGTTAATCGAATTCAATAAAACCATGGCCAGGAAAGCAAAGGCAGCTATAAGCTTTAGCAGCCATGCAGCTGTGGGGTTCGAGCTGATGGAACCGATAGACTCGGCAATCACAATGCTTTGGATGGCCATAGCAGAAGGCTTAGCAGCCAAAATGTAGATCCATGCCATCAGGAAAGCCATGGTATCTCCGTAAACATATGCCAGATAGGCCTGCATGCCGCCGTTGAGGGGAATGGCAGCGCCTAGCTCAGCGAATGAGGCAGCTCCAGCCCAAGACAGCAGTCCACCAAGCACCCAGACAAGGAGGGCCGCACCAGGAGAAGGCACATTGCTATCGACCTGCGCAGGCGACGCAAAGATTCCAGATCCAATCTGGAGTGTGACCAACACAGCGAAAGCATGTCGCGCGGTCAGCTGTTTAGTAGCATTGTCGTTGGGTTGATTAGATGTGGTCGACGACCTGCGCTCGAGCAGTGGCTGGGTTTCTGGAATTGACGGCTTGTAGTGAGCCTGGCCTTCTGACCCATCTCTTTCTTGTGCCTGACTGCTCATTGCTGCTTGGGAGCTCCACCGGCCCCGCTAACACCCTACACAATGGGCGTTGGTGCTGATGTGGGTTGGCATGCACGGGCGAAAGAGAAATTGGTAGAAGCAGCCACCTGCCCCGCCACAGCCTGATGCCAAGGAAATTAAGCCCACTCTCCAGGAACTGCAAGCACGAAACAACGACAAGAAACGCAACACGCCAACCTCCAAAACAAACAGACTGCACTCGAAGGGCGACCTCTTTTCTACTCGCATACTCACGCTCCATCTCCTGAATACCGCCCCGACCCTCCCCGTCGCACCTGCCCGCCTACTCCCCGCCCAGCATCTGGTACGTCAACACGGCGGCACACCACCCCAGGACCCCAGCACCCGTCCCCGCCGAACTTACATGCGCGCAGGAGTAACAACAATAGACCCTGCCGCGCCGTATTGATACCTCATCACCCTTTGCGCACCGCCGAGGACAGTCGCTGCCCCTCGAAGAAGAGACCTTGGTGATATAGCGCAGCCGTGCAACATGGAAGCAAACCAGAACGACGAGCTGTATCCGATCGCCGTGCTCATCGACGAGCTTAAGCACGACGATGTGCTGCTGCGATTGAACGCCATCCACCGCCTCAACACGATAGCTCTGGCATTGGGTGCCGAGCGGACGCGGGATGAGCTGATACCCTTCCTCGACGGTAGGCTCCAGCACAGTAAACCAACCCCTAATCTGGGCTAATGAAGCGCACAGAGTCGGTAGAAGATGAGGATGAGGTACTAACAGCCCTGAGTGAGGAATTGGGCAAGTTTGTTGAATATGTTGGTGGTCCAGAGTTCGGACACGTGCTGCTCTCGCCTCTGGAGAACCTCGCTGCGATAGAAGAGCCGCTTGTGCGAGAGAAGGTGCGCGCACATATGCACCGAAATGCGCCGCTTTACTGACGCTAGCAGGCCGTCGAATCCCTGAACAAGATTTGCGAAGAGCTCTCGCAGCAACAGATCGAAGAGTACTTCATCCCGCTCGTCTTGCGTCTATCGAAGGCCGACTGGTTCACTTCAAAAATCTCGGCGACCGGTCTCTACTGCGTCCCTTACACACGAGCTCCCCCACCATCGCAGGAGCAGCTCAGACAACACTATGGCCAGCTCGTGCACGATGATACCCCGATGGTGCGACGACAGGCCGCAAACAACCTCGCAAAATTCATCAAATGTATGCCCCCGGCCATTGTAATCGACGAGATGATCTCGCTCTTCCAGCACCTTGCGGCCGACGACCAGGACAGTGTCAGACTTTTGACGGTGGATATCTTGATCGCAATTGCAGAGGCAGTGCCAAAGGAGCAACAGTCGAGCCATGGCGTGCTCCTCACAGCTCTGCGGAGTCTTTTCGAAGATAAGAGCTGGAGGGTGCGCTACATGGTTGCTGATCGCTTTGAGAAGGTGTGTTCAACGCGCAGGTGAAACTAGATCCAAGCTAATCTAGTCTAGATCGCGAAAGCTGTAGACGAGGAGGTTGTCAACCGAGACCTCGTACCCGCATTCGTAAAGCTCTTAAAGGACACCGAGGCGGAGGTGCGAAGTGCTATCGCGGGGCAGATTCCGGGCTTCTGCACGCTTCTCGAACGCGAGACTCTACTCCAGGAGGTGATGCCAAGCATCGAAGAGCTCGTCTCCGACCAATCGCAACATGTTCGCGCTGCACTTGGTACCCAAATTAGCGGGCTGGCCCCAATCCTCGGGAAGGACGAGTAAGAACGTGCTTTCCCCCGATGACATGCGTTTGCTGACATGCTGTAGGACCATTTCACATCTTCTACCCATGTTCCTTCAAATGCTCAAAGATGAATTCCCAGACGTCAGGCTCAACATAATATCTAAGCTTGAGCTGGTAAATAACGGTACGTTGCTAGCCGTATCCATAGGCTTGGCCTCCTAACAGATTGCAGTCATCGGCATTGAACTTCTCTCACAATCGCTTCTACCTGCCATTGTCCAGCTCGCAGAAGACAAGCAATGGCGTGTACGGCTCGCGATCATCGAATACGTCCCTCTTCTTGCCTCGCAGCTAGGTGTTAAGTTCTTCGACGAAAAGCTTAGCAGCTTATGTATGAGCTGGCTCGGCGACACCGTTTTCTCCATCCGCGAGGCTTCTACGCAGAACCTCAAGAAGCTCACCGAGGTCTTCGGCGTAGAGTGGGCCAACGAGGCCATTGTGCCTAAAGTGATGGCCATGGGCCAGCATCCCAACTACCTCTACAGAATGACCACCTGCTTTGCTGTCTCGGTATGCTTGTCGTCCCCTTCCCTCGGACATCCGCTAATCAGCCCAGACCCTCGCACCCGCTCTCAGTCTCGACGTGATTGAAGCATCAATTCTTCCCATGATGGATAAGCTCGTTAACGACGACATTCCCAACATCCGTTTCAACGTTGCCAAATCATACGCCGTTCTGATTGACACTCTCAAGCAGCTCCCAGAGCAAGGCACCGTTCTTGCACTGCAAAAAGCAGGAACCCCTGGCCAGGGGTGCGCCAAGGGACAGGATCTCATCACAAAGAGTATCCTGCCCAATCTGGAGAAGCTGCAGCAAGATGACGATGTCGATGTGAGGTACTTTGCGACTACGGCGGCGCAGAGTTACACGGATGCGATGCAGACTTAGGAACCTGCCTCGGCATGGAAGGATATGGTGCGGAGATTGTTGATTAAGTGAAGCACGAGGCCACGACAGCAAAGCAAGCATTCGAAACAACGTAATGACATAGATGGCGGGGATGAAGGGTTGCAGGATGAGGGCTTCGGCTTTTATCATGGTTAGGGCTTGAGCATTGCAGCGCCCGCCAAAACTGGGTGTTGTAGTTGCATCACATCTACGCACAATGGTGACGGTGTATGAAGTAGGCAGGTGGAGTAGTGTGCAAAACCAAGACTACCCTGTTAGATTTCGAATGGTCATGTTTAACTGCATTGTCTGGCATCACGACGATCGACCGCAAGTGTATACACTTTGCCATTATCACCCGTATCACTCAATATGCTTTCACGTCCATTCATTACAAATTCTCCGAACTTCATCACAAAGTGCCTTGGGTGGGAAATCAACTTCGTTTAGCCGTAGTCTATATTGACTGCGCTATAGTTATGCCATTACAGCTTCGACCCAGATAGTCAGACGGCCCCGGCGCTCTTGAGCAAGTTAGGCAGCTCCTTCTTCTTGCCTTGCAGCTCCGAGTTTCCACCAATGTGTTGCTGTCCAATGAAGATGTTGGGGACGGTGGACTGGCCGGTAATGTCGGCGAGCGAGGACTGAATCGCGGAGCCGTCGTCTACGAAGTACTTGTCAGCCACTATCCATCTCCCATGCTGCGGTGCAATAGAGGTGTACATACCGACTTGGTCCAACTCAATAGCGTAGAACTTTGCGCCACTGTCGCTCAGCAACTGCTTCGCGGCGCGGCAGTAGGGGCAGTAGCTCTTTGAGAAGACGGCGACGGGGTTCTCGTCGATGATGGATTGCACCTTGGTCTTTGTGGCGGACATGGTGGCGGGGCTGGGGGCGCGCGTGAAGAAGTGCCGGAGGAAGGAAATGGTGGCGGTTGTACTCGGGTACTGAAGCTGTATGAGAATGAGGGGTGTATAAAGTCTTCGTGAAACAATTTGCAAAGACAAGTGAATGTTACTGTTATATGAGACTTACTTGGGGGGGATGTGTGGGATTTGGAATCAAGGGTCTCGAAATGGCCGGAAGATCAATGCAGACGTAGAAGGTGGATGGTGATTACTAAATGCGATGCGCGCCCCGCAGTGAAAGACAGTTTCCCTGGATGATGCAATTGCCTTCGGCAGGTTTGTTAGATGGTTTTGGCCCGAAAGCTTATTAGCTAATCACCGAGCTTTATCCGGAAAGGCAAAAACGGTGTATTCGTCTATCGCATGACGATTGCATGCACGACGGCGGCTCGAGGACCCTGAAGTTTAAGGTACCGCAAAGACGTAAAAGAACGGTGACCGCGTGAATTACGGTAGGGGCTTTCGGACCTCATCGTTTTCCGAGCTAGCTATGCTCGCGACGCGCACTAAGTAGGAGAAGAGGGACGTAAAGGTCGTCGCGACGGAAACCGCAGCTTCCGCATGCCGAAGGTTGATTGCCTGTCTGCTTACAAGCCTTCCCTTTCTATCCCTCGACGCCTCACTCAGATGTGATTCCGACGCACCTCTGCAACATCATATTCCACTCAAAGTCGCCATTCCCGCGCGCTCTACCTCCCTCCAGCAATCATTCATACATGCGCGCCGACGTGCGCTTCCATCCATGATGCGGGCCTCACCCGCTGGCTCAACCGCCTTCTTCGCCCTCGCTCTCCTTACCATCGCCGCCGCCGTCCTCCTCTTGTTACGATACTACCTACCTTTACGAACTACGCCCGCATACGTGACCGTCCCGGTCTTTCTCACCATCGCACTCCCCGCCTCCATCGTACTCCTCGTACCCATCGACCTCGCAAGCAGCGCTGGTACCAAGGGTATCTGGCTCGGCGAACCCGTCGTCTACAAGTCATGGCGCGTCATGTACTGGCTCACGTTCGTACTCTCTTGGGCTATCCTCCCACTATTGGGCGAGTACGTTGATAGTGGCTACCGAGAACCCAAGGCGCGAGCTTTGTACAGCGTGAAGAGCAATGGGCGATATTGGGCTGTGATGTTGGGGACTGGAGTGCTTGGGCTGGTGTACTACATATGGTACAACGGATTTGATCTGGAGAATTTGAAGGGTACGGTCATGGCACTGGCGTATGCATGGTCGCTTGCCCTGGCGATATATTTGATGGGCCACGGACTCGTTGCGTTTCCGCGGAGTCTGTACCGCTATGCGAGCATCAGTGAGACGCTCAAGAGGCTGCAGGCACAGGCACCTAAGGTTCACGAGAAGTTGACAGAGAGCATGGACAAGCTGGACCAGCACGAGTGGCAGATTGTGCAGCTCAAGCAGAGGAAGAATGCTACCGCAAGAGAGTTTCAGGAGTGGATTGATGAGTTGGCAGAGAAGAGCAGTCTCCCGGAGAGCAGGGCGAGTGTGGTGGGACGGATGAGCACTGCAACGGTACCGCCGGTCATTACGGAGAGGTATCTTGCGGATTTGACGAGGAAATTAAAAAGAGCGAGGCATGCGAAGGTGCGTTTTGAGAGCGAGTGGGATCGCTTGATCCACAAGGCTGTCAAGACGCAGGCAATTCTCGACTCAAAAGCAAGCCAGAGATTAGAGTTCAAGACGTCGCAATTCCAGGCGCGCAATGGTGGATTCATGGATCGAGTCACGTTGCTCACGCCCTACACTCGATACATCCTTCACGTACACGTCATACCGACATTATTCTACCTCGCCTGGATCCTCACATCCCTAGCATCCCTGGCAGTCGTTTGGTCCGAGTGCATCCGCTCTTTCGTCTACGACTCCAAGCTCTCCATCATCGGCCGCTCCGTAGTCCACCACCCCTCCTCGTCGCGCGGCCAAATAGGATTTGGCGGTCAACTCATCGCCGCCATGTGGCTCTGCTACATGCTCACCTGCTCATTCTTTTCTCTGACCGAAGTCAAGATATGGGGGAATCGTGCACTTGTTCGTCGAAACACGTATCAAGAATCCGCTACTTGGTACTCCCTGCAACTAGCGAAGTTGACTGTCCCGCTTTCGTACAACTTCGTCACATTCATGCCGCGCGGGCCCATCGTCCATGAAACAAGCTTCTTCAAGCTGTTGGGTCAATACGTCGAAAGCACGCCCGTCGGCCAAAAGTTCAGTGACTACTTCCCCATCTTCATTCTCGTGCCGGTTCTCGCGACGGCGTTTGGTCTGTACAAGAAAGTCAAGAATATAAGTGGCTTCGGTGATTTGCTCGAGGACGAAGAAGACGAGACTGTCGACGCTGCCGGGACCGGCGGCTGGCGCGAAGGCCGCGCGCTCATCGAGCGGGAGATCCAATCTTCCACGAATAACGGCAGTCTTGGGCTTGCACAGAGGAATGCTTCGCCGTCTGGGGAGCGGTACAGCGATAACCCCCCTTTGGCTGCGAATGCGGAGCCGAGTTCGAGACGGCAGCCACTGGGAAGGAGGAGGCCGCCTGTCGATGACGACGAAGATGGTGGTAACTTCTTCGAAACTTTCAGCGCAAGGGTGAAGAATACCTTCGAGACGAGAGATTGGAATTTTGAGAGGCCTAGATGGCTTGGCGGCGAGGATGAGGTTGAGAGAGGACAGCGAGACAGAGGGTCTGGGGGTGGAGGCGAAAGAGGCGGTGGGTTTTTGGGGTTGTTTGGTGGGAGGTCTGACGAGGGGAGGGTTAGGCTGTAGATGCATTGCTTGGTATAAGGGCGTTGCATATGCATTGAACTGGCGTTGATAGACAAAGGGTATCTTGCTGTAAGAGAGAAGTGTAGAGGTTATTGTAATACTCCGCCTAGTGCCGATATGGACATATCTTCAGTTTTGGGATGAAACGATTGTAGGTCTTGAGAATGAACTGGGTTAACAGAGCCCTACAGATGGCAGTTCCAAGTCAAATGCTCGCCCACTCGCCCGCTTGCGGTACTGTACTGCCCTACCCAGCCTATCGCCTCGCTTTAAGATCAAAAGCAAACTTTCTCGGCCTACTGATCAAATACGTTGTATAGTCATGTCGTGGAATCTCAACCTCCCGTCCGTCATCCCCTACTTTCCTCGCCACACTAAAAGCCCAAGCCATTGCGCCGATCGCAACAAAGAATTCGTTCTCGACGAGGTCCATCCCCATGCACAACCGTCGCCCATATCCGAATGTGGTGAAGTTGCGAATGCAAGGATATTCCGTCAGAGGCTCGCGGTACGAAGGATACGCTGGGTCCAACCACCGCTCGGGCTTGAACGCTTCAGGATCAGGATAGACCTCAGCGTCCCTAGTGATAGCCCATTGGTTTGGATGGATGTATGTCCCTTTGGGGATGAAGTACCCGTCGTAGATATCGTCCTCTGTCGTCTCGTGTGGAATACCTATCGCATCATCAGCAAATCCACGGCACTCTTTTCCTAGGAAGAGAGAGGCATACTACTAGGGGTAATCGGCCTCCACCTCAATAGCTCCATAATCACAGCCCTCAGCACCGGCATCCTCGGCGCGTCTTTCATCTCAGGCCTTCTCTCGCCACAAACCTCGTCGATCTCAACCTGCACCCGCGTCTGCCACTCCGGATGCAGCGTCACGGCGAGGAGGTACGTCATGAGGCAAGACGAGGTAGTCAGCACACCCGCCAAACCGATCATGCCCACGATGTACGCAGCTTCTAGATCGCTCACGTCCGTCTTTCCCTGCCTGTTTAGGACGTACTTCATGAACGAGTCTTCCGCGGTGCCCTTCACAAACTTATCCTTCACTTCCTCATGCCGTTCCAGAAACCACACTCTCTCGCGCGCATGTCTCGCTTTCTCAACCCACTTCCACGGACTCACCCAAGCTGGTAGAAGTTTCAGCTGCGGGATGATATTCGTGATGTACGCCGCTGGAGAAATCGCTTTCAGCAGGCCATGGCTGTGTTGACGGATTTCCAGGTAGTGGTCTGGGACGCCAAAGGCGAGACGGGATATCACGCGCCCGGTGTAGTTTTCCATTATGTTTTCGTAGTCGGAGGGGTTGGCGAGGAGCTCGGAGAGGAATTGCGTGCAGTATGAGTGGGGGATGCCTTGGTGGTTTGTCCGCGCTGAGGCGGAGAGGAATTGGGTTACGATTTTGCGTTGGCGGTTGTGGTGGGCTGGGGGGTGTTAGAAGTGAATGTTTGGGTGAGACGCGTGTTAAGAAGCGGGAAGAGTCGTGCAGAGCAGATCTCAAAATGGAGAGTTGGACGTACCATTGTATCCAAGCAGTGGTAGATACTCCGGATCTGTTTTGCTGTTGCTTAATTGATAGATACTGGGTCGGTCTGAGTGCTTCGCTGCCCGCTTCGAAAGCAGATCGTTGGCGATCTTATCGGAGGAAAGCCAGATGTGGTTCACGCCAAAGATGTTAATGCTGTAGATAGGACCATGTTTGTCTGACCACGCTTTGAAGCGTTTGTAGCTGTGTTCTCGGGGGATGTCCCATACGCGACCTATCAAGGGAAGGCCTGAAAAGTATTTAGAGAAAAGCGCGAGAGACGGCGGCTGTAGCTTTGCTTACCTGTTGGGCCTGGAGGCCATTTTGCGCCTGGTGGAAGGCGGCGACGACGAAAGAGGTGCCATATTATACCAAAAGCGAAGATTATGAGAAGGGACCTGAGAGCGCCGTGCAAGTTACCTTTACCCTCCGACACGTCTACCGAAAACAGCTTATCCTTAATTGATGCATTACCAAGATGGAGGGACTCAAAGGCCATGATGACATGCAGCAAAATGGTCTATGCTCACGGAAATGCCTGACAGTAAAGTAGCATCAGGTCTGTGGAACGTAACGAGCATGAA
This sequence comes from Paraconiothyrium sp. Pb-2020, assembly GCA_022419385.1. Classification (NCBI taxonomy): domain Eukaryota; kingdom Fungi; phylum Ascomycota; class Dothideomycetes; order Pleosporales; family Didymosphaeriaceae; genus Paraconiothyrium; species Paraconiothyrium sp. Pb-2020. The sequence continues at coordinate 4,685,216 of JAJUBI010000002.1, read as the reverse complement.
TGGGACAGTATGTACTTGCAATTCTAATTCGACGCTAATGCGGGAGAGGGATTGTGTTCATCCGATGTCCCCGCGGCTGGCTCTTGCCCGAGTCGCGGATCTCCCGCATATCTTAGTTTTATGAACCGAGAAGGATCTGGGGTCCGTTGCCAGGATGACAAGCATCCCCAGACCCGTTGGAGCCGAAGACCCAAGCGGTCCTGAAAAGGCAATTCAAACGGCACGACGCACGATTGTGGATCCGGCGTGTAGCTTGCGATTTTACCATGCGGTAGTCTTGGCGATTTAAACAAACATGTCGATTGCAATGGATATCCTGAGTCTCACAGAACATGTGTGATAATTGGCCGATTGCAACAGAAGCCGTTCAGTGTTTCCGGGGGCATGGTCACAAGTTTCCAAGACGAATGTATGATACTAAAGTACATTCTTACTCGCCAGTCTTGATCAACATCCAAAGCTACGGCTATAAGGTAGGTTCGATTTATCCTTTTTTTGGTCATTTGTAAGAGTTCTTTTGGGTATTGTTCTGCCAATGCACAGACTTAGATTCTCCTCAATCTCTTATTGCTCTGTGGCGAATCTCTCACTGTCATGTTCTATTGCTGTAGAACATTCGTCACTCCCGGCGAGATACTCTCCAATCTCGGAAACAATTCACTAATCCACCGTTTCCGCAGGTTCTGGCCCCACTCGCTGGTCACTGTGTCCCAGTCACTAACAGTCATGTTAGCACAGCAAATCATGGATTTAGAAGTGTAACTTACGGAACAACTTTACAATCCATCAAGAATCGACCATGGGCTTCTGGCTCCAACTGAGGTCTGGCGCCATGAACCAGAGCACGGCTGCCGACTTCAGTAGTTCGTGCAAATATTTTGACTACCATAGGCTGGATGATCGAACGGAGCCATCCTATCTCATCCCGGAACAAATCGCTGTCACAAGCTCCTGGCGTAACGTCGTCGATAATGACATCGGCGCCTGAACCTAATGGACTGCGAGCAGCAAGCTCTTGGACGGAGTAGTGTAGCAACAACTTTGACGCTCGATACCTGCACAGGACTCAGTCGATGATGCAAAAAGAGGATAGAAATGCTGCACTCACCTGTCGCTCATGTTGGCGATCTTCTCGTCGCTAAGCACATCGAACAAGGATCCATCATGCTCTGCCTCCTTACATGCTGCGATGAAGTGAAGATCTGATCCGACAAAAGAAAGTCGCGTTCGAGTGCCTGTCTTGTGTGCAGTTTCCTTGAGCTTTGGCAAAGCAAGCAGCCCAATCAAGACGGCAGACACGGAATTGATGGCGATGTGCGACTCCAAACCGGATTCTTTTTCCAACTTATAATGATCTGTGAGCACACCTGCATTTTGTATCAAGGCATCGAGGCGATCTAGGGTTTGAAGGCGTGCGCCGAAAGCTTTGATAGATTCGTAGTCAGAAAGATCGAGAGAGCAGACTTCAAGTACACTCTTCGTGGCGTGAGTACTCTCGATGATGTTTTCGGCCGCCTTCTCGCCTTTGGAGATAGTTCGAACGGCAAGGATGACCTTCCCAGCACCTAGCCGCACAATGTGGCGTGCAGCTTCCAGGCCTAGTCCTGTGTTGGACCCTGTAATGACAACCGTCTGCCCCTCAAAGCTCCATGTTGGGTATGGAAGTTTGGTGAAGAGCTGCGAGCGAAGAAGTGTGAAGAAGAAGCCCATGGCTGGAGACGCAAGCAGCTAGGTATCGAAATGCTTTCTTCCTCTGCCAGGAGGATATGCGAAATTGTATGGATTAAGAAGCTTGCATCCGTACGCTATTGGTCCGTAATCTAGCGATGCGGCGTTGCAATGCAAGCCCACCCCACTTGGCGAAGGTCACTCGCGCGAGTCGTATGGTGGGTTACACAAACAAAGGGCGGGTCGCAATGGCGTCCCGAAATGGAAATGCACGTGTCGGACTTCCGGTCACGTGTCGGACAAATCACGACCCTTTGTTCACGTGTCGGACCTCCGTCTAGCGTGGTCAGGCATCCTCAATTGTAATCGGATATCCGTCTGCACAGGGTGCCCATGATCGAACAAGTCGGCAGGATAGTTCCAGACCGGACTATGATGACTGTTTCCCTCATTACTTGTCCCTAGGTCGGCATTGTGCTACTGTCAAGTTCCCAGACACCACGTGCAACGCGACCCACAAGATGCAGGTACTCTACACCATTTCTGCCCTCATTGGACTTTTTGGATATTGCCTATACTTGACCTTGCAGCGCCTGGTGTTTAGCCCGATTGCACGGTTTCCCGGCCCACCCTTGGCAGCTCTCACCTACTGGTATGAGTTCTACTTCGATGTCATCAAACGTGGGCAATTCTACAAGGAAATCGAGCGCTTGCACTCGATATATGGTCCTATCGTACGAATCAACCCCTACGAGCTCCATGTGCGCGATCCGGACTGGTACAACACACTCTATGCCGCCGGTGGACGCCGCCGCAACAAGTCAGAGTGGTTTGTAGGCCGAACCGGTGGCCAATCAGTGTTTGGTACGATCGACCACGACCACCATCGACTCCGAAGAGCAGCTCTCAATCCCTTCTTTTCTAGAGCTTCTGTCATATCAATAGAGCCTCTCATTCCAGAGAGAGTTGACAGGCTCTGTGAGGCGTTGAGAGAGTATGCCCAATCAAAGGCCGTTGTCGAGATGCACACTGCATTCATGTCTTTGACTTTGGATATAATATCCACTTATGCATTCGGAGAATGCTATGGCTTATTGGACAAGCCAGGCTTCTCCCCGGAATGGAAACATGCTGTTGAAGCCATGACAGAATCATCGATAACGAATCGACATCTTCCCTGGGTGGCTGATACCTTAAGCAAAATCCCTCCCCACCTGGCAGTAAAAATCAGTGAGCCGGTCTCATTCTTTCTGGGCGTGCAAGGCAAGATCAAAACTCAAGTGGAAGCTACACTATCCGGCAAACCCGGCGAGAGCCGGGGGAAATACAGGACGATCTTCCAGGAACTTCGCGATAGCGAGCTACCGGCGTCAGAAAAGACCGTTCAACGTTTGATGGACGAGGGACTTATACTGCTCGGTGCTGGAGCAGACACGACTGCACATACTCTTGCGGTGTTGTGGTTCCATCTCTTACAGAATCCCGTTACCCTTGCGAAGCTCACTCAAGAGCTCCAAGAGGCGATCCCAGATCCACACAACCCACCGCCTTGGGCTAAATTGGAACAACTACCATATCTTCGTGCGGTCATTCTCGAAGCGCATCGAGTAGAAGCGGTGATAACTGTGCGGCTTATTCGCATCGCACCGAACGAAGACCTACACTTCCGTGACTGGACCATTCCTGCTGGTACGGAAGTAAGTATGAGCACGCACTTCATACATCTCGATCCGGATATCTTCCCGAATCCGCATAAGTTTGATCCCGAGAGATGGCTCGGGCCCGACAAAAGCAAGGAAAAATATGTCATGCCATTTTCTAAAGGCTCCAGGGCATGTGTCGGCATTCATCTTGCGAGTGCAGAATTGCTCCTGACTGTCGCATGTCTGTTCAGAAGATTCAAGTTTGAGTTGTACGATACCACAGAGAAAGATGTTGAGATAACGTGGGATGGGTTCTCTGGTGGGTTCCGACCGGAATCAAATGGAGTCAGGATAAAAGTGGCCAACGCATTGTAGATTGCAGTCATCCGCATCGATTCAGAATTATCTTCCAGAAATATATATGTATGTACAACAGTTAAGCATGCATATAACCCCAGAGCCTCACGAGCCGGCTTTGATATCTGCGGCGAGTTTTTCTGCCAATCCGTCTGTACACACTGATCAGTATTGGGGATTGGAAAATGCCATGATAACTTACAAAGACTTCCCATCGGATTGCCAGGGGGTAGAAAGGGCAATGCCGATGCGTCGACTACTCTAAGCCCTTTGGTTCCTATCACCTGACCATGGGTATCTACGACAGTATTGGGGTCGGATGCTGTGCCCATAGCTGCCGTGCAGCATCCATGATTGCCGGGAGACATACTTTGGCGCAAGAACGTTTCGATCTCTGCATCAGACCATGTTGTTTGCGCGTCGATCCCGGGCAGCACATTTGCTCCCGTTATCTTTCGCAACGAGGTGGTGTTGAAGAACTTTCGTATGTTTTTGAACGAGGCGACTGCAACGTCACGGTCGGTGTCCGTCGATAGAGTGCTCACATTCAGCACAGGGGGATCTTCGATTCGCGAGCTTGCTATCGAGATAGATCCACGGGACGTTACGGCCTGAAGCATCACGATTCCTTGAGCAAATTGGCCTGGACCCATTGGCAAGTCGCTAAGCACAGCCATGTAATGCGGCCAATCCTGAGGTAGTTTAGAGAGCTCATTGATCGTCTGCTCACTGGCTTCATCCGTAGAGAGCTTTCCCCATGCAAAATGGTCGGCCATGCTATGAGTAAGGACTCCGGTGTGATGTTTGTTGTACTCTGTAACAGCCGAGCTGGCGAATCCTGGGTCTAAGATCGATGATGCGGTGGTCGCAAAGGCTTCGTACGCAACTAGAAAATTCGGATGATCAATCAAGTTCTGACCCACTCCGGGAAGGTTCTTAACGACCGAGATGTTGAACCGTTCCAGAGTATCCTGAGGGCCTATGCCCGAAACTAAAAGGAGCTGTGGCGTATGCAGAGCTCCAGCTGCAAGGATTACTTCTTTCCGTGCTTTGATTTCGAAGGCGCCTTGACCTGATTCAACAGTGACTGCAACTGCACGATTTTCGGAATCAAAGTTGACGCGTTGAGCAGTACTCTTAGTAAAGAGGTACAGATTGTGACGAGCACTGTTCTCTGCTTGGTCGAAGAAGGCCTTAGCTGAGCATCGTGATTGATCGCTTGCTCTTTCCGTCACTGGAACATATTGATTTCCAAGGAGGGTTCCGCTTGTAACATCTTGTAACTGGGACAGTCCCAAATCTTTCCAGCCAGCCGCTGCGTACGATGATACTGGATTCGCCCAATTTGCAAAGGTGATATCGATGGGACCACCGGAGCCATCATAAGACTCAGGTCTCGCCTTCGGTATAGTAGCATTCTTCGCTCGAACACGAGTGTTTGCAGGCGTGAAATTGACAGCTTTTCTCATCCAAGGCAGGAACTTCGAAAACTGGTAACTGTCGTCTCCAACAAGTGATGCCCAACGATCATAGGCGCCCTTAGTACTCCGATGATACGCCATTAGATTGACGGCAGTACTGCCACCAACGGTCTTTCCGATGTGATAGTCGGCGCTGCGGCCGTTGAGCTGAGCCTGTGGGCTGGTCTTCAAGCCCCAGTCTGCACCGCTAGTAGATACCTGTGCTCCATATCCAGGTACGCGGGAGAGGTTTCCACTGGTGTTTTCATAAAAGTCTCCAGCTTCAAATACCCCAACGGTAATGTTAGGGTCCTCCGCAAGACGGGCAGCGACTGTCAGCCCAGCAAGCCCACCGCCCACAATGATCTAGGCGTTTTAGAGTCTGTAGCACGTGTCACAGCGAAGCGTAAGATCAACGGACTTACATAGTCGAATGTTTGGTTAGACGATATCTGGGAGGACATCGAGCGAGGGCCAACATTGTTTAACGCAGATGCAACAACGCCCGCATGCAGTAGGAGAATGCCGATCACCAACAGACTCATGGCTGCGAGAAGTGAATGTTTCAGAGACTTTCCTATGGTCCAATTCGAGCATTGCAGTACAATATATGGTGACAGGGAACAGTGGTCGCTCAATCTCTATCGACCAGGATACGCTGCCTTCGTGCATACCAGAACGAGGCGCGCGGCCCCCATCATCCTGCAGAACATTGATGTAGATCGCATGCGCCACGCTCTAATCCCCGAGGCTGACTTCGGGATAGCCGTTAGAGCTGGGTAGATCTTCTTAGCCTCTTCGTGACGCGGACCGGCGGATGTCCGCATGTTGTGTAGCAAGGGACTTGCGAGATCTCACATCACACCGGCACTTCCACAATTGCGCTCATAGCAGTTGCGTTGTTGCCTTACAAGTAAACTAATTAATTGATTTCTCTTGACACTTGCAGTGTAGAAAACATTGAAAAACGTCATGTTACTCTGTGTAGGGACTTGTTATCACGTTGTAAAGAAAGGAAGCAGTCCCGTAATCATGCTGGAGTTGCGATGTTCGAGATGGTTTCCGGATATTTCAAAACTACGGTCAAAAGTAGGTCATGCTGGGATCGAACCCTCTGTTGGGACTTAGAGTGAGCATGCCTCGGGAAACAACCAAGAGCTGAAAGATAGTCACCGTTATTCCCGCTATGGGACGGCGAGATCGCGAAATCGAGCCGAAGACAAGAGTAGGTTCATTCCGCAAGCCTTTCGCAATGGTGCCTGGGGTTCGGGGCTCTGAGATAGAGTATTGATATCACCTGTGGAATCTTAACCTAATGAGGTAGCCGTTCGAGATGAACCGATGTATGAAGAGTTTCAAGTACCGATGCTTGTAACTAAAGTGAGCAAGAAGCTCCCGATGCCGAGTACTAGGCGCAGTCAATACTAATTGGATTAGATAACCAATTTGTTGAAGTAGAACCCCGAGATGTGCAGGCCAATCGAGGCAGGACGCAACGCACACTGTCCCAATGGTCAGGTTCTCGCACGCCCAGGAAAAGCCGTGAAGTACCTTGCGGTTAGGGTCGTGGTGGGGCTGTGCCATTGCCGCTCAGTGTTTGAACGAGGTAAACGAGGCATACCCGAATCCGCACCCAGCTTCATTAATATACATCATTTGATGAAGCAACCGCGTATCGACCGACTTGAACGTCTGTACTACTTCAAAGGAAGTATGCATGAGAGGGTAACCCGTAAAGGAGGGTCATGCAAAGCACGGTGTAAGCCATCTCCAGGGTGCGACGTTGGGTCTGATCTACGTCGACCTTGAGGCTGTTCGTAATGCCCCGAGACCAACAATTTGATGGCCCGAAATCCTACGTCCTTTTTACTCCAATAGGCATAATTCTACAGTCAGGGTTTAGCGAACCAAACCTGGGGTCTACGCGCACGCCGCACTGGCCAACGGACCTCCGTCTGACCATTGCCATGAGCCGAATTCGCATCGTTGAATTTGCACTGGCATCCTGTGTGGTTTGTTCGAAGTGCTGTGTAGAACAATTTGCGTAGAAATTGGCACGTTGGCTAAGTCACTGACGGAATCGCCCGTTCTCAACACTGTCATATTCAGAAATAGTATTACAGAACAATCAATGATTCATGCTCTTTCCAAGAATTTTGCGCAATCGTGTAAATGCTAGATCGACGAGTTGGGTATGACCTTCTCCGGTTGCCTCGTATGTATGTGGCTGGTTCGTCCATCCGAGTCAATGTCCTCCCTTTCTGCTACCGCAGTGCCGCTGGAGGAGTGTCGTGATAACTCCACGGCGCTCTCTCCAAAGTACCTGCCTTTGATACTAAAGATACCTCCCTTGTCTTTCCGGTTTCTCGAGGGACCCTGTAACTCAATCGCATCATCGTTGGTACCACCCGACTTCCCTAATCTTTCCCTTATGTACGTTGGTGCCTGTTTCAATCTTGCCCTGTCCTCCGTTGCGCTGCGATTCACGTTGAAGGTCGTCCGAAAAGATGTGAGAGACACCATGATAATCGCGACACATGCTTCCACGTGTAGCCAGTAAAACGACCATGTGATATCCATGATATGACCTCCCTTCCCGTAGAGTGTAGTACATCTTACAAGCGCCATGATGACCATAGACAGCGAGAGGCAGAGGAACGTGCCTACGATGAACTTCTGTCGGGTAGGGAGCTTTACGCGGTAGAGGACGAGCACCGGAATGCTAACAACTGCTCCATTTAGTGATTGCGCAAGCTTATGTGTGCATGAAAGCGTACTCAGCAGATCCGTGACAATATCTAAAACACCACCGATATACATCGTTGCAACAGAGACTTTGTTGTTGGGATGCTGGATACATATGACTTAATTCGTTAGAGAGGCCTGGTGATACGTTGCACGAGGAACTTACTGGACGATGCGCCAACATGTGGACAGTAGATGAAAGGTATGGAAACAAAAACAACCCAAGATGGCGCCGTTATCGCGACCGTAACCCACCAAAATATGGTGATCTTTTTCATCCGGCCGATCATCTTCTTGAAGAAAGCGAGAAACGATGCTTTGACACCGAAAATGCAGGACCAGAACAGGATGAAGTATACTCGTTGGTGTAGAAAGCTATACTTGGCAAGGTCCCCCATCTGAGATGCTGATAATGCTGTTGTCAACTCTGGGTGTTTGTTCAGAGCCGGCGCGATGTAGAGATTATCTATCTCCGCGTAGAGTACCCCTGTCCCTGAGATGAAGCATAATGTTGCGAAGAAGACAATGTAGTCGTCGATGGTGAACGTCATCTTGTGTCTGGCTTTGAGAAAGACACGGCCGAGGGCTGTCAGAACAGCGATCGTGAACAGAATACCTGACGAAATCTGATCCAGGGTGAGCAACGGGTGAACACCGGCTTCTAATTGCTTACCCAGAAAGCATGACGTTTGATCCTCACATTCTCATCCCCTTTCTCGAAGAGAAGATCCATCTTGGAAGACATATTTTGAAGAATGATGTCGTTTGCTGATGTTGAGTTGGGCGGAAAGGAGTTGTAAGCGACAGCCTCTCCGCTAGCGGGGCGAGCACTCGCGTTATATGACTTGATCCCCAATGCAACACAGCTGAAGGAAGCTGATTGGTGACCCTACAACGAGCCAAGGGTCGGATTAATAGTCTGCGACACAGTCATCCACCTGGCATGCAGATGCCGTTGTTCTACACCGCAAGGATCTGCATCCATGCAGATTGACCAAGACGAGCTCGAAGCAGAGCTTACTACTATATGCTAGGCAGTTCTCTCGTATGGAGGTTGATGTGTTTCGGTACAACATTTGTTCAGTAATTGGGTGCTTGGAGTAAACCTTGTCCCGCGCGAAAGGGTTTGATGGCGCGTACAGCGCGCTCTGAATGGTTGCATCTCGCGCGAAAAGTGGGGTATTCGTATGTATACCCCAAAGCTGTTGTGTCACGACCGGAGGCCGAAGATATATGGCCTCTCTGGGAAGTTCACTAAATCTGCCCTACGGAGCATAGATTATGGGGCGGGAATGGACCCGAGCGTCCGGCGGGTGCTAGACATCGGCTCCTCCCGCCCCCTGTCAATGTGGCGGAGTTCAATCGGAGGGGCTTGGAACATCCGAGATGGAGGTATTCTGCGAACCTCATGTGGTACAGGATACTTGCTGATGGTCAACATTAGGCAGAACACGCTATGAGTAAACATTTTACTTTCACGATGCTATCCTCCGAGAAGCATTGAACGGACCACCCCGATTTGTTGATCCTCACGCCTCTTCGTCGAATTTTTGGAAGACACATTTTCGTCCCGATGAAGCCTGCTGTCGACGCCGAGACCCTCATAGCATGTTCACCATGTGCAAAAGCCAAAGCAAGATGCGACAAAAGGGTAGGTCATGTTCCATGTCTCCCGAGTGCCAGTCATGTTTGTCTTAGGCCAACAATCTGCTGCAGCTTCCTACGTGCTCCCGGTGCCTTTTCAAACGCCAGAAATGTCAGCCACGACAGCCACGTCGATATCCAGAAGCTTTTCTACTGCTCGGATCTGACCTAAACTCACCAATCGCAACGCATTTTGTCTCAAGCGCGCCAACGCCCCCGGCATCGAACGTCCCCGCATCGAGGGTCCCCGCATCGACTATAGGTGGTGACCAAAACGCGTTTACGCCACAAACTCCCATGGAAGCCATATGTTGGCCAGAAGGGCCAACAAGCCCAAAAGGCCCAGGCACAGTTGCGTTCACCGATGACGCCATTGGTGCCTTCGCAGCGCAGTACGATTTATTGCTCAGTCCATCGTCAATATTTCCTGAACCTAGGGATCCATCACTTGATTATAACGCATTGAGCCATTCTTACGATGTTATGACACAAGATAGTCATGACCACCCTTCAGATTCAACCATGTCTGCGGAGGTTGGCAGCTTAATTCCAGCGGGAGCGGCTCAGCCTTTACCTCCCCTTGCCGCGCAATATAATGAGAAGGCTGCTAACAATTCCGACGAGGATTGGCCCTGTTTTGGTTGTAACCCCCGCACGCAACGGTGGATAGACCCACGTATTGGAGGTGAACACTTGATGCGACTCGAGAAGACATTGGATGAACTACCGGGGTGGAGGACGAATTTCTACCCAGATGCGACCGATCCAGAAGTCAAGGTCGAAAAGCTGGAAGAAGGCTTGAGAGATAGGGTAATGGTCATAGCCCAAGGCTTCTTTAGCCGTGCACGTGAAGTGCGCCAGGCAGGGCTCTGGGAAGCTACACTCTGGCGAAAATCATCGATCTCGCAGAACAACGTCACCGGCTTCTTTATTCTGCCACCTACCTCCGTACTTGAAGGCTTCTTGCGCATGTACTCGTCTCGCGTCGAGCCGTACATGCCATTCTTCTCCGGGAAATTGATCAGTCCAACAGAGCTGCTTCGTGCAAATGACGAAAAGATTTCTGTGCTGCTATTACTGTGCATGATAGCACATGGCGCAATGGGTAGCTCCCTTCAAGAAGCACGTGACTTTGCAAGTGGCTTAATAGAGATCTGTCGTATATGCATCTGGGATGTATTGGAGAAGAATGTACAGCTCGCAGCTCACCCGTAAGGTCTTCCCTAGCCCACTGAATTATCATGACTCATGACTCGTATTCATAGTGTCATGCTTCGTTGCGCACTGCTCTACTTGCAGGCTTCTGCATGGAGTGGAAACAGGTGGCATATGGATGTAAGATATTAGATTTCCAATAAAGTGGCGAGCACGGTGTTAATGGCTCTTCTCAGTTATGTGCGGCTCAATTGCGCTCGTATACTTCCGTAAGTTATCATTGCAGTAAAGACCGATTCAGGATATATCAAAGACGCTAATAAATAGTCAAGATGCTCAAGTATGCTCGCATACTAGACGCTAGACGCTCTACGTTGGAGAGCATCTATGTAATCACCGATGCGGAGGCGGCTTGGACTATTTGGTGTGAAGAGGAAAGATTGAATAGGTACGTAAGGAAGCAGTGACCAAAGCTGTCAATGAACAATCACTAACGAGGCAAAACCGAAGACTCACGTACGCATGGGTTGTCTTAGATCAAGAGGTTAACCTCTTCTATGATCATCCGCTCGATCTAGACGTCAATGAGCTCGACTCTTACCTACCGAGAAGCGAGGAACTCTGGACAGCTACCTCTGCGGAGATATGGTTGGCCACCTACTTGGAACTTCGTAAGACAAATGAAGCACAGACCGGAAGCCAACAACATGGAACGTCTTTGGCAATGCTATTCAGGAGATTCACAAATGGTGAACTTTCTCACGCTGGATCAGACATCTCACAGCTGGAGCTACGACTTCTACTCCATCCCATCCAGGCTCTGATCTACCATCTGTACAAGAGCTTCTCTCACTGCTTCAGCAACAACAGCCAACGGCATCTCCAACGCTTTTTGGCCCAAGTTGAAGAAGTTCAATATCTGCTGAAGCAGTGGTACGATCTTACCCAGCAGAGTTTCAGACACGATGACACATTTACCAGTCAGGGGTGCTGTAACATGGTTTTATATCACTTAATTAGCTTAAATGCGCTAACAAGTATTCCGGACATTGAACGATTTGCTCGAGGCGAGATCTCAATTGCAGACTTTCGCGAGTCGATCTGGATGGCAAAAAGATACGTAGAAGACGCCTGTTCTATCTGGTGCCATGGTGGCCAGATATTACGACTTGTTCAGAAGTTGCCTCTAGCTTCGAGGCCTTATTGGTGGTACGCATCGATATACCGCGCAGCTCTCTCCATGTGGGCTGCCGGGGTCGCCACACAGCAAGCTCAGCATGACACTAGCATCAGAACAGGAACAGAGTACGTGGCAGTGGACACGTTACCTTTTCATCACCCCACAATTGTTCGTCTCATGAGACATCGAGATGGGGTTCCCTCAGTGTCTCGAGCTGAGACCGCTACAGCTATCATTCACGAGCCTGGGGATATTTTAAAGCATTGCGTTGTTATGTTGGAAGACTATCAATCAATTTCACAGCTCGCTAAGAGTATCAAGGACCGGCTGGTAGTGCTTCTTGGAAGGGTAGGACCGGAATCTAGCTAGACCCCTGCAAGTTGCCCAGGGCATATGCTTGCTTGTGCAAGTACTGCCAGCGTGTCTTGCATCGGGAGAATGACCAGAAGGATTTGAAGGATTCAAACCGTTTGACAGGGTCCTTCCAGATCCTGGCCCCCAGCCGCGATATGTAAGGATTCCGTGTTATCGATCATGTACACGTTCCCTGCACGCATTCGAATGGAAGAAACCGGATGCAAAGGCAGATGAATGAAGAATAGATCAGCATTTAGTCAAGTAGTCGGTCCGAATTCAAGCAAGATCAGCAAGAAGCTGAGCACATCGTCTCGTGGAATGTGTACCTGATTACCAAAAGCAGGTGAACGGCTACTGAAGGTTGAACGTTACTGGCGCCCGGCGCGTAATTACCTCCCTGTTGCTCGTCGAATCGATAGTAATCCCCGAGATCGACACACTCGCTAAGACCATACGTTCATTGGCTTAGGGAGACATAGGATTACTATCGAAGTTTTTGAGACAAGGCTTGGGCAAGGTACAGGAGTTCCGTCTTACTTTCGTTATTTCTCACAATTGCCGGTCAATCCTTGCCTGCCTGCTTGGGACCAATGTCCGTCGGCCCCTCCTTAGTGGAAAAAGTTGTAATGTCCGTGAAAGGTTGATCGCTCATCGGAGACGCCTGTGGCTACAAATGAGGGGGATATGTGACGAGTCCTGTTCAGCAACATCCGTATGCAGGTTCAGGTGTGACATTCACATCCGATGCTCATGATGGCCTCAACAGTCACGAAGGGTATGGGAAATCTCACATTGTTGCCAGAGTGGCGTGCAGTATCCTGTCTCTATGCTAACTTTCTTTGTTCAGTGTTTTGCCATTACTGTGGGCAAGGCTTCAAACGAGACGAACATCTCGAGAGGCACATACTGACCCACACAAATGTGCGTCCATTTCAATGCCATGAATGCAAGCTTACGTTCAAGAGAAAGTAAGTCCAGATCAGCATCGGGTTGCACTGATGATAGTCACATAACTCACATAACTCACATGACGCAGGGATCTACTTAGTAGACACTATCGTTCCATACACGCAGACACCGACCATGACGGCGCATCGACTTCCTTCAACGTGACGGAAAAGCGTCCAGCTATGGGACGCATTCCGATTGCATGCATCAGCTGTGCTGAAAACAAGACAAGATGCGATAAGCGAGATCCCTGCTCCCGTTGCAGTCAGAAAGGTATTGCTTGCCAACGACGCAGAGTACGACGAAGGAGCCTAAAGACCAAACCTACGGGTCAAGCTCCTAAACCACCCGTTCACGTGGGCCAAGCTCGATGTAATCCAATGGAGTCCGACCTCCCGCCACACGGCGACGGTAACAATGCGGGATTGTCTACGTCAGTGTTCAGCGAAAGGACCGTTCAGCAAGATAAAACCAGAGACTTGGGAATTTCTGTAGCTGTTGATGACAGCTCCGATGTCAATCCAGCTATCACTAACGATCAAAGCCCTGACTCATCTCTCGCTGCCTATACAGACATCTTTCGCGCAGGCACCGAACAGACCCCTCCTGATACAGCTGGAAAACTATTCACAATCGATTTGGATCTGCTGAATCTTCCTCTAGTATTGGATGAAGACCAAGCTTTCATGTCGGACACTTTGTTTCAAGGTGCTGATTGCCTCGTGCCAGATCTTCCAGGATCTTGGAATAGCACATTCGACAGCTACAATTCTTGGTCGAACGTGCAAACCAACGCCACCTTTCCAAAAAGCAAATTTGCAGACGAAGAAATTGGTGTCTATACCATCCTAGCGCATCTAAAGATACTGAATAATCCGAATGTCTGGTCATCAGTTGTCTCATCTCTGAACACGCTATCCGTGGAAGTGGATGACACGCGATCAGAAATTAACGAGACTTTCAGCACAACTACGAGGGACTGGTTGTTGTCCGTAACGCAACACATATGGCGCACAGTAAAGCAAGAAGCAATGCATCGAGCGGCGAATGAGCTTGATCCCGAGATGTGTTCTTGGATGGACAAGATCATATTGCTCCCAACCACAGATATATTAGGACGGCTCTTCAAAAGATACGTCCAAAACGAACAGCGACGGTTGTCAATCCTTCCTGCTCCTGTTGGGGGGCTATTGACCTACACGTCTAAGAGGAACAGCGTTTTACATGGCTTGCTAGGCCTGCTCATCATAGCGAAGTCAATTCGAGTCTCAGAGAACCGAAAGGTTCAAGATCTCTCTAATGGCTTAGTGGGTCTCTGCCGCATCTTCAACTACAATGCCAACTGGTCAACGGTTACAGAACATATGGAACTTTCATTATCCTTGATACAACTCATGCAATGGAGTGGCGAAGGGACCCATACGAATGTAAGTCATGTTCAAGAGGCTGCCGTGGAGAGATAGAATTACTTACACTGAGAAAACTATAGGCCGTCTGTGAGATGTGGGAGCATGAAACACAGGTGATTGACTGTGCAACTGGACTTAGCACTCCATCGTTGACGTGAGTACAGTATATCCAACAAAACATACTTTCCCACAAAAAGACCCGTTCGGACTCGTTTGATGTCCAGATCATGCCACGCCCCGAAAGCGGCACTGAAAGCATCGACTACGAGGAAAGCCGGTCAGTCCATTCCCGTTGTAGCGACCAGATAGGGGCCACTGATACTTAGATATTCAGGCTACTATATTCGTGGGTGGCGGTTGATCTGGAACTAAGTTTGCTACTCGACACCCCACCGAAACTGTCAATGCAGGATTGCCCAAATATTCGCAAGTTCGCTGTCGTATCAGCTACCACATCGCAGACGTCATTTCTGGACTTATTTGAGGCTTTTACCGATGGATGTCCACCAAATGACGCTGACATCACTGCGCCAAACTTACATCTACTATTGCACCCGTTGCAATGTGTTTCAGCGCGCCTCCATCAATGCTTCCATACGTTCAATGGTAGTAAGGAGCTTGGAAGAGATTTGAGTCCTACATTTGGACTAGCCTCGAAAGCTCTGATCGGTGAGCTTGAGATCCTACTTGGTCGTTGGCAGCAGCTGGCTTCATCATGCATGCGGACAACAGACGACACAGCTTCGATCAGAGTCAGTATGGTTATCTACCACCTCATCAGAATCAACAGCCATGCATCTTTCCCGGCGATTGTGCGATTGTTCCAAGAACACTCCCTGGACGACCTTATACAAAACTGGTCAACCCATGCGAGACTTTGGATGAGGACAGTGGAAATTAAATCCTCAGCATTTCTGGGCTTCCATTGCGTCCAATGTCTTCAGTGGCTCCGCACAGTGCCTATAACTGCAAGACCACTTTGGTGGATTTCGGCCCTGTATCGTATCTCCCTAATACTTAGTATGGTAATCATGGCACGCAACGCCCAGACCTCACCAGGCTTTCAGACTACAAAGAGCGTCAATCGGACTTCCAGTATGACAGCAAAAGTACCCGTCGTTCCTCTGGACGGAGACTACGATGATGGTAGTGCTACTGAACAAAAGCTGTTGCAAGCTTTGATGGATCGCACCCACGGCAGCCTGTCAGTTACTCGATCAGATGGGAATTCGGTGGTCGTCGATGGCCCAGTCGACATTCTCAATTATTGTCTTGATCTAGTTGATCAGCATATACTGAATGAGCCGACTATGTTGGCAGATGAGATCAGGTCAAAGCTTCATAGTCTCCGTTCGCGATGGAAGGAGGGGCTTTGATTACTACAAAAGATGCAAAAAGTACCAACGCAACTGCAAAGGGATATACTTCATCAAGCTCTCGTTGATTTGAAGAGGTCACGTTTCTTATAGAAATTTGCGAAAGGTCCGCTCTCAGGCATCTCTTTTGAGTTATTCTCTAACAACAACTAATATAATATTGCCTTTTGGAATTTGTTGATCAGTATGTAACTATTACTTCACTGCACATTGTTGACACTGATTCAAACGCATATCACATATGCATGATGTATAGGAGTACAGACAACCCATCGAGTCATAAAGCTTGGATTGCGTAATCATTCGGGGAAATTAATTAAAGAGAGTGCGACCGACAACCGCTGCATGTGCAAGTCAATGACGGACGTAGCGTTTCTCGCCAATCTGGATTTGAAAAGGAAAAACCCTAAATCTATCCTACATAAGCGCTAGGAAGCGTGCAGGGAGAGCGCGCATGGGTATCCCTCTGAAGCCACAGTATGCAAGCCACGAACTTTCTCTGCCGATTGTAGGGGATGCTGCACGTCATCTCTGAGGTCCGACTTGTTCGGTCCGTTCTCCCGTTTTCCCAAACGGTCGGAAACCTACGAAAACCATGCACGTCATTCGAAATCACAATTAAGGTTTGGATTGATTCTCATCCTCTTCCAGCATGACTTCCGCAGGATTCCGGTACCCGCTTGACTGGGCCGAGCCATTCCACGGAAGCCACTTTAAGAGATGTCCCGAGGATACCCAAAAATAAGAGTCACTTTGACGATCGTCTCCAAAAATGCAACGTAGTCTCCTATTTGATTCCGTGAAGAAGTAAGAATAGATGGATATATACAAAGCCGTGGTAAGAGGATTCCAAAACGATTATTGCCGGTGGTGGAGAGTGAAGTCATTGTTGACGGTTAAACTTCCACGAAATTTGTATGTTATTCTCGCCATACAAGCACACGTTCCGACAGTAAACTCCTAGCGGCATCTATATGAGCGATTACGCCAGTTACCCCATATCGACAGCGGCTATTCAGGACATTTCCATGAACTCACCTTGCTCTTGAGATTCTCGTGGTAGCCAGGGTCAATTGCTCACAGGACGACAAAGCATCCTACAATCTCGGCGGGTGCTCAGTGTCATCACCTTCGTTGCATGATACCGAGGACCATGTAGAGCGGCAGATGATCATTTCATGGCGATATTTGGACCATGGCTAGTTGATCATAGCTGATGAATGTCTAAGAGTATGCATGTTACTACTCCAGCTAATTATTTAGACACATCTCTATCCGGAGGCTACGTCTTTCGGATACTACATATGCACCGGCATTTAGATCTAGTCACGGGGAAACATAGGTTTGTTGCGAACCAGTGGATATTTCGGTTGCATGTAACCCCAAAAGTTATCTTAGCTTCCTTGCGGCTGGGAGATGATAGAGTTACCACCCCCTTCAGCGTGATTTGGTGATCTCCCGTCCCACGTCTTCTACTAACAAGTCGCTTAATTCATACTATTTCTCCCCACCATTCTTCTCAAGATAGTCCTTGATGCTGAACATGCCGGTACCACGATCCAAAGGTTTTGCTTGGGTCGGACTATGTTTCCAACCAATCATATAGATCAACCGGAACGTGGCCGGTAAACTTCCGTCTTCGTTTCCGTGAAGCGCCCTGTATATGCCTTCGGCAGCTAATAGCACGTCTCGTTGTATAGGGCCCTTCTCACGCGAAATGACAGCATTGGATTCGCCCATGGCTTGCAAATCTTTCATAAGTGCGTAGACATCTGGGAAGTCAACAACAATGTCGTCGACATCTACAGTAAGGAGGTTGAAGCCAGCTTTCTGCAGCAGGCCACCGACGTCGCGCACATCGGCTAAGGGCGATGTGTGAGTTGCGACTCCGCCTCTTCTGTCCTGCTCGGCAAGTTGTAATGACGTCCGTAACTCGAACAAGCTGTCTCCGCCCATCATGACGCCTATAAAAGGGCTATCTGGCTTCAAGATGTTGTTGACTTGTGCCAGCACAGAAGGCAGGTCGTTGATCCAGTGCATGCTCAAGCTGCTCAACACAGCATCAAATGTATTTGCTTCGTAGGGGAGTAACTCGGAGGCAGGGAGCACCTGGCGTTCAATGTCGATTTCTTGGTTGAAAGGAAGGTCTGCGTCGCGGAAGAGGAGGGTTTCGGACGAGTCTGCGGCCGTGAGCTTGCCTACGCGGTTTCCGCGCGGCCCAGCGTCGGGAGAGTCTTCGGATGGGAAGGTGAGCTGGCGAGCAATGTTGCAGGCATTTGCACCAAGGTCCAGAACACGTGGAAAATGGCGATTGATGTCCTGATTCAATTCAATTAGGTCTTGCTTGTTTGATATGGGTGTGTGCGCATACCAGTAATCTTTCGCATAATCGGGAAGCCACCTCATCGCGGAGGTAGTCGACGCCACGACTGGTTTCGACGTCTCTTGCTGCACGCTCTTTTTGCATCCATTTGTGCTGCTGGCTGAAGATCTCGACGGTGGGAGCTCCGGGAGCTTGAACAGCGTAGCAACGCGAGGTGCGAAGAGGGATTGCGCGACGCGTCAAAGGCGGGATGAAGGCGCGGATGGAAAAGGTGTTCATGGTGACATGCAACCAGGCACTGGCGTGCGTACACAAGCTAAGATGCAGAGACGAAAGCGCAATAGACGGCGAGAGTTCGTGATGTCAAGATTTCTAAGGTCGGCGTTTGGTGAGAAGAAACGCCGACTTTGGCCGCGGCTCCAGAAACATTGAAGCTCAAGACGACTACAGCAACACATAACGAAACGGCCGCCGGGCCACACGCTCTTTCCAGTACTAGAAGACCACTATGGCCCAGCCATTCCCGTACACATACTATGCCTGCGATTGCTATGACGGCAACAACACGAGTTCCACCAAGCGCGCCTCGCAGCTTCTACGAGAAGCCGAAGAGGAGGAGCGAACCTTCGATCCCCGCAGCCCGCGCGCAAACTACTCGCTGTTCCCACTCGAGCACTTGTTATACTGCGAAGATTGCCAGCAGGTCCGCTGCCCCCGCTGCATTATCGAGGAGACGCTCAACTGGTATTGCCCGAGCTGCCTCTTTGAGGTACCCAGCTCCGTTGTCAAGAGCGATGGGAACAGATGCACGAGAAGTTGCTTCAGCTGTCCGCTATGCAGCTCCAATCTGCAGACGTACTCGCTCGATATGACAGGTGAAACTGCTCCGCCATTCATATTAGAGTGTCAGTACTGCCGCTGGAGCACCGTTGAAATCGGCATTGAGTTTGAAAAGGGTCAGGGAATCGCAGCCCAGTTGGCGAGGCTAGGAAACGGAGGGAAGCATATACCCACAAATAAGGAGCGAGATAAGGAGCGAGAGCGTAGGAAAGAAATCGAGGCGAGGAAGAGTAGGGACCTGCTGTCGCCATCGACAGAATCCACAAACACCGATGCAGAACGGGATGATGGACCACCTAGCCATGACGATCTGTTCTCCAACCTGACTGCCTTCTACAAAGCTCAGGTCGATGTTCAGACGCCGTCGAACCCCTTCTCCTCTCACGATATCAACTTCTCATCTCCGTCGGCGTACTCTCGAATCATGAACTTATACTCCACTACCGGCTCTAAGAAGAACAAGCGTAGTAAGCCTAGCGCGATGCGCGAAGCTGCTTCCTCACTTGAAGGCCTCACAATTCATGATCCTGCCAATGACGCATCCGCAATTGAGCGCATCAAGAAGGAAGGCTGGGGTGTAACGCTGTCGCCTGCCCAGAAACACGCCCAAATTAACCCAAACGTGCGGTTCATAGACGAGCTCCGCCCTCTCGCAACTCTTCTGTGCACGAAACGCTCTAAACGTTGCCGGTCATGTCGCCAGATCCTCACAAAACCCGAGTCGAAAATCACATCGACCCGTTATAAGATCAAACTCCTGGCACTGAATCACATACCCCGCCTCAGTATTCGCGCCCTTAACGCTAGTCCACCCACTCTTGTTGCTAGTCGCACTGCCGAAACATTCGATTACAACGCACTCAAGCCTGGTATTCCGGCGCACTTCTTATTGCACCTCAGTAACCCGCTCTTCGACCCGATCAAAGTTACGTTAGCAACGCCTAGCACTACGCCGGGCAAGGTTCAGTCACGTGTCACCATACTCTGCCCGCAGTTCGACGTTGGCGCTAACACAGACGTTTGGGACGATGCCCTGTCCCTTTCACCCATAAAGCGCGGCTCTCAGATCCAGGACGGACCGCCGCAGATCGAAGCAGGCAAGATCTGGGACCGCGGCCGCAACTGGACGAGCGTGGCCGTCGAGATCGTACCTGGTTTTACGAAGTCCCAAGGCTTCAGCTCAGAAGAACAGGAGCTTGAGGAAGACGAAGATGTATTGGAGATTCCAATCTTCGTGAGGATTGAGTATGAGACGGATGCTGGAGCAGAGGACAGAGGATTGGGCGATTCGAGGGGCAGTAAGGGCGAGAAGGAGAGAAGAGAAGAGGCGTTCTGGACGGTGGTAGGCGTCGGCAGGATCAAAGGAGCTTGAAGGATGCTTGTGTTCTCGCGTTGTGTTTAGATACCCCATGTTTCATTTACGCGCTGCACTACGCATGTCTGGAGAGTTTCAAGATGACCCGGAGTGCTGTTGGCTAAGACATTCGCCTGTATTAAGACATACCACGCAATGCTCGACAACAAATGCAGGCAACATTGAAATCTTCTTCGTGCACGTGTGCTGAGTGACGCCCGGGCGTTGTATATCTAGATGTTAAGGAGATCGCTACCAGACTCGTTTGGACCCTTCGGATGCCATACATTCAACAGGGCGCCACGGGTTCAGATAAGTGAAAGTGAAGTCTTGAAGTTCAACCAAAGCGGCAGGCGCAACGTGCACCACATTCAGGCTCAACTGCTTTGCTGCCGGTTAACGTCGACTACTCATACCTCGCGACCGCAATATTGTTCTGGGCCAACATCTTGAGTCTACAGCTATCCAACGTCGTCGCCGCCGCCAACACCACGATGCCCATCTACCGCAGCATCAGCGTCAAGCTCCACTCCCAATTCGACATCGAAACCTTCCCCGAATACGTCCCACGATCGCGAAACTACTACATCTCGCGCGGCCTCCCCGTGCCCGCCGACACTCCTCAATTCGTCAACAAGGCAACTTCCACCTGCAGCGTTTACACCCCCGTCTACCCGGCTTCGCAATTCTGGCTGAGCTACGCCGTATCCCCTCCCGTGCCCGAGGACCAGCACTTTCTGTTCAAGCTCTACATCAATGGCGCGCACATCGTGAGCTGGAGCACGGGTAAAGAAGAGAAATGGAAGGGAAAGACGATATTTGTGCTATATGAGGTGGAGGGTGAGGGGGGACGGAAAAGGGTTGAGAAGAGGGTATTGTGTTTTGCGAAGCCGTATCCTGCAGAGGGAACGAGCAATGGTGTGGAAGCGGGTGGGTGGTTTGACGAGGAGAGGTGTCTGGAAGTGCGGGTACATCGGGCACTGGGGAGGAAGAGGGTGGAGAGGAGGGTCGAGGAGTATACGGGGACGGAGTTTGGGAGGCGTGAAAAGGGGGTCAGGTGAGTCTACCTGCGAGGATGACGTGTGAGTTACTGACGAAGAAAGTCTTGTGAACGCTGGCCTGGCAGGTTCGGAGCAGCCGAAGAAGTTTTACAAGTTCGCTTTGGTCGATCCGGTGGACAAGCCATTTGCGACATTCCGCTACTACTATCGCACTTGGGCACAGATCCTCGAGATGGGACTATCAGAAGACGAGATCGTCGAGGATGGCGAGGACAATGACCTGTCCGTTATCGAGCCGGACGATACGGACAGCCGGAATGACAGAATAGGAGAGTGGGATTTTGCGCCACAGGGCGGTGAAACGGTCCATCAATCCAGCCACGACGGTGCGGGTGACCCTCCCAGCAGCCCACTCAAGACCTACACAACTACAGCAAGTCCAAGTATCCGTGGTGGTGGGTCCAGGAATTACACAGATGAGTACGCGCGAGCACCTTCACGTCTCGACCTCAATCGCACTTCCTCAGACCATCGGCTTTCAGTCCCACCTTCCTGCAGACTCGATCCCCCGGAGCCCTCACGACGAGCTCTGCCAACGATACCGCAGAAACGCGATCCAGCTGCGGACACAAGCTACCAGCCTCATCCCGTCTACCCGATCGACGATTGGGAGAGGAAGACGCCAAGTCCGGTGCAGTCATTAAGAGAGACAATATCCACGCCCACGATCATGCAGCCTAAGAGGGGGCTAACGCCAACGGGCTGGCTGAGCGCTATGGCAGAGGCATGGCGGCGTCGTGGAACACCATCGAATTTGTCGAGTGATGACGGTAGTAGGACTGCGTCCCGAAACGACTCACGGGGCGTTCGTTAGGACTGAGCTTTGGGAAGGTGACCATGAGGGAGGTCATAAACTCAACTCGAACGACCAAAAGTTACCATGGTTCTTTTCTTTGGCTCTTTTACCTCATCACATGGAATTGGACGATATCGGACGGCGTTGGAGAGGTCAGTGTTGGAGGTTATGAGTTAGCTGCGAGGCACGTCGCCCTGAGTGGCCCAGCCGTCTGGTCTCACCCCACACCAGCGGGCCCACGGCTCCACAGCTCCCCGCGTCATCTCACAGCTCTAGCTACGCGCGTCATGTCGAAGCACAACAAGCCCTCCGTAGCTCACATGAACATGCCATTGAAAAGCGTGATTGACATTGCGTGTATATCTCATATTGTCGTTCTCTCTTTCTACGTCTTTCGCTAGCTGTGCTTGCTGTAAAGACAATGCACACCAGTATCGTTCCCGCCGCGCTGCTGGCAAGCGTCGCAACCGCATCCTCACTCACACCACCTGTTCTGCCGTTGTTTGTGCGGAATCCGTATCTGAGCACATGGCTGGGCAGTGCGCGAGAGGAACCGTGGAAAAATTGGCCTATGTTCTGGTACGGCACAGAGGTATGGCACCGAGCTGAACGCATCTAGGATGGGTAACGGCTCCTCAACCCGCTCATTCAGTCTATCAATGCTGATGCAACCTGAAAAAGATCGGCTTCAGCGTGCTCGCACATGTCCCCGATACAAACGAGGCTTTCCCACTGCTGGGTCGTCCTCAGGATGCTCTGAGCTCTCATGAGAAAGACTACGTTGCGCGCGAGAAAGGGTACGTGAAATATTATCTATCTTAATCCCCGTTGCTTACGATGTCTCCCAGATACAGCATATCCTACCCAAAATATAGAGGCGCGCAGTACGATGCTTCTACCACCAATCTCACGTATTCGCTACCTGCTCCGGGTACCTCGCACAATGTCAGCAGCCTTAACATCACGCTCTCCTTCCTCTCCCCCATAACGCCTACTTCTACTTTGCGTCAGTCGCTACCGGCAGCATACGTGACAGTGTACGTAGAAGGCAGCTTCGACGTGAACATATACATGGACGTCAATGGACAATGGGTCAGCGGGTTTCCTGACAGTCAGATCGACTGGGCTTTGTCGCAGCAGGAAGCTTCCGGTGCTGTCAAAGGTCTAAAAACATGGACCTTAAAGCGAAAGGACCAAATCGTCTTCGCGGAAGAGAAGGACCAAGCTGAATGGGGCCAATTGCACTTCACAGCCCCCGATGATGTGCGGCATGAAAGTGGGCCCTCGGAGCAGCTTCGCCAACGGTTTGCTAAGACTGGTACGCTGCAGAATGAAATCGATCAAGACTCCCCGCGAGCGATAAATAAAGACGAACCGGTCTTCGCTTTCTCGAAGTCGTTCGAGCTAGGAAAGTCGAACAGCCCAGGCAGTGACAGCGTCTTGTTCACCATTTCCCATGTTCAAGACGAGGTTACTCAATATGCTTCTGAGCGCGGCCTCACTCGCATGTTGCCACTGTGGAAGTCCTGGTTTCACACCGAAGAGGAGCTTCTTAACTTTCATTATCTTGACTTCCCCAATGCAAGAGCCTTGGCTGCCAACTACTCTGAACAGCTTCGCATCGATGCATATGCCTCCGGCTCTGATACGTACGTCGACGTCGTCGCCCTATCAGCTCGCCAAACACTGGGTGCGACGAGCTTCTCCGGTACACCAGACGATCCGCTCCTCTTTCTCAAGGAAATTTCATCAAACGGAAATAGCCAGACTGTCGATGTCATCTTCCCGGCGTTCCCGTTCTTCCTATATACAAACCCTAGATGGGCGGCTTACCTATTGGAGCCGCTGCTGGAGCACCAGTTGAAGGGTCTATATCCGAACAAATACTCGATGCACGACCTAGGGTCTCATTTCCCTAACTTAACCGGGCATGCTGATGGGAGGGACGAGTATATGCCTGTCGAGGAGTGCGGCGACATGCTTATCATGGGGTTGGCATTGGTAAATTCGATGACGTACAAGTCGGACCTGGGCGCGCAGTCCATGTGGTCAACCGTTGGTAACAAAGATGAGACTGGTGCTGAAACCGATCATCGTTTTACGTTGAACGATCTTAGCACCTATGACGGCATCGCATACATCGACAGCTCTTGGGGTGGCGGAGAAAAGGGTGCTAAGCAAGCGACGAAGTGGTTGGAAAGGAGCTTCCCACTCTGGAAACAATGGACAAGCTACCTGGTCGAGTTTGCAAAGGAGCCTGCGAATCAGCGTAAGCCAAGTTCTTTCTTCGTCCCACCATCCATGACTGATTATTGTTTACAGTTTGCACCGATGACTTCGCCGGCTGGCTGCCTCTTCAGACCAACCTTGCCCTGAAAGGCATCGTTGGTATTAAAGCCTTTAGCGAGCTCGCATCCCTCCTCGGCCGCACAGACGATGCAGACTATCACCAACAGATCTCAGAAGAATACATCGCCCACTGGCTCACGCGCGGCATCTCCGTCGATGGCTCTCATGCGAAGCTAGCATACGACTGGAACGGCAGCTGGACGACGCTGTACTCGCTCTATTCCGACGCCCTTCTCTGCTTCCACCCATCCATCACCAACAATATCTCCTTTTCCGGAAACCCATCTCCCTTCACATCTCCATCGCACGACGCGCAAAAGCCAATGTCGCCTAACTCTCAGTCCAGAAGGCAAGAGGATTTCATCCCCCACGGAATCTACACAAATCAATCCCTCTGGTACTCCTACTCCCTGCAAAAATACGGCCTTCCCCTCGACAGCCGGCACTTATACACCAAGTCTGACTGGGAGTTCTACGCCGCCGCCGTCGCCTCGCCGTCGGTGCGCAAATCTATTCTGGAAAAGGTGGCGCTTTGGGTCAATGAAACTGTTACGAATAGACCATTTAGCGATTTATATAATACGGAGGGGGATGGGGACTTTCCGGATCCGTACTTCTTTGCTAGACCGGTTGTAGGGGGACATTTTGCGTTTTTGGCGCTAGAGAGGGCTTGTATGGAGAAAGGTGGGGACGATGAAGTGGAGGGCGAGAGACGTGAGGGTTGGAATGAGATGGGGGAGCTATAGATTGGCGACTGCGGTCACCTTAAACCTACAATAGTATTGCTGACCTACAAAACCACGTTCCACTCGATCTACATGCCTCAAGTGTCAGTCAACGTCATGTGACTGACTTTCACAAACACAAAAAGGGTACCTTCCTTCCGTACGATCTCGCTGTCTTCTAGCCAAGAGCAAACAACAAAAAAGCAAAAGGTTGGGCACGCCAGGAATCGAACCTGGGTCTCTGTTGGAACGATCGTGTGAACGAGCTGAGTGAAGCACCTGTCCGGCGCGATACGGGATTGGGGCCAGAAGGCTCCCGAGTGGACGGATTGGTAGTTTCTGTTCCAGAACTGTTCCAGAGCGTCTTACCACTAGACCGCGCGCCCTGTTGTGTTTGATGGAGGTGTTGGGGAGAGAGGGATATATATACCAAGTGTACTTGTATGTTTCGGGCGAAGAATTCTAAGGGCTGGAGTGAAATGAAGTGCATGTCTCTCACCTGTTTGGAATAGTATACAGCATGTAGGTGCGAACACATAGGAAGTGAGACATTGCAAATTGATTGTCTCAATCTCGGCAGCTCGATGAGCAAACATAGAACGTAATGGTAGCTGCTCACACCCTGTTACGTTCTAAAACGTCTTCTCCATGTCAGCATCATTTCTGACTCTCCTCCCATTCAACCAGAAAATTTTCAATCAGCCTAGCCCGGTTCGCCGCATCCTCGATGCTCACCCACCCATCTTCAGGTGCCTTACGATCAGCGAAAGCAATCAGGGTGTTGATCACGTTCCTCGCTGAGGGCGGCAACGCAGCCTGTTCTGCGTTCCACTCCCATTTGACCTCTTCCACCGCATCGGTTTCAAACCAGTGCACGTGTATGGAAGCGGGCTCTCCCAGCTCTAAATTGAGGCCAGATTGAGACACAACTCGGATTTCGCCGTGCTCAAGGTTTATGGTCCACGTGAGAGCGGGAGTACCTGGAAACTGTTGCCCGCGACGGAACAGGTATGATATAGTTGCTTCGGAAGATCGCAAGGTGCCATGAAGGGAAAGCAGGTCTGGCACGTCAGATCGAACGGTGTTGATGATTTTGTTGGTTGAAGGGTCCCGTATGCGGACATCTGGGCGCTGCAGTTGAAGTTTTGTGTGGACCGTCTTAGGATCCAGATCACCCACCACCGAGAGAACCGTGTCAAACACTGTTCACGTTAGCGCATGCCATCCATAACCACTTGCGGGGGAAACTTACAATGCCCATTCCCGATTACAATCACGTTCCCGCCAACCTTTCGGTCAGCGAAATACTTCAACCCCTCTGGAAAAATCTCCCTATCAATAGTCCCACCGTACGCTCGCACATCCACGCTCAGGATCTTCCCAAGCTTCTTGCCGTTCACCCCATCCTTGATAATCTCCCTCAACTTCACTGCCGGCGGTGCCCACCTCCTCTGCAGCCCCACAGCGACCCTGCTCCCACTCTTCCTCGCCTGATCCACCAATGTCTCCACATCCTTCAGATTCGCCGCAACAGGCCACTCGACGAAGACATCTTTTCCTTTCTTCACGCTTGGTAAGATGGTCTCAAAGTGCTTGTCCACACGTGTGTTGCATATGACAAGATCAACGTCAGGGTCATTGGCGAGGTCTTCCGGTGAACCATAGGCCTTTGTCCCGGGGTCAAGTTTGTATGTCTCGATAGCAGACTGCGCGGCTTTTACGCTGCTGTTGAGAAGCGCTGTGATAGGGAGCTTGGAGCGCCCGGTTGGTGATAGTAAGCCGGGGAGGTGGGCGTTTGCTGCCCAGGAGGTGGTTGCGGAGGAGGAGAGGCCTATGATGGCTGTGCGGAGGGGTGCGGGTGCGGTCGCCATGTTCAAGACGTTGAAAATAATGGTTTTTGAGGCTTCCAGGTTGCTATTTATGCGAATGGGCGTTATGAGCACGCCATGTTGTAGTGATGTATAATGCGTGGATTTGTAATGTAAGCACGTCTTTGCGGGATATTACAGCACGATATGCGTATTTTTCGTCACGAGGTCATAATAACATTGAAGTCTACTGTAGACATGAAATACGCCGTGGTACCAACATCAATCTCCATTGCGATGACGGAGACCCTCTATTAAGCAATATCAAGCTCAGGAACTCTTTAAAAGTCACCATACGTATAATAGTTGGAGAGATACCTATAGGACCTGATCACAATCCTCGCTCACGTTCCACGGGCTTGACTCAACTTCGAAATTTAGAGCATTGAACAATGTTGAGTAATATGGTTTGGCCTCTGTCGAATTGGATATAGATTGCGAGGAGACTACACCAAGGAACAACTAGCCCCAGATACCCTCCTATCGTACCTCAGGTATAGGTCACAGGCGATTGTGGGTCTCTGAACTTGATTTGTAATGCACCTTGTCCGGGACTATCGCAA
The DNA here is from genome assembly GCA_022419385.1 of Paraconiothyrium sp. Pb-2020. Lineage (NCBI taxonomy): Eukaryota > Fungi > Ascomycota > Dothideomycetes > Pleosporales > Didymosphaeriaceae > Paraconiothyrium > Paraconiothyrium sp. Pb-2020. The sequence continues at coordinate 4,657,395 of JAJUBI010000002.1, read as the reverse complement.
TTGTAGCTGTACTGCTATACAGATCTAGCTCACCGGACATTATGTCTAGGAATGGAAAGAGCACAGATCTGGTCAATATGTATACATATTCATGAGCGAGCTTTTATGAAGCTTAAAGCCAGCATTCGTTCGTTGCGGAAAAGAAGCAGTATTTGTTGGAGGGAGCGTAGCAGGCAGCTCAGGGTGATCTAACGTATTATCACTGAGCTAGGAGACAAGCTCCTAAGTTCAGTCTACCTAGGTATATAGAAAATAACGATGCTCTAGGCACGTGATAGGAGCTTCCCAGGGCCTAGCACACGCGCGATTCACATCACAGTATTCAAGTGCCCTGCTTTCCAAAGCACTGTTTCTAGGTGCTTCCGAGTACGCTTGCTTCGTTCTTTACCTTCACAATCTCAGGAAGGCATCTGCAGCGGACGCCAAGCGTACCATTCAATCTGTTTTCGATGGAAGACTGTTAGTCTGTAGTATGCCCAAGGATTCACAGCATGAGAACTATTGTTACTGTCGAAAATGAAACTTTCAAGGCAATTTTCACAAACATGGAATCTCTCAGGTGAGTGACTCTTATTTTACACTAGGTTGGTTTCTGGTCATAGCGTGAAATAGGAATGCGCATATGTATTCGAACTCTCTGCCATACCATATCAAACAGTCGTAGGGGGCACGTAGTCTCCTGTGATATGTGGAAACGAGGATACCACTCTAGTTACATATTGAACAGGTACTCAGGCTTTTGGGGGTGGTCATGTGGAACCCACGGTCACCAACCGGGGTGATTATATACCATGCTAGTAGCTAACTTTTCCACATACGACCATAGGACACTGAGAACTAGGCTTCCCGTCCGCTCAGCCATATATAAGCAGTGTACCGGCGGATTAGTAGTTGCGTGGGTGACCAGCAGCGAATACCCGCTGTTGTATGTTTTTGCTGATTTCTTCGCTGGTGTGGGCTACCGCAGTGGAAGCAGATTCAACCTTATTCCTGGGGTGCCCGACACTTTTTACTGTCTACTCTGAAGATAATCTCAGTCACACAAGTCCATTGTTCTTTTGACGCAGGGTCTAAGTTCATTATGAGACTTGACTTACGACTTCATTGCTATCGTAATTTCTACTTCGCGGCCTCTTTCCTTTCTGGCTAGAATCGTAGAGCTTTAAAACATACTCCCTCGCTACAGCTAACTCGGCTCGTCAATCTTCAGAAGAATTTCTTTACTAATAATCACCGCGATAGAACTCTAGGCTGTTTGGTGCTAGGGAACCCGGAAGCAAAAGTGACAGGGATAAGCCAACAGGGTATGGCCTGAAGAAGATCGGACCGCCATCGTAGGAGGAGGGGTGCGCCATGCTGTGACTGTTACTGTAATCAATGCCACATCACACCATCACTATCGCCATCATAGCATATAATAGTAAAGTTAATATTTCATATCCCTAAGCCCTTAGTCCCTTATTATTTCTAAGAGAGACTAAAATCCTCTATCTCCACACCGCCCCTTTTCCATTTAGGAACCACTTCCCCTTCCATAAAACCATGAAGATAGCATTCCCCAATGACCTTATAACGCCGCGAAATCCCAGTCGATCTCACTACAAACGGCACCCTAGCACCTACAAAAACACAGCACATATCACCCGGCCGCATAGCCGCCGGCCCAAGGCCAAACAACCCACCATCTGTAACAAAGAACCGACGACCATGACAGGCTTGTCGAGCCTGAACGGAAAAGTGCCGTTCGTCGCCGTTGGCTGTCTGAATTTCGCCCTTCTTCCATGGATTGTGCTGGGCAATCTCGCTGTTGAGCTTGTGGCTGAGCTTTGAGGAGCAAAACGATGCGAAGTTGGACAGATGCGTGGCGATGTTGTGGGCAGCGGGCTTCCGGAGCTTGTCAAGCCCAGCGGTGATGGTGAGGCTAAATGCTTCTAGGATTGTTGCGTACAGGGTGTTGGGAGGCTGGGATGACTTTGCTATGGTCCAAGCAGCCTCGATGGGATTGATGAATCGGTCGTCTTTTTCGGCCTCGTTGGTCGACTTCCTGTCATACGCTTCACGATACATGACTTCTGAGTTCACATCAACACGTGCTAGAGTGAAGCCTCGTACGTGGAGAAAGCTCTCGGAGACCGGCGTTTCGGTGACTCGGTCTAGATGGGATGGTCTGGCGATATATTCATGGCGTGTCTCAGAAAACAGTGAGGCATCGTAGTAATGTGCCTGGCCGGGGAAGGGGGAAAGAATGACGGCCGTATTTCCCGTGTCCCAACGTGGGATCCAGGAGGGGAAGTCGCTCGCCAGCGTCTCCTCAGTCTGCTCTGCAGCAGACAGAAGTAGCAGTGAGCCCATTCGCTCTAATAACGTAGTTGCAACGCGACGGTAGAGTTCCTCCTTAGTGACTTTGTAATCAGCCTCGATAATCGTGCTTTTAGTTTCCGAAAATGAAGCGGACGGATGGCCGAGAAAAGCGTACACATGGTCGCGCCCATCTGTGGCGTCAAATCGGGCCCCCGTTAGCAATACATTGAAGAGGTCTTTTCTGAGTCTGTGATGGGGAAGACCGGAAAGGTACCGAATATATGGCCGTTCTGTCCTCCATGATGGTGCGTTACCGTAGTTGCACCAAATGAGGTTGAAGGCATCGATTGTCCGACCTATACGGAGAATCACAGGGACAGCCTTCAAGTCCGGTCGTCGATGCTCTATTAGTATGAATTGGATCATATCACTCCAGGGGATCGAATGTTTGCCATATAACACTACAGCAGTCGCTGCCAACCCGACTTCCTGTATGATCCAAACACGAGAGAACCAGGTTTGAAGAAACAGCCGTTGTAAGGGGATCCATCGTGAAGGGTCGGTGATCGGATGGTTCAACTCAAGCAGGGGAACATTGTCAATGTGGCCATGAATTTCCATACCAGTCTCAAAGTGTCGATTCGTTTCCTTGATGAACTCGAAAGCGTCCTCAGCATCACCGTGACCATCGACTCCTAGACAAATCATGACTCTACTCGCTCGTTCATAGACGAGCGCCATCTGGTTTACTTGGTGTGCCTTTTCCGTAAGACTCCGTTGGTTAATGCATACCGCATCGGCCCAGACTGTTTTGTCAAGGCTTTGATGGCGTATTCGGTAGAGCGCATCATTTAGACTGGGGGTGATGAGCAGCACTTGACCATCGCATTCATGAGGTACAGATCCTTGTGGGCTGCCCCAAACATAGGAGATAGCCTCATACACAGGTGAATTATCGAGATTTTCTGCATACAGCTCGCAACATAGCGGTTCTTTATCGCTGCCTGGCTTCAGCCTCATGAGTCTAAACCACTTTCCAACAGTAAAGGCTCATAGGTGTAAGGCGATATAGGACGTAAAATACTCATAGAGGGCATCCTAAAAGAATAAATACAAAAAAAAGCTATTCTATTAGCATAATAAGTAAGAGATCGTTATATGTTTCCTCTTATTACCGGTATGTTGGCCAAATGCGGGGTTGGTACAGCTCTCCACAGGCGCTTCAACTAACGCCACCAACGTTACGGCTACATAGATGCACCAATCATCACCTAGCTACACTATTTTAAGACTCATTATTTCGGGGACCTGTCCCGGCTTCTGTTCACGTGGATGAAGCAGCATAAGGATTTTGTTGCAGCCAAAGAGTAATAACAATCACGCAAGTTAATTTGCTTCCCCACCCGCCAAAATCGGCTTAACAAAACTCGCCGTCACCCTCTTGAAGATCTTATCCGCCAATAGCTTCTGCACAATAGGTTGCCGATTATGTTCGTCAAACGCCTCCTTCCCCTTGTAGCGTTCAAAGAAATGGAAGACCGTTGAATCTTGGCTGTCCCGCCCAAGGCAGTAGTATATAATGCCTTTCTCGTATTGCGCTAGTCGTGTCGTCTCTGCGTAGATCTTCTCTAGGTCATCTGCTCGTTCGGGGTATGCATAAACAGTTCCGTAGACGCAGAACTCGCCATCAGGAATAGGAGGGAGCTGTGAGTCTGCTTCGCTATCGTAAGGCATCTTGGATAGAATATATGGAGTTATGAGAGTGTAGTAGGGAGGAATGGCAGGCTTTGCTTTTGTAAGGAAGTAGCGAAGTGGGGCTGAGACGGGCTACCCTATACCTGAGTGCATGGCGCAATATGAGTCATTCTTCCTCGCCCTCATTCGTCGAGATCAAAAGGTGCACAATTGGACGAATAACAGCGGATGTCTAGCCAGATCGAAGCAAAAGAAACGCGTGTCACTGTAAGAGACAGCAGTCATCGGATGGGAGATTGACCTATGAAAAAAGCCATCTTTTACTCTATGCTTTGGTATCCTACGTGACAAACACCTTGACACTTGAATGCTCGCACCTATGTTGGCTCCGACCAGTCCACTTGCTCCGTTATCGGCGAGCCACCAGCTGAATATGCGATTTTCAGCCTTAATCGTAACCGTGCAGGTGCTGTCTACACAACTGTTAGTAATCGTGTCAAAACTTCGAGATGTTAGACTTACCCCATTGACGGCAGTCACCCCCATCTGCTGTGTAGCTTCCTGACCGGCATCTAAATCACCCGAGCTGATAGGTTGTAATTGCAGCTTCTGGCTCTTGGGTACGGCAGCCTGCAAGCTGACTCCTGACAAGTGGCTAAAATTGCCAAAGTTGCGGAAACGAGCAAGGAGCTGGACAGCATTCGCGTCGCGCTTGAGTTGGAAAGTGACGTGCAGGTCGTTCTTGTTGTATGCAGTATGCGCTGGTGGCCCTGATGCGGCGGGCGTTGAAGCTTGTGGGGGTGGAGACGCCATGCCACCAAGGATATCTGATGAGGATGACGCAGGTGGTGGTTGTGACTGCGTAGGCGCCGGAGAACTTGAAGGACCTGAGTTGAAAAGATCCATGATGTTAGCAACATTAGAAGGAGGAGGCGAGGTGGTTTGAGGGGCCGGTGACGAAGTTGATGGGCCCCCACCCAAGATATCCGCTAGTAGGTCGGCGCTTTGGGCTTGTGAGCCATTGATGTTTCCGTTGGTATTCCCAGGCACACCGGACTCGCCCATGAGGTCGAGCAGGAGGTCTTCGGTTGCAGCTTGTGCTGGTTTCTTCTTCAGGACCTTTGATTGCCGCTTCTTGGTTGCCTCGCCCAGAACTCGTTGCTCCTCGCGGATCTCGGGAGGAGGCATCTTCTCCAGCACACCTTTCCGAATCTGGTCGACACCAAAAAGATTGAGATACTCGACAGCACGCTGCTGAATCTCAACATCTAGGTTCGTGCCAAATCTCTGCAGTAGTCGCCTCAGACGTTCAATCTGTGCGGGCTCGTTCAGTCGGGTTGTGAGCTTTATCGCCGAGGTGACGATATACTGGGTAACAATGAGGCCGGCATAGCTGCTGTTTAGTATCGTATCAAACAGATCGACAATGTCACTCTCTTTGACCTCTTTGACAAGCTCTTCCTCTTCGTATTGTCCACCTCTCAACAATGCATCACCATATTCGCCGATGACCCATGAGCCTGCAAGGGTCAGGCCCTCTTGCGTAATGTCGTCCTTCAATGCAGCGTAGAGTTTCTGGACAGAGTAGGTTTGGAGATCCGGTGTTGTAGCAATGAGGCGGACGAAAGATGACAGTATTTGTTCTTTGACATAGTTGCCAGCGAGCTTCAAAACGCGCAGCATTGTGTCAACGTGCCATCGCTTGTTGGGGGCGAACCTGTCTGCTGCGATACCAATCTGGCTGGTCATTACAGGCTTGAACTCGTTATCGGCAACTTCCAGGAAGGCGAGAAGCTCGCGAATTAAAACGCGCACGTTGCTTTCGTTGATCAGTGTGAAACTGAGGTCCAGAGCTCTCCTTCGGATGGAGATATCGGGATCTCGCAGACAGTCCAGTATCGTGTTCCGATGACGCTGGACGGCATTTGGTTCCACCGCAACAACTTTGATGAGCGTATTGAGAGCAACATATCGAATGTTGTTGTCCCGGTTCGACAAGAATTTACCGAGAATATTGACGCCCAGCACGCGCAGACCTGAGTCGGCTTCGATGTCTAGAATTGTAAGAACAGCTTCATACAGGATCGAATTTCCGACGTTCTTGGAGGACTCGGTGTTGGTAGCGACCTGTGCTAGGATATCGTTAATCTGTTCACTAACCCCTTGATCGCCTCGGGCTAGGACGCGGAGCAGTTCCAAAATCTTGCACTGTAAGAACGGATCCGTGATACCCTGCACGTCGTGTTCCGGGGCATATCCAGAAGCCGACAAGCCTTTCAGGATCTTGACCATGCTCGGCACAACCGGGCGGAAGATGTCTCTGATGCCGTTCTCATCATCCTCGGCCTCGTCCGCCTCGCAAAGGCTAATAACAAAGTTCAGGCCGCAGATCAAAACGCCATGGTTCCTGTCTTGCAGCAGAAGCTTTGCTTTTTCCAGAAAGTGTTCTTGCAGCTCCGGCACCTTGCGGCATATCCTCATGGCGCAGATGGCGGCTTTCCGCCGTATATACGGATTCGCGCTTGAAATAATCGTTTCGACTTGGGGAAACAAGTCTCGCGCCATCTCGACCGAGGCGATATTTCCGAGGGTGCATAGAGCGAGACCGACGATATACTGGTTTGGATGGTTCAGATCACTAGGTAACCATTAGCATTCGGTATGAGCTCTTAATAACGCGCAACGTACTTCTGGAGCGAATTCGTCACAAGCGTCAGGACTTCTTGGTTCTCGTCGAGTAATAGCATAGTGCCCAGATAACCCAATCGCTTGTCGGCGAAGCGGGGGGATGCCAGCAGCTTCAAACACTCGATCTGTCCGAAGTGTGTCCGCTCGCCAAGTGTGAAGAGGTATAGGAGCTTCGCGACATTGTTTCGCCTGAGTTGTGGTGAGTAGGTGTCGCCTCGACTGAGACGTGGGCGGTACACACCTCACGCCTGAATCGTGGCTTTCCTCCCGAAAGCTCGCTCTAATGGCGGCGCTCTCCTTCTGAACCACCGCCCGCTCGTCGGCGATGGTCTTCGCTGCGCGCACATTGCGGATGAATTGCTTCACTGGCTATATCTCAGCTTCGAGTCCAGACCGGTGCATGGTAGGCAGGCATACAGGAAGTCATGGCGGTCTCTCGGACCCCACCCTGGGCGAATGTCGAGAATCAACAGTTGCAGCGCGGTGAAGCTTGGGTCTGGGGTTGCTCCAGCGTCAGGGTGGGTTTTCGAAGGGGGGTTAGATCTGTGGTTACGGGCTGCTTTGCAATGGTGGCTGATATTCGGAGCACCAGCACTGCTCCCAAACCAGAAGCCGCAATGCAGCCCGGACTATTGTCGGGCCGCCGCGACATCTCTCGAGCTGAAAGCGGCTAGCCTCAAGTGCTAGCTGGTCGGGGCCAGGTGATGTAAACGTAGCACATGGCTTCCGCCGTCTTTCCGAGCGTTCCGTCATCGCCGAGTGTTAGCTTACCCTGCTCCTGTGTTTACGCCGCAGCAAAGTACAGTCAGTCGATGACCTGGTTTGGATCCAGCTGTCTTGTACATGTTACCTCTTCGGACTGCGAAGCCACCCTCAGTAAGAACAACCCTGCAATTTTTCTCCAACCAAACGTCGCACCACGCCCGCTCGGGATTCGCAGGCGTGAAGCCGAGCAGTGATCTACACTGACCGCTGGCTGACACCATATATAAGATCTCAACTTCCCGCGCGCCTCCAGCATGATATGATCGCATCCTCTTTCCTTTCATGATGGCCGAATCTACGTCCATAGAAGCGACGCCCCAGAATGGGCATGCGCATGTACATGAGCCACGAGCGCGCAAACCAACACGGATCGACTTCCTACGGCCACGTTTGAGCGATGAGACGATAGGCACCAATGGCCAGATCAACAGCAACGCCTCAGGGACATCAAGGTGGGTCGAAGAGCTACACAAATCTCTGGGAAGATTTCTGAGAAGCAATGTATGTGCGTGCTGACAGTAACAGTGGACGAACCACACCCATTCCCGAAAATGCTCCTCCGTCAGTCAAGGCTACATCGTCGGCGCGTCGCCAGGTTCGGGCGGAACAAAGACGGCGAATCTTTCCTACCATCGAGTATGTCGACCGTGTATCACATTTCGATCCGTCAAGCGACTACCGAGACTTTCGCGGCTTCTTCGTGCTGTTTTGGATTGGTCTAGCCATCATGGTCATAACAGCTATGCTGCGCAATTACAAGGAGACTGGCTATCCCCTGAACATCAGACAATGGAACCTGTTCAAAGAGAAGGTGTTCGAGCTAGCCATCTGCGACGGACTCATGGTAGGGTCGACCGCTCTCTCCCTGCCCCTACACAGGTTCTTCATGAGCAGCAACGGCATCTTCCGCTGGAACATATTAGGCATGGCAATACAGAGCATATACCAGGTCTTCTGGCTGGCATTTTGGTGCACCTATCCTTTCATTCGAGATTGGAGCTGGACTGCACAGGTGTTCTTCACCCTGCATCTACTTGCAATCTTTATGAAAATGCACTCATATGCGTAAGCTGCCCTCGTTTAGTACACCGCAACCCCGACTAACACACCTAGATTCTACAATGGCCATCTTAGCGAAACTAGACGTCGCCTTAACGATCTCGATAATCCAGACAACGTTTCCAAAGCTGCAGCATACAGATACCCTGGATCGCGCACACATCTTCAAGAGATACCTCAATCGCCGTCGGACGAACACAAAGAGGACTCAGAGAAGGGGCGGTTGGCGCATCTCCGTGAGGATCTCGCGCTTGAACTGACGTCTCCACTTGGACACGTATCGTATCCTCAAAACCTCACCATCGCGAACTTCACCGATTTCATTTTCTGTCCTACCTTGTGTTATGAATTGGAGTATCCTCGAGTACAGTCTATTCGCTGGTCGGAGCTCTTTTACAAGACCTTAGCCGTGTTTGGATGTATCTTTCTTCTTACCATCACCACCGAAGAGTTCATTCTACCAGTCCTGGACGAATCTGCAATCGAGCTGCAAGCATCGACCAGCCCTTTGGAGTTTGCTTTGATTCTCTCGGAAACGATAGGGCGCCTTCTATTCCCCTTTATGGTCGCATTCCTTCTCGTATTCCTTGTCATCTTTGAGTACATATTGGGCGCCTTCGCAGAGATCACGCGTAAGTGGGAAGCTCATATCCTAAATCATCGTACTAAGCCTCGCAGGATTCGCCGATCGTCAATTCTTCGCAGACTGGTGGAACAGCTGCGACTGGCTAGAATTCTCACGAGAATGGAATAAACCAGTGCATCACTTCTTCCGGCGACACGTCTATTCAGCGTCGCGTGGTCATATGTCGCGGCCGCTAGCGACGACGATAACCTTCTTCATCAGCGCGCTCGCTCACGAACTAGTCATGGGCTGCATCACCCGGAAGTTCCGTGGCTACGGGTTCATTGCGATGATGCTGCAGATGCCGATTGTGTTGGTACAGCGATCCAAGTGGGTGAAGGGCCGCACCCTCCTGAACAACGTGCTCTTCTGGTGCTCGATGATCCTCGGGCTTGCAATGGTGAGTGACGGACCGCAAATAATGCAGGGCGAAGCTGACTTTGACAGATGTGCGCTCTTTATGTTCTTGTGTAATAGGCTGGAGAAGGCTTCGCCAGTGAACCAGCTTTTGGTCAGCAGAAATATCCTTTGTCATCTAGAAGGTGCTGCGAGGACCGTGTAACTACTATTTTGCTCTGCCGTTCGGCTTGATACCCTTCTCGTTGCTTTAGCTCAAGATGGACTGTTCATAGTTTGCTCTGTATACGCATTGTTCAAATGTCTAAATGTCTTATGTCCGTGAGCATATATGTGCGTGATCCGAAATTGATTTATGATCACGCACGCCTATCGTCCGCAAAGTATTCCCAACGGAGCATCTCTCAGGCCGCCTCGGCTCGGCTCACTCGCATGGCCGACCAGTGGCGTTGATCGAGACCCTTGCCCCAGAAGCTTGGCATCACAGCGCAAGGATGCTTGGTATGACGTCCTATGTTCCCTGTCGTGTCTCGGGCTTGCAGTACACGGGTAACAGCCATGTAGAGCGTGCGCGTGTGAGCCTCGTTTGTTCGTTTATCTGTGATGCTTGCTGTTCCTCTTATGTCGTTCAACGATTACTCATTTCCGGCTTGATTCACGGCCCGCAGAGCGAGCCTGATGAATATCATCGATTCTCCTTCGGCGCCGACACCTCACGGATAGGTCGGAGATCTAGCAGCTACACTTAACGCACAATCTACGTAAAGCACGTAGACCGCCAGCTGCACAAGTGGATCTACAGCCTTGAACGTCTCGCAGCCACACTTGTGCGGTTCCCCATACCCTGTGGCTTCACCCTTGCCTACGTACGACAACCATGAAAGAACTGCACCAGGCGCTGGAATGCCTGCGTCCGAAAGACTTCGCAGACGTACCGGTTGATGACCTCAAGACCTTCCTACCAGAGATTTTCGCCAAAGCAGAACTAATAGCAAATTCCGTACCGCCGCCCCCCAATGGCACACCCTACGAGTCGTCGCACCGTTCCCGTCACGATGCGAATTGCGCAAGGTCAGCGGCAGAGCTTACGGTATCGAAGGCACGGCGACCACCACATGAGGAGCATGAAGAGTTGCACAAGGCATGGGGAAAGCCGCTGAAGCTAGGCACAAAGGAGGCGGCAACAGGCATTAGTGTGTTCAAGATGGCAGGGCACGATAGACACGGCGCGTGGTTTGCGAGGACGAGCGTACATGAGGGGCTCGGTTTTGCAAAGTGGAGGAAGGCCATGATGCGCGAATTTCCCGCGAGTTTGGAGGTACAAGGCGGGCCCGGAGAGGGCAATGTGCGAGGCATTGGCGGAGACCAACGCTTGGAAGACATCAACGTTGAAGGGATCGGGAAGCTGGAGGTGTACCAATTGTCGGCACAGTTTCCTGGACCTACCGCTCCACGCGAATTCTTGACCCTTCTGCTCACATCTCCGAACTGCCTGAGTAGCGCATCTAAAGTCGGCGATACCATGCCACGGCATTACATGGTCGTCTCGATACCGGTGTCACACGAAGATGCACCTCCGCGGGACGGTATGGTACGGGGACAATACGAGTCGGTTGAACTGATCCGCGAAATCCCACTCGCGCATCCGCGACATGCCTCCGCCTCAACGTCCGACCTCCACAAACACGACAACATGAAAATGAGAGGGAGGGAGCACACGATAAGTTTTGCAGAATCACGGGGACCGGGTGCAAAAGGCGAGAAAGTTGATAGGAAAGATCACGCCGACGACGATGACCCGGAGACAAATCCTGTCGAGTGGATAATGATAACACGAAGCGACCCCGGTGGTGGCATACCACGTTTCATGGTCGAGCGAAGCACGCCAGCGAGTATTGTCCAGGATGCAGGGAAGTTTCTAGACTGGGCATGCTCACACGACGATTTTCCCTCTCGCGAAGAAGACGAACAACCCACAGCAGCTGCAGAAGAACCTGAAGAACCTCTAAGGCCAAGTTTTGATCTCCAGCCACGGCTATCAATAGCAGAGAACAACGGCATATTAGCAGGCGTAGGGACAAGCATCGCAGACCGCCCCGGATCCACACGCCACCCGTCGCACCGCGGAATGGACGGCCAGAACGAAAAGCCCCTGACTATATCCGAGCAGACTGATTCAGCAATATCTCAAGCTGTCAACTCGCTCCACAGGACAGACTCGCAAAGCTCTACAGCGACCAGCTCCTCAAGTCTCGACTCCTTCGCCTCCGCAGAACAGTACAATACCGCCCCGGAAGGCTTACCCATATCCTCTCCTCTGTCCACTATGTCTGATGCCTCCATCCCCCTCGGCTCGGGCGACTCATCAAAATCCTCAGCACGGCCGCAAGACCGACACAATCGCGAACTCCAGAAGCTTGAAGAAAAGAGGGCGAAACTAAAGGAGAAGCTTGACGCCGCGCGCAACAAACAAATCCAAGACATCCAGCAGTCAAGCACCAAGACCACGAAAGAGCTCGAAAAAGCCAACGAAAGGCATCACAAAGAGAAGAAGAAACAAGAAGAGAAATTCGCAAAGGAGGTCCAAAGGCTCGAAGCACGCCGCGAGCGCGAAACCAAGAAGCTGCTCGCGCGCCAGCAGAAAGAAGCTGATAAGACGGCCCTGAACAAGGCGCAGCGAGAACGTGACGAGTATAAGCAGAGGGCGGAGTTGGCGGAACAGGAGCTGAAGTTGCTGAAGGGGCAGATTGGAGAGCTGCAGAGGGAGAACACCGCGTTAGTAGCAAATATGGGGAAGAGTGAGAAGGGGATGGAGGTGCTAAAGCGGGTGAGGGAGGAGTTGGAAGGGAAGGGTGGGAGGAATAGGGCGAGTAGCCGAGGTAGCAACGACAGTGGACGTAGCAGCTCTGCCAAGAAGACAGGACATCGTAGAGAGGGGAGCGGATTGGCGAATGTGGAGAGTCCGGAGTAGGTGGAAGGTCGCTTTGCGTGCGTGTGCATACTTGGGCTATCGGATGATTCAGCGTTGTATAAGCCGGAAAGCCTTTTGGGGTTCGGGCAGAGAGGCTCTGCCACAATGTATATTATCATGAGACACGGGCTACTTCTGTTCAAGGGAAGGATGTATGGAAAGCTTGACTTTTTTTGCAGAACGTTGTATGTTTGTGACATCTGGAGCTTGTGCCAAGCGCACGGGCCATTCACCTGGTCAAAAGTGAAGGTGACCGAAAACTACAGCCTTCAACACCTAGATCATTATTACCCGATTCGGACACCTCACCATCACTCCCAGAACGTTTGTACGGTTCATTTATTTCCCCCTTCTACGACACAGAGCCGCACGGACCGTGCGTGCGCTAAATGTACCTCTACAACATGCCCCCACATAACCATTACCGGCCTATCGCCTAATCCCTGTTCGGCATTCCTATCGGCCTCCGGTGCGTGATATCATTTTAGGACTCGGAGCCGCAAGTCTACTCACATTACCTGCGCTTTACAAACGCGAAGCAGCTTCTTCTCGTGCAGGTCCGTACAATCTTGTCACCAGGCGCTAAGTGGAGGCCTCAGAAACATTCACGGAATAGTTGGACTAGGTTGTCGCGTACCCCGCAGTCGAAAGCTGAGCACGACATCCAAACAAGCATAAGAATTCCACGAGGAAGATTACAGAGCAGTGCAGCTAGTTTTGCGAGGTTGTGTCTCGTGCGTGAGAGGAAACAAAAGTGTGGTAGAACTCGGAAGGCCAGCTTAGGCTGAACCCGTCGGCTTAAGCTTCCGTCTACGAGCATAACGACGTAACCTCAAATATCCACCAACGGTACCTCGATCGAAATATCTTCCAAGACAAGAAGATAAGAGTTGAACGTGCAGTCGCTTTGCAGAGATGGCGAAACCTACGATCCTCACCTTCCACGGCTCAGGCAGCAACGATACAATCCATACCGTACAGCTAGCTCGTATAAACCGGTTTTTGAAACCGCATTTCGAAGTCGAGTCCTTGTGTGGTAAGTTCCTTTTAAACACATTCCTTTTTTTCCTCTCCTTGAGTCCCTACCATGCGGTTCATGGATTCACAACTCGGTCACATTTTCTCCATCTACCACGTACTCCTACAACATATCTCAATGTCGTACTCGACCTCCTCATGAACTTCACGTGCACACCTACCGATGCTCAAGGAAGGGCCCCAACTGACAGCATGTAAATAGGTCCCCTAGAATCCCCAGCCGGCCCCGGCGTCCTTCCCTTCTTCGACGGCTGCGGCCCCTTCTACCGCTGGGTGCCCCCCAGTGAAGCTCTCTCCGCCGCCAAAATGCGCGATTTCAGCACCATGACTGCTGAATTGCTCCCAGAAGTTGCCTCCCTTGTCAAATCCGCCGTTGCCAAAGCCAAAGCCAGAGGCAGCCAAGTCGTTGGCGTCATTGGCTTCTCCCAGGGTACGCGCGTAGTCGCGGGTCTCTTGAAAGCAGCACAGATCAGAAGGGAGTTGCTGAAAGAAGGAAAGGGACAGGGTTTAGACTGGTGCGATTTGAAATTTGGAGTGAGTGTTTGTTTGAGTTTTCCGCCGCCTTTGATCCCGATTGAGGTGATTGAGGCTGTGAAAGGGAGTGGTTTGGATGAAGCGAGACAGAAGGAGATTCTAGAGGCGAAAATAAAGCTTCCGGCGCTACATCTGCTTGGGGCCCAGGATGAGTGGAAATGGGCTGGGAAGCTGTTGGTTGAGAGCGCGTACGAGGTTGATCCTGAACCGAAGGATGACGTGGGGAAGGGGAAGAATGGAGTGTTTGAGTTTGCTATGGGACATCATTACCCAGTGCAACCGGAAGACACGCAGAAGGTCGCGGACTGGGTGTTAGGGACATGGGAGGAAACAAAAGGGTCATAAATGTTCATTTTGAAGCGGAGGCTGCACACATAGACTAAGTGTTAGGGACATAGGAGGAAATGAAAGGTACATAGAATTTCACATTGAAGGAGAGGCTGCATAGATATAGACTTTTCAATTATTGACGGGCTGAATGTAGTTTGAGTCTATCATGTTGTTGCCTGCTTTACCTTGGGCTCTTCGCTGCGCTCAGCGCACTCTATCCAACCACTCAAAAAGCGCCGCATGGTACCTTTCACTATCCTGAATCTGCGGCGCATGTCCCAGACCTTCAAGTTCAATCAACTCCGCCCCCGGGATCTTCTTTACAGTATCCTTCCCTAGAACCGAGTAATTACCTAACTTAGCCTGCACATCAGGCGGACTCCACGCTTTGCCTGCTTCGCATCAGTCATTGCTGTCGGTCTACTAGCTTCTCCAAACCTGCAGGCTCACAACTCACCTATAGCGGTGTTATCCTTGGTTCCAATCATCAGCAACGTTGGTGCCTTCACCAGGCCAAACTCATACACTACAGGCTGAGTAAGAACTGCGTCGGTAGTAAGTGCCATATCGTACGCGAAAGTCGCACCTTCGTCCGGAAGACGATACAGCGAGACAAGCATGTTGACCCAGACATCATACTCAGGGTTCCACGTGTTCACGTAATAAGTTGCTTGCTGGTAAGTCCTCACCGTTGTGTAGTTCATCTTCAATTCGTCCGCATACAACAAGTCGATGGCGCGCCACGGCACGCCTAGCGCTTTCCAGTCTTCCAGCCCGAGAGGGTTTGTCAGGATGAGATGCGTGGTGACGGAGGGATACATGAGCGCGAATCGAGTGGCTAACATGCCGCCCATACTGTGTCCTAGGATCTTCGCCTCAGTCACGTTCAGACTTTGGAGCAAGGAATTGGTGTTGAACGCCAGCTGTTGAAGCGAGAACTGGTAGCTTGGAGGTTTGGAGGACTTGCAGAAGCCGATTTGGTCAGGGATGATGACGCGGTAATTGTGCGCGAGGAGCCGGCGCGCTGTGTCTTCCCATGTTGCGCCGCAGAAGTTCTTGCCGTGGAGGAGGACGATGGTGTCTATTGCCTCAGTTCCATTCAGTTGGACATCCATATATGCCATTGAGAGGTTCAGGCGCTGAGAGGCCAGGGTGTGGTATTTGACGGGCCATGGGTAGGTGTAGTTCCAGGTGCTGGGTGGAATGACAGTTTGGCTGAGCACAATTGGTAGTGCCAGAGCCAGCAGGTAGGCGATTGATAGCATCTTGAGGTTGTGTAGCTTTCAATGCTGTCTGCTAGGGGTACTGAAGGCGGGGATATTATGGAACTATCGTATCCCTGTTCTTGCATGCCTGGTACGCTGTGCAATGACGCCTGCCAATTTGGGAATTGCCGGTCGTCTATCGCCGCAAGGTCTTGCCACCCAGTCAATCTACCCGTGATGGATGGAGGTCGATGCCTTCAACGTTTTAGCAGGAGAAAATGGACGGTGCAGACAGTGTCTTGCTTGATCAACGCAGCACATGAAGCATCGGCGCAGCTTAGGACGAAGGATTCGTGCAGATTTGATATCGGACATATAGTTGTGCCGAAACATGAGGGCGGTCTATCGTGCATCATCGGCCGCTCGTCATCAAGCATGAAGCTACAAACTAACGTACATGAACGGATCGCTACTTAACACCGTAATGCAGGTCGTGATCTATATCCAACGCCCGCTAACATCAGCTCTCGATGAACAGCTTCTCATAAGCGAGAAAGTCACTTCCCCTTCGTCTCATCCAGAGTATTGAGCATGCCTTGCACCTCTTTTACAAGCTCTTTCCGCCTCATCCTGGCATCTTGATCACCCTCGACCTCGACACCATCTAGCTTCAACAGGATCTGAGTCATGATCGTCTCGGACAGCTTCTTGTACTCGAAATCCCTTTTAGCCTTCTCTTCAGGTGGATTCTGCATGTATTTGACACACAGCGGAACGTACTCGGTGTGAAACTTAGATGCTAGCGCATCGAGCTTGGCCAGCGGAGACTGCGGTGTTGCAGCACCGGAGACAGGTGCCGATTTCGATGTCGGGCGTGGACCTGGAACAGTAGACGGAATGGGGAGATACTCTGCGCCAGAGGGTCCGGCGTTCGTGTAGCCCATCCCAGGTGTGCTGGTACCCGATGTGGGAGCGTTCTTCTTCTTGCTCTTCTTTCCACCACGTTTCCTATTCTTTTTCTTGTTAGGCGTGTTCACGCCAGAGTCGACGCCGCTCTCCGTGTCATCCTCCTCATCTTCGCCGTCGCTCCAGACTCGCGGTGCCCCTTCGGCGCCAGGTGCTAAGGTGCCCGTAGCAGTCTCGCCTACCGAGCAAAGAATTTCGCTGCCACTACCATCACCACGTAGACCTTCCTCACGCGCCGTACGCTCATCGTGCTTCAAGTTCTTTCCCTTGAAGAATAGGCGTATCCTACGCGGGTCGTCGACGCCGAGCTTCTTTGCAGCCGCCTGCCGTATCGTGCTGACCCTCAGGTCGCCATCTCGTATGCTCTGGGCTCTGGGCGGCGAAGTGTGTAGGGTACTTTGTGCCGTCTTTCTTGAAAACCAGTACATCGGTCTGGCGCTGCGGATCTTTATCGTCCCAGTCGACAATCTCGGGCCGCGATGAGCTACGATTGCGACCCTCTTCTTTCTTCAGGTCGGCGGAGGTGATGTAGGAATAGTCGGAATCGGATACCTCTCCAGTGTTGGTAGAACTGCGCCCGAAAGGTGAAAAGCGACCGCCCCAGCCGCTGCCACCAGTACCGCGAGAGAACCACGACATTGTCAGAAAGACAGTAGCGAGGACAACGGTGAGGAGTGTGAGGTATGCGGGGTCGTCGAAGCGGGGGCTCGTGACAAAGTTAATCACGTCGTCGAGGCTACCTTCACGTGCAAGGTATATTATGCGGGACAGGGTGTCCGTCGGCTGCGGCTGGTGAGGGGAGGGTGCGGTGGCAGTGCCAAGATTTGGATGGTGGAGAAGAAAATTGAAAGACTTCTTCAAGTCTTCAAACCGATTTGAAAACGACGCCACGGTGAATGTGTAAAGGCGAACCAGACCAGCATGGATTGAACAAGGCCCCTCCAAACGACGTAAGTGCGGCTAAGAAGCTGCTAGTGTCTACGAACAGATTGGTCAGACGGTTGTGGGCCGCATGGAAAGTCGTCCAGCGGTGAAGTGGAGAGGCAGCGCTATCTGACGTCGACTCGCGTCACTTAGTCATCCACCGGTCCACGAGTCAGGTCGCCGCTCCTTCATCTCAACACCATAACGCACGGACAGCCTCCATCACGACATGGAAACGGCAGTTGTAGAGGGAGCAGAGTCGATCCTCAATAGCAAACTCTTACCCTTGGCGACTCCCTCACCTTTGATAAGGTCCATCATTACCTGTACTGACTTCATCGGATCCCCAGGCTGCGCTTGATCTTCCTTCGCCAACCCATTCATCTTCTCGTCTAACTTTTCAGCATACGCTGCGTCTCCTGATCTTATCGGATTCTTACCGTTGCCAGGCGACAACTACTTCGTACGAACTCGGCCTGGCTCAATGAGGAGTGTGCGAATACCCAGATGACTCGTTCACGCTGGAGGGACTCTGCAATGCCTTCCCGAAAACGTCAGTATTGCTTCACAATCATTCATTTGACCCCGAGCCAATTTTTCTTACCTGCCAACGCGAACTTGCTCCCTGCATATGCACCACAGGCATCATGACCTACCCACCCACTCAAACTCCCCACAAACACCACCTTTCCTCTGTGTCGCTCCCTCATCCCCTTCATCACCGCGCTTGTCACTTTTAGAGCGCTAAAGACGTTTGTTTCGAATTGCGCCAGCCAGTCCTAGTGCGCTAGCTCTTCAACAGTGCCAATTTGGATGTAGCCTGCGTTATTGACATCATACGGAACTAAGATCTCACCTCTCTTCGGCCATCTTCCCTGGCCGCTACAGAAAGGTTGAAAGCCATACATGAGCACACTACTTAGCCGTTAATGGATATACGATCCAGATCTATGACTGTGTACACCTGTGCGTGGTGAGGTTGGTGGGGATGCACCTTCGTATCCGTATTACTTATAGTTTCGTCTAGATGTCAGCTCGAGTAACAGTAAGACCTCAACTGCACACTGAAGTTGGAGCTATAGAACTATCCAGTACGACTAAATTTGTCTCACGTGAAGTATCAGCTGATGAGAGGAGCCTTCTCCTTGATTGAGGCGCGATTCGCTGCTGTAGAGACATGGCGTCGAGAGCTCGTGTCCTAAGCGAATAACAAGGGAGCATGAATTAGTATCAATAATGGCTTGCAGAGGGTCGCAAGTTGTAACTTGCTCATGAACATGTATACATAATGATCAGATCTGTGCTCTTTTCATGGCTGAGCGGACGGGAAGCCTAGTTTTCAGTGTCCGTATGGTACTTCGACGTCTGAGTCGAACACGCAATATACGCAGACACTTGGGCCCATCGCAACGCAATTCGTATGATTTGCCGTAAGTAACATGGCGGGGGAGGCCATGTAGGTATGAGTGGCAGTACAGGAGTGCAGTGGAGAGGGGACGGTGTGCTTTAGTAAGGAAGGTCAGTGTAAGATGCAGGGAGAGTTGAGACAGTGAAAATAAACTGCACAGTCGACATCTGGTCTTGCGAGTATCAATACAGTAGTTTGAATTAGAAATAAAGAGCTCCACAGTCGCTAAGAGCACCCTCATTCTGTTGCTATTTCAGCAACCCACACATGCACTGACAATCCGGGACCGGACACATCGCATGCCTAGCAAACCAATCTCTCGCATGATGCCCATGAAATCCATGCGTGCAACTCATGCAAAACACCATCAGTCTGGCTTCCAAATCCTCCTCTTTCAGCGTCTGTGCTGCGCCCACTTTGCTCGGATCAGGACTACCTAACCACATCATGCACAAACCGCAGCGCGGCATCTGTGCGTTGCAGTTCGGACAGGCGAGGGAGGGCGAGGTCGTACTACCTTTGGGTCTCGGCGGGCGGAGCGGACGCGATGTTGAGGGTTGGTGGTGATGGGAGGGTGTCGTTGGCATGAGGTAGGAGCGGGAGCTCCGCGGGTCGCGACGGAGGGCGAGATTTTGCTGGCAGTTGTGGCAGCGTAGGGAAACGGAGGGAGAGGAAGGCTTCGTAGTTGCGAGACCGTCTCGTGAGACACTCTTCAAATTATGTTCTTTGATATAGCGTGTTCTCTCGAGGAAGGTGCGCCAGACCTGCATCTGATTGAGATAGGTGTCTTTCCAAAGAGCCCAGCGTGGGTCTTGTATATATAGCGGACATGCTCGGGAGAGGATCAAGACAGCAGATTGGAGGTCACCAAACTTGGCAATGTAGTGCTCGAAGAGATCCATTGCGCGATTCGTGAGACCTGTTAGAAGCAGGCCTTCAATGTTGCCGTATGCGATTGTTTCTTGGGTGCAGAGCTTGAGAAAGTGGGTGAGCTTATCGTCGGTGAGGTATTTGATAGCTACACCGACGCGGTCTGGTAGTGCGAGCTGTTGCATTTCGACGACAGTGGTCCAGTCGCCGCTTATGAAATATGCGAGAAGACCTTTAAGGTAGGGTTCGTCGGTCATGTCAGCCATCCAGGAGCAAAGATGTCGTTGGTCTTCGTTGACCGAGTTACATGCAATGACCGCACCCAGGCCAATGTTTTCGATCTGCTTCGCTCGTATGGTCTCCTTGAGAATATCTAGTGCAACGTCTTTGTAACCCTGGAATACGGCGAGCACGATGGCTTTGTAGTATTGTCCTTCATCTACCAGTACGCCACAGCGCTCGCGTAGACCCTTCTTCGAGAGGTTCCATCCGCAGAGAGAAAGACAGAGTTGACGGTTATCTGGACGGTCAGTGGCAACACCAATGAAAGGCGGGAACTCTTTCTTCTCGCAAATCTCTCTTACAGTGTCTGTGAAGACTTTCTCAGAGGTTTTAGCATCAGGGTCTACCTGCCGTTGATCGTACATGGTGAGTTCATTCGCCCAGATATCGGTGACACCCAGATATGCTAGATCGAGGCCCTCCTTGGCAGCCATACCATCGTTAGAAGCGTGTGTTTCCATTCGCTCAACTAGATTCCATGCATCTACGAGCCAGGGATCGTTTGATACGACATCTTTGTTCTTGCGACAGTCGAGGTTGTATCCTTCCTGACAGCGACGTTTTTGAGTCTGCAGGCTTTTGAGGAGATCATCGAGGGGTAGCTTTACCGCGGGGTATGCAAGAGTGAGCAGGTCTTGGTGCATTTGATGGCTCGAATGAGATACCGATTCAAGCGGTATGCTCCGATGTGAGGTTTCGACATTGAGTCTGTCTAGCCTTCCGGTAAGGGTGTCTCTCGGATCTGGACTGACCTCAAGTTTACTGCTCAGAGCTTGGTTCTGCAGCTCGATCAGATCATCTGCAACGGTGCCCTCTCTTCTACTGGGCTTGACAATAGGCGTGCGATCTCTGTATATTTCTTCTAGTGCAGTCACGTTGATCCGAGGAGCTGGAGGAGGTACTCTCAAGACTGAAATATCCCTGTTCGGGTGAAATGCTAATGCCGCGGGTCCACCAAAGGGATTTCCAGGACTCATGAAATCGTATGCTACGACCCGACTCTGGTCTTTCTTGCCGCTCCGGTCATCATAGGATGGATATCGCAGATTATGCGATACCTTTGTGTAATGCTGCGAGTCCCAAGCTTGAGTATGTGGTCCAGCTTTCGGCGATTGATCAGGCTCCGGGCGATGTGAATGCTGGGCGAGCTCGATCATCTTGAATTCACTTGTGTTCGCTAAGACGCCAAATGTGCCTTTCTTTGTACCAGAATATCGCAAGCTCCATATAGTAGCAGAGTGACTGTTATCAACTATGGGTCGAAAATCGAGCACCGCTCCGTCACTGTTGCTTCTTTGCTTAACATAGCGCTGATCCCAGACAGTGACAGTGGGGTCACCGGTGGTACCAGCGGAGACGAAGTAATTTTCGTCTAAAGGATCAATAGCAATGTTGTGCACCTGTCGTGTTGGGTACTGAGCAACGCCCGAGGACGTAGAATCTGGGACACGTTAAAATCAATAAAGGACTGCCACAACGAAAGCTCACCTCGAAGATCGTAGAGACGAATGCATTGCCTGGAGACGCCGGCAACAAGGGTATCCGGCTGATTTGAAAAGAACTTGATACTGGAAATGGCCTCCGAGCTCGCTAACTTCTTGTATGGCTCCGAAGTAGATGTGGCATTAGGATTATTAAGATCGTAGATGTTAAGACACACGTCGTTCCGCACTCTGTCGAGCCCGGTAGCGACGTAATTCTTGGCGCTGAACGCGATCGAATTACACTTTCGTTGATGCCGTATAGGGAACGAATGTATGAATTCTCCTTGCGGGCGGTCTGGATCGATCTGTACGATTGTTGCTTCTCCCGATGCAGACCCAATGCCTACAAAAGACTCGTCCCGCTTGGACCAATCGAAGGCCGTGTAATTGGGTAGCTTGTCACGAAGACATAGCTGCTTGTATTTCACTTTGTTCTTTTCATACTTCTCAATCTGGCACAGTCTCAAACGGTTGGTCGCGACATCGATAATCAGAAAGCGCGGCGAATGCTGAGTCGCATGTGGAGACCATCTAATAGCAGCTTCCATGCTACTGGTTCCAGGGCCGGATAATGAAGGAGATAGAGCGGGCCTAAAGTCTATGGATGAGACATTAGACTGACATCAAATAGACAAATATTGCGCGTTTCATGCTGGTAATTGATCCGTAGAGACTTGTAAATGCAGGCTCAATGTTGTAAGTGCCGGGGGTAGGAGGTAAGTCTGAACGCTCGTGACCGAGGTCTGGTGCCAAGGCGCTAAACAAGAGCGGTCAAGGATTCTGCCGCCCCGCCGAAACTTTTGGCAGCTACGGGCGACGATTCGAGCGCAACAGACTTGGAAACCCCGCAATCACTATGTCTACCGGACACATGAAGCGCAAGCGTGCCGACGACGCTGACGCAGCCGATCATGGACGAAGCTACAAGCAGCATAAACAATTCCCCAAACGACCGAGGCCGAATAGAAACCCAGGCTCGAAACCTCCGCACCCGCGCTCAGGCCCCTCAAAGTCAACCGAAGAGGAAGAAGTCCAGAAATCGATAAACGCACTCAAGAGCAGAATACGCAATATTAGGCGCTTGCTAGCGCATACCGACAACGACCCGACGAATCGCATGCCTCAAGGCATCCGCATCGAGCGCGAGCGAGAACTCGAATCATGTAAGCATGAGCTGGAAGAGAAGGAGACAGCGAAGCGGGAGGCGAAGTTCAGAAATGACATTATTGGGAAATACCACATGGTCAGATTCTTTGGTGAGTAAAAGTGCTCTCAAAACAAAACTAACCATCGCTAACAATGTTCAGAACGGCAAAAGGCTACGAGAACCGTAAAGCGCCTTCATAAACAGCTAGCTACTCTCGAAGACGAATCAGAAAGGGCCGAAAAGATGCGCAGCGTACATAATGCTGAGGTTGATCTCAACTACACCCTCTATTATCCGCTTTTGAAGACCTACGTTTCACTGTACCCGAAAGGACAGAAAGAGGATGGCAAGCCCGGCGATACTACACCGCCAACAGATGGTCCAAAAGGCAATGTAGATATGTGGAAGACGGTGGAGAAAGCCATGGAAGAGCAGACCCTTGAACAGCTTCGGGAGAGCAGGGAGGGTGTCAATATACCAGGAGCGCCGGAGAGCAGCATGGTCAAGGAGCCGAAGAAAGACGGGAAGAAGGACAAGGAGAAGGACGCGAAAACCAAGAGCACCGATATTGCGATGAAAGATGAAGACGAAGAAGGGAGCGACGAAGAGTTCTTTTTTGCTTGATACCCCAGCAAATCTGACGCTGTTTCACACCCGAATGTTTCTTGAAGGCTTGACCCTGTCGATAAACCTCGACACCTCGAATCTCTCTATTCGACAGACATCGCTAGCTTGACTGGATCTATTCTACATGGTCATTACCGTGATAAGGAAAAGTCAGCGTATCAACTAGGGACCATAGTCGTCTTATATGGAACTCAGGGAGGATGCAGTTGAAGTCGGCTTGTTCAACTTTGAGAAGCATTATGGTTGTCGATGACGAAGGTGCACGAGCGCCGGGCACTTATCGTGTGGCTTGGCGACATGTCTCAGTCAATGGGCCAGCCACTAGTCTTGTGAGACAAGGGCACGTCTGGAGTGACCTTGTGCTTCAATGTGTGTTCACTTGTGTGTGTGAAATCTCGCGTTTTACGACGTGTGCTTTTGTCACACATTTTGTCACCGGGTGCTGGGTTGGGAGACTCTATGCTTTACAGGGCAGGACATAGCAGCGATTCGTGAGACTTGAGCCCACAAGCTGGAGCATCGTTTAAGATATCCGAAATGAAGCGATCTACAGCTTGGCGTTAGGCATCGTAACATCCAGCCCCATGAATCGTGTTTCTTTTAGTTGTTGACTTCTATTTGAAGTATAAATAAGGCTTCCGCGGAAGGCCGTGGCCTAGCACGGTCTTGGGGGCGAATCGGATCCCCCGCACTCCATTGGCGGCTAACGCAGCATTCAGGAACCATCTCTCCTCGAACTGGAGAAGATACGCCACCCCAAAAGGCGCGCTTGATCTCTACAGCACTAAGTCACTCCCTTACACGTGAAACCGGACCCCAAATCAGCTTCTTCTTTCGACGACCCTTCCGTCTTCCGTCACCGGACATTCCTCCCCACAGACACCCCGGCCTCTTAGCTTGCCTAATGACGCCAGACAGCACGCTCCAAGGCCTTGCGCCAGCGCTTCATCCCGTCTGCTGACGACCAAGGCGGAAGCTCTAAGATCGACACTTTCAATAGCGTGCAGAGCCCCGTCCTGATTATTAGGCGCCCGGTAACCTCAAGCTCACACCTTCCAAAGACATGACGCCGTCAGGTGCTCTCGCGACGCGCTATCATCCCACAGCTATCTTAGTCCCACCCGAGCAAAGCACCCGCACCAATCTGACGCCTCTCCCGGGGATGGCGCGAAGCTTGTTTAGCCACGAGAACGGTAAACAGTATGGGGACAGGCAGGACCTTGGTGGGTCTCAAGCCCGCAACTCGGATGCATGCATCTGGGGTGTCAGACGAGAGTACATCCCTGCTTGTCTGCCGACGACTTGAACAATGATGCCTGTACATAGGGGCGGTATAAGTCGTATATATGGCCGCTTCCACAAATTGTCGCGACGCCCACCGCGGTCGTTCATAGGGATTGCCTCAAGAATTGCATAGTGACAGTTGCCATGGCAGTAATCAAGCGTGTCGTCGCGGTAGCAGCACTATTGTCTGGTGCCTCGGCCCTTCCCAGGCTGACAAAGCCATACGAAAAGAGACAGGACCTGCCGCCTGCGGATGAACGTGCACAAGGTGTTGTCGACACCTTCAGAACCGCTTGGGAGGGGTACGTGCAACGTAGAACATTTACCATGCAGGAAAGCTAATATAACAAAAGCTACTACAAATATGCATTTCCAAATGACGAGCTCAAGCCAGTTACGAACGGTTTCAGTAACTCGCGGTACGATTTTCCTCATACACACTGTAGCTACCTTGTTGACTTACTTTTATAGAAACCAGTGGGGAGCCTCAGCTGTCGATGCGTTGAGTACAGCTTTGGTCATGCAGCAGAAGGATATCGTCAATCAGATCATTGAATATATTCCGACCATCGACTATTATGAAACCCCGTCAGAGGTTTCTTTGTTTGAGACAACAATCCGATACCTAGCCGGAATGATCTCAGGCTACGACTTCTTAAGTGGACCTCTGGCCGATCTTGCGGACAACAAGACGAATGTCGATGCCCTCCTCGAGCAGTCTAAGAACCTAGCCAACGCACTATCCTACGCCTTCGACACCCCCTCAGGCGTTCCGTACAACAATCTGGACTTCAGTACACGTAGCAACGATGGATCGAACAACGGGCTCGCCACCGTCGGCACTCTAGTTTTGGAGTGGGTCCGTCTCTCCGATCTCACTGGCAACTCGACCTACGGCGAGCTTGCCGAGAAAGGTGAATCGTACCTACTCAACCCCAAGCCCGCCTCAAGCGAGCCCTGGCCGGGACTAGTAGGCTCAACCATCGACCCCAAGACAGGCGAGTTCACAGATGCCAGCGGTGGCTGGACCGGCGGCACAGACTCCTTCTACGAGTACCTCATCAAGATGTACGTCTACGACCCTTCGCGGTACAGCACCTATCTCGACCGCTGGACCCTCGCCATCGACTCCTCAATCGCGCATCTCGCCTCGCACCCCACGCCCCGCCCCGACATCACTTGGCTTGCCATCTACAACGGGCAAAACATCACCAAGATCTCACAACATCTCGCTTGCTTCGACGGCGGCAACTTCATTCTCGGAGGACAGGTAATCGGCAAGCAAGAGTACATTGACTTCGGTCTCGAGCTCGTCAACGGCTGCCACGAGACGTACATCCAGACCGCTACGCGCATTGGCCCAGAGACCTTTGGCTGGGACGACGCCAGCGTGCCCGCCAACCAATCCGCCTTCTTCAACAAGACCGGCTTCTACATCCGTGACGGCGGCTACCAACTGCGGCCCGAGGTTATCGAGTCGTACTACTACGCCTACCGCGCCACAGGCGACGAGAAATACCAAGAGTGGGCGTGGGATGCGTTCCAGGCTATCAACGCGACTACGCGTGTTGGGTCGGGCTATTCCAGCATTAGCAATGTGAATGTTGCGGGTGGAGGAAGCTTCACGGATTTCCAGGAGAGCTTCTGGTTCGCGGAGGTGTTGAAGTATAGTTATCTAATCCATGCGCCGGAGGCGGAATGGCAGGTGGGTAAGGATGGGAAGAATGCCTGGGTGTTTAACACCGAGGCACACCCGTTTAAGGTTTTTGATGGTGGAGATTCGTGAGGGATAGAGAGAAGGTCATACCTGATATAATAACGGCCGATCTACACATATTCAAATTGAGCTTTCAACAAATACTTACTGCTGAGATATGCTGTCCGTTCGTCCCTTCCTAGTACGTCGTTCTGTCGCTCGACAGAACGGCCGTCTTTCACTTTTCACTTTTCACCACCCAGTATCTCTCAAAAACAAAGCTTTGATCTCTCACTCTATACAACTCTATCGTGCCCTACTATATATACCATTCCATTACAGTTCTTTCCGACAAATCAAACAAAAACTCATAATTGGGTTCTTTGAGCCGGGACTTCGAATTGGCTTTTAGTTTTTGCCATTTTTGACAACTGAGATTGGATGAAAGATGGAAGGTACGTGAGTTCGAGTCCACGATAAGGAAGGGTTTGATGTTGTGTATTAAGGGACTGGTGGAGGTGTACTGCGCGTTACAGAGTGTATACAAACAACCGAGTCATTTATGCCTATTGACGTTGCGCAAACATGTGGCGGCTCGATCCCTACGTCAATCTACCTTTCTGTCGAATTTTCCTGCCCGTCCTGCATTATAGGACTATAGTAGGTATGGCGGGCGATCGCTTGCAAATCATTTCGGCGCAACAGCGACGAAAGTGGTGGTGACGCGCGTCGCTTCGCTCTTGAATAGGTAGGTTGACACCGAGATAAGATTGCATGCAGGAAACCTTAATAGCACTTCCAACATCACCAGCGCTGTTCAAAGTTTCAAAACTCAATGGTCAAAGGGGAATAATGTGCTCTTAATGATCCGTCGCATATGCATCGCTAACAACCTAAATCTGGCCAAAGACTGCCAAACTATCCAGCGCCTTCCCGCTCGAATCCACCATGAGGTTCGAGTTGCAAGAGCTGCCCAATCCAGCATTGTCGATCCATGCAGGCTCCCAGTAGAAAAGACCCGTTCCCTTTGCGCCTGGTACACCCGATACGCGCTTTGCGACCTCCTTGATCCAAGTTGTCTGTCCCGCGCTGCTGAAGGGGATGCTCTTCGCATCACTGGGAAACGCGTAGGCAGGTTTGGGGCAGCTGACAGGCCAGTTTGTCTCTACGACCATGACCTCTTTGTTCCACTTTGAGGAGATGGTGTTGAGGGAGGAGGAGAGGGAAGCGAGGGTGGCTGCGGAGTTGTAGAAGGGGTAGTAGGAGACGGCGATTACGTCGAAGGAGTCGGTCCAGAAGCCACCACCGGCGTTGAGGACGGTGTCGTACCTTTCGCATGTTAGTTTGCGATGTCAATGTTTTGATTGGCGAAGTACATACCACCACGTCTGCGTGTCTGAATTCCATCCGTTGTCGAGGTGAACAAGGATTTTGGGCTTGGGGGAGATGTTGCTCTCTTTGATACCGTTACTTGCGCTCTTCAACAGCTGCGAGACAAGCTTCGGACCACCCGAGTTGCTCAGTTTGCCAGTGTTCCACAATAAGCCAGGCGTGATTTCATTTCCAATGCTGACGAGGGCGAGCTTGATACCATTCGTTTGGAAAGTGTTCATCACATCGTTCGTATACTTCCAGACCTGCGTGATCAACGCATCCGTGCTCAGACTCGCCCAAGCAGCGGGCTTCGTCTGGTGCGAGGGATCCGCCCATGTGTCGCTGTAGTGGATGTCAAGATAGATCTGAAGGCCGGCGGCTTGTGCGCGTTTGGCGAGCTTGATGTTGTAGTCCAGGTTGTAGTTGCCGTCAGATGGATTGACCCAGATCCTTTGCCGCACAGTGTTGACGCCGGAGTTCTTCAGAATTGTTTCGAGGGGTTGCACTTGGCCGGCAGTGTTTTTGTACGTGCGGCCGGCCTTTTCTTCGATGAGAAGAGAGGACCAGTCTACGCCTTTGTAGGCGAGGGCCGCCAGACCAGGGGCAGCGAAGAGCGCTGGAAGGAAGGACGTGAGGCGCATGGTGAATCGGTGTCAAGGCGGTAGCGTGGAGTGTGAATAGCGATCCCGACGCCGCATCTCATAATGATCTCCTACATCTCTTATAAACATGTTTAACACTCCCTACTATTCTGTGTTCGGGACCGCCTCCGTTCATATTGTTTTAGGTGGAAAACGGATCGTCTGGGCGGGAAGTGGGGAATCTTGCGCCAATTAGGTCCTGTTTCATGACTTGCCAGTGTCATCGGGTATGTCAGGTAGATTGCCGACAGGTGTAAACGTGTGTATTAGCGGGGTACGGGGAATTAATAGTGCCTGATGCTTCATCCTAGATTGGGCGCGTTTATATCTTCGCGTGCTGGCGCCCGCCACGCTCCGGAATATTCTGGGTTTTAAAACGTTCTGAGCCGGGTCTTGTACGCGGGTCTTGTACGAATGGACCCGGGAGTTGTACATGCGCTTTGGGAAAGCCATCCGCAACAGGGCTGAAGCGTACACGACTGTGGGCATTGAAATACGGGCCGGATGCTTTGCCTCTATAGCATAGTTCACGATGATTAAGTGTGGTGTTGGATTGATGACGCTAAGACGGTGAATTGGCTGGGTGGCGATACAAGGCTATAGTATTACAGTGGATGATACAGGAAGATCAAGAAAGTGCACTGACCTGTACATCTACTTGTCAAACTGTCGAATCTCAGGCATCATCCCTAGTCCACCACCGCCCGTACCCTTGACTCCCTGCGCCAAACCCTTCCCGCCCACCTTCGCCCCTCCTTCCTGCACGCCACCAGCACTCTTGCTTGTAACATGGTCTCTTAGCATAGTAAGAATTCCGCTGTCCTTCCACCTCGCCGGCACAGGTCGGTACGCGGGCTTGAACGTGCCGACCGTCTGCGCCCACTCCCCTTTCGCAGGCTGCCTCTTCCACTCATCCTTCTCCTGACCCCGAGCGTTCTCAGTCGCAAGTTCGCCCGACTGTCCCTCCGCCGTTTCCATGGATGTCGGAGTGGGTTCTTGCGTCGCCCAGTAGTAAATGTCCCAGTCGTTCTCGTCGAGAAAGAGGTCGAATTGTTGAAGTTGCTCGGTGTTCATGGTGGCGAGGTTTGCGTCGGCGAAGGTAGACATGAGAAGCTCACTTTCGAGGGTTCCCCTCTTGCGGCACTGATCTGTTGCCAGTTAGCTATTTCGACGAGAGGTGCACATCCACAACCACCATCTCAATCCCTGTTTGCTACGTTTGGTAAAGTAAGGGAGGTGACAAGCATGCTGTGGATGAGATAGGAAACGGACATAATAACCTCGCCCGCATGGTGTTCTCGTCCTCGCCTGTTCGCCTCAATGGCTCCACCTTGAAAGATGCACCCTCCAATTCTCCTACACCTAACTCCTTCGTGCCTTTAAGGTCCTGGTTCGACCCACTGACGTCCTCGCTCTTGCTGCCTTGTGTGCCACCGGTCATGCGCTCTGTATTTTCTGGTACTGCATCTTTGGGTGTGAAACTCGAATCAACAGAAGTAAGCAGCTCTGGAGGCGGCGCGTCCTTGCCTACGTTAGGCATTTCGTTGGCAATGGTCGAGGTGGTGTTGGTCAAGTGAGGGTTGACCGCCCTGGAAGTCTGGAACTTGCGATACTCGGGGGCAGTGTCGTTGGCGCGCTTGTTCAGAGCTTCGAATTCGTTGCATCGCGCAGCGTGGACGGAGAAGGACCGCGCCGGCTGGCCGAGCGAGAAAAGAGCTCTCGAGGAGCGAATTGCAAGACGTGCGCTCGCCATTGTGTTCATTGAAATGCTGAAGACGCTCAACAATCGATGGTGCAGTGTGGGATGGAGATGAAAGTGTACTGTAAAATGGTTGATGTCATGGCTTGGCGGCTTAATAACCCACGTACCGAGGTCAGCTAGATTCACGGAAAATGTATTGGATGTCGCGATCGATTGCACAAGAACAATATGCTCGCGAACGTAATATTACAAGTGCACGCGTTGTCTTAGAGTTGTGATGTGATTGCATGCTAGACCACGCAATGCTCGGTATTAACATTACTATACTACAATACATACAGCGGACCGGTCCCCAAGCCCACAACGCTCTCGTTGCATTGCGTTTCCTTGGGCAACTCCGCTCATGATGCATCCGTATCCTTCCCTTTTGCACTCCTCCAAATGCAGAAATCCCCGTAAATGCCGAAATGCCCATGCTACTCCGTCTTTTCATCTGACGCCTTCTCCTTGCCCAGGAGCATGGCACGGAAGTCGTCGTTGCTCTTCGCTTCTCCATTAGACTCCCCAGCTGTTCGAGGCACTACTGGCCTTGATCCTAGCCCAGGCTTCCCGCGGCCACGAAGGCCACCGCGAGCACCTCCGCGAGGAGCAGTAGGCCTATTCACGCGCGTAGGCTGCACAAAGCTGTTACCCGCTTTCCACTCTCCCTTTTGCGCAACGAGATCTTTATATCGTCCAATGCGTAGGTTCCTTCCCTCAAACTCAGTGCCCTGCAGGGCGATCTCAGCTTTACCAGCCTGCTCCACGGTCGCGAACTCTATAGTAGCGCCGCCATGCTGTGGCATGAGTGTAATCTTCCTGTATCCGTAAGGTTCGGCGAGAGCTTTGACCCGGACGTCATTCACAGTATCCGGTACGTTAAGTAGCGCGATGGTCCGGTCTCCTTTCGTACCCGTTCTTGCTTCTTGTTTGCCGGGTGTTGCTTCTCGCTCTGCGGGAGACGCTGCGTTTTCGATCGTCGACTTCACCTTGGGCTTCGTGTCTCCGCGATCGTGCGCGATCTCTACCTTGAGTTCCATTCCCCAGAAGTCTTTGCCGTTCATTTCAGCGACCGCTGTGTCAGCATCCTGCATACTAAATCAGTAAAGTTCAACTATGGGTGCAGTACAATCGGAGATGCACATACCTCTTTCCGTTCGTAAACGATATAGCCGAACCCTTTGTTGTTTCCGTTTACTAAGGTAGGAATGTTGACTCGATCGATCCTGCCAAACTGCGCAAAGGCTTCTTGTATCTCACGCTTCTTGATCCTGTAGTTGAGCTTCCAGACGTATACTTCACGGCCCTCGGCAGTTGCACCGTCGCGTTTCTTCTTCGCATTCGGGTTCGAGATCTTTGCAATGATCTTTAGTCCCTCCACGTCTGTACCGTCGAGCTTCGTCGCTGCGATCGCATCGTCGCCGTTGGTAAATTGGATGTAACAGAACCGGCGATGAGTGTTGTATTTGAGCGATGGAAATCGGGCATTCAAGATCTCTCCGAATGGCTCGAAGAGCTTTCGTATATATGATTCGTCAGCGTGAGCGGGGTAGTTCGCGACATACAGCGTAGTATTTTGACCGCGCTTAATGGTGATATCGTGTCCCTCGAACCCCTTCGCCTCTTTTGTCAGAGCATAGTCCGCCTCTTCTGGGGTTTCAAACTCAACAATCGCGACCATGCTGTCCTTTTCAGGCTTCATAGTCACATTGCGCACGTTGCCAGCGTCGCTGAAGAACTGGCGGATCTTGGTCTGAGTAGCGCCTTGGGGGAGTCGTTGTACAATAATGGTTGTGTTCTCGCGGTCTCGCTTTTGACTGGTGGATCCTGCATCAGACGGTGCCTCGCTTGCATGTCTAATATGGTTTGCCGCAAGTTGCGCTTCCCCGGCCTCCAGGGGTTTTGTTTTCTTCGCCGCAAGATCGCCATCGACACCATCTTCCCTCTTTCGTTTTCCGGACCCGTCTGCAGCGTGGCTGTGTTGTTGTTGCTCGGATTGTTTCGCTGCTGCCGCTGCCTCTTCCTTCTGTTTCCTGATGGCAACAACACGATCTGCGCGACGTCGTTCGATCTGTGCACTCCTCACTTTGAGCACACCTTCGTGTTGCTCACAGTGGTTGACGTACATCTCAATCAAAGGCTCCGGATGGTCGATAGTATGGAGTTGCTGCATACCGAGCTCTAGGACAGCTGTTGCTCGCGTAGGTGCCAACAACTGTTGGCCTTCATTACTCTTGTCCCGCATTGCATTGTTGGTATTGGCCCACAGAACCATCTCCCAGATATAGTAGCGATACCAGAAATCGTACGAATCCTTATGGTGCTTGACGAGAGATGCGAAAATCTGACGCGATTCATCTGGGTTCCCTCGCTGAAGCCAGAACTTTATGTGAATGCGTTCGAGACGGTATCTCGAGTCCCCGGGCCAGTCCCTGCCATACTTCTTCATTCCGACCTCACGGACCAACTCCAATGCCGAGCGTATACCGACTTCAGCAATATCCGCGTCATCTTCTGAAGCCTTGACATCAAAAGCTCTACGCCGGAGATAACCGCACCAGGCGATCTGAACTTTAATAAGCTCTTCTATATCGGAGTGCTCAAGTAGTCCAGTTCGTGTCGCGGTATGCTTAACACCTTCAATCTCGTTGAATTCCCTGTGCTCGGCTTCTAGCGTCAGTATACGATGCGACCAGAGAGATCCAGACCATGGGCAATGACGAGTCGCACGCTCGAGGACACTCAGAAGGTCAACTGAACGATCTTGCTGCCAGATCAGGAACTCAACATGGTCTTCCCACAAGGTAGAATCTACAGGGAAGCGAAGCGTGGCACGCTCAAACAAGGCATTGACCAAAGGAAAGCTGTAGACGCCCATTGTCTTCTTCTCCCATTTCAGATATCGCGTTAGCGCGTAGTACTCGGCGTCTTTGTCGCCCGCTTGGGTAGCTTTCAGTAAATTGAATTCGAACTCTTCACGGTTGGTGTATTGCTGCTTGATATGCGTATTCTGCTGAACGGCTTGCTCCATTGCTTCTTCAGCGTTACTGCCAATACGCGAGACGAACGAGGCGTATTTCGACAATGTCTCACCCCACGTTGCATGAGGCTGGCCAAGTCGCTCACGGTAAATTCCGGTAATACGCATGGCTTTCTCCTGCTTCTCTTGGTTTGATGCGCTTCGGTCGAGATCTTCCTGTAGGAACTGGATGTAGCGATCCCATACAAGACTGCTGTCTTGGAGATTAAACTTGACGTTCTCTGCGCCTTGTCGCCAAACATCTTGGAGTAGCACGGGAGTGAATAGTTCGCGTCCTATGGCCCTTTCTTCTTCAGACCACTGTTCTGGTGGCTGTTGCTCCCATGAACAAGCTAATAGGTGGCTGAGGTACTCGCCGTATGCTACCCATATCATAGCGCTGGCCGGCTCATCCTGTGTCGCCAACTTGTAGAGCTCGAGCACAGCCATTCGGTCCTCCACATTAGTAGCTAATGCTTTCTCGTCCTCGAGTCGGTATTGCCACAGAGTCTCCCCGAGCGGATACATCTTGGCCATGCTCACGCCCGCTTCTTGGAGTATCGGTAATAATTCATAGGACTGCGGATTTCCAGGGTCAATCGCAGACATGTGGTACTGAAAGCCTTGGTGGAGCGTAGTAACAAAGTTGACATGGCTGTAGTAATCCAATGGGTTCTCGCTCAACGACTTGTCTAGCTGCGTTAAGTAGTCAACATGCTCCGGAGCAAGCGCACGCGCCGCAAAGTTTCTGATTTGCGGTGAAGGTTCGCTCATGCTGATGTCGGTTGTAGAACTTCCGGAGATTGTGCGCGGGATGTTTTGGAGACTGTAGTGTGTAAGCAGTGCATTAATTAGTGAATGAAAGTGAAAACGACGCCAAGACCACCAATGTAGGCAACCGCGACCGACGCGTGACGCGCGTGAGGGAGCTTCAGTAGCTCCCCAGAGATACACCTTCGCTGAAAAAGTAACATCATGTATGAGCGCAAATGGATCTTATGAGGTAGCTCACGACGTCATCGCTTTCAGTTACAGCGTGCACTGCACGGCTCTCCAGTCAAGAAGGATAGGAACCTACCTGAAAGTTGGTCTCTGCGCAGAGGTGTTCTGTCTCGCATGCTGGTGCTGCATTGCCGCCAGATCTGCCAAAGTATCCATACCGGGAGTCGAAGCTTGCCGAAGCAACGGGTTCGGAGGGGTCATTCGTGCATCGCGCGGAGAATGCATGGGCCGTTCTGGCGGCGTGCTCGTCGCGCTGTGGATCGTCCGGGCGCCATTGGTATATGCGACACCTGGGGAGGGTTGTTTGTGCTGGTGGTAGGACAAGTGCGGCTGCGGCGAAGATGTGAGCTGCTGGCTGAGTCCGGATGGTGTGCGCGAGGGTATCTGCCGTATTGCGCGCTTCCCTGCAGACTGTATCGACGGCGACCCGAGCACTGGGGGTGGTGGAGGTGTCTCTTGCGCCGGCGAGTCCTGCGGCGACAGCAGCGAGTTGATGTCCATGGTGCCTTCTCTTCTTTCCCAGCGGCACCCCGATATGCACGCAGCTCCTATGCGCGCCGAGCAGTTATACTGCTGTTACTTCTTTCGCGCAGACGAATGCGCCTAGTCTTCAGTGCCGTTGCACTGCTGCAGGGACCGTTACGGGCCAAAAGTGAAGCGGACGGGGCTCCTTGCGGGCAACATGGACTCTGGCTGAGTTCGCGTCGAAGAAGCTCAGCTTGGGACTCGGAGAAGTCAAGGGCGAGCGAAGAGCTAGAGGCACCGCGCCAAAGACCTTGAACAGGTCTGGAGGAAGAATCAAACACGTCAAGCTAGGGCTTCGGCAGTGCGGGTCCAGCAACGCAGCTAATGACGGCACAGCTTGCAGCCGCCTCGCCAATCTAATCTGATGGTAACTTGTGCCGGTGCGAGGCGGTCTTTGGTGGGTTTGAATGCGCGCAAGAGCAGGAATGGAGAAGGGGTCCTGTCTAACTGTCTAGCACAAGCAGAAGTTTTGCGCTTGTTGCATGTTAGGGAAGCCGATCGCGCCGTTGAGTGCCATCAGATGATGATCTGCATGGTCATGTGACCTGCGGTGCCGCGACCCCTGCACGCGACTCGTCGCCTAGCGCCGTTCCTCCGAAATCTTCCAACGACAGCATCGTCCATCAACACCGACCATTGGGCCGCCGCACATCCCAATGGCCGCACGAATACCAGTCCGGAGGCTTGGGCAGCCATGTCTCGCCGCCTTCCGACCGCGCTCAACGTACTGGGTTACCTCAAACCGATCCTTCACCAACTCATCCGCCCGGTCTGCTAAGAACGACGACACCAAAGAGGTCGACCTCTCCAACCCTATTCTCGAAGAGTACCTCGCGAAGCGCAAGCCCAATGAGAAGCCCACACGCCCCGTTCCCCAAACTGGTGGCCTCTCGAAAAGCGGACTCTTCAAGGAAGAATTCGAAATCCCCGGCTACCGCATGGGCATGACTCCCGCCGAACTCGAAGCCCTGAAGCAGGAAAATAAGAAGAAAGATGAAGAACGGGAAATTGAGAGAGAGAGGCGGCTGCATGCCTTGAGGCTTGACCCCCTACCTTCAGCTCGCCGTTCATACGAGCGACAATTGGTCATTAGGAGCCTGCGAAAGAAACGCGAGGGCAAGACGCTCCGCCTCAAGAGAACAGAACGAGAGATGGTGTACAAATCGCACGACCTTCCCACATCGTTGAAAAAGATGACGCGGCTGATGCACCAAATCGCTGGCAAGACCGTCGAAGAAGCACTTATCCAGTTGCGTTTCTCCAAGAAGCGCGTTGCACGCGATATCGTCAAGGGGCTACAGATTGCACGCGATGAGGCTATTGCGGCGCGCGGAATGGGTCTTGGTGCTGCTGTGGATGCAGAGACGGTGGCGAAAGAGGATGCGCTGATTGCGGCGGGAAAGATGAAGAAGAGTGAGAGGACCAGGGCATACCTTGCTGATGGTACGAGGAGGAAGGGTACGAAGGAGAAGGGCTCCGTCATTGAGCTTAAAGATGGAAGCAAGAAGACGGTGACGGATCCGACGGAGATGTATGTTGATCAGGCGTGGGCGTCGAAGGGACCGGAGACAAAGAGTGTAGAGTTCAGGGCGAGAGGCAGGACGAATCTTCTCCACCATCGATCAGCGAGTAAGTATTTCCTGAGCACAACGGCTGATGGAACACACTGCACACCTTTTGGGTGGCATGGGGTGCTCCACATCCACCACTGTGTCACTTCCTCTACATCAACGCCAATGCTGACTGTCTCACAGAATTTAACGTCCTGCTCAAGGAAGAGAAGACGCGCATGCGCATCTCAGACGAAATCAAGAAGAAGCGCGCGAACAAGCCACTTTGGGTGCCCCTTCCCGACCGACCCGTTACCACACAGAGGCAGTATTGCCTGTGGTGATCAATCGCTGTTCAGTTTTGTAACATATGTATACCAAGGGATGTGCAGTAGACTAGCATTTGCCTTTTGTAGGCATGTATCATATACCATTCAAGCAGACATTCCCACACATTCCACCCCATCATCCAAAGCAGCATGCTTCATCCGGGTATCTCTCACTTTTCCAATACATTACAAAATCAACGCCGTCGCTATGCAATTAAAAAATGGCTATCATCTGATCTCTTCCATTCCTAGCTCTCGATGACATCCGTCCTCGGCGCCCCAGCCGTCGCAGTCAGCATTTCAAGCATTCCTTTAACGCCCCAAGCAGCCTGGCTTGCCTCGACGAGATCTTTCACCCTTTGGTTTAGTTGATCGAACAGCGTGTCGATTTCCTCGCTGCGCCCTAATTGATCGGCGTACAAGTCGAGGATGACCAGCGCTACGTCGGTAGTAAGTCGCGTGATGCGGTAGTCGGGAATGTACTTGATGAGCCAGCGCAGGACAGGCTGGAGTGTGATCTCATCGCGGTTTACGAGAGCAGCATTAAGGGCGCTGCGGTGGCGCAGAGCAGTGAAGACTGTTATTGAGTGTTCTTTAGCGTTGTTGCCCTGTGTAATGTCAGTGTCTTTATACAAATAGGAATCAGAAGATCATTTCGTACCTGCTGTGCTAGCACAATATCCAGCGCCTTTGCATACTGCCCTGTTCGTAGACAATTTGCCCAGGGGAAACTAGCGTGGATCTTTCCTCTTGAGTTCGGGTCAATGACAATATCGGCGCCTTCGCCGGTGAAATCTTTTCCTCGCGTTCTCTTCTCCCATCCCTTCCCGCGCTTGCGCTTCTTCGTCCGGTCGTATTCCTCAATCTTACCGGCCATGAGGGCTTGCATTTCCTTTTCGCGCTCTCGCGCAAGGGCTTTCTGCTCCCCAGATAGCCTAGTCTTGATCGACAGCAACCCGGACTGCATGCCAACTGCAATATGCTTGTCCTCGCCTTGGGATGGTATGACGCTCAGCGAGAGAATAGGCGAGGGATATTTCATGCCTGCGACTACGTTCCAGCCCGTGGTCTCGAAAACCTTGACGTGTCCATCGAGCGCACCCGAAAGGAGGCGTTCGCCATTGTTTGCGAGGGAGAGGGCGGTGACGGTCTTTTGGTGGTTGCGCAAGAGGTGCATTGGTTTTGCGGCCACCACATCGAGAACGCTAATTGTGTTTTCACTTGACGCCAGGACCGCGGTTCCTGATGGCATAGGGAGAACGGCTTCCACGGGAGCAGCGTGTTTGAACACCATGACTGCCTTTCCTCCAGTTCTTGAATCCCATAAACGCACCGTCTGATCGTAACTACCCGATACCAGCAGCCCACTCTGCGCGGGCATGAACGTTCCGCAGCGCACGTAATCTTGATGCCCATCGAATGTGGTGATGCTCTTGTCTGCCGGTAGATCCCATAGTCGTACTGTGCGGTCGTCGGAACAGCTCATCAAGCTCGTGAGTTCGCTTGGGTTCCACTCTGTTACCCATACCGGCTGCTTGTGTTCTTTCCAAGTTTTCAAAATAGCTCGGCTGTTCGCATCAAATGCCTGTATCGTCCCGCTGTCCCCTCCTGCGACCACGATTCTCCCATCTCGCCGTATGTTACCCGAGTGTGCAATGTCATCTACGCCAAATCTTGAGATATTCTTCACAACCTTTCGGGTTTTCGACGAGAATATTTGAACGCGCGAGCCTGTAGTGACTGCGAAGAGGTCTTGTGCGGGGCCGAAGAGGTTTGAAGCGGGCCGTGGCGGTATGGAGATGTGCGTTATGGGTGAGGAATGTTGCGACGGGTCTAGACGAAGCTCGGTGCCGAAGGACGACCAATATTTTTGCTCTGCAGTGATGGTCGAGGGGCCTTTGGGCAGCTTTATGGGCTGCAGGGGCTGGACTTCGGCGGCCATTGTGGGCAGTACGTTGCGAGGGAGCTGGCAGTATCGTCGTTGCGGTCGCACTTGCACTTTGCGCCCGAACTTTTTTTGGTCGAAGTCGCGCTTTCCGTTGATAGGTTAGCGCGCTTTCCCCACCGTCCCGCCTGCGTCTTGCGCGGATGCGTTCACTGGACTCTTATTCATCCCGTGCCGTGTCAGAGTAAGCTTCCGTCTGCGCAGATGCGCGAACTCAAAGTGCGACCTCCAATTGTTGCAGCGAACGAGGAGGGTGTTACATATGATGATTCTCTTGATCGAGTATAGTGCCTGTTCCAGCCTGGCAGCCTGATGATGATCCCCGCACCGCCTGTGCGCGCCTTCTTCATCACTCTCGGACCCATGCACAAGCCTCGTCAGACAGCCCATCTCAAAACCAGGTGCTGCCTGCACTTCCTATCATGAAACACTTAACATCGCGCGTCTTTGTTTTCCTTACGGCCAAAGACGCGGACCTTAGCAAGCCATCTTAAGCCACTCCCGTCTGGCCTGATTTGAGCGACCATGGCAGGCGAACCACTCGACAGCTTGGATGAGTTCTTTGACTTTGCGCAGTTAGAGAAGGATAACAATGGATTCGACCCTTCATTACAGTATGATGCTGCGGCACAGGCTGCATCCTTTCTTGGGCCTGATAGTGCTATGGACTGGCAGCCGAGCATTGGAGCGGATATGGGAGCCATGGACATACCGTCCGAATTCTCTTTCAGCATACCTGAGGATCAGACGCTAAGCTTTTTCCAAGCTGATCCAATGCCACCACTAGTCCAGGATATATCCATGGTGCCCCAGACCCTCACAGATCACCACAGCAGGACTCCCTTATACTCGTGGCAACATCACCCTATGCCACGTGAAGGAGAGGTGATTACGCTCAGGCAGGAAACAAACCAACTGGTGCGTCCGCAACGACGCAACACCGTCACTCTGAAGCCCGCATCGGCCAAACGAAAAGGGCCGTCCACTCGCCTACCAGTAGAGGCTAGGCAGATGCTGGAGGAAGAATTTGCAGCAAACCCGTACCCATGCTCATGGGAGATAGACATAATTGCCCATCAGGCTAATTTGGATGTAAAACGGGTGCGCAATTGGTTCAACAATACTCGTGCTCGAAAGAAGCCAGAGTCTCCAGGTTCGTTGCTGGTTGCGGTTACTAGAGCTCTACTGATGCGTCCAAGAATCATCTGACATTGTCACGTCACATCCTAACGGAAGCGTTACCTCTCTATCATCGAGACTTTCCCGGGACAGTCTCGAAGCTCTAGATAAACAGGCAGACGAGGTAATCCAATTACCACAGCCACCTCTTGCTGTGTATTTGGCACAATCATATCAAGAGGAAGCTGTACCTTACTCGACCATCCAAGCTGCTATGGATAACGGTAATGGTTCAATTAGCGACCAGAGCGCTTTTCAATTCGACGGATCTTCAGGTCACAGGGTTGGCAGGGCTGGCTCGGTCATCACATCAGTGACCTCCTCTGACGGTACAGCGCCCACGACATACAGCAGCGGTAGTAATATGTCATCGTTTGGGCGAGCTCGGAGACGTGGCCGCCGACGCATGGAGTGGAAGCAATCTCCGTATACCAGGACGAAGCTGAACGGTCTCAACAGTGCGGGTGTGCCCCAGGAGAATCTCCCTTTCTGTTGCACATTCTGCCCACGTGCCTTCAAAACCAAGTACGAGTGGATCCGCCATGAGGATTCTGTCCACGCACTACGGACCACATGGATTTGCTGCGACAGCAAGAACGTTCCGCTTCTGTCATGCCCTTTCTGCGGGCAGGTGCGACCCGATGAGTCTCACATGGCTAGCCACAAATACCAGCAATGCCGAAACAAGCCAGAGTCACAGCGAACCTTTTATCGTCGAGATCACTTCATTCAGCACTTGCATCATGTGCACTTTGCCAACGTCAAGCATCCGTCAGCCCGCCTCGGCTGTCAGACACGCCTACTCGACAGCGAAGGGGGCAACTTTGGCTGCAAGGACCTTGCTCTTAAGTGGCGAAGATTCGGTGCACCTATCAAAGCTGATGACCCTATGCTTTGTTGCGGCTTTTGCGGAAAACGAGCGAAAGACTGGAGTGAGCGCTGTGAACACGTTGCTGAGCATATGGCAGCAGGCGAGTGGGATCGGTCGACATGGTGGCCGGAGCGTTTGGAAAACCACTTGGAGAACCTATGTTCACCAGGTGCAGCTGGACCGTTCCGTTGTCGTTACTGTCGGAAGGTATTCGCCAACGTTGATGCTATGAACAAGCACTCTCATTGCCGTGTTTGGAGTTGTCGGTTCCTTCGGTGAGTTACTTAATTTACTTCTTTTTGGTGAGTCTTGCTGACGTAACAGATCATTTGACGATGTTGCTGCCGAGAATGCTGGACCTCCTTTATGCCCTCAATTTCCGTCGCCGAATGCCCACCACTGCCACTTGTGTGGTGCAGGCTACAGATCCTTCCACGTAGAGCACGCTCAGCACTACCATCGATACCGCCAGTGCGAACAAACTCTGTACACATCCGAAGACGAATTCCTACAACACATGCACGAGTTCCACGGCGCGTCTGAACCGCAGCTGCTTCAGGGTAACTCCATTCTTGAACAAAACTTCTCCCGGAACAAAGGTGCTTCATTTGAGCCTATTCAACTTGATGAGATCATGCAAGGGTGCCATGTCGGAGACTCCAGCGCGATGTTCGTCGACCCAGCCATCAGCGAGAAGACGATAGCTTCAACATCCAGCTCGTCGAAAACAGTCCGGGAACGGCCGTCTACTTCAACGAGTCGCAAGGCGCAACAGCCGGTTGGGCCGACCGGTCGCAAGCACACCAAAACACAGCGCCAGCGTGCCGACAGCTCGGGTTCAAAACCTGTGCCACAAGGACCACGTTTCTTCCGCCTTAGTCCTCTGGTGCCGTATTTGTCCACTCGCATCTACTACTTGCGTAATGCGATACCGGCGAGCCTACTATCAGATAGCAAAGTAGTGCCCGAGGAGTTTCCCAAGAGCCATGTAGCCTCGCTTGTCATGAGCTCCGGGCTCTTGGGCATGGCCGGTGTCCGATTTCCTGTCAATATGAAAAGGGACGGGATGAAGGGGCCTGTGGAGTTCACTTTGGAAGAAGACAAAGACTAATGTTTAATAGCTGCCATAGAGTCTTGTATACGAAGAGAGACTTTGTACCACTTCATGTAAATACTGAAAGGTCTCGTCTTCCGTTTCCCTTGTTCTTGACACCCCCTACTCGACATACTTTCTCTTGATACACTGCTGCTGGTGCCCATGTCTCGGATAGTCGTACATGTTATCCTACCGCTAAATTGCAAACGCATCAGCACTGCATTCCTACCCTCCGCTTTACCTACAAGAGAATCCATCTATGCCATCCCCCAGGATTGCAATAGCGTTACATCTGACCTGCTCCCACTCTAACATCAGCGAGCAAAAGTGGCAGAAAGGAATCGTTCAATGTGTCCCTCACAGCACCCACATCTCTCTTATCCAGATACCTTCTTTCATTCAACAGGAAGTTATCGCTTCTCCACACCATGGGAGGGGCGCAG
Source organism: Paraconiothyrium sp. Pb-2020 (assembly GCA_022419385.1). Classification (NCBI taxonomy): domain Eukaryota; kingdom Fungi; phylum Ascomycota; class Dothideomycetes; order Pleosporales; family Didymosphaeriaceae; genus Paraconiothyrium; species Paraconiothyrium sp. Pb-2020. Next base: position 4,615,424 of record JAJUBI010000002.1, on the reverse strand, counting down.
TCCAACCGTCTCCGTGTTCGGAGCGAGGATTTGCGGGCAGCGCGTCTGGTAGAGCATTGGGATCGTTCGCGTAGTTTTCATCTAAGAACTCGAGAAAGGTCCTAGGTGCGCATGACTTCGTTCTACAGGTAGAAGCAGAACGCTGGTTGAGCCAGCGGCATACCTAGGTACCTACCTAGGTAGGTAGGCTGACACGTGATACATGCATGCACCCCGCTCACTGCGTATTTGGTGTAACAATCAGCAGTATCTGCTCAAACGTGAATCACATCATCTTCGGAGCAGTTTAAACTCTACCAAGCATCATGATACCTTGCAAATTCTTCGCGCGTGGTTTGTGCCGAAATGGCGACGACTGCACTTTCCTTCACGAGATAACGGCGGGAGCCGGGAGCCACTTTCGACCCAACGCGACGCCATTTCCCGCCATTGATACACTAAGCATCACTCCCAACCCTCAGGCCCCGGTCTTTGCTCCGAACCGGCAAGCTCATGCACAACATGTGTCGTCCGACTCACGCTCCTCGATGCCCTGTAAATTTGTGTCGCGTCCTGGGGGCTGCCGGAATCCCGCCTGCGCGTACTCTCATGAGATTAGTGTATCACAAGTGAATGTCTCAGCGCACCTAGGGGAGGACTTGAAAGACGAGGAGGTAAGTTATTACGACTATCATTCACCCGCTTCACACGCTAACGAAGTGATAAGGTAGACGATGCGGCTGAAGACTTCATTCGCGATATAGCTGGAGCAGCGATTTCTTTCGACGAGTTTGGAAGTGTTGAGAGCATTTCTCTTCCAACTGACTTTTCCATTGCACGTATCACTGGCCTTCCTGCACAAAGCACACAACAGATGGTTGCCGATGTTATACGCGAACTGCAGCTTGAGGTCGCTGCTGACTGTATCCGCATCCCCAATCAAGACTCAAAATTGGGGACTATGGCCGTTGTGAAAGTGAAAGACCCACTATTTGCACGCAATTTGAGTGACAAAGTTCGGCGACACGCTTCGAAACTGCAAGTCACACCACTTCCAATCGATTCGAAGCATTCAAATGCTAGGAAGGTATACATATCATGGCACAAACCCACGCGCACTGTCTGGTTGAACATTGTCACTGGCAATAACCCAAATGTTATAGCGGAACGATTCAAGAAAGGCGAATACAAGATTTTGGGCCAGGCTGTCAAAGCGACCGCTGAAAAAGCAACAGCACATGGCCTTCACAAATACTACAATCCTGTAGCTCGGACTGTTATTCTGAGCGATGTGCCTGGCGAAGCAAAATTCAAGGATATTGGATCAGCCATACGACGACAAACCGACAAACCAGCCCACATCGAAATGGGCAAACCTAGCTATGTGGCTTCGGATGCAGAGGTCAGTGTGGACGTCCGCTCCCGCCTAGAACAACATGGTCCACTTGAGAGCTTTTATATGCCGTCCACTCACTACGGGAAACGGGTAAAAGCTATCGCTCTGTTCCGCGACGAGGCAGACGCTCGATCGTCATGTTCCTTAAATAACACTCAAATACATATGTTGGGTAAAGGCAAAGTGACCGTAACACTAATTCAGGGAGTAAAGTGTAAGGTGTCTACGACGATCTACACTGCCTCGAGAAGCAGGGTTGATCAAGAGAGCCAAAAGTGGAGAGAACAGCACCTTACTTTTCGTGTTTATCACGATATACAGAAGCACTTCACGACTTTGAAAGTCGAAGGCGATGACGCGAACATCGTGGCGAACGCACGCAAAGTTTTGGAAGAAATATTTCGCGGGACCCTGTTGGTGACCGGAGGATTGGTCCTGTGGAGCACAGGGCTCAACAACAATGGGAGCGCATACAAGAAACTCAAAACGATCGAGAAAGAGTTTGACGTAGTGATCAGCAGGGATAAATCCAAAAGGCAGCTGCATTATCATGGCCCTCCAGATAAGCTCGATCAGACAGTTCTGCGAGTGGCGGATCTACTTAAGGAAGAGACAGCAACGATGCATGACATCGATCTCAACCCCGTTCAGTTTGCTTGGGCAATACGAGGCGGCTTCAAGAGTATTCAACACACTTTGGGAGGCGATGTCGCGGTCTTCGACATAATTTCCAAGAAGATAGCCATTCATGGCACAGATTATCAGCATCAAGTGGCTTTGGACATGTTAAATGGTAACTGCACCACCACGGCCCTCTGTCCAACGGACCAAACATCCATTACCCACAAGGATTGTCCGATTTGCTTTTGCGAAGCCGAAAACCCCATCTCAACATCCTGCAACCACATCTACTGTCTTGAATGCTTCGAAGAATGTTGCAAGGCCGCGGCATCTAGTGGTACAGTAGCCTTCCAAGTCAAATGCCAAGGTGACGAAGGGAAATGCAGCCACGTCTTCACGCTGCGGGAGTTGAGAGATAGTATTTCTTCCGCAGTCTTCGAGACAGTCCTTCAGTATTCCTTTGAAGACCACATCAAACAGCGTCCCGATCTTTTCCACTACTGTCCAACACCTGATTGCGACCACATCTACAGATGCACAATCAGTTCAGGCGCAGACCGACCAACGCACACTTGCTCCAACTGCCTTGAATTGGTATGCACCTCATGCCATGCACTCCACGGGCGCTACACATGTGCAGAGTATAAAGACATACAGTCTGGCGGCTACGAGGCGCTGGAGAAGCTCAAGAAGGAGCTCAACATCAAGGATTGTCCAAAATGCTCAACCCCAATGGAGAAGACAGAGGGCTGCAACCACATGACTTGCGGTGGCTGCAAGGCACATATATGCTGGGTGTGTATGGGAGTGTTCCCCACAGGCCCCCAGTGCTATGATCACATGAGCGAGAAGCATGGCGGTATTGGGCTCGGACTTGAGCGCTTCATGTATTGACTCGCAAGCATCTACATTCCTGTATCTACCCACCTGTCAGATATCTTCTTACGAAGTGTGGTGAATGAACGGATATGTGGAGCCCGCATCCTCACACCTTGAATCGAGCCCTATTATCCAGCACACCGCACGACTCCCTTACACCACTCCCCGCCGTCCATGCCCGTAATCTTCGATCTCCCAGATCGTCTCCCACCTCCACTGCACCAAGCGCCCTCATAGTGAGACCTCGCTTACCGTCCCGTTTCAACCGACAGATACCTCCATGGTGCGTACCCAACCACACCGCCCGCTCGCGGCCCATTCAATTTACGTCCCGCGGACGCACTTCTCCATGTGGTAGGTCGTCATACCGCGTGCGCAATCCCACGATGATCAATTGTGCCTCACGATCGCGATCCCCAACTTGCCTCACCTCCAGCACTTCAGCACGCAGTACACAGTCCCTATACAAGCTTGAGCTTTTATTCCCGCCCGGCTACAGCGTAGAGGAAGCGTCCCTACTAGAATTCCACGACCACGGAACCCGCGTTGCCAATCCACGGCGCTGGTTCAAGCACAAGTGCAGCCGACGATCTCCCTGCGTCATACCGCAGATCGCTCATCTCCCAACCTCGCGCGCCTGGCGAGCACGGCTTGCGCCGATGCGGATTCCACAAATGACGTTGAGCCTCTGTGTGCTGCCGTCCTCCTTCGTGCAGGTACCTTGGGTATATATATCCATCGTCAAAGACACGCCGCTGCTATGGGTTTGCATCCCATCTCATCTCGCATCCTCACCGCGGCGGCATTTTCTTGGCGACCATCGACGACTGACCACGACGCTGTAAAGAGTACACGTTAGCGACGTTGAGGCACGAACGCAGCGATAAGGTTTCGAGGCCAGACTGCCAGCGGAAGGCGTTGCACCGTCGCCCAGCTTGGTGTACCTTGGTAGGTCGAGCGGAACCGCGAGGGGAACGTAGGCGTGAGATCATGCGCTAGCGTCCCAAGCCGTCCGCCAGACCTACCTTCCAACGTCGAGCATACTTACTCGATGCGTAGCTACTTATGCTTTCCTTCTGCCCTTCCCGCCGAGTTTCCTGTTTCCTGTTTCCCCATGTCGTTCCGTTCAGTCAGTTCCCATCCACAGTCGATTGACACAGTAGGCAAGAGAAGAGACTGCATGATTCCCGAGCCTTGGATTTCCTACTTGTCATATATCACATGCGACCCAGCCATCCGCTCCCTCTTCCCGCACCCAGCCGAATACATACAAAGGCCAGGCCGGGTACATCAGAGCACTCCAAGTCGCTCCTTCCATCCGCTTCAGAAAAAAACCTCCAATCCGTTCATCCCCTCCCCTTAGAAAGATATCGATGTCGTTATGGATTAGATATGGATTTGTATGGTGTTGGTTATAGTTTGTATGTCGATCGGAAAAAGATCAAGATCCAAGAGATAGAAAAAAAGGAACTCCGGTAGATGGGTGATATATGGTGAGGCTCTCGACGCGCGACAACAACAATACGAGTACAAGCCAGTCGTGGGATTGTACCCGTAAAACGCCCAGTTCCGATATTCGATCCGAAGCTTTAACCTCGAGGATGCGACGTTGAAAGAAGACCCTCTCATCGGTACTTGCGGAAAGCGGTGCTGGGAGTGCCTGCGGAGATAGATCGCTACATTGCTAATTGGTTTGTGTTACAGGCCGGAAAAATGCGCGAGAAAGTCAAGTAAGGTCGAAGAAAAACGATATGTGTTGTAAGGGTAATGGTAAGGTCGTGGCGATCGTGGCGGACATGGACAGGTACAGGCTCGGAAGCCGGCGTCACTCCTCCATCCTTCCGAAAAACGCATCGTCGTCATCCTCTGCGCGGCCGCGGCTACGAGAGTTGGAGTGGCGGAAGTCGTCCTCGCTCTCCTCGTCCATGTCAACGTCCTTGCCGTGGTGGTAGTGGTTCCCACGCAGACTCGATTGCTGTGCCGTTACCGTGTTGCTGCCCGAGATCATAAGACCGTTGCCATAGTCTAGGAACTTGGCGGGAAGCGGCGGCACGGGAGGCACATCAGGAGGAAGAGTCATGGGACCAGACTTGGGCGTGCCGTACGAGCAGCTCAGTAGACCAACGGCGGCAGCGAGATCTGCCTGGTCGTTCTCATCGTCATGATACGAGCCAGCGACCGAGGTACCCGAAGTAGTAGGGCGATCGGACACGTTACTCCAATGGCGATAGTGGCCATTGTGCCCATTGTCAGAAAACACGGTCGACTGGTACGACTGACTGTAGGCGGAGCTATTGGCAGAGTAACGCTTGGTAGAGCGACCTGCGTAGTGATTGCGGGGAAATGAGCCCACGGCATGATCGTCAAGTTGTGGGGGCGGGGTAGTGTCGGTGGAGCTCAAATCATCGTGCAAGTCAGACGTGCCCGAAGCGGGGGGCGAAGGCGAGGAATGGTCGCTGTCGCCGCCCTCGGTGTTCATGGCGACAAGTACTGATGCTGCCTCGAGCAGTTGCACCTGCTGGTGTTTCGAGATGAGCAACTTCGAGGTGTACTGCCATTCAGGGGTGTGCTCCCAACTAAATCAAAAAAGTCAACGCAGCTCAAACAGATACCTGGGTCGTGCGGGTGGAGGATAGGGCATTCGTCTCGAGCCATGAAAGTGTGTGGAAGGATGGTCTACTTAGGGCGACTGACAGGTGCTTGGTGAGACAACTGCTGTGCTTGTATCCTTTGCCACATTTTTCACATCTCAATTCGCTACCACTGGTACGCTTGCCATCGACCTTGGCCAGGCGGTTACCCTCGCTCGCACGACGTATCCTGGACTTGGAGTTGGCCTTTTCATGTTCTGGCATGGCGGCAAGCGGAGGACCGTCGGCGATGGCTTCAGACTTGGCAGCTGTGCCATAGCTACCGGGACCGAATGCAGAGCCATTGCTCGGCACGCTCGAGGCCATGGATGGTATCGTGCTCAGATTAGGTCCTCGGAACTGTGCTGCGGGCTTTGAGGGTCTTCGTTGCTGAGCGTCGAGCGGCGCACCGGACATGCCCTTGGCGGCGGCAGCGATTGCTGCGATGCCAGCGTTTGAGCTCACACTCTTGCGGCGAGTGACGCGGTGTGCCGGATTCAGCGAGGCTGCAGAGATGGAATGCGAATGCGGGCGCGACTTGGGGAGCGAGCCTGCCATGGAGCTTGAATGACGATGTTGGCTGGTGGGGCGGACGGCAATGGGTTCCTGTAGTGGAGAGCAGGGTTAGTGGGGAGTTTGTCTGGGGAAGCAATTCCATGAGGCGATTACGTGCCTTGAGGACAGTCATGGTGTGGTGGACCAGTTCTAGACTGGCCGTCTTTGTTCGTCAGGCAAGCGAGCTGTCTCTACCAAAAAATAACACAGCCCCGGGGATCGGAGACTTTTGTGGTCTGGCGGAGGTGTGAGACTGGCCTGCGCCGAGGCGAGCCGAGCAGTCAGAGCGACGGGTTGGAGAGATTGGTGAGGAGCGACAGCTGGCGGGCGGATGGCTATAAACAGGTATGGGTGGTGTAGTTGTGCAGCGTGGGTGTCTGTTCACAAAATTATGTGGAATGTGGACCCCTCTTCTGAAATGGCGTTACACGCTGGCCGGATCGTTTCGCATGCAGGCGCCTCCAGGAACTCCGACGGCGGCGAGGCTCAGCGGAATGGTGCAGACGGGTGCAGGGACAAACAGGCGTGAGGGGAGGCAGAGGGACCGTATGTACAGCGCAGTAGGGATGCGCCTGGAGCAGGCGCGGAAATATTTATTGCGAGGGTGCACGAGGCCCTCTCCTCCGTCTGGTGCTCGTCCGGGTCAGCTGTCGCCTCTCTGTCGCGCAGCAAGCGGCTAGCCCAGCGTGACCTTGATAGGGCCGAGCGAGGTACCGCGCACTGTGGCTGAGGATCGAGGGCCGGGGTGCGCGTGTTGCTATTATGGGCCGCAAGAGGATGCCCGCAAATGAGCCGCCGCGGCGACGCTGAGGACGTGTTTCAGCGGCTCTGCGTGCGTCGTGCGGGCTCCGCGAGCTGGTGCTGCTGTCGCCGTCGCCAGGAACAGCCGCGCCCTGCGCAGGTTCCTGAGCAACGCAGGTGTGCCGCCCAGAGCGTCCCTCGATAGCGAGGGCGACGTTGATTCGACCCGCTTTGGGAGGCATGCCGAGGGCACAGGGCGGCGGGGTCAAAGCGCGCCATGGCCGTGGGCGCTGGCGCTCGCCGCTGCGCATCACACGGGACCCCGAGCGGAGACGCAACTGGGCCGGCCGGCGCGAGCTGATCGCTGCTCAGGAAGCAATCAAGATCGTCTCGCGGGAACACCTGCTCTGTGCTAAGACAGACTGAAGCTGCAAACCGCCTGCACGCAACGAGTCTCCCGTGCCTGTCTCTCTGCGCGGCGCTGGCTGGGCTGCACTGGACCCCGCCCTGTCGCATCGCGATCGGCCCCAGTGTCGTCTGTGCATGATGCGCGGCGCTAGGGCAGAAGCCACTGTGTCGTTCGCGCCATGGGTGCCATTGTGGCATCGCCATGTCGAAGACTCCAAATTGCCGTGCGCGCCTCTCCTGCTCGCCCTCATGCAAGTCATTCATGCCTCGACCGGCTGCCTCCGCTCCGCGCTGCCATCTGCCATCTGCCGTGGCCCTTGGGCTCCCAACAATCGCCAGCGCGCCTTCATCGCAGGCAAAAGATTAACCTGAGCAGCACGAACACGCCGGCTCCGATTGCGAATTGGCTGCCGCGGTGCACACTCCAATATCCGACCTGCTCAAGAGGGCGAGGCTAGAACCAAACTCGTCTATCCGCCATGCAGCTGCTGAGGGGTGGCCCACCCGCTGTGCCTGTTTGGCCGCCAGGAACTCGTGCACGCCCACAGCCCCGGATAAGCTCGACCGCAATGCTTCGCAACAACTGCCTCCTGGTGCCTGAACGAGCAGCAATGCGCTGGCGACGGTGCCGCGCGTCAGCCGTAGCAACATTGAATTGTCAGCGTCTGGCCATGGTCGAGCGAAAGCTCCCGCCTACCTCAAGTGCTGTCTCTGGTTCTGCGGGCCTCGTGCGCTCGTTCGGGCCCTGCCTCTTCTGTTACTGTCTAGCGGCTTCCCTGCGCTGGCAGCGAACTGGCCGCCGACTGCCAACTTTGGCGCCGCGCCGGTTTCACCTCCACAACGACTGACGTCAGAGGTGGGAACGCGCTTTCTCCCAAAATGAAGTAACGACAAGCGCGACCCACCCGCTCCAACGACAGCGAAACACCGCCTTGAAACCCGCGGCATTTTTGCATTTCCCATCGTGATTCCATCGGACGAGTCATCCGAGATGCGTGCGCATGGCTGCTGCCGTCTTATGTAATCGACGTGGCCGCCGATCAGTGGTTGAAACACAAACGCACCACCGCGTCCAGACGCTGCTATCCCACCTCGCTAAGTCTCAGTGTAATTGCAACGACATGTGTATCGCTACCGTCTGTTGATGTTGACACATCTCGCCCTGATTGAATCGGTCTCGACCGTCTGACACTCATGGCATAAGACTTCCTGTATGCTTCAACCTTGTCTTATCGGGACACATTCTTGGTTGCGAAATTGCAGGCTTCTAAATAAATTTAAGATGAAAAGTAGTGCTTATCGATAGCATTTATCACCGAGCAGCCATGTCACTGATGAAGGTCATAAATTCCGAGGTGAAACATGAGCAGAACTGGTGACCCTTTACTCAATCGTGTCTCGTAGTTCTGCTTGCATTCTGGGCTTCTCGGGCAACTTCGTATGCAGGGTCCGCTGGCGTTCCAATCATCGCCGTCTTCACTATCCGCGCTGGAGCATAAATACTTCGAGTGCTTGATCGCAACAAGGGATATATATCATTTCCTGCGCTAAAGGAGTATGAATTGATTAATAACCAAAACCAGAGCAAAAGCATGTACTGGTGCACAGAATCGTCAGGCTGCTCACCATCCAACCGACCATTGTCCACACATCAACACGCGCATCCCTCCTTGGCCCCCTCCGCCCGTGCACTGCCCAAGTTCACCCGCGCATCTTCTTGCCTTCCACCGAGGTTTGTTTGTCCACCAACACCTCGTGGGCCCTTCAAGCTCGTTTCGGGGATGGCATTCGCAATCGCCGTAAACACTTCTGCAACGTTCTGTCCCGTCTTGGCGCTCGTCTCGAAGAACAGTAGTCCTTCCTCGTCCGCATATGCCTTCGCTGTCTTGGTAGGAACCCTCCTCGCGTCTGTGCCATCATCCTCGTTCGCGTCCTCGCCCTCTGCTTCCGGTGCGGCATCCGCTTCTTCCGGGCTCTCTTCGCCGGCTGCTGCCGCCAGATCAGCCTTGTTCCCCACGAGCGCAATGACTATGCCTGGCGACGCTTGGCGGTGCAGTTCGGCGACCCAGTGTTGGGCTTTTGTGAGCGATGATGGCTTCGTGATGTCGTAGACGACGAGGGCGGCTTGCGCATTGCGATAGTACATGGGTGCAAGGGAGGCGAAACGTTCTTGGCCGGCCGTGTCCCAGATCTCAAATTTGATGGTCCGCGTCGGAAGGTTGCATTTCTGCGTAAGGAAAGCTGCTCCTATCGTGGGCTCCTTATTTTCTTGGAAGTCGTTGTTAACGAAGCGCATAACCAACGATGACTACAAAGGAATTAGCTATGCACAAGCTCTAGCCAAACACAGCGCTGCGTCAAAGTTGAGAGCCCTGCGCGACTCTAGATGCACTGGGCATTGTGAAGGCCGGTACAACTCAAATCCGCAGCTTGCTGAATGCTCGCGTACCTTTCCGACAGCTGCCTCTCCCAGCAGTACCAGCTTCACGCTGCTGCTGGGTTTCGGTTGTGAGGATGCGTCCGCCATGGCGGGCTCGAGCAGCGGTATGCGCGCGAGGGACGGGGTCAAAGGAAATCGAGTACGGTCGTCTATCGAGCGAGCGGTGCCGGACGATGTGGAGTAATGGTTGCCGTGCAGGTGTAGGCAGACAGTTTGATGCCATGACGACTGGCGTTGATGGGCTTCCGTCGCACGCGCCACAATGCGCTAACTTATTCGGGACGATGAGAACGGAGCTTGAGGCTTGTATGCACCAATGTGGATTCAACAGATCCTAACTAGGCTCAATCTACGAGCCTTTCGTAGGGGAACACATTATTTGCGATCGGATAACGTTCCTTTCGAGTAGATCCCGCTTCACCAAATTTCACAACATCTCCTAAGAACATGTTGCCCCTCAAACCGCAGGCCCTGCACCAATCCACAGCCTGTACGACCTGAAAGGCCCCTTCCTCGCATCAATGTTCTGATACTGCCTCCCAGGACTCAGCTCCAGCTGGTTCGTACAAAAATACATCCAACCATCCCAAATCGCCGCACTATCTGCATGCTGTATTAAAGCATTCCTTACCAACGTCTTGACCACATAATCCTTCGCCGGCACTGGCTCCAGCGGGTTCGAGCTCCCAGGCGGAGCTCCGTTGACGGTTTCATTGACAGCAGCTTGCAACGTATCGACGTAGAAAATAGCGTTGTGCTCGCTGGCCATGATATATACGCGCCCTTTATCGTCGGCTGTCAAGCCTGCTTGCTCGGTGCCGCATTGTCCTGGGTCTTTAACATGCCCTAATAAGTCTTCCTCGGAGATCGAGTTGTTGATGATTGCGGCTTGAGAGATGTAGTAAAAGCGGCGCGACCCAAGGACACCCCAGTATACATTCCCAGATGCCAGCGCGATACCATCGGAGCCTGTGGCAATGAAAGATTTTTGCGTTCCGTTCCAAGTGTATATAGGCTCCCCGTTGTACACTCCCACATAGCCTTTGTCGGCACGCGTATACGTTGTGTTGAAGAGTCTGCGATTCGCATCGCCAGTAGCCAAGTTGATAGAGAGGATAGATCCGGGATCCGACTCATCAGTTATGAATGCGTAGCCGCCATCACCAAGTGTGTTGTTGATGCGGACGTCATTTGCATTCATGTTATCGTAATACAACTCGATGGAATAACGTATGTTCGCAATAAGTCGCCTTGCAGTGAGAAACTCATGATCTTGGCCCCATATTCAGTTGCGGACTTTTCTCCAGGTTTGATACCGGAATCGACGATCCAGAGTTGATTAACACTGTCTAACACAACGTTTTGTACGTTGATGAGCATGTGCTTGCGTTCTGAGTTGCGGTGCAGTTTTGGTAAGCGGCAGAAGGCCAAGGTTCTTCTGTCTCGAATGAGGTACATTTGACAACGTTGTCAGGGGTGGGTCCGCTGTTACGAGGATATGTTAAATACAGGACCATGTTGGGATCAATAGCCAGACCAGTTGGTGCTCTTGTTGATTCATGAACAGGCTCAAGTTGCGGCCCAATGATGGTGAATCTGTCGGACAGACCCTATGTGGTGCTGTTGCCATTCTTTGGGATGGGTGCGGGACATGTGGTGGGGAATTGAGCAAGCGTTGTGGGGATGATGGCGGATATTATTGCTAGGAAAACGGTACACTTGGACACCATGGTTGCAGTAGGTTGAAGAAAGGTGAAATACGGGTACGTCTGGCTCAGTCTATAAGTCTATGGAGCATTAGCATTGCTGGTCAAAACGGCGCGGTATTCTTACTTACTAGATTTGAGCTTGAGTGACCATGAATCTAAATTCACACCAAGACTCTTGGGAGTTGAGGTGATGGACCGCTCCCCACTTGTATTGGTTGACCCCGCAAAAGTAGTACTGCACGACGTCATTACCAATTTAGATGAAGAAACAGCGACTCGACACGCAAGCCGGTTGCGGTTAGGATCGGAATGTTAGCAATGCGATGGGAAAGTGGCACTTAATGTGGTAGGTACGTTGGGGAAAGAATGTGGTTTCGCGACTACCTAGATGAACATAAGCTGCCCATGAGAGCTCGATACGGCTTCTACGCACAACAACAAGTACTTGGACTATCGCACACCAATTTTTGCTATGTAAGAATTATTTCACAGTGATCAGTCCCCGCGAATTCTAGTTAAACTGAAATTAGAAGACGGAGAACTGGCTTCATCATGTGAACCACGGCTTGATACGTCGGAATATCTTACTTGCTCTGTGCACCAGTATCCTAATTCTTGTTAGTGTAGCTTCATATGTTCATGTTTCTCTCGTAACTGACCAGATAGACCTGATAGAACTCCATCTTCACCTTTCCCTCGTCCTTGACTAACCGCGCATACGCCGCCCAGTCCAAACCCGACTCCCCACCAGCTTTCAGGCCGTACTTGACCGTTCCGTGTAGCATGACCTCGTTAGAGTTCGGACCATAAGGGAATATCTTGATTGGGTTATGCACACGGCTAGCGACCTTTTCCCAGAGACCTTTGCGGAGAGCAAGAATCTCTGGCAAGTGCAACGTGTAAGCAGAGCGGTTGGAGGATTGCCTGAAGCTGGAGCAACGTACCCTGTGAACCGTGCGCCTTCTTCGAGGCCATGATGAGCGTTGCATCTTTGGTAAAGTTTTCTACGTATGCATCATGCGCATCGGGCTTGTCGGAGGCTGCATAGAAATCTTCGAAGAACTTCTTGAATGCGGGGTCGAACGGAATGGAGGGGTATTCGGATGTGTAGGATGTCATGGTGTTTGCTCTTGGTCTTTGATGTCTTCAACAAGGAGTGTGTCGTCGTGGTGTTCCATTATATACAATGATCTTCAGAGAAGGCGTTGACGTAAATACGTCCGAGGTCTCGCGTCGGGTAGCGCACCTCAGCGGCAATGCTCCAGTAGAACATCCTCATGGTTGCTCGATGTAGGCGACATCAAGTGCTCTCAAGTACGACTTCTTGGTTTGAATATTCAATCAAAACTTTACAAAAATCAAGATGAGAGGCATTCAGAATTGCCATGAACATTTGAAGAGGTCTGTGTCCGCAACTGGGATGTGGCCCCACTAGTTCGCTCGGCCCTGGTCGGTTAGCTCCACCCACACCTAGCACTACGCTTGAAATATTTTTTGCCGTAAGGAACTACTGCCGCACGAGTTCAGCTTGTCTTCAGCTTGTCTTGATGATTTCTTTCTTGGTATATATATTAGAATGTAGATCAGATTTGCATCAAATCACCGGAAGCCCGGCTAGCTCAATCGGTAGAGCGTGAGACTCTTAAGTATTCACGGTCTAATCAACTCGATTACGCGGTATCTCAAGGTTGTGGGTTCGACCCCCACGTCGGGCTACCTTTTTGTGTTTTGCTGCTGCTGCATCTACACTTTTTGTCTTGATAGATGCATGTGTGCGGGCCCAAGCAAGCATATTGACAGTGGGGACTGATTCTAATTGAAGCATGAGATGACGGTATTGACTTGGTTCCTCTTTCTCGCATTCACGACAGCTCTGTGGCTACCGGTGCATATACACCGCCCATCTAAACAGCACCTTGATCCTCATATTTACACATTGATCGATCGACAATTTCCACGTCCCATGCTTCCAGTCTTCACATGCATACTGGGCTGACAATTGATCCTACCAAGCCACGTACCAAACGACGATTCTCCGATTCTGACAAACGCCGGCCCGATAAACGGCAAGCACGCTGCAATCAGACCGAGATGCAGTTCCAATGAAGAGAGCAGTGCCAGTCGATGATTATTCGACATTGTTTCCGTTTGATACACGTGGACTCTGAGGCCAGCGACGACAACGATCCTGCGGTACGATTAACAAGCTATCGTTGATGTGTTGGTGGAGCCAACGATTTCGGTCTTTACGTACAAGAGACCTAGGCCAAACATCAAACTGATTCCAAACTTCTTGGTCGTATTGATCTTGAGCATCCGTACCACGCATACTGGAATGACGACTAATATGACGTCCACGACGACATTGATCACTGTAGCCAGGGAAGCACCCAGTGATCGCGAAACACGACACACACCCTTTATATCAGGGTCGTAGTTCGCTTCGAAAGGGGCGCACATGGTCATTAATCCAGCAGTATTTGACGCAAATATTACGACACACGCCGCAATCATCAACCATATGAATCTCTTGACCCAGACGAGCACATAGAAAAGTTCCCGGTAGCCCAAAAGGATAGATATCTTAACCAGGGCGATCGATGTTGCGAACACAACTTCGCTGGCGAAAACGAGCTGCGCGCTTCGCAAGGCGTGTTGAGGGGCGATGGCGAGGTGGCCATCCTGCAAGCGGAACATCCAGTGGTAGACTATCGTTGATTATTTCAGTGTCTCCTATCATCGGAGCCGCCGTACCTGGTAATTTGAGCGCAAATCGTGTAAGCAGAGTCATCTGTCCTCATCAGTGTTGCTATTAGGTACGCACTTGTTGCTGGTCGAACTTACAAGTGCACCAATGGTGATGTAATCGCTCAGAGTAACGTGCATCTTCTTGATTCCTCGCCCCCAGATTCGCAGGCTGAGAACGATGGAAATAGCGATGGCGGATGATACGACCTCATCCGTGCCAAAGGGTACAGAATCGAAGCGTACCATTCTGAGGGTGCCCGATGTATATAAATGCTTCCGATCGGCGCGGGGCATATTCCTTATATACAAGGCTCTCATCCTGTTATTGTACAAGGCGTGGGTTGGATTGGGGTCCGTATGCAAGCGTCAGCGCGTACGAATATTAGCACGTTTTATATTAGGATCTCTTCACCCACGTAATTGGAGGTACTAATGACATCCAACTTGCTACCTAGTGAGGTCTCGTGCACAACTGTTTTCGTATCTTGGACCTCACTCACTCACTCACTCACTCACTCACTCACTCTTTGTATCCGCTCTTCCCATCCACGCACGCAAAAGCGGGTCCACCTCTACCAAACATAGCCTGCAGATCTTTCGCAATGGCATCTGGACGTTCCCACGCCGCGAAATGACCTCCTACATCGTACTCACTCTCGTAAACTACGGGACCGAGCGTCTGATTCCACAGGCGCGGCAGCAGAACCGTATCGTTCGCGAAACGCGCCACGCCGAGGGGTACATCGATGTAAGCTTGGGAAGCCGGAAAAGCGCCCTCTGGTTTCCGGTGCTCGAAATCGTAGAATACGCGGCTGGAAGCAGCTGGACCGGGCGTAGAGAACCTGAGTAGGCTTCTGATGAGCGCAGATCATGTGCAGTCTGTCTTGTGGGGCCACTCACCAGTAGATGCTCACCCAGGTGCAGATCTCATCATCTGTCCATGTATATTTCGGATCTACCCAGTCGTGCAGCTTTTCGTATATCCACGCTAGCAGTGCGACGGGACTGTCTGCTAGGGCATATCCAAGGGTTTGCGGGCGCGTTGAGGCGAGCTGATAATAACCTGACGCCGTCGAGAAATACTTCGCGGTCCGAGCTAGGCCGTTGAGCTCAAGAGGAGTGAGGGGTGTGGACTGCAATCGCACATAGAGCTGGGGATGCTTTGCTTCTGTAGGCTCCGCTGGTAGGGCGTTATTCGTATGAGTGGCTTTGCAGTGCTTCCGACCATACTTGAGAGCAATGAATCGTGCTGTAAGGCAACCGAGATCTCCGCCTTGTACCACTTCCTGATGTGAGCTTTGCATAGAAGTGACCTTTTCGAGTAACAGCTTACCGTATTCGGTATATCCAAGAGACAGCATGAGCTTGTGGCATACTTCGGCATGTTGATCGATAGCAAATCCTTGCTGTACCAATGTTCTTAGAAAAGCAGATCGCTCGAAAGAACACTACATACCTTCTTGCTTCCTGAGGAGAAGCCGAAATCGACCAGACTTGGCGCGACGACATGGAAAGCAGGCTTATCTTCGCCGCCGTCCAGGTAGGGCAACAGCTTCGAGACCTCGAAAAAGCCGCCCGGCCAACTGTGGAGAAACAAAAGCGGGACAGCCTGTTCGACATCGCTCTCTTGATAGACATGGTGGATGGTGTACTTCCCAAAGTTATCCACATCGACCTCGGTAACGAATTGTGGTAGTTGGTTCAGCTTAGACTCAGCTTTTCTCCAATCGAAGGTTCCGCCCCAGTACGCTGTGAGGCGTTTCATTTCGCTTAGTGGCACACCGCGGGCCCATGGATCTTCTGCGCCCGTGACTTCATCGGGGAAGTCGATGGCACTGAGCTTCTGCTTCAGTCGCTGTACTTTCTCATTCGGGATATTGATGCTAAAGGGCGTGATATTGGACATAATTGCTAAGAACCTGAGGACACCTCTACTGGGAGCGCACATATACCTTTTACTTTGAGAGCTGGACTTGCGGTGGCGTCAGGATTGCAAGCCTTCTTATAGTACTTTGGTCTAGTCATTGCTAGCTGGCTGTGGTATGTCAACCCATGTAGCACTTGGGCATTCTTCAATTAAGGTTTACGCACCAGCCAATCAAAGTAACTCTTGATCCTCGTTGGGGACATCGGCAACGCCAGGTATAGTCGAAGTCGTCCAATGTTGACATGATAACATGTCTTCGATGTAAGTGAGAGCCTGGAAATAGAGTGCTGTCTCCTCTTCAAAGCGCAGTTTGATAGCGCTAAGCATAGACAAGGCGCTGCGCAGATGGATTCGAACCCTGTTGTAGTTTTCGAGGAGGAACTCGAGGACAATTAGCGTTATGCTGGCTAAAACGATGCGGAATATGTTTCGCGGTGAGTGTTCTAACAGCCCGAGCTCTCTGATTGCCATGTTGTATTGGCACAGAGCGTATCTATCTGCAGCTTGTTGCTGGCTAGATAGTGTATAACGACTTCGGCTGAGAGCACCGACAGCAAGAGCGATTCGCCGAAATGACGGATCTGATGAAGCTGCTTGTAGCACGATGCTGGACCATGATTCTATCTGAAAGAAAAGGGCAAATTCGGGTGCACAAATCAGCCGGAAGTAGTCGAAGTGGATTGCGTCGGTATCGCCAAGATGAAGAGAAGGCGGAGAAGTGGGGCTTGGAATTGCCAGGAAGTCACATCTCCAGCCGTACATTCTGCACGGAGTGCACACGGGCTTCAGTTCATCACACTTCTTGTGCCTTGTCCTGCGACTTAGTGAGTAAGAGCATGAGGAATACAAAGCTTGCGCCGTACTTGCACGTCAAACATCCGGTCTTCACCTTTCGAGCGCCTCTGGCACCGCGACGAACGCGGATACTGGCCATTGCAGTTGATTCAATTTCTGTTGTACGGGTGCGAGGACGAGAAGCAGTCGTCAGCGAAGGTATGGCAGAGGGCCTAACTGCACATGTGCACACCATACAGGGTTAAGCGTATTGCGACTAATTGTCACTTCATTGGCTACAGCGTAACTTGAGACTCCGTTCATGCCGCCCAACGAAACAACGATGCGCTACGAATAACGCACATTCACGAAAGGGAAGACCATCAGAGCGGGGCGATCAGCTATCGCATCGTATTTGCATATGACACCGTCTTCTAGCGCCTTCTCACCGATATACATGAACGCAACGACAGTGAGAAAAAGGCAGAATACTGGACATGGGCGCGAAACCAAATACCATTGGACGATATGGCCCCTCTTAAAAAGTGGCACGTTTTATAGGAAAGGAGCCGGCGACCAGTCTGAAGATCACCAAAGGTGCTGTCATCGGCCCTGAGCAGGCTAACACCCTCGAAGCTGCTGCGTCTGGAGGACATGTTACGACAGTGAAGCTATTGATGAAACGATTTGCCAAAGTGTCTCAATATGTTGGAGGCATGGGAAAACCATTGAAAAGGCATGCTTTATGTGCCGTATCGAGGAGAGGCCACTGCGATGTCGTGGTATGTTTGCTTGGACAAGGTGCTGAGGATTTTGCCCCTCAAGCACTTGAGCACTCACTCGTATCACACAACCATGAAGTTGCTCGGACATTGCTCGGAAGTTATACCTTAACAAAATGTGCCACTGTCCACTTCCACCTTCAACCTGCGATCTTGGAATCCCACCAGCTTTTCCAGAGACCCCATTAAATTGCTTGACGAGTCTGCCATTCAAAGGAGAAACATACTCGCCTCCAGAAGGATACAAGCGGTCGCTCAAATTTACCGACACGGCAGGAGTTAACAATGGCTCCGTAATATTCGACAGCCAGTTCATACCATTAACAACAGCGAAGGAAGACCGAAGCCTGGCTCGTCTTTTTCAAGGGTAAGAGTGAGAATGGAGAGTCCGTTATCCGGGTCTGCAAATGTACCAGCGTAATTGGCACCCGCTTTATCAAAGGCAGCAGCTTCAGCAGCAGGGATGAGGGCCTCTCCGATTAGATTGCGGAACATACTACAACATCAATTGCATATCAAAAGTGCCGTAGACGGTGTTTGAGAAAGAGAGGGTGTCAAATAAACTCGGGGGTCGTATGGCGAGGTTTGAGGGCAGCGACTGCCTAGCCTTGCAGGAATGTGCGAACTGCAACGTAAACCCACCCCTATTTCCAATTTGTTCATCACTTCCAACGATCATCTTCAGCCCATTGCAAATGCTGTCGTCGCGTATCAAGGTTCAAGTTATAGCGAGTTGTTGTCCGATTTCGAAGAGGCGGTCGCATTGAACCACTTTCCGCGATGATAGCTGTTCCCATGACGAGCACTTTGTATTTGTAAAACATGAATGTCTAGGGATATGTTGCTGAAGTTTAATTGATGACACGTTGCTGATTGTTCTAGTCTTGCGACTAACATCGCTAACAGAGTCGTCGACGGTATTGTGTCATGGGTTCTTGCACGGGTACCCATGTACTCCACTGAAAGGGCCGTACTCATATACAAGTACTGAGATGGGGGTATGTTAAAGATATCCCGCAAGCCGCGATACTCTTCAAATTTGTCTTGGTGGGGTACGATATCCTCTGCTTTAAGCTATGCACCGAGTCAACCATATAACGCTAATAAACTCCTCCTTAAATTATTCAGTCAATTTTCTGCACTATTGCTCTTTCTCCAATCGTAACATCTCTCCTCATAACTAACAGCTTAGTCTTATCAGTATCGCAAAATTTGCCCTCCTCTTCAAGTATGGGCTCAGCAATCTCGCTATTTATGAAGGTTATGAATTGCTGGTAATGCAGCTCATCCGCGAACGTCTATCAAATCTAATTAACGTTGTTTCAATTTTCAAAACTCGGGTATGCGTACCATCTCGCCAAAACAATCCCAGTCCATGCCCTCATCGGTGCCAATCAAAAGCCTCTGGACACCCATTGGGCCTTCACCTTCGGCCACGTGATATCTTCGCGTCCATGTCAAAGGGTGCACTTTTCCGGCAATCTTCTTCAGTAGCGGAGCATAGAGGGTTTCGTTGTGATGACGGAATTGCTCTCGGGTCATGCCTTCGATTCGCGTTGCAACAGTCGCGAGAATAAAAGGGTATTTTGAAATGACTGTTTCCGGCATGTTGCTCCTTCGTATGTGGTGAATGCAGGTAAGCGCGAGGGGATTCGATGTAACGCAGGGTACGAGTAGATGTTTTAGCGGAACCTCCGGATTAGATAAATTTGGTACTAGATTTCAGATTGGCCCGCAAGACCTAGATCAACGGTGCAGATGTTGCTGTGGTGCGAAGAAGCGCAATAAGAAAGGCAGCTGATTTATGATGGCTATGGGTAGGCGAGAACATTCGAAGCCTCTCGGCTGCATTGCCAACGTGAGAACGCTAGACGGTGCCCGCGGAAACCTCGATCGGCAATTGGACTTAAGCTTTTACTAGTGTGCTGACTTGTTCCAAACTACTGTAGTATACGAGACGCGATCGCGACGGAGCTTGCCTAGTGACATATAGATATGTGTCGCATCCAATCAACGCAGCCTGTCACAACTCCCTCTGGGTCTCTCCTTCTGCAAGACTCATGGTCACCACGAGAAGACACAAAACAGGGAACACCAAGGTTCGCTTACGACGATCATTATACTGGCCCCTTGACACGTCAATGCATTCTTTTGTGTTGTTGGGATTATTTGTCCAGCAATCATCGATAGACTTCCCCATCACAGAATCTGAATGGTGGTTTTAGGCACTCCCACCCCATCTTTTTGAAGTTTGCAAGTTTACTTACGCGTATTCTTCGTCACAACATGCCATAAAGATTAATGGCAAGCAGTATAACATATTGTTCGCCTCATTCAAGGCCTCACCAGACTATGGGGAATCAATATGACCATCAATGTCCCCAAGAAACGCGTCAGCATAAGCTTGTCGTCAACAGGGGGTGACACAATTATTGCACGCTTAGTTGAGCAAGTAACCTTCAAAGTTTCTCCTTCCTTAAAGGCCTTCAAGATTTCAGAATTTAAGGCAAAGGTATAGCCTCTTATAAAACTTGTTGCCAGTAAGTAGAGGTCTCGCAAGCTCGGAACAGACCAAAATCGTTTTGTTATTTCGGCATATTGACTTGCAACTTCACTGCTCAAGCAGCATTTTTATATTCCAGTGTACGATTTTGAGTTTTTGTGTGCTATCGTTTAGCACGGCCCCCAATAATGAGATTCATTTTTCCCTGCTAGGCCTGCTACCCCTGTTCATATGAACGGGCCGCTCCGGAAACTAGAAAGTAAGGCGACGCAGCAATCATCAACTATTGTCGCGTGACTGATCAGTAGGACCTTGAGCCGGTACTGGAAACACCAGCAACAAGCGATCAACATAGGTGGAATTCGAAGCAAATTCAAACTCAAGCTTGTTGTTTTTTACGGTTGCTTATTTTGTGTCCCACAGCATCTCCCATTGCTCTTACAATCCCTTCATCCCCCGGATCCCCAGACTCCACCCTCACCCACGCGCCGCTCCGAATGACGTTCCTGAACCTTCGCACCAAATACTCATTCACCCTCTCAGATATCATTCCTTCACCACCACCTCTCTCAAAGTCCTCAAAATAGTCTCCAAATTCCACCCTCCTCAGCTTCTTTTGAAACTCACTCACATTACTCAAGAAAAGTACAAACGTTCTATCACACCACTGTGCTCTGTTCCCCACATTCTCAAACAACCGAATCATACTCTCAAGCGTATTAGATCCAGAAAGAACCTCGTCATATTTACACAGATCAACCACAAACAGTACGACTGGGACAGAGTCGAATTGATGCAACCATTTCCGTCTCTCGCCTCTGTTCGGGACATCCAGTACGTTCAGCGTCAAGTCGCACCACTTGAAATGCAATTCGCCAATGCCGTCGGAGCCCTTTCGCGAGTAAATTATATCTTCCTCGGTAGGGATATAGTTCCGTTCAGAGATCCTGAGAATATTATTGAAAAAGTACGACGCTGTATCTTTCCATTCAGGATCACCGTCGGATTTGAAAGCACTCTTCATCGAGTCGTCTTCCCATAGTGCTTCGATCGCCCACGCAGCTCGATCGTTCAAGTTACCTTCTTCCCGATCATACCGCTGCAGCAAATATTTCCAATGTTCGTAATTGCGTTCTGCTTCGTCTTTTATCTCATATCTCGCATCGATGAATGCTACAAATTGTTTGATGCACGTTCCAACAGCTTGGTGTACGCTGTGTCTGTAATCGAGACGCTCCTTTTCTGTGAGCGTGATGCGAGCATCGCTGCTTTTCAGACCTTCGATGACGTCTTTCAAGGCATGGGCATCACCAAGTGGTAGGACATCGTACTGATGGAGGCAGAGTTTCGCATCTTTCGCGAGCCCGCGATCGATTGCGAGGGAGCGCTTTCCAGCCTGTAGGGGTTCGGAAAAGAGAAATTGGGCGAGGATCTGTAGGCAATTATTGGTGAGAATTTCGTGGAAGCGATCGAGCAAAGTTCGAGTAAAGTTCATGTGTATTGCATCCGAGTGTAGAGCATGAAATAAGTCTGGCACAATCTATAACTAGAGTAAAGTTGGTGTATAAACCTGCTGGAGCCTAGGCGGATCCAAATATGCTAGGAAGAGTCCTGAAAAGCGCCACTGCCCCGCTCTGCAAGCGAGGCTGACAGGACGCTTCTGCCTGAACCATTTGACTGCAAAACTAGCCATTATTGTCGAAAAGTGCAGGGCATATGAAGGAGCACAGCAGATGAGCGGGAAGCACGGTAACGACTGATGGGTATATATGCAAGGTAAATCTAAGACTCAATATACAGGAACGAGTGCTCAGCCCAAACCTTCTCTTCCTTAAGCACTCCCAATCGCTCTGCTATCTTAGAAAGCTCATCTCGGTTACCCTCCCCCTTCCCCAGGTCTACTACAGAGACCATCGTAGATCCTTCTCTTATGTACACCTGTGCGTGCATCGCACGTGTGATTGTCCAGAGCAGACGATGCACCATTAATGACTCATCTATAAGAGAACAGCGAAGACACCAGCGAGAGCCGGGACGAAGAAGTAGGGGACCGTCTGCAGGGTCAAGGAGCTGGCGGCGCCGGTAGACGCCTTTGGCGTAGACGAAGATGAGTCGGCTGCAGCGCCGGTAGTGGAGCTACCGCTGTCAGAGCCCTTTTGCGACTTCTGCGAGGCGCACAAGTCGGTAAGGGTAGTGTTGGACTGGAGCTCCTGAAGCTTCGTCTGAGCCTTCGAGATCTGGTCCTTGAACTTGGTGACCTGTGTGTCATTGAGCTTCTTCTTGGCGACGAAGGCGTCCATGGCAGTCTGATTGTTGGCAAGCGCGGCGGTCTTAGCAAGCTTCTTCATGGCCTTGCACTCCGACTTGACCTGGTTGTTTGCGGCGATGACATTGCACTCGTCGACAAGGGTGGTGTTGGCCTGGAGAGTCTTGAGGGTCGTAGTGGCGTTTGCGGCCTTGTCCTTGATGACCTGGATCTCAGTTTCGTTCAACTTGCCCTTGGAGACGAGGGCATCGAGCTTGGTCTGGTTGGCGGCGAGCTCGGTGAGCTTGACCATCTTCATCATCTGCTTGCACTGCTTGTTGACAGAGTTGCCATTGCTGGTGCCGTTCTTCTTTCCGCCTCCGCTCTTAGTGCCATTGCCGTCCTTACGAGCCTCAAGAAAATGGAACTCCGGGAATGCAGCGGCGGTTGCGACGAACGCAAAGAGGAGGGTGATGAGGAAACGCATATCGAAGGCTGTTTGGGGAAGTGGAGAAAGATTTGCACTGCAAAGACGAGAAGCGAAGTCGGACCGGCCGAGGAAGTGAAAGAATTGAAAGGATGAGAAGGTAGTTGTCGTTGATGAGCTAAGATGAGCTGATGATGCTCTTGTGTTGATGTGCATACCCCATATATACCAACCCCGAGTTTGGATGCCCTCGTCAACACCTACGCGGCCCACGCGTGCTTGAAACTTGACAGAAACCTACTCATTGCGCTCCTCAGGCACTGCAACAAGGCACTGTTGGGAGCGGTGCCCAGACGTCTGTCGCAAGTAGGCGGCAATCACAGGACTAGTTCGTTGGAGACGACGGGGTTCTGCGGATGTCGCTACGACTCGCAAGGATGACGAGGCGTGTGTATCACGGACGAACATCAATCAGAGGCTAGCATCGTGGAAACCAGTCGGCTTGAGCGTTGTGGTGTGAGTCGCGGCCTGTCACGTTTCACCAGCGAAGGACATGGTGGCGCTGCCTAAGCTTTCGCTTCAGTCTTGGCCTGTAGTCTGTTTCACCTTCCGCCAGCAACGCATTTCGAACGGGCGGCAACGGACCCGGAAAGATCTTGCGTGGCAACCTCATGCGAGGTGTCGTGCAATCAAAAGTAACTCCGAAAAGCTTTGTAGGTGAACCGCGGCCTTATTCATCTGCATGGAAACATTGGCTATTTCAAGGTACACACGCAAGCAAGTACCTTTGCAGGGTAGTTGAAGGCAGTATGCATTAGAGCATATACCATATCGAGCACCAGAATAGTTGCTATAGTACTCACATCATGAGAAAGTGGCCTTACAGGATGTATCTTGCTCCAAAGAGGGTAGTCGGTGTATGCGAGTGTTGAGTGTTGCAGCGTATCGGCCCTGAAACAGCTTGGAACGAAAAGCCCCATAGAGCGCGTAGGACCTCACCAACTCGCGATGAGTGGGCACCAGAACTAAGCCCATGAAGAGCGAGATCCCGAATTCGCGTATCAATGTCGTTGCACTCGTTCCTGCAGCAGCAATTGCACTTAGCATTCTTGTGCATTATCAGTATCATTACTGACATCTACCATTGAGTTGGCGTTGAATGGCGTTGCCGATGCTAGATTCGTACATTGCTGTAGGCTGGCCTCCAACAGTCAAATTCTCGATACCATATTCAATGTTGACGCTAACTTCAAGACAAACGTTTGCAAAACCACTGCACCGCAATGCTCGTGGCTCCAATCGTCGCACAGGCACCATCGTTGTCCCAAAGCGTGCGTCTGGGGTCGCCTTTGCCTCAGGTCCCGTTCGCGCCAGACAAGTCGAAGATCTCAGATTCTAGACTAGCGCTGTATCAGCTGCCGTCGGTTTTAAGGATCTGTGCTATGAGGACGTAGTTGGCACCTGAGAGGCCGACAGTAGGCAGGATGGTCATGTTGAAGGACGTGCTGGTGAATGGGCATATAGTCGCGTACGGTCTCTACAGCTATATCGCAAAGTGTCTTTTTGTGTGGAACGTGACCCAGAACCGGGCAGCTACAATAGCCTTTAGGTTTTCACGCGCACCTTTACTTTTTTATCCTATGGACCTAGCCGAGACAAGAAATACTATATAACACAAACCTCCTACTCCCTAATCAGGTAGTAGATTAGAGGTAGTTACTAGTGTTCCCGTCTTACTACTACCCTTATGCCCTCTCTCCCTCTCCCTCTTCCATCAAAGCCTTCCAATCGGTCTCTTTCGGCCTCCAACCCAGCTCGAGCAGCTTGTCAGATCTCGTTCTCTCACCACAACCCCACATGATGGGGCCAAACGGATGGATTTCTCTTGCGGCATCAACTGACACGCTTTCTACTTCTCCAAGACCTAAGCGCTCATTGACAGCTTTGGCCCTTTCCATCATACTCAGGTCTCCGGTACGCACAAAGTAGTAGCCGTCTCGATTTACTCCTACTTGTCCGCGTCTCTCGCTCCCACTGTTCAGTGCCTGTTCCATCAGGAACACGACCGCATTTCCCAAATCACCAATGGAGGTCCACGACCATGTTGCGGTACCCTCGCCGATTACAAAGGCCCGTCCACGGCTCTTAACCGCTGCATAATAATACGCCGCATTGCTCTCCTTCTTCAGATGACCCTTGCCCCGGCCCCACAACTGACCAGGCGAGACCAGCATTGTGCCCACCCCTTTAGCAGTACTGTGAGCGACGATGGCTTGATCAGCACCAGCGTGCATCCGATCCTCAGGAACATTCAGTATTGTATGCGCGTCCATGATATCGCTCCAGGGACGGCTGCTCGCCCTAAGATTCCCAGTGATGGGATTTGAGAGGTCGATAAGACTACGCGGGCCGGTTAGGCTGATGAGCCGTGGCATGGGCGATCCAGTGGTGGTACGGGATGCCAATCCATCTATCATCGCGCAAACGGCGGGGACATTGTCACCTCCAGCGTGGATGACGAAGTCGGCCTCCGCTGCCGTAGATGTGAGGAGAGAAAGCGAGGAAAGGTCGCCGATGATGGGGGTGAGATTTGAATAGACCGATTGCAGTTCTTTAGCATCCCTTTCTTCACGGACCAAAGCTTTGACGCGAACACTAGGATGTGCCTTTGAGAGACAAGAGAGGATAGTGCCGCCGACGAATCCGGTCACACCAGTGAGAAAAACACAGCATGAGGTGGGCGTTGTTTTAGGATTAGGCTTCAAACTCATCATCGCACACGAATATTCAAGATATCAAAAGTGAATAGTTGACTGCCGTATAGACAAAGAAGTGTTAAAGGGTATTTATTATAGTTGTGGTGCTCTTTACTGCGGCTGATATGTCACCTCGGATCATATCGTAGGGCGTGTACCCGTACGAGTAGATGTATAGGTAGGGTGATGCAGGGATGAGTCAAAAGGTGCTTTATCGATAGGGGAAATTGCCCCACCAGCCCACTAGCACAGTCAACTCCAGAAAAACATCAACCCCGCCACGCCGACAGAGGCACACGACAACACAGTAGCCATGAACTTCCCGCAGGAGGAAGAGCGCATCCTCGCGCGCTGGAAGGAGATTGACGCCTTCCTCCGTCAAGTCGAGCTGGTAAGTGGTTGCTCCTTCCATCTCGAGTCATGCACAAGGGAACTACTGTGTCGGGGTGCAGCATGCAGCAATCGGCAAAGTTTCATTGAAGGTCCACGTACCCTCTTGAACTTTCTCTGGCACACTCTATCCTCTTGTGGCAGTCCTGACAGACCATAGTCAAAAGGAAAGCAGCCCTACACATTCTACGGTAAGATCCCTACGCGCGAGAGCTTTGCCAGATCTGACTCTTGCAGATGGACCGCCGTTCGCGACCGGCATGCCACATTATGGCCATCTCCTCGCGTCCACGATCAAGGACATCATCCCGCGCTACTGGTCTATGAAAGGCCGGTATGTCGAGCGACGGTTCGGTTGGGACACGCATGGTGTGCCCATTGAGTACGAGATCGACAAGGAAATGGGCATGTCTGGCCGCGACGCCGTCCGCGAGATCGGTATTGCGAAGTACAACGAGAAGTGCCGCGCAATCGTCATGCGCTACGCGACCGAGTGGAGGCACACCATCGATCGCTTGGGCCGCTGGATTGACTTCGATAACGACTACAAGACCATGGACACGAGCTTCATGGAGAGCGAGTGGTGGGTGTTCAAGCAGCTGTTCGACAAAGGTGTGGTGTACCGAGGATTCAAGGTCATGCCGTACAGTACGGCTTTGTGCACGCCGCTCAGCAACTTCGAGGCATCACAAAATTACAAGGACGTCCAAGACCCAGCCGTTGTAGTTTCTTTCCCATTGTTGGACGACTCTAACACGCACCTACTCGCGTGGACGACGACCCCGTGGACGTTGCCTTCCAATACGGCTCTCGCTACACACCCCGAGTTCGAATACATCAAGATCCATGACGAGGCATCAGGAAAGCATTACATCCTGTTGGAGGCTCTACTGCGGACACTGTACAAGGATCCGAAGAAGGCGAAATTCAAGATCGTGCAAAAGTTGAAGGGTAAAGACATGTTGGGCTGGAAGTACGAGCCACTGTTCGACTACTTCTACGAAGAGTTCAAGAACTACGGATTCAAGGTCGTGAATGCCACGTACGTGACGGCGGACAGTGGTACAGGTATTGTACACCAGGCCCCCGCGTACGGTGAAGAGGATTACAAAGTGGCTGTTGAGAACGGTATCATCGACCAGAATCGCCCGCCCGCAAACCCTGTGGACGATGCCGGCTGCTTTACCTCCGCTGTCTCGCATTTCGAAGGGCAACATGTGAAGGCTGCCGACAAGAACATTATCAAGCACCTGAAAGGAACCGGCCGATTAGTCGTAGACTCACAACTCACGCATAGTTACCCCTTCTGCTGGCGCTCTGATACCCCCTTGATTTACCGAGCGGTTCCGTCGTGGTTCGTCCGCATTCAGGATAGCATCCCCCAGATGTTGAAGAACATCGAAGGTTCGCACTGGGTGCCTTCGTTTGTGAAGGAGAAGCGTTTCGCCAACTGGATCCAGAACTCGCCCGATTGGGCTGTGTCGCGTAACCGCTTCTGGGGCACCCCGCTTCCTCTGTGGGTCAGCGACGATCTGAAGGAGATCGTGTGCGTCGGAAGCGTTGAGGAGCTGAAGAGGCTGAGCGGATACGAGGGTGAACTCACCGACATCCATCGTGACAAGATCGACGACATCACCATTCCCAGCCAACAAGGCAAGGGCGTGCTACGGAGAAGCCCTGAAGTCTTTGACTGCTGGTTTGAGTCAGGTTCTATGCCTTACTCGAGTGCTCATTACCCCTTTGAGAACGTCGAGCAGTTCGAGAAGTCCTTCCCTGGTGACTTCATCGCCGAAGGATTGGACCAGACGCGTGGATGGTTCTATACCCTGACGGTTCTTGGTACGCTTCTTTTCGGCAAACTGCCTTTCAAGAACTGTGTCGTGAACGGTATTGTACTTGCGGAAGACGGGAAGAAGATGTCAAAGCGCCTAAAGAACTACCCCGACCCTATGCTCATCATGAACAACTACGGGTCCGATGCGCTCCGGCTATACCTCATCAACTCGCCTGTAGTACGCGCTGAGACGCTCCGGTTCAAGGAGGCAGGTGTCAAGGAAATCGTGTCGAAGGTGCTGCTTCCGCTCTGGAACAGCTACCAGTTCTTCGAGCAGCAGGCCGCGCTACTGAAGAAGGTGGCAGATCTGGACTTCGTCTTTGACCCCTCAGCAGAAAAGACGAACACGAACGTCATGGACCGGTGGATCCTAGCCTCATGTCAATCTCTATTGAAATTTGTCAACGAAGAGATGGCGGCGTACCGATTATACACTGTCGTTCCGCGGTTGCTGAAAGTGAGTAGTCATCAAATTGCGAAGTTTCTCCACTAATTTGCATAGCTCATCGACGATACCACAAATTGGTACATTCGCATCAACCGCCGTCGACTAAAGGGTGAGTACGGCGTCGAAGACACCAAGCACGCCCTCAACTCCCTTTTCGAAGTCCTTTATACCCTCTGCCGTGGACTTGCGCCTTTCACTCCCTTCCTTACTGACAACATTTACCTACGCCTCCTCCCGCACATTCCCAAAGAGCTCCATGCAGAGGATGACCGCAGCATTCATTTCCTTCCTTACCCCGAAGTCCGTGAGGAGTTGTTCGACGAGGTGGTAGAGCGACAAGTCAAGCGTATGCAAGCCGTAATCGACCTGGGCCGCATCTGCCGCGACCGTGCGAATAAGGGGTTAAAGACCCCGCTGAAGACACTCGTCATCATTCATCCAGATCCAGAGTACCTTGACGACTTGAGGGCATTGGAGAAGAACAACTACATCAGTGAAGAGCTGAACGTACGTGATATTATCTTCTCTAGCGACGAGGATAAGTATCACGTACAGTACTCTGCGTCGGCAGACTTCTCGGTTCTTGGAAAGAAGCTCAAGAAGGATGCTGTCAAGGTTAAGAAGGCATTGCCGAACCTGACAAGCCAGCAGATCAAGGATTTCATCAAGAACGGTGAGATGCTGGTGGATGGCATCAAGGTCGAGAAGGAGGATCTCATGGTCAAGCGCGGTCTCGCCAAGGACGAGAGCAACAAGGACCAGGAGTTCAACACCGATGACGACGTGCTCATTATCCTCGATGTCGCTAGCTATCCCGAACTTGAGCAAGAGGGTCTGGCTCGTGAGATCATTCGCCGTGTGCAGGATCTCCGCAAGAAGGCTAACCTGGTGCCTACGGATGATGTCGGCATGGAGTACCGCGTACTTTCGGACCCTGAGAACGTTGGCATTGAAGCTTGCTTTGAGAACCAAGGTGCGCTCTTCGAGAAGAGTTTGAGGAGAAATGTGGACAAGCATGTCGTCACTGAGCTGGAGGGCAAGATCCCAGAGAAGGATGACGAGACGGTTATTGTGCAAGAGGAACAGGAGCTGCAGAAGGCAACTTTTCTGCTGAGGTTAATTAAGCTATAAGGGCGGAACGAGGCAACATTGCTGAGCGTCTTGCAAAATTCAACGGGATTAGTTGCCACGTGTTGACGCGAGACACAATAGTTAGACAAATGAACAAGTGAAAGTTATGGTTGATTTCTTCTACATGTCAGTCTACTGTCCTGGTTCGTTGGTGCTGTTGCAGAATTAACGTACAGATTCTCATTATGCACCGAGTCTATGAGGCGACTACCATGATACGTTTATAGTCAACAGGGTATCTATGAAATCGAAGTTTGCATAGGTTCTTGCCACTGCCTCATCGCTTTTTGTAGGCGGCCTGGTCGTCGTCAATTTGCGGAAGAAGCGATGATAGAAAAGCTTACCAGATAGCAATTCTTCAGCTTCATGAATTCCGCGGCGCATTTATCCTTGTGCACATTGTTGTAGTCGGCCAATATGCATTTGCCATACACCGCACTCTACGCCCATTATGAGCGTCTTTGACATGAATAATTTTATGGAGCACTTACCTCTTTCGAGCACTTCCCGACGGCCGTAGCCAGCTTATCGATTGGCCGCGTCCGTCCAGGCATGATTATTATGTTTCACGAGCGTACGCTGCCGGTGAGTGTTTCGCGATGAGGTCAAGACAGTCTGTGCGCACGGACATCCTTGGCGCGCTGTTTCGCGCAAGCGCGACCAACCACCGCATAACGCCCGCCAAACAAAGGCCGGCGCGCGTACATTCACTGCCAACGCGCACCCGCATTCATCGCTCCTCTTCTTACCGCCTGTAATGTTTAGTATTGGCACACTCCGTTTCACCTTCACGTCCTCTTGCTTCACCTCTCGACTTTTTGCTGCTTGAATCTTCACTTTGATCTGGGCATGTACTCGTTCACGCGCCGCGGTCGACGACAGAGAAAGGAACACGAATGCCGCCCTCCATGAACGGAGGCCGGAATAAGGCTTTGCAATTGAACAAGGATAATGTCTCGGAAGGGGGTACTTTGCCATTCCTCCTGTATCTTGGACAACTTCTAATCTGCGACACAGCTATTATCCTACTCTACGAAGTAATCGAACGCGCACGATCCGCGCCCGATTTGAGTGCTTTTTCCCACACGTTATTTGATGTCTACGAAGATGTGCTCCACGAACACGGCATTGAGATTGAGGATGACAATGTGCCGCTCCAGATCATAGCGCGTTTAGCCAGGGAAGCCAGGGAAGATGAAGGACTGGTGCAGCGTTTCAAGCGCGTCATGGGCGATATTGGCTTTGATCTGGAGTACGATGAAGAGGGAGAGGGGTTCGAGTTTACAAGTCAGTTAGAGGGACTATCAACGGCAGCGCAAGCACCAACGCCCGCTCCTGTGCGGCGCGGGAGTTTGGATTCTTTGTTAGATGGTAGCGCGGATAAAGTTGCGGGTACATTGGATGTTGCTCGCCCGTTGCCGTTGCGCTCGAAACGATCGGGTGAGGCGACCGGTCATTCTGATATTGGGTCGTGGTGGCAGAAGAGAAGGTCTCGTTCGGCTACGGATCTGGAATCGCAAGGTCGATCTCGAATTCGACTGTCCCAGCAGAATGAACACCATTCAATTGCGCGTCAGAGTGAACCACTTGCCTCTCAACGATTGAGGTCTAGACGTAGGCCCGGGGCACCGCTCTCGTACCGCGAGAACGATGGCATACGAAGAGATGGGATCACAGGGACTGCCTATCTTGAAGAGTCTGATCTGGATGATGGCGGCCAGTCGGGTGAAAGTGCCGATTTTGATCATTCGAACATATACATACCGGGAATCAATGCGCCTATACCGGATGAACATCAGAGACCGAACCATCACTGGGAACCTGAACCTTTTCAGCCATCGGACACACGCTTAATGGACGATGCCGAAGACTTTGAGCAGCAGCATCTACACTCACTTGTAAGATCGTGTCTACGAAAGTGGCGGGAGCGGACGCAAGATCAGATTGAGCGCAATGAGCAAATGATGGCCGCTGCAGTCCGATATGACCGTGGTATTCAATTCCGGAACGTAAAGGGAGAACTTCTTCGAGAAGCCCAGAACAGACGCTCACTCCGCGAAACTGATCATTTTTTCGTTCGCCTGGAGGACCGCGCAGCTAGAGCTCGAAATCTCTTCCTGCTCACGAAAGCTTTCACCCATTGGGCTAGGAGCGCTGAGGATGAGGTGCAACGCACTTCAGTCGCACGCCGCCACATCCTGCGTACGCGTTTCTTTAATGGGTGGCGCGAAATAACCGCAGTCAACGAGCTGAAGATACAACATTTTGTCCTGGGCACGTTCTTGCGTAAGTGGCGCCAGCGAATGGCGGAAGCTCGTCAAAGACAACAGCAAGCGGTACAGATGTACGATGACAATCTGCAGCGCAAGTACTACAAACACTGGTTCTTCGAGTTCTGCGAGATCGCGGCCCCAGCATGGCATAACGCACGCTTAGATCCGCGCTTGAAGAGAGCTACGTTTCAACAATGGCGTGAAGCTGCAGCTATGTGGACTGAACGGGATGCTTGGGCTACTAACCGTCGAGACCAGCAGGTGCAGCGCAAGTCGATGGAAGTCTGGCGGCAGAAAACAGCTACAATTCGCACGCTGGAACCGCAAGCCGAAGAATACCGAAGGCAGAGCATCCTTACGAACGCTTTGGCAACTCTCCAAAGACATGTCCGTTTCACTCCTGTGCTCACTGCATTCCAAATTACACGCGATGCAGACTGTCTTCGATCGACCTTACGGACATGGCAGTACACCGCGGAACTCTCCCGGCAGGCGAGGAACATGGACCGGATGCGTATACTGCGTAATGCTTGGACTGCCTGGAACGACCGCTTGCGTATCAAAGCGCTCGAGGAGCGCATCAATGACCGCGTGTTGGTCGAAAGCATGTACAAATGGACGCTAGCTTCCCGAGTGTCGTTGTTTCAACGCGTTCATGACCGCTCGCTAAAGGAGAACTGCTTCCTCACATGGGTCACGAAACGGAACGAACGGGTTGAAATCAGAACCACTCGTGAGGGAAGACTTGCTGCAGCCGAAGCACGGTTCGCCCAGTTCAAGCGCACCCAGTTTTTACAGACCTGTCTTCGTAAGATCGAGGCAGCGACTGCAGAGAAACGCGCCGAAGCAGCTGCGATGACCGTGAAATACGATATGGGTTTGAAACAGCGCGTGTTTGAACAGCTCTTAGACAAGCACGACTACTTACAGCAATTGGATAAACGAGCTGAAGTTGGTCAGTTCTATGTTTTGACTACGCATACACTGAAGAAGTGGAGAGATGCTACACAGCATGCGAGAAGAATTCGAAGACGCGAGGCGTATGCCCACGTGCGACGGACGGTCAAGTCGAGCCTTGTGAAAAGAACGTTTGGTGTATGGAGAGAGAAGGCGAAGGCCATCGCAAACCAACACCAACAGGCAGATGCGCATGTTTATGCTCGCACTGCGCAGGTTTCACAGATCCTATTTGCGCACTGGCGAGACCGAACCGCCGCCGAACAAGCACAGAACGTGCAAGCAGAGATGCACTACGTTATTAAGACACAAGCTCGCTTCTTCGGTACTTGGAAAACGCGTCTGGAAGCTTTGGACAGTATGGAGTCCCAAGCGGTCGACTTCCGCCAGATTGGTGTTGAGGTCGCAGCGGCTACTCTCCTCAAGAAGCTGGAATGGGAAGGCTGGGAAATTGGGTTGCGCAACAGGAGTGCGGCTGCCTTGTACGAGCGGCATTTTAGGCAACATGTCACTGCCATGATCAGATTCTGGCACCAGCAGACCCTCTCTCGTCTTGCTGCTCGGCCTGTCAGTCCGACGCCGACCTCTCGCTCTCATCAAGTTCGTCACAACGACAACCAGCACGAGCGCGATGATCAATACGAAGCCAATACCCCATTCGAAGATACAGATCGACCTCTCGACGAGGATGCAGGTGATGAAACTCGCCGTCTAGAAGGCTGGACCGAATTCAATCAATCCGCACTCGATCTATCCTTTTCAATCTCTCCACAAAATCGATCGTCTCAGCCCACCTTACCACCACGGCGAGCTCTCCCATCCTCTGGCAGACCAACGCCTACACGCCCTCAAACATACCCCGTACCCAACTCTACTCTACGCTCTGCTCTCCGCCGTCCGGCACCACCGGCTATACACGAGGATCTAGAGTCTGACTTTGGGGGACCAGACGCAACATCCACGCCCATGCCGCTCCACCTGCGAGCCGGGTACTTGAAGACACCCAGCAAGCGCTCCGTCATACAGCATAAGCGGACTGAAATCCAGATAAGCCCACAAAAACGCTTGGGTGCTATGAGCGCGCCGCCTGCTGCGGGGTTGAGAGATGTCCCTGGAGCCCGACTGGGCGGAGTGAGGAGCTTTGGGGGTATGCTTAGGGAGAGTGGATTTACGCAGGGAGGCGGTAAAGGGAAGGGGAGAGTAGGTTTTGGAGATGTGAGCCATATTGGTTGACGAATTATTCTATATTGCATAGCCTAGCGTTCTAATATTTGGATGGTGTTGGTACTGCGAGATACCCTATTTGTAGTCATACTTTCTATCTCAAAACTAAACAGTTGGATTTTTTAAGAGGGAGCTACGCTATCCCTGCGTACGCATAACTTCTTAAGTCCACTTGCCCTCCGCATCCAACTTCCATCTGCAAAATCTACGATTTTAATTGGTCAGCGCCTGAACCGTTCGCGCTCGTTCATCCGCACTTCTGCGCTGTTCATTGGCTGTCGGTGACGACATCAGTGCTCTCCTCCACAACATCCGTCAACTCACGCGTCCTAGGCTCGCGGAAATGACGCCTTTGGCTGGGCTGCTCTTCTAGAGATCAAATATGCGGTATCGTAGGCTGTGTGTATCTTGGTGGAAGAAAGCCAAGCTGCCATGCCTGACGCCATCGTCCGAAGATTGACGTGCCTGCAGGGTTTGTTCATTATCGCCGGTAGCTCGAGCTCAGTACCCAATCCAATATCCTTTACATCTTTATAAACTGGGATATATGGGCCAACGAGCTTTGAAGATCATGCTGATCCCCCAAACACTCAACGGTCCATGAATTCATCTCGGCAGAATCTTTGTAGCCAACGTACACAGTACCTGCTGTGCCAACCCCAAAATCTGTGCAATCGCCCTGCTACTGGCCCGATTGCCGACTCGGTCCCGGAGTTATAGCACAGCTTGGCTCCAAGACCTTGGTCATGGGATAGCTTGCCATGAGGTATTGCGTACCCTCATGCCAATAATTCAATGAACTTTACGATTGAAACGCAGCCAAGCACGTTGCACAAGCGCTACCCATTTCTCGGCTCTTCTCAAGGATACTTGATAGTTTACCATTACCGAATGCGTCAATTGCGCCGACCTTCCTCCCAATGATCGTGTAATACCGCTCTTATCGACCGCAAACAGGTCAAAAGTAGGGCTCTGAGGCTTGATCTTGGCAGTGTCCCTTCCCTCCTTCCGCTCCTCTCTCGCGATGTTGTCAGTAAAGAGCGTTGTTGCACCATTCTTGGCTAAGAAAATGCTCAAGAGTATCTCTCCAGCTGTTATAAGGTCTCTGATGCAGCCGGAGATGCACACTTTGAGATCCTGGTAACCTGAACCTTTCGCCCTATTGTTGACAAAGTGTTACTCAACCAAATCCCCGTTTAGCTTTCGCCACGGTTATGGCTGCACCTCCCGTCGATCAGAAGGAGGTATCCGGTGCCCATACCACGGACTCGGGTTCGTCTCAGAGCGAAAAGCCAAAACGTCCGGCACACGGCTCCTACGAAGATCACCCGTTTAGCGATCGTGTTACCACGCAGTACTGGCGAGAAATCTACGAGAAGGCCCAGTATGAGGGACGCCACCGCTTCGATCCGAACTATACTTGGTCGGCGGAGGAAGAGAAGAAGCTGGTTCGAAAGGTGAATTGCCGGACCTTGAGGGAGGAGCAATAGCTAATAACATCAACAGCTTGACTTCAGAATCACACTGTGGGCATGGATGATGTTTGTCTCGTTGGATCTGAACCGGAAGAACATCAATCGAGCGATTTCTGATAACATGCTAAAGGATCTCGGTGAGCAGAATGATTTTCCGTGGCTTACTGGATTAACGAAGCGTCAGGCATGAACACCAATGACTTCAATTACGGACAGACCGTGCGTTGTCCCAGATTTCAGATCCACTGTAGATTAACTTTGGCTTAGATCTTCCTTGCCATGTTCCTATTCGCCGAATTGCCTAGCGGTCTCATCAGTAAGAAACTCGGAGCCGACAGGTGAGCTCTACCGCATAAGATACATTGGCAAAGGCAGCAGTAGCGCTAATGCGGGTGCAGATGGATTCCAACTATCATCTGCGCATGGTCAGTTGTCAGTGCTGCTCAATGCGGCATCACCAGCAAGTCTCAATACTTTGCCATCCGTGCGCTTCTTGGTCTTTTGATGGGTGGCTTCATTCCGTGAGTGGCTTGTCTAAACATTGGCGCACAGGGAACTAAGTCATGAATTCTGCAGCGATATCGTCCTGTGGCTCACATACTTCTTCAAGTCCAACGAGCTTCCGACCCGTTTGGCATGGTTCTGGACAGCGCTGAGCTTTTGCAACATCGTCGGCTCTTTGATGGCTGCCGGCATTCTGCAAATGCGCGGACTTCATGGCTGGGGTGGCTGGCAATATCTGTATGTGTATCCGCAACTCTGCATGTACTGCGCTCACCAATCTCGTCCAGATTTCTGATCGAAGGCATCCTAACCTTCGTCATCGGCGTCTTCTCCTACGTCCTCATGCCCGCCGGCGCCACTCAGACCGCAAACTGGTTCCGCGGCAAGAACGGCTGGTTCTCCGAACACGAAGAATACATCCTCGTAAACCGCATCCTCCGCGACGATCCCTCCAAAGGCGACATGAACAACCGCACCGGCGTCTCGCCCCGCCTCCTCTGGAAGGCTATCACCGACTGGGAACAATGGCCCCTCTACATCATCGGTCTCATGGCCTATATTCCCCCGTCGCCCCCAACTACCTACCTCTCCTACATCCTGCGCCAAATCGGCTTCACCACCTTCGAAGCAAACATGCTCCTCATCCCCTCTCAATTCCTCTTCGCAGTGCAACTCCTCGTCCTAACTTGGGTCTCCAAAAAGCTCAAAGAGCGCGCAGCAGTATCCAGCCTCTCCAACATCTGGATCTTCCCCTGGCTCGTCGCCCTCGTCACGCTGCCCGCGAGCACAAACCCCTGGATCCGCTACGCCCTGCTGTCAGGCCTCCTCTCGTACCCCTACTGCCACGCCATCCTCGTCGGCTGGAACGCGACAAACTCAAACTCTGTACGTACGCGCGCCGTCAGCGCCGCGTTTTACAACATGTTTGTGCAGTCGGGGAATATCATCGCGAGTAACATCTACCGCGACGACGACCAGCCGCTGTACCGCCGTGGGAATAAGATTCTACTGGCTATTTGCAGCTTTAATATTTTCTTGTTCTTCTTTGTGAAGGCTTTTTATATTTGGAGGAATAAGGTTAGGGATAGGCAGTGGAATGCGATGACGAAGGAGGAACAGGAGGATTACGTTGTTAGTACCAAGGACGAAGGGATGAAGAGGTTGGACTTCAGGTTTGTGCATTGAACAAGCACGTAGACGTGTGTACGGACAGACAAGAAAAACAGGGAAATGGTATGATGAGTACATGAGTACGAAGATACAACAAGCCTGTAGAACACGAACTATCTACCAATTGGTGCATTTGAGACCCCTCTGACTTTCCAAGATTTGGACGTTATCGACAGCGCCACAATTGATTTATTCTGGCCTTTCGAGAAGCCATTCAACTCGACTTGAGACAAGCATATGTTCAAAGAAACGGCATTCTCATTCATACTAGTCCTATCGGAAGATAAAAAAGGAAAAGTTTCAAATACATGATCGCACACCGTTATGCCAGTGCCATGGTTCTGCCAGTAGGAAACACCCTACTCCAGACCAGGTAAGACAGTGTCGCCGTGAAGGAGTGTGGTGTGGGTGTCTTAATCAAGCCCTAACTCCCCTTGATCCCGCGATGATATCCATTTGAACCAGAGAAACTCCATGAAGGGGCGTTGAATGCCCGGTGGTACTTATCGGTACCGGTAAGATGTGCAGACTATCCGGTCTGCTAACAACGTGCCGTTTTAGTCAAGAGCCATTCCCAAGCTGAGTAGCTCACGGGAAGCTCTCGTCAGCAGACTCCAGAATATCGTACTCCTCATCTGTCATGAAACCATCGTCATCTTCATCGGAGATGATCTCAACGCTCTCGGCATCCTCGAAGAATTCCTCGTCGGATACAGTAGCAGTTGTGACGCTAGCGCGGCGAGAAGATTCAGCCGGAGCGGTCACAGCCTCGTGCGTGCTTGAGGCGGGTGACTCTTTGTCAAGCTGAGGAAAGATCATGCCTGAAGAGTGGGGTGCAACCTCTGCTACCTTTTCAACCTCTTTCTCGACGGCATTATCGGTGACCTCTTTCTCGGCGGGAAGTTCAGCAGTTTCGTTCTTGATGGACACCTCGGGGCTCTTGTCTTGTGCGCGATCAGCTTTAAGGCGGGCCATGGCCGCCTCCTGCTCCCTACGACGAGCCTCCATTACGCGCTCGACAGCAGCCTTTCGGACCTTTTGAATGCGGAGCATACGCTCTGCCTCAATCTTGGCTAGAGCCTCCTTATCGTTCATTTTCTGATGAATGTTGTTCAGATGCTCAATTGCTTGCTGGGCCTGCTGGGCGGTCCGTGATCTGGGAGAGACGGATGAGGTGGAAGCCTCAGCCTCAACTGGAGCCTGCGCAAGCGGAGAGGCAGGAGCTGGCGGGCTGGTGACCTGAATGTCGCACCAGAGGCGGTGGCCGAAGGGCATACCCTCGGCGGTCTTGAGACGCCAGTATGAGATGGCAGTTCCTTCGCGGATCGGTGCCTTCAAGACGATGCGGAAAGCCACCTCTTCACCAGGAGCCACAGTACGGCCGATGACATTGCTCTCGCTAGCCTCTGCAAGCTCGCTCTGGCTCAAAGCTCGAGTGTTGTCAAGGTCGAGCATGTTGTCGCCGCCGACGTGGCGCACGCTACAACCGGCGGGCCAAGGGTTAGGACCCGGGTTGCGGAGTGTCCAGACTTGGACGAACTGGAATCCAGCGCAAACCTTGGTGCCGTCGGCGATGGAGTCACGGACAAAGTGGGCGTCGACCTCCACTGCTGACTCGCCCTCCTTTCGAATCTCGTTCGCAGGAACAGGGGTGGTAACAGTCATCTTCTCCTGGATGGGTTCGGAAAGGAGGTCACGGATCTCAATCTTGTCCTTGGTCGTCTTAGGCTGAGGCTGCTCGGTTGGCTTCACATCAACGATGGTTTGAACCTGGGTAGCGGCATTGGAGGGTGAGGCAGAAACAGTCTCGGTTGAAGTTGATCGCCTAGCAGGCTCGCGGTCGCCAACCCGAGTGATCGATGTGCCATCCCTGTCCTCGTTCAGGGTCGTGACGTTAACGCTGCGTACAGGGCGCTTGAACTTGATCAGAGGGTGAGTGTGGTTATGCCTGTTGGAGGGGTGGGCTTCGCAGTTGGCGCAGAAGTCGGTGTCGTGGCAGACAGCACACTTGTAACGGACACCCTCAATGTAGGATATGCTTTCCCTGTCCTTGCAAAGCGGTCCATCGCAGTAGATGCCGTAGTGGCGATTAACGCTGCTCACCGGCTCAGCCAAAGGCTCGTAGATGGGCACGAAGCGGTGTGCAGGGTGAATGAACTTGGCGCTCTTGATACACTCGGAGCAGAAATCCCAGTCGGGGCAGTTCAAGCACTTGTGGCGCACGCCGTAGATGAACTTCTCACAGCCATCGCAGACCGCAGAGTGGCGGACGTTGCGGCCGGCATTGCACAAGAAGTCTGCAAGGGCAGGCATAGAAGTATGCTCAGTAGCAGCCTTGAAAGCATGGCCGGGGTGGTGGCCATGCTTGTTGTCGATGTGGCACTGCATGCAAAGATCATAGTCGTCACATGCGGTGCACGTAACGAACTCACGCTCGTGGAGGACTGAGGAGGTTAGATCTCCGAATGGGCTAAACATATTGATGACTTACTCTGGACGCAGCAGTTGCAGGTGCGGGTGGGCTCATCGGCTTCCCGCTTCTCAACCACTTCAGGTACGGATTGCTTCTCCTCTGTGAAGGCTCCTGGCATTTCTTGCTCCACCTTACACTTCTTAGGGGTCAAACGCTCAGTGTTGCTGTTGACGACGCTTCCGTTCTTGACGAATCGCTTGACCATCCAGTGGCCAGACCCGGGGCAGTGAATGCCGGATTCGACGCACGATGGGCACAGATCGTAGTCGCCGTGGTCGCAGATGCTGCAGTGATAGTGCTCATCTTCCATAGCCATGTTGCAGTTATTGCAGTAGACGACCCATGAAGTTTGCACGCTCTCCATCTTAGGGCGAATGGCCAGGTCAGGGATGCGCGAGCCAGCTGCGAGACTGCTGAAGAAACCTACGTTCGCGTTTAGTCGTTGCTCCTGAGAACATGTAATGGGTTCCTGTGTCTTACTCTGACGAGCAGTAAGCTGCGGCTGGGATGCGATGAAGGAATGAGGTACAGGAGCCTCGCCCTTGACCTCAGCGTCAGCTACCAGGGGAGAGACGGGGCTGGTCTGAGCGGCCGCCTCCGGAACGGGTTGTGGCGGTGACGAGAAAAGTGGATGAGAGTGGGCGATGAGCGGTGATGGTAGTGTAGGCTCAGCACGTGGAGGTGAAAGAGTCTCGGCACTCATGCGGTGGAGCGAGCTCGGCGGGGTGGAAAGCGGCTGCTGCACCGGGGGAGGCGGCGCAGCTGCAGCGGGCTCTTTCTCTTGGCCTGGGATGGTAGCACGCAGACGCAGCTTGAGCTTCGCTTTGGCAGCGCGGAAGAGGGTCTTGTAGACCTGGGGCTTGTTGGCATCGAGGGTGACGTAGGCGCCGGCGCTGTCCGAGTAGCGCTCGAAGATGACCTCCTGGCCTGGAGGGACTTGCAGGAGATGGCGAAGCTATTCTCACGATCATGTTAGTGTCTATCTCGGTGGATTGAAGCTCTATGGAGCTGCCTGTAAGCTCGGCGGGTGGCACGGCCAGGCTGCCGGTCGCCCGCGTAAGCAGCAGCAGCAGCATCATGCCAACGCACCTTGTCGGGGAAGACACTCGCACCGAGGTCACGAAGAGGGACCTTGAAGCGGCGGGTGGTGCCCTGGAGCTGTATCTTGACGACAATCAGCGTGTCCAGCGTCACCGGGACGTTGGTCGCCATGGCGGGCAGCTGCGAGTCAGGCTGGCAGCGACGTAACGCTCAGCAAGCGGGTCAGAGCAGGTGTTGAGGACACTCGTGGAAGTGCTACAGCTCGTCGTGTCAGAGAGCACACGAAGAGGGCGCTGTCGAGATGCTGGCACGGGCTGTCCCAAAGATGGACGGTGGAAGGAAGGTAGGCGGGAGGGGGCGGCGATGGGGGAGTGGATGAGGTCGCTGGAGTAGCTGCCTGCTGCTGCGCGCTAGAGCGATAGTGGATTGCGGGGACGTGCTCGATGCTCTCACGCGCCTCCTCCCGGAACGCCACTCAGGCTACGAATTGCGTCGTCAGCGGCGGGGAGGCAGCTAATAAAGGTGCTGGTGAAGCTGACAAGGCAGTACAGTCTCCTGTCCTTCTGTTGATCTAGATGTTGCTGTTTTGCTGCTTCCAGCGCGGCTCAACGAGCAGCTGCGAGTGAGGCGATCCGGGCAAGCGTGTAACGCGCTACGCAATAGAGATCAGTGCTTTCGTGACGCGAGCATAACACCAGGACGCACCGTGGACAAGGCCAGCATATACGCCGTTCGATTAGCTATGTGCTGTCTGTTCTTGCGCCGCTCCCTCCTGCCGGCTGCACATATCAGAGCACGCCCGCTGCCAGGCACCTTGAGACACCGGGACCCCATCAACGAGTGGATGCAGATTGGACCCATTCTACATATATGGATACCGTGCACAACGGATGACGGACACCTCCACAGCCAATAGACTCTGTACCACTCTTGCCTGGGTTTCGTGCTTCCCTCGGACTGTTCAGCGCATCGGCTGACAAATGGCTGGTCTTGGTATCGGCCCTCCACTACTCGCTCCTTCACCATTGCCTAAACCGAAGAATACATATGTATCGAGCGAAGTGAAGGGCCGCATCCATATGACGCACATTGCATTTCCACAAAATGCACGTGCAAGGCCAACGCCAAGTTTGAAGCTTACGGTGCCTTGTCAGTTGTCAGCGACTTTTCAAGTCTCATGAACCTGCCGCTTTTTACAAAAACTCCACGGTAATCTTCGGATTACTATAAACTACAGCAATCATTGCCTTGAGTTTGAAATATGGTTCATGTATCCTCGGTGACCCAGAGCTGATTAAACATAAGCTTCGATCATCTAGAGGCTGAGAAGCGACCGGTGAACTTCGTACGTACATACACCAGAACAAAAGGAGCACCCATATGCATGCAGCTACTATACCCTTCGCTGACGAGGCTGAGGATGCCCCGCGCACCCCACCATCCTCTACACCTTGACATTGTTTTTTTTTCTCAGTGCTACCTTACCACCATAGGACAGAGTGGGAGCTCAACTCCATGGTGGGCATCTTGATGCTTACGAACGAAGGATTCTCGGAGCTTGTGTATCAATCCGCTCGTTACATCGACTCATCATCACGGAGTCAAATTGATTTTGATTTGAGAGCGGGCACTGTGGCGGTGCCGAGTGCGTTTGGAGCGATGCAGACATTCGAAGTTGACCTGCAAGTTTTGCCATCCTCATCAAAGTCTACAGGGCCAGGGAGCAGAGACATGGTGACAGTGAAACATACTGTCATAGTGATAGCAGCTCTCAGAGCTTGCGTGAGGAGTCTGCTACTCAGTCTATGTCCAGACGCGGATGCACTCACAAAGCTGCTCGACAGCTATGGCGAAAGCATTTTCCATATGACTTGAGACCGGGGAAAAGTCGTGTCATCAATAATACGATAATTACGCTTACGCAAAAAGACTCATCAATGTGATGCACGATGCAAACTAGAACTTATACTGAGCAGTGAAGCGTGTGAGGCTACATACATCGGCACGTCTTGGACCCGTTCCGTGCCTGCAAGCCTTCAGTTATCGATTGCACTGGCCTAGCCCCCTTTTATTTCCACACCGAACTCTGCGTGCAAATCTTCGAGACGCGTGCAACTCCACGTTCAAACCCGCAACCATGTCCAACGCCGCAGAAATGCACTCCGGTTCCGAATCCGAGGCAATCGCCGTGCCTAAGAAGAAAAGCGCCAAAAGAAGGACAAGAAGGAGAAGAAGCGCAAAGCGGAAGTGGTGAAGGAGGAAGAAAACAGCGATGTTGAGGTAGAGGAGGAGGAAGATAAGAAAGCTTCCAAAAAGCGCAAACGTGAAATCCTCCCCGAAGAGATCGAAATTGATGTCTCACTCCCCGAACCCGCCTCCAAAAAAGCCGCCCGCAAAGCTAAAAAGGCGAAAACCGCACCTGCACCACATCCACCGACGCCGCTGACGGTTCGGACGAGAAGACGGAAAGCAACGAACAAAAGCGCTCCGAGTTCAGCGTCTGGATCGGCAACCTTCCCTGGTCCGCCACAAAAGACACGCTCCGCACTTTCTTGACCGAAAATGCAGAAACAAGGACGACGAGATCACAAGAATACACATGCCAGCCCCCAAAGCACCGCCGCGACCCGAACTGGACAGATGCAAAGCCCACAAACAAGGGCTTCGCTTACGTCGATTTCTCACGCAACTAGCTATGTATAGCGCCATCGCCTTGCAGAAAACGCGCATGGACCGCCGCCCGCTCCTCATCAAGAATTCCAAGAACTTCGAGGGTCGGCCGGATAAGCCTAAGCAAGAACAAGTCGATGGAGATCCGCAGGGAGAGAAGCACATGGCAAGCGAGAGAAGGCTCCGAGCAAGAAAATTTTCGTGGGCAACCTAGGCTTTAGACAACTAAAGAAGATCTTACAGCGCATTTTGCGCCGTGTGGCGCGGTCGAAAATATTCACATGGCCCTTTCGAAGACACTGGGAAATGTAAGGGTTTTGCGTGGGTCACTTTCGAGGAGCTGGATGCTGCTGCCGCGGCGGTGAAGGGATATGTGTACAAGAAGGACCCTGCTTCTAAGATCACAGACCAACGACGATGAGGAAGAAGATCAGGAAGACGAGAAGTCCAAAAAGCGCAAGTTCAAGCTGAACAAGCTCCTCGGGCGCGACCTGCGCTGCGAATTTGCAGAGGACTCTACTACACGATATCAGAAGCGTTTTGGCAAG
The DNA here is from genome assembly GCA_022419385.1 of Paraconiothyrium sp. Pb-2020. Taxonomy (NCBI): domain Eukaryota; kingdom Fungi; phylum Ascomycota; class Dothideomycetes; order Pleosporales; family Didymosphaeriaceae; genus Paraconiothyrium; species Paraconiothyrium sp. Pb-2020. The sequence goes on along the minus strand of JAJUBI010000002.1, from coordinate 4,571,766 downwards.
GAGAAATCCGAGGATGGAGCTGGTGAAGGCGATGGTGGCTTCCAGCAGAGGGGCTTTGGACGACAGCAGAGAGGCGGGAAGCCTTTTACTCCGAGGAACAACTTCCGGGAGCGCAAGGTGGATCCGCGAACCATCGCGCCCGGCAGTGCTCATATGAATGCCCCCAGGGCTTCTGCTGCCATTGTCAAAAGTGAGGGGAAGAAGACCACTTTTAACTGATTTAAGGCACCAATGGACGCAAAGGTTTGGCCCATGATACCCACGTAGTGTAATGCATCTTTGACTTGCGAACACAAACTGGGCAAGATCGTTCTACACATTGTAAATGTTACGATACAACCCTTTGCAAACTCTCACCCTCCCACTGCTTCCTGCCTCGGGCTACTAATACGTGACTGCCACATGAACGATATCGCCGTACCGCTACCGAAACTCGCATTGGGCAAGTGCTACGCACAGTCATGTCACGTCCACGGTTGCGCGCCAGCCCAGATCTCACTTTATCATAGCCCTACCTTTTTACCACTCTTCATCTTATATCCCTACGCGCAGACTCCTTAGCCCTAGGTGGTGTATACATCATTCATATCGTTCTTTTTGCTCGCTTGTATATATTTTGTTGAACCTCAGTCAGCGTGCGTTCCCACACGCGTTTGACAACACAACATGCTAACAACCCCTCCAGCACGTTTCGTTACTACTACCCCACGCGCATCCCCCTCGAACCTTCGCCCTATCCCGGTCACCACACTCGAGAAACACGTCGTAAAGCGCCTCCATACTCTGTCCCACCTGCTGCCTCTGGCTTGATCCCTCTTTCTGTCTACGAAAACTCCACCATCAGCGCCAGCCCTCGCGTTTTTGAGTCACTACCGAGGAATAGAAAACACAAGTCTCTGTCGAAACGAACATCGACAAAGAAGTCAACGAGGAGGCCTGCCCCACAAATCGTTGAATTCTCCAGTCTCAGGATGGGTGGAAGGGAACAGAAGAGGATTAATGTCAAGACCAATCCGCGATACGAAAAGTCGGGGATGAAGAGTTATGCGAGTTTGTTGAAGAAATGTGAGTGGTCCTGCTTGCTATCCTGAAGAGTTTAGGCTTCCATCCAATGCTAACCCCATCATTCAGACGACATTGCCCCCACCACTGAAGGTCCTTACCAGAAAGTTGACGTAGCCGCCAAGAACTTCAAGAACCTTTTCAAGGCAAAGAACAAGAAGTCCACTAAGCCCGTGCTCTGGAAAGTCCAAGATGACGGCCAGAAGGGCGAGGTGAAGGCCGAAGATCAAATGAACGATGCCTTGTACCTCTGCCCGGTTGAGATCGGAACACCGCCACAGGTTTGCTACTTAGACTTTGATACTGGTAGTTCGGATCTGTGGGTACGTCTATACACTCTCTTCACCCCTCACCCTTTGATGATCTGGGCACTAAGCCGATGGTACACAGCTCTGGTCCACGGAACTCCCTCCCGCAACCCAAGCCGCCGGAAAGTCCTCCGGTCATAACATCTACAACCCCAAGTCCTCCTCAACCTGGAAGAAAATCTCCGGTGCCTCCTGGATGATCCGGTATGGCGACGGTTCCAGCGCCTCCGGCATCGTCGGCACCGACAATGTCACCCTCGGCGGACTGTGCGTCGAAAATCAAGCCATAGAGCTTGCGTCCAAGCTCTCCCCGCAATTTACCAGAGGCGCCGGCGATGGACTTGTCGGTCTCGCGTTCGACAGCATCAACACCGTGAAGCCCAGACCTGTGAAGACGCTGGTTGACATCATGATCGCTCAAGACGATATTGCGGAAGGGGAGGAGCTGTTCACATGTTATTTAGGCAGCTGGCGTGATCAGGATGAGCAAGATCACGGCGAGAGCTTCTTCACGTTCGGGTATATCGACGAGAATGTTGTCAACCGGTCTGGGACCGAGGTGCACTACGTTCCCGTTGATTCGAGTATGGGCTTCTGGCAGTTCAACTCTGAATCTGCGACTGTGAATGGCCTGGTCATCGAGCGCCCTGGCAACACGGCCATAGCCGACACCGGCACGACCCTCGCGCTGGTGAGCGATGCGCTGTGCATTGCTATTTACAGTGCTATACCCGGCGCGAAGTACGACTCCAGACAGCAGGGCTAGGTGTTCCCTGTTGATACGCCGGCGGAAGATCTGCCAACGGTCACCGTAGCCGTGGGTGACAAGCAGTTTGAGATTCAGAAAGAGGACTTTGGGTTCGCGAATGTTGGGGAGGGCTACCAGTATGGCGGAATCCAGTCGAGAGGTGATAATGGCTTTGACATTTTGGGTGATACGTGGTTGAAGGGGGTGTATGCTGTTTTTGATCTGGGAAAGAAGAGATTTGGTGTCGTGCAGAGGGTCGAAGGAACACAAAACGTGAGTGCGCCGCAGTAAAACAATGGGAGGTGAAGTGAGGTGTGGATGAAGTAGACGACGGAATGGTGCTTGAGCAATATGCCAACGTCTTTCTCTATGTGTAGGTATTGAAACTTTCTTGAAGTGCGTTTTCCTGAACGATAATGTCTATCCTCGACAAAAACTCAACGTGGAATACCTTTTGAGCTTGCTAGATCAACTGTGCCGTATCTCTTGAATATATCAGACCTTCTAAATCCACTTAAGCCTGACGGGTTTCGTCGGTAAGAGGGTTCTCGTCATCTTCGTATCGGTTGGTGTCCTCGCTTGCACTAGTCACAGGGTTGAGCATGGTGGTGTGACCGAATGTAAGTGCGTGCCAGGCGTAATTTAAGAAGCATTGTAAGCTGATCGTAGCAGCAGTCACGAGAATGTGAGCAGGAGACACAATCTAGTGGGCCTTTTTTCGTAGGATTTATTGTTGCATAGGGAGCGAATGGTGGGAGCATAGCTTCTACAGACTTTACTGAGTAAGACAAGTTGTTAGGGTACGGCTATTGGGAGAAGTATGTAATCACCGTTGTATGGTCTTCGCGAGGTAGTTCTCCAATATTCCTGATGTGGATTCCGCTATGGCTTCAACTGTACTGTGAGATTCATGAAAACTAAAAGCAACATCTGCGGATCAGACTCATCGCCGAGTTCGGGTATAAGGTCTGGGGTTAGAGGTTCCACTGAGTGCCAGTCTCTCGAAGATATCAAATCTTCCAACCGCGCTCGGGGGGTTCGACTACAAGTAACGGTCAATGACGTAGCTCGCTCCAGGGGAAACATGTTAAAGTGAGCCAATTCGTTGTGGCTTGGCCATTCGCGCGACAACAATTAGGCTGGCCGTCAGCGTTGGTCTTTTGGTGGACTGGAGCAATATCCCTCATGCCCAGCATCCGCTAACGCCTTCGCCGCTCTTGATATAGCTCGCGTGATGGGTGGATGAAGTCTGACCACACCTTCGTGCTTCGTGCTGCCAAAGGAAAGCCTCAGACTGACGCCTCTCCTGCGACACGTACCGTCAACGAATTGTGGTAGGAATGCACTCACTGACCGCTAAACGAACTCGCAGGAGATAATTTATATTTAACCAGAGTCGTTGTATATCCAATGCTGTCATTATTAGTTTTCGCATACTACATCATGAGTCATGTTCGAGTGTGAGTAGGGAGCGGAGACATTGCAAAGAGTCTGCGATACACTTGTCTAGACTCTCCATGCTCAACATCCTCTGAAATCAGCACCAAAAATATCTTGGCTATAGGAATTGCATCGAGACCATCGAGATGTCTGTCAAACTCTTCAGGTCGAGGCTCAGCCGTGGTGGACGTGATCTTTAACAGGTTATTGTTTAGAAGCATACTGTTCAGCTTCAAGTTAGGATAACACGGTCTTTCAAGCACTTTTAAAAGGTGAGACATACAAGTGGTGAGCGTAAGCCGTCCTCTTGCAGAAGACGTAAGTGACAGTGACCGCTGTCAGAGAACAATCTCATTGGCATCGAGAAGCTGCTCGCTCTATTGACTCCGTAGATCGAGAATATCGGCGTCTAGCAGTCGTTGAAAAAAAAATCCCGCAGGTCAATTTTCATGTCGAGCCTCGTCAAGAACAGACTGAGACAGCTTCCAGCCGTCTAGTCTTTTGGGCGCCAATGCATCCCACTTCTCGGCTATTATCTACCAGCAGCTTCTGTGAGGTAAATCCATGTTCGACCGGCCTTCATTGCCATCTGTGCACGCAAATCCCTCAACGAGGCAGCAGTCAAGAACAGCATGGCGAAAAAAGACGAGATAAGGACAGAGTTCGTGTTTGCTCCTACCATCTTGCGGGGCTATACTGCGAGCTACGCCTGTTTGTTGGCTGATAGCGCATTATGTGCCGCACGGAGATTATGCTGTATGGAGCAGGGTAAGAGCTTAAGAGACGTGGCGCGTGCATGCGTATGAGCGTCGTCTATATCGCTTCTGCTCAATGAGAGATTCATAGGTCGAACATGCTTCTGACTGGTGTGAAAATTGAAATGGATTCAAGATGACTGTCGTGGGATGCTAAGTCGTAGCGATGTCTGCAACATTAGTACCAGTTCACTGCTGTACGCAAAGCTTTACTGGATATATGACTGCCTGAGCAATTGTTTTGAGACAACACGTCATTGTCATAGTATGTTTTGTCAAACGCACTGATCTAAGATGTGGACATGAACTGCTTCAGAGAACGATAATTGCAGCACTTGGTTCTCGGACGGACATGAAATCACAAGCATGCTGATTCGCTGATGAGCAGGCATGGTAAAATAATACGGTCAGACCAAACAGCGAAACCTAGATTACATCTTTTTGTCGATACTGATGCCTTCTCTAGAAACTAATCTTCAAATTATCAATGATCTTGCGAGACTTAGAAGTCTCGTAGTGTTGTGGTAGTGCGCTTGCGCTGACGGATCGGCGCGGGCCGCCAAGCGTCAAACCTGACCGTTACGAATGTGAAGCCGGCTCGTAAACCCATGTGTAATATCTGATTATGAGCTTGCATGATTATACAGACAGAAAAATTCACACATCCTTCAGGGGATGTGGGTTGCTTCGTGGCAGATAATACGAGGCAGTCATTACGTTCTCTAGCGATCGCTGAGTCGATCAATTCACTTAGGCTGGAGCCGCGTTATTTCAATAGTGCTGCCAAGGGTGAGCATCCGAAAACGACGATGAGAAAGGAAATGATCGCATCGTAGGCAAGCCGCAGAGATTTGCAGAGCTGTGTACTCAACAGTGACTGCCAACAACATGAGTTACGGTCGCAAGAACTGCAGAACAACAGTGCAATCCTGATGCTTACTCCTGCCTATTCGGTTAGCAGATAGAGCCGCACTGCGCCGCATTGGCGCGGATACACTAATTACACTTCACCCACGATCTATAATTTTGTCCGTAGTGACAGATCTCTCTGAGTGCTCCGTCGCTGACGGTAAGGCCTCTGGTAACAAGAGTCCGACGACGTGGCGTTAACCTTTCTCTGTGTCCATGGTGCAATCCATCGGGTTATTGGAATGCGTCGATCGTCGTGCGCGTACTTGCCACACATTGTATTGATTGCGCACCCTCGTGGCCCCTTGGAATGTTCTTGTCGCTGCAGGAGACAACAACATTGAATACACGTTTGCGCAGAAACTAGAATCTGTGAGTAAAAGGGATGATTGCATTCATTTTCGTCAGATGAAGCGCCGAGGGAAAGGAGATTATGAGGCGGGATGACGCCCAAAGTGGATGTGCGCCATGGAATCTCGATGATCAGCGAGCCTGCTCCGTATCCATCGCATCAGCCGCCGCCGAGGCGAGAGGATAAACAAAGCGTGACAAAAACTGCCGCAGCGTGCAAATGGCACTGTAGATTGAGACGAAAAAAGATGTTGCATGGTGTTTCTACTTGTCGTGTGTCCGGTCGGAGGCCTTGTCGCCTCGAAACGAACAAGCTTGGAAGCCGTGGGGCTCAGCCGCCGTCACTATGGTTGAAACACGCGACCAGTATGATCGCTGTTGATTCATGCGCAGAGAGCTTGATTGTGCTTGGGAGCTACCGGAGTCGGAGACGAAGGTCAAGCCATGTTTTCAGGTTCCTTCTAGTCGGAGGCAGTGTTATGCGACAGCGCTGTACGCTCCTGCTGGTGCGGAGAACGACATCATTGCGAGATTCCGGAGGCGCAGGCACGGAGTCATCATGGGAAGGGTATTCATTTCGCCGAGGAAGCGACGAAATCAGACTCATCAATTTTACTCCAGATTCTTCTCGGCTGGTAGAGTTCGTATAGTTGATTGCGGCTGCCGTGTAGCGTGACAGTGTCGTTAAGATGCGATCTTGCCTCCAGGCTAATTTCACAATTAGACGTACAGGGGCAGTACTGCGTGAGTGGAAATTGACAACTTTGACTGTGGCTTGCGGTGCCACGTCGGTAGCGAATTGCGGAGAAAGAACCCTGCCAGGCTGGGACTGGTTGGATGCGGATGTTGCTGTGCAGCATCCGCCCTGGCTTAAGACGATTCCATTATAGTCTTCGCACTGCAGACGCCAACTGGTCTTGAGATGGAAGCAATTGCATCATAGGTTCCAGAACTTGGAATTGGCAGCATTCTTCCTCGCGTGACTGACCGATTGGCCAAGGTAGGAATGCATTCCCTATCGCAATTGATGCAGCAACCATGTCGTACGCTGGCGCCAAGTATCACAACCTGCCTGAAGCGAACATGCCCTCTGGGCTTCTGGTAGGTTCGGAGGGTGAGTCAAGTTTCGTAATCGGCAGTGTGGGTACGTGGCTCCAAAACAGTCGTGCATCTGTCAGGTGTTTGGATGTCGCGGAGTGGTAAACAAGCACTGTTTAGAAGAGGCGCCTGACGGCCTCAGGACCTGTCACCCACATCATAGACCTCAGAGAGTGGCTGGTGGGACAGGCAAGCCGCCGGTGACGACGGGAGCTTGTTTTACGGCGGCTGTTCGCCAGCGAGGGGTGGTCAGGCCTAGTATGTCACAGCGAACTGCGAGTCACTGGGGCCTGATCCCAAGGTCCATACAAGATATTTCCCAACGCATTATTGCGAATGCACTTCGGGGACGCGGTGGCACACAGCGGTGGGTCTCGTACAAAGATTGATCAAACAATCTTATCGTAGGATCACGGGACGATACACCTATTCCACCAACGAGAAGACATGCACGTGTGGAAGGTTCGGATGCATTACATGGAATCGTCACCTCGTTTCACGTCCATGCTTCGCGCCCAGGCGTCGTCACCACTTTGACAGCGGGTCGCGTCTCGGCAGGTGAGCGCATAGGACGTGTGTCTGGGGAGTTCCTGGGCGATGGTGTCGAAAGCGTTGGGGCTCTGGATGCGCTGCGGTGAATGCTATCGTGGGCTTCTCGCAGGGAAGGGCGATAACCCTCATCGCAAGGAGGGTGCACTGCGCAGTAGCGATCCACGGGAAGGGCGCGCCATGGCACCCCAGCGAATGGAGCCGCTGCGGAGGCTGGACGCGGGCACGGCGTGCTGAGGTGGAGCAGGAGATTCGTAGGGACGTCTTTCGGAGCGGGCGTTTGGAGTCGCACGCACCGTCCGATGTGGCGCTGGCCGCCCCCGTTTCAGCGTCCGCGACGGCCGAATCGCAGGCGCCTGGGATGCCTCGAGTCCCACTCGCGAGCGCATCCCTGCCCCAGGCCTCGCCCAGTCGCTGGCTGTTATGCACTCAGGGCCCGCGACAATCAAACTCGCACCCAGCACGCACCCGCTTTTCTCGCGCCCTCCTCCCTCCTACTTCAACACTCCACCGTCTCGCCCAAGTCGCTCTTTTGCCGCCTGTTCCCTTCTCTGCGCCGTCGCGTACCACGCTCCTTTCCCCGCCGGCTCTTCAATCTCAACCCTGGTGGACAGCCTATCGACGCCTTTACCTGCTGCTTTCTGCACTACCCCAGGTCACCTGCAACTCAACCTGCCCCTTGCGTGTCTTCCAGATTAACCCGCCTATTCTGCGCTGCCAATACTCGCCCACGCACCTATTAACCCTCTTGAGACCTGCATCTGAACCCCGGCCTGGTCTGCCCAAGAAGGAGCTGGTCACGACGCATCAACACTCAACCGACTGCGCGCCCTGGTCTTAACCTCCCGCCTATTTGGAAGCCGCCATCTGTGGCTCTTCCCAGATCTGTCAATTGCTGGTCAAGGCAGATACCGCTCACTACATATTAGTTCAATCCTGACCTGTGGCCGCCGGCAGTCACTGCTGTCATAAGAGATCTACCGACCGCTGGTCTGGTATCTGCATCCACTAGGACCTGAACATCTCTTCAACACTTACACAATGGCTTCGCCCGTTGCCAACTCCATGATGGAGACCGTCGTCCGAAGAAGTGGTGGAGGACAGGAGGAGGACCCCACCGCACCCCTCGAAAACTTGAACGTCATGCACTATCTTGGCTGGATCTGGGTCGCTTTCGTCGGCACCTTCTTCCTCTACCAGGTCATCTTCCATTTCTCCAAGTACCTCCGCACACTGGCCTGCCTCAACAACGACTCCCAGAGGTATTTCGCAACACCCAATGCCGCCTTCGCCACCTTCAGGAAACACTGCCTCGACGCACCACTTTTCCGCACCCGCCACCACCGCGAGTTCAAGCTTTCCACCGCCATCAACGTGGGAACTCTCCCCAGCCGTCTGCAGACCTTCATGCTTGTTGGCTACTTTGCTACCAATGTCGGTCTCAGTGTGTGGAAGATTGACTGGAGCCAAAGCTACGCGGCCGCTGCTGGTGAATTCCGCAACCGTACTGGTGTCATGTCCGTCATTAACATGATCCCTCTGTTCCTTCTCGCTGGACGCAACAACCCTATCATTAAGCTCACTGGTATCTCTTTCGACACTATGAATCTGATCCACCGTTGGTTCGGACGCATTGTTGTCCTCGAGGCCGTCGCGCACACCGTTGCCTGGATGGCTAGCAAGGTCATGACTAGTAAGTTGCCTCGCATAACAACCGGAACAGAGCATCCACTAACGGAATCACAGAGGGATGGGCTGCCGTTCAGGCATCCATCACTGGGAGCACTTTCATCATGACTGGTTTCATTGGCACAGTAGCATTTGTATTCCTTCTGATCCAGTCACCCTCTCCAGTGCGTCACTCTTTCTACGAGGTCTTCCTGCACGGCCACATTGTCGCTGCGGCTATCGCTGTTGGCGGTGTGTGGGTTCACTTGGACGGCATGACTCACCAAAGGATGATGTACGGTGTGGTCGCGCTTTGGGTCATGGAGCGCGCCTGGCGCTTCTTCCGTCTTGTCAAGGGCAATGTTGGAAATGGTGGAACCCAGGCTGATGTTGAGGTTCTTCCAGGCGATGCTCTTCGCGTTACAGTCCGCATGGCCCGCCCCTGGACCTTCCGCCCCGGTCAGCACGCTTACCTCTACATTCCTTCCGTCGGACTGTGGACCAACCACCCCTTCTCGGTCGCTTGGAGTGAAGAAGAGGAGGATCTTAACATCACCAACATGGTCGCTGACGAGAAGGGTCTTCCAATGAACCGCCAAGATATCCTGGAAGCCCGCAAGACGAGCATGTCTTACATCATTCGCCGACGTACTGGTTTTACCGAGAAGTTGTACAAGAAAGCGGATCTCTCTGCTGCCGGCAAGTTTACATGCTCGGCATATGTTGAGGGTCCATATGGTGAGTGCCGATCCCTGCTTTGCAGACCCAATTTTTGCTATATTAAGCAATCTACCCTCGACGCAACGCATGCTAACGTCAATTCGCAGGTGGTGAGGATCTCAGCTCCTACGGAACAGTCATGCTTTGGGCTGCTGGTATCGGTATCACGCATCAAGTTCCTCAGGTGCGCGAAATCGTCGCTGCTTACGCCAACGGTACCACCGCCACTCGAAGGCTTACCCTGGTCTGGATCATCCAATCTCCGGAGCACCTCGAATGGATCCGCACATGGATGACCCACATCTTGTCCATGCCGCGCCGTCGTGAGATTCTCAAGATCCTCCTCTTCGTCACGAGACCTCGCAGCACTAAGGAAATCCACTCTCCCTCGTCTAGCGTGCAAATGTTCCCTGGGCGACCCAATGTGCAAGCGCTCATCGACCAAGAGATGATGGAGGGTATTGGGTCAGCATGCGTAACAACCTGCTGCGGTACGGGCGCGCTCGCTGACGAACGCGAGCCAGTGGAAACGTCGACTTCCGCGAGGAGTCGTTCTCTTGGTAAACGCCTCACCTTCATCGTTACTTGACATCACGACTAGCGGCCATCGCATCACTCTGCCCTTCCATTCATCCACCCTGACTTGCTGGTCATATACATTCGAGTCACGGCAACCATCTAGCGCTATATGCAGGGATCTAATGATGACGTTCTGTCTATCTAACATTGTTTTCTCTTTCTTGTATAAATTTCTTACCCTCCTTCCCTTACTCCGATTTGGACCGTCTTGTTGAGATCATGAAAGGAGCCCTGGTGACGGCAGGGTGGTAAAGGGGGGCTGGGTTGGGAACGGATAGGGCGCAAGAAGAGGTGTCTAGATAGACGGACGCGGCACATCCCGAGCAATCTACACGGCCTTTCAGGCACATCAAATCGCTTCTTTGCTTATTCTGGTGACTCTGCGTTGACATCATTCAAGCTTGACTATTTTCCCATTCAGGACTTCGGAGCTCCACACTTGCTCCAACCCCACCGATCCTTCCAGCTCCGCTTGCTCTACTCGCTTACTCCGGAAAACAGGTTCAAACAATCCGGCAATGCGCGAGAGAAACAAGCCTCTAAGATCGGCCTTTCAGCCCCAAGCGGAGGAAGGATGGAGCGCGAGACGGAGATCATGAGCGGTTGTGGCGCAGTGCTACGAAAGTCCGCTCAGCGCCAGTGTCGGAAGGAGCACACAATCTAGATCTAAGGCCCCTGGTACTCTATCTATGTGCGCTTTCGGATGCGCACGATGAAGTAGGGAAGAAGTGTGGGTCGATTGTGTATCTAGGCGTGCTGCAGGAGTACACGGTACATCAAGGGCAGCGCTATGTTATCTCGGAGGGGAGTACGTGGACAGAAGGTACAAAAGATAAGTACCTCAGACGCAGCCAGAGATGCGTGGGGTGTGTGGGGGAACAAGTGTGCATGTGGACAGTGTGGGTTGGAGAGGGAAGGTGCAATGAGCTGTTTTTCGCTAGTCTACACAGCACGTCAAAGTGGGTCGCTTCTCGCCAGCATGCGATGTACCATCTCGAACAACACCCAAGAACAGGATTTGGCAAACTTGCGATATCCGCTCGGAAGGGCATTGGATGACTACGGCCGACGGGAGTGGTCATGGTCACTCAATATCGTGACAGATCCACCAATATGCTGGGGAATAAACAATATTCTCAGAACCCGCACATGCTCTTACTAACAATTCATTCCGAGGCAGCTACGCCTCAACTCCAGATTGCAGCCAAGAGCGATTGCCACCGGTCATCGTCGATTTCCTAATCCAGTCCAGCCATCCACGCTCCTTCCCATCCTACCCCCCTGCCCTACCCATACGCTACCACGTGCAACCCACCGTATGGCCCAAGTACACCACCACCTTGTACCACACTTTCATCTACAACCCCACAGTCGCCCACCTGTTTTCAATATCCACGCAAATTAACCCCACAACCGCACGTTGTCACACCGTCTCGCTACCACTCTACGACACATAACTGACATCACGCGTACCAGGCGCTCTCGCTCAAGTACCGGCGTCGCTAAAGTACGCGGATATATCCATGTCAATGCACGTCGGGTGGCCCAGCCAACCGCACGCTTAGGAAGCAGCGGAGGTCTAGGCTTCGCGGCTGAACTGGTTAAAAGCGTGTGAGCGCCCCGTGTTGCGTGAGAGGATGCGACTGACAAATGCTTGTGTAAGGTAGTGGAGGAGGCTCGAGCACAGGGAAAAGGCTGGAAAGGCGCGGTGTTGTGGGTCAAGAGATAGTGAACAGAGTATGAGGGAGGCGTAGGAGGTAGAGAAGGGTGCCGCACCTCACGGACTTGACTACAGATTGGTTGTCTTATCGCACGGGCAAGAGACGGTGTGTGTGGGTCGAAGCCGAGCGAGCACGCTTTGAGCAGACGATATCGCTACCGCCATCGAGATCACATGCCGGACCGACATGATCGAGTGATCCTACGAGGCGTCCAACTGGTTCTTCAGGTTATCGACGAAGTACATGGGCACATGCGGACTACGATGATTGTTCGCATAGGACCGAAAGCTCGCTTGTATAGAGACGCTGGAAGTACTGCTCATGCATTGACACAGGACCAGGTCGCGTCTTCTCGATTCAGCATCTAGAACACATGCATCTCGTACGGAAGACTCGTCCGGCTCGACACTGCATTGTCTAGATGCAGTAACCCAGCCGTGTTCAATTCATCCTCTCGCTGATGCTGGAAGATACACCGACGCAGGCCTTGAAGTCTTTGACCCCCGTACAGCTATAGCAAAGGTCGCTATACATTTAGCATCTGGCGTACGAAATTGTAGGTCAGACTAGCCGGTGGGAGATTTGCCTACTGGCTATTTCTTGCATGCTTTTACGACGATGTCCCAGTTCAGAGTATCCATTCTATGCAGCTTTCGACCAAGGGATGACGAAAATATTCTTTTAATTATCTTGCAACAGGTAACAGCTCACGAAAAGGACACCATTCGAGGTAAGATTGCCCGAAAGATCGAATTCTTCAATGGCCACGCGTCGGTCTGTGATTGGCACTTGATGCTCGACTGCAGTAGATGAATGCAAGTGTTACCGCAGCAGAGGCAACACAAAGTTGGTATGGTTCTTTCGCCACCTTCAGCTGTGGGAGTCGTCGCATAGAAGACCTATAGATGACCTCTGTGCCTCGTACCCTAGTCGGAGACAAAGGGAGCATGAGGCTAGTACGTGCATCTTCCGAATGGACTTCATCATGCTCACGGATGCCACGCTGTAGCAACATACATTAGTGACACAGCGTCCACAGAGACATTCCGCCTCCGGATAGCGAGTCATACAGAACTATACAAAGCATACTTTGACTGCTAGGAAACTTAATCGATACTCTATCCATGCTGTGCAACTGTAATTAAGTAAGTCCCACGAGAAGTCTAGAACTGGAAGAAGTCGAATCATTTAGACTCGCGATCTTCGTGCACACCGTTTAATAGCAAACGCCCCGCCGAACGCCGTTAATAGCATACCCCAGTCATAGTGACCTGCCTTTTCCGAAGGCTTTCAAAGATTTCTCAAAGTAGTGTCCCGCTTAGCTTCTGCCAACTGCTCCGGACTATGTGTATCGGCCTCGCAGAGCGTAGCATTTCGACCCTCCTGTTCCATCCTCGACCTCTCCTTGATTGCCTCCCACCCTCTACGCACTACATCCGCCATAACACTATCCGTTCCCCCCAGCAACCTCATCGCCTCCTCCACGCTCACTAGTTGGCTCTCGTATTCTTGTTCTTCCTCATCTACACCCGTCCCTTCGTGATGTACCGGCTCGTACCCCTCTGGATCCATCGCTACCCTCTCCTTCAACGTTAAGTTGGAAGGATATGCCGGCGGTGGCTTATACGGCTCGTTAGGCTGCGTTTCCAAAAGGGGTTCGACGTCTGGTGGCAGCGTCTCCGCGATATACCAGTAGAGCAGATACTGCTTGGTGTTGCGCGCAAGCGGCATCAACTGAATCCATATCGGCTCAGCGGTCATTGGGGGCGCCGTGACGCGCGGATGCGCTTGCGGCTGGTGATGCTTCGTAGGAAGGGGAAGCACGCGGTTTCGGTAACCGGACTGTTCCTCAGTCAGCGTACGCCCTGCGATCCTTCAAGGCAATCAGGTAGGTAAGATACATACTTCTTCGAAGCCCTCCCTCTCGGCGCCCGCCCGCGTATCCTCCCCCGCATCCCGCCGTCCCTTGGGCAAAAAGTAGTACTTCCCCACGCGCCTATCTACCGCGTTGCACACTACTACGCGCTCGGATGCAATGTGGAAGATTGCGACGCCCGCGCCTTGCACAAAATCTTCAGACGTGAAGTGCGCGAAGATGGGAGCTGTAGACTGCGGGGCGCGCTTCTGCGTGCTGCTAGGCGACATTGTAGGAGATTCAGTTGGTGATGGGGGTGGTGAGCGGAGAGAAAGACAGCAGCATGTATCAAGTAGGCGCCATTTCGCAGGCAGAGACATTTACGGGGCTGACCGGTGGCATCGTGGCTGAGGCTGAGGCCGTGTTGATGTGCGTGAGAGGGTGTTTGGGGTAGGCAGCAGTTACGTCACAGGCGAGGACTCGCTTAGCATTGCCGCCAGGTAGGCAAAAGGAATGCACAGAAAAAAAGAATAGTGTCTATTGACCGTGCCAGGGGTCGAACCTAAGTCGGATTAGTAAGCCATACAGATGAGCTACGATTGCAAATACATACCTGGAATCTCTTGATAACGTAGCGAGTCGTAGTCAAGCGCCTTGCCATTGGGCCACACGGCCGTCAACTTTCTGTGATTGATGAATGAAAGTTCTGGAGGTCAATATATATAGCAGCTTTCAAACGTCTGATGATAATTGTGGACGTAGTTACGAATGTCTCAAAATTCTGACCCGGCTTTGTGCGCTTGCCAACGGCGAAGACTGCCCCGCTTTGTTGCCGTACAGGCACGGAAGCAAGGCGAGGCGGATCATTAATAGGAACAGCGCGATTGGCCTACAACCTTTTGCATATCTATGGTTTGGAAAACAGCTAGAAGGGCTGTCATCACATGCAGGCCTAGCTTTAGAGCATCACCAGCTTGATATTGACATACATCAAGCTAAGGATGTCGTGGGCGTTGCTCTGCGAGGTATTTCAGAACAAGACGATTCTCACACACCAGCGCCATCAATTGATTGACAGGAATGTCTAAAATTTTCCAAGACGAACTACTCTAATTTCGACCGGCTTGTACTTGACCTCATGTCAACGCTGCAAGAAGCGTCGCCATGCCCGGGCCAAGGTGGGTCATGTGATCTCGCTATGCGCTATTCCTAAATTAGCTGCCTGTCGCGCCGACGGCCGATGTTTATCAACACTGCGGTCTTGTCTTCCACTCTACGACAAGACTCTAGCAGCGCCTGATATATTTCCAATGCAATAATTACCGACGCATACGTACCCTATATCGCTGCGAAATATACATACGCCATAATGGCTTCGAATGACGACCTAGCATTCAATACAACGCGCTGTAACCGGCTCCTTCGCCCGTTACAAACTAAGCTCGCGAAGCTGCGCAAGGAGCTAGAGCGACCAAGAAACCCTAACGAAGACCGAAGAAGTTCTGCGACTGCATTCGCATTGAAAGCCTCGTCACGAAAGACCAATGTCACCCAACCTGCACGCAAGCCTCGCGGGCTCGAGAAACGAAAGGACCCGGATTGGATGCCCGATGCTGGGTCAGGAGGTGCAAGCAAGAAGACATATGGAGGTCGGGGAATGAAGAAGGCTTCGTCGCGGCTGAGTTTGCATGGTGGTCGCGATGCTCGCCCCGGGGCCATTGCCTTTACACCACTGGTTGCACGCACTGGCAACCGCTTCCAGGACAGCCCACAGCTTCGTGACTCGCCTCTGAGGAAACGCAACAATTACAGAGGCCCCTTACTTGCTAAGATCAACGTACAAGACCTCAAAACACAGATGCCAGCGGATATTGGGAACTTGGTGAAAAGTCTGTCGGAGTCGTACGCAAATCTACTGCAAGCGACGACTGCAGGTGATGAGAAGAGGTGGAATGGCACAAGATCGCTTTTCAGCGCTTGTCTCAGGAAGCTGCCGCAGTATATCCAGCTGGAAGAACACTTCGCGGAACTTGACAAGGATGATGAGAGTGAAGATGAAGACACAGACGTCTCTCAGGAAGTCTACTCCTATCTTGAGCAGCTCTATGAGATAACGCCGGGCCAGGGCTGGCGTGGTTTCAAGCAGGTGGTTCGAGCACATGGCACCCAGCTGTTGTGTGACGCATTGGGAGATCAAATACTTGGGCTAGAGACTCTGCACCTGCTTGTCGTGCATTGTCTTAATGCGTCAGCATGGGACGAGGCAGAGAAATTTCTGTCATCTTTCCTGCCATGTTTGAAGCCTTTGCCTATGCCCAACACGCTCTATGCCAATGTCTTCGACGAACAGCGTTCACTTTACATGTGGATGGTGAAGGACTTTGTAGCTCGCACCGGCCGATATCGCTTCCTCTACGACCATTTGGAGTACATGATATCACAAGAACTACTTCCTTTGGAGTGGATGGCGACCGAGTGCATGCGCCCAGTTTGGGACCGCCTAGTTCGCAGCCTATCCGACGGCGATCAGCGAAGCTCAGCTAGCGCTTTCCGCTTCCTAGAAACTGCCATGTTTGCTAGCATAGGTCTGCCAGATGAGAGCCTATTTGAAGCGGGCGAGATCGATACCTTCGCGCGCCAATACAAGCCCTCAGCAAGGCAGGAATTCCGGGATGCACTCGATACCACCTTTTCCAGCTTACTCACCGTGTTCTCCAGCATAGCCCTCATCAATCAGTATCGCGAAGAGCCTGCCGGCGCGCTCACTGTGAAAAGAGTTGTCTGGGCACTTGATTCCATAGTCATCGACTTGCTCAAACGCAAAGACATCCAGGATGACTTGGCCCTTCTCGGACCGCTAGAGGATCACATGCAGCTGTTCGCGCAACGTGCAGTGTGGGCTGTCTTCGCTTCCTTCCTCGTGCATCTAGAAGGCTGCCAACAGGATGAGGATTTGCTGTCACTCGACATTGCCACAGCATCAGGAGCGATACCCTGGATTCTCTCTCAATATTCTTCCAGGCATATCGACAATTCGGAACTTTTGGGCACTCTTCCTGCATTTGTGTCCGCTGCAGCTCGCGGGACAGGCAGGATCTGGAAAGACGACGGCTTCGATCAGATTCAGCGACTCGTGCAGGGCATGTTGTCCATCTCAGGCCTTCGTCTTCCTCATAAGCTCTGGACGATGAAACGGCTGGCGCTGGAGTCAATTATGGACTTTGCGCAGAGCACCAATGAAGGCCAACACATGGCATATGCTCGCGAGGTGGAGCAATCGATGCGGATGAAGGGTCATGTGGTGATTGCTCCAACGCCTCAGAAGACTGACTCACCGTCTGCTGTGGGTGGGTTCAGGTGGGAAGAGGGCATAGGAGAGTGGGTGACATGTACGCCATTTACCAAAGAGAGCATGAAGCGTATCTCGCGCATCCCGGTACCGACGTTGCAGCTCCTGCCAAGCCCTGAGCCGTCTGATATTGAAGATGCTAAGGACGGCATAACGACGAGTTCAGCGCCTCCAGCACTGACTCCTTCCAACAAAATTTCGATGTGGGAAGCCTTGGCCGAGGATGAGGATGCAGATGATCACGTCCCCCAATCCTCGCCAATCAAGCAGACTACTCGCCGCTCTATCTCATGCCTCGGAAAGCACACTCGTGCGTCTTCACCCATGGTTGTCATCCCTGCTAAGCGTATGGTGATGACGCCACCCGATACACCTGTTCTTTTCTTCACCGAACAGGACTTGAGTGATTTAGACGACGGCCCTCGAAGATCTAAAAGAACGAAAAAGCAAAATATCAACACCATGTCAACACTCCGCTCACAGCGTTTACGCTCTTCTCTCGATACGGCCTTGAGGAACCTCAAGCGTAGATCATACGCGGAGATCAAGAACCTGGACCTGAATCTTATCGAGAGCAGCGAAAGCGAGGAATCAAAACCTGATGCTTCATCTTCATCGTCGAGCTCATCGATCGCGAGTCAACGTCCTGAGCTACGAAATGTGCGTTCAATGCCTTCGTTGGTGAAGAAGACGAGGAGGTCTTCAAAGAAGCAAGATGACGATGTTGGCAACCAATTAAGGAAGACGCCGAACTTGAGAAGGCGGCGCAGTGGGAGACAGACCGTGAAAGGGATGAGGGAGTGGTGGAAGGTCGATGGTGGTGTTGTCAGTACCGAGGGAAGTGACGATGAGCTGTGTCGTTAAGTCGACAGAGCAGCGTTCTGTTGTTATCGCTACTGCTCTGCGTATGACAGCGACTTTATTAATCGGCGTTTGGATATTCTCTTTGAGATTGTTACTTTTTGCAGATGATACCCTACTTGTTGTTGAATGCATACTTCGATCATGTTCAGTGCCTGAGGATACCCCTTCCCTCGTGGTGAGACTACGTTGCTTTCTACATGGTGTTCACGCATCCGATCGATATCCAAGCGCGCTTGCGAGTTTTGTTACATGCACTCATGTTGTGCTGTCAACCTTGGGGTCGCCGGTGGCAGTGCAAATGCAAGATGGCTGCAGGCAAGTGAGGCTGAATTGCGCTGGCCATGTTCGCTAGCCTTGTGTGACCACACTCGCTTCCCTCTCAGCCTGACGCTCTACGCCTCCCTTCACACAATCATCGTTCCTATCCTTGAGGTATTCGCTGCTTACATGTTAGGACGACTTATTTCAAGTAGCTCACCATGGACGGAGCCTCAGCTATCATCACTTTCGTTGTGGTTGCCTTGCAGTCGGCCAAAGCGGTTCACGGAACGCTTTCCGCGGTCAAGGATGGTCCGCGTAACCTTCAAAATGTCATACACAGCGTGGAAGAGCTGAGCAGCCTACTCGAGAGACTCGAAAGTATCTTTCGTGCCGGTGAGCACGATAACAATGATCTGATCGCGGTCTCCGAACTTGCAGAGAGGTGCGCAAAGGATATGAGGCGCTTTAACGAGAGCATTTCGAAGCTAAGCATCTCACCACAAACGAAGAAGTTTGGGAGGTTCTGGAAGCGACTTAAGACTGCGCTCGACGAGAAAGAGTTGGATCGTATGCGGACCATTCTTCAGGGGTACACATCGAGCATTGCTTTGCGCCTCATCACATATCAGAGTGCGAAGACTTCGGCGTCAGCTTCGCAGTTCTCGAGAATCCAAGACATTCTGGAAACATTAGATGACCGGTTCAGTCGGTTGAACAAAGAAGACAGTGACCCGACGAGCTTGCTGTCTCATGATGTGGAAGGAACCACAGCGTCGCAGATCAAGCCCACATGGACTAGTGAACTCGAGCACAGCATATCTCGGCTCTGCGATCTGGTCGATGTGGAAGGACATACAAGAGATTCCGAGGATGCCGAACAATTGATAGAAGACCTTAAGAAGCTGTTGGACACTGCCCATAATCTTGAATCCCAGATACCAGAGATTGAGAGTGCGGCGGCGACATCTCTTGGGTCATACGTCCAACCAGCGTCGAATCTAGCTAAGGAACTCAAGCTTGCCTCAAGCCTGGTTTCCTCCGCCCCTTTCATATCCGTCAACAGTATAGGTAGGGTCCCTATTGTCAGCTTTCATGGCACTGAGCCTGACTTTACAAAGGCGAAGCCAAGCGCTACACGTTCAACCGCCCTTCAGGAAAAATCATACAGCAACAACGGAAGCGAAAATACATTGAAATGGAAGGTGGTACCTTGACGATTACGACGAATAAGCGTTGCCGATCCTGGAGTCAAGAAGATCGCGCATCGAGCCAAACGACTGCTGGTACGGCGATTGTCACTGGCAAAGACTGGCTAATCAAGGTGTCGTATACGCCGAAGGCATCTTGCCGCATGATAACGGTCTACCTTGACCAAAGCGGTGAGTTATACATACGAAGAAATACACGTTGAACCTTTTGTTGACGCATAAGCTTAGCCATGCTCCATGCGGCTTTGTCGAGTATACCGAGACTGTCCGTCAGCAATATATTGCCAATGGACGCTCCAGTCTTCCATATAGCAAGAACAGGTCGCGTTGAAGATCTGACTCGACTGATTGCGGAAGGTAGTGCTAGTCTTCGGGATCACGACCTAAGAGGCTGGTCGCTTCTCCATGTTGGTATAATCTTGCTTGATTGCACTATACTCTTTGATTGACTTGGATTTAGTACGCGGTCAGAAACCCCCCAATGTGCAAATATCTCATCCAGAATGGTTTGGATGTTGATCAAGTTGTCAGAAGGACAGATATCGAAACGTACGTACTATACGCAAAATGTTCTTCCACATTGCGATGCTGAAACCACGATACCATAGAACACCATTGGATCAAGCCATAAGTTACGGCAATAACGAAACAACTGCGCTGCTTCTTGAAGCCGATGCGATGCTGACCCTACTATTGGTTTAAAAGGGAGAGAGAGTGTAATATTTTGTATTGCAATGTGTATTACATCCACAGTATGTGTAAAGTGCCCTGAGACACGTCTGATATTGAGCTTGTTTTGACATATGCAGGCTAAACTAGTGCTTGAACGTAGTCTCACTGATAACCATCACCTCGATGTGGTCAACCAAAGAGACACGCACGGGAACACTCCATTTTTAGTCGCATGTGCACATGGTTGCGGGGCACGAAGTACACTGAGATTGTTCGTCGAACAAGGAAGCAATATACACGATCAGAATTATGACGGGGAGACCTGCTTACATCTAGTATGTAGGAATAGTCGTTGTCATCTTGATACGGAGATGTTGCGCGATTGCCTAGACTTTCTCTTAGAGCAAGGGGCAGACCTCAGAGCTACAGATAACAAGGGCTGCTCGGTTGCCGATGCCGCATACTTGGACATGGGTGAACGCTTCCGCGATCTGACTAGTCCGGTTGGGGACGCTTTCGACGCTTGTCTTGTGTCACACGGGTATGATATCTACGAATTCAGAAAAGGAAAACCTAGGGTTGCGCGGTATAGCAGATTATACCAGAGGAAAGATTTTGAGCTGCTCTGGAAGGGTATCGAGGATGGATGCCCTTATTGGGATGACAAGCCATGGCCTACGAACGAGAACGAACAATCACGTAAATGCGATAGTTCAGATGACTCTGAGGTAGAAATCCGAGGATGGAATATCCAGCGAAGGGACGGATTTTGATGTTGATAGGGAGTACCAAAACGGTGGCGACTATTATGCCGATTCGTTTGAAGAGTATGACAAAAGCGATGAGGGGTCGGGTGCAGGGACAGTCATGGATACCGATGAGACTTTGGGAGCATCGTCAGCAAAGTTTGACAAAAAGGTGGTGGGATAGTTGATGGATGAGCACATGGCACTGGTGGCGCTCGTCAATACCCAGAAATATGTCCAAAGCTACGTGCTCCGAGCGCTGCTTTCCCATACTCGATCCAGCAAGTATGCTGAACTGACCGAGGCCACCAGTCGGAAATAGCCTATAGATCTTCTTCTGCAGATTGATATTTTCGAGGAATGTATGTCTTCAAGTCTTGCGCCAAATAAGGTTTACTCCCTTCGAACTGATAAATCGTTTCAAGCCCAACCTCAGCGTACTATCTAAACCCTCCCACTGTCTTCTTAACTCCCTTCCAACTAAACCCCCTCACCATGCGACTCTGCGCCTTCTTCGCCTCTTTCCGGTTCCACTCCTCCATTTCCCTATCCTCTTTCCTCCTTCTCTCCTCCTCCCATTCCCGTTCCTTCTCCCTTTCCACCGTCCTCACCCGATCTATATCCGTTTCCTCATCCTCTCCAATCGTATTTAGCCTCTTCAACAGCTCCTCATCCGTGTACATTACTTCCGGCCGCCCCTTTACCGCTGGATCCGCCTCGTGCATCGAGTATACGGGCTTCCGCCGCGAAGGCTGCGAGTGCGCGGCCGAAGAAGTAATCTTTGCAAAGTCGCGCACACTGGATTGTGCTTGGACGGGTCCCAGTGGCTGCGTTTGTGACTGCACGCGCTCATTTGGTGGTGAGCCCGGTGGGGTCCGCCTCACACGATAATTCGTGCCGAATGCGCGGCCGGGCTGCTTTACTTTCGGTGCGGGTCCTGGATGGGATGCTGCGCGCACGGGCTGCGGTCTTTGTGGTGCGGGTGAGTTGGTTCCCGATTTGGTGGGTGAATTTGAGCCGGATTTTGAGCCAGATTTGGGCGTTTTCGAGACATCGGTTGAGGAAGAGGAGCGGGTGTGCATGTGGGGGAAAGTTGCCTGCAGGATTTTGGTGGCCATTATGGCGGTGTTGCGTTGTGTGTGGTAGTTGGTGTAACGCTCAACAATCGATGTCGGATAGCGAGGAAGATGCGGACATTGAAGGTGTGCGGCTGCCTTTGCTCGTGGGACTTTGAAAAAGAAACCAAATTGAAGGTTCGCGAGCAGTTGAGAGATATGTTGAATGGCCGTGACGTTAATTATGGGAACCCTGACATCATTCGTCAGGGTCCATAAGCGCGGTGTCGATCATCGTATCAGCATCGCGTGTAGGATCTCAAGCTTTTCTTAAGCTTTTGATAAGGGTAGAGTGGGTCGAATATGCGCGCTATCGTTGCTGGCAGTGGGTCGATAAAGATAGCTTCTATACCCACGGTCATTTCCCTTCGTCACCAACCTTTTCCCGCACTGATTCAGTTCTTCCTCTTGATGAGCTGTAGGCTAGTTCAAAGTTTATAAGGGTTCTCGATATCTGCGACTACGAACCTTGAGAATCGGATGATTCACGTTGCTATTGGGTTCTCCAGTGGTTGGGGACGTTGAATCGAACGGAGTGTAAACTATCACGTGATACTAATCTGCCGGGCCTGTTTGGAGGCGGGTATAACATAGATTTCCTATGAACAAGTGTGCAGTACTGACAGCGTACCTCAATCTAGTTCGAAATTCGCATCGTATCGTTACTTGGGGGGAATGAAATTAACCCACAGAGGAATAGCGAAATCTTTCATCAGTACTCGACTGGCCGAATTATCTAGGTGATTACCTATACTTCCGCAAGAAGCCTTGGCTCGACGGCGATAGACAAGCCTTCGTTATGACCGATATATTATATATCTAGTTTGCCTCCTTATCGTCCATCTAAGACCGCCATCCTCGACGACGGGAGAAAGCGATTACTAGCAACAGTAGAAATATGCGTCGCCGCGGTGAACCGACACATCACGTCCTGGTCTATAAGTCAATACTCTGTGAATGGGTTCTTTCTGGTTACAAACTTATGAGTGACCGGCATGTTGATCCAAAACCAAGTTATCCGGTCATTCGGGGATTGCCTATGGTAGTCTCTAGCTCCATACACTCCGACGTCCAGTGGCTACCTATTCTTCCGCGCCCGCTCTTCAACCATACTATAGCTGTCTCAAATGCATTCTATGAGTATCTTCGATATCTTCTGAAGCATCCTGAGACTCGGTCCCAGTCCTCATCTATTTCCTTGGAGTTACTCCGGCCAGGGTAGCGTAATTTCTTCGCTTGATGATCCGCAATCGTTGAAGCCAGCCGCCCTTCTTGTCTAGTCGCCTGAGAACGATCTTCTGCCTCGAAGTCCGCTGAAGAAGGCCGTGATGGGCTTGTGGTGGCGGATGAGAATCGGTGAACATCCGAACTAAGCGCCGGTTGGTTCTGTTCGTCAGGATCTCTGTCGGCATGTCATACCTTTTATCTGAGATGCTTCTTAAGACCTGGGTCAAGGCCATACCAAAACCTGAACATGCGTATTGGTCCCAGCCACTTGCAACGATGAGTACTTTGCGGTACTCATGGGGTACATTATCGTCCTTCGGATCTACCGCTAAGTAACCAACGCCAGCATTGCAACAGCTGAGAATAGTGAGCGTATCGCTGGAAGAGCGCATGAGGAGCTGACACAGATTGTTCCAATGCACCTCAGAAAACCCAGGAGTCGTGGAATGTTCGTGACTGAAGTGCAGATTAGATTACTTACCTCCTAGCTAACCAAAAGATAAGAAAATGCGGCCGAATAGGTAGCACTTACCTGCAAAAGCTAAGTAGAGGCGCTAAACCCCCTTCCTGCCAGCTCGTGTATCCATGGCCAGTGTAGTAGATAATTTGCAAAGTATCTCTGTTGGCAGCATTGAAGAAAGCCGTAAGCTCGTTTTCGACGCTAAGCCATGCATCATGGCCGCTCATCTCGATCTCTTCAACGCTGTAATTGAACGATTCGAAAGCTGATTTGACTCGTTGAATTTCCATATTGTTCCCAGCTATGTCGTTCTCCGCAAAGGTAAGAATGCGAACATCGACCCTAGTGTATGAGAAGTTTTGTCCAGTATCCCAGTTCGTGGTAATCTCGTCAGGGGATAGTTGTAATGATGCCGAGGTAATTCTGAGCACAATATCCTCAGTCGTCGGCTTTGCCACTTTGCGCTTCCTTGCAGCGGCTGCAGTCTTAGTCTTTGATGCCTTCTTTTTGACACCCATCGCCCCGACTGTGTTGCGAAGAAGGCAAGTCCAATGCACGGAAGTGTGGTCAAGATCTACACTGAATCACCCCATACGACAATGATCTTATAGGGCGAGAAGCTGGCCTCCACTGAATTGTTCCTCGGTCACATGGACATATCACACCAATCTCAACGTGATCCGATAACGACATCTTACCATAGAAAACAACCCAGAACCAGTGTCTTCTTGCCGGTTCTGAGCCTAGATATTCGTGTAGAACATGGAAGATATCTCTTTCAATTTCGTGATCATTCTACAAGACGTTGTCGGGCACTGTGATAGTAAAAGACCAACGTATCCGGTCACCTGCAAGTTTCTTACGTGGTGGGGTTCAGTTACTCACCTTTGCGTCGTTTGTATGGTCAGGACAGCCGTTGAAATAACGGATGGTAACTGATATCGACCTGGAAATGGCTGGATTTGCTAAACAGTGCGGCGCTATAGAGGTCCACAAATACAAGCCGAGCAAACAGCTCAACGTACTAGCTTTACCATCAAAGCAGCAGGTTCAGGGCCAAATTATGTCCAATGCCCCAGATGCTCCTGTCTACTGCACTCCCGAACGAGCCGGACTGATGATCTATGTGCAAGCGGACCATGATGGGGATTAGTGGTTGGAGTGGAAAGATGAGGATTTAACAATACCCCAATATGGCACCTACTCTCACCTATTTCAGAAATAACGAGTTTACATCCGCAATGTTCAACGGCAATTCACGGCCAAGCCCACATCCATCGCATGGGAAAGCTCCAGCTTTCGTTTCGCGATTCTATCCCATACTAATGTTGGACTTTCTAACGCGTTCCGGCTACCGAATACGTGCATGCTTCCTTTCCTCCCCCAATCGGTACCTTTTCACCCCCCATGCAGTAGTGCATCGTACCCCGCCCCCACCAACCACATCCACACGAGCTTGCATCTTTACTTCCAGGTACACTCTCCAATTTGCCCGACAACAAATAGCACATAAACACGTACACTTCTCTTCCACCGAGCACTGAACTACGAATTAGAAAAAAAGACCTCGTCAACATAGTTCCAGAAAGCAGTTACCATGATACCAGAAATGGAATACCGCTTCGTCGGACGGTCAGGCCTCCAAGTTTCCGCCATATCTCTCGGCGGCTGGATTACATACGGCGGCAACATCAACGACGAGGCGACCTTCGACTGCCTAAAAGCCGCGTACCAGGCGGGGATAAACTTCTTTGACTGCGCAGTAAGCTGAACAATGTATCGGAGGTGGGCTCAAGTGGGCTAACGAAAGTAGGAAGGCTACCAAGATGGCGAGAGCGAGAAAGTGATCGGGCGCGCAATCAAGCACTTTGGCTGGAAGAGAAATGATTTGGTGATAAGTACAAAGGTACGTATTTGCCATTCACATATCATTTCTGCAATCTGAGGAAGGGTTATGCTAGGCGAGAGGGATAGGTGCTAACAGCGAGCCTATAGATAAACTGGGCGCCGCCGCACCTCCGCCCACGTCGGCAGTCCCCGCGCCAAAGTAAACAACCTAGGCCTCTCGCGAAAGCACTTGATCGAGGGAACAGAAGCCTCCCTCGAGCGCCTCCAACTCTCCTACGTAGACCTCCTCTACGCCCACCGCCCCGACCGCCATACCCCAATTGAAGAAACCGTTCGCGCAATGAACTTCCTCATCAACACGGGCAAAGCATTATATTGGGGCACTTCGGAGTGGCTGGCCACGGAGATAGAGGAAGCGTGGGCGGTCGCAGACCGCCTTGGTCTTATTGGGCCGATTGTCGAGCAGCCGGGATATTCTCTGCTGAGGAGGGAGAAGGTCGATGGCGAGTTCAAGAACGCGGGGTTATATAGTCGGAGGGGATTGGGACTGACGCCTTTCAGTCCACTGGCGGGCGGGCTGTTGACGGGCAAATACATCGATGGCATACCGGAGGATAGTCGGTTGAAGACGAGCGATGAGCCTGCGGTGCAGACGCTGCTAAAGAAGAGGGAGACACCTGTGTGGGACGAGGAGCAGGGCAAGATCAAGAAGTTAATGGGTATTGCGGAGAAATTGGGCACAAATGTTGCGACTCTGTCGATGGCGTGGGTATTGGCAAACGAGAACGTTGCGAGTGCGATCACAGGGGCGAGCCGGCCGGAGCAGATCTGGCAGACGGTGCATGCGGTGGCGGTATATAAGAAGTTGACGCCTGATGTGTTGCAGGAGATCGAGACGATATTTGGTAACAAGCCAGAGGAAGTGACTAAGAGGTTTGGGTAGCTTGATAGACTAGGGCTACCACAACCAAGGAATCATGCGCCGCCGCGCGCTCACCTTATCTTTGCCGAACTTCTGCTCGTACCATTTCTTTGTACCTGCAGCTGTCACGCCGAGGTTCACGGCGGTGAAGAGCGCGGCCGTCGCCAGTGTCCAGTTGATAGCATGTCCGGCGGGAGCACCAAGAAACGACAGCAAGAGGTAGACGGCAATGTCGCAGGTGTAATGCGGGCAGAGCAGGTTCGGAAAGAGCGGATGCGACGGCAGCTGGTAACCGTTGTTCTGGTTCCGGAGTCGATAGAGGTAGGCATGGTAGCTGTGCTGAAGGAGCTGGGCTGTGAGGACTGCCGGTACTAGGACAGCTGTTCGCCATCCTAGCATAGCCTGGTTTGCCTTGCGATGGCGCACGATGTCGGCCCCCGATTCAACCCATACGGCCACGTTGGTCGCCAGGTAGAAAACCAGCCCGAGTATCCAATGCGCAAACCACATCCTGCTCTTACTTGATGACGTATACACATATGACTCTAACAGGCGTCGCGTGCCCTGGAGCAGCACCAGAGCCCAGACAACAGGCAGTTGCCCGCCCGCACCCCAGAGCCGCAGCTTCCATCCCCAGAATAGGGAACTCGCAACCGAGACGACGTAGAAGTGGGTGAAGTAGTTGTGCGGGACCTGGAAGCTCGCGGCATAGTCGAGCAGCCGCTGCCAGGCATTCGGCGGGCGGGCGTGGGAGGGCTTCGCTGCCGTTGCACGGGAGCCGTAGGCCAGAAAGCGGTCGCGCAGGGCGGGCGTTGCCTGTAGGACAAGGACCTAGAGTAAGCAGCAGGGTTAGTCGGTGGATACAGAACTGAGACGGTGTCGCGATACAAGAGCTGAGGCGGCGAGGTAGAAGGCGCGCACGGCAACTGGGGCGAGCAGCAGGCCGAGCAAGTCCATGCCGAAGATTGCAATTGAGACGGCGGAGCTTGGTGGAGAGAAACGCTGGCTTCGCACACCGCCGCTTGGATCGTGCAGCTAAGGCTAATTACCCGTCGATCGCAGCGTCCTAGCGGCGTTCGTCGGGCAGCTGTTGAGGGCGCGACACATGGCCCACGGCAGCTGTCGCGCACAGCTGGATGGCGGCGGACGGCCCAGATGACAGGCGTCGCCCAGCGCGCGACATAAAAGAGGGCAAACGGCCGTGTCGTCGCCTCGCCGTGCGCGTCTCTGATCATGGTGTGGGCGCTGCGCACGGCCGGCGGCGGCCAGGGTCAGGATGAGACGCCCCAGCAGCCTGCTGCTGAGTGGTCGACGCATGGCCCGCCGCAACGCCTCTCTTCGCCGTCCCGTATCTCACTCCTCTCTGCCTCCGCTGCACCTCCCCTTCACCATCCATCGCCTCCATCCCCGTACCGCCTCGTAGCCCTTGCCCGGCGCCCCGACATACAAAGCGACCCGGGCGCCACGCGCTATTGAGCTGCCTTGTGCCTGCGCCGCCCTCGCCTGTCCCTTGCTCCAACAGGCCGACATGAGGCAGGATTCTGGGTCCTGTCAACTTCCTGCGTGATGAACAGTAATGGTGATTCCACCGTAAAACCGCCCCCCGACGAGCCCGGCAGCCGCGACGCCCGAATCAAGGAGGAAACAGCCGTCTCGGCCACTGCCTCGCCGCCCCGACAGCCTAAGCCATCCGTCGACGCGCTGCAGAACGGCACCCACAACGACCATGACGACGCTGCGAACGAGTCCGAGGCCGAAACGGTCGTGCTGGACCACAAGGCCGACGCCGACCGTGCCGAGGCAAAGGTGATCAAGACGGAGCGCAGCGACGACGACGATGCAGCACGGCTGTGCTCCGTCAAAGAAGCAGTCAACGGCCGAAGACACTCGCTCGACAAGCCCAACGGCGCGAAGCATGGCTCCGATGCCGACGTCAAGAGCCCTGTGCCCACGTCGCCCAGCAGCCGCACCACCTCGCGGCACACCAAAGAAACGAGCCCAACCGACTCGGCCAGATCGCCAGTACACTCTGCAACATCACCCCCACAACCCACAGGTCGCGGCCGCAGCGCCTCTACCGTCGAATCTCGTAAGCGCAAGCTGCGCGACGAGTCGCATCACAAAGGCCTCGAACCGCCGCGCCAAAAGGCCAAAACAGAGGGCTTACGGGAGATGCGCCAGCCAACATCACCAGCAACACCGGGCCTAGTCCGGCCTCACAAGCGTTCGCAATCGACACAATCATTCATTTCCGGGGCGACCGGCCGCAAGCGCAAGGACATGACTGCACTGGCAGTGTCAACAGAGCGCAAGCATTGGTCCGACGATAGCTCCGAAAACTCGTCTTCACCACGGCCCACGCAAACACCAAATCCGGCCACGCAATCTCGCTCAAGAGGACGCCCTGGTCGTGCTCTTACGTCGCCTGCACGTACAATGGCACCGCGACGCATCGACAAGTTTGGCACAACCCGCCTTGCGAGGGAGAGCGAAAAAGGCAATCTCGACGCACTACAGGCGGCTTACGAGGCAGCACCGGAAGAGCTCGATGCCCCAGACTTTGCCGGCATCACTCCGTTGCAGAAGGCTTCGCTGCACGGTTGGGACGAAGTGGTTGGGTTTCTGATTAGCAAAGGATGCCGGACAGACTGCGAATCGAACGACCGAGATACGCCGCTGATAGACGCGGTCGAGAATGGACATCTGGACGTGGTGAGGATTTTGCTGAATGAAGGACACGTGAACCCGCACCACCAGAACAAGAAGGGGCAGCGCGCAATTGACGTACTTCCCAGCAAGAATGACGTCGACCATCCCGAAGACGTGGACGGTATCGAGAGGGAGCTCAGGGCTGCCATGCGACGCGCGGTCGACACCTCCGCTGCCACAACAGAGGAGAGCAACACGGCAGTGACACAGACCAAGTCGACTTCACGGCTGCTGTATAACGAATACAATACCGAAACTTTGATTGAGAAAGCTGGAGATGGAGATATCCTGGCGGTTGGGGAGCTCATCAATAGCAACGTCAAAATCAACATCGCGTGCGGCGTTGCTGCGTCGCGAGGAGGCCATTACGACATTCTCAGTATTCTTCTGGCAAGTGGACTCAAACCGGACCCCGATCCTTCGAAACACAGCGAGACGCCCATGCTTGTGGCTATCGGCAGAGGTCACTTAAAGATCGTGAGCCTGTTGCTTGAACAGGATAATTTCAACCCCACGAGAAAAAACCGAGATGGCAAGACTTACTGGGAGATATCCGAAGAGCGGCGGGGTCCAAAGTGGGAGGAAGAACGGAACATTCTCAAAAAGGCCTATGATGATCATTCCACGACTCGCAAGAGTCCGAAGAGAGTGAAGAAGGAGCCACCGAACCGTCCTGCGCAATTGAAGCGGAAATCGTCCCCGTTGATACGCCGAGATCGCTCTTCATCCCCTCGACCGAACCACAAACCTGCCTCCCTCCAGAAATCTACGACTGCTCCGCAAGTAGCACAAAAATCAAGGAGACTGATGTCTGGTAAAGAGATGGCAAGTCAGAATGTCAAAAGGCATAGACGAGTTGTCGACGATGAGACCAGCGATGATGACAGTGACGAGGAGGTGCGGGCACCCGTGAAGAAATCTGCTAAGCCTCGTTCGTACAGCGATGGCGAAGAACATCACAAGTCTGTTAAGCGGGTCAAGGGAAGTGATGAGCACAATCCATCAAAGAAGATCCCGAGAGCCGCCTCTCACGACCACAGCGACCACGACCGACCCAAGTCGAAGATGCATACGAAGGTGGAGCATGATCATATCAAGAGCAGACTGGGAACGGACTCTGCGGATGAGAAGCGAGTTAAGCAGAAGACGAAGCCACGGCCCATGGAAAAGGATGTACACAACATCAAGAAGCGACGGGCCTCCAATGACTCCCTTGATGATACGAAAGTAAAGAGAACACCTAGTGCTTCGGCGAAATCGACACCTGCACCCCCTGAAAAGGCAGGAACCCCGGACGTGGTTCGCGAACGCCGTCTAGAGGAGCAGAAACGGGCAGAAAAGCTGGCAGAGGCTAAGAAGAAAGCTGCTGAGGAAGTTGCGCGCAAACAGGAAGAGGAAGCCGCTCGAGAACGCGAAGAGGAGGCTGCGCGGAAGAAGAAGGCAGAAGAGGAATACCGCAAAGCTGCCGAAGAAGAGGCGCTGAAGAAAGCAAAGGCGGAAGAGGAAGCGAAACGTGCCGCAGAAGAAGCAGAAGCCGCTCGTAAACGAGAAGAGGAGGAAGAGCAGCGACGTGCAGCCGAAGAAGCGCAACGACAAGAAGAGCTCGTTGCGCGGCAACGGCGGGTCGAGAAGCTGCCTCGCGCATTACGTAGAGCATGCGAACACGGAAACAATCGGCCGCTGCATTTCTCTGGTGAAGAGCTGGGCATTTCCGCTATATTCCTTCCAGTATTCTACGCAACATCCGCCGATCTGCAAGCTGAAGGAAGTAATAAGGTGTATATACCCTCGTTTCAGGCGGTCGGCATCCTAGGCCTCCCTGAGCTCGATCTTGCAAAGCTGCCCGAGCCTTACTGCTCGTGGCCACGCATACCCTTCACCCCCAAGCATCGCGATCTCCTCCTCCGCCAATACGACGTTGCACTTCTGGCACAAGACTTTCGCTTTCCTATGGAAGGCGCACCAGACTTTGACTACGCACGGATTCAAGAGTCTGTCAAGGAAGCTCGCCAACAGTTCCTGGATATGGAAGGCTTGTATTGGATCGAAGATTCCGTCCTCTTTACGGAAATCGAAAAGGTGGAAAGCCTCCAGCCGTTACTGGCAGAGACCAAGGACGTCAAAAAGAGGAGACGGATTCACCTTGCGGAGGCTCAGACCATGGCTGTTCCGGAGAAGAAACGCAAGCCGAGAAAGAGCTTTATGGACATGGTGCTTGCGCAGAATGGCGTGAATGGCGTGGCGCTGAAGGTTAACGGAGAGGCCTGAAGCTAAACCATGTAGCTCTGTTGACTGAACCGATCGATAATACCGCCTTGAGCGAGAGCGAACGAGCGAAGCGCGGAGGAATATACCCCGGAGAAAGCACCCGCGACAGGGAAGGCGGGGGGATGTCTGACATGATTGTGTATTTTGAGCGATGACGGACTGCGTTGTTCTAGCTGGGACACGGTCTTTGCACATGTATGAATGAGATTTGCGCATGGCATGATGGACTGGCTTATAAGGATTGCCCATAGTAATGGCACACACATTTGATGAAACCTGTTCATTTTGCATCCCAATCTTGGTGTCACTCATGTACGCTTGGTTCCGCCATTGATACTCTGATGTACCTCGTACAAGGTCCTTGACTACTGCGCTCGCTGATCCTCACTTCCTCCCTTCGACCATGATGATATGATACCCCTCCGACGTCTTGCACTCTCCTATCTTGGGACTGCCCGTAGCTTTTGCCCAACTAAGTCAGCTCTCTCTTCTTCAATGCTCGGTTGCGGAAGGGAGGGTAAACTTACTACTGGGTTCCAGATCGTACGCTACTTTTTCGAAATCTGCGAGGAGGCTGCCGCGGACTTTCCAGCCGAGGGATCCGCCTGGGAGGTGGTTATTGGGTTGTCTCGGTATATGATTGGGGTTCGAGATGTGAGTAAGTGTATGTGGAAGGGTGTATCAGGAAAGGTGTATGAGGGTCGATCAAGACGACGAATAAAGATAATGGTTATCGATGGTAAGTCTATCAGTATAGGTGTATAGGAAAGTGGTCACAAAGACGGGTGTTTTAGGGCGGATATATGAGGATGGGTATTGAAGACGGGGTGCAGACATGGAGGGTATGAGGGCACATGCATGGAACATACCCTGCCTAGCCTTGTCCTCACTCATCTCCCTCGCCACCTCGTCGAACTTTGCCCCATTCCTCAGCTTTTCCAAGGCCTCTTCTTTCTTGCTGTGTTTCTCGCACAGTATATGGCGGACGTTGATGCTGGTTGCGGGCTTGAGCTTAGATTTGCTGTCGCCTTTGCTGTCGCCTTTGCTGTCGCCTCCAGAGTCTTTGCCTTTGCCTTTGTTTTTCGGACCCATCGTGATATAAGTCGCAGAGGAACCGAAGAGGGAAGAGACAAGATGGCCAGAACGTGCCCTACACAATGGAGCTATCGTGGTTATGGGCAAAGGGCTGACGGATGCCTAAGTTGGTGTGCGAATAAGGTTGCACAGGTGGGGTGGAGCCTGCGTAGGTGCGGGGCGCGAAAAGCGCAAGCGGCAGGCGGTGAGATCGCGTTTCAAGGTTCATGGATAGCATGACAGCAAATGTGTACTACCAATGTAGGTATATATTATGTCTCGCGGCTTCTCCTGCGTCGAAAGGGTCGCCCTTGATTGTCATCTCCAGAATGCCGCCACAAGGCCTGTCCGGTCTACCCGAGGAGATTCTCCTTTACATCGTGGAAGCAGCATGCGAAGGGGAAAAGTTTACCATAATTTATAACCTCTTGTTGGTGAATCGCCAGATCTCTCGTCTAGCACTCCCTTTCCTTTACCGACATATCAGGGACGGCGACTTTGTGGATGACGAGTCCGATGCGTTACGAAGGCTCGTCCTCACGCTTCTGTTCGACCCCGCCAAGGCACAATATGTGCAATCATTCAGTCTCGAACATGGCGTCAATTTCGGCGGGGCCCTGGGGTTAGCTAATACAAAAGTTTACGCTGGAATTAAAAAGCATGGTTGTACGGCAGAGCAACACGCTGAGCTACAACGACTCATTGATATTCTAAACACGTATGAAGTAGGCGAGGAGGCAAGAAAGAGATGGAAAAAGGATTATGTGAACGAGCGGCATTGGGAAATGATTCTGGCTTTGTTGTTGGCGCGGTTGCCTAATATTCGTGAGCTCACTATCCTGGATGCGTATGACGAGTACTGGGAGGTGTTCGAGTATGTGGTCGATGCCTTGACTGCGGCATGTCAAGAACCGAAAACGGGCGTGACGGCGCCTTTTACGAGATTGGAGAAGGTCAATATGGGAGGTGCGAATTGCCACAGTACGTCCGTCTCATGACCGATTAGTGACTTACCCCCCTAAGGCTCGGCCCCAGAGTACCCTCACTCCACTTCTCCCTTAACTATCATCGCGAAATGGCCCTCTGTCAATTCTATAGACGGAAAGCAAATTGGTGACGGTGACAACTTTCACCAAGAAGACCCCGACAAATGGTTTCTTGATCTCAAGCCCAAATCCACGAATTACACATCCCTCACCTTTCGGCCCTCCAGCATGCTCCTCAGCGAGCACCTCGTCCGTTTCTTGGCCACGGCCAAAGCACTGGAGACTTTCGATTACCACATCGGCCACGCCTGGGCGTGGATACCCCTCTCAACGCCCGAGCTCAGCAGGGCGCTGAACCAGCACAAAGAGACGCTGAAGTCAATAACGCTCCAGCGCCTCGTCTTGGAAGTAGAGGATGACGATGAAATAATTACGCCCATGAGTTTCAAGGAGTATGCGGCTCTTACGCACTTGAACATCGCTTTTGACCTCCTGTTCGGTTGCTCAGACGAATCCCCGCCTGACGCCACGGCCGCGCAAATGCATATCGTCGATGCTCTGCCAGAATCGTTGGAGACGCTAGAGATAGTGCAATGTGATAAGGAAGAGCAGGCCAGGGCAGCAACGACAGCGGTGAGCGCGGTGCTGAGACTGAAGGAAGAGAGGTGGCCGAAACTTGAGAATGTTACGGTTGCGGTAATGGATCCGTGTCAGGATATTCTAAAGGGGATACAGAAGGAATCGCAGGATGAGGGTGAAACCCATGGGGTGAGGTATGTAGCGACAAGCTGTAGGGAGTGTTGGGTGAATGGGCTGGAAATCGGGAGTCCTATGCCTGATGAGGATGAATAGGGGGAAGATAAGTAGGAGGACCACAATAGTGAGGAGCAAGGTGCAGACATGGATGTACGGGGAGCAGGAGACAAGGAAGGGGAATGAAGAAGTCGTTCTTAATCCCTTTCCGAAGCCAAAGAGACATTTTTCCTGCAGCTACATATAGAGACTAATGTTACACAGCTGTCATCGTTATTATTGGTCATCACCCTGCCGAGGATTTGGACACGCAACTGCTTAACACTCGAGCTGACCTGCGCGGGGTAGAACCTCAACCTTGTTACAGCAACGTACCAACACTTCTTGCGGTCCAAATTTCTATCCGTATAGTCTCCTTTTCTGCACAATGTCTTCGACTGACACTATCACGAATCTTCTTCGTAATGTCTCCCTTGATGCCTCTATCCGCAACCATCCCGAGCCCACCTCTCCACCTAAGTCGTTCCTCCACTCCATGAACGAAAAGCTAGCCCAGAGACCACACAAGCAAAGACCTCGGACTAAGGGCAGTCACGTTCACTGGAAGAATCGCACGGTAGCCGTTTTGGACCCGTCTTTGTACTACGTTGTAGATGACGAGACGAACTTTTTAGGCGTGTACTCGACGACAGCTACAGCGACGAGAGCGGCGAGAATAGCTGGAGCCTTTGAAGGCAGACTTGCTACTTGGGTAGAGGATGGCCTGATGGGTGGAGTAGGGGTACGGATACTGCCGCAGAAGCTGAGTGATAATCGGAGCTCGGTACAGGATGCACGGGAAGGGAAACTTGAGAATAAAATTAAAAAGAGTGAAACACAGGAAAAGGGTAAACCGAGAAATGAGTTGCCAGTAGAAACCCTGAACGATATCGAGTTGAGCCAGCACAACAAAAAGCATCTCGAAGCCTCGAGCCAGAAAGAGCAGATCACCACCACCCCCGCAAATCCATCAGTATACGCAAATGCTACATCGAAAGAAGCCGTATCACGCAATTTCGTGCCTTACACGACAATGAAATCCTCCATCAAAAGCGTATACGTAGCACTGGATCACTCACTCTGCCTCGGCCTCTTCACTGAGAAGTCCATGGCTTGGGAAGCCTGCATGAAACACAAGACGCAAATGACGTACTGTGTCACTCTGTTACGTGCAAGGAAGTGGGTTGACAATGAGGGTATGCCGTATTTGGAAGGTGTGATTGTTGGGAGCGGGAGGCACTGTTGGCACGTGAGGGCATGTGCGGTAGATGAGATGCCCAAAGGAAGGCAGAGAAGATCGTGAGTGTGGGATTAGTTGAATTGGGTGACCGAAGTTCTTATAGAGAACCCATGTTGGCCTTTACATTTCAGCTTTGACAATATTTACGCTGTGAGCCTGGAAGGTGAAAATGTGCCTAAGCCCATTGGGCGCATTGATTTGTTTTCGCACACCGAGTTCCTTCTCTACCTATAAAAGTACCCCGCCTGATCTGGCTCCGAGCCCAATTGTTCGAATACACATCGCTCACTTCAACTGTGCGTCCCGACAGGACTTGCACAGCCGCGAGAGCTCCATGGCTTCCACGTCGACAGACGCGAACACCGACAAGATGAACGAAATCGAGAAAGCGCAAACGAATCTACTGGGCCTCCCGCCAGAAATTTCCCAGGCCATCATCCACGAGCTCGTCGCCATTGTACGGCCCGGAAAAGCCCTGAAGATGCGTCTGACTTGCCGTAAGTAAACATCATCGCCCGAGGCTCTTTGTGAACTAACAGCTATAGGCGCCTTTGCTCGCGACATACTCCATGAATACTGCTTTTACTTCCCATGGACCTATGATAAGCTGAGAAGATACGAAGGGTTCGCCGAGCACAACATGAGCTCGATTCTCTACAACAAGACCAAGCACCTCGCTGGCGCCCATCCCGATCTTCCTAACAAGATCATCGCCATGGCCGATTGGATCAGCCACGAGCAAGGCTGGATCACCAACAAAGAGCGTGACTATTGCGTACAACTATTGTGCAACATGATTGCTCGCACGCATAGTTCTTCTGAAACCACAGCGATGCTGTACGGGGATAGAAACAGGAAGGATTTCGCATATTACGTATGGACCTCGGAATGGTTTGATGCCGCACAAGCGCCCTTAAACGCCTCTGATAAACTTGCAGCGGCAGCAATGATGGGAAATGCGTCGTTGGTGAAGCCTCTTATGTCAGATTTCCGGAGGATGGACCGGCACCAAGTCTTCGGTGACGGATTGCACATCGCCGCCACCACGGAGAACCTCAATTTCGCCCAAGCCGTATCCGACTGTTTGGACTCCCTCAAATGTGAGGACTCGCCCAACTACGAACGCCTTATCTCGCACATGATACACGGTGGTCAGAACATTGGTGAGCAGGAAGGTGCTTGGGATGACGCAGCAGTAGCAGCGATGCAACACTGCAAGAGCACCGCTATGATCAAGCTTCTCGTGGATATGTGTAGCAAGCACTCTCTTCTGGTATTTAAGAAACGAGACAGCTGGGGATTCGGCCACTACTCTCATGTCTTTAGGCGATTATACGAGAGTGCTCGCGCATCCGGAAACCCTGAGAACATCCGCTTTGTCCTGATGTTACCCGCTCCCCGTCACGAAGAAGCTTCTCAAGGCCCGCCGAAAGAAGATTCATAGCAAAGGCAAGAGTGATCACGCGGTAAGAGCCAACAGCCATAGCTCGTCGTTAGTGTTACAGCGGTATGAGCGCTTTAACAAGAAGCCCACAAGCGAGCCAACGGGGTGCAACGAAGAACAAAGTTGATCTTCTTGGTATTCCGGTCATGGAAAGGCAGTATCAGGCTACAAGCAAAGGTCAACGAGCGATTTTGAATTCAGAATTGGTTGGATGAAACCGAGCATGGCGGATCACAGTCTGGTCCAGTATCTTAACGGGGCTAACGGTGGACCAAGGCATTTTGTGCTGTGACTTATGATTTAGATTAGCAAATGATCGAATTCGGAAGGTGCTCAAAATTCCAATGATTAAGCAGGGCATGGACCATCATCAGACGTAGCTTGCTGCTGTCTGTGAAGCGATGCGACTCACCTCCCATGATACTGCACGGCTGTAGGACTGGCTGCGTGAAGTGGCGGATATCGGAGTAAGGACCGGACTACTACCGTAGCGTCTCCCTAAAACGGAATGCCGATTGGCTGGTATGAGTCACCTCAAGTTCTGAGAATGTCCTTCCCTGTAGGTTCAACTTACACTATATAAGAGTTACTATACGAAGTTAGCGGTGAGTCGATAAACCTCTTGTGCTCACACGCGAGGTACTGTATGAAGCACATCAACAACAGATCCCACGTCACGCCGTATAACAACCTGCAGCCATGCTGGACTTCAGTTTCTACGTAACCACACCCCGCCTAGCGTTAACCTATTTCAACCCCACTAAGGAGTCGCATATTGCTTTCACTTTGGAACTATACAAAGATTACACCAAAGTTGACAAGGATGGGAACACTGAGTGCTTAATTCCCGATCGGGCAGCAGCCATTGACCTGATGGAAACTCGTGCGACGCAGATCGAGTCAAGCGGCTACGGCAGATACTGCATCTCGATCTTCCTCCACCATCCGGATTCGACGAAGATACCGCGAGTCGCGTCGAAAATGCGACACCCATTGGCTTAGTCGGTCTCAACCTTCGCGGGCCAGACGCGGCACCTTTACCTGACCTTGGCTTTAACCTTATCCCGTCCGCTAGAGGGAAAGGGTATGCGTCCGAAGCTGTGAAAGGTCTTTTGGACTACTATGATCGCGAAAAGGGAGTGACGGAGTTACTGGGCTATTGCGATGAAGATAACACCGCCTCGAGGAAGGTATTAGGAAGAGCTGGATTTGAATGTCTAGGCGTGAGGGCTGTCGGCACGCTGGCGGCTCCTGGAACGGTCAGAATGGCCTGGGTGCCAAAGAGCGTGCTGCTCTGGACGAGAGGGCTGAAGAAGGATCCGAAGGAATATGGCTTGTAAGAAGACTTGTTGCGTACATCAACAAGTCGAAATTGCCAAAACTCCATCGTCTTTTGAAGCGTAGCCTACCCGAGCCTTTGTATTTTAGTCTACGTGCTAGGTACGCAACATGAAGTCATGGTATTTTAATGTTGATATTCGAACAGTACCTTTCT
The DNA here is from genome assembly GCA_022419385.1 of Paraconiothyrium sp. Pb-2020. Lineage (NCBI taxonomy): Eukaryota > Fungi > Ascomycota > Dothideomycetes > Pleosporales > Didymosphaeriaceae > Paraconiothyrium > Paraconiothyrium sp. Pb-2020. Next base: position 4,533,323 of record JAJUBI010000002.1, on the reverse strand, counting down.
CGAACAGTACCTTTCTCCTGCATCGAGCGGACCAGCACTCGTATTCTCGTTCGCCAAAGGATCTATCACGAATTTCAGATATAACTTGCTGCCCTCAATATCGGGAGACGTATGCTCATACTGGCCGAGGAAAAGTGCGTCGACCCAAGGTATGGATGTAATGTGGAAGACTGATGGGATCACCTGCCGAGCTTCGCCCCGCACTAGATGCTCGATTAAGACTAGCTCCAAAATGGCGATGTGGGGGCTTACCTGCCTCGCCACTGCTCATTCCGCCCCTTCACTGCCGCCTGATCAACGACGAATGAAGGAATATCAATCTGCTTAAATATGTCCTTATTTCCGCAATGTTCAGTGAAAGCCTGGACCGATGTTCCACTTGCTCAACCTCCAGTACTACCTAGGTAGGACTTCGGAGGATCTGTTATTTCGAAGATGTCTCTGTGCGATCTATGCAAGAGCATTCCATGGGAAACTCTTTCTGAGGTTCCACCAGATCTACCTGGTAACTTGACCGGGCAAAAATACATCCAGCCACTTGTACGGTGGCCGCAGGGCACGCGCGGATACGAGCACCATCGCAGTCTAGATGCTCTGCGACAATCAGCCTCGCTATGTTCTCTTTGCAAGATAATCTGTTCATCTGCTGAGAACGTGCAGAAAGAGCTGGAGGAATTGAAGCCACAATGGGAAGCGAAAGAAATGCACCAGTATGAGTGGCCGACCTTTGATTTGTTCATGGTCAAGAGGCGGGAGTGCGGCGATGGTTGCTTGGTCATGAGCTTTGTGGGTGGTGACAGTGAGCGGACGAAGAGAAGGAAAGAGAAGGGTTTAGAGGAGGCGTGGATCATAGCGGCGCTAGGGCTTTGCGTCCGAGATGGTAAAATCTGATATGCCTCGAATGCTGATCTAGCATTGATATGCTAATATCCCTAGGTGATCCTTTGGAAGAGGTCATTGCAGGAAGGCCTGTGGAAGGTGATGCGCGTTCCGCAATTGCGTTTGGGAGGAGTCGTAAATGGCTACAGGATTGCGAGAGCCACCCTACCTGTCGACCGGCCCAGATGCTGTTGCCTTCTCGCGTGATCGACGTCGGCGAACTCGACAGTCCAAAAGTGCATCTATGGGAGCCCATCCCTGAAGGAACAGTCGGGCAGTATGTTTCACTCAGCTATTGCTGGGGGGATTCTCGAGAATTTATCACGACGCGAGCTACAATGGAGCAGCGCAAATCCGGCATCACTGTTAGCGATATGCCAGCGACATACCAAGACATCGTCCAACTGACGCGCGAGCTCGGGCTGCGTTATCTCTGGGTTGACTCGTTGTGCATTTGCCAAGATGAACGCGCGGATTGGGAGAGAGAGTCCGCAAAGATGCTTTCTATATACTCCAACGCATACCTGACAGTCGCTGCGACTAGAGCGAAGGATAGCGCCGAGGGGTTTCTCAATGTACGCACTGAACGGAGCTTCGTAGAACTGGACTATACCCGTCGTGATATATACGGAAAGGCTCTTGCGTTCACCCTGCCCCTACGAGAAGAGCTTGTGAACCACGACTACATCAATCTGCCAGACGAGCCTCTATCCAAGCGAGCATGGGGCTTGCAGGAGCGTGTGCTTTCTCACCGGATCTTGATATATGGCTCTGATCAGATGTACTTGTACGTATGGCCAACGTACAAATTGGCCTTAGCTCAGCTAACTCTGGAACAGTGAGTGTAATGAAGGATTCCGCGGAGAAGACGGTCTCAACCTCAAAGAGCGGCACAAGTGTGTACACAAGCGCCTAGAGGCCGAGCCCCCCGCTAGCATCAGTAAGTGGCACAAAGGTCTAAAACTCAACAAACGACCCAAGCGACAGACCATGGAAGGGTGGTACAACCTGCTTTGGTTGTATGGACCAAAAAAGTTGACACGTGCATCCGACAAGCTGCCAGCCATTTCAGGAATAGCAAGTCTGTACGCAGAAAAGATCGGTGAGGAATACCTTGCTGGGTTGTGGAGAGACCAACTCATTGAGGGCTTGATGTGGCAGGGCCTCAGCTTCCGGCGCGTGTCTGAATACCGAGCTCCTTCGTGGTCATGGGCGTCGGGCGATGGCATTCCAGCAAGTGGACAGATAGAGGAATATACCGAAATCGCTGAAATACTGGATGCGAAGGTCACCCTCAAAGGCACGAATCCATTCGGAGAGGTCACAGACGGATGGATCAAGCTTCGAGCTCCATGCGAACAGTTATACCTTATCCTCGAAGATTGGAGTCCCGGGGCGAAGGGTCGCTACAAGTACGCCAACAACGTAAAAGTGCGCACCAAAAGCGGTGATCCCAAAGGGACCTCCTCACGCTTTGATTTTGCTTTCACCCACGATGACGCACCTCAAGAGGCGAAGAAAATTGTGAAGAGCTTGGAAGGTGTTGATATCTTTGCTCTATTCATGTTAAAGAGCAGTTCTTGGAATGCGGATGCGGCAGAGGACGAGGGAACGTATCATGCACTAATCGTGAAGCGAGTGGACGGGACAGAGAATTATCAGAGGCTTGGTTTCCTATTGGCGGACAAGGAGATTTTGGGGGGACAGCCGGAAAAAGAGGACAAGGAAGGCTTTTCGACGATTACCTTGGTTTAAGCTTTACATAAGCCTTCTCGCCAGAGCTCCTGAAATTTGCTTGAGGTATTCTGTTCAACCTTGTGCGTTTACATGATGTTTGTGACGAGGTAAAGATCGGCTTCAAGATCTTATACACCGATTCACCATCGCCCTCATTGTTTACATCACTAACATTACCAAGTCTCCTCTTGCCAATTTTGGTTTACGTAACAGGACTCTGTTTTATAACACCTTCGCTAATGAACACGTTGCTCTCCGTCCTTCTCCTTCCTCGTACAGAATTTTGGGTTCGACGCTGATTAGGTGTACGTTCCTGACACTGTACGTTGTCAGCAGCCAGCTATCTACTCTGGATCCGATCATCGCTTCTCCCTTCAAGTGTGCTGTTGTACCATGGTAGTTGGAAGGATCGCAATGATAGTCCCTGAACTTGCTAGAACCTAGATCGGCGTCGCGGTAGCGAATTCACAGCAAAAACTCGCAGTACCACCTGCTTTCGCGTAGGGTCTGAAGATGTGATTTGTCTCAACATTATCCTGTTGGGTGATAGCGGAATTCTGTATGAGCATAGTGTCGGGCGGAGATGAGATGGGGGAGAGGACGGCGCTACGACCTCTGATGTGCATGGTTGAGGGTCCTTTCATCGACTTCTGTGGCGAGGCCATCGTAGAAACTACATTCATATGTCGAGGTGAATGCGTACGACAGTTAGACGAGTTTAGGGAGCCATCTTGAGATGGTAGGAGTGAGGTTGGTACGAGTCGGTCGAGTATGTGCTAAAACTGTGAAGATTGGCATGGTGCAAGCTTTGAGGCGTTTTTGTAAACGTTTGACTTAGGTCGGGAGAAGAGCGCGCCGGAAGATATGTATGTTTAGTCCCGACTCCTGATAAATGTGGAACGAGGTGGGGCCGAGATTGTATGAAGCATGTGCGTTCGCGACCGGGCTGGTCCCACAATGTCATTGCTTATGCGATAGCTGACTTTCTTCCTCGAACTCTCATATAATCACTCTCGTCAACCTCATTGATCTTCACCTCTACCTCGCATTCTCCGGCATGCTTCCCTTCGTAGTCGAAGCAAGCGTCGACCGTCCGCTGCAGTAGCGCCTGCTTGTCCCCAGCACTTTGAAGCTTGCTCTTTGGAACGTCGATTATAACGCGGATGTAACGGTAGTTACGCGCATCGTCAGGGGCCAACAGGCAACGATTGTAGGTGTTCACGATGTGGGTGATGATCTTGACAGCCTTGCGCTCATCGGGCGGAAGACTAGCGAGCAGCGTTTGATGCAAGAATTTAGTTGCGCGCCCTGCTCCGCTTGTTTGGTAAATGGTATAGACGGTTTGCATGCTTGAAAGTAAGAGCTCAGGCGGTTCGCGAAATGTCGCGACGCTGAAATATTACTGTCGTCCACACGTAGGTATTTATACGTACGTACCCACTAGCTACGCGACTGCGCTAAGAGGATAGTACCCATTGCGAGAGGCATCATGTGAGCATCCGGAAGTTGGTCCTCACCTCCCAACGTCACCAACCACCGTCGAAGTTCTCATATAGTACAAATACATCAAGCTTGGCTCTTGAAAAGGCTTCACCGTCTTGCGATGCGAACCATCAGACAAGTACTGCCAGGGTTCCGTCTCCGCGACAGTGCCACGTTGTCTGTTGTTTCCCGCGAATGCGAAACCGCGGGGAATACTTCTGACAGACGGGGGCCCCCTGGTGAACCCACAGGCTTGAAAAACCTGGTGATTGTGGAGCGGATGGCCCCGTTATACCACCGGGCCTAGGGGTTGAACTGTAAGTATTCAAGTCTAGGGACTGTACTGCTGGGCGCGTCATTATATGTGGCTGCTTTCAAATACCAGCGTTGAAAACCGCTTCCGACATGAGAAATATCCTCACTTCCACCTTTGGAGACGATGGTGCCTGCCGTGAGGTCCAGACCGGTATGTCCTTGAATCTGAAGGGGCACCGCCTCGAAGGATTCGGTGCTCCTACAAACTGGAACACAAGCGCTAACCCGTAACAGGAACTTATCTGGGATCAGAAGGTTCGCTACAGCCACACTTTTTTCTCCGGTATGTTACTGCATACGGACTTCGTTTTTTAGGATGTGTTTAAACCCCATATCGGCAAGTGCGATACTCTAGAACTCCGTTACAGAATATGCAGGAACAAGAGTCAGTGGAGTCACTAATTGCGTCCATCCTTGACGGGTTGTCATTGCAGGTCATGATTATCTGCTATGTATTCGATCCGAATGTAATATCGCCATGAAGTCGGGTGTACCGGTCATCTCCGCCCTGGAAAAGTCCTGTTCAGCCGCGCAGAGCTGTGTCCTGCAACGCCGCGTGGCTGCATTTCAGCTACAAGCGAGTACACCAACGTGCATCGAAACTCACCCTGCTTCACCGACTCCCTCGTCATTTCCGCAGGCACATCCCGCACTGGCGTTCGCGCCCCACCTATATGTCAGGCCTCTTCGCTCGCTGATCTACAATTGCGATGACGCGCTTGGCAAATATCTCCATTTGACACCACCTTCGTGTGTTGCGTAGCTTCGCAATGGCGACTCTGCCCTCGCCGCTAGATGTGTCACCGTTAGCTTCACCAGATCACGGGCAATATGGCGTCTCCCGATCGACTACTGCCACCTCCGCGTCTTCGAACAGATCATTTGCCTCTAAATCAGAAAAGCGAGCGAAGTTTCAAGAGGCCATGAGCAATGGACTAGGCATTGAGATGAAAGAGATGAGCACATTAAACTCTCCAGATAGCGTCTATCGGCTTAAAGGTGGTCTATATTCGCCCCTCTCCCCACGGCCACCTGTGCCCAGATCTGGGACTGTCAGCACTTCGATGTCACGCGCAAGGACGGATCCCATGACACAACGCCTCATTGAACGCCGAGCTACCCAGGCTGCGAGATGGACTGTACACTGGAGAACGCCTCTCATGATGATTGCCTCTTTCCTTGTCGGCGTCGCTCTAGCCATGGGTCAACACCTGCTTTACTCATCTTTGCATCACAAAGTCGAAGATGATGAGGGCAAGAAGGTCAAATTTGTCCTGTACGGTCGTGCACTTGCCTATTTCTCGAAAGTCGCTTTTGGAATGTGCTGCACACTAGTCTATAGGCAACGCATATGGACTTATTTTCGGTCAAGGGCACTCACGGTCTTATCAATTGATCAACTGTTCCTTGGCACTGAAGACCCATCCCTATTCCTGAACTGGGAAGCGATCAGTCTGGCCCCTCGGGCAACTTTTATTGCGTTGGTCATCTGGTTGATTCCTTTCGCGACTATCATCTTTAGCCCTGGCGCGCTCACATTCGGGTGGTACTTCGAAGTTGACAACACTTCGTTGAAGGTGCCAACTCTCAATTTTTCTGCGGAATCTTTCAGCGACTGGCGTGTGCCTGTCACAATGAAAGATGGAACTACGAGAAAGTCATTGATGTTTTACAATACCACGGACGCGCTTGGTAAACAGCCAGGGTTTTTCGACTACTACGATCAGCCTTCAACGGATATTACCCGTGTTACCCTCATGAACGCGTTTAGTCTGACAGACACGTCTCTGAACCGAGCTGATGCGCGTCAAGAATCCTGCGGAGGATCGTTCAATTGCACATACACGACGGTTTTTCTCGGACCCGGTTACAAGTGCGAAGAGGTTGCCACAAGCGCTACCGATGACGCGAAGTTGGAACAGCTCGGAGCACCCTTCAACACAACCAAACTCATTCCAGACGGCAAAAACGTGTATTTCGCAGACATCGAAGAAGGTGATTATGCAAAGCCGCAAGACGTGAGGATCACGGCCCAAGGAGGTGTCCCACCGCCCGAAGTTAGCCTCGATGATCTCGGAGTTTTTAAATCGGAACCTATCATCTGGATTGGTTATGCAGTCAACTCCACGGAACGCTTGGTCGGAAATTCCTCATTTAGAAGCAACTGGACGCACAGATTCGACCAACACATCTTCCGCTGCATCCATTACGAGACCAAGTACACAGTGAAGTGGAATTATACAGAGCCCTTCTTCAAGACCGACGTCTCGCAGGAGTTTCTCTCGCCTGTTGTTAACACTACGTTTTCGCAAAATCCAGATGGATCGCCGAACTGGGCGAATCCTGTGCCATCAGCGAACTATATTAGCCCTCGGAACCCACAACAATACAAGAAGGTTGCTGCATACCATACGATGGGTCAATCTTTGCGGAGGTTTTTGAAGGGTTCTATTGAAATGGACCCTCCTATCCCCGGACCGTCTTATCCTCGGGTGGCCAGTGACATTGCACAAACAAGACTCGTCAGCAACAGCACTAGTTTACCAATGAAGGATTTGCCTGAGCAACTGCAAGGTACGCTCCTGCCCCAGTTACACCCTAGACGTATGACAGCTAATTTTGCGCCTCCATCCTAGAATTCTACACCAACATGGTTCTCTCCCTCTTCTCCGCTCCGCAGATGCTAGTCGTCGACCAAGAGCGCGTCGTCGTCAACCGGACCAGATTTCAGTCCACCTTCATTTACAACCCCGAGAAGCTTTGGGCGTGCTACGCACCCGTCATCTTCGTAACGTTCGGTATACTGATTATAGGAGCTTGGAACATCATGAAAGACGGCACTACGTTCTCCGTTGGATTCTCGCGCATCATGGTCACGACGCGGAATACGACTCTGGACGACATCAGTCGCGGCGCATGTCTCGGCAACGACCCATTTCCGCTGGAGCTCATGCATACGCGACTACAATTTGGTGTACTGAACGACCACACCGAGGACTATGTAGGCGTGGAAGCCCTTCCCGGAATTGGTCACTGCACTTTTGGCGTTCCATCAGAAGTTTCGCCAATACGAAGAGGACAACCGTATGCTGGGCTTACGAAACGGGATGGGGAAAAGATAACGAAAGAGAAAGTCGATTGATGAGCGAGCTTAAGGATCCTGGTACCTGCATATTGTGGAGATTAAGGCATGGTTTCCATGCCTTTCGTGCGTGAGGTTTGTTTCACGCGCCTCCGCCCCGCACGAAAAGACTTAGTTCCACCGGCCCGCCCCCACGAACACCGCCGCACCTTGTCCATGCCACCGAGTAGTATTTTACGGTCATCTCTTTGGCCTCGACAGTCGACGTACATGCCACGGTCTCATGTACGAGTTGGAACTTGTGCTGTTCAAGTCTTCGGCCTCTGGGGACCTTACCATACTAGAAGATAACGGTACCGTGGCTGCATCGAACAAGCCAGGGAGCGTAAAGTCTCCCACTCGCTAAACTGTGCTCATTGCAACGTCTCAGATACAACCCGTATCAGTGATTTAACGGGGGCGGCTACCGCAGCTGCGGAGACAAGGCGAGGCTAAGCCATGATGGGCTATCTGCGCACGGATTATGAATCATGTTACAGATGACGGTCTTAATAGTTAAGCTTGCTGTTGACGTGCGCTGGTAGTAAACTGCCGAAGAAGAAGAGGGTAGCAGATGGCTTTGTTGGGGGGTAGCTTACCTCGTTGAGAATGCGAACGACGCATAAAACCTGTATAACTAGAGTCACTATACAGGCACTGTCAATTTACTGTTAGAGCCTACAGCGGCACAGTTTAGACTGCCTGCCACAATTCTCTCAAAGGGTGCTTTGAAGAATTTTTGCTACCCCCTCCACCGATCCTCTACGTCGTCTATTTCCGTCAGCCGTGTTTTCGCTCCTGCCATGGAGTGCTTCAACCTGTGTGAGACGCCACTGAGTGTCATTGATCAATGGCGTAGCCCGCCAAACTTCTTGCTGGAGTACCGGAAACACATCAGCGACAGTGCGGCGGAGCAGGACCATAATATCACCATCATTTGAGAGCACCGACCAAGCAAAGGTCGCCATAGATGCAGCCAACGGTCCAAGGGCACAGTACTGCTTGTCTACGCAGGCCCATATATAGTCGAGTGTGCTGGTAGACAGCGTTGGAAATTCATGCTGGCGTAGCATGCGTTGTTAGGCAAGTCGACGGGAGCGGCCGAGCCATAGCCGTCGGTATCACCGGACCCAGGAATGTACGTGGGGGCTACGCCGTTACGAAAAATGGAACTGCGTTCTGGTTCCTCCGTGACGTTGCTCTCAACCTCGTTCGGAAGAGAAGCACGACTCTGAAAGCGTCTCGTCGCAATGGAGCTCGAGAAGAAAGTGGATCTGCGATCTAGTCTTTGTATCAGCTCGTATCTATATCCCACTATACATACATCTATCAACCTAACACCATCGCATGATCTGACTAGTCAATGCTCAAACACCACTCGCGCCTCTACACTACACTCCTCTACGACTACTCGAAAGCATCACCAGTCAAGTTGTAGATCTTCTGAATATCCTTCAGCTGCCCCTCGAAATCAATCTCCAAATCCTTCAGCCTGCCATCATTGAACCCAAACACCCACCCATGCACAATCGGATACCCCTTCTCCTTGTATAGCTGCTGAACAGCCGCCGTCTTGATAATGTTCTTTGCCTGCTCCACAACGTTCAGCTCCACCAGTCTATCGTACCGCGCGGTCTCGTCTTCGATAGCGCTCAACTCCTTGTCATGCAGGCGGTACACGTCGCGAATGTTGCGGAGCCAGGGGTTGAGGAGGCCAAGGTCCTTGGGCGTCATGGCAGCTTTGACGCCGCCGCAGCCGTAGTGTCCACAGACGACGATGTGCTTGACGTGTAGGTGACGCACGGCGTAGTTAACGACGGACATGACGTTGAGGTCGGTGGAGCAGACGAGGTTGGCGATGTTGCGGTGAATGAACATCTCGCCGGCTTCGAGACCGGTGATGGCTTCAGCGGGGATGCGGGAGTCGGAGCAGCCTGTGCGCATGTCAGCTTCGTTGTTCGGGACGGAGGGTATGGGATGCAAGGCTTCGGGGTTGGTGATGAGGAGCAAATGACTCACCGATCCAGAGATACTCTGGGCTCTGTCCCGCGCTCAGCTTCTCGAAAAACTCCGGGTGCTTCGCCCTCTGCTCATCCGCCCACTTCTTGTTGTTCTCAAAGATCCTGTCATGGCTTTGCTGCAAGTACTTGCGTACGTCCTTGGGGTCTTCGGAGGCCATCTTGATGTCGCTTGGACAGGGTCGTGCTCCTGTGGTCGCAAAATTTCTAATAGCCGTAAATTGATGTGGGAGACCTTGATCAGCCTTGGGCACCGATGTCGCTCTCGTCGTAAAAGAAGGAAAAGAAGAAGAAGAAAGGAACGGCGATGCTCCCCGCACTAGATATACACCCTTCCCAGCGTGGGGTAACCTACCCACCAACACACGCATGTCTGATTCCTCGCTCCGACGCTCGGCCAACGGTTGAGGAAGCGAGAAACACCCAATGCGCCTCCACCCGCTTTGCTCTTGGAATGCTGAGGTCTGCGCATCGCGCCGAATCATGTGCCCCTGATTGGCTCTGACGTCGATGATCTGCTCTTCCGCATGGATCGCGAAGTGCCCGCTAAACCATGTGCTGATCTAGCGCCGCCAAGCCGCCCTGGAGACGCGTCTTGTCATCTCTTGTCCGTTTCTTTTGCGTTTGATACGTGAAAAGAAAACATCGTGTGCGAAGCACGTCCACAAGGATGATACTCGACTACGACCAGCAAGAGATTTTGCGGAGCCATCTGAAAGCTTTGCTGGGTAAACGCGCGTATCCGAAAACAATCTGCCCCTCCGAGGTGGCACGCGCACTGGACGAGGATGAACTGAAAAAGTTGGATTGCTATGATTGGAGGGATTGTATGGAAGACATCCGCGCGCTATGCTGGGAGATGCGGGAGTACGGTGTAGTGGAAGTGTTGCAGAAGGGCAAGGTCGTGAAGGCAAAGTCGATCGCTGAGATTGTGGGCCCCATTCGGGTGAGGTACCACCCGGATCACAGGAGGCAAGAGATGATGTGAAGTGAATTATGAATGTACTAGGCGGTGCGCTTCGCCGTAAGTGTGCTCTTCTAGTAAGAAATATGTATGCGAAGCTCAATGTATGCGTACAGCTATGCTCGGGTATCAATGCCACCTGCGCCGTAATCCTCTCAATCTTTCTACAACCAATCATTCAAAGTAGTCGTTCACTCTTTCTTCGGCGGGTGACGCGGATGCTCCGAACCACTGGAATCGATGCCCTGCCACTTCTCGTCCCAACCGTTCTTCGGATCCGTAGCGTTGCCTGCGTTGCCTTCTTCAGCTAGCATTTTGATATCACTCCAGTACTCCAGCTTCTTACACTCTGCATCAGCAGCCTCCACCGCCTTGAGCAGGTTGTTGATCCGTCGTTCTTCCGCTTCGTCCTCGGGTTTGCCGCTCCTGTTGTGTGTGTCTCGGTGTGCGCGTGCATCATCGATGGTTTCCATGAGGGTGGACAGGAGCTGGCGGCGAGAGTTCTGGAAAATAAGGAGTGACATTATGGTCGGTATCTATTGTTGTTAGTCAAGGTATGGGGAAGGGAAAGTGGTGGAGGCGAACCTGCTCGGCTAGATAATGTAGCTCTTCACCGCCTTCGTCAATGAATTTGTTAATGAGCACAATTTTCTCGCGATCGATGGCTGCCTTTTTCAGTTTCCGCAGCAGCGTTGCAACATCCTTGATCTCCTCGTCGAGTGAGGATCCTCCACTGTCTTGCAGGCTAGCCGGACCTGTCGTGCTTGTCACTGCTCTTGCCAATGTAGTGCCAATGCTGAATGTGTCCCCGAACAATCTGTCCCTATTCTCCTTTGTCTTGGATGGGAGCTTTTGCTTCACACGCTTCCGCAGCCATCGTCGCCTCCGTACAAAGCTGTGGAACCAGGGATGGTTCCCGTGCCAGGCAGCCCCTCTAAACCACAAGCTATACTGCCAACCTTCTTCGTCAACGTCATGGCTCATGTCCACATACCAGCTTTTCCACTCCCATACCCAACTTGGGTCTGGGACTTGCGCATTTGTGATGTTGACCGGTGAGGGCTTGAATTTGGCATCAACCCAGGGCGACTGGTCGATTCGGAGGTTCCATAGCGCTTTCGAGGAGAAGAGTGGGATGCCAAACACGAACCAGCCGCGCTGGTTTTCGTATAGTACGTCGATGTGAGAATTCGGCGTCTGTGGGGGCTGCCTTGCCTGTTCGTCCAATTGTTCGGCGCGCTCAGGGCTTTGTTCGTTATCAGTCGTGTCGACAAGGGCAATTTGTTGGTCTGCCATTGCAGACTGCGGTACTCGGCGACAGAGTTGAGGGCGGTGTCGTGCCAACCACTATATACACAACGTTGTGCTGTGATGTGGGAGTGGCCAGACAAGCTTCACGCCGTGCTATTGTGGAGGCATAAGTTCCTCAGATGGGTAGGTGATGACTAGACGATCGTGGGGCGCTAGGAATTAGGGGTAAGAGGAGCGGACTTCTTAGAAGCAGCTGCGATGCACTATAAGATCAAGAGGAAACAAATACACATATAGTCCGCTACCAGCACTTGGTACACGGCACGAAGAATTGAGTTGAAGTATGAAAATGATCGAGGATCGAGGATCGATGACCAGGATCAAGTAACGGTTAGTGATGGTTCGCAGTGGGTTCAGGCCCGTGCTCAAGCTGGCACGTTCCTACGTCATCATGCCATGCAGTGCCTTGAAAGCACCCCGCCCATAAGTACCTCCCTGCAGCTCCTCCTTCGTCCCGCAACCAATCCACGTCCTAACTATCAAAACTTCTTTGTACCACAATCACCTTTCACATCTAAAACGCAATGGCTGGACGACAAGTCGGAACTTTTGCTGCTGTCGCCGGACTTGGTGGCGTCGGCTACTATCTATACAGCGCTGGCGGTGACCCAAAGCTTGCCGAGAAGAAGCTTGAGCGTAGGTGCCAATTGAGAGGCCTGTGATCGTACGTGACTAACAGCTTTGTTCAGGCGATGCCGCCGAGGCCGCGAGGAAGGTGAAGGGCGACTTCCCCGGGCAGGACAAGGAGGCGAAGAAAGCCGCCGAGGAGAAATACGAGGCGGCACGCGCGAAGGGGCAGGCTTTGGTAAGTCGGTTATAAGTCTCCAAAAACGTCCTGTGGTGTCGTTGATGGATTGTTGCGAACATGTTCTGACGTTACCTGGCAGGCCAATGACGCGAAGGCGGAAGCGGCAAAGGCGGAAGCCGAACTCCAGAAGTACAGCGCCGAGGCCAAGAAGAAGTTCGAAGACCTAAGGCAAGAGACTGGCCGTGAGGTGAACGCTGCGGCGAACAAATTCGACAAGGAGGTTGCCGAGGGCATCAATAAGTCGAAGGGGTGGTTCGGTGGATTGTTCGGCGGAAAGTAACCGACCTTTGGTTGAAGAGTGTTACGAATGTAATGGACTACCACTTCTGCATGTGACCTTCGGGTTTAGGAGTTACTTTTGGATTGGTTCTCGCCTCAATTGATTTACATTGACTTCAATGCGCCTTCGCACTCTGCTACTCATATCCGGAAATGTATGCGTTATAGAGAAAGGGTGCTATTGGATATCCTACAAGCGTACGCTTGCAACGACCGATTCATGGAAAGGGTTCGGAAGGCCGAGCGATGCCATGGTGGCCTGCTTGGAGGAGCGAATAGTACGTGAGCTCTTGATTGAGAATCTTCACTGACTGTGCAAGGTTCTCAGAAGCATGTGGGGTGCTTAGATGACCTTAAGCTCTGTTATCACGGCACACCGAACATGCGCTAGTCCCAAGTCATCCAGAGAATTAGGATAATCTGCAGGCATAGGTGAATGGCGATTAATAGGTCGCGTGGGTCGCACTCACTGTCTTATGAAAACGCGTTCTGTCACGCTTGCGCGTTTTTCATTGGTCGACGCGAAAAGTCGCGTCTCCCTGAACGCGCTAGTGCCGTTTTGCCAGCCCAACAGACCGCATTGCAACCGTCATCTCTCCCCTCTCCTCATCTTCATCCCACTGTTATCCCCAACTTCACTATTTCTCTTCTCGCGTGGTTGATAGTCGATAACTGCGCTGTATCAATTTCGCCTTATTATCACTCAATCTTCCGAACACGATGGCACCCATCGACCCGACGGCTGCCCTGCCAACCGAGCTAGTAAACCTCCTCGCGCTGCACTCGTCCTTCCTCACCGCGCTGTCACTGCACTTCGTACACAACGGAACCGGATCGCCCATCGACCTACGAGATCTTACCGAGACAACTACGTCTGTTTGGCGCCATCGAAAAGTCACATACGATGATCTCCGGCTTTGCGTTGGTGTCCTCGGCTGCGGGCCATCTGCGAGGAATAATCCCTTCCACCTCTCCGACTACGGACGTGGCAAGATATGCCTGGAGATCAGCGAAGAGTACAAGATGCAGGCGGGACTGTCGCAGATGAATGAAGAAGCCCTCAAGGCGATGTTCATGGAGAGCTTGGACCACTTGTGGAGGCAGTGGAGCGCCGCAGGTCAGACAGCACAGAAGAAGTCTAACCGACCAATTGCTACACCAAAGAAGGGTGGACGTGGACGTCCTAGGAAGATCGACCCAACGCAGTCCAGCATTCAGTCCTTCATCGACGAGCCCTCCATCACAAAGTTCATCGCCCAGCTCCCGCACGCCGAGATCACAACATGCGAGTCCCTGACCGCTATCGCACCCTTGCAAGAAAAAGGCCGCAAGAGACTACGCGAGTTTAAAGACAGTGTCCAGCAGGGCCGCGCTGTGAAGAAAACGCGTGAAAGTACGGGCAAAGAGAACGCGCCGGTGCACCCGAACGCACAGCAACCCCAAACCAAGATGACAGATTTCACCACTGTCCGCAAAACCAACCTCCTCGACCGCATTCTCGCTAAAGAAGCTGCTGCTGCATCTGGCCCCAAGCCCCTCTCGCCCGCCGAGCTCCAACGCAAAGCAGCACTCCAGCGCTCCGAAGACGTGCTCGGCGTCCTTTCTCTCTTATGCGCAAGCAAGGGGCCTGGACTGCGTATTTCTTTGTCGATGAATGCATTGCTGCAATCGCTGCAAAGCTCCATACGAACACCGATATCGAAGGAGGAGGCTTTGAAGTGCATCGAGGTGCTTGCGAATGAGGTCACGCCGGGCTATGTGAATGTTGTCAGAATGGGTGCGCTAAGCAGTGTGGTCGTCAACATGGGGATGAGGCCAGTGGACGTGAAGGGGAGGCTTGTTGCGCTGGGTGCTTATTAGTGCCAGCTATTGTTTTGTGTATTAGTATGTTTTGTGCCTGGAGTTTTGCAGGTCTCTTCAGCGTTATCAGCGGGTGGCATGGTGTTTAGCATTATTTCGGTTTAGCGGTTTTTTGCATAAACTTTAGTTGTATTAGTTATATATCTTACAGACACTGATTTCGTGAACGTCTACTTGTCCTACAGTCTTACGCACCATAGACCTCACACGCGCCTGTGCTTTGCCATCCTGAGCCGCTGCCAGTGATCATGGTACAGTTCGCGTCGTTTATGCCGGCGGGTTAATGCTTTGGAATTCCGCTTACTTTCGGTAGACATTGCAATAACGATATGTCTCGGTCGTTACGTGTGGCAAGGGAATATCCATAAACATACTGACAAATATGATAGGAATATCCGACGGTGTTATGTGAAGCAGTTCGGTGTATTTTGAAAGTCTCATACGATACGTCGGAACAGCATCAGCCAGTTAATGGCGAGATTGTATTGCTGTGCTGCCTAGTACAAATGCTCAAGTACATGTACCTTCCTGCACCTAGTGGAACCGCCATACGCGAGGGTGGAAAGAGGCATAGAAGTTTTATGACATCTACCGTGTCACAAGTTTTACCGAGTCAAACAGCAGACAACAGAAGGACCACGTATCCATGAGCCGAGAGGGGCGTTTCAACCAGATCGTATACAATTACGGTAGCTCGTGTCTGAATATCGGCGAATGCAGCTCGTTCGGAACGGGTGATTCGAGCTCGGGAATGGTGGGTTTCGTCTCCATAGCAAGGTGTGGCCGAACGTCTGTATGCTGCGTCTCTGCTTTCTTCCGTGCAACCCGGTTCCTCCGCTTCCTTAGGAAGATCAGGATTATCAGGACGATGGCGCTGATGAAGACGATTCCTCCAACGGAAACTCCGACGATCCACTCCGCGGCTGGCTTGTAGCTGGTCGGTGGAGTGAAGAGTGGCGCGGATGTTGAAAAAGACGAGGCGGTTGAAGAGGGCGAGAAGGCATCTGTTTTGACGATGTCTGCACTATCGGAAGTTCCTTGAGATGTAGTATCCTTGCTGTCTGTTGGTGACAGTGTTGATGTATGAGTCCTCGTTGGGTATGTCCAGGCGGTGTGCAAGGTCGGAATTGGCACCGCGCTCTCCTCGCTCGTACTCGAAGTGTCCGTCGTGATTGCTCTTGTTAAAGTGGGGACTGGGATTATGCTCTCAAACGCTGATCAAAAGTGAGCACATTGGTCGAGGTTTGGGTCTCATAACTCTCTCACTCACCCGTTACGTCTTCCGATTCCCATGTTCGCGGAGGATGTTGCTTATAGTATGTCCGTCTTATATATGACTTTGCAGTGTTGCAGAACACATTGCTGAACAGAGGGCTCTGCGTACGATATTGCTGGTAGACCGTTTCCGTGTAACAAGCTGTGTCAGGACTAGGGGTATCTCAGTATGTGTTGTCTTTTGAAGTCATCTTCCATTACCAATCCTTAGTTGATATTGAGCCAGCAATACTACCTGAGGTACACTCGGTCCAGTAGTCACACCAATTCGAATCCTCCGTACACCAATCTAGCCAGTGGGAATCGGTATTGCTGAATGGCCCGTCAGCGCCATTTTGCAATGGCCTATCTGCATGCTTACGTTAACCTTCGGGATGATCGCGGCATCGATACCAATGAAATCTATGTGCGTACTGACATTCGTATCCACCGTCAACTACAGTCGTGAAATACCAAGCAAACACATCATCAGTTGTCCCCGACGCAAAATCCTGCGCAGCTTCGGTCATCGTGGGATGCATGTTGTTGAAAGGAGAGCCTCTTGACATGGAAGGCAGATGAAGCGAGAGACTATACCTGCTCTCGTACTCCGCATGATGCGTCACGTCATTCTCATGTAGTGTGAAGTTTGCTCGCGAGCATTGCCACGCTGCCGTGGCGCGACGCACACAAACATTGTACGACAGTTTGGTGTGATTCAATATCATTGCCAAGAATCGCTGTCCAATATGTACAAGGAAACTAGTGTCTACTTCTAATGTGGCGACCTAGTTGAATACAACTGTCTTCGCACCGTTCAACAGTACTCTTTGCTCGCTCCACCACTTGACTGCGGCCGCGAGTACCTGACTCTCCACGTTGCTTCCCTCTTCCACAAGCTCCTTTGGTGACATAGCATGGTCGACGCGTGCGACCCTTTGCTCGATGATAGGGCCCTCATCCAGATCGGCAGTAACGAAGTGCGCCGTGGCACCGATAATCTTGACACCACGCTCATATGCCTGGTGGTACGGCTTCGCGCCCTTGAACGACGGCAAGAACGAGTGATGAATGTTGATAATTTTGCCAGACATCTCAGAGCACAACCTGGGAGAAAGCACCTGCATGTACCGCGCCAATACAACAAGATCGATCTTGTGCTGTGAGATGAGGTCCAGAATCTGCGTCTCCTGCTCCACCTTCGTGTCCTTGGTCACAGGCAGGTGGTGGAACGGAATGCCGTACGACTCAGCAAGCTCCTTGAATTCCGGGTGGTTGCTTACAATGAGCGGGACTTCGATCTTCAACTGGCCGCTCTTGACCCTGAACAGCAGGTCGTTCAAGCAATGTCCGATCTTGGATACCATGAGCAGCACCTTGGGCTTCTCCTGTACGGCTCGCACTTGGTAATCCATCTCCAACTCGCTTGCTAGCTTCTGCAGCGGCTCCTGGAGGGCCGAGAGATCCGTCGCATGTCCGAAGTGCACGCGCATGAAGAACTTCTTGGAGTCCGGATCGGAGAATTGTTGCAGGTCCAGGATAGTGAGGTTCTGCTTTGCCAAGAGCCCCGTCACCGCGTATACGATACCCGACTTATCAGGGCACGAGAGAGTAAGGTAGTGGTCGTCAACTGCCATCTTTTCTTTTTGCTTCTTGAGATTTAATTCTTCTACGTCCGAGGGTTGTGATCTGTGTTTCGAAGTGGCCGTTTGACTCACGTGGAAAGTGCGGGAAAATTGGGTGGACTGCCGGTTCCGGAAAATTTTCTGCTGAGGGGCCGGGCCGGTGGTCAATGTGAATGCTCGGCAGTTGAGGGGTCGAAGATGAGACGTGGGAACTCTGTTGAAGAGGTTACGGCACGGCGACCACAGTGAACAAGAGACGGGAGGCATATTTCTGGTGTTTGGCCACGATGGGCGTCGGTGGGCGGAATGTGAGTGGTTGCCGCTAGCGCCGGTATCGGGCCAGGACTAGAGCGTTTCACCATGACGAGTATGCCCTCTCTTTGTCGCGGCAGACGAAAACATTGAGACTCTGATATATCTATGTGAAGAAGTCACGCATGTGATGTTCCTGCGCGATGAAGGATGCTCCTTCCCTTTCCAGCTAGCCTACAGATCAACCTCTCCTTTTGGTCCGCTTGTATCCGTTGCCCACACCTCTTACCGTTGAGATCGTACAAGGACTACGTAGACTGATCATGTTGGATACTCGAAGAGACGCCTGATCTCGTAGCTGTAGTACGCTTCGCACAAAGCGCCGAATGTTCAAGATGTCGAAGTGGGCAGGTTTAGCATCATGCATGCTGATTGCTCACGCCCAATGAAAGCAAGTTCATTCAACAAGAAGCACGAATCGAAAAAAAGAAGATATCACGTAGGAGACGCGAGTAGGTAAGTGAAAGTCTTCATTGTGGAGGATATATCTAAGGCAGCCCAATGAAATTAAAACACGCTCCAAACTCCATCTCATGCACATCGTTCCAAAATCATAACCACATCGACATCATTACCATGCCAGAATCTCCTTCTGTGTTCCACAGCCTAGGCCATCACAAATCTCCTCATCCTTAGCACTGATGTCGGCACCAGCACCCTTGGCCTTCTGCCTCGCCGGCCAGATCTCCCTGCCTACCGCCTTCTCTTTCTCGTAGTGCTCGGTAACAGCCTCCCTGACTGCAGCTTGGAAGAAGATGGGTGCCTTCTCCCACTTGGGATGCAACAGGCCATTTGTGAATACGCCGCGATCCAGGTTGCTTTGCTGGCCCATGCACAAAACCTTATCCTCGTTCATCACGCGAGCGTATGGCTCACTGATAGCCTTGAAAGACTCTTCGTCAGCGTTCTTGTGGCGGTAGATTTCGTATGCCATTTTAGACTGATTGGGTCCCATAGGCATAAACTTCTGGATCATGATGAAGGCTTTGGCAACCGTCATCGATGAGTTGGGGAAGTAGTATGTGCTGTGTGCATGAAGGCCCTTCTCGACCTGCTCAGGTTTCGGCTCGCAGTGGTGCTGGATGTGGCCATCCTTAAGATCGCTGTCGAACGTTTCGAGGTTGAGGAAGGTAGGGATATCGGCGTGGGTGGTGGGGCAGTGGTAGCATTCGTTGAAGTTGTCGGAGAGGATCTTCCAGTTGTATGCGCCGTCGATATCGTAGGAGTGGTCAAGGACGTAATCGTCAAAGTTGATGCCTTCGTATCGGTCCTGGCTACCAAAACGTTAGCATACTTTCTCCGAGGTAGGATTGTGGGTGGACTTACACATCCACGTTGTCGAAATGCTTCTCCCACGGGATTTCTGGAACCTCGTTGGCGTCAAGGTTGATCCAGATGAAACCGTTGCGGTCGATCTTGACGTGGCACTTGAACAAGCTGTTCTCCTCCTTGTTTAGCTCTATTCCGTCATAGGCTGGAGCCTTCGCCAGCTTTCCGTTAAGGCCATATGACCAGCCGTGATACCTGCATGCCAGAATCTTCGCATTACCTGAGCCTTCTTTCTCAATGACGGGGTACGCTCGGTGGCGGCAGACATTGTGGAATGCGTTGATGTTTCCTTGTCGGTCCTTGTTGATAATGATATCGAAGCCAGCGAAGGAGTATCGTAGCCAGTCACCAGTATTTGCGAGGCGGACTTTGTGCGTCATGAACAGCCATCTTTTAGAGAAGATGGCACGACGCTCGAATTCGTACATCTCCTTTGTGTTATACCATGACGCAGGCAGAGCGCGGACAGGCTGCTGCTTGGGGTCCTCAGGGTTCGTGGGTGCATTGCTGCCAAACTTGAAGTAGTTAAGCACCATCGTGACTGAGGAATGATTACTCGAGTATACAAATGATAGTCAATTGTAAGGTATCAGTATACTCCAGAATGATGTGATGTCCCTAGTGAGAAGACCCCAAAATCTTATATATATACTTGCGACTTGAGCACTCGTTTGCACACGTAACGAACACGAAGCCCTCCCCCAACTTCTTCGTTCCGAACCTCCAATCGAGGCGGGGCCAACTGGTTTGTCGCCGGCTATCATCATGCTGATATCAAACCAACCACCATTGGTGGCGATAGTATGGTCCAATTGGGTATGCGTGGTAGTCGCGTGCCTTCTAGACGGCTTTCGTATTCAGATTCCAAAAGCGGACGCACTAGTGAAAGGAACGCGAAGTGTTGCTTCGCGATTGGCCACTATAGCAGAGTGACGGATTCAAGAACAAAGAGTGCCTGCGTTTCTTGTACTCTTTTGGAAAAATCTCCCCGAGATAGGTAGATACCAGTACCATGCTGTTACAGAAGGCCGAGCCGCATGATCAGGTAGGAGTAGCGTCGCCTTCAGGTTGGCTAGAGTATGTCGCTTAATCGTCCAATCGCTGTTTGATTTGGGCGATTAGCTCAAGCAACCCTCTTCGCTCTCCTAAGAACAATCTATGCCATCCAAACTTCGACCAGCTGACCTTGCTGCCCTGGTCGCTAAAAGCTCCCTTCTTTCGTTCTTTCTTGTAGCTCCCAATGGTCCTTTTCGTATCAGCTGTTATGTCACCGCCTGACTGCGTGTCTATGTCCTCTTCTCCAACCCGAAACGCGGAGCGCAAGGCGTCGCTAATGCTACCATATGGACAATAAACATTGAAGCCGTAGGAAATAGATCCTTCGCAAACCCGATACCGTAGAGCTACACATGACTCGGTCGAAGTGCCATCGACGCTGCAACTCCCGCACGCGTTCACGCGTCGCAAGTCTTAATCTCGCAAACTCTTGTCTTCCGTCATAATCGCATACTGCTGACTGAAAATAGATCTGGTGCCTAGTGGCCTAGTTTGTCTGTAATTTGTATTAACATAGCCACGGCCCCATTGTCTTGCGCCTCAGCGAGCCTTGTTCACGCCCGTGAGCGGCCCCCAACTCGGCAAAATCCCGATAAGTTCACGCTATGCCTTCCCCGGAAAACACCCGAGGCGTGAAACGTGACTTCTCAGCCCTAAAAACCAGCCGCAGTGACCATTTACGGATCCTACGGCGAGGCTTGTTAACGTTGGTGCGAGGCGGATAGTTACGACGACGATGGCTAGATTCAGAAAGGGAAATACACGAAATGACCGACTGGTTATATAGAAGATGATGATAACCTGCAAACATCATCCTCCATCGCACATCCCCAGGTTCCTTCATCCCTTGAGTATTCATCACCTTTAATACTGTAGTCTGCCTGGGAGCTCCGCAGTACTCACAATGATAATGGCGCCGACTACTCGTCTCTCCTTCGTCGCATCCTTACTCTCGTCTACCATCGCATTACCTCTGTCTTCTCGACAGCCAAGTTCATCCAACTCTACCACATTACCATCGAACTGCACAGCACCGTCGATAAATTTCGGTCCTTGTCCCGAAGGCGCTCCTTCACAACTCGAGTGCGCAACATACTCGGTACCCATAAATTGGGATGACCCGGAGGGCGAAAAATTTGACTTGGGCCTCGTGAGGTTACCCGCAAATGCAAACAGCACCAAGAAGATTGGTTCACTTTTCATTAACCCCGGCGGACCTGGAGGTGCAGCATCTGACTTCATCGGTTCGTTGGTCTTGGGCGTGCTTCCCCTTCCGGATGGCCTGACTGATGCATTCGACCTGATCGGTCTGGATCCTCGCGGTGTTGGTTTGAGTAATCCTGTTCAGTGTGATCAAGCGATTTGGGCCGAGCGCGTGTCGCGGTTCCCGAAAACCCAGGCAGACTATGACACGCTTGTTAATAAAAACAAGAGGTACGGGGAATCATGTCGCAATCAAACCGGTCCGCTACTGGAATACTTGGACACAATTAGTGTCGCGAAGGACCACGAAGCGGTGCGCATCGCGCTCGGTAACGAGCCTCTGAACATGGTTGGCATATCATATGGATCGCAGCTCGGCGCTCAATACGCTCAGTTGTTTCCCGATAACATCCGAACTTTGGTCCTCGATGGCATGCTCCAGCACTCTCAGGCCGTTTCTTCGAACGTTCTTATAGAATCTCTCGGTTACAGCATCGGTCTCCAACACTTCTTTAAGTGGGCATCAGAAGAGGAGACTTCTCCTCTGAAGGGTGAAGACGTCGCAGAAATCTGCGCTGGGCTCATTACTAACGCCTCCACGACCCCGATCCCTGCGCTTGCTTGCGATGGCACTACTTGCCGCACCGATGTCAACGCCGAGGAGCTTCTATTCAACGCACAAGCAGCCCTAGTCTTTAAGGACCCGCGAATTACTGGAGGTCTCAGTACATGGGGTGACCTTGCCTCCGCTATCTATAATGCTACCAAAGGTGACGCTTCTGCCTTCTCTACTCGCTTCGACGACCCCTCCACAGCTGCAGCAATTGCCATCTACTGCCTCGACCTCGATCACGATCCTTCCGTATTTGACTTCAACTACATTCAAGCGAAGCAGCATATGTTCGATACATTTCAGCCTTTGAGCCAAGGCGCTGCTCAATCTACCTTTCTACTACACAGCTGTATCGGTTGGCCGTTTGCGACGCGAAATCCGCCTAAGAAGCTTGATGTCGACACGGAGACAACGATATTGTCGGTCAACAGCGACGCCGACCCAAGCACGGCCTATCCTTGGGCGGTTGGCATGTTAGAAGAGATTCGCAATAAGGTATTCATTACGAGACATGGCGATGGCCACACAAGTTTCCCTATAGGCGGAGAGACTGCGGAGGTGATCGCCCAGTATCTGATCACTGGTGGGGCGCCTAAGGATGGGCTGGTGCTGGATTCGTAAAAGACATCAAATTAACGGACTGTGTCACATGATTAGATAGTAATTGGTAATACAAAGGGTGACCTTGCTTTCACTTTCACCAATATCGTGTTCCTCAGTGCGTTTTCACTTCTGCACGCGTCAAGCTACGACGCGTCTACATGCCATAGCTCACAGCGTCGACTTGAATATGAACCCAAAGCATAAAAAGTTAGCGATGGATCCCCCTTACTCTCCCTACTTAGCACTTCACCTTGCAGGATCGCCACGGAGCATCAACTCAGACCTATACCGCACGTTGGTCGGCCGCCATCAAGGCGCTAACAATAATGCATCACCAATATGTAAGTTTTACGTACAGTGTCGTAAGTCATGGTCTGGAACTAAATATTCTTTAAGATCTGCAGCCATTATCCTAAGCGCGACTATGCCCTGGTTAGCATGGACAACCGTTCTATTCCTCGGGTCGACCCAATCGCGCTGTCGTACATGGGCAAGCAAACACTCCATGTGTATGATTCCCAACTAGAGACAGGCATAGACTTGCAGACGCCTGTGACTCTCCAGCCGCCGGTGCTTATCCGCATACGCATCCGCTCGGCAACCCAATTTTTCGCTTCTACTGGTGAGAACCTGATGAATCCGGAGTGGAAGTCTATCACCACCGAAGCTCCCGTGAAGTCCCTCGTATTGTACTCAAGCCAGCCTGTCCACCTTAAGCCGCGATACACCCTCGGCCCGCTTTTCGTTCACTACTGGGAGAACCTGCCAGAAGAGCTTCGAGTGATGATCATAACTCAGAACATGATCGCATACCCTGTCCGCCAGGGTCACCGCTACCAAGTGGGTCTCCTCACGAAGCTATTTCCTCATTGTCGGATGACGCCTGAGATCGCTCGTATATCTACCGAAGCCTTCTATCGGAACAACGAGTTCCTGATCCAGCTGAACACCGGTATGCGCAATAAGTACCCGCCAGCTCCTCTCAACTGTCTCATCCGCCGACTGCACCTGACTATGTACATCTGTCGCTCACATTGCACGTTCCTTCGGAAGCTATCGGAGGGCAAACTTGGCTTTGGGAACCTGAAGCATCTTAGTATCAAGATTAGCTGGCACTTCCCTGAGCGTGATAGCGATGCCGCAGATTGGGACAACTTTATTGATGATACGACGGACAATCCAATAGAGTTTCCATGCGAGGGCAGTTTGACTTTGCTCAATCGATCGGTTGGCTTGATCATGTGTGGGAATATGTTTCTGCGCGCCGATCCAGCAAAGCGAGCAGTCATCCAAGAGCGGATCAAGTTCGGGAAGAAGTAAGTTTAGACATCTAGTGTCGAGCTGCCACAAAATCTGTAAGTATGAGATCCCTAAAGCTCTTCCAGACCACATGCTCATGACCCCAGCCGACAGTTTAATGCGGTTGGTTTTCAGTGCTCTATGAAGACACATCTCTGACCTTGTCGATCAGCAGATAAGATTGACTAAAACGTGGTGGGATACATATGACGAGTATGTCCTGATACTTTTGATTGATGTTGGTTACTTTAAGTAGTTTTATCGATACTGGCAATGGTGTGGGATGCCAACGAGTTTATGTTTTAATGGGCATGCTTTTAGGCCTTCTGCATGTAGTAGCCAAAAGCCTGCGCACGTTCCCACGATATGGAATACAATACAGAATTTGGTTTTGAATTGATGGATTGACGTCGTGGGGCTAAGCAGGGGAGACCCTGTCTGGGGTAGATGAAGTTGCTGCTTACTAACTAAAATTGTGCCTCTGGTTCGTCAGGGCCGATCTCGCGCCTTGCTCCCTTATTAGGAACGGGGCAGCATGTCCGAGAGATCACGACCGCACATTTATTGTCAGCTTCAGCTGCACATATTTTGAGCCTTTCCCCACCGAAAGCCTATTGCAGTCTCTTTCGCATCGTTTCACTACATTTATTCGTATTGAGCTCAGTCAAAACCGGCACCTTAGGCATCAGTCAGCGTGCGGACAATCCGCATTGAGCGGAAGGCACTTTCGGAGCGCAAGGCTGAGACAAATCGTCAAAGCGCAATGATGGCCTTGGGAGAAGATCTAGGAGCGGACTTGTAAAAAGACATGCAGAGTTTGACCGGATGATAATTCGAAGGCCGATCCATTCCAGTAAACCGTGTATATAGCCACGCTTTACCACTCCGTGAGGATGGACAGTCTCAAGCTTTTCTCAGCCTGGCCTAGGTTACGTTCATGATGTTTTTCGCCGCAGCCTTCTATCTTGCTACACTCTCCCTTCCTGTCTATGCGAAGACTGTCGATTACAAGAAAGCATGGACATCAAAGGGCGATAAGCTACCCGACTTCTCTTTCGCTGGATATCATCAGTCGGAAATTGGGTTACCGGGTTTGAGCACGCCTGCCACGAAGACTCTGAGTCCTGGATCTGGAGACCAGTCTGCTGCGATTCAAGCTGCTCTTGACGAAGTCTTCCAAGCCGGAGGCGGCGTGGTGGCGCTCAAGGCTGGCACATACGCGCTTTCCTCTGGACTGCTCATCCAAAATGGCACCACTCTTAGAGGTGCGGGTATCGGCAAGACAATCCTGACCGTGAAAGATCTTAGCGAGGATGTGGCAACCCTGGGTAAAGCGAGTGGTAAAGAGAAGAAGGCTAAGAGCATCAAGATTACCGATACTTATGTCCCTGCTGGCACCGGCACTGTACATGTCGCCGACGCAAGTAGTCTTACTGTAGGAATGGACGTGTATGTGGAGCGAGGCGTTACTCAAGCATGGGTCGATGCGATGGGAATGACTGCTCACAAGCAGGAAGATGGTTTTTCTCGGGACTTCACATGGCTAAAGGTGGGTCATTCCCGCGAAAGCATTCGTACGATTGTACTGACAAAAGCAAGCCAGGCACACTCGTACAGCAGCCACGCCGCATCAAGTCGATGAATGGCAAGGCAGTCTCTTTCACGGTTCCACTTACAGACTCGTTAAACGCAGAAAATGGCATCATGTCGCCTATCCAGCTCACGCCATATACGCCTCCTACGCAACCCTCCGAAATGGGTATCGAGAACCTGAGCATGCGCGTCAAACCATCTTGCTCCGGTAGAATTCTTAACGATACTACATGTTTATCATCTGCAGTTCTCATTTCTTCCTGGACTACTGATTCATGGGTGCGTAACCTCGATCTAACCGGCTTCAACAACCACATCAAAACCTTTCAATCGGCGTCACGCATCACGATCACGACAGTCACCATGAACCGTGACGGTCCAACTGTCAAAGGGCAAGGCTATGCACTTGATGTTAGCATCGACGGAACGCAAGTATTGGTGCATAATGTAAAAACTCTCGGGAAGAAGGATTCAAGGAGTTACAGCGTTGCGACGCAAAGCCTTACGCCAGGTCCGAACGCGTGTATCGGATACGAAGCGGAGCAGCCCATCGAAAGCATCGAGCCGCACCAGCGCTGGGCTCACGGGTTCCTCAATGAGGGTAGCAAAGTGGCTGCCGTGCTCTATCGGAATCGCGGCAGCGCAGGCAGTGGACATGGTTGGACGATAAACAATGGTGTGAACACCCTGTTCTTGAGTAAACGAAGTGACTTCGGCTAACAAGACCAGGCGTTTCTTGGAATTCCAACTCGTCGGCTATCACGATGCAGGATCCGCCACTCGGCCAAAATTACTGCTTCGGCTGTGTGGGGCCCTTATCCAAGAAAGCAGGCTACGAGACTAACAGTACTGGCGAATACGGGTCGTTCGTGGACCCCCTAAGTCTGTTCGAAGCGCAGCTGAAAGATCGTGGTTTTGAGTTTAAGCTTTGAGAAGTTCGGTGTTGTAGCGTGGAAGTTTGTAGACATTAGAACAAATGTAGTAAATTTCACGCGAGCTGTCGGCTCGACTTGTGTATTTTCGATGGAGGTGGTGATTTGCCCGTTTTATTCGCTGCTTAGGAAATTAGTACAAGGCTCTGCAGAACACGTGGTGCTGCGCATCATCAAGCGTCAGCTGTTGGTGCTGTCGTGGGATGGAGATATTCCCGGACGTTCGCATCAGCTTACCCTCGGCATAGGTGTAGCGCGTGGGGAGTCATTCAAGTCGCGGTCTGGAAACCCACCTCTTTTTACAGTAGAATTCACCATATCCACTGTAGCGCGAATGCGCATCCATATTTACATCGCCACGGGTGAAGTCGTTGCCTAGGTCAGCCTCGGGGCGAACCATCGAAGGCAGATGGCCCCGCGCCCCAATTCTGCGACCAAACTGATGGAGTCATTCGGCAGCCCCATTGCGAGAATGGTTAACTTGTCCACCTGATTTCCACGAGTCAGTTAGAAGGCAAAGAGCTGAGTTTTGAGGATGTAGAGGCCGCTACGTATTACCTCAGCTGGCATGCCGTTAGCTCAGGCGAACACTTACATAGCCAGGATAGGGCGTAAGGTTTCCGTCCCAAGCGCAACATGGCCGGTTATTCGTCAAATGAGAGAAAAGTGTTCAGGTCACAAGAAAATATGGCTTCGCAAAGCCACTCGGAGGGCTCCGCGTGTAGAATTAACCATGCCTGTTTAGCATCACCGGTAGGGCTGCTTTGGAGCCTGCGTCCCTGAGCCCCCATGCTTAAGGCTGAGCGAACGATCCGGGTCGTTCGGTTACGCCAAGGTGAGCAATAGTATCGGATCCTCTGAACAGGTGGTAGATGTGTAGTGCGTTGGTGTTGAGCCCTTCACTGAGGCCAGTCGTAACTGTTGCCTTATCACAACGTTCGCCCTCTGCACCTATCATAGACACGCACTCGATAGAAAGTAAAGTTTCCTTCGGCTCTAGCTATACGAGCCTGGTCTCTCTCCTGGTGATCGATGCCTGGTATGACATGATCTCAACCATCAGCAGGTGAAAGATCATCGAGGGTGGATTTCACTACCTTTCTGCGCCACACATCACCATCCTTGGCCCGGGCCAAAGCGTCCCATTGTGAATTAACTAAACCCAGTATGACGTTGCGGCTACTTTTAGTAGGACTAGGAGGACTCGAGGGACGTGAGGGCTGCGGCGGTCGGCCTGTATTTGAAGGGTCACCACCCATCTGAACTCGAAACATTTTAAACTACGACCACCTTCCCCAAACGACCACTCTTCGAGTCTTGTTCAACCTGTCGTGATAGCATATCAGGTACGTAAAGCTATATCACTCTAATCAAGCACTGGTCCACAGAGACTCCTTTAGGGTTTCCCAACCTGAATGACGGCGGTCAGCACTGCTACCTCCCTCTCCTTACCCTGTGAAGCCCTGAGAACTTTTCTGAGAATCCACTTGTTTCCATACTGTGCTACCAAGACACGATTACCAACTCATCATACAGGCAAAGAAGAAATCATAGCAAGACCGCCTTGCAACATGATCCAGGCCTTGAGTAGTAACTGGATCTACTACATAACGGCGGGCCTCGCCACTCTTCCCGAGGAAACGCTTCATCACATCATCACATGCAAGGAATGGGAGGCCCTTGAGCATGGCGAGATCGATGAGCACGAAGCCGTGCAGCGCATCACTGCTTCACTCTGCCTTCCGTCCGAGCATGAGCGCAAGCTTGAGACGCTCTTCTACAAGAATGCGTTCTCAAATTTTGGTGTCTCCCCTCAGGCCATAGACCTTGGCTCGCAAGTGCAGCAAGGCAGAGCCTGGCTGCAGGGAAACGCACGCCGTCTATTTAACCAGATCGAAGGCTCTTTGACTTTCGAAGACACCTTCTCACAGTTCCTTATCATGGAAGTCACAAATGACATATCGCTTCTACACCTTCATCCGGACAAGAATCTTGAGACGAACCACGAGGTTCGCAACACCATGAACGTAGCGAAGAAGTGGAACTACTTCCTCGACAAGCCTGTCGGCACGACCAAGACATTTCCACCAGACGTCGATTCCACTTCTTACGCGCTGCTTGCGTTCACACCGACCGTCGGCGTCGACGATCTCCTTGACAGTATGCTTGCAAATCGCAATGGCGATGGCCTGGTGCAGACATACTGGGACCCAGAACGCCCGCGTGTCGATATTTGCGTGCTCACCAACGTCGTCCGCGTGTTCTACAAGTACGATCGTAGTGCCGACATTCAAGAATCACTCGCATACGTTAGCAAAGGTCTGACTTCCGGAACGTATATGTCCGGCACGCGGCATTACTGCACACCCGAAGTCTTCTTTTTCTTCGTGTCGCAGCTCGTCGCCGCTCACCCATATGCCCCAGAAATCCAAGCCTTACGCGTGCCACTCGCCAAAGCTCTTGCCAGCCGCATGGGTGTTTACGAGTTCGAAGTCACCCAAGCGGAGCTCGATCTTGCTGAAGCTAGTCAGGCCAAAGGCGAGAAGTATGAAGCATACGTTCCAGAAGTCGATTCTCTCGCCATCACCTTGCGCATCCTAGCCTGTCAGTCACTTGGACTCCGCCCGAAAGGCATCGATCAGGACATCTCGCGCCTCTCTGCCCTCCAATGCGATGATGGGGGTTGGCCTCTTGGGTGGGTCTGTCGGTACGGACGCTCGAAGCTTCGTATTGGCAGCCGTGGCGTCACTACAGCTTACGCGGTCAAGGCTCTGGGCACAGAAGCCATGATGTCGGGACAAATAATGAATGTTGCACACCTTGAGCTCAACGAGCACCCTCACCGGCACTATGACCACCACGGCCACCACAATAGGTTTATTGCTGGTGCCTCGGGTCAGCAGCTTAGTTTTGGACAGCCGTAGGGGGAACGGCAGGATCGATGCGAGCGTGCGAACGAACCGCCGCTTTTCAAAGATATACTTGAGGCATTTTCATAAACGCCTCGGCACGACACTTGTCTTACCATCGGATGTTTCTGTTATTTGTTGGCGTTTGGGAGCAATAGCTTGTCGCAGGGACAATTGGATTGCAGACACTTCGCGACCCGACGTAGGAGCGATCGGGTTCAGTGGAAGGTGCACATGGAGTGAATACGTTGGAAGGCGTATATTTGTATATATTTCTCAGGCGTTCGTATTGGGCGTACAGTGCTAGATAAGGTATTCGACGCACTGTAGACACTGCGTTTCATAGTATCAATAATTCGCACTTCCTCAGGTAGGGAGTGATGCAAACTGGACTACTCGGCCAAGAACAATCGCAAGCATTTCCACATGGGAATCGCGTTTCCGGTAGGACGTAGGACGTGATCTGTATGACACGGATGAGGACGAAGAACAGCGGTGAGTTTGAGGTGCCAGGAGGGCACGGACCATGTCGGCATTTTCGACTACCGAGACATTCGTTCCAACCTTCATGTTCACAGCCCCCGAGCCGCGTCTACTCATATGCTTACATGTCAGCTAAAGGCTCCACTAGCCAAGGCTTCCAAATGTCCAGGTGCAATTGCTCAAGCATTTCTAAATCGCGTATTTCTTGCAGACCGACTTCCCATCCCACCCATAGATTACACCCGATACCGTCATGGTAAGCAGAGCAGGGCGCTCTAAGGGTTGTTCCAATTGTCGGCAACGACGCGTTAAGTGCGGTATGTCTCTAATTTACATCCTGGATGGTTGCAGCATCTGCAATGCCAAGCGAAGCTGCCATCCTGGATGCACTTGCAGTCACCATTGTTCGAATAGACCCGAGGACATTTCAAGTTGGGAACGAATCCGCATTGACGAAGACCAGATGAGAACCGTCCGATTTGTGACCGCTGTAAAAAGCGGAACTTGGTATGCGACGGCCCGAAGGACTCTACCTGGATCAGCCATCACAACAATCTGCCTCTTGCTGTCCATCTACATCACTCGATACCAGGGGAACTCTCTTTTGTGGCTTTCGAAGACGACATATGTGTCTCTTATACACGCAAGCATCTGATGAGAGGTGGCTGCGTTGAAGTGGCTTGCGATCTCGTTCAACGTGTGGGATTGAGCGGCGATGTCCTGGAGCCTGGCCTTGATCTGCTCCGCAATGCGATCCTTAGCCTGTCTGCAGCTTTCTATGGTAACCAGCATCGTCAAAGAGCTATCACCAATCGCGGCTACAAAACCTATGGAAAAGTTCTGGGACAGCTCAACGCGCACTTGGCGCGCCCAGAGTTACAGACTACTAACGAGACGATCATGGCCGCGGTCACATGCATGATTCTCGAGATCTTCGTTCCCACCGGTCCAAACAATTTTTTCAAACATGTTCAAGGTATCGAAGCGATACTCAGTGCGCGTGGTCCTCCTACGTCTTCGCTGGGAGCGGACCCAGCGATGCTTAGTGGCGTTCGAATTCTCTGCATAGTTGGAGCATTGGTACAGCGGAGATCTTCGATATGGGCAACGGATGAGTGGAGGTCCGTCCCACCACTCCAGTCCGATGAAGGATCCCTCATTAGACATGAGATCCTGCTTATCATGGCGGACTGCACTGTTCTAAGGCAGGCATCATCCGTGAAAGAAGCTGCCGGAGAGGACCCTTGTCGAACGGTGGCTCGCGCTCATACATATCTGGACCAGATGGATGGTCTCTACCTGCGCTGGGCCCAATATAACGCAAGCATGCTGAACGAAGAAGTAATTCCAGGCTTTAAAGATCCTACCATCGCGAACCATGCATCGGCAACAACATATATGCTCTACAACGCAGCGCTCATTTGCATTACACGCATCTTGAGCGCTCATAGTCCCTCAGCAGAGAGCCTTTCGCTTCAGTCTCTTCAGATGGCGGCCTCGCTGCGCATAATTAGATGCTTGGAACTGAAAGCATATGATAAGCGCGAAGGTAGCGGCGAGTCGAATACTATCGGTTTCGTAGCTACGAAAGTCGCTTGGGAGACACTTGGTGGCTTCAACTCGCCTGCTGGAAGAAGACTATCGCGTGTAGTCAAGGCCTCAGCCAATGGCGTCTTCGCCGTGGGCGCGTGGGATGAGCCCGAAGAGCTGCCCGAACAAAAAGCATCATCCTATCGAAGTCGCAGCATCCAGAGAATAGCTCCTTTGGTACAAGAGCAGACAACGATGACAGACTCCAACTACAAGGTGATTGAGCTCATCAATGTCGGCGAAAAGAAGACGATGGTTGACCCTGCCCCATTCCAGCTTCCGATTGAACTCCCTAAAACATCGGAGCTAGCTTCGAGCCAATCCCCAGTCTTTGTCACTTGATTCAACACACACTGGAACCTAGACCAAGCAAACAATTCTCTGGCTTGCGACGGATATTGCCCAGGTTGCGGATAACATCCACAGTCGCTGATTCTGGACTTGACTCACACCTCGCTATTGTACGAAGCCTGGAATCATCACCTTGAGAAACAAGCCCGGCGGATCAATTAGCGCGCCAAGTCAAAGCCTCATGATCAGCTGTGGGGAAGCGCGTCTCGCCGTCCCGAGGCTGATCTCACGTGGAGAAGCCCCTGGCCGTTGCCATATTTAACCGGCGGAAGCGTGACGACACCGATATGAAGCCGACGTTAGTTACACGTCAAATTCGCCGGATGAAGGGCAAAACGAACATGAGTGCCTCTACGAGGTAGAATCTTACGCCACGAAGCCGACATTCTAGGCTCGTAACGGCAAGGCTTGTCCACGTGCACTCTCGGCTTGCCCAAGATTAGCATACGGACCGTAGTCCTATCGTCCGTTCGCCGCACGCTACCAGGTCTGCGTCTGAATTGAAGTGTTAGCCGCACGATATCCCGGAAAGTCTGGGCTCATTACCAGGAAAGAGCCAAGAGAGCCCCAAGCTAATATCGACGACCATGGGTGCACAATCCCAGTCGCTCACTGGATATAAAACCTTCAAGCCGGGTCCGACATGATAGAAGCCTAACTTGCTTTCAGCGTCTCGAACAATCGTCAATATGGGTTTCACAACGCTCCTTGTTGCCTCCCTGGCCGTGGCCACCAGCGCAGTGCCGCTTCTGAATCCCATTCAGGCAATCCAAGCCGCAGGCCCAGCAGCAGGCCAGGTCATAACCAAGTGCAGCTCTGCTGGACAGATAGCTCTCGCCTACGATGACGGTCCATACCAATACACGCAGAAGCTCGCCGACATTCTCTCGAATGGTGGCGCCAAGGGTACTTTCTTCGTCACCGGCACGCTTTACGGTATGATCCTTTCTACTACTTCTATAGGACCAAGCAAAACTAAGTACCACCAGGCTGCATTTACAACCAAAAAACTGCCCTTCAAAACGCCTACAAAGCCGGTCACCAAATCGCCTCACACACCTGGACACACCCACATATTGGCTCTCTCTCCGCCTCTGCCCTCACCACCGAGATGACCAAGCTTGAAACCGCGCTCGTAAATATCATTGGCGTGAAGCCTACCTACATGCGCCCGCCCTACCTCGAGACTTCCGGCAGCGTGCTCTCGACGATGAAGACGCTCGGGTACCGCGTCATCACCGACGATGTGGATGCAGAGGACTGGAACGGCAAGACACCTGCGCAGAGCGAGGCGAAGTTCCAGGCTGCAGGGGCAAGCGGAAATGGGCATATTCCGCTGATGCACGAGACGTACCAGGGAACGGTCGAGACGCTGACGCCATGGCTAATTAACTGGGCGAAGACGAATAACCTCAAATTGGTTACTGTCGCGGAGTGCCTGGGCGACGCTGGAGGCGCGTACACGAACGGCACGGGTAACAGTCAGACAGCCTGCTGAAAGATTTGAGCTGGATTCGGTCCTACAGATGAGGACCAGTCGTAGTAGCCAATGATATTTCATGCAATGAAGTCGTCATATTGTTACATTGATCCTCCTGTGATCATTCAGAGCTTTTGCTGCATCCCACTCTAGTTCTTCTTCTCCGTCGCCGGCCTTGACGGCCCATCCACCGCCTTCTCAACCTGCCCTGCGATGCCATCCTTGCTCGCATCGAATTGGCTTCCAATAGCACCGTCCTTGGAGAAGGGTCCACCGATCTTCTCGCCGACCTGTCCGACAGCTCCGTCGGGGTTGAACTGCTTGCCTACTGCGCCGCCGGAGGAGATGACTGAGGGGTCCTGCCAAATGGTTAGCATTAATTCAAACCCTCACCCGATGTGTAGGAGGGTGAAGGGCGTGGGATGGGGGTAAACTACCTTGGGGTTTGTGTTCTTGGCCTCGCCAGCCGCCTGTGTAGCTTCTTCTACAGGGCCTTTGGAAGCCATTGTGCGGAATTGGGTGGGCGCGGGCCTGATGGCGCGGGTGGAGCGGAGGAAGGATATGCGGAGCATTGTTGCGGTTGTTATAATTTCAGAAATAGGTGCGATCTTGGGAGAATAGTTGGGGATGGTTTGAGGAAGACGCGTGAGGTACAGGTATGGATTACAGGGTACGCGTTAAGCTATTGTATATTTATGTGTACCATGAATTACCACGTACATCATGACTACGGAAGTGCGGCGCTAGGCTGGTTCGAGGCGCGTATAGCATGATGTCACCGGGGGTCATCGATCGCGTGCGTCAACTGGACGAAAGACGGTCGATTATAGTGATCATGAGCATTAATCTCGAAGTAGTCCCGCGGTGTCGGGCTTTGCGGAGACTCATGGCCGAATGATGCTGATTGGGGTTGGAGACTTGCGAGTCATGTACGCTTCCTATTTTGGATATTGCGACAAGGCGCCAGCACGCCAGGCTCTACGTATTTGTTCATTGTCGTCAGAGTGAAAGTTTCTGCATTGGACTGAGGCGGTAGCATGGTGAATCGTCTTCTGTATAATAAATGTGATCACACGGCAACGCAGAGGAGCATGCGACAACGGCCTATTAGTTGGGAAAAACAAGTTCAATTTGATCGAAGTCTGGGAGATGCAGACGTAAAACGATGTGAGATCGTATGAAGGGAGGAGCATCTAGGCTTTCGCTCGCCCATGCTCAACTCCATCCTCAATTTGTTGATGCTACCAGACCACTTCACCTGGAGGTAGACCCTTCTTTCCCACCTATTGATCAGGGATCTACATCCCGATCATCCTCTTCACCAGCATCGCGGCATGCGCAACAGCCGCATCCGTAGTTCCACCGCAAGTATCCGCGCTACCACCGATCTGCGACGCATCGCAGCCATCAGGGTAGAAGAAACTAGCCAGTGCGATAATAACGTACGCCGCAATCAGCAAGCTGCCTTCTAGGTAGTTACTCCGTCCATCCAAAACCAGAAAATTGACCACGAAAGCCGTGACAAACAGCGCCACAGTCTCGAAGATGTTGAAATACAGAGTCATTGGCTTGTTCATTATCCAACCGAGAATGACGATGAACGGCGTGATGAAGATAGCGATCTGGATGGACGAGCCAACGGCGACACCAATGGAGAGATCCATCTTGTTTTTCATGGCCACGGTGACGGCAGTAACGTGCTCGGCGGCATTGCCAACGATGGGCAGGATGATAAGACCAATGAAGGCTTGGCTAACACCTGTCTTGTCTACCATGGGCTCGATGGCGTCACTCATAAAGTCGGCGCAGACAGCGACCAAGGCAGTACTAATGACAAGCATCATAATGGCGGCGGTACGAGACATTTCAGGGACTTCCTCCTCTTCGACTTCGATAGCGTGCACCGAAGGAGCACCAGAGATGAGTCGAGCAGGTGTCGGGCGTGAGACGGCGCTATTCTGAGAATCCAGTCGACGGATGTCCTCTGGTTCGGACTTGGTGCGACGAAGAGTGCGAGCGGCCGCAACACGTAGGTTGGGAACTGGAGCACCGACTGGAGCCGGGTTCTGCGGAGTGCGGAAGACATTTTCGGAGAGCAAAGACGGGCGGAAGGTGGGTCGCTTTGCAGCGATAGCAGCGGCTTCACCCTGTTTCACGTCTTCAGCGAAGGCAACCTTGGGCACAGCTTCAGGCTGAGGTGCCGGTGTTGCAACATTTTCAGTCTTTTCGGGGTCCTCATGACGACGCTTGTGGTGCTTCTTGTGGTGCTTCTTCTTACGTTTCTCCCGCTTGGTGGTGGGGAGAGAGCCAGATGAGCCAGCTTCGAAGTCACGAGCAATCGGTGCGTAATCATCCACATCAGCTTCATCACCGCTGACAATGGCAGTGAGTGAACCGCGGCGGGACATGTTGTTGGAGTGGGTGACGTTCTCCTCACCAGTAGTTCCATTGCGCTGCAAGTTGAAGTAGTCATTATGGCGTTCGACAGATGGCGAAGACATGACTGATGGCAGGTCCGGAGTTTCCTTCGAACTTGCGCTTGACTTGCGGCGGATCCTGCGCACAGCACGCTTGATCTTAGACTTTGCCGTGACATGCGACCCAGCTGAGCTGTCGGTGTCACTGCTACTAGAGCTCGAGTCCGAGCTGGAGCTAGATGAGTCAAAGACACCGGCCATGACACCGGGGTGCGACTCCTCGTCGATAATGTGCTGAGGCGTGCTAGCGTACATGTACGAGTGGCTCTTAAGCTGAAAGATCAAGTACAGGACGTAGACCAGCAACAAAACAACACTGGTACCGCGGCTGACCTGGAGTGTCTCCTTGTCGGCGATAGCATTGCTGGAGAAGGCAGCGTGGAATGCTGTCGGGAGCAACAGACTCATGACAGCCAAACTCAGCATGCATGCACTCATCTGTGTGACGGTGCTGTTGTAGACCTGCGTACATTAGCGTTGCATTAGCCTGAGATTGCCCAGAATGCTTACCTGCTCTTGATATCGCAAGCCTCCCAAGAGGAAAGCCATGCCAAGGATAAGTAGCAGATTGGCTAGGATGGAGCCTAGCAGCGCAGCCTGTACAACCTCAATTTGATCGCCGGCGAGCAAGATGATGAACAAGATGAGCTCTACGGCGTTACCAAACGAGACGTTCAGCAGCGCGCCCAAAGTGTCTCCGACGCGTGATGCGACCGCCTCGGTGGCGTGCGCGAGAAGACCAGCCAATGGAATGATGGCGACGGCATTCATGGCAAACACTATCTCAGGACCCAGACCGGCGGCGTGCACGGCGATACCAATGGGCACGAAAATGAGCAGGGTGTTGACCCAGCTGTGGAGGAGGGCATCTTTTGTATGTGTTCCAAATCGTTTGATTCCGTTCCGCATGCGCGTAAGCATGGGCGGCTTTGGTTCTACGGCGGAAGATGTCTCTCCCTTAGCCGTGGATCCAGCATGAGGTGTCGCAGCGGCAGACGACTTCTCGCCGCCATTGGGATCATCGCTGCCGTTGTGGTTGTTGGGCGGGCCCTGCTTCTCAGCGAGGGAAGTGTGTGAGGCACTGCGAGTGCTACCATTGTGGGAGGTGTTGGCGGTTGGGAGGACAGACGGGTCCTTGCTGCGTCCCAAGCCTAGAGCTTTCGCTGTAGACTTGACACTGCGCGATAAAGGGGGCTCGTCAGATTCTCCCATCGATTATGGTGCGTGGTCGCGGGCGGGCGTGGGTGTACAAGAGAGTTGTACGTGAGGACGAAACAAGGCGAGCGAAGGCGCGGCGTGCTCTTGTACCAGATCCCACGCCTCATCCACGGATGCGCTAGCGGCTTGGAATGACGTTAGCTCGTTCGCAAACGAAGGTGCGTGCCTTTTCGCGATTCGTTGCCCTGCGCACTCGCCACAGCACTGCGCCACACGCCAGTCGTAGCAGGTACGCTCTGGACGGAGGGAACCACGACTGGCGCGACGCTATGCGTTCATCATGCTGTCTATCTCTTTGTCGCGTGCCTCTCACTCCTCCTGAGCCTGCATCCAGCCTGCTTCGTGCCTTGATTCCTTGCGCGTCATTCCACAGCAGGGCCAGGCCTCCCCCACGTCTGTGTGATACGCGGTCCACTTACCGCACTGGCTCCACCGCGGTCCACACGCCAAACACCGGCAACCTCACACTAACAAACACACCTCAACTCATCGCAGAGCCTACCATAATAAGAAAGATTATCATCTTTACCACTTCTGTATCACAATTGCGTTTCACCGAGCTGTCACAGGCTATCTCCGAACCTTTCTGTGGTGGGATTTATCGCCGAAAGCATCTTCGTTGCCGACTTTTCCGGTACCCTTACGCATCTCATTAAACCATACCTTGATGGGGAACATTACTCGTCAGCCACCTTGGCGATGACCTTCTTGTTTCCTAACTTTCCACTCTTCTGTGCCTGCCATGCTTTCGGGATACCATCTATGCCTTCCCCCTCAACGCTGTACCCCCCGGCCTTGAGTTTACCGCTCTCCAATAACCTGTAGACTACCGGAATCCATGAAGTCAACTTGCTGTTTAGCTCAGCAGCTGAAGGGCGCCCGATTGGGCCCAGCTCGATGGGTTTGGTGGTGAAACCCAGAGATGCGTCGGGCGCAGGGTCCCAGTCGTTTGTAGTGGTGTAGAGGCGCCGGCCAGAGGAAGAGGGGATGGCTGTGAAGATCTTGGTGACGAGGTCGTTGTTGACTGACACTGCGTCGAAGGCGAGGTCAACCTCCTCTCCTGTAATATGCTTGATTTCTTCGACGACATCTTCTGCAGACTTCTTGTAGTCGATCGTTGCATCTGCGCCGAGCGACTTGACCAGCTGCCATCCATCCGTCAGCCTTGAACATTGTTCTCACAAGTAAGAGTGGCAGCTGACGTACCTCAACTGAACCTTCCGAGCAAGTAGCCACAACCCTATACCCAGCCAACTTCAGCGCTTGCACCGCAAACCTGCCTACCGCACCTGCTCCACCAAATACAATCACCCACTTCCCTTCCCCTTCCCCTTCCCCTTCTCCCTTACTCTCCTCAAGCCCCTCGATACTAATTTTCAACTCCCCGAACACCCCCAAAAACGCAGCTAAAGCCCCCACAGCAACCGTACTCGCCTGCGCTGCCGTCAAACTACCCGGTTTTGGTACCGTCACCTCAGCATCCAGTAGAAAATACTCTGCGAATGTCCCATGTCCCTTGGCTCCCGGTCGTGCGCATCCTGCAACAATATCGCCTTCTTTGAAGTAGCCACCGAGGGGATTGCGCGCTTCAGCGCCGGCCTTGGCGACAATGCCGGATGCTTCGCAGCCTGGGATGAAGGGCCAAGAGTCGACGAGGAGGCCGAACTGAGTAGTGAAGACATCTACCGGGTTGATGGCGGCGTAGAGGGTTTTGACGAGTATTTGGGTGGGCGAAGGGTCAGGAAGAGGAACGTTGTCACGCACTTCGCCGGGTGCGCCTTGGGAGGGCGTGACGAGGGCTTTCATAGTCTTTGGGAGGGATATGCTACCCATGGTGAAAGCAGGACGACTTGGAAAAGGTGCAATGTAATGCCGTTCGAATCCAATTGTGAGACTGAGAGGCGATAGCGCGCTACTTGGTATGCAGGAAGGCGGGCTTGTTGGACTCGCACACCGTTTTCCTCAACAAGGTCGGGTCTACTTATACGATATATTCATGCTCCCCTCGCATTCTCGCATTCCCAAAACGCCCACAATGCACCTCGCCGCAGCGTTGCCCTACGATCTTTGGTTGCGGTTACTAACCCTGCACCACGCCTTTGTCAGCTCGTAATCACGCCAATTATGCACGCGCATGGGTCTCCTATTCCCGCTTTCATACCTACAAAGTGCATGAGAGTGACTAATTGTTATTGTGTGCTTTGATTGTAGCGGATGCATCCATGGCGGTTTGAGTGGCTGCGAGCTGGATATGTAGTGAGGTAGGTTTTGTTTCGCTTGGAAAGTAGGAAAGAGTCGTGATTAGCATGGCTGAATCAGTTGAGTAGTCTGTATAGCTATCTCAGCCTCCGACAAAAACAAGGTGGACTATTGCGGCAGGTCGCCGCCTGGAATTGTAGTTGACGACAGAACAAGTCCGGCGTTTGGCGGTCACACATTCCAGCTACGCATCAGGTAGACTATGCTCCATGCAACGGAGGAACATGCATGTATGTGTAGATTCTGGTTCCATTTGTTGCAAAACGGATATGCTAGCTTGCTCCCAATGGGGACGATTCAATATGTGTTACCATTACCCATACGCAAGGCGTGAATAAGATTTTTATATTGTCTAATCACGAAGTCGATGGTTTACCCGGGTCAGAAGACCGACAAGCTTCTTATAACGAAGTATTCCGAATGTCATCTTCCAGATGCAGACCGACCGAACGGTCGCTGGCGGATGGTTCCGGCGACCGCGATTATGCCCGGACATGTTAATGAGCATCACTGGATCAAAGCCCAGAAATCTCCCATGCCTGGATAGCAGCAGCAAGAGAAGACATCGCTTGCTTCAGCTTCTCATTCATATAATTCTTGTCCCCGCTCTTCGTAGCGTCTATGATCAATTTCCCCGTTTGCTTCGTGTCTTCTGCAAACCACCGAATAGATTGGGGAATCTGCTGCAGATACTGGAAACGCAAATATTCAAGATCTAGGTCGTTCTTCAACAAGTTCAGAATTGATTTCCACGTTCCTGAGCGCAGTTCGGCGTCGCTTATCAGGAGGCGTCGCAAAGTTGGGGCGTGCGTCTTCATCAGGGTGACGAGGTCCAGCTCATCCATGGCGCAGCCATATAGCTGGAGAGATTTGAGCATCGGCAGGTTGACAGTACGGCATATGGAGCGCATCATGGTAGCTCTGAGATGAGGCTTACAGTCTATTGGATCCATACAAAGTGTAAGGGTTTCCAATGCAGAAGTAGTGGTGATGAAATCTTTTACGCCGAACTCCCAGCCTTGTGATCGTGAATTGGTTTTGGGATCGGTACGAATCGATAAACGCAATGACTTCAAACCGGAGAAGGCATTCCCCAGCGACTGAAATAACGGAAAAGACAAGGCGAATGCCCGGTAGTCCAAATTTGCAGATTTGCTCATAGGGCGGACCGAGTTGCCCTTGATCAGTGTGAACTCTTGTAATTTAACGCCGGATCGGACAATTGCTTCTAGAACGGCTCTAAAACATGCCGCCATAAAAGATTGGTAGACCTCGTCTTCGGCAAGGATATGGAGATTGCCGTGTAAGGTAAGCCCATTCACTCTCAGGCGGATCGTCTTCAGATTGCGGAATCGTTTCAAAGCACGCGCAAGGGGATGAATGACAGCCGTAGGGTCCTGATGAGTACGCATGTATTCGAGCAGCTTGCTCTCCTGCCTAATGTCTCCTGTTTTGACCTGTGGTACTCTCGGAAGCCGCTTCGGTGGCGGATATATACCCACGCGGTCAATCTTAACAAGATTATCGTAATCTTCGTAGTTTAACAACTTGACGTCGAGCAAAGTCACACAACCAGAGAACTGGGCATGTCCAGACGCTTGCAGCAGTTGATTCAGAGACGCGACGCCCAGCGTCGTCACACGTTTAGAGAAAACAGTGTTGCCAAAGTTCGTCAAAGTCAGGAAGTAGAGCTGCTTCGATACAAGTCGCAATGCACAGCGATCTGCATGGGATATGTACAGATAAATCAGATCAACGAGTTCTTGAGGCAGACGCTCCATCTTGGAGGTCATAGCTGGGGTGGGAATGCCTCGGCAAGGGGCGATCGTGGGAGAGTCATGGGATGATGTTCCCGTGGATGATGGCGCCGCACGGTCCTCTGCTTGCAAGATGGAAAGAGTCGCTCATTGACCCCACCCCACGCCGTTACTGCACTCCTCCACTTATTCACACACCTTTCTTTGAGCACCACAGTGACTTCTTGTGCCTCTGCTTGAGTTCCCGCACTCCCACCTGCCCCTCCAGGCACACACTCTCCTTGACTTTCCCCGCAGGCAACCGCGGCACAGCAGCAGCCTGTCGGCAAAATCAGCATCCGATACCTGCACCCGCGCAGACAACTCAAAGGAGCACTCTCCTTCTAGAACTATACCAACCAACCAACCAACCAACCTGCAATCATGGATTCCATGCGCAGCCTCAACACCTCGTTACCTATGACACGAAGGCGTCAACCGACCCCGCAGCCCGACACCCACAAAGCGTTCAAGGACACGGCGTTGACCGTAACCAACCTGTACAGGACCGCCCTCGCAGATATTGAACGCTCTCGCTCGGATGGCTACCAGCAGGCGCTAGATGACCTCCTCGGCTTTTTGGACAAAGAGAATCTGGGTGTAGGGGACGGGGAAGGATGGCGTATCAGGCAATGGGCCACCGAGCGCCTAGACGGAGCGCTGCCGATGAATGCGACCAGCGACACAGATGAGGACATCCCCGAAGAACAACGGGCACGCAGCTCCTCTCCCGTCGTAGAGCATATCCCTGAGGAGAACCACTCCGTCACACCCGAGCCAACCTCGCGCAGCGACTCAGCTCCTCCAGCCGCTGTAGAGTCAGCCAACTCCGACTCTGACATGGCACCGCTCCCGCCCATGTTTCACTTCGCCTCTCCTCAAGTCTACCCAGCAAACAACAACATAGACAACGCTACCTACGATTTCGCCGCCGCTGCTCGTCGTGCCTTCCCTACGACCCGGCGAAATTCCAACAGATCGTCCTCTCGAAACCTGCAACGCTCGGCCGCTCAAAACCTCGTCTCTCTAGGCAATGGGGCCGGCCAAAAACGCAAGCTCATGAACGACTTCTTCAATATCGACTTCAACCACGACAGACGGGATAGGGAAGGCCCTGGCGGGGGCCCTAAGAGGGGACGGATGACCTGATCTCATCCGATACGGAACGATTAACGGCATTTGCATTGCGCACACCAGCGACGGCGTTTTCCATACACGGCGATAGAAGGATTCGGGGGATGTGGCATACATGTTGGCATTTCTGGCAAGGAACATTTTCTCTAATGAAGCTCGTATGATACCACACTGGGCCGAGGATAGGCTCTCGTTACTTGGAGGATGCATGGAATGGTGTTTGTGCAGAAATATTATACCGGCCGTGTACATATTATGGCTGCTTCAATAAATCACATTGACCTCATCGTGTTGCTGGTTTTACAGTATGTGTACAGTGGTGTGGTATCCTGAATCCCATCTACAACGCCGTGAATGCTCGCATGACCGCTTCATTATGCTCTTCCTCCTGATCCCTAATTAAACCATCTGTACACCCCAGCCCCAACCAGGACAGTTGCTGTACCCGTAATAGCGGCCCTCCTACTCGCCATACCGAACATGCTTTTGCTCCGCTTTATGACCGCCTCCTGTGCTTTCAGTTGCGAGTGTCCGGACATATACGTGTACGCGCCGAGGCCGATGAACGCTCCGCTGCCTGAAGCTTATGTTAGCTTTTTGTCTGAATAGCGAGATAAATTCGCGGCTGTTCACCAATAATGCGGCACGGTGTGCAGTCGTCGAATTGCTCTCTGTCATTCTTCAACGCTTCCTTGAAGGTCGGAACACCGGAGTCCTTTGCTTGTGACATGGCCAGTATGCCCTCTGCGCGGGTGGAGCTGTCGCGTGTCTCTGGTGATGGACAAAAGTTGCCGTCTCCCAGCGCGGACCCTTGCATTGGCTCCGTCATGGGTACCGTAGTTCTCCTCCGAACTACCCCCGCCGACAACCCCACGATCACAAACACGAGGTCTTTCGCATGGAGCGCGTGA
The DNA here is from genome assembly GCA_022419385.1 of Paraconiothyrium sp. Pb-2020. Lineage (NCBI taxonomy): Eukaryota > Fungi > Ascomycota > Dothideomycetes > Pleosporales > Didymosphaeriaceae > Paraconiothyrium > Paraconiothyrium sp. Pb-2020. Next base: position 4,490,122 of record JAJUBI010000002.1, on the reverse strand, counting down.
GTCTCGACGCTAATTATGAGCTCGATAGAAGCTCTGTACATCTTCGATGAGCACAAGTGCGCCTGGTCTACCTTGATTACATGCTCGTCCCAGCTAACTGCTGCAGCACGCCCCTCCTCGAGCAGACTTACACCGGCCGCCCACCTTCGGGCAGCACCCTCCTGCCGCTCTACCTCGCGCACACCGCTCCCCGCCCCTCCCTCATATACCTCCCAAACACAAACCCACCTACGCTCCTGTACTCAATAATCCAAGACCAACTCCTCTTTCTCTGTCCCTCCTCGAACGACACCGACCCACTCCAGATCCTTGAATTCCTGCACCGCGTCACCGATGCTTTGGAAGACTTCCTCGGCGGGCCATTACTCGCAAGTAAAATCGAGGGCCACTACGATGTCGTCGCGCAGCTGCTGGGCGAGATGGTGGATGGCGGCGTAGTGAGCTGCACAGAGCCCAATGCGCTGAAGGATGTTGTTGACGCGCCGAATTTCATGAAGACGTTACTGGGAGGGGTGGGATTGCCGAGTGCAACACCAAGCAGCCTGACGCCTTCAAACACGCCCTTTTCGATGGGGAACAGGCCAAGTCCTAGGTCAGGACCCAATGGGGGCGCGCCAGCTGCGACGAGTAGTCCGGTGCCCTGGCGGCGAGCGAATGTCAGGCACACGAGTAATGAGATGTATGTCGATATCGTGGAGACGCTGCATGTGACCCTATCACCTTCTGGCAGACCGTTAGCTGCGCTTGCGAACGGGATGATCGCGTTCACGGCGAAGATATCTGGCGTACCGGATTTGCTACTTCAACTGGGCTGTCCAGGAGGCATCGCGAACGCGGTGTCCCTTCCAACCTTCCACCCATGCGTCAGGTTGAACAGATGGAAAGACCGGCCGGGAGAGCTCTCATTCGTGCCGCCAGACGGGCGTTTCACGCTCGCAGGGTATGAGGTCGACCTCTTGGGTCCAGCGGCTTTGGACTCCTTCTCTACCAACACGCCGCCGAATGCAGCGCCGAAACTGAATATTCCGGCCACAGTCTCGGTATTAACCTCTCTCGGACCCACAGGCTCAGACTTCGAAGTCCGCCTCCAGCTCAATCCTCGCTTCAAAGGCAAAGCGTCCAGTCCGCTCCCTAGCTCTACATCCTCTTTCGGCGGAAGAGGAGGTCTAGGAAAGAGTCTGGGATCCACTGCCTTCGGTGGCTCTGCAAGCACAGGCACGACTGCTGCCCCAGCCATGGATGGCATGGTAATCCACATCCCGCTCCCCGCAAGCGTAAAGAGCGTGGTAGAGCTGAAAACTGGAAGGGGATCTGGTGAGGCGGTCTTCCAACCCGCAGACTCCCGCGTCCGTTGGGCTATCAACAGCCGCGAAATCGCCACCCTCATGGCCGGTGATCGTGGCACCGGGGCGGGCGTCTTGACCACTCTACGAGGCACCATCATTGGGCATGACGATTATGACGACGGCGATGCTCCCGACACCTCACTCTCCTTGTCAAGTAATACATACGACTACGACGATGACCCCTCATCCTCTTATCAATCCTCTACATCTGCAGCCCCCACCAAGCCCAAGGACGAAGGCAATGCGAGCAAGAAGAACAAGGTTCTCATGCCGAGCTGCGCGACGGTGAGCTTCACGGTCAAGGGGTGGCTGCCGAGTGGGATCAAAGTGGAGAGCTTGAATGTGGATCAGAAGAACAGTAAGGGGTTGGGGGCGGGCGTCCAACCGTACAAGGGGGTGAAGTATTTGTGTGTATCGAGAAAGGGGGTAGAGACGAGGTGTTAAGCATGAAGAGTCGGGCAGATGACTGTGAAATGAACGATTAGAATAGAAGTATACTTCTGTGGTTTTTATTTGAAAGGATCGTTTGTGTTACGTGTGGGCGGTCAAATATTCTACTATCGTGAATCGATCTGTCGAGAGACAAACAGTCCTCATGAACGAGTCGCTGCATGTCTAGCGTTTATGAACGCCCTTACATGTATATTCCTTCTTCAGAACTTCAACGTCATCACTCACAAGGTGTCGTCCGAATGTGGTCCAAGAGTGCTATCTCCAGGCCACTCTTCTTCTTTCAACTCCCGCTCCTGCCTTTCTCTGCCATACTTGACCTTTGGTTTCCTTGATCCTCCAGAGACGACAGAGATTTTGTGCGGGAGGCCGCGATTGTTGCCCCCAGGAGCATTCTCAGGGGCAGGTGAGGAGGTGAACATGAAATACGAGAAACCTGAGGCCGAGTCGTGGTGATGTTTGAGCGGTAAAGTTATACTTGTTTGTGAAACGGCATCTTGCCTAGCCCTTTTCGCTGCTTCCAGCCGCTCTAGATAGCTTTGACGAGCTTGTGGAGGCGCCGGCGACAGTGCCAGAACCAACGAGGGCGAAACCGCGGAGGTTCGACAGTACGTACTTGTAGGCTGTGCTGCGTAGGATCATGGCAAGCTCTCGTAGACCTCGCCTTCTTCCTTGATCGGGTGAGCAACTGTGAGCGAAGATTGTAAAGATGGCGGAGGCATTGTGATGGCAGTAGTTTGTTCGGAGAAGGAAGTGGAGCGTGGGTGGTGGAAGGCGTGAGCATGGGAAGTTGCGTTTTTCGCGCCTTCCATTCCTTTTCCTCTTCTGCAGACCACAATCCTCCGCGATGCATTTTTCTACGCTTTTTAACTCGACGCTGCGCCTTGATGGTATTCTTGGATGAGCCCACATCACCATGTTTCGCTTCTCCTCCCGTTGCCGAATACAGCCCCACTGCTGCCTTCTGCTACGGTCCGTATTTCCCAGTCCGCCAGGTTGTGGGTGGTCAAAAGCTCTGCGATTTCTTTTGCATTTGGTGTGCTTTTGTCACAAAGTTGCATCCGCAACGCTGAAGTCATTCGATAGTGAAAACCACGTTCCAGGAGCAGTTTGCAGCACTCGACATGGCCATTCATTGCCGCTGCCTCAAACGCGGCCACACGACACCACCTTCCCCTTACGTCCTTACAGATGACTAGCATCTGAGTATCGACTCGCCCGTTCTCCCTAACTCCATTCCAGATATCAGGAGCGCGTCCATCGTAACAAGCTTTCCAGAACCGATAATCGTTGACGAACTTTTCCATAAGCTGGCTTCGTAGCTGAAATGTTCCGCTGATAGATATACCTACAAAGTCCTTTGGGCTAAGCACGTAATGGCTCCACAAGAAATCAATAATCGCCGCATAGCGTCCTACAATGTCCAAGGAACTCCAAGCGTCCTTATCCACAATGGCCTCCGAGACTTCTTGCATATGGGTGGCGAGGACAACCTCGACGACCTGTTGCTTCCATGCCGAGGCAGCTGCACTGGAGACGATGAAAGCGCGCAAAAGACAATACATGCGATTGACATTGCCTTTTGCGAAGCCGATGAATCTTTCAATAAGCGTCATACCCCATTCTGGATGTTGTGCGCTCGAGTGCACAAGAATTTCGATTACTTCGATAGATAGAGGGCTTGGGAAGCTCCCTAGAGTGGTCCGTTGATTTAAATCGATCCGCTCGATAAACTCCACTAATGCAAGCATTGTATCAGCTTCGATGGTATGTCCCCAAATATCAATCACGAAAGCTAGCTTGATCCTTCGGATTTGGTCGTGGAACGTCTCAATTCGGATATTGGTCGAAGAGAGGAAGGACGCTTCATTGAATAACGATTTGATCAGCTCAGTGCCGTGTTCTGGGTTGGCAATTAGATGCGCTCGGACTTCAACAAGGTCAAGTTCGATGTCGTTTGGCAAACCAGAAACGAAAACTTCTCCGCACAATACATTCTGGAGATCGGTTTTGAGCCGAAGGTACAGATCCCAATTTGGAAGGGTTTGGCGTAAATCGTGGAAATGCTCCGAGACCCCAATTGGCGCTATCTCCCCACCTTTGCAACAGATTCCCCGTTCGAAGAGACTCTGAATAGCGTCTGTATCATTGACATCCTCTAGCACTCGTATCATATCAGAAAGAGTGGACATGACTTCTGGTTCTGCTTGCAAAGACGGCGCTAAATCAATCCCCTGCGTTGTCCATGTGGGATCAAAACTCCAGGTAAGGACCAAAGTGCGGCTGTGTTGTATAGGGGGCAACATATCCTCGCTGTCATCGCTCGAATGGTGTGTCAATTCGCGCCCCTCTTGAAAGAGACTCTTAATTAAAATGGGGGTAAAGTTGGCTAGCACCACGACGATTGTAAAACAATTTCCCTGGAATCGGATGATAGTGGCCCCGTTGCTACCCTTGAGCCAGCAGACTATGTCGCCATGGCGGACCTCAGCAGTTGTGTTATGCAAAATCCATCTCAATTTCGTTTTGTCCGATCTTTGATGGGCCATAGGGCTTCGATGGTATGTAGGCGTGATAGAAACTCTTTGATAGTGGTTGCTCGAGTTGTCTACTTCACTTATATAACCCACAATGCATCCCTTGCCCGAGATTCGACCATGGTCATGACCGTCTTTAGAGATCCAAACGGCCTTCACTTTCTGTCCCAGCATCGATCTCACAAGATCTTGGAACAGTTCGGCCCATTCTTTGCCATAATCTGGCACGATGTTGGATGTTGCTGGATCCGATGACATAATACCAAGTAAAGCGTACACCTTGTCTCGGCGGTCGCTGGCTTCACGCAATCGGAACATGTCCAGCAGCTGAGAGAGCGGGCAAATACCAAGTCGGAAAGGCTCTCTGTCAGGTTTGTTCAACCGCAACGCACTAGCGTTGCTAACCAAATAGAGGATCGATAAGACGACACCGCGAAGCAGTGCATCATCACACCAATCAAGAAGGCCAGATAGGGCCCAGAAGAAGCAAGTGCCGGTGAGTTCCTCGGAGCCACACAAAATGACCATGACGCGCGCCGCTGCTATCTCTTGAAGTACCTTCGGGTTGTCAGAAACATCTCCGAACGAAAGGGTTACAGTACCCATATTCTCTGAAACCATGGCCTTTTCAAAAGTGCCATGGCTTCGCTCCGGGGAAAACGTGATGGGGCTTTCCCTTGCTTGATTACTGATTTCAATGTGTTATTACCTACGGGGACACCGCCGGAGAATCCCATCTCGCACTCGTCTCGCTGACTTTCATCTTCTTCCGCGCCTGGGAAACTTCTAAGTCGGCGATGTACTCGATCAGCATCCTCTCGAAGGAGCTCCATCGCTTCCTGGCTACCGTCCGCCTCTTCGCCGAGCCAAACAACCACGCGACTCGCATATGCGTAAATTAGAGCCATGATCTGTACTTGCTGCGCCCTTTCTTCTAAGTCATCTTGATTGATGCAAATCGCGTCGACCCACAAGATACGATCTAAGTATGGATCTCGCAATCTTCGAAGTGCTCCATGCAAATTCTTCGTTACAGCGAGCTCGGCATCGTCGACGCGAATTGTCGGCTTGTCTTGTACATCTCCCCACACATATGACAGGCATTCATACAGATGCGAGACGCGTGGTGGGTTTGTGAGTGAGTAGTCAAAGATTTGGCAATGGACCGAATCCTCGGCGCGGCTGGCGGGGAGAAGACGCAAGAGCCGAATACTGTTGGGATGGGCTAATAGAGGGGAGTATTTGTGAAGGTCTCTGGATTTACTAGCCTTGGCTTCATCGACCATGGCTCTGAGGGCGAAATGCAACGAGCAATGTTGCCTACTCCAGGTGGTTTCCAGCTTCCCGACGAGGTTCGTTGTTGCGGTTAGTGTCGGAGATGGATCGGTGATTAACTTTTGCATTGAGGGGTTCCGAAGCCACGATCATGTGAATCCCCTTCAACCTTGGAAAACTCACTGTATGATGCAACAATCCACGCGCGGATGATCTACATCGCAAACCTTTCGAGATGAGCACACGTCTTAACGAGCCGAAGTCACGATTCAGGAAGACCTTCACAAAGCGACCTCTACAGTGATCTTGGCTCCCATCTACAAATACTGCACGCATCCGTCGACAGGCCAACAACATTCGCTCAAATGAAATCGACAAATATAGGCACGAAATGTAGTTCCTTAAGACTGCCGTAATCGGCATCATGCTTTCCCAGCCTCCAGAATAGTTCATTATCTTGCTGTAGGTTTCGCGCTACCAGAACGCAGTCCGACTCGATCAAAGGCCATGATATGGTCTCTTAGCCGGCTCTTCCGCTTCCAACTCGATCGGTATGTCGATAGGTATATCCTTCGCGTTCCCGAGATCCTTCACCTCCGATGTTGTCCGGTACTTTTCAAAGTCAAATTTCTCAGACAAAGACTCCATGTCGTAGATCTGCTGCTCGATCGCCTTTGTTTTCGCCCTTGCTGCTTCAGTGGCCGCAGCTTCCTCTCGCTCTTTCCGAGTCCTGTACATCCGAAACACGATCACCGATATGAAGGTGATCAGGGCGACGAGCGGAACAATAATGGCGAAGGCTACGGTACTTGACGACATCGCCGGTGGTTTACGCGTCGCGCTGGTCCCCGTTGGATCGAGCACGAAGTTGGATGTGGTGGACATTGTGACGCCGCTTAACGCCGCGGCGCGTGTTGCCGTTACTAACGTCGATGCATAGGAGGAAAGAGTTTGAATAGGAATTATGGGTATGACGGTGCTCGCCATCAAGGCGGAGCTTTCGAGCGTCGAGCTCGTGGATGTTGATCTTTCGTACTGGTCCCAATCGTGCGCGTGTTCAAACACACGGTGGAATGCGTTCGACGCACCCGGCAATGCAAGTATTATCACAAAAGACAGCCGACGCTGCATGGCGACGGATGTATGATCGCCTTAGGCGACGCGTCGGCGATTCTACCTTCCATTTCTACCTGATGCCTCCTTTGGGATCCTGTGCAGGCGCAATGCATAGTCCAACAGGTGCAATAAGACTGGTACAAACACAATGCGTTTGGACTTTTGCGCGTGGTTTTGCTCGAGTCCCTGCTGAGTGGTGCGTGATAGGCAACGCATGACGATGTTAGGAGCTACGTTCCCGAGAGAGTTGCGGATGTTTCAGATGCGGCGATCCACCAATCTAGCGAGGAAGACTTCGTAAGAGGTGTTTATCTGCTACGAACATGACCTGGAAAACAGACTTCGGTCATCAGTGAAAGGACCTCGCCGAGTGCATTGTTACGTAGCCAGCGTCAGCATGCTCGTCTCCTTCTCGATTGCGGCAGTGCACGATCGCTTCTACCCCATCATCGTACAACACCTGCCCTTACAACTACGATGTATCACCATCTTCTCACCGAGTCGTACATCGTCGAGAAGGAAAGATGGGGTCTAGGCATATGAAGGTGCGCACAGGTTGAGATCGATCTAACAGCTGGGGCTCAGCCGGGCAACATCGCACCGAGAAGACCCCACAAAAGTTATGCTCCGCGCAAGGTTGTACAGCTACTACCATGGCTCCCTTCTCGCCCTGATCGACTGTGATCCTTATCGTGTGGCAAGTCCTGGCCTAGAGACATGGCCCCCAATATTCCTCCGTGAGTGCGTGCACGTTCGGGAACACGAATTCTTGTCAAGAATCCCGACAGTTCTGCAGCTCCAAGATACGATTGGCAAAGCCAATGTAGAATTAATTGACTGTGGCAACCCACAATGGAATGTTCACAGCGTCTTACAAGATGATCCGGGCCCACGAACTGCATCTCGAATAGCCAAGTGCTTTAGGTTAGCAACCTACATCTTCACCGTGATACTCCCGCGCGAAGACATACACCTTGACGCCAAACCGCGCGCATTCTGTTTTATTTGAGGCTACTCTTGCAGTTCACACGCTGTTGTGGTTTTTGCCGCGCTGCGAGCGTTACGCTGGCGACAGTATTCGGTCAGTAAGCGCCGGCTCCACACCTGGGCGCGTAACCGTGCCGCATAGGGATGGTCTATTTAGGCAGATGGTTCGTTTGGGATTTAGAACATTGGAGTTCACATACAATCAATTTACTTTCGTTTCGCATTTGTATTTTATATTTCGAACTGTTAGGTGGAAGTGACATTCCTAGCGCTGGCCGATGGGATTCTTTTCTAAGACCAAGAAGAGTGCGCCTGCTCCTGCTCATGCATCGACGAACCCCGGTCCCAAACCGCCAAAAGCAGGCTTGGTTAAGACTTTTGCATTGAAGAGGCACCCGACTGGCTTTCTCAAACATGGCAGCAGAGACACAAATGGTTGGCCTATGGCATCCCGAATGTATTGGAATGTAAGTTCCTTATGATTTTGATTCAAGCCATTCCAGTTCCCCCGTTTCCGTACAAGTATAATCTCGAAAGCTGGAGTTTTGCTGAATCTGTCTTCATTAGACCAACCCACCCACACCCTGCCCTGAAATTCAGAAGAACTCCGTTTTTGACGTAGACAACGGCGATGCGGAGTGTTATGATCGACGGAAAGTTTACGAGGGTGACCAGAGACCTACACGTACGCAGTACCCCAACGGAGAGGACTTTGTGCAGCAGCCTAGAATATTGGACGAATTCGATCTCATGTATCGATCTAACTGACTTTTGTTCCATTGCAGATGTTTTTAGTGTGGCATACGGCTCAAAAGGGGCCAGTCGAAGTTCGGTGAAGCCTGTTGGTGCATCTCCAGATTATGCACTCATCCGATCGTGGCTCGGACAGTGTGATAGAGAACACAACCAGTGTCGTGCGGTCGGAAACGTGGAAAAGCTCAGACTCATCGAACTGATAGATGTCAAAAGGCGTCGCCTCGTTCGTTATCAACCTGGCATGCAGTATGTGGCCCTGAGCTACGTTTGGGGGCAAGGTCTTCCCATCCCGAAACGGATACGACCACACGAACTACCGATTAATATATCTAAAACTATCCAACATGCGATGGTAATTGCTGAAAACATCGGAGTTTCTTATCTGTGGGCCGACGCCGTGTGTATCGATCAACACAACTCCAAAGAAAAAAACCAGCAGCTTCCTCTGATGGATTACATATACGAGCAAGCTTTCGCGACCATTGTCGCTCTAGGAGACAACGCGAACGTCGGTATAGCGGGTGTCGCAGGTGGACCGCAACGCCACCCACAATTAACTGCCGAATTTGGTCCCGTCAGATTGCTCTCACGCTGCCCGACGCTTTCCTCCCAGATTAATGAATCGATATGGCTATCGCGCGGATGGACATATCAAGAAGCTCTCTTCTCCAGGCGGTGCATACTATTCTCGCAACATCAGGTTTACTTTCATTGCAATGCCATGTTGTGCACGGAAGACTCACCTACGGCGTTGCACCTTTCACCGAAGCGGACCCCGAAAGGAGCTACTCAACCTTCCGGATACTGGAACCCAGACATATACTATATCCGATCCAATACTTTGTGGACAAATCAAGTTGTTGGGAACATGGACCTCTACATCAAGTACCTCGGACAGTATGTTTGTCGAGACGTGAGTTATGATGAGGACGCAATCAACGCGTTCAGTGCATTACTATCTCGTTTAGAGCGCGACTTTTTCCACAGAGGCTTCATCCACGGTATACCCAGAGATGCTTTCAGAGACGGATTGCTATGGGCTGCGGCTGGTAACGTCTCTCGACGCAAATCTGGGGGATTTCCAAGCTGGAGTTGGGCGGCATGGAGAACAGGTAATTTCGGCATTACCTATGGCCCGATTGCTTTTGCATATGATGACATGCATTCCAAGACTATACACCATCCTCTTAGCATTTCGTATGGTCAAGACCAACTTTACATGTCCCAGCTAACGAACGTGTCGTTTTCCGGTTTGGGCTCGGAGCTCCAATCTCTTTGGGGTGCCTATTCTCGCTCGCAATCGCACCTACTTCCCAAAACAGGACTTCAGCCGCCTACTACACACGCTCTCTGCATCGATGGCCCGATCGTAACACTTCCCATTACCTACGACACTGCCACACAATCCATAGGCTTCACCGCTCCAGCTCAATTTCCGAGGGTAAAGGCTTGGGAAACATGGCCATTGCCCGAGGAGAAGTGCAGGAATGGCTTCAGGGCACTACCCGTGCCTAAAGGAAAGCCAAGCCGTCGGGACTTTGTGGTAATGCGAACAAAGCACGTACTAAGAGATCCCTTAGCATTTGTGCAGTTTACCTTGATCCTGCTGGACTGGGTAGGTCATGGTGTAGCCAGTCGTGCTGGGCTATTGACGATTGCCGTTGAAAGTGACCTGGGAGCTCTTTGGAAGTTCATGGACGTGAAAAAGAATTCGTTCTGGCTTATTTAATTACAATCTCATTGTTCGCCCGTACTTTGTTACTGTCGCGATGCTCGCAAGATTTGGTACGTATGAAGAGTTTTACGATAGGTTTAGGGACTGCTGCATAAGATATGTAATCGGGGATATCATTCATCTGCTAGCGCGTTCTAGTGATTTACTTATTCCAAGCATGATACACTCAGAATCTTCAACTACCCTCGTTGTTCTTCTCGTCCAAACAGATGCACATCGCAGCAATCAAGGCTTGATCGTAGCCCGGGCTGATCTGTACCGCGTACGTCTGCTGTCCGAAGAAGATATCCTTGCCGCTGAGCAGCTTGCGGTTGATACGCGCGGCGACAGCGCCTGTTGATAAAGTCAGTATTAGTTTCGTAAAAAGCAGGAGGATTAATATACCACCGCGCGCCTCATCTATGATTTCAGCGCTTGTGTCGAAGATTGATCCCTTCATCTTCAGCACATGCTGGGCACCTTGCTTATCGGTGAATGTTCCCGTTGCGCTGCTACCAAATACTGCGGCCAATTAACACATGTGGTGCATACATTGAAGCAAGTACTCACACTTGAAGCTACTCTTTACTTCCATCAGCTTTTGCCCTTGCGGATCCTCAATCGCGAAAGTGGTGTGAATATGGAGGTGCTCCTTCACAATATCGAAAAGATGATTTCCAGCCATATCGCGGACCTTCTTGCGGCCTGAGATCGACATTACTTTGCCTTCTACCTGTAGGATAGGTGTCCCATCTTCCAGTTTGATACTGAACGAGTCGCCGGTCAAAGACAGCACGTGTTCTTTCAATACGATGGTGGTAGGGAAACTCCTTATGAATGGATCAAAGATGCCGACTTGTGGCATACCCGGGCTGTGACCTCCTTGTGGCTGACCGTAGCCTGGTTGAGGCTGTTGGTGTCCTGCTCGTGTGTCACCTCCTTGGGGGTGACCTCCGTAACCTGGATGAGGCTGGCCGTACCCTCCTTGCTGTTGACCATATCCTAGTTGGTGTTGACCGTGACCTGGTTGGGGTTGACCGTAACCTGGTTGTGGTTGACCGTAGCCTGGTTGCGGTTGTCCATAGCCTGGTTGTGGTTGTCCATAGCCTGGTTGTGGTTGTCCATAGCCTGGTTGTGGTTGACCATAGCCTGCCATTGTGTCTTGACGAGAAAGTCCTAGTAATGAGACCAAAGATGCGATACGAATGCGACGAAGCAGGTGATACAGGTTTGGCTCAATGTAGTGTTGTGTTTCAGCGTCAAGGATGTCCCAAGGTCTGCGGTTTAGCAACGCTGGATAGCTTGAGAAATTCAATGATGGGCAGGAAGACAGATTTTGAAGGAACCTCAACGCAAATTAGGGAAGAAGCCTCTTTACAGTGCAGCGCTAATTCTGCCTGCTCATCCTAAGTAGCAAGGTGCGCGCCATCTTCCACGCTGTCATCTCGTTATTTACGGGATGATAGGCGACTAAATTGAGGCTGTGCTCCACTTTGGCGCCCGTAGGGTCTTGGTCGTCGAATCAAGCTCGGCGATGCGCGAAATGACGGAACGCTCGAATGTCCGACGATAGGCGGGCATTAGGAACATGTCCAGGGTATTGATGAGACGGACATGCATAGCCTGAAAAAGGCTGGCGTGCATATGCACAGGCGACAAAAGGGTGTTCGGCTGAAGGAGGGGCAGTTCGTGTTTCGAGGAGCTAATGGGGGCCAAGATGCGGAGTGTTGTGATCGACGGAGGCATGTTGTTGCCTAGATCATACGAGGAGGTATGAGGTCATTGAGTAGAAGGAAGGGAATCCAATCTAGTTAAACGCATTATGGAAGAGGAAGATAGTGAGTGCTTACCTATGGTAGCCGTTGCTCTCGTCGTCGTCTTACTTGCAAAAGTCTCTAGGCAGATCTGTCGCAGTATCTCCTCGGTGCTACCTTGTTGTATACCCGCGTCTCGTACAAAGTGATTCACCGAGAGCGTTGTAAAGAATTGGGCCCAATTCTCACAATCTCTTGGGCAAGTTCAGCTGGCAGACCAACTACCTGCACGATGTCTAATTTTGTGTTCGTGCACCATGATGGGTTGAGGGGTGAAGCGGCAAGCGCAGCCGACCTGAGAAAGAATAACCGAGTAGAAAATCCCATCCTCAACAAGGCACATCCGCTCGCGTCTCATTCCGTCCCAACTAAATGCCTTTGTGCCCTCACGCTGACACTTCATCGAAAGCATATCACTCATTCATGATATTTCCGTACGCAATACCATGCAAAGAGTTATTACCGGGTTGTGTATGAGCAGCGTGCTATGTACGCTCCTCACCACAGCACTCGATCATTCTTTGCTCTCGGACAGAAACCACAATACAGGAGCGTCATGCAAGTCAACCAAGGACAACTTATCTCGAATGGAATGACTGGTCGATCGAAGGCGCGACGTCGGTTTGGAGCCGGAAGTAAAACACGCTGCTAACTGCTGTGTAATGGACGAGGCACAATCCCTTTGCTGCAATAGTAGCACAAAGCCTTTGGATAAAAAGGCTGAAGAACTTAGACTCGAGCTCGAGAACGAGGAGTGAACACTCTATTTCGCGTAGTAGTGCAATTGCGCGCCACTCTTTACACGCCAATGAATTCAAAACCGCGGCTGGGACGATCAAAGCTCGAATGCTATTTGCTACCCCATCTTGAGTGTGATGCCGGAACTATTCACTGAACAGAGACCCGGACGAACTTTCTCTCACTATCGACGACGTGCGTTATTTGGACCAGGAAACTTGGCCGGATCACTTTCCGTGAGCGTACGTCCACCTTTCAACGCCCAGGTATCTTTTTGGTTCCGAGCGTACTATGTCGCACTTCATCTTCTACTGGCCATTCGGACACGAACCTGCGGGGGGCCGGCTGTTCTGCTATGACAAAGCTGGTGGACCCTGATCCGACCGATCATCAAGGCTGATATGTCCGGTAGCGCACGTGACCTGCTTAACTGGAAGCCGTTAGGTGAAACAACAGCGTCCTGGGCGCTGAAACCCACACTAGTCTGTATTGCTCGTCTGGATCTCGTGCAACCCTCTTCTTAAAATGGCGGGCACCGTCCGCCAGGTTCTTGTGTGGAACAGCAGCGTTCTGAGGACACATGTCTGTGAGCACACGCAAAGGCGATATTGACTGAAAATGTAGATTGTGGACTTGAAGACCCTGACTGCTCTCTTTTAGCTATGCCACGTCGACCTGTCACCAGTATTATAGCTCTCTACATCGCCAGTTTCAGCGGGGACCACTCGACATTAGCATACTAAGAACGTGCCCGCAAAAACTGATAGAGGCATCAAGTGTTCCTCAATGCTTGAACTGCAATTCACCAACGCAGTACTGGGATTGCTGGTTGCGATGCTTTCGGCTTATCACTGCAGCATCCCCACAAAACCCGATCGTGTACCATACCCACAAATGCAGAACATTTTAAGCCAAAACTAGACGATCTCAAACGAGCACATCGCGCTGATGATCAAGCCTTTGGCTCTCGGGTAGGAAGCGAACTCGCAGCGGTCATAGACGTCCTATCTTGTCAGTTGTTCAGAGACGATGTGAGTGAATACGACTAGCATCTCGACGTAAGCTGATAGGCTTGGTCATCATACCAGATTGAGCCGCCTCTGGACACGTTCACCAGCCACCAATACGTGCTTCATCTATTGTCTACCGTCTCGGAGTGGCGCAAACCCCTCGCGGAGCCGAGTCCGGGTGAACATACTGGCACTCCAACTAGTACTGGTGTACACACTGGAGAACGAAGATTGCATGTTGAATGCTCGACGTCAGATTCACAATGAATCGTACATGGTTAAGGCGATCTTGCATGGTGCGCGGAGATCCTTAACTCTTACACGGAAGCAGAGAAAACATTGGATGCAGCGACCTCAGTATCTCTATCTGTAAACCAGCCAACGTTTGTTCGTTCCAAAAACACCGCCATTATCAACTATGTCCCTGAACGGTTCCCCTGGCGCATGCCCTGAACGTACCCTGAAAGATTGACCCAGCCGCAACAGCATATACTGACGTGCTCGACGGCCAATTCTTTGACCGACTCGCCGACATTGCACAGAGCCTATGAGATGGTCTCATATTCTCACATGCTGGCACTATACCAAGTTCGAACGTCACGTGAAGCTTTAAGTTCACTGTATTAGATACTGCGCCATACTAGTGTAATCAGTGACTGGATTGAACCACATTGTTTCAGGGCGGCAGAAACATGGCGCTCCACTCCGACATTGCGACACATTTGGGTGCAGATGTCAATTCACATGCCGTCCACTCAGGTCAAGCGGCTTTTGCAACATCGCGCTAACCCGACTGACCCGTTCAACGTCGCGCCGGCAACACCGTTACCCGACACGCCTCCCGTACCTCCAACTACCATGACTTGACGGACCTGGCAAGCCTTGTAGTCGCCTCATCGATAGGGTTCCAGTGAACATAGACTTCAACAAAATCGGCTTCAATGTAGACAACATGTGGCCGGTGTCTATCCGAACGACAGTTCTCCGAACGAGTATAAGAAGGGGTTCAGAAAATATGCACCTGATTATCCACCAAGCCATTGTGCCATCGAGTTTTGTTTACATTTTAAGATGCACTCGAAGATTGCACTTCTCGGCCTCGCGCTGCAGACAGCCGTGTCTGCGCGTGTCCTCGAACCTCGTGGCGAAGATAAGGCAGCGTCGTCCGCTGCTCCGGCTTTCGCAGCCTGGGGATTGAAAGCACCCGGAACATTTACGTTCGGTTCTGGAACATGGGTTACGACCGGTGCTCCTTCGTCCACTGCATCGACCTCGAGCTCTTCTTCGACTTGGTCAGTGCCAGGTGATCACTCGTCGTCTTCTTCGAGCGCTGCTCCTAGCTCGTCCTCTTCAAGCGCTGGACCGAGCTCTTCTTCGACCTGGTCCGTTCCTGACGTTACTTCATCTACTTCAAGCTCTTCCTGGATCTCTTCCTCGAGCGCTAGCCCGAGCTCGTCCTCGACATGGTCTCACTCAAGTGGTTCTTCATCTGCTTCAAGCTCTTCTTCGAGCGCTGGACCGAGCTCGTCTTCAACTTGGTCTGTTTCCAGCTCTTCGTCGAGCGCTGGCCCGAGCTCGTCATCCACCTGGTCTGTACCTAGCAGTCCCTCGTCCTCTTCGAGCGCTGGCCCGACTTCGTCCTCGACCTGGTCCGTACCAGCTGGTTCTTCTTCTGTTTCCAGCTTTTCCTCGAGCGCTTCACCGAGCGTTTCCTCGAGCTCTTCCTCGACCTGGTCTTACCCAGGCGGTTCTTCATCTGTCTCAAGCTCTTCCCCAACCTCTTCGGCACCGACTGGTCTCTCGTCTTCATCGGCATCTGCCTCGTCATGGGGAGCAGCATCTTTCGGAGGTGTGAAATCCAAGTGGAGGCCAGTAGCACCTTCGCATACCTCCGCCTCTAAATCCAAGGAAACCGGTTCTGCAGGGCATGTGACTTCGTCCGCCACTCCGGCGAAGTTCACTGGAAAGATATTCGCTAAGAAGGACTCATGGTCTGAAGCACCTTCATCTACCGCTGGGTCCTCGTCCTGGAGCAGTGGGTCGTCCAGTGGATCTGTCACATCTTCCTCAGAAGCGCCTTCATCTTCCGCTACGTCCTCGTCCTGGGGCAGTTCATCATCTAGCGCACCTATGACCACTTCCTCATCTGGAGCACCCTCATCTAGTGCTGCATCCTCGTCCTGGGGCAGCAAGTCCAGCGCGTCGGTCACCTCCTCGTCTGAAGCACCTTCATCTTCTTCTGCTTCTTCCACTTGGAGCAAACCATCAAGTGCGGTCGTCACCTCTTCCTCGTCTGCGGCGCCCTCATCTAGCGCTGCGTCCTCGTCCTGGAGCAAACCATCAAGTGCGGTCGTCACCTCTTCCTCGTCTGCGGCACCCTCATCTAGCGCTGCGTCCTCGTCCTGGGGTAGCAAGACCAGCGCGCATGTCACCCCCTCCTCGCCTGTAGCACCTTCATCTTCTGCTAGTTTCTCGGCCTGGAGCAAACCATCAAGTGCGGCCGTCACCTCTTCCTCGTCTGCAGCACCTTCATCTTCCGTTGCGTCTTCATCTTGGGGAAGTAAATCATCTAGTGCGGCTGTCACTTCTTCCTCATCTTTAGCACCTTCATCCTCCGCTGCATCCTCGTCCTGGGGCTCTGGGTCATCTAGTGCATCTGTCACTTCTTCCTGGTCATCCCACGGAGGCTACGGTTCATTCAGCACATCAACCACTACTACCACGTCCGCTGCCCCATCGTCTGCTTGGGGGTCCAGCAGCTCGTCCTTGACCCCGGCTTCGGCCACTTCGACCTTCCCTGGACATGGTCGTTTCAACCGTATCAAGTCCACGGGCGGTGCTGGTGGAGGTGGCTGGAGTGCGGCCGCGAGTTCCACTTCCACTTCCACTTCCGCCAAACCCTCCTTCACGCACAGCGGTGGCGGTGACAGCTACGTCGTCCCTGGTGTCTGGAACGGCGGCAGCGATGAGGAGGAGTACGGCGACTGGGATGATGAGGAGGAGTACGACGATAGCGATTGGTAGATCCGGTAGGTGGGTGACTAACACATTAGCGTGGACATAGACAATAATTAATGGTAATGCGGAGTGTGGACGGTCCTTGTCATAGGTAGTTCAGATAGCACGCGTTTACAACACATAGATTGGTTTGTTTTGATCTTGTCCACTAGCCTCATGAGAATACTCCGTATTCAACATGATATTGCTTTGCAAAGCGTACATGACAACGTCTTACATGATATTTTGTCGAATTGCTCCCCCAACCGAGAGACCCGGTTTATTACTGTTTGATCACCATTATTATAACTGAAGGCGCGCGAGCTATGACCACTAGTTAGCACCAAATTTATGCTAGAATAATTTGCGCTTGCTACATATTGTTCTTACGATGGTTCGATAGATGATGGTGTTGCTGGTTAGGGTGGTTCGCATAACCACAGTTACAGCTAACACAACTTTGGTATTGAGTGTCCAACACCAAAATATGATTTTTTGAGCAACATAAAATCCATTGATCCTGCCTTCAAAGAACAGCTAGCGAAAAGTCCTCCTGCATCCAAAAAGATTCCACGCCAGTTCGTCCTATCCTCTTCCATAAGGGATAATAAACATCAGGTCGCCCCTACCTGTACTTTCAACATGCCGATCAGACGCACCCGCTGCTCCAGCAGCAACCATACACCACGTCTTCGCTCATCAAATCATGCCAGGATTGCTGATCCGCCAACATTCGCACTTCCTCCGGTTTCCTTCGCAAGGCTTCGTGAGATTATGGGTGACGCCCTCCCACGCGCCTTCAGCGTGGAAAGGTGGCTGAGTTGCGGCATCGACAACGACGATGAGCTCACGATTCAAGGTTCTAGTGCTGAAGTCGAGTGGGCCTCTCCACCGCTTTCCGGCACTACGCTTGTTGATACTGAAACCCTATCAGGGTACGAGGCAGTGAGTTACCCCAGGATACCATATACGAAAGCAAAAACAGCTTACATTCCTCAAGGACAGTGACCGGTATTCTTGGGAAGAGGCCCCTTGGGAGGAGACGTGCACCACCTGCGAGCGACTCTCTGAAGCGCGTCGGCGCGTGAATGAAGCATTGTATGGATGTTCTTGGGAGGAAGATTTAGCACGGCTGCACCCACCTCGCTTTGCACAGTTGCGAAGGCCTGCAAGTTACCCCATGATGCACGACAACAGAACAACATGTCCGGGTGCTCCACGACTGCGTGCGGTGGTCAGCGACGGCAGGATATCGCCCATCGCGCGCTTGCCCCTGCCTTCGTATCCAGTCGTGAGTCGACCCAGGATACCTCACACAGCGGACGAGGAAACAGCTGCCTCAGCAGGGTGCGAGGTTACAGCCGTTCGCGAAAGTATATGGAGGCGCCTGCGAAGGCGATTTCAACGGGCAAGACGATAGTCATATCTCATCATCATGTACATCCCTGAATACCTATATACATCCACTACGCGGCATTCCTCTTTCCCCTCGCCCACTCCCTCAACACGTTCTTCTTCAACTTCCCCGTACTCGTTTTCGGTAGCTCCTGCACAACCTCCACCTCCCTCGGAACCATGAATCTGCTAATATTGCTATTCTCCTTCGCCCACGTGATGACCTCATCGGGCTCGAGGGATCCGCCTTCTTTGATGGTGACGAAAGCCTTAGGCCGTTCGCCCCAGTGCGAGTCGGGTACTGCGACGACGCCGACTTCAAGGATGGAGGGGTGCGTTGCGAGCATGGATTCGAGGGCGACGGAGGATATGTTTTCGCCGCCTGTATAACTTAGTGAGGGGAAAGGGAGGAGCTGGAATTGAGATGGAAGACGTACCGGAGATGATGATGTCCTTTGCTCGGTCTAGGATTTGGATGGCGCCATCGGGATGCCACACTGCGAGGTCACCGGAGTGGCTCACGCCGCCGGCCCAGAGCTTCCTGGTCGCTTCTGCATCTTTGTAATAGCCCTTCGCACAAATGTTACCCTCGAAAACAATTTCTCCGATTTCCTTTCCGTTGCGCTCCACATCGATGAGCACGCCTTCGGGCTGGTCTGTCTTGATAACGCGGCATGGTAGCGACATTACCATGCCGTGTCCCTGCCTCGCCATCTTCGCATATTTCTCTTTCTCAGGGAGCTCTTCCCACCCCGGCATATGGTACCCTTTCGTTATCGGGCCGTACGTTTCTGTGAGGCCATAGACGTGGACAGGATACAGGTTAAGGTTCGTCATCTGCTCAAAAAGCCATGCTGAGGGCGGACTTGCTGCGACGGTGACATGCACAGGGTGGTCTAGCTTTTCCGCTTCCTTCGCTGCACACAGTAACGTATTTACGGTAGGCGCAGCATTAAAGTGTGTAATTTTCTCTTCCTTCAACAATCTCCATATCTCGGGGTAGTCGATCTTCCTGAGGCAGTAATGCGTGCCGCGCACAGCGGTGACAGCCCAGGGGAACGTCCAACCGGTGGCGTGGAACATGGGAAGAGTCCAGAGATATTTGGCTCGGCCTTTATGAAAGTTGAGCCCGGAGTCGATGACGTTGCCCATTGCGGCGAGGTAGCATCCGCGATGCGTATATTCAACGCCTTTCGGCCGCGCGGTAGTACCACTAGTGTATGCCGCGCTACCACGCTCTCTCGTCCGCTTGCGTTACTAGATCTGTCCAGCCCTTAGACCCGTTCTCGCGATCAAAGGTAAGACCCTCGAGCACCGCGTCGTCAAATGGTCCGCTTAGCTCGCCTTCCGTCGCATCTGTATCCGTGTCCACAATGATCTTCACAACAGAATTGCCCTTCTTATATTCCCCCAATAGTTCCTCAAATTCATAGTCTGCGATGATGATGTCGATGTCCGAATGTTGGAAAATGTATGTTATATCGTCGGTCTTTAGCCGATAATTTACGGCCACTGAGACGGCACCGGCAGCTGCGATACCGAACAGCGCTTCAAGGAAGGCAGGCGTGTTTGTACATAGCAGTCCGACGCGTTTGTGGTTGTGTTTGCGCAAATAGTAGGCGAGGCCGCGCGCTCGATCGGCGGTTTCTAGGTAGGAGCGTTGCAGGATTTTGTTGTTTGCGGTCTTGTGGTAGATGGCTGTGGCCTATGTGCAGCGCTGTTTGATTAGTTTGACCCTGAGATGTGAGGTACATCGTATGGGTTGTAACATACATTTGGCTCTATGCATGCTGCTCGCCACAGAAAGCTTGTCGGCGACAATGAGTGGAAGTTATTCCTATGGTGGTACTCATGGCTATCTCCGGTTTGTATCGTATTTGTGGAACCTGGAACTGGACTTGCTGATGTGAAATGTGAAGCTAGCTTCTGTAGTCTTTCAATGGGGCTCATTGTGCCTGTGAAGCTCCGGTTGAGAAGTGCTGCAGAGTAATGGGCAGGGCTGCGGGGTCGCGGGGTAGGATTGAATTCCGAAACGGTGGTAACAGTAAGGAGCCCAGCTCAAGGGTATATTGTTGTTCTCTGAAAATAGAGAAGAAAAGTGCGTTGCACGTTGCGTACGAGGGAATGCGTCGGATAGCGAAAGCGTATCGAGGGCACAGCTGTGAGGGGATGCGGAGCACTTCCGGAAGCCTACAGCTTGACGTATTTAGCAATAGCTACATTGACGGGGAAGGATATGCACTGTACCAACAGACCCTTCCACGTATATCGAATTGTTTGCCAGCGGAAAAGGCGTAAGAGGAATGGACAACGAAGATGCGAAGCTGTCGTTGCAGCTGGGGTAGCAACAACTGGGGTAGCTAAGACGCGACATAGCCGAGGTCATCGTCACTCGATTGGCTACAACGCCCTCGCGCCAGCGGCATCGGTCCGGGCCTGGCTTGCGAATAGCGAAGGTCGTCAGTTCCTCTGATGGAAGTTTGAAATTCAGCACATGTCATCACTGGGTCGGCGAATGTCAGACATGGATATCATTATTGACAAGACCAACTCCATGACACTACCGAACCCATGCAGCCCTGAGATTTTCATTTTGTGTTTCTTCTATTCGGAAGACAGTATCTGACCGTGAAGGAACCCATGAACTCGTGAGCACTTTGAAGCTCTTTTTGCCTGGACACCCTAACCGATGGTCGAAAGATACTTGGAGGTCGAAAAATTCCCATAAGACCAATGCATTGCACGCCGACCCTGCTCATCACCCATCTCCGTCTAGTAGCCGTACTGAGCGAGCTGCTCGGTGACCTTGGTATCAACCTTCGCGTCCTTCTTGGCCTGTGCAAGCTGCCTGCGTGCCTGCTTCTTCTTCTCGTAGTACGCAGCGCCGTTGGCTTTCCTTCGCTCCTCAAGACTAAACATTCTTCGTTAGCAGGTCTTCGACACAGGCTTTAAGATATGACATACCGAGAGACAACGTCCTGGTACTTCCAGCCGAACTCGTGACCGAGACGACCGACAGTGCAGTACTTGCGTCCGGGCTTCAGGCGGAGCACACGCAGAGCCTGGGGAACGACGACGCGCTTCTTCTTGTCGTAGGGAGGGGGAACACCTTCGAAGGTCTTCAAGCGCTCCATGGCGGCAGCACCACGAGGGGTCTTGTGAGGGATCATGCCACGGACGGTACGCCAGAACATCTTGGAGGGGGCGCGGAAGTGGAAAGGACCTCCACGGGTGGGGTTGTAACGGGTCTGCTTGCGAAGGAAAGCAGAGTACTTCACTATATTTGGTTGTCAGCCAGTGTGCTCACGTAGTAAATCAAGGTGCGACTGCAACGCAGAGACATCCTCCCAGTCCATCTGTTGTTTTGCATTTTGCCTCGTGTACAAAATCGTCTCTGGTCCATGCCGATGCACCTTCTAATCGGTTCGGGTATACGTACACTTCGCGCGGAAGAACTCGCCGGAGATGTTGAGGGCTTCACATCGCACGACAACGATCTTCTGACCGTTGAGCAACTGCTTTGCGACAGTGCTGGCAAGGCGGCCGAGCAGGTGGCCCTTGCCGTCGATGACCTTCGCCGATTGTTAGCCAAAGCCCTTATTCCAAACTCGTTGCGGGTGTCGATGGGATTTTGTTGCGACTCAGCGACGAGTGCGCAACCCGGAAAAAGGTATCCAAGTGCTTGCAGCAGGCGTACGTACAATGACGGGCTCGAAGGACGACATGATGCTCGATTCCGGTGGTGCTGGGTGTTAGTATGGTCGTTGCTGTCGAGGAGAAATCCAAAGTTGCGCCTGTTGGCTTCGCGAGAGTGTGCGGCTTGGCGGCGCTAGTTAGCGAAGCGACACGAACGGGTTAGCGCGCCGCACATCCATCGCAACTGCCTTTGGAACAGCAACACTGACTGCTGCCATCTACAACACAGCTTATTCCTTGCGACGTTTTTCCGGTAACTACCTGGGCACCTGGGCATTGATGCGTATCCGTGCGACAAATACCACTTTTAACCTGCCTCGCCGCCCACAACGCCCCGAATTGTATGGTGAGCAAAGGCTGACATCTTGTGCAGCTTGTGCACGTGGTCCCAGGAGCTCGTGAGGGCTTCTCTACTTATCTATGCGAACGAAGCAGCAGTCCTGGCCGCTGGTGAATGGGCAATGCTGAGGACTCGCCGACGTTTTACTAACGCACAGGTTCTGCATGGTCACTCGGACAGGCTGCTCTTTGCCTTCGTCCACGACGATTCACATTTTCCGTCCGCGTTTCTTGACACAATGCAACAACGCGCATCGCGACACGTGCAATACAATGAGGAACTTTAAGGCTCGCAGCTCGGCTCCTTGAATTCGTTTCCTAACGCGTCTTTTTTATTGTTGCATATCGTCCAATTGTGAGCACGCACTGTTCCAACGTTGAACACCTCACTTTGTTATGTCGACTTGCGCTCTCATGCCCCGTGCGAAGCCTTCGAGGCTGCTGTCCAGGCTGCCAATATTAGGCTGGGGTAGAAGTACTGCTCTGACTAACGTACAGGTGTTGCATAAACACTCGGACGACCTCCCCTTTGTCCTTTGCGATCGACTTACTGTGCCATCTTGACGCAGAGATGGGATGTCTCCCTGGAGCTGCGGGATACCGGAGTCATGTCGAGAGCGATGACGTCGGCAATCTTACCGATTTGCACATATGCCAGCGACTGAAGATCTTCGCCCACTGCAGGAAGGTTGCATGTTTCGTCCAAGTCAAGCTCGCGAATAGGCCTGCTGTTGGTACATCGCGGTCACAGAGTGAGCTTTTCCACACAATCATGATTGCACAGTAGATAACTATGCCCGCGAATACGTACCCACTCGAGGTCTTTACATCACATTTGTCTTGAGGGCGGTCGAGATGGATTGTCGGCAGACCTACCTACAGGCTGTCTATGTTCTGGGTTCGCGAACCGCATCTTACATGTTGTCCGAAACCCATTTGATTATGGTCATGGACATTGCACACCGCCTCATCACTGCAGAGTAACTCATTGCCAGCATTTTCGTAATGCCATCAACTTACAATATACTCGTTGTACAATGAAAACGACCCATCTGCCAGGAAGGATGAGCAGTCAGACCGAACCTGACAAGGTTAACTGATGAAGGGGAGTGTGGATACAGATGACCTGCCGATGAATCAGTTTGACTTACCATGCCATCACTCGCGCCAGGTATACGGAGCTCCTTTTTCGGGTGGAATCCCGGGGAGCTAGTGCGATTACCGGCAGCGTGATTGGAGGCAACCGCCAATGTGGTAATTGATCTCGTGTCGCATGCTGCATCGATTGTTCGCGTCAGGAACCGGACAACATCGACGATCCTGTCGGCTTACTTCAGTCGTAGATTGGGGATTATAAATTCGCAGGTTGTCGGTTATCGGAGAACTTTCTTTCCCACATGCCGTCCTAGGATCCTTGGGATCATGTCCCAGTGAGAGCCCTCACGGTCAGCCTCATCACCCCGGCGAGTGAGTCCGCTGTCGTTAAAGCACAGAACAGTACCGCTCATCTTGAGATTCCATGCAACATAGATGAAGATTGGTCATCTCTATCGCTCCGTGCCCCAGTCGACCGCAGTTGTCCCGACGAAGGAGCCTCCGAGTCGCAGTAACAGCGTGTCCCGCCAGCACGACTCGTACATGGAATTCGCCGTACTGCATTCGGTCGTACGAGCATGAGAATAGCTCATGCCCACAAAAATTCAATACTTCAACTTGTCCTTATCCGAGTTACCAATCTTACGCCAAGTGGAAAGATTGGTGGTGCTCCTTCCCTACTGGGGCAAAATTACACGACCATACATATATCCGCGAGCCTTATATATGTGGACTACTCAGCTGATTTTGTGTCCACCTTGACACTACGAGACGACTTCCCGTCGGAGAGTGAAAGGTCCACCGAGTTGACACTTTTGCTTTTGATAAGAATCGACCTGATGACTCAGTGTCTCTCGATGCGAAGAAAAGAAATGACCGATCAGTGATCGAAGACGATAAGTCATATCGGATCGGAGCGCATCACTGACTTATCCGCTTTATGTCCGAGGCCGTAAATTGAGGCGAGTGGAGCGGTCAAGCCGCCTCAAAGTGGCGGTAACTCGCCAGGGTTTCCCCGAGCAGCTAGCCCACAGGAATAGTACGTAATGTGCAGCCGTGCCTATGCTTGTGGCTGCACCCGAAGCATGGGAGGGCGCTAGAAAACCCGGGCTTCCACACTACGGTCGCTGGGCAGCTAACAAACCATCGTGGGGTCTTCGTACGAAGGTGCCCGTCAGAAATTAGAGTAGCATGACGGGCTTGATTCATCAGACCGGCGTGCCACAGCGAGTGAGACCTGCAGCCTCGGTCACAGACAATTTGTACCGTGCCCCAACGAGACGGTACCTCGCCGAGATTTGATTGCTGATTCTGCCACGTTCGACCTTTACTACGCTCCCGGTGAGAGAAGACACACCGGCTGTTTCCCCAGAAATCAAACCTGCGTGGAAATGCACAATATATTTCACGATTCACGGAGCGCCTACGAAGCGAACAGGGAATACGTGGCCGTTCCTTGCTTCCAATACAACCGTCTTCCACTCCAGGATGGCTGTGCAAGGATGCCTCATGCATGAGTGTTAGGTTATCCATCGTGCTGGAGGTGGGCCCACTCAATTAGAAGCCGGTCACATTGCAAGCACATTTTCAGAGGTACCACGCGCACCGGAGTGGAGCCTCACGAGCCACAAAGATTTCCAATGTTGGAGACTTGAGTTGTTGTCGCCCGGAGCCTTTCCGATATTCGATCCCAGCTTGAGCAGTCTTTGCATCTGCAATATAACGGGTTGCGGCAACAGACTGCGACGTCAAAGGTACAGTCGTCAAATCCCCTAAGTTCCGCCTGTTCTGCAAGCGGAATGGTGTGGTATGCCACCTCAGTCACAGTGGTTTCCAATTGGTGACGCCATGGTGGCTTGAGATGGCTGGTGGCAGCGGTGGGGGTGGAAAGACAGGGCTTCGGATCCTCGCACACTGCGTGAGACCGAGCGAGGATACGAAAGTGGGCAACGGCGGCTTGGCTTCCACGAGGCTCCAATACGCCATAAACAACTCCGGCACGGTTTATCCGTGCTGATCGATGCCCCAAGCAGCATCAGCCTGGCAGAACAGCAAGAGAACGGATTCAGCGGGGCAGCCTGCAATGGAACAGACGATCACTCTCCCGCTGCAACCCTCACGTAGCAAGACGTCAACACGGATTTACGGGTTAAGGGAGCAAGTGCTGGCGGGCGCGCGCCACGACCAGTGGGTGCAGGCCCAAGCGCGACCGCACACTTGCTCGGCGTCTCCATGAACCTGTGGCAGTGGTGGCTTTCCTGCGGGATCCCCTCTTTTCACATTGGCATCAATGCGCCTCGCGACGCCCAACAATGCGCTGTGACGCCACAGCTTGCAACACAGGCTGCAGATAAGCGAGCTTGGCGGGCGCAGTCGTCGTCTTCCGCCATGTCCAACCCTGAGAGCCGTTGCTCTACTGGATGTGCCCTCGTAAATGCGCCTGAACCCGCGTGAGGCCGCCGGCGAGAGTTGCCCAATCCCCACGGCATTAGACCGTCTGCCTGTGTGCCAAGCAAACAACTGCACTCTTCAATCATCAGTGACGCCTACGCGGACGACTCCGAATTGCCAACGCTCGAAGGCTCGGCGCTACTCCAGTTCCGCCCTTGCCCACGGATCCACCTGAATTCTAATTCAGTGGATAGCCACTCCCACCGCCCCTCCCCAGGGCTTAGTCAATGCCAGCCGACGAAACTGATTGAATTCTTCTTAGCTTGCGCGCCTCCCAGTCTGCGATGCTCCAACTGCGTGCCACACTATGGATGCTTCCACCTCCCCGGTTGTTGACGTACAGGCCGCTGACGCTGCCCATGACGGCGCGGTGCAGTTCGAAGAGACTCCCGACGGAGACGAACAGACGTCACCAATCAACGATGATGGCGAGGAACAGCCACACAAGACAGCCACAGGGCCGATGCAGAAGCGAAGGCGGGTAACTCGTGCATGGTACGTTCCAGAGTGGCGATTGAGGCTGTGCAGTGTTGACAGAACCCAGCGACGAGTGCCGCCGAAAGAAAATCAAGTGCGACGGCAAGCAACCTTGCACCCACTGCACGGTATATAGCTATGGTAAGTGCGTCCGCATTGTCGCGTGCTGTTCGCCCCTCGCGCACCTGTTGGTAACACGCCTGCAGAATGTACTTACGATCAGCCTTCCAATCGACGGCGGACCGCAGCGCCGCAGTACATCGAAGCGCTGGAGTCACAGCTAAAGCGAGCCAAGACCATATTGTCAATTGTGTTCCCCACACTGGATATCGGTGATGCCAGCATTGACGCTCATCTGCAGAGTGGATTGCTACCACAGTTTCCCGCTACGTCAGCCCGACCACAACCATTCCAAGACCCGCGCAGCGCGCCACGTCGCGATGACCCAATCAGGGCCGAGGATGCCGCCGACTCCCACCTCGAGTCCATGGTGAAAGCAACTGGTAATTTGGACCTTGACGAGGATGGCAATTGGGACTACCACGGCCAGTCGTCAGGACTGAGCTTCATGCGAAGAATACAGCAGGAGTACGGAGACATAATAGGTGGCAAAGCACCCTCTGCTTCACTCTTCAAGTACCGGCCGCCTTCTCAAGTGCTAGATTCACCGAATTCTGCTCATCCTTCGCCCGCGGATTCTGCAGCACTTCCAGCTGGAACAGACTTACCACCTAAGAAGATTGCGCGAACACTGTGCGACAGTGCCTTGATCGATGCTAGTGCTATGCTCAGAGTCGTGCATCTGCCATCATTCTACAAATCCCTCGATCGCATATATGAGATAACGCCTGAGAACTACGGTAATGCGGAAAACACCTTTCTACCACTACTGTATGCTGTGCTAGCGCTGGGCACGCTTTTCCCCAAGGTTTCTAATGCAGCCGAGCTAGCGGGAGTTGAAGGCTATGCCGATGAAGGGTACACCGCCCACCCTGCTCCAAATGTTTCTGCGCTGACCTGTTCTAGGTACAAGTTTTTTCGAGCTTCACGTCAACTTCTAGATGTCACGGACTGTCGTGATTCAACGTCCTTGCAAGCTATCGTATTCATGATACAATTCCTTCAGAGCACAGCTAAGCTGTCCACGTGTTATTCTTACATCGGTGTCGCCTTACGTTCCGCCATTCGAATGGGCATGCACCGGTCGTTCAATATAAACTTCACACCAATAGAAGCAGAAACGCGCAAACGCTTATTCTGGGCTATTTGGAGGATGGACACGTATGTTGGGGCAATGTTAGGACTGCCTCATTTCATCGAAGACGAAAACGTCGATCAGGATTACCCGACCGAAGTTGACGATGAGTATATTACGGAAACCGAGATTCTCCCTATGCCCGAGGGCACAATTTCGATTATGCACGCTTTTAACGCCCACGTAAAAATCGTTCGAATTCTCAGTAAGCTTTGTCAATATGTGTATCCGACGAACGGTACACAAAATGGCGGGAAGCACTCAGTTACCTATTCTGTGAGCTATTCCAAGATTCGGGAAATTGAACAAAGCATGCAGCGATGGCTAGACGAGCTTCCGATGGCGCTCAAACCGGGCGGTGAAGCCCCACCCATCATTCTTCGGTTAGTAGACAGTCATCATTAGCTTTGGTTGTTTAGCTGACGATATGGCAGAGTGCAACAGCTGTTGCGCATGGCGTTCGCTCACGCTCAATTGCTTCTATATCGGCCCTTCTTGCATTACGTGTCGAGCTCGGAACGCAGCAAAGCCTCGGTCGACCAAAGGGCGTTCGCTTGTGCGTCTGCTTGTATCAGTGTATCGCGCAACATCATACACATTTCCGCAGAAATGAAGAAACGAGGCTTGCTTGTCGGCGCGTACTGGTTCTCCATGTACACCACCTTCTTCTCTATTATTTCTATTCTTTACTTTGTGCTAGAGAACCCGACGAGTCAGACTAGCCGGGAACTTTTCCGGGAAGCCGTAGAGGGGAAGGAGCTTCTTGATTATTTCGCTAAAAGAAGTCTCGCCGCGGACAGATGCTCAGAGACGTTACAGGTACGTAAAAACGTGTATCGTCTATTTTTCCTTCTAATTCAGGTGCAGAGTATTTTCGACAGACTACCTGAAGTGGTGAAGCGTGGAGGTGAGCCGACTGACAACAAGAAACGTCGACAAGCAAGTTCACCGCAATCGATGCATTCCCGGCCGCAAGCACTAAAGCAGGATTCGGATTTCATCGCAATGGGCGTCAGACGAGCATCGACTTTCCCAGAATCACTGCCACCTCATAACAAGACGGCCATTCCACTTTTGCAAAGTCATCTATCTAATCTGGGAATTGACCGCTATAGCACTGCTACGCCGGGTCACGACTATTTTGAAACGACACCAAGCCTGACTCCAACATCAGCCACTACCAGCAGTCTTGGCAGTTATGGTTTGACCGTTGGATCTCATCCACGCCAGGGCCAGCCTCTTGCTGGTTCACCCTCGGCGACTGTGCCTGATGCATCAGGGCTCAATGTCGACATCAACAATTTGATGTTCCCGTCAGCAGACCCTTTGGCGTATCCAAACCAGCCCATGACCACTTTCGAGAACAGTAACCCGCAGGCGTATCACTTCAAGCACGGCTCGCCGAATATGGCGCAACTACCTCCACAATACACTGGTGTCGACGTCAAGCCAAGCGCTGCAACTTACACTTCAAGCCCGCTAGCTAATGTGCCTCCAGGACTCAGGCGACCAGACAATGAGGTACAACTCCTAGGGCCGATGCCCATGTACCTTATGCAAGGAGCGCAACATCGAAGTTTCCCCGCTCAGCCACACGCTCATGGGCCTCCACCTCAAATACCTGGCCAGAACCCTACAAACATGAACTTTGACGAAATATTCGGGGGAGAAGAATGGGCGCAAACCTTTATGGATCCTGGCCTAGGCCTGAGTGGCGGTCATGGATATGGCGGACCGCCCCATTACGGTGCTGGTGGTCCGAATTTGGGGGGTTGGTAGTGACTCCAACGTCAACACGGCCGCCTCATCAAAATTTCACAAGGGCCGTAACATGAATTATCACCGCACCGCCTGACCACCTTGAGAATTGAACAACCGATTGCGACGCTACGTACGGTACATTAATCCTGTTGAACACAGCTGTGCGACTCCCTCAGCTAAAAGGCATGTTTGACGAAGACGAAAATAGGAATGATACCCCAGCCAGACAGGTTTCTGCGCGAGAGCAGGAACTCTCAAACGACCGCCTTTGACTCCGATTCAGGATACCCAACTATTCTTGTATTTGACCTTCACATTTGCGTTGCCACCTTCACGACAACCTTCGTTTGAAAATTTTGCGCATGGAATGATACCATCTAGGGCACGCATACATCTCGTGCGCCTTTCTCCCACTCTTTTTCTCCTTGGAATACTAGCGTTTGGTACTTGGGTCTCAAAAAGATGGCGCTGTAAGCGTTCGGACGGATTGGCATACATCTATCCGTCTGTAAAGATCGGTGTTATAGGACGATACCCTTTACTGTCTTGCGCTTCGTCATGAAGCGCAAGCAATTTAGCGAACAGGTAGATGAGACAATACAAAAGTGTATAACTAGGCTGTTTCATGTATTGCAAGTGATCTACATTGCAGAGCTGCTTCGCCTAATCAGCGCTCACCGGAGAACGTTCCGACCTTCTGCATACTTTCGAGGCTGTGCAGCAATGCGAGATTGTGACAGGGAAGCAGACACAATCTGATTGGACACGCCACTGTGGCGCACATGTGGCGCATATCCCGCACAAACGCCACTACCCTTGCCCTTTTGACCTAGGGCGCAACCACCGCCTCAGGCAACCCTATACTCGACTCATCTCGCCCCATAATCTCCCACATATAGCTTGACTCGAACACAGACAACCAAGTCCATGTCCATACCAAGAAACCGCATTCCCTTATAGTCTACTGAACTTCAAAATCCCACCTAAACTCTTCCAAGCAGCCGTCACAATGGCGCGCGGCGGCCGCGGCGGCCGCAACCCTGCTTCTCTTCCCCGCGAACAACAAGTCTCACGCAAAGTATCCTGGCTGCTCCGACACGGCGCAAACTCCGAAGGTCTCAAGCTCGGCAAAGGCGGATATGTCGGCGTGGACGAGGCCCTCCGCACGCGCTGCCTCGCACAGCTGAAAGTCACGTTTCCGGAATTACGAGATATGGTAAGGACGAACGACAAGCAGCGGTTCTCTATGGTGCTGAAAGAGCGGTTGGAGAAAGTTGGAGAGAACGAGGCGGAGGGGGTTGAGGGGGTTGATGTTGGTGCAGAGGAGGACGAGGCGGATAGGTGGGTTATTAGGGCGAATCAGGGGCATAGTATCAAGGTTGATACGGAGGGTTTGTTGACGCCTATCACAGTGGAGAAGGGGAATGTGCCGGATGTCGTTGTGCATGGGACGGACGAGGCGGCGTGGAATCTGATTTTGAAAAGTGGAGGCTTGAGGCGCATGACGAGGAATCATATCCACTTTGCATCTGGATTACCGGCAGGGTTCAAGGCGCTGGATGCTAGGGAAGCGACGGGAGAGGGAAAAGAGGCGCCGCCGGTTATTTCTGGGATGAGGAAGTCGTCGACTGTGCTCATTTACATCGACATCAAGGCTGCGCTCGAGGCGGGGATTAAGTTCTTCGTAAGCGAGAATGGAGTCATTCTGTCAGAGGGGAACGAGAAGGGGCTCCTGCCGTATGAGTTCTTCAAGAGGGTGGAGAGTAGAAAGAAGGGCGGAGATGTGTTGATGAGTGGAGGTGTACTACCAGATGGCGTGGTCGTGGATATGGACGCAGAAGGGTATTGGAAGTAGAGGTGGTAAGGGAGACAGAGGAAGGGGTGGCCGTGGAGGTCGAGGAGGGCGGGGTGGAAGCGGCGGCAGCGGCGAAAAGGCGAGGGTGACTGATGACTCTAGAGATCTGCTGGCTGGCGTTTGAGGATTGTGGACATCTCCCTGAACGCGATTAACAGCGGATTCCGTTGCACTGATGCGGGAGAGCTAAACAGCAAACTGCTGCGTGTACATTTATACACATGAGCTCACAAAGTGCTACGCAAGTATCCCAGCCGTTAAACTACGTCGTATCTGTCGATGATGAGCAGCTCCCTTGTCCAAAAACAGAGAGTATTGTCGGCTCCTGGTACCTTCGTCGTTCCATCTCTGTTCGGCCTTCCTCTGTCTATAAAGCCCTCTTCTCTGCTCCGCTCTGACTCCTGCACACACACTTCCCCGCATTTGTCCGACCAAAAGGCACGTTCGAGAACCTAATGCCAAGAACTCCACACTACCCCTAAAATGAACAATTCTATCCATATGAAAAGTTCGCAGACAAACACGATATATCTTTGGCGTCTGTTCATGTCTCCAAAACTACCACCTGCCATATGATCAAGCGGTGCCACTTCTAGAAAAATCGCGCGTAATCGCCATGTCTTTTCTGAGTGTCAGGTCCCAAAACAAATGGTCGATTCAAACCAGGAGTGGTACAAGATTTCCGTGACACAACCGATACACTAGTCTGTAGGCTGTGGCTTATGCCTATCTTTCGATTTTCATTTCGGCACAGCAGTGATCAGCCTCACGCCAAGGTCGGCCATTGACATCCGGGAAGCCTATCACACGTGGGCGCGGTGGGGTACATCGGATGACTACTCGTATACAAACGTGGTACAAGAGCACAACCTCACAGCAGATAGTCCGTCCATCCAACGAGACACCGCCTCGAGCCCACAACCTGGGAGGCTAATTCTTACCGGGAATCGTCCCGAATTCTCTCTTTACTTCAGTTCTGTCCGGCAACGTCTCCCAGTCGGTCCCTACCAACACCCGACGCGCGTTCACGCTACAGCCAGAAGAGATCAACACTCGATATCAACGCAAGTGCTGATCAAGGTCGCCAGAAATGCTCGTTAGTGCATTTATGACGTGAAGAAGAGGGGTGTTGATCTTTGATCTGCTGTTTAGCCCGCACTTTCAAAACAAGCAGTCACTTAGACCATCTTGATGTGTATGGGATTTTCAAGTGCTGTCGTACCAATTCTTCTCCCAGTCCAAGGTATCCTTTTAGTGGCCAATATGATCAACAATCATGCATGGAACTCTGAGGAAGTACCCATCTTGGCTAGGATGGCACTGCTTCCCTGGAAGGATCCCTCGTGGAAGGACGAAGTCCAGCAAGCCACATTGTACAACTCTTCGGATGTTTGCAATTTTCGTCATGCGGCCGTCATCCGGACGTCATGTCAGGGACGGCGCTTTTGTTATTATTGATACGCCCAATACGAGGTGCTTCAATCTGCAAGGTGAGGCCCGGGCCGGTGCTGCACATTGGCTCCAGTGGGAAATTGAAGGTGCAAGGTGGGGCTCATGATCGTTAGCTACATGCTTTGCTTTTTGCGGAAGACAACCATCGCCAAGGTAGAACCTAACAAAGGCCGCGGGGACTCTTTCGGCTAGCGCACCTGCTTCTGCATATCCTATTCGCCGCGGCGGGCAGGCCCGCGCCCCATGAGTACAATCCATCCGTCTCCGCCTACATGGCCATCAGCTCTAGCTCTCGAAACCTCAATGTCTTCCAGCGCGTTCCGGAATCTGCGGGCCCTTCTTCCAGCCGTTGAGCCATCCCAACGACAATTAGCTTCAGAGGACCCGCGCCCCAGAAAAAGGCCCAGGCAGACGGCTTGTTTGCCGTGTCGCGACCGCAAAACAAAGGTGATACGGCGAATACTCCCGTTGCAGGCGCTCTTCTCGTATGAGGCTAATGTAACACAGTGCGATAGCGGGCACCCCATCTGCGGAGAATGCACCAGGAAGTCAACTTTATGCCGTTACCCAGAACTAGAGCTCGGCCTGTCCAAGCATGAATTGCAAGAGCAACTGGAAGACCTCAAGCGTCGCGTCACGACCTTTGAGAAATTTCTCGGAATGCTCAAAACGGCACCTAGAGATCGTGCCGTCAGTATGCTCGAGCACGTTCGAGCTGGAAGACACATGGACCATCTGCTGAACAACTTCACCGGAGCAGACCTGCTATTACAACTTTCCGTCGTTCCTGAGACCGGAAGACGTTACGATTTTCCCTATGCCAAGAGCATGCCGTTGCACTTACTATTCGAGGGTAACCCATATCTCGATTCTTTCGTATATGAAGCCACTTTCCCTCAAACGCCCCCGAGTACTGCAAGGCTCGAGAAAGCGATGGACGGTATAGATGGTATGAACGGTATGGACGGTATAGACGGTATGAATGGCGCACATCGCAGGTACCCAATTACATTCTCTCAGGACGCATACGACAAGCCGTTTCAGGCGGCGGCAATGGCCGACCCTATGCTCGACAAGATTGACGTTTCGAAGTGGACGTCAGTCAGTTCAGACAATCGAATCCTGCGAAAGTACCTAGGTTCCTACTTCCTCACACCTTCAGTACTATCTCCGGTATTCCATAAAGACCTTTTCTTTGAAGACATGATTAGTGGTGAAACCCGTTTTGCATCAAAGCTCCTTGTCAACGCTGTGCTAGCTGCCGGATGTGTGAGTCAAGTGCGTCACTAAGAGCCAGGATCTTACTGAAATCCACAGCAAAGTTGCCTCGATCTGGAGGATCGTTGGATGCTGTGGAATCCAGACAATATTGCCTACAACTTCCTGAGTGAGTGTAGGCGTTTGTGGGACTTAGAAGAGCCCCAGAACAGTCAATTGACAACCGTCCAAGCCGCCTTGGTAATGAATATAATGTACAACCTCAATGCCAATGACTTCATCGCTATCAAATATTTGGACCAGGCCTGTGAGATGGCCAAAGCCCTTGACCTTTTTGGTCCAGTCGTCGCCGGCACCTCGGACAGATGCTACCGCGCTCGTACAATTACCGCTTGGGCTGTCTGTAAGTGAAGCCATATTGAATCCCCGAACTCCTTTACCTATAGCGCAGGACTGAAATTTGTCTCCTAAGGGTCGCGACAAGCTGCGGTCTGCCTCACCTACTCTCGCCCATTGACGATCCAGAAGCCGCCTGCGGTCGCCCTGCCAGATCCCAGGAGAGAGCCAGGCTTCTACGCTACTGATGTAATGGTGCAGTATCCGCTCTCGGAACAGCTGACATCCCTACGCATGGACCAGAAGATGTACCTGGAAGCCCAACTGTACCGTACTCTTGGCGAGATGGCAGATTCTTCGCCCGTGGAGAAGCAATCTTTAGCAGACGCATTTCGCTTGAAAAAGAAATTGGACGAATGGTTTTCCAGAGTCACCGAGTTATTCGATCCGAAGATTCTGGTCTTCCCCATCCACTTTGATCTTCAGTGAGTACAACCAGAGCATCTCGTCACAGACTCTGACGAAATCAGTATGCAATACTACTACTGGATCATGCGCTTATTCCAACCGTTGGTTGTCAATACAGCATCGACGGCAGCCACGGCGCCGACAGCACTAGACGAAACGCCTCAAGGCATTGTGCGCTACTCACAAGTCATGTTCGAGACCCTCCTCCGCATCTACTATCTCCGGCATAGCTACGAGACCTATGATGCATGGGTGATCCACTTCCTCCTAGTACTGGGCACCAACGCACTCAACTCCCTCTACGATGCCACCGCTCCCACAGCATTCCAATCCCCAGGCGATGCACTATCTTCGCTCCTTCTCGCCCTCCAGGGCCTTAAGCAGCAGAGCAAGAACGTATACATTGCGAAGATTTGCGCGCTAGGGCTGCAGAAGAGCATGCGACCGGATGATCTGCAATGGGTGCAAAGGTTTCTGGTTTTGAAACCCGTCACTAAAGAAGACCAACGCATGATCGAAGAGAGCACGAGATGTTCATATCCAGTGCCGATTATCAGTGCCGAGGGGCAGCTAGAGACGAGAAAGCTGGGGGAGGTAATTAGAGATGTTGAAGGGGTGTCTATGGACCTATGATATTGGGATTTGAGAAGGGAACTCGAGAGGGTGACGTGGCACTGAAAAAGATCCAACAAAAGGTTGGACAATGGGGAAGACTTCTGCTGGGAGTTAACATGGATGATACCATGGGTAAAAGCTTGTGTGGGCCTTTGGATTTTGATGCGATTTATTTTCGGTTAACCGTCACTACTTATTGGTATTACATCGCAAGGTCACCTTCCGTGGCCGCGCGACAGGAACGGCCGTTATCATATTTCGGGTAGAGTCTGAAATAATGCGACAAGATCAGTGATCGCTGAAACTTTGGTGGCAAAGATAACATGATTAAAGTGTACTCGATGACAATTCGCTGGTAAGAACCACATCAACACAAGCCTACATTTGGCTATCCTTCTCAGTTAGCAAAGGTCATCATGTTGCAGAAAATGCAGCAAGGTTGGTACCAAACTCACCCGTTCGAAAGCAGTAGCGAAGCAGAACACCTGCCTTGTATGAGATATTCTATTGGTCGTGGAGAATACGGGTGGTCCTGCCAGCAGTAATAAAGCGCACATGGAATGGTGTTGTAAGGGTTTGAGCACCCAGACACATGTGTTTGTGTCAACTTGCTTTTAAGACGCCTGGGACCGCGCAAGACATAGAAACTGCGCCAAATACTCATTCCAGCTCTTCCTCAAGCGCCACCATCGGCAGACGACTCAATGAAAAACAGTAATGCATCAGTTGCACGCACCAACTCTCCACCACGTCAGCTTTGTTGGCCCCTCTCGCCCGGATGCAGCCGTACTAACAAGAGCCGACACTGAAGAACGGTACGATTAGATTCAACTCCAATGGGAAAAAGAGTACCGAACAGGCCTTTTTCAAGGCGTCCCGTGCCGTTGACATCGACGCGAGTTCGGGCCCGAAGACCTTACCCTCAGCGAAGACTTGCCGGACACTGTCGTTTTATCCCACCCCAGCGTACCAGGAATGGGCCGACTCCCTCGCGTGCTTCCGCATTCTGGTGGTTTTCGACGGTCATGATCAGCATCCGAAAATGTCCACAGATGTGTTCAATTGCCTGCTGAAGCGATCACGTCGTCGACCGAGCCTTGGCGGGAGACTCTTCTTGTACCAGGTTTGGAAGGAAGGGTCAAATTTGTTCGGAGGGACATGCTCGCACCGGGGAAGCTCCGCTGTGAGAAAGGTTAGTCGCGTCGTGAGATCAAAGGGTGAGAGAAACTTACGAAACCATAAGGCCATAGAGCAGCGACCACCGCCGTGGCCCTCAGTCGGAACGTTTCTGGCCTGTCCTCTTGACTAAGGCCCTCCATACCCGCAGTTCACATGAGTGATTGACTTGTTGAAGGAGCACGATCTCTCCGATAACAGTCCTGCAGGCGGTTGAGACACAGATCTCGATACCATACCGCGTTCGTTCTCCCGATGTGCGCAAAAGCCAGATAGCTGGATTTCTCAAACCTGACCGGTAAGGCTGCGAAGCAGATCATGCGCACGCATTGTACGCAGAGGATTCCGGCTACCTGGGTGGTGCGTTGGGCATGAAAGCCCAGCAACTGAGGCAAGTGTTTCCACCCGATCCTTTTTATAAATCGCCAGGAAAGGGAAAAAGGGCGTTTTCTGTGCTGCTATCGTTTCGCGTACGGAGCCGTACCTACGATCTCGGGAGGGCCGCGTTGGCAGCTGGCTCGACGAGAAAGTGAGGTTTTGGCTGGAGAGAAAAAGTGAGAGAGGGCGGCGACGGAAGTCTTTTATAGTAGGCAGACGCGGGCGCTGTTTGCTCCGCACAGACCACCGTGGAGGTGAAGACAACAAGTGAAGTGAAGACAGAGTTTGATATTGCGTGACGCGTCGAAAGGCGCCGTCACCCAGGGTAACAACAGCGTTACTTGCGAACAGTACATAACGATAGACTACAGTTTGCTCGATTTGAGAGCTGGCAGCAGCTGTGGCACTCGCGCTGCTTTGCCATCATACATAGGCACCGTGGTCACTGCTTCTGGGTGCGTTGACCACGCATTCACTCGGCCTGAAAGACCCGCCGGACTATTTTGTGATATATGTAGATCTCTGCTGAACGTATCTTGTACTGTTAGATCGAGATCATGGTTATTCCTGTTGTCACTGTCACCGCTTGAGTATTACAAACACATAATCACAGCGATCATCACATCCAAGCTGGAGGATGAGACCGCCCGCCTCTAAGGACTGGCACGAATGAGCCACCCCACCGACCTTTCCCTCATAAAGAGCACCTCCCCAAGTGTCTTCGATGGTGCGACGGTGGAAAAGGCAGTCCAAAGGGCCTCCCGCTCTTTCCATAAGCGCTACACCAACTTCGAGCCGGAAACAAGCTCTATGTACAAACTTCGTGCCACTGATGTGAAAAGCTGGTCTTTCGTAACGCCGTGAATCTCATGATATTCACAAGCAAGCTAGATCGAGAAGAGAGACCAGTCTAATCGCCCCGATTCCAGCCGAGCGATTTGCATCGCCTGGAGCTTGTTGAGGACATTCATCCGAGGAAGCACCAATCCCCTACCGAGATAGACCCTCGAATCCATGGCTGTCTCTAGCTTCGTAACGACGCGTCGTTGCTTCCACACACCGCTGACGGCTGCCATCGCGCGCGGACGCCATACCTCGCCCACAGAGAACAAGCGACGCCAACTCGAGCACAATCTTCCCAATAGCCAATCCATCTCCTCAAACTCCATCGTTATCTAAAAAACAACACTTCATCGTCGTAAACATAGCGCAGGGAACCACACTCAGAAGCCTAACACATATTGTGACCTCCACCACCACCTCCTCGCACCCGAAATCGCGATATCAGCCTCCGCCATCTACTACCAAAGCAACTCATGGACACTTCCACATCAGAGTTTGCACGTAGTTAGGCAGCCAGACTACATGCGATCAATCAACAAAGTCGGGCTGTTCACGGAGTCCCCCTCCCACATCCGGCTATGGCTACTTTCTCTGTCGCCTTCAGGCACATTCCCAATACAGAAGGCACAATCGAGCAGGTCGAAGCGGTTGCTGTGGAGGGCTTTTACTTTTGGTCTATAATCGAATCATTGTCTTGGGTGAAGCAACTTCAAATTTTGGTTGCGCTGGTCATGTAAGACGAAGGGATGATCGGCCCGTCCACCAAAGGCACATAGACTTTGCCATTGGCAAGACCCGAGTCAAGAGCAGAGGAAAATGGAACAATTTGGAAGTACATGAAATGGAAGCATATGAAACTCATTCACGCATAATACAGCCTATCGTAAGAATAACTACTCAAGCTCATCTCAATCCCGAGAGCGCTGAGCCACGGAAAATGCACAGGTGTATCCAACAGACAGATGAAGAAGATCTTAGATCCACTCGTCGCGTTCCCTCTCGTCTCTCCCTCCTGCGTTCCCCTTGAACCATCCTACCCCCGCATTAGCCACGCCCTTCCACCGCTCCACACTCCGCTTCTTCGTAAACCTATACTGCCTCTCGCGACTGCGCTCGAGACGCTGTTTGAAAGATGGTTCCCTCGAAAGGCCCAGCCCTCTAAGCTCTATGTCCTCTCGTACCTCCGCCTCCCGGAAGCCTAGCGCAGAGCGATTGCCTCTTCTCGATTTTGTAGAACTAGCCCTGAACATGGCGTTGGCTCTAGATCCAAGCGTCTCGTTCGATCGGACTTTTCTGAGGCGACTTTGCAAGTCTGCCACGTCGCCGTCGCCTAGAATCTTGCCTTTTCTATTGCTCGGGGGCGTGTGGTAGTCGAACTGGGCGTTTCCTCTGCGCAAGCTGTATTTGCGGGGACTCTGATCGAGGATCTTACCCAGGTCCTGAATCTCTTCGGCTTGGGCGCGCATGCGGTCGAGTGACTGCATGCGCGGCGCAGCGAATGCACGACCCTGGACAGAACTGGACGGACGGCGACCAAGGCAGGGTGGTGAATGACCACGTTGATAGGTGTGTGCAGTACGCTTTTCTTCGATGGCCGCGGCAACCTGTGCCACCGAGTTGGGCACAACATCAAGTGAGTTCTGTGGCAAGCGTCAGTTCACAGCACAACATGACAAAGGCGCTTGCTTTCAAAGAGTGGGCTGGTGAACATACCATGTGTATGAGCACGATCGGCAGCTGCACCGTGACGAGCTTTCTACGTTGCATTAGCCTTCTTCAGTGAAGCCAATGCAGGGCAACGCACGTATGAGAAGTTCCCACGATGACATTAAGGAAGTAACGAACTTCGAAATACTTCCCTATTGCCGGTCAACTGCTTGCCATATTCGCGGCTACGGTCATTGCACATACCGCACTTCACGGTAGCGTGTCCGCGCGGAACCTCAAGGTCGCACGTCCGCGTGTAAGAGTTATGGGCAGGAACTCCATGCCATCCGCCCGCACCTTGTTTGATAATGGATTTGCTGAGGATAGACTTTTCGTTGCTGTCAAATATACGAGCCTGGCTTGCTGACTTCTCCATAGTAGATGCGGCTGCCTAGTGTTATTTCTAATCAGCAAGACACCTCCAAGTCGCGTCCATCTTGTGACAGACATGTTTGTAGCAGAGAATGTCTCGCTCCAAATGTAACTCAATTTTCTTGATTGTCTTCCGGCTATTGTTCGCGATGTGCACATCGACGTATATGCTGGTCCCGCTAACCCACACTTGTCGGTGTAAACCGGCTGTCAGCCGAATGATCTCGAGGGTGACATCGCGAGGTTTCAGCCACTCATCGGACGCCGTGAGAGGACTGGGGAGAGACATGAGAGCCTTCTCAGCTGACTCAATCTCAGCAAGATCCTAACATAGTGTTCTATCACTCACGGTCATAAACAGACAGCACTGAAACATCCTCCGACACCCTAACAATGTATTGTTTACCTCGGTCGCGGATGAGTAATGAGACACAGAGAACGTATCGGATCCGGGCATTCTTGGACTGAAAAGGTGGTGGGCCGACGTTGAGAGGCAGACTCATAGAGAATGGCAGGTTGGTAGTCGAGGGCATGAGATGCCAGAACGGGTCGTCGAGTGCTATTTGTTGTTGACTATCTACCATGTTCTGTGGTGGAGGGTTTTCTTCATCAATGAGTTCCGTAGCCAAGTTAAGAAATACGGATCGTCTGTTTCCACTCATTTCTTCGAGCCCAAGCAGGTCAATGGAAACGCGTGCGATAGCTAATGTCCTCTTATGTCGTATTCGATCGGCATCGTCAACATTGATCTGTACCGTGCCTTCAATTGAGCCTCCTCCAACGAAGAGACTTGCTGAGAGATCTAGCCCTAGATCTACGCGTGGATGTCGGTGGGAAGGATACTCGAGCAGCTCGGCGGAAAGCGGTTCGCGTATGAATGTCCGAGATGGTGGGCGTCGGCAGGTATCGTGTGCGACAGGGGTTGCAATATTACGAAGAGGAGACTGTGATTGGCCGCACCGAGGTATTGTGTTACTAGCACCGCGAGGTGGAGGCATAGGTATCGTAGGAACATTGCTATGAGGCGGTAGAGGAACACGGTGAGGTATGAGAGATGCGCTCGGTGGAGGTATCCGGTTTCGCGACGCACTGCGTGCTCTTGTTCTGGAAGATGATCGAGGCGGGATGCTACCGAGTGGAATGCTGTATATGCTGGAAATGCTTAAATCTGCCGGCGATGGTGTTCTACCGTAGTCATACATTAGCGCGCATGGAGTGTCACTAAGAGTTAGCTCGACGTACGAAGTGTCTCCAGCTTTTTGAGAGGACCGCCCTCGGTGCGCTGATCTAACGCCATTGCTGTCCATGCTCGTCTTCCGGTCGGGTTCCCTATTCTCTGCAAGCCGCATGTCAAGACTGGGCCGCCTCGATGCGATAGATGGTTTCCGACTCAATTCACTCCGCGATGCACTACGCGGGAGTTGATTTTCAGGAGGAGGCCTTCGCGGTATAGTGTCGGCAAGGCTCGGCTCAGTAAGTTCACGGATGTCTGATAACGGGCGCGTCCTCGCCCAGGACGTTATGTTGCTCGAATGGCCTCTGGATTCTCCAGGACCGCTGCCCACCATGCCTCTACAGTCGAGTCACTCTGATCCAGGTGTGGTGAGATGTACAGAGCCGGTCGCTCGCTCCAGCGAAAGACGAGGGTCGGAAGGAGGACCTTTGCCCGGAGGCGGTTGCGGATGACCTGATCCCTTCAGCATCCGGCCCGCGATCTCCGATAAGGCCAATGGCATACCGTCAGCTGCAGCGATCTCGGTGGAGTAGAGGTTTTCTGGGAAGGTTTTCGTAGAGACAAGCTGAGCGCGAAGCTGACGCGTAGCGATTAGATGCTGACCAGATGATTATTGTTTGTGCGGGATCCGATGTTGCTGGAAACAGTAGGAAAGTCATGTGAGACTATGTCGATGCTCGTAATCCAAGGTGTGTTAGTTGAGGGTCGCATGCGGCGCGCTGCGTACGTGATGAAATTGAGGATGCTGCTGCGCGCGTTATCGTGGAGTGGAGGAAGGCGCGTTCCTGCCTTGGGCAACAGCACGAATGTGAAGAGCAAACGAAGACAGAAGGAACAAGGAAATACGGGCGTTGGAACAGGGTAATGTAATTGATATTCTCTTGTGTTCACAGCATCTCCAATGTCTCTTTGAATCGATTACGTCGCGAGCAGCCTCTGGATCATAGCTGGAGATCTGCGGCTGCAGGCATAGTACACTTGTCGACAGCGTTCGCAACATTATCGTGAACATAGCAGGCGCATAGTTGACGACGATTAGCATCATCATTATCCACGGACGAGTTCACAAACAACAAACCAGGGCACTTGCCTCGCGGCTTTACGATCAGCATGCGCGTCAAACGACTCGCCGTAAACTCTGGTCGCAGTCGGGCCGAACAAGAGACCAACTCACGATGCTACAAAAACTTGGCGGCTCGGAATAAATTCGAACAGCAACGTGACCTGCGAAGCCATCCCTATGCAGTTAATCAAGTGCACACGCTGCACAAGTCGGAACAGCGGGTCCGCCAGCCTTTCACCGAACAATTCTGGGACGGCTTTGCAGGCGGCTACAGCCCCAGAGCCGGATTCCTGCGTGCGCAGGTGACATGGGAGCCAACGCGTGTCGACTGCTGCTTCGTCTACCGGCAGGCGGTGGAGATTGCCGGCGGCATTGCGGCATCTCTTGCGTGTCTGCCACAATGCAAGGCTTGATTCTTGCAGCTCCCAACACGTCCGAGGCTCCCCCGGGTTGCCTGTTCGAGGCGAGGAGGAGGACCATGCTGAGGCGGGTAGGCCAAGGCTGTCGTTGGAGCGCGTTGTCTGGGTGTGCAGCCATCTGTCGCGGTGGTCGGCGGTCGAGACCGTTGGCAGTGGGTATCACCGATCTCGCAACCAGGGCATGTCTTCAAATCCCCAGCAAACGTGCAACGTCCATCTCTTTGACTGAAGGGATACCTATACGCCGTGCGTTATCAGATCGGACTCGAGGGCCCCTGCAGGCGTCAGCCTTACCGCGAGACGACCAGTGGCCTCCTGGCGCTGAGGCACAATGCATGCGTCTCACGGCGCGTGGTCGCTGTGTCGCCGGGGCGTCGCTGGTGCCCGTCGGATTGCTTCTTCGGACCGCGTGGGCGCCAGGCGGCGGTTTGGTGCACCCAGGACGTCGCTTTCGTGTGCGGAAAGTCGACAGCAGTCGCGCAGCGGGCGAGGAGTTCAGATCTGCTACTCCGAGCGCGCGCACAGCGGCGGTCGCGCCGTTAAGAGCATTCCAGGCGGGCGCTGGCAGCGCTCCGCTGGGGCCCTATCCATGGAGATGCCGGAGATGCACGACCGTCTGCTCTGTGGCGCCGCTGCAAGGATTGCACGCCTTACCGCGCGTGGGCAAGCGATCCCGTTAGCGGCGCAGCGCAGCGATGGGCCTGCAGCTCGCCTCGGCGCATCCACTGCTGGAGCCCCGCCACGGTGCTCAAACAGACGCCCGCTCGACGGCTGCGAAGAGTTTTCTCGCGGGGGGATCACGTTGCATTGGCACTGGCAGCACGTCCTGGGCACCGCGCGCGCCTGCCATTCGCACGCAGCCTGCGCAATTCGTCGGAGGCGTTCTCTGGGCCAGCAACTGTCCCATGTGCTAGCCCGTGACGCAGAGCCCTGCGCCGGCCCCTTTGAAATCGCTGTTCTCCC
Organism: Paraconiothyrium sp. Pb-2020; assembly: GCA_022419385.1. Lineage (NCBI taxonomy): Eukaryota > Fungi > Ascomycota > Dothideomycetes > Pleosporales > Didymosphaeriaceae > Paraconiothyrium > Paraconiothyrium sp. Pb-2020. Next base: position 4,446,814 of record JAJUBI010000002.1, on the reverse strand, counting down.
GCCTTCGCTGGACGTCTCGTTTCCTTTACATAAAGTCTTACCTCACAACATCTGCGCGCGACCACCCACAGCGACCGTAGCTGCCCTCTTATCAGTCATTATCAACAGCTTCCACACACACGTGCAAGCACCCGTCCCGGCACTGCGGCTGTCCCTCGAGCGCGCGCTTAGCCCTCCAGAGCCTCTCCCCGGCCATACCGTCCACCAACCTGTCGCGCTGCTCTGTGCTTGGCGTCTGTGCCCCTCCTACCGCTCGGAGGGGCACCCTGCCCGCAGATGGGTGATAGTGTCGTAACAGATATGACGGCCACGGTGGGCAAGACGGACGCTGAGCGGGATGGCTCGACCTCCTCCATAGCCTCGTCGCCTGAGCCCGAACCAGCTGCATATACCCAGGACAACCCGCAGCAGCAGCAGAAGCGCAAAGGCGGACGCAAGCCTGTGAGCTCCCCATGATGCCTGGCACTCTGCAAATCCAAATGTCTGAGCCCACACTAACGCGCCGCAAGATATATGCCACCTCGGAGGAGCGCAAGCAGCGCAACCGTCAGGCCCAGGCTGCCTTCCGCGAGCGCCGCACCGAGTACATCAAGCAGCTCGAGAGCACTATCAAACACCATGAAGACACCCTGCAGAACCTGCAGCAGAGTCACCGCAGTGCTGCCGACGAGTGTTTGATGCTCCGGTACAAGAACTCGCTGCTCGAGAGAATCCTGCTTGAGAAAGGTATCGATGTTCAAGCTGAGCTCCACGTAAAGACCGGCAGTCCCAACCTAGGTCCCACGCAAAGACCGGCGCCTCCAACGGCTTCACCAAACCAACCACCGCTCCAGCAGCGCGCAATGATGAACAGACAACAGCAGAATCGCCGATCACTAGGAGGGCTGCCCAAGGCTGAAGGTGTGCATGGTTTGCCCATGATTCAACCCGATGGAGCAATCCCAAATCGTTCACCACTGTCGCAGCCTACTCCCGGCTCGCATCTACCCTCGCCCGTCGCGTCGGCTACGCGCTCGCCGAACTTCATTCCACAAGGCACATCGGTGTCTCCCAACTTCGGGTCCATTCCACCGCAACAGCAACCCCAGCGGCACCAACAATTACAGCCACAGCAACCTAGATCCCAATTCACGCCTGTAATGGGCCCTCAGCGGCCATCGCTTATCACGAACCAACCGCCCTCGAACGGCATATCGAGTGCATCCACGGGCAGCGGAGGGAGTGTAATGACACAGAGTAGCACCAGCGGCGGCCCGCAGTCTTACTTCCCGACTCCCTATTCGGAGCATATGAATCAACTAGGTAAGCTGACCCATTCCTATTTGGGGGGGTAGGCCGTTGTATCCTAGGCTAATTTTGTTGTGCAGAGCAAGAGTACGACGAGCAAGGCGACATGCTTGACCAAGAAGACCCTAGCGACCACTCCGCTGGGCCTGGTCCATACCCACATGCCTTCCCGCCGAACTCGATGCAGTCGCAAAGTATGCAGCCTCCAATGCCACCTTCGCAGAACCCGCCATATACGAACAATGCGCCGGTAGCGGCTAACGACGGGAATCATGCGTTTAACGGGATGAATACTCTCTTCGACCCTTACGATCCCATGCTAGATGCGGATCCATTCGGACTGTCTGCCAGCATGCACTTTCCGACCATGTATGAATCGAGATGAGGCACAGCATCACGAAATATGTGATTCGTATACATAATTCACCAAAGCACGAGCTCCGAAGTTACATTCTCGGACTGTATGAAGACATTACGAGATGATGCATTCAATTTTGGGACTTTTTCGAACGGTTTGTTTGTTTGTTTCAGCGGGCGTCAGAGTGCGCATGGCATGGTCGAGGATTCGATCGCGGCGTTTGTTGTCCTAGGCAAGGATTACCCCACGAAGGCCATGCGTTAACGGGTTTTTGTTTTCAAGGACGGCGGCATTTTCAAAAGTTTATTAGGGAATCATTTTGTTAAAACAGGTGGGTTGGATCTAGGTTTATCACTACGGAAAGTGGCTTGGGCAGTCACTACTTCGCTGTTCCATATTGACGGCCAGACTAAGGGTCGCTTCGATTCAGAGACCCAGCATAGATTCTGTAAATACTTGCGCTCGGATCGAAATGATCTCTTCTACCATCGAGTCACTCGCGTTCAATTGGGCGGCGAGCCACAAGTGGCTGTTCTGCAATTGCCATTCTTGTCGATGAACGTCATTCCTACCCCAGACGCCTCGCAGGTCGCATCTCGGCTGCGGAGACGCACAGATCAGTGTACGAACCTGCGAATTCTTGGACTGACGTCGCCAGAGCTCGCGCAGCAACTTACAGATGCAGCTTATTGTGTCCAATTCGTACCCAATTGTTCGTGCAGATGTACGTGCCTGTCCTTCTGCGAAGGCTGTTCTAGTCGTATGGTTTTGATGCAGTGTGGGTATTCGAGGACTTTCCGAGCTAAGCGCACTTACTGGACTTCACCTGCACCACAGACCTCACGTGCAACAGCAGAGATCAATTGCCATCGTATCCACAAGCAAGTATTGGAATTCGGAAAGGCCATGCATTGCCGCATGATTGGTCTTGGGGTTTTGTGAAGGAGTAGCTCGCTGTTGCTCTCTCAAGTGAGGGGCAGCTGCTCACCCACTGTATCGAGAAGCGCAACAGCGCTTCTCATGGCTTCTTCTCGTCGTTCCCCTCGTATTTGTGAATTGGTAACTCGACAGCCATTTTCAGCATGCAAGGTTACCATAAGCTGAATATGCACATCTGCATGCAGGCAACTGAGACGTTGCTTTGTGCTCGGGAGGGTGGGCACGGGCCGCTATTGACTAAGCGAACAGCTCCATCCACAATCGAAATTTACCGTCCATCCTCAACGTCAACTGCGACACGCTTCGAGCTATCCACCTGTTTCTTGAGAGCCGCGACCCTTGCACCCCAGGGCCCGCTCTCGTAATTTTCACCGTCTTCCATCAGATTGAGCGTCTAGAAGGACAAGCGCGAAAGGCGCTTTAACTCTTCAGAATGTCCATCGCTTCCAAGGTGCGTTACTCCACCTTGCATCAGACCCCGCGAGCCTCTGCGCTTCCTCGAGTTGCCCACGCAATTCCTCAATCGCACATTGCAAAACATTGCTGACCTCTTGCAGAACCTGTACGAGTTGCTGGGTGCGTCGATCCTACATTGACATAGTCGCGAGACCTGAGGATCCCACTAACGGTTCGTCACAGGCAACGACCCAGAGCTCGACCCCGAGCGCGCTACCCCCCAGCCGCCGGTCAAGACTGTCGACAAGCCCGCCGCGAGAACAGGCAAGCGCAATGCTCCCGCCGAAGCTCCTGCACGGTCCGGTGCCGCCACTACCTCCACTACTTCCCGCCCTATCAAGGACTCTGACAACGCCAACGACAACTGTATGTTTATCTTCCTGAGCTCCGGCTACGACGCTGGCATGCAGTGGTCTGGCTGAGCGACGGTAGCTTCGATTGGGGATCATAGCTAACTTGTGCAGACCTCCGGGATCGCAACGTAGGTGCGGATAAGAACCGCAGCCGAGGTGCTCGATTCGAGGGCGAGGGTGGTGACTATCCTCGCGGAGAAGGCCGCGGACGTGGACGTGGTGGACGTGGAGGCCGTGGTGGCCGTGGTGGTGCTAGGGGCGACCGTGCGAGCCGAACCGGTGTTGCGTATGTTATGCCTTCTGCTCTCTTGCCGCTCTTTAACTGACTACGACTAGCGACCACGACAAGCAAGTTGCTCACGGATGGGGAGGCGCCGACGGCCCTGCTGAGCTCGCCGATGAGACCGCTGGCGAGGCTATCGCCCAGAAGGATGAGAAGGAGGCCGTCGCTGAGGACGCCGCCGCCGATGCTGACGCCACTGTTGAGACCGAGCCTGAAGAGAAGACCAAGTCTTACGAGCAGTACCTTGCTGAGCTCGCCCAGAAGAAGCTTGACCTTGGCAACCAGAACGTGCGCAAGGCCAACGAGGGCAGCTCCGCCAAGTTTCCCGAGGGCAAGGCCGTCGCCCGCGACGACGACGAGGACTTCATTGCCGGAACTGGTGGCAAGAAACAGCGCACTCGTGAGCGTAAGGAGAAGGCCTTCGTCGAGCTTGACGGAGACCGCCTTCTTCAGCCTGCTCCCCGCGAGAACTTCGGTGGACGCGGCCGTGGCGGTCGTGGCCGTGGCGAGGGCCGTGGTGGACGCGGCGGCGAGTTCCGTGGCCGTGGTCGCGGCGAAGGTCGTGGCGAGGGCCGTGGCGGACGCGGACCCCGTGGTGGTGCCCAGTCTGGCCCCAACCTCAAGGACAACAACGCTTTCCCCAGCCTGGGTGCATAGTGTGTTTCCCTTATAGCGGAACTTGCGTGACCTGCGGGAGTCACGCAACCTGATGGCTTAATGACCGTCATCTGAACAGTGTGAATGCTACATGAAAGGAAACGTGGGCCGGATGGCCGTCAGGACAAAAAGATTACACGGATCTCACAAGGGATGGTGTGGCGGGCAAATCATCTATCTGGATGTGTTAGCTATGCTAAGATTTTACTCCTTTTACTTGCTCTTTACCAATTGTGTCACCTTGTGCTTGTGAAATGTGTATGGTCATTAATCTTAGACGCCGTCCTAACCTTCCTTCCACAGCGCAAAAATATGCTTGCAAAGTCTACAAGCGCAATGGCGAAGGGCAGATGCAGCGAACGCTTCGATGGGATAGAGCAATGGTGTGCAGCAGCGTGGAAAGATCGACAGAAAAACAGCCGTCACCCTAGCTCATCAGCTGCTCCGTTATGGACCCATAGTCTGGCTAAGCCAGGGACAAGAAGTACTATAGGTAGCCGAAGCTGCATGAAATCGTGACACCGCGCCTCTGACAGCTTCTGGTACGGCTGGCAACTTCGCTATAAATCAACCGAAGTCCAGTGTCGCTGTGGTATGAATGCATCTTGTGATACATTGATATAGACAGAAACGTGTACCCTACCATCACCAAGACATCTTCTTTGCGTCAACTCCAGACTTGCCCGTAGTAATAACTAGCCGTGGCTTAACAATGAAAGAGTAGTCTATCAATCTAGGACTCAACACTCCGAACTCAACCTCGTCTTACATTATTGAATTATAGCTGTCATCATTCAGGGTCGCATGTAAGATGAGTCGATAGAGTCTTCTCATTTCTGCCAAGTATGCTGATCCTGGAATCCTATAACGCCGTGCTATGCCAGGAAACTTCGAAAGGTTACTTCGTGCTCTCCGAACACGCTGAAGGACGCAGCCTGCTTGTAGCATTTGAAATCCTGCCTATTCCAATACCATCTTTGAGTTCTCAGGCTCTTCGTCCGCATCCACTTCAGGACCATGCGCCGTGCTGCCGGCCCCACCTTCATCGCCAGCCACATTGCGAGTCTCTTCGTCGCCTTTGTGTTCATCCTCAGCCGTGTCCCCCTCCACATATACCTCCACCTGATGTCCCGGGAGAGCGTCTTTGCACCGGTGGCAGACGAGCAGGCCACAGTCATAGCATTCGTACGCGAAGCTGAAAGGCGTGCTGTTTGTTGCAAAATTTAGTCCGCTCTTGTCCTCGCCCACTTGGTCCCAATCAGGCATGTGCTCATCCACATTCTTCTCCTGTGCCGTGGCGATGGTGTTACCGTACAGATCGACCACGCGTGCTGCAGCACTTCCGTCGAAGGCTTGTTGATGTTCAACTTGTAGTGAATCGCGGTATATCACCGCGCTCGAGAAAGAAGCAGGCGAGCTGCTCAGTGGAGAAGCCGTGGCTTCGAGATGGTCCATTGACTGGGTACCGCGGAGAGAGCCCATAGCGCGTCTTCGAGCGTGCTGTGTCATGCCCGTACGTCTTCTAGAAAGTATGCGTATTGCGCGGCTGGCAGATGAGACGGCGGTAGTTATCTTGCTCTTTCTGCCGCGGGCGGAAGCAGGCATTACTACTTCTGGGTGTACGGTAGCCCAACATTTCATGCATTCCATCTGAAAGTCCTGTGCATCATGCCGAAAGGCGTCTTTCATCTTTATCTTCGCTGTGCCAAAGTCGTGGTAACAGTCCCATGAACGATCCTGATAATCGTCTGTTGGCTCGTCGCCAAAGTCGAGGTCTTGATCCGCCCAGTAGGCCCCAGATCCTCCGTCTAAGTTTCTAACTCGCGGGGTGGAGATTGTTGAGTCTGCCATGGTGTCGTTAGGCGGTTGGGATGCCGTTGGCTCCAATGACTCTGTAGGCTCTTGAGTTTGTGACATGTGAGGAAATACATGTGCAAGATTCCAGGCTGGAGGGGCTGGTGCGATTGGTGCAATCTCTTCCTCTTCCTCTTCCTCGTCAGGCTCATAATCCGAGTAGTCTTCGTCTTCATCATCGTCACAGTCTCCTATACAGTTGTCCTTCCCTTGCATGCATCCCCAGCAGAAGTGCGCTCCACAACGGCACTGCATATGATTGCACCCATACATGCGCTTCACTCCTTGCCCACATTTTGGACACTTTCTGTATCCCCACTTCTGTAGCAGATCTGCCGTCTCCTTGTCTACTCCAAAGTCGAAGACGCCACATACTCCGTCGTGTGATAGGCTCCTGCAATTTATGCAGATATCGACAGCGCACTCGGGGCAGGATACTGTAGGTTTGGTGGGTGTTCCGATCCCAGAGTCTACTCGCTGCTTGCCTTTGCTGTTTTTTCTCGCTTGCGGAAGCAAGTGGTTGGGTATGAAAGTGGAGCATCGTGCAATTGGGCAGTAGAATGGATTTGGTGTTCCCCACTCCTCATACTTGGACTTGAACAGATTCATCTCGTCTGACGAGAGATATGGGCGGATATGATGTATCGGTATCTGGGTGCAACAGCGCGGCGGCATCCGGGATAGGTCCTTGCAGGCCTCGAGGAACATATTCTTGAGGCATGGTACGCAATACGCATTTTCGCACCTGCTGCATGGTTGAAGTGCCTTCGCAGGTTTCTTCTCGGGTCCTTCACACGGTGTGCAGCAAATTAGGCAATTTTGGGGGGATGGCGGCGGAGGCGGTGGTTCTTGGGGCCTCGAGGCTTGCAGTATTGGAAGCGGCCGATCTTCTGCCACGCCTGATGGCAGCTGTTCGAGGTCTCGGAGAATGGATGCTGAGCGCGAATCAGTGGACCGTCGCGGGTACTGAACGATATCCATCGCGTCGGTGTCTTGAGCTGATGTAGGGGACGCGGGAGAATCGTGGGATGAAGTGGAAGTAGCGGTTGTGCCATTGTCCGTTTGCTCTTTTCCATGCGCTTCTTGGCGATTATCAACCTGCATTTGGTCTTGCTGGGAAGTTGCGGCTCGCGGTGAAGCAGTTGCCTTGTGCTCACGCACGGTCCGGCTAAGTTTGGAGCCCATGGTGAAGGTCTGACTTTGTTGAAGGGTTGTATCTGGGAGTTATACTACATTTATATGGCATTAAATAATGTGGCTGGTTGTGAGGGCACATTGAGTCAACGTTTGGTAGCTGACCAAAAACGGGGTAGCACTTGCGGCGGAGGCGGTGCTGCCTGAAGGCAGCTCTGCGATGAGGCCTTCCATTGGAGATGAGTCTTTACACGGGTCTGCACCCCACAGTCATGCCTAAAGATCAGGAATGCTCCTGTGCCGCATTAAGATAATGATATTTTGGTCGCTCATGATGTCAATTGACGAATGGTACCTCGCTGGTGGTGGCAGTGTGGCGGTGTACGAGTAGCTGGCTACTACTCTGGATTTGACTATTTCACGGCGCTTACAGGGCGAAGAGACTGTTTGGGCTATGGTACGGAAGAGATGGTTCGCCCTTCGCCCTTTACATGAGATGGAGGGTGGATGGGTCATCGGTTGCTGATCCACGGGTACTTCACTCTCAGGCCACCACTAAATGTGATGGTCTGTGCGGTAACCAACCTGCTGAACGTTGTAGTATTTATAATGTTGGATGACTATGGTACGTGCGACTCGAGACTATGTATGCGAACTGTATTGATTTCTTGCTTTTCCCTCGTTGTCTCGGGCGAGTACCTACCATAGGTACGGTAAAGACGTTCCTACGTCGGCGAGTACGATCTCTATAGCGATGAATACACGCGCTTAGAGGCCGTACCAGTGACAAGACAGCTGCTGTTTTTCCATTTGTTATAAATGATTGTGAGGAACGAAAGAGGATGCAGCCATGCATCAATTGATGACTCTGTGCATGTTCCATGCAAGGTCTGGATTAGGTTTAGCTCGCGGATGCGCCGTGGCTGACCCACGGTGCCACGACGATGCGGCTCTGTGGGGCTTTTGGCACCGCGTCCACCCGTTGTTGACTTCACGCGATTCTTCTCGATCTCGACGAGGCATCTGGAAAGAATCAAACGGATGGCTTGCTCCCAAAGCGCTCACTTTCGTCACCACTACCCTCCCCCACACCCGCTTTTTGTGCTAGTCCGACTGTCATGTTTGAGATCGCGGGCAGTCACCGTGACAGGCAACAACTGTATCAAATCATTCTCTGTAGATGCTGTCATGTCGCGAAGAAGCAATGAATCCCTACCAGCGAAAACTGCACCAAGAGTATGTAATCAATACACGCGCCACTGCTAACGAGGGCTGACTCGGGCACAAATTCGGGGCATCAGCAATGTAGCAGCGCGGCGACATCTAGATCAATTATCTGAATAGCCGATCACTCCAACAGCCCACCAGAGCTGCTTGCCATCCTATGTCCTTCCACCACCAAGCCTCCATAGCACATTCTGCGGCGCGGCAATATGTAGGATCAATGCGGATTCCATGGATTCTCCTGGGCGTATTCTGGGCGCCTTCGAGAAAACTCTGGGCACCTTCAACGGGCATCCTCTTCTTAAGGATGTTTCGTCGCGAGAAAAAACACCTTCCTAATTGGCTGCTTGCGTGCGACAGAGACCGATGATGCAAGGCTGGGCGCAGCTTGCAGCATCCACAACCCATGTTGCCGGGATTCGTACCCCAGCATACAAGGTTTTATATATGAACAACTATAAGAAGAGGGCATTCTGAGTGCATCGCCAAAGGCTTTCGTCTCGCTCCAGGACTGCATCGACCATGGCCGCTCAGCTGAAGCGGATATTCCAGCTCAATGGCTCGGGCGCAGATGTTGATGCTGAAGTCGTGAAAGAGAAGAATGCGCAGATTGGTGACAGCTTCTCCGTTGAAGGTGTTCCCGTGTACCAGGATGCAAACGGCGCTCCTGTGGAACAGATCAGCCCCTTGGGCTACCACGTCGGCTGGTATGGCATCCTGTTCTTGAACGTCAGTCAGATGGTCGGCACGGGAGTTTTCAGTACTCGTAAGTATCTACTACCAAATCATAGTTCGTTCAAGACTGACAATCTTATAGCTGGCAGCATCTTGCGTTCTCTTGACTCGGTCGGGATGTCCATGATGTACTGGTTCTTTGGTGCCATTATCGCCGCTGGTAAGTAATATGTCCTAATTTGACTACATTACCTAAAAAGATCTCAGCTGCGTTGGCCGTTTTCTTCGAATACGCATCTCTCTTCCCACATCGGTCCGGAGGCCAGGTCGTATATCTGGAACAAGCCTTCCCTAAGCCAGCATTCCTGTTCGCCACGATGTACGCCTTCATAACGATAGCCTTTTCGTTCTCTAGCAGTAACGCCGTCGTCCTTGCTCGTTACATCTACCGAGCCGCGGGCTATCAAGCTGGTGAATGGGCTAACAAGGGGTTGGCTCTTGGAGCCTACACCCTTTTGGCCTTTTTCTGTTTGATCTCGAATAAATGGTCACTTCGGCTGATGAACTTGATCTCTGCTGTCAAACTCATCATCCTCGTCTTCATTTCAATTACTGGTTTCGTTGTTCTCGGTGGTGGAACTCATATCAAAGACCCTCACGCCAACTTCAGGAATAGTTTCGACGGGATTACGAACAATGCGAACGACATCGTCAGCGCTCTCGTCAACATCAACTTTGCATATACGGGATATTCCAATGCCTTCAATGTCGTGGCAGAAATCAAGGTTAGTGCTATTAAGCCAGTCTGGGTACGATGACTCTGATAGTTACTCAGAACCCGCTCCATACCCTCAAGCGCGTTGCACCCCTTTCGCTTCTCATTGTGTCTATTCTTTACGTGCTCTGCAACGTTGCGTATTTCGCCGCCGTACCCGCTGCAGAAATTCGCGAATCGGGCGAATTAGCAGCCGCGATGTTTTTCGAAGCCGTTTTCGGGACCAAGGCTGCAAAAGGTCTTCCTGCACTGATCGCCGTTAGCGCTGCGGGTAATATCATGGCTGTTATTATCGGCCACAGCCGCATGATGCGCGAATGCGCACGTCAAGGATTGGTACCATACCCTCATGTGTGGGCGAGTACCCGACCCTTTGGCACACCGTTCGCACCCACACTGCTGATGTGGTCTTTGACCGTTATCGTTATACTGGCACTGCCATTCGGAGATGCTTTCAATTTTTTAGTCGATCTCCGCAGTTACCCAGACTCGGTGTTCCTATTTCTGATGGTCATAGGCGTCTACTTTATCAGGCACCGGAGAAAGAAAGAAGGTCTCCCACAGGCTCCATTCCGAGCCTGGCACATCGCTAATATCATTTCGGCTGCTGTATGCTTGTTCATCTTGGTTATGCCATGGTACCCGCCGGACGAGAACGACTACTCCTTCTGGTACGCGACCTACTGTGCTGTTGGGATCGCTCTGCTAGTCTCTTGCGCCTTGTATTACTTTGTATGGATCAAGTGGTTACCAAAGTTGAAGCACTACTCGATCAGAACCGAGACTTTGATTTCGGATCAGGATGGCAGTGTGTCGCATCGCCTCAGGAAGGTGCCCAACGTAGAGGTCGAAGAGTGGGATCGAACCCACGATGAGGCCGGGAATGTGCTGGTTGAGGCGTCAGGTGCAAGAAGCGTGGTTGGCAACCAGCACTTGTTAAGGAGAGTGAGGGTTACTGATCGAGAGGCCGCGGATGATGTCGTACTGGAGACGAAGGTGTAAGTATGAAGACTTGCATTGAATCTTGCTTCGGCTATGGCCCCCATCTCTCCCCAACTATTTCCCCCTGGCGGAAGCCGCTTTGAGCCTACCTGCTGTCGCTTTACTTGAGATGATCAACCATACAATAACAACACCTTGAAAGACCCTCAAGCGCGTCATCGTCGGGCCGATCCTTCTAACTGACCAAAACCTTTGCGGTAAGCTTGCTTTTGCGTTTGATAACGACCAAAAACTTGGTTGAGTAGACCCTGATACGCGTAGTGCATGGTGGTACATCGCCAAGGGCGATGTGCCCGCACGCGGGACGATCACTTGGTCCAGCCACATTCCAAGGCTAATGACGTAGGGGTCTGCAGCACATCGTCACTAGCCGCTTTTGCGTCACTGTCATCTGGTGAGTATATATCATCTGCTGCCTTGAAAGGAGAATAGCTTTTGCTTTTACGAATAAATCCACGACTTTTGTATCAACGTTTGCCTCCCCAGAACCAACAATATCACGACCACCAAAATGGCCGAGCAGAACAACACTCAGAACCAGAAGACGTACAAGCAGCAGGCAGGCGAATTTTACAATCGACAATATGAGAGCTGGATGCCCTGGGTAGAGGACCAGTATCTGCGATGGTTCACAAAAGACAACAAAGCTTCCTACGCAACAAAGCGTCCGTCTTACCTCTCTCGTCCTTCCTTTTTCTCTCGATACTAACTCTCGGCAGAGGAACTTGACAAAACCAAAATCACAGGAAATGCACAAGTCGACAACCTCCAAGACGGCGTCAACAACCTCGTTAGTGGACAATTCGGGAAAGGTGGGCTTGCGCAGCCTATCGGCGATGCCTTTTCCAAGGAGGGCATCAACCGCGCAGAGAGGGGTGGAAAAGATGATAACGGAAGCTATGGAGGAGGACCACTTGGCGGTTATGGGCAGGGTGCTGCTGATGGGGTGAAGAACGCTGGCTCAAGTGTAGGAGGCGGGTTGACCGGAGGAGCGAAGAGTGCGGGGGGCTATTTGGGGCTTGGAGGAAAGAAAGAGGATGCGCCGGCTGATAAGAAATAGAGGTTGGGGATGGAAGATGAAGTGGACCGCGGACTGGGAGCATTTGCAATGGTCGCTGTTTATTGCGGAGGTGGGGGATATATGATACCACATTTACGATTCTCTTCTGGTTCTAGATTGGAACTCTTTCTTAATTCCCATTATACTAGTATACGAATGGAAAGAAGTAAGTCATCGCTTTAGCGCTCAGTTGTCATATCACCCTGATGGATCGTTACATCGCATTCGTCTTACTGTGTCGTGGGTAGGCTTGAGCTTCGGGCTTCGTGGGTATTCACTCTACGACATATCTATTATAGGTATCCAGCCACATTCCAGCATATAGAGGACCATATCGCGAGACTGTTTGAACTCTAAGACCTTCGATTTTCTGGGTACCTTAATTGAAGCGGTCCGTGATTGGTCGCTACGAAGCTCGTCTCGGATGACGCACCCCTCCGCTACTTTGTCCCGCGCAGCTCACCCTAGTTCTCTGCGGCACGGCGCCCCACCATGTCCACCACCAACTCGATGGTAAAGATGCTTGTGTTCAACGGTGCATATAAGCTGATATCACGAGCGCTGAAGCTCTTTATCTTCCCGCTGACGTTCCCCCACTTACCCACAGTTTAGCTCACGACCCTTCAAATCACATACAACCACAACAGACCGCGAAACACAGAGATCACGCGACTCAGCGTCGACAGTATGGCACAGAACGGCACCATAGAAGACGCCACAGCGCACAAGTTCAATCCGCACTTCACGCAAGCCGTCATCAACGCGACAGGGCCCAAAGCCACGCCGCGTGTGCGCCAACTCACGACGAGTCTGATCCAGCACCTGCACGACTACGCGCGCGAGAATGAGCTGACGGTAGACGAATGGATGGCTGGTCTCGACCTCGTATGCCCTTACACGCATATTCCTGCATGAAGCTGATGTCTCCAGCTCAACGAAGCAGGCCGCATGTCCGACGACCGCCGGAACGAAGGCCAACTCCTCTGCGACATCTTCGGCCTCGAGTCCCTCGTTGACGAAATAACCTACAAGCTCGCTTCCGACGCGCAGGACGAGCCTACCTCGACTGCTATTCTAGGGCCGTTCTGGCGGAAAGACGCTCCTCACAAGGCCATGGGCGACACCATTGTATCAGGCATAGAAGCCCAGGGCGATAGGACATACATGCACGGTACCGTCACGGACTTTCGAACGGGCAAGCCGGTGGAAGGCGCGGTCCTGGACGTCTGGCACACGGCGCCGAACGGGCTGTATGAGCAGCAGGATCCAGGGCAACCGGAGATGAATCTCAGAGGGAGGTTTACTACAGGCAAGGATGGGAAATACCACTTCTACTGCTTGAGACCGGTGCCGTATCCTATACCTTACGATGGACCGGCAGGCAAGATTCTGCAGGCGTTAGACAGGCATCCGTATAGGCCGGCGCACATACATTTCATCGTGGGCGCCCTACCTCACACTCCATTCACGCGCCTGGTAGCTAATCCATCATTGTAGCTCACCGCACCCGGATACAAACCTATCATCACGCAGATATTCGATCGAAATAGCAAGTACATTGAAGACGACGCGGTCTTTTCGGTTAAAGAAAGCTTGGTCGTGGACTTCAAGCCGTTCCAAGGAGACCCGAATGCTGAGTTTGAACTGCCCTTTAATTTCAAGATGGCGACGTTCGAGGATGCGAAGAAGCACTCGGTTGCAGGCGCGACTGAGGTGAGCAGTGCAGTCTGAGCAGTGGAGTCCCATGGAGAAGATGCGAAATCTTATTGAGTGGAAAGTTATATTTTTCTTTTCGCTTTCTGAAATAGTATGACTCTGTTTTGCTGTGCCTTACCATTGGTACATCTGAAATGTCGCATTTTCTTCAAAGCAACGCCGAAAATGTACTCACGAAAGCACATATCGCGCCCTTCCGAAGTGGATACATTCCCCGCATCTGACCTTACCCAATGAACTGGCGCTCAACCCCACAATACCGAGGATACTGACGTATTGGGAAACGTCCTCAACAAACGTTGCGCCCGTAATCCATTGATGTCCTAAGTCTACTGCTCTTGTTCTCATCTTCCACTATTAAAGTCTACTTTGCATCCGCATCGCGCTTGACTATTGTACGAGTCGCCCTCGCCCACAGCTACTAGCATCCGTGTGTCAAACTCCAGCGCGGATTCCGTTCAAGTAATAGGTTGGTGATGTTTCCTTTAGTCTGCTCCCCGGGCCTTATCTGAGTCACATGTCTCCTGATTCAAGCTAAATTCGTATGCATCTCTATGAGATTTGCTGGTCGTTTCCTTTGCGCACAACAATGCAAATATTTGGAATAGTGATGACACATTTCCGCTCTGGTCGTTTCTGATTGAAGAAGTATTCCAGCGCATCGTGATTGATCGATTCGAATCCGCGAGTAATACAATTGTCACGAATACAACTCACCGATCTTACGGCAAAGCTTCATCCTCAATATGGCGAACAAGATCAGCCTTGGTCGGTATATGTGGGAAAGGTCAGCATACCAACCTTAAAAACGAAACTGTATTAGATACTATATCAGACCTGGCTCACAATCCCCCAGAATCCATCAAATCGGTGTCAACTCCATCTTCGGCGTCCCTGGAGACTTCAATCTCCAATTTCTGGATTCAATCTTTGACGTCGACGGCCTGAAATGGGTCGGGAACCAGAATGAACTCAACGCCGCCTACGCCGCAGACGGCTACGCTCGCGTCAAGGGCGTGCCCGGCTGCCTCGTCACCACCCACGGTGTCGGCGAACTCTCGGCCCTTAACGGTATAGCGGGCTCTATGTCCGAGCACATCCCTATCATCCATGTTGTCGGGCAAACTACCCGCGCGATGCAGGAGAATCACATGATGATTCATCATTCCATTGGGCAGAAGCCGGATCACCAGCAATATAACAAGGCGAGTGTGCCGTTGAGATCTGCGGCCGCGGAGCTTTGGGACGTTGAAACAGCGCCGGGGGAAATTGATAGGGTGATCAAGGAGTGTGTGGTGAACAGTTTGCCAGTTTACGTCTTCTTACCACTGGACCTGAGCGCCGAAATGGTGGACGTCGAGCTTCTTAAAACGCCTATTGATCTCCGACCAAATTTCGATAAAGAGAAGCAGAGCGAGGCAGTGGAAGCTATTGCGGAAGCGTTGAAGGCGGCGAAGCATCCAGTTCTTCTAGTCGATGTACTGACCAAACGCTTCGGCGCCGCGGCAGAGACTCGAAACCTAGCTGAGAGGCTCAACGTCCCTTTTTTTGCGTCGAACATGGGGAAGGGTATTGTAGACGAGACTGAGGAGATGTATGGTGGTGTCTGGATGGGCGCTGTGAGCAGTCCCGGAGTATTGGACGAGGTCAAGAAGGCGGATCTTGTCTTAACACTAGGCTATCTCCCGGCGGATACGAACTCCGGCGGTTTCTCACGAAATCTCACTGAAGCAACAACTATACGTATTGACCCACATGAAGTCATCGTAAAAGGACATCAGTACTCAGACATTGCGATAAAACCTCTCCTCTCAGCCCTCCTCAAGACATTGCCAGAGAAACCTCAGCATAATATCGAGAAGCCTACTCTACCTGCACCAAGGGTACCCAAGGATAAGGACGAGAAAAGGCTGACACAGTCATACATTTGGGATAGAGTTGGGAGCTATTTAAGGGAAGAGGACGTCCTTCTCGGCGAAACCGGCACTTCAAACTTCGGCATCTACGACATCCCCTTCCCTTCCAATCTGCAGTACGAAGCGCAAATCTATTACGGCAGCATCGGTTGGGCGACTGCCGCAACATTCGGCGCGGACGTCGCCCATCGGGAACAGCTCAAATCCGCCAAGAAAGATGGAGGCAGGACGGTGCTATTCACCGGCGACGGCAGTCTCGCCCTGACTATCCAGGAAATCGGATCTATGGTGAAGAACAAGAGTAAATGCGTTATTTTCATTATTAACAACGAGGGATACACCGTTGAGAGGATGATCTGGGGCGCAAGGCAGGTGTACAATGATATCGTGCCGACGTCGTACGAGCATCTTCTCCCACTGTACAAACATCCTGACCCCGATCACTCATACCATCGCGTCACAACGAAGGAGGAGTTCGATGCCGTGCTGCAGAAGCCGCAGATAGTAGATCCGGAAACTGTGCAGCTTGTGGAATTAGTGGTCGAAAAGCTGGATACCAGTTGGAGACTGGGGGCCCAGTTGGCAGTTAGGGGAGAGGAGGCTAGGAAATATCTGAAAGAAGAAGGGTTTCATGACGCGTACGGTAACTGGGGGTTGAGTGAGGAGGCGATGGGTGGGACGGGGGTGAGCTGGAAGTAATGGCTCCACTCCTGAGAGGTTTCGCAAGAGGCGCGTGAGCATAACGGAGTTACTTCCGTACTCATGGTGTGAGGCAGCCGAGGAGTGTGTGTACATCCAGAAGTTGCTTTCGCGCTCGTGGTGAGTAACGCCCGGGGAGGTGAATTTGGGTTGTGCATGCGTGTCTGTCTGAGAATCAGGAGTGAGTTGTAGTAACCAGTCTATGAAGGCGGTATTGGACCAAGACTACGATGGATTTTGAGCAATGTGAATAACCTGTGGCCCTTGTTTGCGCATTATGTACTCAGGCCCAATCAATATCAAAGATCCCGCCACGGCCTACTTGGGGACCCAAATCACTGTCTTCACCGCCGACCGAGATGAGCTGACCAGAAAACATGGACGCAGTCAAACAGTTGCCAGTTGTGAAAATAAACTTCGCAAGCGCTACCTACAAGATAAGCTCCTGAATCCAAGAGGAGCCCCCAGAAGCCAAACAAAAGCTCGTACTACCTTGGGAGAGGCTCTTGAGTTGGGGCTAAAGGCCTGCCTGCTAAAGAAATCTGAAAGAAAAGTAAAATGTTCTTATGCATCCTAGAGTATCTCGATCTATGACGGAGTTTAAAATTACGCTTGGAAACTGATGGAATACAAATCTCGGTAGCAACTGCCACCAGAAACTTCGCGGTATTTCGCAGCCAAGGTGGCTCTAGCTCGACGAGCTTGATCCTGGCCTTTACCTTCACCTCGACCCGAACAGGTATAGCGTAGATCAGTCAGTATTAGGCCCCTCGGTTTTATAATTGCGCACCTTCTCAACGTTTGACCTTCAGTCTCCCACTCTTCGGTAAGGACAACTGTATCACGACTACCACTAGCCTCCAAGATACCATGGCAAATAGCGATCTGAAAACCGTGGAAGCACTCAGAGAACGGTCTGTGGTAGCCGTCGTTATGCTGGCTTACGCACTCACGCTGGCCTGGCTCACACTTTTCAACTTCATGCGACGAGTTGGGGAGCACGTCGTACACTGGGCGACTTTAGGTACCTATGGTAGGTATTTGCCACTCTGGTCGTCGACCTGCGGATATAAATCATGCTTTATGCTGACATGCACAAGTACTAGAGTCGACTGAGACGACGACGAATACTCCAGCACCAGATGCCTCCAGCGATGCTCCGATCGAACTGTATACGTCCTTGACATTGAAAGCGAAGGAAACGCACAAAGTGACGTCGTCTCGCCCCATTTTCGTGCAAGGTCTCTTGCTCTGGTCCGGTAAGAAAACATCACTAACACGATTCTCAATTCCTCATTGTCCAGCTTGGCTTCATCTGACGTCATATACGTAGCGACTCCGATTCATATCTCTCCATTTGAAAACGACGTTGTTGTACAAGCTACCCACCTGCTTGGATCCGCATTTGCAGCCGGCTGGAAGAAGCTTGCCACTGAGCTCAAGCTCCGGATAGTGTCGTTTGCCCTGACTAGCAATAATCTTGTCACCCCGGAATACTGTGACCCAAGAGCCCGCTTGGCGTTGGCGAGGTTTACTTCCAATTTCTTAGGTCGACCCCAGAGCTCGCGCAACTTGCGAAGGAAGCATTCTATTCGCTGAACACCTTTCATATTGAGGAGAATTGGGATAGTCCCAACACCCGAGCCCTTAGGTTGCCTCCTCGCGGCTTCGGCCAATTCATCCGAAGAATCAACGTACGTTTTCTCAGCGAGGTCCCGTACGATACCTTACAGAGGTTATCTTCCGGCCAATTTGGCTTCGAAGGTCTACAGTACATCACGGTCGAATTCTATTTTCTACCAGAGTTCGACGTTATGACTTACTTGCAAGACAAGAACAAGATCCAGTTTCGGTGTGCAGGGAAGATAGTGGCGAGGATGCTCGTGGGAGACGAAATTGAAGCGGCCCAAGACAGCGTGATACAACGTCTTCAAGAAGTGCTCGAGTTCAAGGCAGTCTGATACGTGGGTCTATCGGCAGTTCGCCTAGAAGGTTGCAGAGGGCAAAACAGTTCTTCAAGTTCATGACACTTCGTTGGAGGATATTAAGACCTTGACTCATGCAGAACGACTGCTTGCCAGCAGTCGTTAAGACTTCGGTGTTTGTGTAGGGAATGGAAAGGAGGATTAAGAAGAACTATCAAGGTTTCGTAGCAGCATGATTGCTGCTTGGCTGTTTCATTTCCAATGGTACTAGAAACAAATGAAAGTTCACACGCAGAAAGTACCGTCGCAACACTGGCTCTCGCCATATGCCTTATATGTGCAACCTCCTAACAGTGATTCGGCCGAATATCCTTTGCTGTGATAGCATGCTATTTCATCCCAGCTTCTCCTTCACAATATTCTCACTCAGTTCCCAGAGTCTCTCTGCTGCCTGGGCATCTGTAGCCCATGCTGGAACCTTGTCGCTGAACTGACAATCGTCCAAGTACACCGCCTCCCCACTCTTCAAGCCCGGGTCCAGCGCCGCCACCACAGCCGTTGCAGCCCCTTGATCTATCGTCTTTGGTGCTCCCACCATCTCCTCCAATTTCGCCCTCTGAGCCTCATCCACGAGCGCTTTCTGCCCTGTACTCGCCACAACCCCGGGATCGAGTGAGAACGCTGAGATACCCTCACTCGACAAAAGCTTGTTGAGATGAACGGCCATCAGCACATTAGCCGTCTTGGACTGCCCATATGCAACCAGGGAAGAGAATGGTACGTCAGCAGGAGCTCCGATTAGTTGATGGATGATCCAGTTGGGTTGCTCGGAGTCAGGCATGTCGGTTGAGTGCTTTTCGTAGTTCCAGTCACTGAAGCGGATAGGACTGGCGCCATTTGCCTTGGAGCTCAAGGCAACGATACGGGTTGCACCCGGTGAGTTATTCTTTGCGGCAGCTTTGATCTTGGGCAGCAGAGTGTTGACGAAGAGGAAATGCGCCAGATGGTTAACGCCAAAGTGTGACTCGATGCCGTCGGCGGTGACTTCTCGTTCGTCTTTGCCGGTACTAAAGCCGGCGTTCGTGACAGTGATGTCGATCTGATCGATTGAAGTGTCATCGAGGATCTCCTGTGCTGCTTGCTTGGTCGCAGCGAGAGAGGTGAGGTTCAATTTGAGCGTGCGGAATCTGGTGCCTGGATAGTCGGTAGAGAGGGCGTTGTGGACGGTGGACATTCTAGTATCATCACGGCCAGTTATGATGATGCTTGCAGCGCCTGCATGAGCAAATGCTCGCGCGATTGCTTCCCCGATACCACCGACTGATACGCCGGTAATAAGTGCGGTTTTGCCTTTGATGCTGCCTGCGTAGGCTTGGGCGATCTCGATGCCGCTGCTCGTCTTGCCGTAGGAGGGGTTGGAAGTCATGTTGGGTCGTCTTCGTTGATTATAGAGAGTCAATGTGAGGAATGGACTTTTCCAGTCCGTCATTGCTTTATATATCCCTTTAAACTGAAAGCTACATAGCTACGCCGCACGCGCCTCAGCCCAAACGCAGTCAGCTGTTTCGGAGGCTTCTATCGTCCGCAGCTTGCCCAAGAGTTCGCGCTCGGGGTCTATGCCTAATGCAAACGTACATTAAATAAATGCCTACTTTTACTTCATTACCCATGATAATGACTCGTCATCATCAGGATAATGATTTACGGCCTCAAATCGCTCGCTTCAGCTCGAACCAATCACATCATCGTAAATCCTTCCGCGGGTCATCTTTCTCAGATCCTATTTCTACCCCGTTCAAATATTCCGGACGAATACACGGCTGTAGTACGAAGAGAACCCAGGTTTGCTGCAGCTCTTGCATTGGTCACCACTCGAGGGTAGTATTTGCGGGCAGTGTTTACAAATGCCTTTCTGAGATGACGTGATCTACCTACTTTTGGCTAGCGCTCTGCCGAAGAGGGGTATGCAACTTCTGTTGGAAAGAGCTTCTCTGTACGTACAGCAGGAGCTACGCTAGGCCTCTATGGGCGGTGCCACCCACCTGAGCAATCCATCACTCTTACACGCAACTTCAAGTAGTCTTCGTTTTCTATCGAAAACACCAATAGCTGTTTATGTCTGCCCATCGCACAGCTCAATAGAATTTAGTATATACGAGACAATCGGCATGTGAACAGCTCCGATATGTACGAGCAGACATTCTTGATCATGGCGATGTAGTAAGGCTACGTCTGCAACCTATCAAAAAGCACGAGTTAAGGACACGTAAAGTGAACGCACACGGACTATGAACGGCTCAATGATCATCTAAGGCTTTTCAGAATGAACACCGAATAACAGCAAGATTTAGAAGCATAGGAAAATGACTTTTACATTCCCCGAATTCTTGGTGCATTTGAGGTTCGTTTGCACTCTGCATTGTTTATGCTAGGTCAGCATAGAGTATCGAAACTCTCAATGAAGGACTGTATCACTACGAAGTAGTGGCGGTGGCGTTGTGCACACGGATAAACTCCAAACCAACAAGCAACCGCTCAGTCTTCACTTTCACAGACCCTGCCCAATGTCTGATATTGATCATGAAAGATTGATTTCCCAACCAATGCTACCTATTCCCAAGAAACTCGTTCATGTACCAAGCCAAATGTCATATATCAGCTCCTGAAGATATGCAATCTACAACAGCATTGAGAATCATGACCTACACGTCTCAAGCCAAAATACTAATTCCTGACCTTGTACGGACAGCGTTTCCCCTTGATCCGCTCATAGTGCCGCGCCTCAGCACGCGTGAGAACAGCCACATTCTTGCCCAGGCGCATCTTCTCCTGCAACGAGCGACCTAGCTCTGCCTCCTGCTCCCGCTTCTTCTCCCACCGAGCGCTTCCTTTCTGCGTGTTCTTGGAGCGCTGCTGGTTGCTGCCTTCCGCCTTCCGCTCAACAACTTTGGAAGCATGCATTTCATCCTCCACAGCGACTTGGGTAATAGAAGCTGCCTTGGGGACTTCGCGTGCCTCGCGTTGTGCAGCACGTTTAGCTTTGTTCGCTTGAATCTCCTGCATGGTGTGGTATCGCTTATCCTCACGCGCGACTATGCTCTTGAGATACGGCTGACTATCGACGTACACTTTGAGCTTGTCGATATCACCACCAACCCCACCACGAATCAGACCGGCGATCTTGCCAGCCACAAGTTGCAAGATTGGGTCATCAGACCCCAACGCGACTTTCAGCACAACCTGAACGTCCGCTGCGTTAATAGGCCGATTGTTCAGCTTCCACCAATACCAATTGTGGATATGGGTGATGTACGTCTCCAAGTAAAGAAGGCGGGTGGCCTTCAAGATGCGGAGATCAGCCTCGAAGTCTCGCGTATTGCGAAGCTTGAACGTCTCCGTGGAAGTAGTGAGTGCGATCAGGTAGCAGCCGATGGAAAGGATGGCTCTGTAGCCTGTATCCGGTGGCAGGCGAACGTCCGAGTTGTCGTCAATGAGGCGCGGGTTGGCGGTGGCGGCTAAGAAGAGGCTTCTCGGTATGTCCACCACATGCACATCACCATCGTAGATCTTGACTGTTGGACCGGTGCCCAGAGTCTGACGTTCTTTGAGTGGTAGGTTGCGGATGTCGGGGGTGTATTCTTCGTGATCAGGGCAAGGCGGCTGATAGCGTGGGCCCATGTTGTGGCTGTGTTAGTCCTACCAAAGGGGCTGGTTGATGGTTGAGCGCGTGTGTGGGTTGCGATGGGGTGTGGTTGACTGCAAATACTGAAGTGCGGTCCTATGTAGCGTCCATGCGTGAGGTTGAGGGCCATCGCTGCATGATCGTGTTTGAATCGTCAAGGTCAAAGCGTTTGGTGAATACTAATGTTGGTGAAGAGGCGAAGCATGCCAATTCATGAACATGAATGAGATACGAACAGCCACACTCTTGTTGAGAGAGTGCGAGCTTTGTCAACGAGGATGCCATGTCCGATGAGATTCCCCATACCCACAACATCTGCTAGCAGCGAGTATTGTTCCCAAAAAAATGTTAGTTGCACTAGTATGCTGAGCGCTTTGTTGGCATGTCTGATCTTCTATAGCAACTTTTGTCAATTGTCTCAGTCGTCCTATAGCCTTTTATACTTGGGGTATAGGGTAAGCAGACAATGGATCCTGGTCATGCATATTGTCAAGTCTTAGTCTTACTGTCAGTCTACAGACAGTCATTTTCGAGGACGCGGCTGTCGTCTCCACCGGATCGTTTCTATATACTCGCTGATGTACCTCAGGGTCTCGCTTTGCAAAATTACGGTATGCATGTCGTGCAAACCACGTGTCACACCTGTGAGGCGCTAGTCATCGGGTTCCTGAGGCGTGCAGCGTGACTGTGCGACAGTCTGACCGGAGACAGTCGAAAGAATGCTGTGCGACAATGATCAAATGTGGTCCTCAGGAAGGTTAAGATACCGGAACGAGTTCGCCAATGTGCTACATCAGCACACAAACATTGGCGTATGCGCCATGGACATCAAGTCCGCAGGTCAAAGTAGGACAACAGCTGGGAAAAGCGGATTTTGACCGTATGGACCAATGCCCAATAGGCATGAGTGAAGTGACACAGGTGTGGCTTTTGGTAACAAGACGGCTGAAGCGATGGCTCGGCGCAATTTGGGTGTTGACGGCAGTGATGAAAGAAGGCTCGCAGTGAGCGTTCAGGGATACTGGGTCGGGTGCGCCTTCCCACATCGAGCGTTTCTGAAACAGCAGGGACGACAGGGGTGCGGCGTAAACACCACGTGATCGCGTATCTTAGCTGCAGAACAGCGTCACTGGCGCTGTGATACGACCCGCTATCCGAACTCCTTCGACATTCCACGCGTTCCTCTTGTTCCCTGTCGCACGATACGATGCTATCCTTTGCACTGCGCAATGGCGATCAGCATCTGTCTGACCACGGCCCTTTGGCTCTGGATAGAGAGCGCTGTTCACGTACCGCATTCAGCCGCCGGACCGCGGCTGACCCAGTGGCGACAGGCCATGTCAATATGCTCCAAACAGTAGACCCAATCACGACAGCCGCCCCACGTTAATCTCGGACGTCTTGTTACACAACGCCCAGGTGCTTGTGGCTCGGCACGCTGATCGCCTGCCCCTTGCGCCCTGCCACTCTGCTCCTAGAGCTTTGACGAGTGCGCTTGCTGGCCGCCTGGGGTAGCTCCTGCTTTTTTCGATATGAGTCTATCTATGCTCTACGGGGCCTGACCAGTATATTAGGCCACCTGCGCCCGCCATTGCAACCCCACCGTCTCTCTTCTGCGTCATTGCGAAGTTGAGTCGCCCGGAACCCAGGTCGTGCGCTGAGACATTGCGTGGGTGGTTCGTTGCTCGTCTATATCCTTCAAGTTACGGCTGTTGCTTTCCGTCAATTGCAGTCTTACAATCGCTTCGAATCGCTCGCCACAATGAAGTACGCAGTCTTCACAGGCTTGCTGGCTCTCGCCGGCGTGAATGCCAAGTCTACCTCCCACGTCGAGGATGTGCTGGTGGAGAATCTTCACAGAGTGCCCCAGGGCTGGAAGGAGGTCGGCGTGCCGGCCCAGGACCGCAAGCTACACTTCCGCATTGCTGTTCACTCGGTGAGTACAATTTCGTTGATTGCTTGTAGGATACGCCTGTGATTACCTAGGACGCACGTTCCGCGTTCTCCGGATCAGATTACACCTGTTTCAGTTTCTCTTGGCTGACCCCCTCACAGCCCAACCATGATCTTTTCGAGCAAACCCTGCTGGAAATTTCGACTCCCAGCCACTACCGCTATGGGCAACATCTTAAGCGGGACGAGTTGAAGCAATTGATCAAGCCCAGAGAAGAATCTACCAACGCTGTCTTGTCCTGGCTCGAGGATGCGGGTATTCCTTCAGAAGACATTGTAGACGACGGAGAATGGGTCAACTTTTTGGCCACCGTTGCTACCGCCGAGGAGATGTTGGACACCAAATTCAAGTCCTACCAGAACGTGAACCGCCCTGATGTCAAGAAGATCCGCACGCTTCATTACTCTGTTCCCAAGGCTGTCCGTGAACACATCGATTTGATCCAGCCCACCACCCGATTCGCCCAGCTCCGTCCCCAGAGCAACAACATCCACGACCAGGAAGAGGTCCCATTCACGACTGCTGCAGTGAATGCTACTTGTGCCACTTCCATCACCCCTCAATGTTTGCAGGACCTGTACAACTTCGCCGACTACAAACCTGGAAATGCGTCTGTGTTGCTTGGCGTGACTGGATACCTGGAGCAATATGCCCGTTACAAAGATTGGGCTCAGTTCGCAAGCACTTTCGCTCCCTCCGCTGCTGGATCCAACTTCACCTGGTCTTCTGTAAACGGTTTGTTTGTCCTTTATCTGCTGTTACACCCAGGCTAACGAAATGAACAGGTGGTCTTCTTGACCAAAGTGCCACAAACTCTAGTGTTGAAGCCAACCTCGATCTCCAGTACACCTTGGGTCTCGTTGCACCTGCTGTGAACGTCAACTTCTACAGCACAGCCGGCCGTGGCATCCTGGTCCCTGACTTGGACCAGCCGACTCAAGATGACAATGACAACGAGCCTTACCTCGATCTCTTCACCTACCTTATCAACTTGCCCGATGAGAAGCTTCCGCAAGTGCTATCCACCTCCTATGGCGAGGATGAACAGAGTGTGCCGCCGGAGTACAACAAGAAGGTCTGTGATTTGATTGGACAGCTCGGTACGCGTGGCGTGTCTGTCATCTTCTCCAGCGGTGACACTGGTGTTGGCTCGGCTTGCCAAACCAACGACGGCAAGAACACGACTCGTTTCCTGCCCATCTTCCCAGCTGCCTGCCCGTACGTCACGTCGGTAGGTGGCACCACCGGAGTCAACCCAGAAAAGGCGGTATCTTTCTCATCTGGTGGTTTCTCTGATTTGTACGAGGCTCCTGCGTACCAGAAGACTGCGGTGTCCGGGTACCTTAAGAAGTTGGGTAGCCAATGGGAGGGTCTTTACAACCCACAAGGCCGTGGCTTCCCTGATGTAGCTGCTGCGGGTACGAGCTATCGTGTTGTGGACAAGGGCGCTCTCATTTCGGTCGGTGGAACAAGTGCCTCAGCCCCAACATTCGCATCTGTCATTGGTCTTCTGAACAACGCTCGCCTTTCTACTGGAAAGCCTTCTCTAGGATTTCTGAATCCCTGGTTGTACCAATCCGCCTCTGGCTTCACCGACATCACTCAAGGCGGGTCTAGGGGTTGCACTGGAAGGAGCATCTACTCTGGACTCCCAGCGCCGTACGTGCCAAACGCTTCGTGGAACGCGACAGAGGGCTGGGACCCGGTTACTGGCCTGGGCACGCCTGATTTTGGCAAATTACTCAAACTCACGCAAGGTGGTGGCTACGGTACCGGGCGCCGCGGCCTTGACGGAAGGGTCTAGACGATTGAAGAGTATACCTTCTTGCTACATCTACCTTCGATGCATAGATAAATATCAAATGTATAGTGAATCGATGAATTGAGATATAGTTACGACAGAGTGTTAATCTGAAGTTGCCCTCAGCTGCGAACGTGCGCCGTTGCACGCCACACCCGTGTTTTTGCCCGTAGTCGCCAATCTCATGCGATCCGGGCAGCCACGCGTCTGCGACTTCAACCTCAGGTCCATCTCAACGTAGTTCACTGTGTAGTCGCTCTGCGCATGCGACCATGTTCTCGGCATCCCATTCTGCCAGCATTGTTGACATCATGGACAAGATGCACGCGCGACAGTCTCGCGTCCATTAATGACGCACACCTGCCCAAAACATGCTAGCCAGGGCTTATCTACAGCAAGCTCCGAGCAAGCCTGGTCCGCGTATCTTGGGCCGCCTCGGCCGCTACTGCGAAGAGCTTGTCTCGATATCGCAGCTGCACATGAAGCTTCGGCCGGCCCGCCGCATGAAGAAACGGAAGCCGGGTTTCTGGGTGGTGCGTTGGAACGGTCGGCAAGGGAATGGAAGGTTGAGAGAATTGCAGGGAGCGGGGTCGGCTGGTACCTGACAAGACCATAGGAGAAGACCCGGGAGCTTGGGGCGGAGCTCGCGACTGACTCGGCATGTTCCCTCTGTGAAGACCACACTCAATTGCGCGGCAAACAGATCGCTTTTACGTAGGAGGTACATGCCATCGTTCACAGAGTAGATAGCAGATATCTTGCTTGCTCGACCGCGCCACAAGGATTCTCCCCGCCCCAAGGAACCAGCCGAACAGGCAGTGGCAACGAAATTGGAGACGAGCGCCTTCCTGTTCGGGTGAAGAGCTATACAACCCGGGCCACCTGCAGATATCACCCATGATGACGGCCAATCACAACTGCGAATGGCTGCTCCTCCGAGCATAGCTCGAGTACTGCCTGGTGCAATAAAGATGGGTGACGTCGCCCAGAAGTTGTAGTACCTTTCATCCCTTCGGTCGCCGCCTGGGTCAATTGCAACTGTCTGTCGTCGACAGCATCTTGAGGCTTGGATATCAAACGAGACAAGGCCAATTGAGCAGTAACAATGCAGTTGCTCTCACTTCTTGCCCTCACAGGGCTCGCCAGCGCCATCAACACCCGCGGTTCTCGCGGTGCGGCGCTCGAGCGAAAGGGCATCAAGCTCCCGCAGCCCAGGAGCGCGCCAAAGCACGCTGCTCCGCTTGTGAAGCGCGATGGCAACAGCACTATCATCCCGCAGAACGAGAAGACGGCGAGTGAGTCAACTACTCTACCATTCCATTCGCGCATAGGATCATTGTGCGGACAGGTCGCTGACCAGAACAGAATTCGTGGTAAACGGCACTGCGGGCGCTATACCCGAAGTCGACTTCGACATTGGCGAGAGCTACGCTGGTCTGCTGCCCATCAGCGACAAGGCGAATGAGACGAACGAGCTTTACTTCTGGTTCTTCCCAAGCGCGAACGAGGATGCTGGGGACGAGATCACCATCTGGTTGAACGGCGTGCGTAGCTCTTCCTCACATCTCCTATCAATAGACTAACAATGATCAGGGCCCCGGTTGCTCTTCTCTCGAGGGCTTCCTTCAGGAGAATGGTCCCATCTCCTGGCAATACGGTACCCCCAAGCCCGTGTACAACCCATGGAACTGGGCAAACTTGACCAACATGGTGTGGGTCGAGCAACCTGTCGGTACCGGGTTCTCCCAAGGCGAACCAACTGCGACAAGCGAAGAAGAAGTTGCGGCGCAATTCGCGGGTTTCTGGAAGAATTTCTTGGACACCTTTGACCTCTGTGGTCGCAAGGTCTATATTGCTGGCGAGTCTTACGCCGGCAAGTATATCCCTTACCTCGCGAACGAATTCTTGGACCAGGAGGACAAGGACTACTATGATGTGAAGGGTATCATGATCTACGACCCGTCGGTGGCCTCCGATACTCTACTCGAGGACATCCCCTCCGTGCCCTTCGTTGACCGCTGGTCTGGCCTCTTCAATCTGAACCAGTCCTTCACAGATGAGATCCACGAGCGTGCTGAGAAGTGCGGTTACAACGACTATATGGAGACATACCTTACCTTCCCTCCGGTCAGCAAGCTGCCTACCCCCAACTACACGAACAAGGACGATGGGTGCGGTATCTGGAGCGACATTATCGATGCCACCATGCTCACCAACCCCTGCTTTGACGTGTACCAGGTGGCTACAACCTGCCCTTTGCTTTGGGATCAGCTTGGCTTCCCGGGTAGCTTTGACTATCTGCCTGAGGGCCAGCAGATATACTTCAACCGCACCGACGTGCAAAAAGCCATCAATGCGCCTATCCAGCCCTGGGCCGAGTGCCAAACCGCCTTGGAGACTGACACTTCAGTCGACTCCTCGTGGGTTGTTCTCCCACGCGCCATTGACGAGCTTGACCGCACCGTCATCGTCCACGGCGACCTTGATTTCATCCTCCTATACAACGGCACGCTTATGACCATCCAGAACATGACTTTCGGTGGACAGCAAGGTTTCCAGGAAGCACCCTCGGACGCCTTCTATGTGCCCTATCACGAGGAACTTAGCCTCGAGACCTTGAGCGCCAGCGGCATTATGGGCATCACTCACACCGAGCGCAAGCTTACATGGGTGCAGCAGTCACTCAGCGGACACATGGTGCCGCAGTATCAGCCCAGCAGTGGTTACAGGCAGCTCGAGTTCTTGCTCGGTCGTGTTGACAGCTTGAGCTCGAGGGATCCTTTCTCGACGCAGAAGTGGGTGGAGCAGCCGCAGGCCAATGCTACTGACTTCACGGTTCACAGTTCCAAGCCGCGAAGCAATAGCATGAGGATGCCGCGGATGTACTAGAAGGTTGTAATGTGTAGTGTTAGCTAGTTAATGAATGATGATGTTTTAGCACATTGTATTTTATTTCGCGCAAAGAAGGGCGGCCAAGCAAGCCGAGGCTGGAGGCTAACTCACCCAGCGGAGCACCCCACATTTCTCTCCGCCCTCACGCCCTACCATTTTCCCCCACCATCAATAAACACGCTCAACATGCATCTTCCACCGCACCTCGACGTGACCTGCCCTCTTCATTGCTCACAATGGGCTCGCATACCGAATTGCCGCTGACTCGCGAGTCCGTAATCGCCGCACACGAACTCATCAAACCGCACATTCACCTCACGCCCGTACAGACCAACACTACGCTCTCGAATCTCGCATCGAGACCGCAGACGGCCGAAGCTCTCAAGAGGACCCCATGGGAAGGACAAGAGCCCGCTAAACCGAAGATAAAACTCTTCTTCAAATGCGAGAACTTCCAGCGCATCGGTGCCTTCAAAGTGCGCGGTGCCTTCCACGCCGTAAAGCGCCTCATCGAAGCCGAAGGCCTCGAAGAAGTCCGCAGGAAAGGCGTTGTTACGCACAGCAGTGGGAATCACGCTCAGGCGCTCGCGCTCGCAGCGAAAACATTCAACATCCCCGCGCATATCGTCATGCCCAAGATCTCTACACCGAGTAAGATCGCGGGAACGCAGGCGCAGGGCGCGATTGTACATTTCAGTGGAAGCACCAGCCAAGAGCGGGAGGCTGTAGTAGAAGAGGTGATCAAGGACACGGGCGCGACGCTTGTCCCGCCGTACGATCATCCGCATATCATACTCGGGCAGGGTACTATGGCGCTGGAGCTTACCGAGCAAGCCTCCTCTCTGATGCAAAGCGAGCCTGCGCTCAGTGTGAGGGAAGGAAAGACAGGCTTAAACGCCGTCATCGCGCCCTGCGGCGGCGGCGGCATGCTTGCAGGTAATGCGGTCGCTCTGCATGGCACTGGCGTGAAGGTGTTTGGCGCCGAGCCCAGCTTCGAAGGTGGAGACGACGCAAGGCGCGGTGTTGCAGCTGGCGAGCGCATCACAACTGTCAAGACGCTTACCATCGCCGACGGGCTGCGCACACCGCTCGGCGAGATCAATTGGAAGTTTATTGCAGACCCATCATACGTTCACTCCTTATACTCGGTCACAGAGGGTAATATTAGGGATGCGATGAGGTTGGTGCTAGAGAGGATGAAGTGCTTTGTTGAGCCGAGTGCGGTCGTTGGGTTGGCGACGATACTTTATAATGAGGATTTCAGGAGGTTAGTGGAAAAGGAGGCGGGAGCGGAGGGATGGAATATTGGTGTGGTCTTCAGCGGAGGTAACACTACGATTGAAGCTATCACGAAGATATTTGCGCCCGTTGAGGGAAAGAAGGCGGAGAGGGAGGAGGGTATTGTCGGTAAGGATGGGAAGAGGCTTGCGGAGAACGTTGCAGGTTGAGCAGATGTAAAATGTCTTGCTGGAGCCTGCCTTCAAAGACCTGTCACTGTAGAGTTTGCATTTACTTCGATAGATGAAGGTACCACTTGCGGTCTGAATCTATGGCATGACTAGTGTAGCTGAGCCTTAAATCATGACGTAAACACTTCTGAACAGTTGTGGCTAGCAAATAACAGTCTTTTGAATACGATCAGGCGTCAATCTTAACCTGTCCACTTCTGCAGACAGATGTCCTATCTTCCCAGCTCCAGTGTGAAGATTCCAACCCCCACGCAGAGCTACCCCGCCAAAGCAGACCCACTTCCAGAACAAGCAGTCCGCATCTGCTGCAGTACCACGAACCTACCATGCAACGTGCGGCCCAGATCTTGAACAGATCCGTACCTGTGACTCGATTTACCACATCAAGCAGAGCGTACGCTTCAATTACAAGAGCAGGGAAGATGACACCCCGGCGGTTCGCGGCGCTAGATCCAGCGAAGAGGAAAGAGGGCGATGACCGACCTGTGCTGAAGGGTATCGTTTTTGACGTGGACGGCACTTTATGTAGGCGCAAATTTCGTAAACCTCATGACACAGGATGTCGTAAACACCTCTCCATCGCCAATCAGCCAGTCCCCACGCTACGACATTCACCTTCCGTCACGTGCACAGCTCAATCTCCAGCAAGACACACCATCACCACTCAAGTATTGCTCCACTGACCCAACCAGGCCTACCTCAGAACTACATGTTCGGCGAAATGCGCTCCGCCCTCGGCATCACCAAAGAAACAGACATCCTCGACCACGTCTATTCCCTCCCACCCTCCGAGCAAGAAGAAGCCCAAGAGAAGATCCGCGCCATCGAGCGCAAAGCCATGTCATCTCAACGCCCACAAGCCGGCCTCGTCCAACTCATGGACTACCTCGACTCCCGCAATATCCGGAAGGGCATCTGCACGCGCAACTTCGATGCGCCTGTTGATCACTTACTAACAACATTCCTACCCGAGAGTTTATTCCATCCTATCGTGACGAGAGAGTTTCGCCCCCCGAAGCCGGATCCGGCGGGGATATTGCACATTGCGAAGGAGTGGATGTATGAGGATGGCGGGAATGGCTTGATCATGGTAGGGGATTCGATCGACGATATGAAGGCGGGACGGAGAGCGGGGGCCGCAACGGTGCTGCTGGAGAGCGAGGCGAATGGGCATTTGAAAGAGCATGACTGCACTGATTTGGTAGTAAGGCAGTTGGATGAACTGATTGGGATTTTGGAAGAGGGGTTTGAGGGGAGGGACGTTGGGGAGACGCAGAGGGAGGCGGAGAAACTATGAAGCATACCATCGCTATAGAGATGATTGCATTAGATGTGAGCACTGCAAGCTGATCAAACCCCTGGGCGGAGGTACATGTACGTTGTGCCGCTGGAGACTTGCGGTTCATTAGTCAGGCAGCAAGAGCTCATAGGTATACCACTGGCATCAAGTGACCTGGGGTCAAGCAACTAAAACCCTGCATCAAAAAGAAACGCCGATAAGCGGAGAATAATGAAACGTTTGTTAGTAGATTGCGCTTGTGGTGAGATATCTTGAACGCATGACAGCGGGCGAGTCATGCAGAGGCGTTGACGCTAGACTCATTTCCTCTCGCCTACGGAACCTCCCTTTTCGGTTTCATTTGAAATCGATTTTCTGCACCCGATGAGAACGTGCGGGACATCGTGCAACCGCATTCGACGCCTCTAGAACACGCCTCCTCGGTGATAGGACCGCTTTACACCACGCGGTGTGGCGGCAGCCACAGTTCAGCGTTCCATGTTCTAGCGCGCTGTCGCACCATGATGCTTTCGATAAAATCGCGACAGGGATGAAGATGTTTCCACCAACGAAACGAAATCCGTGCGGAAAAGGCACAGATCGTGAAAGCTTCTATAGCACCCCCTCAAGGTACTATCAACGCATGCACCCTCTGTTTTTCTCAGTTGGGAAAGATAACGATCTTGCTGCTCTAATCGACGGAGAATTATCGTTCCTTCGCGTTCGCCATGGATTGCGGCAACCAAACGCATTGACAATCTCGGCCGTGGTTACCGCTAAGTGGTGGATCTCCTCATTTCCAGCGCAACCCTTCATCTGAGGTAGAAACAAGCTCCGCCGAGCACACCAAGCCTCTCCCTTCCCATGCTCGCGGACCAGCGCTATCCTGGTGCATAGCTTCCGCGTGAACCCGTGTGGAGCATCATAGGACGCCGTATAAGTACCTTTCCTAAGCCCTCCATCATGAAGACATCAGCGAAGCACCGCAGTCACTCATTCTTCAGTCGTTCTTTTCTAGCCTTTTCGCTTCACCAACAAAATGGTCTCTGCTAAATTCTCTGCCATTCTCCTCGGCGCTGGCGCTCTTGTGTCGGCTGCCCCTGCCCCGACGCCTACCAAGCTTGAGAATCGCGCCGCGAGCTGCACCTTCTCTGGCGCCAGCGGTGCTGCATCTGCTATCAAGTCCAAGGCTTCTTGCTCTACCATTACCCTGAACAACGTTGCTGTTCCCGCAGGCACCACTCTCGACTTGACCAAGTTGAACAGTGGAACCACTGTCATCTTCCAGGGCACCACCTCCTTCGGATACAAGGAGTGGGAGGGTCCCCTGATCTCGGTCTCCGGTACCAAGATCACCGTCAAGGGTGCAAGCGGCCATGTCATTGATGGCAACGGTGCCAAGTGGTGGGACGGAAAGGGCTCCAACGGTGGCAAGACCAAGCCCAAGTTCTTCTACGCCCACTCGATGAAGCAATCCACCATCTCCAACCTCAATGTGAAGAACACCCCTGTCCAGGGTTTCTCCATCAACTCTGCCACCGATCTCGTCCTCGACCACATCACCATCGACAACTCGGCTGGTGACAGCGACACGGGCGGCCACAACACTGACGCCTTTGACGTCGGTTCCTCCTCTGGCATCACCATCTCCAATGCCAACATCAAGAACCAGGATGACTGCCTCGCCATCAACTCGGGCACCAACATCCACTTCGTCGGCGGCACCTGCTCCGGCGGCCACGGTCTCTCCATCGGCTCCGTCGGCGGCCGTTCCGACAACACCGTCGACGGTGTCGTCATCGAGAGCAGCACCATCTCCAACTCCCAGAACGGTGTTCGCATCAAGACCGTCTACGACGCCACCGGCAAGGTCAACAATGTCACCTACAAGGACATCACCCTCTCCAACATCTCCAAGTACGGTGTCGTCCTCGAGCAGGACTACGAGAACGGCTCGCCGACCGGAAACCCCACCACCGGTGTCCCGATCACCGGCCTCACTCTTAACGGTGTCAAGGGTTCCGTCACCAGCAGCGCTACCCCCGTCTACATCCTTTGCGGCAAGGGAAGCTGCTCTGGCTGGACCTGGAAGGGTGTTGCCGTCACTGGTGGAAAGAAGAGCACCAAGTGCGCTAATATCCCTTCTGGTGCTTCCTGCTAGAGGGAGTCTCTGTCTGGGTAGGAAAGGAACGAGTGGGAGGTTTGCAGGATCGCTGGATGCGGTCGACATAGGATCTTCGCTTCTGGGTATATATCTTTAACTAGCTTTCAAGAAGACAACGTGTATCTTCGGCACCACTAGCCTCGTCCAAACTATTTGACTATGTGATACCATTCTGACGCATGCACGATGATTGCAGGCACATTACGCAGTCAGAACTCCAGGACGCTCCCCCGAGGTTGATTTATATGCGCGACGCACGTGTCCGCTGAGCCTCTGGTCACTTTTACGCTTCAAGCGCAGAATCTTTCAGGTATATATGTTTTCATTTTAAAAGGAAAAGTAACCAATCGCAAGACTTTTCGAGCGGGTGGCTAGCTACCAGACATTAAATTGCTCCAACTACCGTCAATCCTATCGAGTGTTCGAGCCTGATGGGGGTGATGTTTTTGTTCTTTTTGCTCTTTTTTTCCTGCGACTATAAGAAGGGCCGCTCGGTACCTGTTATTTGCCGTATAGACTTTTCCAATTGCCGGCTGAGCTACTGGGAAGTTATCTATCGAAGAAGTAATAATCAGCGTAAGAATGGGCGCGGATGAAAACGCTGGTGGGGTATGTAGTAGATCCCTTATAATAGTCATTCTCGATGTATCAATTGAAATAGCTACGGTGTAGGAGTCCCTTTTCCTTCTCAGTCTACATACCGAGGCCCCAAAACTTGCTTACTGGATACAGTAGCCGCTGCAAAGCGTGCGCTAGTATGCTAATGGCAACCTTCACACGCTCTACGTTTAGACACATCTTGCAGCCGATGAAGGATACTCTTCGCGCTAATAATGTCCTTGCGGGATCTCGCGTCTTGTACCAAATGTAGCGCTTGTGAATTTACAAATTGATGTAGGCGCTTTCGGTACCAGGTGAAGCTTTCAATATGCAGATTTTCATCGAGTCTCAATGAGGTTGTTTTCCATTCGGCTGCGTGGTTTCTACGACGACACAGCTGCTTTACATGTGCACATGTGTTCACTAAGTTTGCAGTTATTTACCCACACTTCCAACTACATCTTCGCTATCGACATCGAACCTGCGATATATGCATGTTTGTACTCCAAAAAGTAATGACCAAACACAGGTCATTATTACAACCTTTCGGGCGGGCTACTTATCTAGACATTAAACCTACAAGTGTTCGTGCTAGATAGGGGTGATTGTTTGCTCTTTGTTCTCTCTACTTTACGCTTATAAGAATAAGACGAGGGCAGCTGGATTTTAGTGATACCTTTTCCTTCTCGGTCGCCGTATCAGGTCGAAGGTTTACTAGTAAATGAAACAGCCAGCTGCAAGGCGTGCGCAGTTACGGACATAGTAATTGAAATGACAACTATACACGCGCTATACAGTAAGGTGCATCTTGCAGTCGATGAAGGATGCTATTCCCGCTGATTGCGCCGTTGCGAGATGTTACGGTCATGCTGGAAGTACTTAAAATTGATATAGTCGCTTTGGATACCCCGCGTACGTTTTGATATACACACTCTCACTGAGGTTGATTCGCACTGGGACGTGCTTTCCGGCAGTGACGTAGCTGCCTGCGTATGCTTCACTCACCCGACCGTGCGTTCACTGCTGCGCTGTACCTTGTCTGCGGGTATATATGGTGTTATGGCAAGATGTCCATCTGTTAAACTCAGGTCGTCGTCGCGCTTCCTGTACGATAGCAGACATAGGCATGAATCTGTCCTCGAAGTTGAACTTAGCTAGTAGTCGAGCCTGGCCAGGGTAACTTTTATTGCTCGAACCTCCTTGAGATGGCCTTTTTGTTCTATTTACCTTTTTCGTGCCTTCCGTTGATGAGTGATATTCGCGTGACCCGCTCTGATTTATATGCGGCTGTCCAGAAGGACTCACAGTGTATGTGAATATCAAAAGCGTGGCTTAGATTTACAAAACCAGGCGTCTGTGTTTATTATGTGAGCTAGGATTTGTATTATGCAGCTCTGCAGCGTCTTGCCGTGGCTCGTGTAGCAACTTTTCAACCTAGGTATCGTTTGTTGTTGTATATATAGTATTATGTTGACAATAATGTCATCTGTTGAAGTCAGGTCACCCTGTCGGTAGCAGACATGATCATGAATCTGATCTAGAATGTTGAACTTGCCAAGTGGACGAAGCCAGGCCGGGGTAACATTTTGCATCGGTTCGAGTCACGTAGGGTCGCATTTTGTTTTGTTCTTTTTGCATTCTTTTGCATTTTTCTGGGAGGTTTTCCGCTGGCTGATGCGACCAATTGTGCTCTTTCATGCAGCTCTCGGCTTGAATGAGACTACCCAAGAAGCCATAGTACGCAGTCAAATTATAAATGCGCGTCAGCAACTAGTATGCGAACCAGAACTTGTGATACGTAGCTCTAGAGCGTCTTGCCTTAGCATATCGAATATTAGATTACCCAGGATGACTCTTCGTCTATCATTGTATCGCTTTGTTGCACTTGATATGCCATACAGGCCGGGAACAATATGTGGTGACATTGGACACCCATGGTGCTCGAGAAGCGGATTCTTTGTGCCTACATTAAGCCGACCTGTTGCACATCTTTCGTAATGATGCTCCTACGTCGAGCATCATGTGGTGGGTTCTTTAGCAGTGTAGAAGGTTCCTAGTATCGGGCATGAACCATTTGTAAGTGGACAAAATGTACCCGCAAGATTCTCTATCACAACGGAAGTGGTAGAAAGGTTGGTTCGCGGTTGAAGGCCACAGTGTGAAAAGGTTCTCTTTACACGGCGCATATATTTCTCTCTACGATGTCCCTATTCACTATTCTCTGTGCAGTCCAGGCTTTTCCTAATGGGCTCGACCGCATCTGTGGAATCTATGGCATATCTAAGTATGACCAGCCCACCTTATACTCAGTGCCCTCTTATACTCAGGATGACCGGCATACAAGATGCCATCTTTGTTTAAGCTCTTGTAGAGTATAAATATTGCACATGTACTATTAGATTACGATTCTATTCGCGGATTTCAGAGCGACTTAAACTAACACCTGATATACTTTATCAGAGTTGCCGAGGGTTTGTTTGGGCTATCGTCTTGATATTAGAGATACGACAGGTGCTGGGATCTGAATTAACACCACCCGGCACAGTGCTTGCTGTCAATGGTCTGCAAATAGTTCTTTATCCTGTTAGAGTTATCGTGGAGTCACAAGTCGCCCATTCGCAATCAGTCTTTTTTCCACTATATGTTGTTTACGTGTTGTAAATAGTGATGTAGACGATTCGATCTTACAGCTACGACATATGCAGCTCTCGTCTACAACAACGGAGCGCATATCGACGCTCGCGCTAATCCTATTAAGTGTTTGAGCCTGACAGGGGAGATGTTTTGTATTTCTTTGTTGGGGGGTTTTTTTTTTGGGTAATAAAATAAGAACAACTTGAAAGGTCAGAAGGAATAGCGCATGCGCGATACATTTGGAGTATGGGCTGCACTCGTGTACTCGCCAGCCCCAATGGATGAATCGTATAGCTCGCCCTTTGTGACTACCGGGATGTATTTCAGGGCATGAGCTCAGACTGACATCCAAACACAAGCTCTCTGAGGCATGGGCAGATCCTAAACCAGTAGAGGTGAATTAGCGGTAACCATGCGCGCCACGATCGAACGAGACTGGGTACAAATGTCGATTTCATGTCTGATAGTGGCAAAGGTTCATGAAGCTAAGATGATTGTGTATATTACACAGTTTTATACTCCACCGCGCTCGCTCTATTTGTGCCTTAACTTATGCATCTTTGGCGGTGTCCAACTACTGCATGAGACACCGAACCGCGAGTCATCGCCCTACCATAACTTCGAGATGATTTATTCGTGGTGAGATTAACTCTCTCACTAGCCTCCCATGTCGATATCAACACCCTGCGTCGTGGTAGCCTCTTCAGGTGAGACCTTTGGCCCAATGACCGCCGTCTTTGAGTCAATCGCACGTCCGCGGTAGTGACGCATATACCACGTGGTGCCAACGATGTACTTGCCCCGGAATTCCGAAGACAGAAGGGCTAGAGATAACTGGCCGTGGTAGGCCCCAGTAGTCAAGCGCTCATTGTGGAGAATAGCAGCAGTCAAGAAAGCAGCCTTGAGAGCTTGGTTGGCACCAACCTTCCTCCCTTGTCGAAAGACCTCTGCGAGAGCCTCAGTCAACTCAGCATCTGTGAATTCTCCCTTGAGAAGGCGAAGGCGGAGCATTTGCATAACGCTATCTTTCAGCACAGCGTCGTTGAGGTGAACTGCCGCGTCATGAAGAAAGACCAGAGCTTTCAGCACCGTAATGGGAACAGCGAATTTTGCCGCATTCTCCGGGATGCTGGATATCTTTCGGAGACTATTAGGCTCGCTAACATCGACTTCCAGAGCGCACCAGAAGATGTAGAGCAGGTCGACAACAACTGGATGTGCCCAGTGCTGTTTATCGAAATGGAACTCCGTGGGCTGATAAGTCTATAGCTCAATTAGCTTGATCAAAAATCTCTGCATATTATCCAATAACATAGAGCTTACCTCAAGACTCTCGTGAACCCAAGCATTTAAGTTCTTCGATGTCTGAGTGGCCAAGAACGCAGGCAAACGCCACTCAAAGCCATTCACGATGATAGTGATATCACCGTAACGAGCCTGCGCGAGCGTGTGGGACAAGCGTCTGTAGAGGTTCAGCTATGGTACCTATACGTACTCAAGCAGATTGTGTCTCAATTCACTTGCGGGCGATGCCTGTAATCGTCTCCAACATACTAGGGATATTGTCCGATATCATGTACGAGTCGAGGTTTTCAAGCTCCCAGTTGAGGAGGCTTAACCCTGTCGACATGTTGATACCGATCGATGCGAGAGGCCTGGCGTGTCGAGCTGGATTTTACGAAAGCGGTGGCGGGATGAACAGTTTAGTATCGTGTGTGGGCAAACGGAAAATTCAGAACCCGTAGCCCGTAACTGCCTCATTCACTCGAAGGAGCCCCGCCGTTTGTTCATCGAGACTAGCCGCCGTAGGCAGATTGGTTGAAAAAAATTCGGATTCCTTCACTGCGGAAGGAACACGTGCCCATGAAACCTCTCAAGGCGCGACTAGTGCAGTGGACGGCCCTCATACGAAGCACATGCCTTTAGCAAGGATACTTCTACATTACAGCCCTGGAACAAACGAGCTTAGTCGTTCAGAGCTTCGGAAATAGCTCGTCTGCATCGCAGAGACGGGCGCGTTCGCCGCTAACACCGCTGGCCGTCACATAATCTAGCTCTTTTACACGAGAGCTACGAAAAGCTACAGCCAACTAAGCTGTAAAAAGACCATCCACCCATCTCTTGACCGTTTATAATACCTACACGCCCGTGGGCCAACAACTCTCAACCATAATGCCTCGCAATCTACTCGAACTCCCCCCGGAGATGTTCCGCATGATCATCGGAGAGCTAGTTACAGACGCTGGAATCGCGCGTGCGTGGAAGTTGCGCGGTGTATGCCGTAAGTGACGCTTACTCTTTACCGTCGGTCGTGATTACTGAGATGAAGCAGGTACCTTTGCGGTTGAGATCCGCGATGAAATATTCGCTCGTCAACCTAGCGGCATCATCCGACGGTCTTTGCACACGAAGCTCGTCCGAAAGAATCTTGGATTCTGGCTCAGCAACATCATGAATACCTCCCCGAAAGCTGATGGGGCTTTGATGTACAAGGTCAAGGAGCTTCTGGACTACACCGTGAAGCTGCTTGGCATCACTGACGAGGAGAAGCGTCGAATATGCGCTCAGAAGCTATTCGCGGGTCTCAGCTGGGATTTCACTACTTGGGAGATCGACAGGCTCATCTGGACCGATAGGCGCTCCAAGAAGACCTGGAACAAATTCTTTCGAAACAAGATAAGCTTACTCTCAGGACCGATCACAACTGAGCAGAAGCTCGCTGCAGCTATAAGCGCAGGATCGGGTGCCACCATTACCGCGGAATTTCAGCCTACCCTCGACACTGATAGTATGACTTTTCGCAAACCTCTGAGTATCGCCACATTCCAAGGCAACCAAGCATTGGTCCATACGCTGATCGGCTGCTACGGAGGACTCCAAAACATCTTGCGTATCGACCTTGCAGAAGCCATCTCCGTAGCCGTTCAAGAGGACAACATCGCCATAGTCCATGTTCTCCTTGGCTATTGGGATCCAGTGAAAGGTACTCGAGCCCACCAGAAGCGGTGCATCCAATTTTGGCTAGCACACGCAGCTCACAACAACTCGATACCGGTAATTGACGCTATCCTCGCCGTCAAGAAGCATCGAGGTCCTCTGATTCGTATAGAAGTCGAAGCAATTTTCCAAAACTGCAGTGCCACTACCGCTCAGCACTACCTCAGCAATGGTAGTATGGATCCAAACATCACGTGGACGAACAGCTCGCCTCTGCTCATAGCAACTCAGCGCAAGGACTTAGACATGATCAAGGCAGTGCTCCAAGCAGGCGCCAATATTGACAAAGCAGCCGCAGACAACACTACCGCACTGTGCGTCGCTTGTCGGAATTATGACGCGACGACCGCAAGATATTTGCTAGACCAGGGCGCAGACTCCGATATTTCTACGTGGCCCAACATGAGAATAAAGGCATTGGATATGTACCATGAACTGATCAAACAATGTCCGAACTCTGTGGGCAATGGTTTGCACTGAAATCTCTTAGAGTGTAAGGGTGGACAAGGAGGAATACACTTGCGTGGGCCATCTTGATTCTGTGCATTTGATGCGGCCGAGGCGTTCAGGGATGCGGTTCTCTTTTTGAAGAATGTTGGTGCACGGTACTGGAGGAGCGAGCATGATCCAGGTCGCATGAAGGGACCAATACATGAGCAGGCGATGACTACAAAGTCCACCCAATGTTGGTAGGCGAGTAAAGACTCGGTAGAGTTCCCTGACTAAGGAAGCTAGCCTCAATAGCGAGATTCAAGCGTGAGATGTGGCAACAATTGGCTGGATGCGGTAGAACTGCAGCGTTCAAGAGTTGACGTTCGATCCATCACACGCTCCTCATTAGACAGATAGTCGATGTAGGAGATTATTCCTCGTGCATACCATATAAGCATGAAGCCGCAGCCGGAAATGCTAGAAGCCGCCCGTAGGCTACAGGGTGACGTCCTTTTTGGTGAATAACTCGATGAGGCAGGTGCGACTGCTCGAATTGTTGCGTCGCGCCTTCACCATGGATAGTTTCTCTTTACGTGACAGCCGTGCTGCAGGTGCAGGTGCCTACCTGGCAGTCCGCCCTTTTCACTTTCAAAGCCTGCGCGCAAATGACGCAGGTCGACTGTACAGGTGAGTAACACGCAAGCCGCTTCGCGTTCCGACTAGACGCACGAAAACACGCGCTCACCCTTTGCGACGACTAATAAACAAGCTTCGAGCGACAGCCGCATACAGGGACCAACGGGCTCGCGGTCACGCAGCTTCTGTCCAGCTGGAGCGCTTCCTATCGCCCCACTCGTCAAGTTGAACTCCACACATCAGACAGCGGCCAAGTCGAGCACGAAGCCAGGCGCCCACTGCGTGCATCCATCGCGATGCCTCAAGACCTTCTCGAGCTGCCAACGGAGGTCTTCCAGCGTGTTGTCCATGAGCTTGTTTCTGACGTCGGAATTGTCGAAGCTTGGAAACTGCGTGGCGTTTGCCGTAAGTAGTAACTTGTCATCTGTTTGACTCGAATGCTTCACGGTGTTGACAAGAGCCAGGCACCTTCGCAGCCGAAATACATCATGACATCTTTGCGCACCAACCCAAAGAAGTACTCATGCCGTCCATGAACACCCTGCAACACGAGCAGATCTTCAAAAACAATGTTACAGTGTACTTGCGGAACCGATTGAACAAGCGTTTCGATGCAAAGGGCGTTCTTGTGTCTAAGCTTGAAGAACTGTGGGTTTACCTGGTGGAGAACTTGCACATTCGAGACTTTGAGAAGCGTCAAGAATGCGCCACGCGACTCATCGAAGGCATTTTCCCTGTTGATCGCTGTGCGGACTACTGGAAGGTTTTGATATGGGATGAGCAGCTGCATTCTGCCTGGAATGGCGATGCTGATACACATAAGGTTCCCGCGACGGCTGCTGAGAAACTCATGGCAACAGTAGCAGTAGGGGCGCACGATCTCGTTCCATCGATATTCGGACTCTTCGAAGTCCCCGTGACTGGGGCACATATGATGTTCAGCAGCCCTTTGATCATTGCAACTAGTCGTATGGACACCGAGATGGTTCGGACGCTTATCGGCTGCTACAAGAAGAACCATCCTCAGAAAAATGCGCACCCAGATAAATTTTCTGCCATCTCGTGGGCCATCCAAGTTGGCAACGTAGACGCGCTTGAGCTCCTCATTGAAGCTTGCAGACCATGGGATAACCGTTTTTATTCCGAGAAAGGACGCCACCAACGTTGGATAAAAGATGCCATCCTGTGGGATTCTATCCCAGCGCTGGATATTATCCTCGAAAAGAGAGGTGGCCGCAAAGGGATGTTGACACAGGACGTGATCAAGACAATTTGCCAATACGGGAATGACCACGTCGTCAATCATTACATCCAGAAGGGCCTCTTGGATGTGAACAAGACATACAGCCACACATCGCCTCTTGTTACCGCGACGCGCGCTTCCAATATAAGGGCTATGACCACTTTGATCTCTGCTGGCGCTGACGTCAACAAAGCCACCACCGATGGAACAACTCCACTCTTCATCGCCTCGAGATATTACAGCAAAGATACGATGACCTGTCTGCTGGATAACGGCGCAAATACCGACACGGAAAATTGGCCAGAGTGCCGATACGATATGGCTAGGCGCTATCTCCGAGAAGAACTGGCGTCACGAGCTGCTGCCCAGGCCGAAGCTTCAAAATCCCGCAAGTCAGGATCGCGTAAATCAAAGCGCTAGAAGGGAAAACTGCGGAGATTGTGAGCGCAAGGTAAGCGAAGCCACACTTATCGTGTGAATCTGCTCACTCGTCTAGCAAGACATAAGGTGCCTGACGTGTCTTTTGTGTCACATGGTCGCCATAGCATCGGATGGGCGATGAAATATGCATTTCTTTAGAATTCGAAACTAGCGATATTGTAGGGCTGAGACCACTGAGGCGGTGAGATGGAAGATTGCATGATATCGCGAACTCTGTCATCTGAGACTTTTGGGAGAGGATCAATGGCTGGATCTTGCTGAGCACATACGGTATGCTCGAGCTAGAGTCTAGTATGGAGACGTTCTTGGGGGTTATGCACAGCCGAGGAAGCATCCATAGCGGGCATTTGCATCGGAATAAGGGCTGGTATTGACTGGAGACCGGAGTCTATCCCAATTGCTCTAGTTCGATAGCTTCGGAAGAAAATATAAATGCTCTTCCCTTTACCGCTTATCGGTGCCATACCCCCGCATAGCAACACATAAATCGCCCGAGGAAGCTCAACCTGATTCGTATAGCCTGGATCCCAGCTGGCTCCCGTGACGAGCATGTTACTTGTAGAACTGTGCAGCCTCCTCCTCGGTAACATCACTCGCGAAGCACCTCTTCCGATCGATCAGCCCGTACTTGCTGCCCCTCATCTTCCACCACATCTCCCTCCTATTACCACCCAGCTTTTCTCCAAGTAATTCCCCCTTGAGCTCTCTCACGAATACATTCCATATCTCTGGCTCCTCGAGCTCCGTGAGCTCATCCCGCATCACACGCAGCGCCTCGAGCGCACGGCCATAAGCGCTATCACTCACAGAGCCTCGGATCAGAGCGCGAATCTGATCGGCCATTGCGTCCGCAGCTTCTTGGATGGCGTCAAGGTCATCGGTAGCGGCGAGCGCTTGCTTGAACGAGGGAATAAGATTGTTGGAGTCGATCTTAACGCGCTTGGGGTTGCCAAGGAGGGCATCGATGTCGAGACCGGAAAGGGGCTTGTCGCGGTCGGCTCGTGAGCGTTTGCCCCGACCTTTGGACTTGGGTGGGACCTTCTTGACATCCGCAGCTTTCTTGAGTGTCTCGAGCTGCGCTTCTGTTTGCTGCAGCAAATCTGTAGGCGGAGCTGAGAATCGAGTGAGGATCTGCGGAGGGTCCGGTAGAGGTAGTGTGGGATCTGAGCGGGTTGCTCGCCAGCGGATGATTTGATTTACGCGGTGGAGCAAGGGAGAGTATGAGTCTTCGATCTTCGCATACTCTGTCGGCTCACCCTCGTCGTCTTTATCGTATTCAGAGAGATCCAGCGCGTCTACGTAATCGCTCATTGCTTGTGTGAGTTCCGCATTAGGTAGGTCCTTGTGCTCTGTGATAGTCTTGCCGGAAATTGTAAGCTTTCTGTCCAATGGAGGGAACTTATAGCGGCGCATGTCTTCCTCGAAGGGCAGTTCGGCTTCCACTAGGGCTTCATATGTAGGTGTAATGTGGGGAACCATAACGATCAGCAGAGGCGGCTTATCCTGCTTGACGACCAGACGCGCAACAGCGTAGCACTCCGCTTCGTATAATGCGTGGATGAAGGAAGATAGTGCAAGC
This sequence comes from Paraconiothyrium sp. Pb-2020, assembly GCA_022419385.1. Taxonomy (NCBI): domain Eukaryota; kingdom Fungi; phylum Ascomycota; class Dothideomycetes; order Pleosporales; family Didymosphaeriaceae; genus Paraconiothyrium; species Paraconiothyrium sp. Pb-2020. The sequence continues at coordinate 4,402,698 of JAJUBI010000002.1, read as the reverse complement.
TGTGCCTGCGCGTTCGTTTTTTGTGGAACGATGAAGTTGGTTCGCGACATAGGAAGGAACCGTTCGAACTCCTCTGCCCTGATGAAGCCAAGGAGCTGCAATGACGGATCGTTTTCGAGCTTCACCACGTTCGCATCTGATTCACTGATATGAACTGCTGTGCGCCCATACTCGAAGCCTCGTTCCAAATCATCGGGTTCGACGTTCATCTTCTCCCCAGGCTCGTCGGGGTTGTCGACTTGATATACACGCTGATTCCGTACCGCAGAGAGCTGGCCATCCATCGGGTAGTCTCCGTCTCCGACGATTGTATGAGAAGATTGAGTGCTAGCTCCAACGCCGCCCAAGTCTGTTCTCACCACAAAAGAACTTGCGGTCGGCGGCTTGGCGGGCATGGTGCAAGGATATCGTTCAACATCGATGGTGATTGTTGCGTCGTAGGTTTGGCTATCCCCAAGTGTAAGCGTGCCTCTATAGCTAGGAGTAGGACGGGTATCCTTGATGCGTGGAATCGCTAGCTGTTCGATGGCTTCCGCAAGAGTACCGAAAGTGCCGTCGCATTGGTCTACGAATTCTTTGAGGGTTGTCTCGATGTCCTCCTTCGCAAGATTAGCACGATTGCTCAACGTCAACCGGTACTCCTACCTTATGAGCGTCCTTATCTTCTTCTTTGTAGCCGCTATCTGGGTCGTCAAAGTCGACGCCGCTATGCACATTAGTGTGTACATCATGAGGACCGAGCAATACTTACAGTAACACTACCTCAACCGGTGGATCATAGTCTTTGAGCTTGCTTGCAATTTGTGCGAGATCGCTAGTGTCTAGAGATCCTGTACCATCGGTGACAATGATGATTCGGCGATCAAACTTGAGAGGCTTCCCTGTTGTCCCGGTTGTTGCGGCATCGATCTGCTGTACTGCAACAGCGACGGCAGACATTACTGACATGATGAGCACGCTTCATGAAGCCAGGCGACGACATACCATCTCCTCTATCAGTTGAGCTGGGTTTTACCTTCCCTTGTAAACCTCGGATGTCCGGCAGAAGCCACCTCATCTAATTAGCGATGGGAATCAATTAGACACGTGACATACCTACTGTTTTAGTGGTGAGAAGACTGTAATGTTCTCGTAGCCGTCTTCTACTGGCATGACACCCGCAAGGTCACTGTCTGTGAGTGCTGTATTAGCAAATTGTACTGTCATAGGTCTAGTCTTTGTACATACCATCTGTTCGGACTCCGATCACACTCATCAGAGCAGTCTTCCTTCCTGTAGCGACCTAGGCCATGTGAGTCTTTGCAAACCGGATACAAGACTCCAGCGCACACTCACAGTGGTGGTAATCTTATCCCAAACGTACTCCATCGCCCAATCAAGATCCGACACTTTCCTCCCATGGCGTTTCCTGCCCATCGACGCGCCCAAGTCGAGAATATACACCGTCGCTTCTTTGCTCGCCATCTTGAACGCGAGAAAAAAAGTAGAATGGGATTTGACGGAGAAAAGAGTGTTTGCGCGCGTTGACAACGATTGATGGTTGAGGCGAGGTTCAGGCAAACGTGCACGGACCAACAACCTTGGAACGCGACGCGCCTTAGCAGCGCGGGCTCAGGTGACAGCTGGACCACGTCTGGATGATTGCCTATCGATGCCTGGGAGGCCACGATTTCGAGTAATATGTCGCGCCAGGGATCTCACCTTTAGTTGCACTTTTCACGTCATTACGGCGATTAGTTGCTGGGTCGGTAGAACAAGTTTCACTCTGATTCAATGCAAATGCTTCACTAGAACACGAGATGTAATCTCCAAGAAGGGATAAGGTAGTAGTGCAAGCGATCGAAGGGGAGGCAACCAAATGTGTTCATTGGCAGATCTCGTGTCGGATTTCGTCGCTAGCCCGCGATCTCCGTGAGCTTAGCGTCTCGGTCTTCTCGGTCTTTTCGCTGTATTGAAATCAGCGAACCATCCATTTTACTCGGTCTTTTTCCCTTCATCGTTCAACAATAACTTGCATCACCACATCACGCTGGCGCGCATTCGAATTAAACTCTTCTAATCTCCGAATCTGTTCATCAGGCAAGCGGTTGGCCGAATTATATGAATCTTTTACAATGAGCGACAAAATCCCAGCTGTGCACCATGCCGACACAGACGGCACGGGTCCTGTTCGAAGAAGAAGACCGGCACTTTCGTGTGTAGAATGTAGGAAACGCAAAGTCAAATGCGATCGCGCAAGACCTTGTGGTCCATGTACACGAACTCAGTCGGTAACATGCACCTATAGACCACACCCGTGGAACAGTAAGCTTCCACCAATACTATAGACTACCATCTCAAGCTAATCACGTACATGTCGATAGACGAGCGTCGATCACCGATCAAAGGACCGATAGCAGCGACATCAAGTGGGGCCTCTACTACTGGCGAATCCCGTTCACCTACATCTCTGCGCAGCGATCCCAGCCACAGTGATTTGGAGAAGAAAGACGAGACGATACAGCAACTGATCGACCGCGTACGGCAGCTCGAGTCGACATTGGAGACGTCTTCTCATTCTACACTATCTAAGAGGAGCGCACAAGCAGACCACACCGTCCCCCAGTCCGACACTGCCCACTTCGTCAAGTCCAAGTTCTATGGGGAGAGCCACTGGGTCAATGTTTTAGAACCGGTAAGGAGAATGAAGTTTTTCACAAAAGCGTGCTGATTCATTAGTACGACGCACTTGGGAACTCCAACGTCACTGTCAACACGAGCACCAACAGAACAGAAGTTAATCAGACTTCCGAGCTGTATGTAACCGTCGCAGAATGTAAGCGTATGGCACGTACGATCAAAGCATCCCGAATCATGCAGCCGTCAATCCTTCGCGATGTGCAAGAGTTCATCCCATCCAGGCATGTCTGTGATCAACTTGTCCAGGGTTACTTGCGCACCTTCGAAGGACTGCTTCGGATTCTGCATATTCCATCCTTCATGAAAGAGTATGAGGCATTTTGGATAGACCCTACTGCTGCAGCACCTTCGGTACTATTGCGGATACTGCTTGTCTGCGCTATTGGCGTAGTGTTCTATACTGGCGAAGAACAACCACGCCTGCGAGCTGACTGCACTAAGTGGCTTCAGGCTGCAGAATCTTGGCTCAGTGCACCTCATGCAAAGTCACGCTTCAACCTGGCTGGCACACAGATACAAATCCTGATATTGCTTGCTAGAGAAGTATGCGCGGTGGATGGCGACCTAGTTTGTGAGTGGACGGACCATCAAAGACAGCATGCCTTGGTCTTCTTCGCGATGGGATTAATCTTCCATCCCTTGATTGAGACCTTTTCACCATGACACTCCCCGCTTGCTCGGCTTTTACTGACCTTGTATCCGTACTATAGGGGTGCCCGGGGGACGATTACTTAGGGGTGCCATGCACCTAGGCCTACATCGCGATCCACGCCACATCGGAAAGATGTCGGTATTCCATGCTGAGATGCGCCGTCGCCTGTGGGCCACGATCATGGAAATGACGGTACAAAGTAGCCTGGACATGGGTATGCCGCCGATGATATCGCCAGACGACTACGACACGCTTCCGCCCAGCAATGTCAATGATGAGGAACTCACGGAGGCCGACACTGTTACTCTACAGCCTAAGCCTCTCAAAGAATACACGCAGTGCTCGATGCAGATTGCATTCTACGAAACTTTACCACTCCGCCTAGAGATCTGTCGCTTGATCAATTCTCTTCACTTTACACTGTCGTACGATGAGGCAATCAGGCTTGGAGCGGACATGCTTGCCGCATGTCGCGAGAAGTTGACGTTCATGCAGTCGTTCTTGGGCTCTTCTACCCCACATTCGCCGAACATCTTCCAAATCAAGCTCTTCGATACGTTCATGCGACGTTTCTTTCTATGTCTACATCGGCCCTTCTATAACCGCTCAGCCCATAATCCCCGATTCTACTACTCTCGCAAAGTATGCCTGGACGCCTCTCTTATGATCGCCAGGCCCACAGCGAATCCCTACGAAGGCGAAGAAGAAGATGACTGGTGCCGTTTGACATATCGATGCGTCGGCTTTGTCAAGTCATTCTTCCTACACAGCCTGTCCACGATCTACTTTGAACTCACGTCGCGATTGGAGGACGAGCAGGATACGTTGCTCACGGTGCCCATCACCATCGCACCTTCCACCTCGCGCTCGCACATCCCTTCAGAGTTACAACCTCACTACAATGCTTTAGTATTCGCGCGCTTTGCCACCGAGGAGCGTATTCGCAACGGGGATACCAATGCGAAGGGTTACATCTGGTTCTGTGCCGCAGTCGCTCGAGTAGACGCTTTGCTCTCCCGCACTGATTCCAGTGCCGCCGTTCTGGCCGCTTCGAAGAAGGCTATAAGCGATACCGCCGTCCTCATGCGGGAGGCTTATTTCGCGGAACATGGGAAACACATTGACCTTTCGCAGCCGTATCCGTATGCGGGGAAGGACCACGGAAGAGGCGATGGCGCGGATGACGTTACAGGAACGCCACGCGATCCAGAGGATCAAAATCGGCTCGGTGATAGTTTTGAAGGCGTTGAAGGTGACCTTGGTCAAGATATGGATTGGGAGAGGTTGATGCGGGATGAGAGTCTAGATCTCGGGTGGGGAGACGTGGGTGATCCACAAGGCTGGTTCGGTAAGTGGTGCCCCAGGTGTATAATAGACCTCTTCGCTGACTTCGCACTAGGCTGGGGCTGGGAAGCGCCGATGTAGCGGGGCTTTGCAAAAGTCCAGTAAACAACCACTCACTTTCAGCATGTATAAAGTAGATGCCTTGGCCTCTAAGGCTCGACATTGCTGCGCCCGCTTAGGAATCGTACTGTATGCACAACAACGCGACGTTTGATTCGTGTATGGCGCGTCATATGCAGCACGGCTGTATGTTGCCAGCTCACGATGCTCAGCCTGCTCCCGAACCCTTTTTTCCCTGAGCCACTCATCTAGTGATCGAATCCCCATTTTCCTACCTACTATGTGTTATTACGACTATATACGGTTTATTTGCGGATGCAAGAGGTGGAGCGAGTTGCACAAACGATGCGACCCCGCCGAACAAGGCAATATATGCTCGCTAAAGCGGGTGCGCAAACACATATACGTTCCTCATGGCAGGCCCTGTCCAAAGTGTCGCCCAAAAGATGATCCTGAAACGGTCTGGGACCTAATGAAGTCTCGTGGCTTCAATGAAGTGACTCCGGACATGGTGATTCGGTCGTCGCGACCCCCAACAGCATATTCGATGAGCTTGGTTCACACTGGGAAAGGTTGCAATACGCCAGGCTGCTTCCTCTTCCAAGGTCATTGCCCGCCTCATCAATCATGGGTCCCTTGTACGACGGCGGGCTGCTACCTACCCATCCATCACGAAGGCGAACATGGCAAGCCTCTCCTTGCCGTTTCTGCTGAACAAGCGGCCAAATTTGACGAAAATGCCAGGCAGGTAGCTATAAAGCTGCGGCAGCTGAACCTCGCTGTGCTTGACAGTATGTCGTTACAGGTTCGAGTGGTGGGATCTGGACGAGAAACAGAAGCTGGGACCAAATCACCGCCACCTCAGAAGCGATCTACATCGAGCTTTTTCCAAAAGAAACGAGTGCCTGGTCGCCTGACTTCGTTACCCGACATCGAGCCTTATTTTCCAACCGAGAGAGATCGGCACCTCTACACATATTCACATCTTGCGCGAGAGACACATCAGATACGCTTGTTTTCGCTTTCTCCTCACACTGCACAAGGTCAAGTGCAGGGCACATTCCACAAGCTAAGTCTTGCATCTCTACCCCAATACACGGCTCTATCATACACGTGGGGAGACCCACGGGATCTTCATGAGATAGTCATCGACAATTTCAAGACGATCAAGGTTCGAAAAAATTTGTTCGACTTTCTGCAACGACAGAGTTCCATTATCACCGAGCCAAAGTGTTTCTGGATAGACGCTATCTGCATCAACCAATCCGACATAACGGAACGCAGTTATCAAGTGAGTCTGATGAAAGACATATATGTCCAAGCGCATGAAGTGTACATATGGCTAGGTCCGGAAAAGGAAAACAGTGACCTAGCCATGGACTACCTCGCCATGGAGGGTTCACGTGGGCTCCGGAGACGCGGCCCAGGATACTATCCGTTGTGGAAGAGAGAACAAGGACAAGCCCTTGTCCACCTCTGCGAACGTCCGTATTGGCGTCGCATGTGGATCATCCAAGAAATTGCGCATGCAGGAAAGATAACAGTGTGGTGCGGGTCAAAGAGCGTGGAATGGAGCTTGATCGAGCAACTATATCTCACATTGAAGACCCTGGAAGACGAGTCATGGTGGGCGCATCATCAACACGCCATCGCCGTGCTGCAAAGCGCTGCAGCCGTCATGGTCTGGCAACGCGCTCACTGGCGGCACGCAAGAACCTCAACACCGACACTGAAAACACTTGTCGAAATCTTCCGGGACTGGCGATGCGTTGATGTTCGGGATAAGGTCTTTGCACTGTTGAGCATGGCCAGCGGAAGTACCGCAATCGAAGCTAATTATTCCATGGCCCCACGACACATTTACTTTGCGGTCCGCGACAAGCATCCTGACGCGGGTTGGGTGTTTGATAATTTGCTTAGCCAAGTTCTAGGGTTGTCGCATAGGGACATACAACTGAACGGACAAGATCTGTAAGTCTTGGATCGTGGTTTCATCTGCCTCGGATTTGTCAGCTCATAAGCTCTAGAATCGACTACAAAGTTCACTCCCCTGAAACATTGCTGCTCCGGAGACGCTTAGAAGAAGACTGGTGGGTCGAAGACGTATGACGCCTTCACGACCTTTAGAATCGATAACTATATGATTATGGTACCTGTGGGTAGAGACGATGCGTATAATTCCGCACAATCCTGTTAGAAGATACTGTTGACTTGACCTCACGGGCCAAAAAATACTTCAAGCTGAGCGGACTCCGGCGTGCTTGGGTACGGGACCTGCAAGAGTACATAGTGCATTAAACTAACTTTGCTCTCCTCAACGCCAAACGATGAAATCTTCGGCAGCATTGGGGTAGGCTGGACAGAACAGCGGTGCATACCAGGCGCCTATATGTCTCTGTTCCATTTTCTCATGATACGCTAGGTCGAAAAGTCGTGATCTCACCAAAAGTATCCGTCATCCCCTAGATACCTCTCCTTAGACAGCTCAGCTGTAAGATCTGACTACGGTCTACCAACAAATTAACGTCAACGCCAAACCCCTGATATACCAATTGAAGACTTTAGAATCGGCTGCTTCAAACATAACCTTCTCAAGTGGTATATCTCTCAGGATGGCCTGTATCACATCTTCACATTCTCAACATGTTCAAATCGGGTAGACAAAAGACTTGTTCTGTAGATCTGTGAGATCAAGAACAGCGATGTCCACTTTGAACTTTACCCTCTCTCCTTCGGCATTAGTTTCTTCCACGTAGCCGCCCTCGCTCTCTTCACCACTGAGGTTAGCCAGATGCTGCTCTCTTTCTGCATTCCTGCGCATCAAGATGAACCTGATCACCAGTAGAATCGTGGGCGTACCGACCCACGCAATGATGATCTGAGATATCCAAGCTCCATAGTAGCGCGGTCCAGCAGAGGGGACCCAAATTTGAGGCGAGACAAGATTGCCCACACAGTAGCCAAGCATGAACATGACGTTGCGTGTCAGCTTCTTAGTGTATCCTGCAGCCGTAGATGTGGTCCACCCTAGAGCAATGATGTATGTGACTCCATAAGTTGAAGCAGCTAAGATGAGACATGCAAGTAAGGCTACTTTGCGTTCCCAAGCGATCGAGATCATTCCGATTCCACCAGCAATGGAAGGCAAGCACCAGACCGAGGCGTGGAACGCAATATTACGTGGCCATCTGCGGAGCGCAAATGTTGCCACGATACAGCAGGATACGCCGAAGGCTCCTCCCGCTGCAGTAACCAGGGTCGAGTTTAGAGGTGATATTCCAATAGATGTGGTAATCAGGTTCTTCTGCCCGTAATTGAGGTTGTTAGAGTACATCAAGGTGAACGACTGCAGGGCAAACAGCCATGACACCGGATCCTTGATTGTCTCGATGAATTGTTCTTTCTTGAAGTGCTTCTGCTCAATCGAGCTCTGATGCGACGCATGAACGCGACGAACAACCTGGACCTTCTCTTCTAGTGACAGCCACCGTGCATCTGCCGGATTGTTCGGATAGTCAATCCAGACCCAGATGGCGAGCAGGAAAGTTGCCCCACCTGTGACGATATGAAGTAGTTTCCAAGGAAGGACGGCACTTGACGTGTGGAGTAGTCCAAAGCTGATGAATCCTGTGACAACGGGCGCGCCTATACAACTGATCCACAGAACTGGCTGCAAGAAAGATTGCTCCTGGCGATTGAAGAACATGCCGATAGTGATCTCCATTGCCGGCACAATAACGGCTTCGGCTGCTCCAAGTGCAAGCCGCATAACAACAAGACCAGCGTAACGGACAGCAACGCAATGTAGGAATACAATGACAGACCAGCTAAATATTACAGCACCGACAAATTTACCAAAGGGCAGTCGTTGCATGAGGTAATGACCAGGCCACTGAAACGCGAGGTAGCCTGTTGCCCTTAGCTTTTAACACGTACTGCAATGGGGCGATAATTTCGTACCGACATAGAACATCGTATTCAAATTGTTGTACTCAGTCTTGGTGATCCTAGTCTCCTCAAACAAGCCCAAAATGGCAGCGTAGCCCAGAGTCGATTTGTCGATCTAGATACTGTCAGTGTAATTTTGGTTAGTCGGCGAATGAGACAACGCACGAAAAGAACGATATTGATGGCCGAAAGTAACGTCATCAACCGCCAGTAGATGGTTCTCCTCAGCCTTTTCTCCTTCTCCTCCGTCAGGGGACCGAACTCATGGCCATGTTCTTCGAGCAACCGTAGCGTGACATCAGCGTTTCGAGCGTCTACCGTCTTCTTGACAGGCGATTCTTCCGCCTGCGCAAGTACCTTTTCGTTGCCCATGGTGATCAGATAGACGAGGGTTCGAGAGCCAGACTCTCATAGTAGCGACACCTTCAATTACTTTATACTATGGCTCAGGTCGCGATGTCACGGTGCAGGATGGCGACATCGAAAAGTCGAAATACTCGAGAGTCCATAGTCGGCCCTACTTGATGCTATATGAGAAAGTCGCTCGTTAAGCAGCTTGGCGAGGGTGCTTGTCAGCTGTCATGTTGCCTGATTTTCGCATGTCGTCAGATCGCTCGGCCCTTTCGCCATCGTAGGGAGCCCTAAAACTCGGAGGTGCTTCGGGTGTCATCGCAACACCAATAATCTGAGTCAACAAGATCAAAAAGCATCGAAGCCGTTTCTTCTCACCTTGATTGGAAGTGCTGCTGAACGATGTATATCAGATTCACCGTTTGCCAAACGCTGTCTGGGAAGAGCTCGTGGCATTGATAATTCTGCAGACTATCCGGATAGTTTCGCGGTACCCGAGGAATCCACTTTCGAAAACGCCTCTTGGATTCCGGTTGAAAGGATTCTTGCGCAGTGCGGAAAGATTAGGAGTAGGTGCAGTCGCTCGCGTCCGGGGCGCCGTGGCGACCTTCGTCCAGCACATGCCCAAGAGGCTGTTGGCGGTGCATATAGGGTCGTCCCTTGAAGAGACATATGGTAAGGATGGGTCCTATTTTCGTGGTTGCTCGTCGCCTCTCTTGTCCGTATCTTCTCTAGTGATGCAGAGTCCAAGATTGAAAAATTCATTTCGGCTAAATCTGTGTGCGCCTACCGTGTCTTACAATTGTAGAAAGGGTATCCATCCATATCCTTACTCGGAGGATTCACGACGCGATTCTTGTCAAGGGAAACATGAACTAATACGACTGACACCGTGATCAAATGGTAAGAACCCTGCGCCTGAAGCCGTTTCATGATATGGTCGGCCGAGCTATTGAAATCCCAGGAATCGTAGCTCCATGCGCTGCGACATTCAAGTGCAAAAGTAGCAATGTTTGTGAGCAGACCACATACTTTCTGCTGCACCATCCCTCCATGTTGTATTCACCCTCGCGCTCGTACGGACACACCTTGGACCGTCGTTCCATGTAACATTCTGCGAGGATGCCCACGTTCCATGTAACATTCTGCAAGGATGCCCAATCGGATACCATCCCAATGCTTAGTGCTTTTTATTTCCATGGTCATGTCTTCCGGATAGTGCTGGAATTGAGAGCAACAAACATAAAATCGAGTTCGACTCCACCCTGGTGCTGGAAAGACGTTGATTTTCATCTTCATAACCGTAAAAAAAGATGAGCATCAGCAATTTGCGCACGTATTTTGCGCCTCTTTCCTTTGGCCCTACGATGGGCATAGTGGGGTACAATCTCATTGCGATGATCTTGAGTTGCTCATTTCCTCTAACTTGGACATATGAAAGCGCTATGTATGCACGCGGTCGCAGTAATAGAGTACGCCATTCCACGATGGCATAGGAAGGTGGCTGACCACGAAGAGGCGATCCAACGTGACTGACATATCGTTCCTGGAAATGCAGCATTGCAATACCGATAATTTACACTGCCATGAAATTGTATCGTACAATATACATCATACAGTCTGTCACATCCTTACTGCCTGCTGTTCGCAAGCACTGGGATGCACGAATTTCCGAGCCCCGCTTAATCGCCAGTGGCCTCGTCAGCTTTTCCTTTACCCTTACATGTGTAAGACGGATTCGATTCGTATTCTGTGCTACGCCCATGTGATTCTAGACTGGACATCATTCCTGACTCAACTGCATCAGAATTGGCCAGACTTGGGAATGCGTCGAGTGTTGCAGGCCACCAAAGATCACTGGGAAGTGGGTTTGTCTCCGAATGATATGCAGAATCTGGATATATGGAGGTCTGCAAGTTGAATGTGGCATCCATGCCCTGCCAAAGTTCAAAGGAAGAATCCATGGGTACAGTGTACGGAGCCAAAACACCTGGTGTCGACGTCGCGTCAAGTTGCGGTTGTGTGCCACTATGACTCGGTCCGGCTAATTCAGATGGCGCCGCCGGGCCTGTTGCATGGGCAGAATCTTGGGAATTTGCAAAATCCCGCGACAGTCTTTCCTGGCAATTGCGAATGAGGCCTTCGAGCTGGTTCTTCAACGTCTCTTCTAGCGGACCGAAGAACTTCCCAATTGCTGTCTCGAGCTCCTTGCGGACTTTGCGTGGGAGTTCGCGATTCATGTATGCTTCATACTGCGCGAGGCTCGGGTCCCTTGGCGACTGGTCCCTGAGATCGGTCCGAGTGATGTCATTGTCATAGTCTGCTATTCTCTCAATCAAAGCTTGAGTAGGTAGGACAAGGCATACTTACACGGCGTAGGCATGTCACCAGGGGCAGTGTCTGGGAAGCATATCATGTAGACGATCTTCCACTTTTCTGCTTCGCTTCCTGCTTGGAACATGCTCTTGCGGCGTTTCAGTTGCTCAACCTGCTCTTGAGTTAGACCTTCAAGAGGCTCTTGCATTCTGACGAGACATGCAACCGGCGCTCGTTGATGTTCTGCGAGTTCGCCTTCGTCTTTGAAAGTTTTGCAGCAGCGGACACATCGAGGTGCTAGGGTATGTCTACGATATATGTGCTCTCTGTGATACGTAAGTCATGGGTTGTTGCGTCAGTATTTCCGATACGAACTCACTTGAGACGAGGTATATCTTTCCAACCTCCTGGGCCCGAACAAGACTTCGTAACACACGTTTTTGTAGGATCATGTTTGAAGAAAGGGCAAGCCAAATGCTTTTTCTTCTCATGATTGGGGTTTGTGTTATCATTGCTCACTTTTTGAGGCCTTTTTCGAGGCCGATCTCCAGATTCTTTGTCTTCGCCATCCTCTTCGAAAGAACGGCCATGCTTTGTGGTGCTTTTAGAGCTCGCGGGATTGGATACCATACCTTTGCACGGAGAGCCTTCTGGGGACTCTGTAGAGCCTTGATGTTGTCGAAGTGGGGAGCTTTGAGCATCAAAGATGCTGTAAAACTGGAGCATGAGTCGATCGAGTAGGAGTTCTTTGCGTAAATCAATCTCGTTCATATCGGCTTCTGCAGAGTCTTCAGAGGCCACGGAAGGTGAGGTAATAGCATCAACGTCGCTTGAATAATCTGAAGAATCGAGTAGACGCAAATCAGTCGACGTAATGGGCCTCTCCGTAACTGCCTCATATGTTTGCCTTCTGCATCCCTTCCTCGTTCCACTTGCAGCTTTGGGAGCATCGGTGTTCATCGTTTGATTTGGGTCTGTATTCGTAATTCGAGAGGCGTATGTCATCCCAGTTCTAGGCACTGGTCCTAGCCTCGGAAGGCTATCATACCGGTATGGTCGAGTTGAGCGACCAGCAGGTATACGTGTTGGTGTGTCTGAACTCGGCATCGCCCTAAGATTCACATTTGCCTCCTCGTAGGAGTCATCATCTAAATCAGAAATGCCAATACCACTATCATCGTGATGCTCTTCGTCAGCGGCTTGTTTCCTTTGCGCTTGACGATAAACTTGAGTCAAATTCTTCAATCCTTTCTCCATGACCTGGAACGAATCAGTCAAGAGCTTTCGATGTTAGGACCACACCACGTACTTTCTGTTCAACCAATTGCCATTTCTCATTGACCCTCGCGCCTAGGATACTCCACATCTCCGATCGCACTTCCATATATGCTTCTGCAAGCACCTCTAGCCTAACACCATCCCATTGATCGGCGTTTTGTTTTTCCATGAGCCGTTCATGTCTTTTCCGACAGGCGTTCGCCGACTTGCTCGGAAAATGTTTGGGCGATATCTGGTTCCAATTGAGCCCTTGCGCGCGGGCTTTAATTAGGGTCTCATCATCTTGCTGAGACCAAGATGAAGATCGAGCACCGCCTCCAGCCGCTGAAGCTGTGCTCACCGAATTTCTATATACTGATGTCACTCTCTCGACTTTCGGCATAGCGACGACTGCGATATATCGGATGTTAAAATATATGAAGGCCCTAGGACAAGGGATAGATCTATGAGTAAATTAAAAGTACATCAGACGGCGAGGCAACGTCGGGTGCGTCGCCTCTTTATACCTGCACCCAACAAGGCTGAGGTCCATCGGCTCATTTGCGCGTATTCTGCGCATATCTTTGGCCCCCGCGAAGAACGCGAGCATACCTGGGCAATGAAGACGACATTGCGGTTGAAGTACATGAATGATGTAGTGGATCAGTATTCGAGAGCCCCAAATACATCGAATTCTAGAGCGAATGAGATGCTTGTGCAACAGTTGGCGATGCGATGCGATGGGAAGGTGGGGTCGTCGTGCGAAGGCAGGTAAGACGGTGATTGGTCAATCATCATGACGAGTTCTCGAGTATCTTACATTTTCCACATTACCTATAAATATACACCCATGTCATACACCACCTCTTCTATATTTACTGCCTACTCTTCGCAAGCTCACTCTGCGCGGCACTCGTCGGCCCCCCTTTTACCCTCTCACCTCCCGTAATCTTCTTCTCGCCCTCCGTGATGTCATGCAATGCCTCGCTGGTAATCGGCTCTCCGCTGTGCTGCTGTGCTTTTGCGGTCGGGCCTCTTCTAACGGGATCTTCCTGCCCGGTGATCTCCTTCTCCTTCTGCGTGATCTTGCTTATCGTCTCGCTGTCTAGCACGCCAGATGCACCGTTGCCTCTCGTCGAGTCTGACGCAGTGAGGATTGACTGCGCGATGGAAGTGGGACCTGAGGGCATGGGGCCGTCGAGACCAGTGATCTTGCGCTCGCCCATGGTGATGTCGTGGATGACTTGGCTGGTCAGAGGTTGGTTGGCGTGAGACTGGGCCTGTGCAGTTGGGCCGCCGGGAACAGGTTCGTCCTGGTTAGTGATTTGCTTTTCGGCGGCGGTGATGCGCGAAATGAAGTTGGAGTCGACTGTTGCGGCCATTGCGCGGGCTGTTGATACGAATGTGCGGTTGTTGAATGTTTTGGAGACGATTGGTGCTGCAGGGCGTGATGCGCTGATCAGTCTGGTCATACGGAAGAGCTTCGTGGACATTGTGGTAGATGGGGAATGTCTTCTAGAGATGATGTTTTATGGGAAATATCAGGAAAGGTGGTGAAAGATTATATTACTTTTCGGTAGTGCTGGTCCTCAGCAATTACGAGGTTACAATGGGATTCTTAAAGGTGGAAGCGACGCTGCTCTTGCGCCATGGCACTTTGTACCTTGACGGGTATGCAAGGTACTGTTTCTCGATGGCGGCAGCATTCGCGATGCGTAACGCAATTCATCGACGATGATGTAGGACCATGTGGAGACAGTGATGTCAACGAATTGCAGAGTCAATATCCAGCACGCTAACACTAGAAAGGCCTAGTAGTAATCGGCTCTCGCAGACTCCAGCCTTACATGCCGTTTCTGAATTACTTCCTCGGCTCAAATTGATTGAAAGCCTGAACTACATAAGTCTGCCACGCTATGGTTGACGCTTTAGTCGTCGGGCGTGCGTCCGAAATATTCGGAGGGCAATAGTTCGGAGTTTCGCGGACTTAAGCTTTGATACCTTAAGGTGTTAGGAGTTGAACAACGAATCAACCAAAGCTCTCGTACGGGAGTGGAGTGGGCAAATATGGACGTAGTATAAAATCCGATACTGTATCGCTAATGTGAGGGACCAATAGATAGATAAATAGGAGGGGAAATCTACGAAGAAATCAGAATGCCTGGCCTCACAACAACAGAAATACCTACGTATACACGTCGAGCATACTTATATCCCAAATTGATCACACTTGAACCTCACCAATAACAAGACACCAATACCCAAAATGGCCTTTCCCGCACCCCCAGTCCCCAAGTCTGTCCTTGGGCGCCACCGCATCCTCGCTCCCAGCGCCGGCGTCCGCGTCTCTCCCCTCTGCCTCGGCGCCATGAACTTCGGCGATGCCTGGAAAGACTCTCTCGGCGAATGCACCAAAGACACTGCCTTCGCCATGCTTGACTACTTCTACAGTCAAGGCGGAAACTTTATTGACACAGCTGTAAACTATCAATTCGGCGAGAGCGAGCAGTGGCTGGGCGAGTGGATGGAGACGCGCGGGCGGCGAGACGAGATAGTCCTCGCTACAAAGTTCACCGGCGGACAGTATCAACACCTCGGAGATAACATCATCCAGAGCAACTTCAGCGGGAACAGCACGAAGAACATACATACGAGTGTGAAGCGGTCGCTCAAGAATTTGCGAACAGACTACATCGACTTGTACTACGTCCATCTCTACGACCACACGACTTCCGTCCCCGAACTGATGCACACACTCAACACGCTCGTCTCCGACCGCCTCGTCCTCTATCTCGGCATCAGCGACACCCCCGCCTGGCTCGTCGTGAAATGCAACGACTACGCGCGCCAGCACGGCCTGCGCCCCTTTTCCGTGTACCAAGGGCGTTGGGGCGCCGGCTGCCGCGATCTCGAACGCGAAGTAATTCCCATGTGTCTTTCGGAAGGAATGGCGATCGCTCCCTGGGGTGTGCTCGGTGGCGGCGGTTTCAAGAAGGCAGAAGACAAGGAGAAAGAGGGAACGCGCACGCTGCAGGTAGGGTCGAAATCGCGTGACGAACAAGTCCGCAGCGTGCTTGAAAAGGTGGCAGAGAAGAAGGGCACGGGTGCAACGAGTGTGGCGCTTGCATACGTCCTCCACAAAGCACCATACGTGTTCCCCATCATCGGCGGACGCAAAGTGGATTACCTAGGCCAGAACATCGAAGCGTTGAAGTTGAAGCTGGATGAGCAGGATATGGCCACTATTGATGCGGCGTATGGCTGGGAAATTGGTTTCCCACATGACTTCTTGTCTGGTGGGAATCATATGGTGCTGGGGCCAGAGCATAATGCATTCAATGGAAGGGGAGGGTACTTTGATTATCCCGAGGGCGTGAAGCCGGCAAAGCCGCATGAGGGGTCGTTGGACAAACAGGTTACGGGGTTGCCGTTTGGACAGAAGAAAGCGAAGGGCGATGCGGAAGAGAACTTCTGAGCCGGCAACGTGATTGCCTTGCGTGACGGTCCTCTCATAAAGAGCGCTTGACAGAATTTGTCTATCAAGTACGATACGAACCTGTGTTCAAATGAACGATCCCGCTATGATGCGGAACATATGCACAATTTCACAGTAGCCACAGCTAGTAGCTACGAATTTGAATTTCATTATTGATCTGCCTCCAATCCTTCGAATAGACATAAAATCATGCCCAACACCACGCTATCAAAGCGACCGACCTAAGTAGTATACTCATGATCACGGGTTCTGAATCGACTGCCCCGCCAACCATGTCGAAAACTCCCTCGGATTCCTTGTCTGCATAAAGACTGTGCCTGGTCCTGTGAATTTGCACACCAACCCTTCGGCCGCTGTAACGTTCGAAATGATACCACCAGAAGCCACGCGCTCGAGGACGTACTTGCAATTCCAGGCGACCAGGTGGTGGTTATCGATGTAGTATTTTTCATCTTTTTGTAACTGTCTCAAAGTCAGCATTTTCCCTCAAGGTAAAGGAAAAGCTCGGAGAATTGGTGAAGTAGACTTACATCCTTCCTAATGATCGCGCCAAAACTCGTAACCCACAGTATTCCCTGCCCGCTAATCTTATACACGAACAATCCCTCGCCAGAGAATATAGCTTTTCCGAATCCTTGCGATTTGTACTCTGTGACAATGCCTTGTGTGCACGCGAGGAACGCGTCTTTTCCAACGGACCACTGCTCGTGGCCTGCGAGCTTGATGATTGTGATGTCTCCGATAGAAGGGGGCGCGAGGAGCAGTTCGCCGGGCCCGGTGTACGAGGACTTGGACATGTCGCCGCCGACGAGGGCTTTCTTGAGGGAGAATTTGATGTGGCCTTTGAGGGTTATGGTAGGCGACATGGCAATCATTGCGCCTGTAGTAGTTCGTCAGTACGGAGACACCGGTTTTCACGTTGTCTTGCTCCAAAGGCGTCCTAATTGAAGAGACGTACCAGGCTTTGCCGTAAACGGCGCCCCAATCGCCAACTGCACCGTCAAGATGGTGTTCGTATCCCTATGACTAACCCTATAGCTCCCACCATTGAATGTGCCCACATCATCTGTCTGTGTGCTTCCCGCGCCCGCAAATTGTGGTTGGCTCGGTGCCTGTTGTACCTGCGCCTGCGGCTGCTTCTCTTGCTGCTGTACGTACTGCTGGCTCATCTGCTGCGGCGGCATGCCCGGGTGCGGGCTCGGACTCGGTGCGCCATATGGGCTCTGCGGCGGAGGTGCATTGCCAGGCGGAGGGTAGTGTTGTTGTTGTTGTGAATGGTGGTCGGGAGGAGAGAATTGTTGTTGCGGTGCGCCGGCGGGTGGGGGCGGATAGTGTTGCTGCTGTTGCTGTTGTGCAGGGGGCGACGACGGCGGAGGAGGGTAGGATTGGCCACCCGGTGGAGGCGCGAAGTATTGCTGTGATTGATCTGAACGATGTCAGGATGAGGCCGGAGGGTAGGATTATGCGAGGAACGAACCTGGCGGGGCCCCGTAGCCTCCCTTCTCGGGCGGTGCTGGTATCTAGTCAGGTTCCCCCCCTTCCCACGCGGATTCTCGCTTTCCTACTCACGCGCATAGTAATGCCCACTCGGCGGCGGACTGCCCTGGAAGCCCGACATGCTCACTCAATGTTGTTTCTCTAGATACTCTTCCTCGAGATCGCGCTTCGTGCTAGTATGTAACAGCTCGACGCGCTGAAGCCACGCTGGAAGACAAGCAAAGGACGGGTGGCCAGGAAAGCGGTCTCACGCGCAGTCTAAGTACAGCTCTAAGTATAGCTCTCCACGCGCGCGCATCTCCCAGCTGCTCAGCCTCGCTGATGGCCAGCGACGTGTTAGCGGGGTGCTTAAGCGCCGCAAGTGCCCCTCATCTGCAGCGCGCCCAATCAGACGTCACCTGCGGGCTCGCATCGCATCTAGTTGCGCGGCACGGCAACACTTAAAGTGCGAGGTTTCTAGGCGTGAGATAGTTGGCATGTTGGCTGACTTGGCGTGAGTGGGTGTCTTTGATAGACGTTGGAAGAAGACTGAGGGTCTCTGCCAGGGGTGGGGTTCGCTGTTCTGCGGGGAGGGGTTCAGGCTGTTTTAGCGTGTCTTGTTGACGGCCAATTTGGGCGGCATAATCGCTGCTTATGCTTGCAGAGCTTACCAATGCTCTCACGCTTTCTGTCTCGGACGCTATCGACCCGGCTTCCCGATGGAAGATGGACGGTAAAAATCTAAATCTACTTCGATCGGGTGTGGCCATGATTGTGTGTGTACACATCGCTAGGGACCTAGAAGACCATCGAGTCTAGCTTCACAATTTCATCAAATCCTACCGGATCGGAACATCAAGTTTCCATCGTCGGTCAGCAGTAGTCGTAGGATTCGGGCCCGAGGAAATTGACTTCCACAAGTGCTCGAGACCCGGTCCCTACGTTCCATCGGACACGTATAAAGCGGAAGCGATTGACACTGAGAGGACCGGAAAGAGTCCCAGAACATCTGATCGTGATAAAGAGTTGGAATACATGAATTGCCTCGATCCGTCTTCAGCGTCCACACCACTTCGAAGTTCTCAATCATGACCGACGTCCGCTCCTCCCTCCCATCGACATGCGAGATCACCATACCGGATCCCGGCAGCAAACCTGAGGAGCTCTTCCCAAATCGCTGGTCCCACACCCTCGTCTCTAACCCCTACGCTATCGTCACGCCCTCAAGCATCTCCGACATCATCACTACCATACAATACGCCACCTCCCAAAACCTCAAACTCATCCCGTCAGGTGGAGCACGAGCATGCTTCGTCCCTATCACCCCCGATGTCATCTATCTCGACCTGCGTAACTTTTCATCATTTCATCTGGATGAAGAACGAAGTGAGGTGACTATCGGCGGCGGCTGCATCTCTGGTCCTCTACTCAAGGGCCTAGCGGAGAAAGGGTACTACACTGCAGCTCCAAACTCGAATGGTGTGGGAATGACGGGTGCATTGCTGGGCGGGTTGAACCATCCGTTGGGCGGGTTACATGGCATGGGCATTGATATGGTGAAGTCTTTCACCATTGTCCCATTCAGTATGCCTGATGGGGGAGCATTGAAGCCGGTTATCGTGGATAGGGAGTCTGCAGGTGAAGAAAAGAAGTTATGGGACGTTTTAAGGGGCGCCGGGCATGGGATGGGTGTTGTGCTCAGTGTGACAATGGACGTGTTTCCGATTGCGAAGTTGGATCTGGACGAAGGAAACAAGGTCTGGCAGCGCACGTTGGTGTTCGCTCCTAACGCTTTGGAAACGGCAATCGAGGCGTATCTGACGTTGCAATCCGATGTCCCACCAGAAATGAACTTCTTTCTCGGGTTCATGCGGGCTCCGCCAACTGCGCCTCGTCCAGGAGCTCCAGTGGTATTGCTCTCCATCTCGTTCTTCGGGCCGTCTAAGAAGGCGGAGAAAGCGGCTGCTATCACGTTCTCCGAAGAGGTCCTGGCGAAGACAGTCAATGCCACGACGACATTGACCCCCTTCGCGGATATTCACAATGCTCTCGATCCCGTCAACAAGCCGGGCGGCTACAAGGAATTGCATGGGGCCTTCGTCAAATCCATCACTGGATCCAGTCTAGCTCGCGTCTTTAACTCGTTCTTGTCTTTTACCAATGACAACCCCACCCGATCCGGTTCCTCGATTATCTTTCCGGCATCAAATACCGCCAAGTCTGAATCCCTGGCCGCACAAGGAGACTTCTACAACCCCCGCGCCCGCGGGATATACGTGCAAGTCAAAACTTCCTATCCCACAGCCGACGGCAAGATTGAAGCCGACGCATTCGCAAAAGAAGTGCACGGCATAGCCCGGGAAGGGGATAGGGAGTTTGGAAGAAAGGACTGGGCATTTGCGAACAACTTGGTTGAGGGTATGTCGCTCCAGGACGTATACACGCCCGACCAAATCCGCGAAATCCACCGTGTGAGCCAAATCTGGAACAGAAGGAATGTGGGATGGTGTCCGACGACGGAGAAGTGGCGGTGGTACACGATAAGTCGAGATAAGGGGGCGAAGCCGGGGACGATCTTGCAGGTAGTAAAAGGGGAAGACGCGTCGTAAAAGCAGAGGACTTCTGCGCCTGGCGATCTTACTATGAGCTATCGCTGGTAGCTCTTACTAGGTGTGTACAAGTCGCTACATTAATTGGCGTGGTTAACCAAAAGTTTGTCAGTGTTATTACCTAATACATAGTATTGCTTGATACTCGTATTAAAGATAACATAGAGGATGAGACTGACTTCAAACTATGGCGTTTGCACCAGTCCATCCATTCCATCGCTGGACAAAGCCCAGATTCCCTTTGTGGTATATACCGTAACATGCTTTCCCACCGCAGCAGCCTCGCACTTACAGTGACATGTCAGATGTAGTTGACCTGTCAGCTTCTAGCTTCCTGGAACGTGATGATTTCGCGTAAGTACGTCTGTAATTCCTGCTGTCTTTCGGACAACCCTGCACTTTCGTCATTGTCTTTGTAGACATCTAGTTTCCCAACACAGGGGAGCTGATACAGAGGTAAATCCTGAACCTTCAGTTCGTTAATTTCGTCGTCGAGTACCTCGAAGGAGTGCGAGATGACGTCAAGCATGCTGCTGACGGGCCGCTCCTCAGTAACTGATGTCGGAATGTACCGAAACACAACGTGAATGTGTTAAAGCTTTTCGAAGACATATGATCTCTTTGCCAGCTTGACTAGGCTGTACATCTGCTCATCGATCATCATGTACACTTCGAAGACCAGTCGCCGTATGCACTGATGGACGGAGAGTGGCGGATAAGAGACGGGCTCCATTTGAATACGGTAGTCTTCCTCGAGTTCATAGTCGTCTCGATCTGGATAGTCATCTTCATCTGCCCCTCCAAGGCGAAACGTATTGAGCGAGTAGTATACTTCTTTTGCTAGCGCAGCGATGTCAGGCGTGGTACGCAGATGGTGTAAGAGCCAGTCTTGCTGCTTCGGGTACTTCGAAGGGCATGAAATTGGGCTGTCCCACACGAGATTGAATGTGAACTTTCAACTCCTCTGGTAATCGGGTCCATCTTCTGTAGAAGGCCGGAGTGAGTGATTCGGCGGGTACAATACTGGTCACTTCATTGGTGGTAATTGTCCTCGGTGCTTGCGCAGCAATGAGAGTTCCGTTGATGAAGACGCCGCATGTCGACATGACACTCACTCGCGCGCCTGCTTGAAGGAGCATAGGATTGCGTGGCACAATGACGTCTTGGCCGAAGGGATAGTCGAATTGAGAAGAAATCTCACAAGGAAGGGGATGATTCTTCGCTAGTGGATGCAGATGCTCTTCGGACATGGTTTCTTTTAGGGATGGTGCAGGTCAGGATCGCTGTCCCTCTGCCGTAGTGAGTATTGGCGCTTTGTACGAGCTCGGAAATCACTTACACGTCCGATTGATTGGGATGAGGCACCTTATCAGTGTTCCCACAGTTGCTTTGCCCGGAACGCTGGGCCGCGTCGAGCGGTTGTCTTCACATCGATACGGTGAGATTGAGAAACCAGATGGCAATTCCTAAATCAAGTTTGAACAGTGTATGCATCCGCCCATTCTCAACGGAAAGATGAATATACAATTTGAAGACAGATGTTAAGGGCGAAATGCTTAGGAAGTTCGCGTCGAACACAACAGAAAAGCGCGCTAGCCCCCACTCGCACCTGACTACGCGTTGTTTCTAGTTCCTTCCCCGCACAGCGCACACACGACCTGAAGCGGTACGCGTCTCATTGCGTCATAAACTATAAATGCCCAGCACCCAACAAACCATTCGACTCCTGTCAAGTCCAATATCGTAGTCCATCAAAACACTCTACATTCAACACATCTCAAGCAAAGTCGTACCTAAATCGAAGAGAGCGCGGCCAAGCGAACATGACCACTCTAGGAAAGCGTACGGCAGACCAAATCCTTTCCGTGGACGATGCGGCTTCTGACGTAGAGCTTGAAAATGTACCAATGACGGACAGCTGTGATGTAGTTCGATAGGTTTCCTGTGCGGATTCACTATCTGATTCGTAGCTCAACTAATTCACATCTAGCCGCAAGATCCGCACCTTCCTCGACTCAGGCGAGATGAAAGTTGGCGAGTTCCAAAAAGTTATCAACGTGACCAGCAATGCCTATTCCGCGTTCTATGGGTCAGAACGGCCCAGAGAAAGGGATAGAGAGCTCGGTGTACGATGCTGCATGGGCGTTTTTCAAGAAGCGGGAGTTGAGAGGGATCAAGATGCCCAAGAAGCAGAAGATTACAGCTCGTGCGGGAACAGCTGCGCCAAATAGCGGTGTGCCGAGCGTCGAGGGGATTGTGTTGGACGGGGAGATGGAGGAAAGAATGCCTGTCTTCGGTGAGTTCCTGTTGCGTGGTTCTTGTTCGTGCGCTCGATCCTGACTGTGGGCTGTAGACACATGCGACGATGTCCGGCGAAAGATAAACGCGCATCTCAAGCTTCCTGGTGTGACACAAGCCTCCTTCCTTCGCAATGTCATGTCGCAGTTCCACCCTGAGCGTCGTGTGCAGTCCAGCCAGCTTGCGGCTTTCCGCTCTAAGAAGGGTCCGTATGCTGGTAACACCTCGTCTGTTTACTATGGCGCTTATGTGTATTTCGAGAAACTGAGGATCAAGGAGAACAAGCCGAAAGGGAAGAAACGAGAGGAAATGGAGAGGCTGTACGCTGCAGAGGGTGGTATCGATCGCAAGAGCAGTCAGAGGTTCTATACTGTGATGCAGGGCTCATCCGTACACGAGGATCAGTATGGGAGGGTTCACGTTTCAGGTCCGAGAGAGAAATTGGTCTTGTGAAAATCCGGTTGATGCGAGTTCGGTGTACGATTGGTCTGTATATGTACTGGATGTGTGTAACTTGGTGTGCGCGACACTCGAACCGTCAATGAACACTGATGTTTTTCGTACGCCATAACGCCTTTGCTGTGTGTTGCGATCCAATATCTCAGCACAGTCGATGTCATATCGATGCTGCTGCCTCCACCGCGCCTGCGGCCTTGAACGCTGTGGGACTTGTGACGACGATCTCGACGGGGTATTTCCACTCCATGAACTTTGCCCAGCCTGCTGCCATGGTTAGATACTGTAATATGCAGCACCTGCAGTCCCTCCACTGGATACAGAAAAAGCTCGTCGACAGACATCTTTTCTCCTTTCCTTGCTGGACCCAATTCACTCACCCCAGTATGCACATTTCCGGCCGAAGTACTTCCCCACATACGGGACTAGCACCATTGTCAACAGCAGCTCAATCTGCTGTAATGACTCCCTCCATTCTCGCTCCGCATCTGAAACGTATTCGTCATCGTCGACGGAGGATCCGGTGGAGGAGGAGGGCAGTGAGTTGACCTCATCAGCATCAGAATCGCTTGGGGGCGGCTCGATGAAGCTCTGACTGTTCGACATCGACATTTGGGCGGATGCAGTCGGTCGGCAAGGCGAATTCGGGCTACCGTGTAAGCATTGGCAAGGGTGTCGTCGTTGCTGGAGATGGAAGTTGCGGGCGGCTTCTGGGTTGCTTCGCGATCGCATCGCGTAGGTCGGCGCACGGCCAATCAGCGGGCGTGGGGCGCCTGAGTCAAAGCTTAGGTAACTATGACTCCGACCACCGTTGACGTGCGGCAAAAAGAGCATCCCACCTCGACGGGAGGCTGCACTACAACACAACCTCTAAACGACTACACATCAATACGATCACGCAGAAGGATTCAGTTTCTACTGCCCCAGACGTCCCGGAAACCGCAATCATGGCTGATGTACGTTACAAGACTGCCCCGCGCACGCGCGAAATCTCCACTTCACACACTACCCGCACGAACACCTCCGCATTGGGCGCGCGCTTCACGCCTGCCGCAAGCGATATAAAGGCCGAGAGCGCAGCTAACAGATGTCTACAGATAGACGCCACCGAGCGGAAACCCCGCAAATCCGTCGCTTTCGAAGACAACACCATCATCGTTGACAGCGACGGCCAGGTCACAGAGTCTGCCGCCATGAACGGAGACAAAGAGAGCGCAGCGTCGCACGCGGCGGGTACGTCTTTCGAAAGTGACGACACCGCAGACAACGGCGCTGACGCACAGATCATAGGCGAGGACAAGGAAGTCGACGAGGTCACCGACATGTTCGCCGGTCTCGCCAAAAAGAAGAAGAAGAAGACCAAGACCGAAGGCGGCGAAGACGCCGAGGATGTGCTCTCCGGTCTCAAGAAGAAGAAGAAGAGCAAGAAGCCCAAGGCGGACACGGACGACTTCGAGGCGGCGCTTGCGGCTAAGGTGGGCGACGAGAAGGAGGATAAGGAGGAGCCCGAGGAGGAGCAGATCGAGGAGGGCGACATGATGAAGGGCACCGGCATCTGGGCGCACGACCAGACCAAAGAGATCCCGTACAACATGTTGCTCAACCGCTTCTTTACCCTGCTGCACTCGCAGCACCCCGACCTCGCTTCGTCAGGTTCTAAGAGCTACAAGATCCCGCCGCCACAGTGCCTGCGTGAAGGTAACAAGAAGACCATCTTCGCCAACATCAGCGAGATCTGCAAACGCATGAAGCGAACAGATGAACATGGTATGTATCCCCACACTGTATTTCTATGCACCCCACTGACGTTGTGCGTAGTCACACAGTTCCTGTTTGCCGAATTGGGTACTTCCGGTTCCGTTGACGGCTCTCGCCGCCTCGTCATCAAGGGCCGCTTCCAGCAGAAGCAGATCGAAAACGTCCTCCGTCGCTACATCGTCGAATACGTTTCCTGCAAGACGTGCCGCTCGCCCGACTCCGACCTCACCAAGGGCGAGAACCGTCTGTACTTTGTCACCTGCAACTCGTGCGGTTCCCGCCGATCCGTATCGGCCATCAAGACCGGTTTCTCGGCACAGGTCGGCAAGCGGAGGAGACAGCAGGGTTAGGTGCGTGGCTAATGTTATTGAGCATTTCCGTGTTTTGTTTCTGGGAATTGGCCATGTTACAAGAGGGTGTCCAAGCTTACGGATGCGATAAACGTGTGATGTGGTTAGGATTTCCTGTGAGACGATAAAATGGCATGACGGCAATGGATGGGCTCATGGGGAGGCGCACGCTGTTTTCATGTACCTACAGCAAGCACATACAATAGAAGCGCGTTGACGTGGCTGACCCTTACACCCCAATTGAGGAAGTCATGATTCCTCGTTTGAATTACACACTGGAGCAACCTGAGGAAGGGAATGAAACTGCGATGAGCTTTTTCTGTTTACAATTCGCTCATCTCTGGAATCACCGACCAGTCTGCGATGGTACCGACGCTGTAATGCAAAGCACTTGAGCTGTTACTGGCGACTAAACATTACTAACATTAAAAGGCAACTGATTGGGCACCGGACGTGGCGCGTGTCTCGAAGAAAGCGATCTTAAGTGCAAATGATTCTCGTAGGTGAGAATGGACCGTTATATGATGAATCGTGAAAGAAGTCCTTGCGAGAAGAATGCGACGAAAACCGACACAATCTGCTAGTCCAAGCTGTGCGCGACACAGCATGATTGCCTCTGCTAAATGGCCACGTCTGGCGGATAACTACAACGCTACGTAATCTGTTTGGAGTCATGCTGCAGCTATTTTCTGGACCATCGTTTCCGCAGAGAGAGAAGTCGGCCTGAGGATAGACGCCTTGGTGTTGAAGCCTACGTTGTAATGTTATAAGGTCCGCAAGCCGTGTAGAACTCATCACTGAATCAGAGTATGCACAGCGATGGCAGAGATGAGAAAGGAGGGACAAAATGTTTGCCTTTGGTCTAGGATGTACTGCAACTAGAAGATTGGGTTGAGGTGTATTTTGAGCGTGCGAAGCTTTATGACAGTCAAGGCAGGGGTTCATAGAGTAGTCGAAGAATTGTAAGTATGTTTAGACAAAGTAGGAAGATGATCTTCGGAAGGTGGGCTATGAGAATTCAGGCATCGTGACGGAGGGAGGTTGGGGGTTGATAAAGAGTTGACGTATTATTATAGAAGCTAGTGTATTTCCCAGACCTAGAGGAGGTGTAGTGTAAATCAGCTGCGGCGAGATATGTACCTGGCCACAGCCGTGGTCGCAGGAGATCTCTAGTGTATGTTCAAGTCATGTATTGCTATCTACCATGCATGATTCGAGAGCCCACTGAAATCATCTCATTCCCGTACCGTCATATGAGTCCAATGCTGCAGCGAGCAAGTGCGTTCATACCATCCTGCTGATGATAATCCTCAAGCTCGAAATACCAAGAGCTTCCGAACCGCGTCCTCGAACTCAGCTTGCTCCTGAGGAGCGGTTCCGAGTATTGACATCCACCATAGATGGTAATCTCCATCACATTTCAAGCGCAAAACCCCAAGATTGTCCAGCAACGACATGGGCGATTCGTCCCTACTGAATACAGGCAGATTTAGCCGGAGAAATCGGAGATTGGGGAACCCGTATTTCCCATCAGCCAGGTCCGCAATCTTCGGCCAGAATCGCGGTGTGTCGCTCTTGTGGAGATCTAGCCTGAATTTGAGGCGTCGGATGAGGTGGTTCGAGGGAGAAGGTGGGTAACGAAGAGTGCGCCCAACTCCACCGCGATCTTTGACTTCTAAGCAAACACAATTTTGCTTGTAGAAAGTCTCGCGAGCCAGAGTGGCAATCTCGTCGGTCATGCGAAGAAATGGGTGCAGAACCGACGTCGTTATCTTCTCGGTCGCCGGTTGGTCGTCGGGTGAGACAAGGTTGAACCTCAGAGTGTGGACTTTCAACTTCGGGGGCAACTTGTTCCAACCTCGCACGAAGTCTGCACCCAAAGAGATCTGTGGATGCAGAGTCACGCGGTGCTTTCGTGGCGCTTCCAACAGCATTGGGGTTTTCGCATGAATGACTTGTGAAGCGGTTGCTATAGGGGCGTCGCATGTAACCACCAAACGCCTCCCGGGTAAGAGGGTCATTACGTGGTATAGATGGACTGGCCTATCGATAGGAGCACTAGTCGCTGTTGCTAGACGATGGTCAGTCAACCATACATTCTTGAACGAGTTATTCGACTTACTGTTCTTCTCGACTGGGGTTACGAGAATGGGAGCGACGTGCGTCGTGCGCTGATTGTTGCGTGCCTTTACTATGAAAGGCATGGTGGTTAACAGTCAGTCTGGGTGGGTAATCGAAAATGTCGAGGGTGTTGTTTGGTGGGGATATATATATGAGTGCGGCTTGATCGAGTGCACGAAGCAACTCGAGTGAGGAAGGCGCACAGACGAGTGATTTCGGGATGGTATGTGCTCTTTCCTCAGGTCTTTGCTTTGCCATGAGTTGAAATTCCAAAAAAGGGAGGGTGAAAGATTGCAACACAGGCCATCCGATATCGAGAGAATATCCCGGCAAAAGTAATCCAACTTAACGCAATGATGGCTCTCAGGCTTCTGTTCATCGTATCTGGTGTGCTTTGATATGCAGCATGCGCATCTAGTCTGTGGTTTTGCAGATGGTGCTCGTCTTTTGGATGCTATGTCTCTAAGCCGGGGAGAAGTATAATCGTGATCGGACTCGGTCCGCTCTTCTCCATATTCGGACCTACGATGCCGGCGATTTAGCAGCTGTCCTAGATAACTTATCCGAGTATGGCCGACGTCGTTACACGAACATATTACAATCGACACTGCTTTACCAAGTAATAAGCAAGACGCGGATCAAACTGGCCAGTAATATGGACGCTTCTCAGTGCGGTAAATCGAAGCATTGATGGTTAAATAAAGTTAAAAATAGTCTAAACAATGGAGCATTCAGACAATATCAAAACACAAGTAAACGAAACGGGTTTGACAAACCAGGGTATCTCACATAACGTATCAATCCTATGCTCGCACAAACGCCACGATATGACCGTCAACAAACCCTACAGAGCTCTCACACTGCCGACATCTCCATTGACAAAGCCGGCGCCGCCGTTTGGCACAGTGTCTCTCGACAGCGCTTCGCCCTTCGCCTCGCGCTTTTCATGCTTATGCA
The DNA here is from genome assembly GCA_022419385.1 of Paraconiothyrium sp. Pb-2020. Taxonomy (NCBI): domain Eukaryota; kingdom Fungi; phylum Ascomycota; class Dothideomycetes; order Pleosporales; family Didymosphaeriaceae; genus Paraconiothyrium; species Paraconiothyrium sp. Pb-2020. The sequence continues at coordinate 4,374,570 of JAJUBI010000002.1, read as the reverse complement.
GCGAATCAAACCTCCATTTCTTCTTCGTGGCGCCCGTCTCCTTGTACTGCTCGGCAGTCATAGGTGCGCTCTCGCTTCTTGGGACATTGGATCCGCCAGGGACGTCACCATTCGGTTGCGCATCAGGCTCTAGAATAGGCTGCGTCCTCGCTTTCCTCGGCCCATCTCCATGCCTCGTCGATTGCATACTAGACCTTGCTTCCTTCATCGGCACTGGGGCTCCTTCTTTGTATTTCGGTTGGCCTAGGAGCGCAGCACTCAAACCGCTCCTCGTGTTCTTTTTCTCTTCCTTGACCTGTGGCTGCAGCGCCTTCCACTCCAGACTCACCCTCTCTCCACCTCCCACCTCTTGGCCGCCTCCGCCTTTCGATCTTCAGTACGCGCCTTCGTGGCCCAGAGTTGGCCGGCCGATCTGCCGCATAGGCTAACTCCGCGACTTCTTTCCTTCCCTGGAGGATGCGTGCACGCCGAATGAAGCGAGTAGGTTGGTACTTCTTAAGGTATTCTTCGTCACAGCCTTTGAGGAAGTAGGCGCCGGGCCGACGAAAGCACATATGTCTTTGAGAACGAAGCCGCCGACCCCTATCCCAAGGCCTCGGGCAAAACCCATTGCGCCTCCGCTTTTGGCGCCGCGGATGGGTTGCATCCATAGCCCGCTCACGCCGTCGCGTATCCCGTAGACCAACTCGTCGCGCCCGGCTCTAATACCAGAGTGCATACCAGTTATGCGTGGGATGCGGCGTACAGTGGTGTCGCCGTACAGACGCGGGGCATTGTGGAAACCCTGAGCGAGAGCAAGTTGGATGCGCATGGGGAAGCGGACGACAGCGCCTGCTGTTTTGCGGAGGCCTTGTTCGGCTTCTTTTGCGAATTCAATGGCCAGAAAGTCCTCTGGCTCTATGACTTCCGATAGTACGGACCGTTGTCTTTCACCAGGCTTGGGCCTGCCCTTCTTGGAACCACCGTGCAAGTCGTCAACGGTAGTGCGTTTGTTGGTTGAATCGTCGCTCTCCTTGCCCTCCTCATGCTCTGCGTTGGCGCGGTCGGGTGTCGCCTTGTGTTGTTGTTTCTGCTTCTGACGCTTGTGGACCTTGTACTTCTTCTCGTAGTATCGCTCTCTGTTCTTGACACTCTTCGCCATGTTGTAGGGTACGCCTCCCATTCCCGTGGCTATCTCCCCGATTGTGTCTACAATTGCACCGTAAATCCCAGTGACTGGTTCGCCAGGTCCACCAAAATCGTTCCACTCGTACTGTCTTAGCAGCCTGAGCTCATTCCACTTGATTTTCTTCCACTCAACCAGCAGCTCCGCAGCAACCGGGCATAGGCGAATCGAGGTGTTTTTGAGTCGCCAAGCAGCGGCATGGTTCGGCAGGAGTGAGCAGCGCATAGTCCCGCCTTCCCTTAGCGGTAAACTACGATGGAACGAACGCACAGCGTTGAGCGCACCGTCGCCTTCTTTAGCAATGCTGTCCGAGATCTTGCGTACGTTCTGCCTTGCCTCGTCTGTGAGGCATTGCTTGATGCCTTCTGCAAGACGCTCAGCAGTGAGCTGTTTATAGGGGATACATTCATGCGCTCCAGCTTTCGCTTTTGCCACCATAGCACCCCAAAACGGTTGATCGCCGAAAAAGGGTACAATCATCGTCGGTCTCGCGCATTTCAAACCGATAGCAGTCGTACCGGCACCGCCGTGATGCACAACTGCAGACACCTGTGGAAACAGCCAGTCGTGAGGCGTGTTCTCAAGCATGAAGATGTTGTCCGGTGCTGTGGAGTTGCTGCCAAAGCCGCCCCATCCTTTGGATACCAAGGCGCGGACACCGGCTATCTCAACGGCTTTGAAGATTAGTTTAGTGAACTTGTCAGGGTCATCGACGACTATGGATCCGAACCCTATGTACACCGGGGGTGGGCCCGCGTCAAGAAACTTTTGGAGATCACCGGGTGGTTTAAACGAGGATGCTAAGTCTAGAAAGACAAAGCCTGCTATGTCGATCTCAGGACCCCAATCCTTGGGCTTAGGAACGAGGCCTGGCGACCACTGTCATCACGTTAGTTCAGTCACAGCTTGTGTCAGGCATCAACATACCATATACGTGTAAGGTACTTTCAACCGAAACAGCTGCCCTGGCGCCCAGAGCGTGCTGACTTCATCCAAATGTAGCGTTGTACTCCTGAATCGATTGATCAGATCGCCGAGGCCTTGCCAAGTCATCATCTCGACGAGTGGGTAACTCATGAAATTAGTATACTTGGTATCGACATTGCTATTTTGGATGTTGGCTAGGGGGTGTGGAAACTGCACTGTAGGTGTGTATGGAAAGCTTGGCTAGAATCAGCGGACACACCACGGTACGATGGGCAACCACGGGTATGGACTTACGTGAACATCATATGCAGTGGAACACCCAGCCGTTCGGCGATGTGAGGCGGTGCAAAGCTTGGAGGATTGGCGATAATGGCGTCGCAGATGAAAGGTTGGCCGCCACCCACTGCACAACGGTTAGCACATCCTGCGAAGCATCGACCTTTGTCAGCAACTCACTCATTTTCAGATTGGCAAGATCATTCTCGTCATCGGTGGCGTTTATGCAGGCTCGCCACATGCCCTGGAACATGTCATACATGGCAGCTCGCCTTCTGCCGATCTCACCCTCCTTGACAGTCTCCAAACTCGGAATCAAGCCCGGATTCTTTACCATGAACGCCATCAGTTCAGATGGATCACCACCAATTGAGAAGAATTCCAGCCCAGAGTCATCCTGAATGAATGACTTGAAAGCAGGATGGGTAGCTATGCGAACACGATGACCGTAGTCCTCCTTCAAAATCTTCCCTATCCGCAGAAATGGCTGAATGTCGCCGCGAGACCCAATCACGATGATGACAATGTTAAGGCGGACGCGCCGTTTAGGATCTTCCATGCAGTCATCCTCGGGCGCAATCCTCGCGTGGGCGCTTGGGGCGTCATTGCCATTCTGCAGGTCATCTGCACCAGCAAAGTGCTTCTTTAGCCCTGCACCCAACGTCTTTGCAAAGTAACCGCTATTCAAAGTCTCACTAATTGACAGCTTTACGCGACCGTCTTTTCGTGACACCTTGCCCTTTGTATGGAAATGATCATTGCCAAACTTCAATCTCGAGAACGGTCGCGGGCTCGACGTCTTCCGGCTGTTCGTCCTTGTGGCGCTGGAGTTTTTCCCATGTGTTTCGTCTTCATCGAAATCGCTCGAGGAGTCAGACCCGTATGGATCGAACATTAGCGTTTTCGGCCCATGCATATGCCGGGTCATATCCTGTGCGGTTCCCGCCCGCTTTATCTCTTGCAGCGATATCTTAGCTATGGGCTGCGGTCGCTCAGTCTCAGCCTTCTGCAGCGATGGCCGTGCCGAGTTCTCTTCCGTAACATTGTGTGAAGCGGGCGGTGCGGCTGATCGCGCGGAGCTGTACGGATCGTGTGTAGCCATCTTATCAGGAACCCCTGGCGATTCTGCAAAGTCGGTCGCGGACGGTTTGGAGAACGAGTCATACTGTGGTGCTTTTCGAACTTCAGGCGAAGTAAGTTGGGGTTCGTGGAGGTGAACTGCAGTGGGGAGTGGCGAGGATTGCCTCTGGCTGTCGGAGGCCATTGCGGATTCAATGCGCAGTGCAACGATGGATGTCAACTAGGGAATCAAGCGCGGGAAGGCACGATGCTGCAACGCTCTACATGTAGGAACAGTGAAACATGATAAATAGCAGTGAAAATGCAAAACATGAACAACGACGAGCGACACAGGAGGTAAACTCAGTGGAAGACGGCGGATGCGCATGGCCATGCTGTCGCTCGGCGTCAACAGACGTTCCGTCACTCTCGGAGGCGATTGCCAACCGCCGACGATCACATCCTTGCCGAGGCCCGCCTTAGCTCCCGCGAATATGCCCGAGCTTGGCATGTGACGTCACGCTAGTGCATGTGCCTCGCCCAAACGATCCCCATCATTCCCATTTTGGACCTCTACTTTGACACCATCTCGAAAAAGGTTCTCGAAGGTACAGGCCGCTTCTAACCAGCGGATCGACGGCAAGGGCCATTGACGCTTCGATGCGTTCGAGACGCTCGTAGTGTGGATCGTTCCACATGAATTTCCTCGGGCTGATCATCTTTCACACCCATATCCAAAGACTTGATAGCCTACCAATTTCACGATGTCTGTAGCCCAGCCTACCCACCCACGCGCTTGCTCGACAGCATTCAATAGCTTGACCACCCTTCGATCAAAGGCATCAACTTCCTCCCAGTCATCCGCATACGCCTCCCATAGCGCGGTTTCGGTGCTTCCCTCGGTGCCCTTGTCGACCAGCTTGAATTCTCCACTCTCATCTTGCTTGCATGTGACCTTTGGCCCAACGACAATGCCGCGGCCGAGGATACGCGCGTCAGCTACTAGCCTTGTAGCTGCCTCGACGACGTCTTCCACTTTGCCCATGCCGCCTCCCGCAAGCAACAGCTTGGCCACTGGAGGCACAATGGCCGTGTCAATGAAGTAGGGGAGGACTATGTTGACCCGGATGCCTTCCATGTGCGAAGTCGATCTCAGCGAGCGGAACAGCCCCAGGACGGCATGCTTACTCGTCCCGTAGAGAGGTGCCGCCGCAATGGGGGCCAAGCTTGCTATACTGCCCAAAAGTACAAGGTTCCTATCTCTTGTCTGTTTGTCTGGTACTGAGTTCATGTTGCAAGGCTTGGATCCAGGGTTCTTTGGCAGCCAATAGTAGGCCAAATGTGTCGTGTACAACACTCCTGTTACATTCACATCCATGGTAGCGAAGTTGGGCGGTTTGGGCTCTGCTGCGCTAAGGTCTCCTGGCTCTTGCAGTCTATCTTTTGCTTGTATACCGGCATTCGCGACGACCGTGTCGATGCCGCCATGTGGGCTGCATTTGACGGCTTCTTTGAAGAAGTTAACCTGGGATTGCCAGTTTGTTACGTCGCAATGGACGAAATGAGCAGCGCTTTCGCGGCCCGTTTCCTTTCGGATGGCTCTTGCAAGTGCGTCTCCTTTCTCAACATTGACATCTCCAATAATGACTGTAGCGCCGTTGGAAGCCCATCTTCGCACAAAGCCTGCGCCGAACCCGCTCGCGCCTCCGGTGACGATGATCGTTCTGTCTTTTACCCAGGCGTCATCGTACGGTATGGAGAAGTCAAGAGGCGGTGATTGCTTGATATAAGCGCTCAGCCCTGTTGAGCTTGGGGTCATGATTGCACAACAGATGATGCTAAACGCGAGTAGAAGCTGACACCCTCAAGTAGGGAGACAAAAGAGGAGCTGAATATAGTCCTGTTCGCAGCCTCGGTTCGCTTGTGACGGAAGGTGTGGAGGGGGCAGATCGTGCCAATTGGAAGGAGTTCGCTCTCCGCGGACTAAACGGCTGGACCATCCAGCATTCCTCTACGAGAGCAGATCAATACGTCGTCGCGGATCAAAAGTCAACGATACGATGAATTATAACACGCCTGTCGTATGGGTATAACGAACCATGGTCGCGATCGGAGGCTAGCCAATAGATCTGCAGGGTTTTCGGCGTGCGTGCGTTCCCCGTTACCGGTACCTAACCCCGCCAAACCAGCCCCTCTTTATTTTTGAAGTCTGTCCAAAAGTTCCTCGAACATCCCACTTCCGATTCAAGGTCGTTGTCTTTCATTCTATCTAGTGCTTTTTTATTGGCGATTCCCGCGCTGCTGTTCTTGCAATGGATTTCTCGAGCCCAAGCCCCAGTCACCTCATAGCGACGCTCTTCTACAAGTCAAACGCTCCCCACTTCTTTCCGCACCCCGATGCCACACCACGTTCTCCTACCGATGCGCTCGCACCTGCTTCCCTTGAATCACTGAGAGATGGCGCCGCTCCTACAGACAACCTGGAGGCATACCCGCTAGAACCTCCTACGCCTGGGCCCAACCCGCTTGACCACCTCTACGGCAGCTACATCAGCCAGTCTTGTCTGACCGACTTCTTCGTACTGTTGCGCAACATTATACCACGCATAGAAGAATCGGGTATCACGTCAAGGCCATTGAGCAGGGAGAAATTGGCGCGTGTCGTGGAAGTGCGCTTTCCTGCCGCAGGCGCAGACCTAGAAACACTGCGACGACACGAGCAAGTTAGCCGCTTTGAGCGCGAATGGAACCTTGAAATCGTGTGGCAGGCGGATACGGTGCATAGGCGGTACAAGCGTCTGGCAGTCTTCGATATGGACTCCACCCTCATCCAGCAAGAAGTCATCGACCTGATTGCGTCACTCATCGGCGTGGAAGACCAGGTCTCCGCCATCACAGCCGCGGCTATGAACGGCGAGTTGGATTTCGAGGCGAGTCTGAGGGCAAGGTGCAAGCTGCTGAAGGGCGTGCCGAGCACCGTGTGGGAGACGTTGAGAGCGTGCATTACGCTCAACGAAGGCGTGCAGGAGCTGATCACGGCACTGAAGCGACTGGGGTTCAAGACTGCTGTGTTGAGTGGCGGCTTTACGCCCTTGACTGGGTGGATGGGACAAAAGCTAGGCCTAGACTATGCTTTCGCAAACCACCTCATTGTCTCGGAAGATGGCAAGGAACTCACTGGCGAACTCACTGGCGAGATAGTCCACGCCGAGAAGAAGCGTCAACACGTTCTCGAGATCGCAGAAAAGGAGGGTATATTGCTGGATCAGGTCGTTTGCATCGGCGACGGCGCGAATGATCTCCCTATGATGGGAGTCGCAGGCTTGGGTGTCGCGTTTCATGCGAAGCCCAAGGTGCAGATGCAGGCTCCGGCAAGGCTCAACTCGAAGAGTATGCTGGATGTGCTGTATCTGTTTGGTATCTCGAAAGAAGAGCAGGAGGAACTGTTAAAGTGAGGCTTACTTCTTGATCATTGGAGTGCGGATGTGTGCGGTGCAGATTATACCCAAAACGTTCGCCTTGCCGAGGCTGTTCTACTCCAAGTTCACGCAAATGTGTTTACTTCAGCTCACAGAATTCTCGTTCCCCCGCTTCACGAGAGCCTTGTCAATACATACGATGACTAGGATCGTCACGTCAAACAAATGCCTGGTTTCCAAACTGTAGTGTGGCGGCGGCAAATTCAACGTAGTCCTACTTCTCAGCTATCTTCAAGAACACCACATCTTACACAGCCGTTAAGGTGTGACGGGAGATCGTCTACGGCTCTCCGCACTGACCGAACAAGTCGGAAGGAGAATTCGGCTAGCTATTTGTTCGCGCAGTGCCGATCTAGCTTCGGATGCAGTTCCCCAGTTGATACCAGGCGCTAGTAACAGAGGTATTATCTCCGCTACTAGACTCCATGGAGCCACGCTGAAGCTGTAGCCCATCCCACAAATAGATCAAAATACCAGTCTTTCCTTCCAGGTGTGCTTCCCGAGAAGTTGGAATATGGGCACGTGGAGAACTCGTAGGCAGTCTTGCTGCACCACGATATCTAGGCTGCAAGTCAACTTGAGATCGTAGATAACAAAGTTACTTTCACAAGCCTTGGTTGTAAGTCCATCAAGAGTCCTTAGTTATTGTGTTACCCTTCGCACGAATCGGAAACCGTTTGAAATGCACTTGAAAGTGTTGATCGCCCCACCGATAAGTGATGGAGAGCTGAGTGGAAGCGGGCCGTGTCAATAGTGTCACATCTGTTAGATGCATACTTGGGCAACGCTTGAAATGCCGGAACTGTAATAAGCATATCGGAACTGGGGCGCGACTTTCTCTGCGCTCTCGCCATTGCCAGACCGACTTGATACAGAACATCTCTTCGCGAGCTCGTCCAGATCGCAAAGATTATGAAGTATCTCAAGCTTCGCGATGAGATGTGCTCTCCAAAACGATACACCACAATTACGGGAGCTCCGTATTCAGGCGCTCTCATCCACATTCTCGCGTCTGACGGGAGCCCAGCCGATCACGGCCCAGCAATTTTGTATAACCAAATACGGAGATCAGCATACTATCAGCCCTAAATAGTTGTAGAGGCAACGGTTCGATCACACGCAGCGCCGTTCGGTTCGGGATAAGCACTTGTTTGGGAGCGGGACGTCGATTGGACAACGTCAACGACACCGTCTCTGACTACACAACGCCATGTCCAAACGTACCGATAGAGATAAATCTACTTTCCCGCTTCCCATTTTCGGACATGCATCGTCGGCATCAATCGCTCTGAGTCATCCGGAAGCTACTACAACTATTCACCAGGTTTGCCTATCTGGGCAGAATTTCGCGTTAGTGTGGAAGCTGAGCCTCCCCACACCATAGCTTTAGACACGAATACCCGGATTCGGACCTGTCCCCGCCTGTCAATGGATGCTTAGTTTCAACCACTGTGCTTTACTTCATGAGTTAGTGCAGGTGTTCAGCTGTGCACTATGCGACGGTACGCCTCGATATCCCAGCATTTGGAGGGGCTGAATTTAGCATTGTTTAGCACTGAAAACTTGTCAGCGTCGTGTGGTCAACACGCGGAAGAGTTCTTGTCTACAGATATAAGATGGAGCGCGAGTAAGTCTTGCCTTGTTCAGGCATGTAATAACAATCTTCGTTCACTTCTTGCTCTCGTTAGCCATCTCTCGTCCTGCACCTATCATCATGCATTTCCCAAGCGCTATACTCTTCACTCTAGCGGCTACCGTGGTTGGTTCACAGAGTGGCGGCGAATTGTCGGGCAGCTCGTCGCAAAGCTCTTCATCGTCACCATCTACTGCTCCCTCGGCATCAAGCTCTTCCTCTTCATCCTCCTCCTCAAGCACCTCTTCTTCAGGTGGCTGCTCTGCATGGTCTGCAGTCGCCTCAGACCTTGCTAGCATGTTCCAAGGCTGTGGCCCTTCGGCACGAGGTGCCATCCGAGCCCCTTTCCACGATTGCATTAACAACGGCTGTGATGGCTCTTTGATACTCGGAGACGAATGCTCGCGATCTGAAAACGCCGGTTTGACGCCTACATGCACTCTACTAGCATCCAAAGCAAAGCAGTACAATGTCGGGACCGCCGACATGATCCAATTCGCCGCATCCATTGCCATTGCTGTATGTCCTCTCGGTCCTCGGGTGAAGGCTCTCGTAGGCAGGACAGACAGCAGCACCCCAGCCACGGAAGGTGGTGTTCCATCGACTAAAGATCCCATCGACAAGATCCTGGGCACATTTGCAGCCGTTGGCATGAGCGCGACTGACGTTGTCGCCCTCGTGGGATCGCACACCGCAGGCACACAATCGTTCGATGATCCAAGCCAGGCTGGAAAATCGCTTGACTCTACGCCAAGCAGGTGGGATGTGACCTTCTACCGGGAAACGAAGGCGGGCACCGCGCCGTATAGTTTCTCGAGTGATAAGCGTATGACGAATGACTCTTCGGTATGTTTCCCAAGTTTGCATTTCGTCGTTGATACTAATTGTGCGTCAGACTTCCGGCTCATGGGATCGCTTTTCGAATAGCCAGGGTGCGTGGAGCGCCGCGTTCACAAGTGCATGGGAGCGCTTCACTGTCGTGGGCAATGATGTAGGCAGTTTGCAAGATTGTTCGAGTTTACTGCCTGGAGGTGCGAGGAGGAGAGCGGAGGGTATGAGCAGGCCTCTGGGAGATGGCGCGTTTCACTGACCCAAACATATCGATGTCTATCAAAATTACATACCAAAAATTTTCGAAGACTAAATCAATCACAATCGCACTGACTGGCATTAGTTTGCACTTGTGTGGTTCATCTCAGACCGGGATCGTGGTTGATGACGGACTCAGAACACTACCATGGGTATGACTGCGATCACAGTGGCTGCCATTGAGGATCGAAATTGCCAAACCTATCTTGACTTGTCACACAACTACAAACATGGTAGTTCGTGGCAACTTTAGCGTCGTGTTATAGCTTGACTTACCTTATGACGGCGGACTAAACGTGTTTACGAACAAGCGGACAGATTGCATCCACAATCTCTCTGTCCTGCTCGTGGAACAAACAAACAATGTGTTGAATAAGTGGTATATAAAGGCCCACGAATCTGGCTTTTACTGTCTGACAATTCAACCCTCACATCATCTGTCAAGAAAGGCACTCCAACTCAATTTCACAGTTTCGATCGCTCTAGCGAGCACCTGACCATGGCGGCGTCTTCGAAAAATGAAATCTGTCCGGATTGGATCTATCTCGGTCTTTCGAATGTTCAGTGAGTATCTGCGATCAGTCGAAAAATGCGACCATTGCTAATCCCACGCAACAGCGTCGTTAAAGATCGTGATTGGTTCACTTCTTACACTCCCTTCGAATCTACACTTGAAGCTCTGTTTTTTGGCTCAAACATGCCCGTCCTCGGTATTGGTACCGTTCACATCCCTGTCAAGCAGCACGCGAACAGTACTTCCACCACGCTATGGAACTTGAAGACGTCCTACATGTCCCCAGTTTCACCTGCAATGCTATTGCCCCCGATTCTTGATACGTATGGTTGCTCTGTTGTCAGGAGGAAGATGCAACCAGCAAGGGTACCATTCGCGATCAATTGGGCCAACAGGTTGCGTACTTCCTTGCGGATAGACCTGACCTTATTCTCGCAATCGGAGCGCCGGCAGGAAAGCAGCTAGGACCGCCTGTGATCGTGGGAGACGAAACCTGGAAGATCAACTGCCTCTGGCATGACACCGAGAGGAAGAAGTGGGAAGACTTCCAGAAGGCGCAGAAGAATGAGGCGGTCGATGCTAAGGAGACCGGCGAAAATAGTGAGTACTCAGATGCAGAGAAAGACTTCCTGAAGCAGCACTGGGGTAGCGAATATAAGTTTTTTGTGCACCATAAGCTGCGTGTCTATAAAGAGGAGGACCGTGAGGAGGGTTGCGCTATCTTAAGGGCGTTGATGAGCAAGAACGATTAAGGTATCAGGCGAACATCTTTATCCAGGGCACAGGATTGTGACTGTCTAGGTTGGTAGCATATCTTGGTATATGGCGATGTTTTTTGAACGTTATCATAGGCTCCGGAGACTTGGGGTGCTCATCCCATGCAATGTTACAAAAATTGGCGTTACATCAACAATGTCACATGAGGCAATGTACATAGGTGCATGATAAATCTTTACTACATATCCATGATCGTTGATTTCGTACATGCCGTTAGTCCCCCGAAGATCCTTCTAAAAGCCGTAGTACTACTATACACTACGTATTGAAGTCCACTCCATGTCGTACAACATACTCTACAGTCCTCAAGGTTTCGTGTTCCATGACATCAAGACTTCTAAAAATCGGATGAAACCCAGGGTTCTACGTCCTGATACCTACTGCCACTGTGTCCGTACAACACGCTTGTGCCAGGCGTATTGAGAGGTCGGCGGAAGAGCCCACATCTCATCGACCTCCACCTTAGTGATGTAGTCATACCAATAGCGCACAAACTTCTCCTTTGCTGCGTTTGCGCCCGAAGTTTCGATCTTGATGTTCTTGAAGACCGAGGCCGCTTCGGTGTAGTCCACACGGTCCGATTGGGTTGGTGGCCGGATGACGCCCAGAAGCTGACCGATGCAGTGGCACTCGATCACGAACTTCTGTGCTGACACACGGAGCGATCCAATCTCAGTGAATGCCTTCTCTAGGTCCTTTGAGTCCCCATCAATATCTTGGAGAAGGATGAACTCCACCTCGAAGACCTTCAGCACCGGCATCGACTTAGTAGCCTTGCAATAGCTAGCCAAGTCCTTCCAGCCAACGTAGTCGCCACGAACATAGACTTCAACGTGTTGCAAGTATGCAAACGCGCTCCTGTTCGGGATCAAGTAGGAGTATGCTAGCTTCTCTCCGCAGTTGTAGTTGTGGCGGCCGAGGTGGAAGATGTTCTTACCGTACCAGATGTAAAGGACGGCCTGGGGCATGTTGAAGAGCTCATCGATATAGGGGCAGGCGAGCAGAGGAAGAGCGATCTCTGAAAATCCGCCTAGATAGTGAGAATCCCAGAGGTATTTGTGGGCCAACCTCGCCGGCATGTAATCAGTCGCAGTGATGAGATGGCCCCTGAAGTCATCTTTGTCGAAGGTCAGCACGTACGTTAGGATCTTCAGGCGGAGCTCAGCGGGTAGTGAGCACCAACCCTGCAAGAAGCGGGAAGGAGAGCTAGGAGTGTTGCGTTGAACCAAAGACGCGGCCATGCTGAGAAAGTAGCTGGTTGATCTGCCTGAGTGGCTGTTGACCAGTGTATTTGAACTCAGGGGAAAAACCCGGAGGATTCATATCCCTAAGAACGGAATTTGAGCTGGCAGATGATCATGACGAAGGATCGCACGTGTAGTGAACTTCCAAGGTTGCTAGCAGTCATGCTGAGGTTGTCTGTGAAATATGTCTCACATGATTACTCCGGTGAATGGGCATCTGCCCATGAAGAAATCTTGAAGATATTCATGGTATTTCGGGATTTTCATTGTGGTACTTCCCGTTAGCTTAGTACGAAGACCTTTGATACTTGAACGGATGAGCCTTGTCTGCGGTTTGTGTGCCGCGTTAGCGATAATAATGTGTGAGCTCACAAACTACGAACACGCGCTCGTTGTACTTCATCTAGCAACTGAAGGATGAAGAAACGCAAGATGTAAGACGATATATAGGAAAAAAAGAGTTTCCAGTATGATGCTGTTGAAGTTCTTATTGATTGCTACATAAATGTCCCCTTGTGTCAGATTTAAAATCGACCATGCATTGTCATGTCACAACATCAGTCAAATGTTCCAGGGTTAATCCAATTTTCGTTGCAACTGACTGCTAAATGGAAAAGTGAGTGCGCAACGCACCTACCGTAGCGGGATACAGCATTTGCTATACAGCCTCAATTGAGAGAGATATTGGGTGTAAGAAATACTTTTTCTATGGTATCATTACTATCTAGTAAGCCTTTTTTAAGAGCACTTAAGTCTTATAAGCCTTACCTGGGGACTTGTTAGTCTGAATAACGCTTACAAGGGTGCAATGATTGAATCTCTCTTGCAGGGCTCTTACGGGGGTCTAGCAAAACCCCGTACGGTATTTACCCATGTAGGGAACCGTTTCGTTGCATATGGTATTCGATCGCTCAAGCTGACACCGAATCCCTCTGCAAGACATTTAGAGTGTTGTGTAAGCCCACAATAAGCAATGGAAATTTCGGTAGCTAGATTTTGACATCGTAATGTTCAGGAAAGGCGCGGGCCCAATGCATCGCGTCCGACGTGAGCGTTTCCAAGGCTAAGAAGACTAGAACACAGACCCGTTTGCCGCCTATCACATAGATGCATAGTCAATGCGGCAGGCATTATCACCTATGGAAAAATGCGAGATCAAGTCTTGGGAGTCACGACAACACGTGACAGTAGCTTTGCAGGTGCGACAATGCCTAGCCACATGAAGCTAACGCCTTGGCGGGCTACGTTGCAGGCTGCAGCCGCGCGTGAACAGCCCACCCACCAACACTGAAATTGGTCCCAGTGGTTACGTCTACCTAAAACATGGACGTGGAAGCTGCCATCGGACCATCGTGCGAAACTGGTAACTATGTACGAGATGGGATATTTCCCTTCTTGACTCTACCGAGAGGTCAGTCTATCAGGTATAGGGAACTGACACATCTAATCTTGATTTGCAGAGCTTCGTGACTACATTTACGAATATACTGGACCATGCGCTCAGCCAAATCCGAATGAGACATCGATCATCATCAATGCCCTACATCGACCTTGGCCGGACGCCGATAAATTCACTGGCCTCATCTTGACCTGCCGCCAAGTTTATAGAGAATGGAGTTCTCGCAATCCGCGTTCTAGGAACATAGGTCTTCGTATAACGGATGTAAACGAGTATATCGAAACCTTCTTCCTGCCCGCCGAAGAACCTAGGGGACCGATGGCCTTGCGTATACTGGATGGGTCCCAACCATCCATCATCGATGTAACTTCCTTGATCGACCTGTCATCACGCGATCCAAACTTAAGCTTATCGTTCCTCAACGGGGGATCCAGGTCTGGCCGTGATCTAGACCGCCTGAAAGCGACCTTGATAACACAAAGAGCGCTGATGAGCTCGAATCCAGTGAGCCCGGTCGCAAAGTCTCCAGTCCCTGCTTCTGTCTTACCTGAATCTGAAATTATGGATTCGCCCCCGATCGCCGCACCCATCAGTAAGGTGAAGGTGTTGTGGGAAGCTATTGGCGGGGGTGTAAATTCAACCGATGCGCTTATTTTCCTATTTGATCAAAAGATTGCCGCTTCATGGATGCACAATGATTGGACATTCAGTCAAAACATCAAAACAATGCTTTGGGACCTCGAGTCTGGCTTCATACCCCAAGAGTACCTAAGCAAGGACGAACGTCTGCGCTGGACTTTCTGGAGGAGTCTGGACCTGCATAAGTTGTCATGGGGCTGGAAAGTATGGATAGGCGTGGAGGGGCAGGAAGATTTTCAGCTGTCAAAGCCCGGAAGACTCGGCTTGGGATGGGTTTGGGATCACGAAGAGAAATTGCAGCAACCTCGTGCCCAAGAACAGCAGGAATCTACACGTCAAGAAGACAAGGATAGCGAGGGGGGCAGCGAAGGGGGCAGCGAAGGGGACAATGATGAGGATAACGAAGACGAGGAAGAACAACTAGTGGAGGAAGGATCGGACGAAGGAGAAGATGATTTGGAATATGAGGAAGGAGAGAATGAAGGTGAAGAGGTGAGAGCGGAATTGGCATGGCTACAGGCGCTCACCAGCAGACCTGAAGGAATCGCCCAGTGAAATCATGTTTTCACTCTTGAGGCTTCCTATGGACACCTTCACATACTATTCTAGATGGGGTTGCCATGAACTATTTCGTTCTGGCTCGGTGCTCATCGGATACTGGACATATGAGGTGGTTTCCAGATCAGCAACTGTCTAACCCGAGACGCAAGCAATTCATATTCTACTGGTACTGACGCTGTCTCCAAAACTATCCAAGCCATGCTTCAATGTCGATCCGAGGCAGGGCCCAACTTCCTATTTTGTTACCTTGACCCGCGCTCTGTCTTCGTCACTATCATACCCAGGCGGTACTTCGCCCCTTTCCGCCATGTTCGAAATTGGCCTGCCACCCAACTCACCCTTACTTTCCATTGCCACCGTCGGCTCTGTACCCTCTCCGCGCCGTTCCACAGGAATCACTGGATCATAATACCTCGGAATGGCGTAGCCAAGGATTATGGCTAACATGGTGAGATGGCTCAGAACAAACCCGCAGATCATCATAGGATCGTAGCGTAGGGTGTGAAACTCTGGATAAGCAAACGAGAAGATGATTGCGAGGACCGGGCCGCTGATGTAGCGGAGGAGGATGGGAAGGAAAGAAGGAATCCTCCAGTTTTGGCCGACGCCTACGATGACATTCAGGTCGCGGCGTAGTTGGTTTCCCTGCGATATATAAGTCGTGTGACATTGGCACGATATTTGCTAAGGGCGGACTTACGGAGTAAAAAGCAAGGAACCAGAACCTATGGATGAAAGTGCTCGAGTTCCAAATATCCTTCTTCGTAAATCTTGGGGCAGCGGTATCTGGGGAACGCGCGATAAAAGTTGCAATAATTGCGCAAACAACATATAGGCCAAGGCCTGCGCCCACTCCGGCTCCAGGGTTGCTGATGCCGTGCGCCAAAACGATGCCGAAGAGCTGACCACCGAAGAAGCCGAAATTGTAAACAGCAAATGCTGCAAGGCCAGTTTGCTCAACGATGTCGGACCATCGGTATACTGTCGTCGAGCTAGTCACCTCGGTCCAGACCACGAAAATGAGTGCAATGTTGTTGACCCACCGATCGACACCATCTAAAAGGTAGTAGCCAAATTCAGTGCAATACTATGATTTCTGTAAGCTGGCGCTGCAAGCACTCAGTGGGTTAAACTCACCGGAATACACATGAGAAAAGATATGACAGTAAGTATCGTAACGACCCACGGTCGCGACAGCTTCGTGAGACCAGAGTCACAGATGAGTGTAACAACCACGTCCAGCATGACGAATGCAGAGCTAAAACCTAAAACTATCAAAGTGAAGAACAACAGAATAGCCCAGAAGTTGGCTCCAGGCATCTGTAGCACAGCTTCAGGCAGTGTCAAAAAGCCCACGACGAAGGCACCGAGTCTGAAAATGAATTTAGTACAGTCGACCTCAGCATCATCTTTCTTGGAGTATATATATCTACTCACCTAACGCCGTCTTCAGGCCACCTTCGCAGATAACCGACCACACCGAAAACGGCAAATGCCGCGAAATTCTCGAATAGCACATTACTACCACAGATGAGAATCGCATCCATTACAGCGTTAGCGTGCTTTTGGTTGTAGCTAGCATAACTCGTGAAGTATCCAAAGCCAATCCCAGTCGAGAAGAAAACCTATCATAGTTAGTCGTGATTGCTGTGCATGTGACGCGCATTTACGTTTCAATTCGACACTTACTTGTCCGACAGCAGTCTGCCATACAGTTCCAGAGGCCAACTGATCGCTTCGCCAATTCGTCCAAACGAGTGCGACTCCCTCTCTTGCATTCTCAAGTGAGAGTGCTCTGCCTACAAAGATGATCGTGGTGACAATGGGCAGGCCCATTGTAAAGTATACGACTCGACCAGTCATGCCAACTCCACGGAAAATCGAAATCCAGATGAGAAACCAAACAAATATAGACCATCCCACAGTCTCTCCAACGACTTTAACGTGAGGATAACCTGTATAAGCTTGTACCGAGCTGCCATCGGGACTCAAGCTGCCTTCTGTGATGTTACCAACAGACAGGACGTCATTCCAGTAGAAGCTGGTAGAAAGTCAGTACACCTTCAAAGGCTGAGTGTATGATATGGTGTATATGTCTGGGACATGTCAATCTCATTTCCAGGCGTGACATACTCTTCAAGCCGGCCTTGCCATGGCAGTGGGCTCGTGAAGCTCCATCGAAAGTAGCTCATGATCCAGGCAAGGTTGACTGTAAAATACTGCACAACAATAAAGCTGACTATCACGGGTCCAAGGCCCACTCCCTTCAAGCGGCGATTGATGTTGTTGAATGCGATGACGGTGCCCCCGCGATACGCTTGGCCGATGGAGACCTCCAGGATTAGGGACGGTATAGCAATCTGCCGAACCCGAAGGTACAAAGTCAGTGTATGTCACAAAGATGTTGGGATGATACAATCGCTCCTGTCTTAGCAAAGCGAATGAAAGATCCTTTGTTCTGTCGTGAATGAAGGAAGAGGAAGAATACATCCAATTAGAACCTGGGAGACTTGCCAAAAATACAGCGAGCAAGTACGGGACAAACCACTGAAGTCCATAATTATTATACAACACAGACGGATATCGCAACAGGTTGCCTTGACCTGCGCAACCGCCCATCGCAGCGAGCAGCTAAAAAGTGGGGTCACCAAATCAGTGCGACGTTCAAAAGAGGGAGTGGGAGTGGGTTTCAGCTGGCTGTTGATGTCCGGATCTTCCAGCACAAGTGGATATCTGAGAGTCTGAGACATCGAGATAATCACCAGGCACGAGCACCCACGTTGTACCTACAAAAGCGGCACGCGAGGGCCATTGGTCGCGTCCATCGTCTGATGTTGGGGGAGGCGGTGCAAGTAGATTGCCCACTTTCTTTAGGTATTGAAAAGCCATCCGGTATGTTATGTCGCAAGGCCTGAAAAGAGAATAAACAGTCAAACCCTTACGCGGGCGTTGGAGCTACCCCAATCTGCCCGTTGGTTCATTATGTATCTCGATGAAGATCACCCACTGGGATCTTGCCGGCCTTGCCAAGCTATGAAGCTCCTACGGGTGCAAACGACCGCATTACTTTTGCGTCCGTTCGGCTTTGGGCTTGGCCGCTGGATGCCCTACATTCGAGGAGGACGGCGGCCTGTGGCTTTGACAGTTATTGAGATACTGCTGTACCATTGGAACGGTAATTCTAGCTTCTCCACGCCATCTATCGTTACTGGGCACATGCACTTTGCATCTCTTGGATGAGAGGCTTGACCTTCTGCCAGATGTCGTGATGGTATGGCGAAAGTCGGAACTTGAGTCGTTCATGCCAAGATCCCGCACCGCGAAACGTGATTCTTGCGCCTGGCACACGTCAAAAAGTGGAACGAATGCGCTGCCTACAAATCATCAGCAGTCTTGGCTTCCGCTTTTCCGACTTGGATAGATCTGGGTATGTCTTGGCTTTCCGCTATAGATTTGTCTCACGCTTATGGCGTGCTGCCGCCGCCGTTGCGTTCTGCCAAATCCCGCTAGGGACGCGTGTAGTGGGATTGTCGATGACATTTGCACCGCAGCGAACCTTGGTAGAGACGTGGAAGCGTGACATGCGTGACAAGCGTGACAGTCAGGTCTAGGTCCTAAGTGGGCTAACCATCTTTGGATTAGCGGAGGTGCACCAAGATCGCGACCCTCATGGAATAATCCCCTACGACTATAGAGATGCTCAATCGAGTTGAAAAATCAGTTTGAGTCTGTAATAATCAGATGCTCACATGTCACGGGGAATGTAATAACGAAAGGGTCCAGCGCAGAAGCCCGCCCAATGATTCATGTTGACATCATGATTGCTAGCTTTGAAGTGTACGTGCATAAACTTTTCTATGACCACATATCGCACCACATTCTCGAGGAACAAATTCTTTGGATTCGTATCCCACCATTCCAACTACGTTTTGTATTCTACTACCAACGAGCATACTATCAATATGCCCCGTCAAGTAGCCCCACCGCCCTCTGGAGAGTTCCAGGTTGTCATCTCTAAGCCTTTCTCCGGTAAGATGAACATCATGCATCTGATGTTAGACAAAACCTGATACAAATCTACCAGGAACTCCAACGCATCAGATCGAAGTCATTGGCGAGCCCAATCGCTCCGCAAGCATTCGACGCACCGAGTACAATGGCGGTGGAAAGTCGTCGGAGAAGAAAGGCGATATTCCCACGTAAGCTTTTATAACTTCACTACTCTATCTAGCCACGACCCTACTCGTCTGGGTTGCTGTATTGTTCTCTTATCTGACAGCAATATACAGTGACGATGTCAAAGAACTCCTTTCTCTCGTGAGCCAGCTACGTGGTTTCCCATCGCACGCTTCGAAAGACGTCTACGGCCTGGACACTAAGGTGGATTTCAACACATTCGAGATTCAGTGGGGTAATGCAGAAGATGACTCGGCGGCAGACGTCATCAATGAAATTGCGGGCGAGCAGAAGGACGACTTCAAGAGGATTGTAGACAGCATTGAAGCGCTGGCAAGAACATTCGCTAAGCAGGACTCGGCTGTATAAAGGCTTGATGAATCGTTTCGAAAAATGAGAAACCCACATTCAATCAAAGAGACGATAATACAACAGACAGTTCCACAGAAAGAACAATAGGGTTGCTTGGCAAGAATAAATTTAATTGGAATGTTGTTTCGATTGGCAATCGATGTCGAACGTATTCTACTATTATCGTTATTTCAGAAGAGACGCCTAACAACTCGAAAGCATCGCATTTGTTCCCATTGTATTTGACCCTATTCCTTTCGCCATCTCCTGCGACGTGAGTCCTTTCGCACAACTGCATGCATTAGAACATAAGTCAACAGGAACCATTCAGCGAAGCCTTCCAAATCGAGCATGCCTAGCCGCACCAGCCATATGCTTTACCAAAAAATGCTGTTCCTCAATACTGCAGTAGGCCACTATCCCGTTCCAACTTACCTTTGTGCTTTTGGCTACTTTCGGGACAGGTTCACCAACTCTTGGCTCTCGAAAACGCTAACTTCAAAGCCTGTGCTCTTGAATGCCCACACAATGGTCTGTGTATGAACCTTGGAGGTATAGTCAAGGTTGATCCACATATACTCCAACTGGGTGTGCGGATCAATCGAGCTCAACTCTCTTTCTTTCAAATCTACCCCTGCGCATCATGTTCTCCATTACTCTTATCCACACGTCCACCATTTCCGTCAAGCTCGTGGTAAACCGAAGGTACATGGCTCCGGCCACCGTCAAGTTCAGCCCTTGTACCTTCCATGGCAGCCTCATGACGTGTGGCTTCGCCCGCCCCCAGTTCCGCTCGCTGCCATTGCCCTATCTTGTTGTCTTCGGACATGTTGGTTGTCGGACCTCCTGAGTTATCCTGCTTTCTGCGACGCCAGAACCACCGTCCAAGCGCCGCGGCCGCGATGAGCACTAGAGCCGTGGATCCTATAGCAATTCCTACTGCTGCACCAGTAGAAATATTATTACTGGATTGGGGTGTGGGGGTTTCGGTCGTATTGGTTGTAGACGTCGGAGTCGTCGTTGAGGCAGTTGTACTCGGTGCGGGTGAAGACGTGCTGGTGGCGCTTGACGGCGCGAAGGAGTTCGACGAGGTTAATGCTTCAGTGGTGATGTTGAAGTAATGGCAAGATTCGAAAGATGGTGAAGACCCATCATCTTCCGACACTGTTACCTCCAGATAGAAAACAGGAGAATCGTCAAGATCAAATTCACGTGAGTACACAGTCCAGTTGTATTATTTTCCTTCGATGTCTACTTGCTCCGTTAGTAATGTTTGACGTTGAAATTCAACTGCTTTTCTCACCACCGGTAGGACCCATAGCGGTTGAGCCGCCATCCCGTTGTTGAAAGGGCTGAAGCTTTGATTTTGGCCGCACTGTTTGCCACTGTAGAGTCTGCTTGCTATTAAGCTGCATTAAGATATTGTCTCCAAAGTCTTCGGCTCGACCTGATGATGATGGATATACCCAGTAAACCTTTTGCGCGCCAACGAAGTGAGTGAAGGCTGCGAAGCAGAGGAAGATGGATGGTAGGGTTGCCGTGAAGGCACGAGATGCCATCGCAACGCGCGCAGACGAGGACTCCGACCTCGAACGAATCAATTTGAGCAGACGAGAGCAAGTCGACATGATTTTGCTCGTTTGCACGAGGCTGGCCCCCAACGTAAGGCGTTGAGGCACGCACTCCAACCCGAGAGCCAACCAATAGCCTTGCTATCCTATACGGCTGTAGCAGTATCGCACCTATTAGAGTGCACACCGATCGCTTACTGATGCGAAAGATCTCGCATATTCGGAAGCAAAAGGCGAGAGTACATGCGCCTTCCCAATGAGGGAGCGTCATGGTGTGATGTGCTCCAGATAGGCGTTTCATCGTTTTTTGTGTGGCGGCTCTTGCTAGTTCAATCCCATATACGTACAAAGATAGAGAAAGGATAATGAGAGCCCTGTTATCCTTGGCATCGACTTTCATCCTATCGGTATATCTTGTTTCTCGCGCCGATAGCAGGTCCGCACATACCCTGGTGAACAACCATATTGGTCGTATTAATCGTCGCCGCACCCCAACGCAAATACCGACACATATTTAGGGTGCCGATGAATATGCTCACAATATTGCTGTAGAACCTATGGGTGCTCCAAAAGCCTGAGAGGTGTAGACGCGAATCATGCCACGTTAATGTTTCAGTGTTGTGTTGTCTCTAGCTACATGTATATGCATTAGAAGTCTCCACGCATGCCCTGTTTCCTTCTGAGTATTGCGACCTTTTCGGCCAAACGCTTGCCCCATGGGCCACGTAGAGACTCTTGCAACCGTGCCAGAAGACCGAAGGGCAAGGCTTTCATGATTTCCACATTTCCCTAGATATTTGTTCATATAGCTTAGACTCACTTCAAAATGTTGGGAATGAAGCTCAGTGTGCAAATAGAACCGATAATTAGGCCGTGTATAATACATTTCCTTCATACATACGAAAGCGCTGTGTGGTAATGAATGCTTTTTGGCGTCGGGCCGGGTATGTCTTCCAAAGACTGAAGCCGCCATGTCCATGTCCCTGCACGCAGGCAAACCACACCCAAACGCCTGTTTCACACCCTTGAAGTAACCGAGGTTTCAAAATAAATGCTCCGACCGCTTAGAACTGGCTGTTCTAAAGCTCCTGCCCCTAGTAATACCCCCTGACTTTTCTTCATCGTCTATCTCTCGGATTGTTTCCAGCTCAAGCCCGTTGTTGCTGGAGATCTTGGTCTCGTTGAACCCAAAGTTGAGCCCGTTCATCCCGCTGGTGCCTTCCAGGGCTTTCAAGTCCATGATTGGGGTGCCGGGAACGGTGCTGTCGCGCTTCTTGCTCACAGTCCAGGCCCAACTGCGGCGACTGGTGGTACCCTCAGAAGGAAGGCGCTTAGAGGTGAGAGAGGCGTGCACTTCGCGGAGGAAAGGGCGTAGGACGGGTATGCACTGAACGAGGATGGTTCCAGCGACTTCGGACGAGTACCAGACGTTTGATATGCCGTTACGTTGATAGTAAAAGGGATCACGCTTATTCCCCTCATCTTTCCAGGCTACGCGGACTGCTGCGACTACCGCGACACTAGAAGATGTTAGCCGATGCCCAGTATTGATGGATATTAAGTGCAGCTTACACAACTCCAAGACTCATCGTGACACAAAGACCGATTTTCTCATTCTTCCTCATGTCCAGCTTCCAAGTTATCCACCAGGGAAAGAATGCAAAAACAAAGTCCATTATGATGTTGTAAATGTTGCCAGCTTCTTTGAAGTCGTCGCGAAAGGTCTTGTCGAGGCAGAAGTCTAGTCTGTACCAGACGTTATAACTCTCCTCGTCGCAAAGTTTTGCCCACTGGAAGATTACTTTCACAGCCATCCATACATTCATCGTGACAATGCAGAACCATATGATCCATTGCTGATATCTGTTGGTGAGTTTGAGCAGGGTGACACCGAACGCGGTCTTGCTCCAAGCTTGGCCGAGGACGTTGGTACACGACGATATGTTGATGAGAATGTGCATTCGATCGTCCCACTTTGATCCATTAACTGGTACGTAGCCGGTCGCGTATTGGTGAGAGATCATCGCATCGGTAAGCAATAGCATACTCTGTAGTATCCTTAGCATGAATCCAATTTGCATATAAGCGCCTGAGGTACTCACCCACGCGAGTATGAGAATATAGTCATCGTACCATAGGCCATGGCGACGAGTAATCTTGCAATAAAGCCTCAGGCCTAGGAATAAAGTCGCACCCGCCCATAGAGACCACAGTCCTGCATTCAACTCTTTCTCCGGATTCACATAGTTGGTGATAGAATCAGCGCCGTCACTCTCACGAGGTCGCAGCCACATAGTGATGTGACTGCCAGTTCATTCGTGCGAAACCCTAGAATTATCACAATCGAACAACAGTCATCGATGGGTTTGCGAAGGGAGACGATGACAGCGTAGGATTCTGGATTTGCGGGAGCAGGCTCATAGGATCAGAGGTGGGGCGTCTAAGGAACATACGCGTGCGCTGCATTTGTTCCGAAACGGCCGTTGGTGGATGCTATCGTTCCTCAGTCCACGATCCTGGGACACCAACTGCCTTGGACCCACGCGGCGCGGTGCATTGACAGCGGGCAACACCGATAGTCGACTTATTGAACGGCGCAGTAATGCGTTTTCGTCGATTCCTCCGGTGCGCATGTGAGCGCTACCAGCCCGAGTACAGTCCAGATTTCACCCACAGCTGTTGTCCTACCAGCCACCATCGCTCTAATTACCACCTACGTGTACACGACACAAGGATAGACACGCGTATAGAAACCGCTCTGTTTCGCCAGCTCGTGCTGGTACCTGAGGCGTGTCAAGCTGTGCTCCCAAACGTTTGCCCAAGTTGTCGCACATTCCTCATCCATCGGGCCTCGAGTACCAAAGCGGTAGCTGATTCACTCCTCTCGCTACGCCTCTCGATACAAGGTTTGTTTGCGCTTACGCACCGCGGCACCCACGCCGCAACCCCTGTATGCCGCCAATTTCGGCTGCGCGTTTCACCTTGAACGGCACGACCGGGGGAGACCCGTCGTGTTCTGGACGTCGCCCGCATCAGAGGCCTCGCGAAGAATGTCAATACTTCGAGTCAGGAGCCGAAGTCGCTAATCTTGTACCCTTTCGAGACACGTCAAACGCGCCAGACACGTTTCTGACGGATACCAAGATGTGTAAAGGGGAACCGGGTGCGTGTTTCTGGGATCTCGACTCGGGAGAGCACGCGGCGCGGGCGGAAGGTAATCCTCCGTCGGCGCACCGCCACGTCGGGGGCTGGTGCGTGGCGGATACGCTAGCTGCGTTGAGGAGAGGGATCGAGGGCGCACAAGGGACATCGCAGAAAGTGACTTTGTTCGAGACGAAAAAAACTCGAAATCTATATTGGGTGGATTGTGGAAGTGCCTGGAAGCCCGCGATCTGAGGACGCCAATCCACAGCACCGAACGCCTGAAGAAGTCACTATACTAATCGAGAAGAGTAGTACCTATCGGGTCTACACCTCATTTCCATCAAATTGACCAGCTGTTCTGCATGTACGCCATGACATCACTCAGGATTCCAGACCACCCGCCACCATGCCATATCGAACCATCACCGCGAACGCCCCCAGGAAATCAAAATCAACATCGAGCAAGTATACCCGGGGCCGGAGGCCCCCGCCATGTCCACGTGCAGTAGAAACCGAGGGCGAAGCTTCGGCTCTTCCAGCGCCCATGCCAGGACGGCCCAGCATGCGTGCTTCTTTGGGCGTTAGCATGTTGATACCACCACGGGCCAGCTTCGCCTCAGCCGTGGCTCGCATCTCACGGTCACGGGCAAGCTGCTTCTTGCGCAGCTGACGTGCGAGCTTCTTGTTCTGGTCCCACTGCTCCTGCTTCGCGCGCTGCTGCTTCATTCTGTCGACTTTGGCAAAGAAGCGGGCCCGCATCTTCGGAAGTTGCGAGAGCCAGTCCAGCAGTTGAGTGCGTGCAGGCTCCTTGATCTGGCCGTCGACAAATGGAGCAACTTGGTCATCGATGACCATGAAAGCGATGGTTGAGACGAAGTTGTCCGAGATGCGGTCGTCCAGAACCTTGAGACGATCCAGGCCGATGTCCTCTACCTTCGTGAACTTGAGCCATTTAACTTCCCGACCATCGCGTGCATCCCAAGAGCTTCACCGGCGAGAACGACATCGATGTCCGTCGCAAGAGAACAGGCGTCACAGCCAACGGATTTCAGACCATATGGACGATATTGGGCTACCGAAGTTTGCAGCCAGTCAAGTAGACGCGTGACCCCAGCGATGAGAAGCGGGTCGACTTCTAGGGTTGTGAGCTCCCGCTTGTTGTACTTATCAGAGGCTGTAGTAGACACTGCGAGCAGCAAAGGAAGTGGGACCGCGAAAAATGCCTTGCCACAGGTCACATCGATCGTAGGGCCTTCAAGTAAGGTTCGACGTTCGTTGAGAGGCTTGTTCGCAAGCTCCCAGAACTTTACCGCCGGCCGGTTGATGTGCTTGGTGTCATCCTGCTGCTGAACTGGAACGGAAGTGCTCTTATGGACGACCTCGCCATCGAAATGCTCGAGCCGGACAACCACGGTCTCGTTTGCTTTACTACTGTCGCTGGCAGGGGACATCACAGGAACTGGGTTCAGGAGGGTGGTTGGCTTCTCAGTCGCCTTGCCGTTCGACTTGGAGGCCAACTTCGGGGTCGCCTAGAGATGCAACGCATCAGTCATCTTGAACCTCATCTTGGAACGGTGCATAGCACTTACTTTGCCGTTCTGCTGGCCGTACATGGTAGGAAAAGTCAAGACGGGAGCGGGCGGAGCCGCGGTAGGCTTGCCGCTGGTCGCGGTATTGTGGGTTGGAGCAAACATGATGTGCCTTTTCCTCGAGGTCGAGTGTGAGAACGAAATGTAGGAAGGGAAAAACTGGAGGTCAGAGTACGGGCCAGTCGGAAGTCAAGGTTGCTTGTGGACTTGATCAGAACCTCTGTCGTGGGTGAGAGGGCTGTTTGGACAAGGGCGCATCTGTTTATATGGAGCGGAGAGTATGATCCCAAGACACTAAAGGATCGCACGGACGTACAGGAAGGTGAACGCCTGCACGGGACTTGCACGCTTTCAACTTCCAGCGTTTGGGCTTTCAACCCAGGGGTGCCCGATGAAAGGAGGGAAACCACAAGTATCTTTCATGTATTATCCTCATTGTTTCAAAAGAGGATGTTGTAACGTACCTCTCAAATACGCGCCGCCCTTTTCGCCGTAATCTGGTTCCCCCATATTCTCAGCATCAGAAGGGCTTAAAGTGGAGAAATCCTTACGAGAACCCAGGCGCATGAAGAGCATTTCCCGTTTTGGCATCTCAAGATTACAGGAAAGTGCCGTAGCGCGGAACCCGGGGGGTGTTGAAAGCGAGTCAACATGATGAGGCTGTAGTGATTAATCACTGGTATATATAAGATAAGGTGCATTGGAGCGGTAAGCTTCCCAAGACCGACTGATTCAGGAGTAAGCGAATTACTTTGAGGATCCTCAGAGCGTTATGATCAACGTAGAATCATACCAGTCGTACGATGATTCCAATCATACACATACCAAACGTACAATCACAACAAACGTACAATCGTGAAAAACATACAATCATAACAAACGCACAATCATGATACAGGCATTCTACTAAGGAGTAGCTTATTTAAAGGAGCTTTATAGCGCTTAGATGCGACCCTATAGGGTAAATATCCCACAAATGGCGCTGCACGCCTTATCATTGTGTGCAGCTCATCAACAAGCATGAAATGTAAGCTGCCCTTGGGAGGTGAATAGGCCTCTAGTATTGCTAACGTTGCCTAGATATTGATGTTTAGATATTTATTAACGCAGTATGTAGAAGGAACACAGGTCAGGTGCTCCTTCCTCCCAAGGTCTTACCGAGATATAGCTCCTGTTCTTAAGAAAACCACATCTATGATGGCATCGGTATGTAATTGGCTTCTCAAAACATGATCACCTTCCGTGATGTCTATACAGGGCAGAAATGGTGGCTACAACAGGACTACATCATCTCAACCATGGGTATCCTTTGCTCATCTACTGGTACCTACATAATATGTTCCTGCGCGATACATCAGATCAAGAAGTTGCTGACAATCCGCAGACCTTCTCATGATCATAGCGACGCCGGTCATAGCAGCGCACACCAATTGACTGTCACGAACGAAAATTGTGTACCCAAAACACATCTGGGCATCCGACGAGAAAGCCTCTGCGATAAGCGGTACTCACTTGTCTGGCTTAAGCTCAGGATGTGTATTAGGTGGCTATTATTGCTTGCTTGCTCCACGCTGACACACCTACGTTCACTGTTGATATGCTGGTGTATTCCTTCTTCTATTGAGTATGAAATGTCTACGGGGCATTGTCACCTTGAAGGCAAAGTGTCCTTACAACGTCTTTCACTACCTCTCGGGCTTCATGCACTAT
The DNA here is from genome assembly GCA_022419385.1 of Paraconiothyrium sp. Pb-2020. NCBI lineage: Eukaryota > Fungi > Ascomycota > Dothideomycetes > Pleosporales > Didymosphaeriaceae > Paraconiothyrium > Paraconiothyrium sp. Pb-2020. Next base: position 4,347,267 of record JAJUBI010000002.1, on the reverse strand, counting down.
GTCTTTCACTGCACATTGTCTTTCGGGTCAATGCTTACTAGGAGAACACCTTCTGCCCCTATATGTTACCCTCACATAATGCCCCGAATGGTAAACCCAGAACCAACACCACCCAGAAAGCACTCCTACCAACTATCATCTCCAGGACTCTGTACTGTCAAAGTTACACTCATCCAACCACTCGCAACCGGTCATTTTTGTCCATATGATACTTCTAAGACAAGATCAGCAATGGCTTCACGAAACACCAATGTCCCCGCTGCCCCTGTCATGAAGCTTCCTACCATGTATGGTCAGATGTCGAAGACCCAGCCCAAGGCACAGGTCGCTTCAAAGAAGAACAAGGAGATCGATGCCACGTCCAATACGAAGCAACCTCGCAAGACGTCTGAAGAGGAGCTTGTAGAGATCTATAAGTGGGCCTGCACTCTAGATGGCAAGGAGGATGTGCGCAAGATGCCTCGCGCGTATCGTCTGACCCTTCTTGAGGGCCCTTTAGTCGAACTTGTCTGTGGCGATGAAGTCGTCGGCGACATGCCGCTGAATCTTCTCGTGGCTACTTCCACTGTGGCCCGCGACACCTTCGTGGAAACAGAAGGCAAGCAGATGACCCAATTCGGCGTCTCACAGCCAGCAGTGGGCGATGCTCTTCGGGCTCTGGCTAAGTACCTAGTCACGGTCATGAAGGTTTATACACACTATAAGCTGCCTCGCACCACTTTAGTCGACGACATTGACTTACTCCTCGTCGCGGATACCTGTGGCATGAAGCTCTATGTCACCAACTTGTACAACTACTGGTACGCCGCTCTATCCAACGAACCAATTGCTAGCCTTGGCTTCGACAACGTCAACGCCATTGACAACCGCGTCATGACGTACACGGACCATTTCAACATCCTGGCTATGTTCGTCAAGCGCTTCTCAAAGGACCCTCTTTACACCGCTTGGCGTGAGAAGCTTCCTAACATTGAGGCAGCTGTCCAGCGTATGGAGAATGAGCGCGCTGTGGTCCATGCGCAGAAGGCGGAGGAAAAGCGAAAGGAGAAGATGGAGCGACAGCAAGAGGAGAATGAGTGGAAGGCCAAGGTGACTAGAGACAAATTTGAAGAGAATCTCCGGGCTGCACGGGGCGGTCGTCCTGGTGGCTACGGCATGAGCGTTTAAGTCAAGTAACGTCGGGTTCCCCCTAGAACGCCCGCTTTTGACCTTACACCATGGAGGGCTAGGCATCTCGCCACAGATTGAGTTGTCAAAAACAATGGCGACGCCTGTCCTTTTCAATCAGCATGGTCAATGACTGGTTTTCTCTTTACCTTTCATTATTTAGCGTATACATGAGCCAGTTTGAGGGAGATTTTCTTCTCAGGTATATCCGAGAGTTCGTCAATCAGATATTTTGGTTCAATTCTACGAATTTGTGATTAGCATGGTATGATACTGAAGTGAAACAGAAGTTCTGTGACCTCTCCAATACATCCCTATGCTCAAATAGTACATATATAACCTCCAAGTGCCGATTATAATATTGGGTGAGGATCTGCCACTGTCTCTGTTGATTGATTATTCTCTGCTTCTCTTGAGAACGGAGATGAACAACAGATGAGTACTGCAGTGCCTCCATGATCGAACCCACTCTATGACGCATACTCGCATTCAACGTGACTATTGATCACGCTCGAATGGTTGCCTGACTCCCTCTTTATGGTGGCCCTGCCCAATCTTGCAGACTGGCAGGATAAGTACCAGGGAGTTCCGCACGCTTCAATCGTAGGTCTACCACCTCTTATATAAAACTGTACATCTGTACACACACCTAGAGAAGCCATCAAAATCTCTGTTCAGTAGATAACATATCAGTACAAGTCAATTTGGAGACCGAGAAAATCCACGTTCCAAGATTTCAAGTGTTGATTCAAGTATCTAACTATGCTTACCACCGGTCAAAGTAGAGTCTAGTCACTCTTAGCAGAAGGTGTGCTATAGCATGGTCGGTTGTTAGCCTACCAGCAAAAAGCAGGTAGCAGGTAATATATAGGATTCTGTATCTTATGGTATGTTAAGTCATAACGCATATTTAGGACTTACGCCTTGCAAATATGTGGTCATTTCTTATGAGAGAGCCTGCAGCTAGGAGCTTCGAAAGCATTTTTGGCTACTCTGGTGTCAAAATGTGATATATGCTACTTGCGCAACTCCACCTCAAGTGCTTTCATCTGTCCCCTTGATATATGATAGCGTTTTGGATTGTTCTACAAATGGCTTCGAATAAGATTACTGATGATATTGTTCACAAACCAGACGGTTTGTGATGGTACACGGCGATGATACGCTTTGATAGAGATGTACCGTAAAAGCATTGTAATGAAGGTCTTGTTCAATTAGGTTCGCACTTCCACGTCGAAATGTCTTTTCTTGCCTGATGAATGTTCGGAGGCACTTTTAGAAAGTTGTAGCGAGCAGTAATTTCCAATGATTTGTCTGCATATCTGACTCCAAGCACACCGAAAGGCATGTGTCATGAATTAGCAGCCCTACAGCTACAGTGCGTTGCCAGAACCTATACACTCCGTATTACCTCAGAATAATCATCACACGCACAAAGCCTTTGACCAAGCATCGTGACGTAGGTTTCAACAAGCAGCCGCTCTCATCTTCGATGCCAATAACTAAGTCAATCGCAGCTTCCCTTCCTGTTCCGGCGAGGCCATTTATCTCCCCTCCTCCAACCTTCGCATCGCAATTGCCAACGCCTTGTTCTCCTCCTGCTCCAACCACTTGTTCATCTCTTCCTTCTCATGGTCCCTTAATGAGTTCGTTCTCTCACTCATCTTCTGCGCAATATATCCCAGCAGCGGGTCATCCTCCATAATAATCGGATACGGAGCATTGACTTCGATGGAGCTAGCGTAGAGCAGCTCGGTGATCTGCCATGGCTGGAGAGGATATGTTTGCGCATCACGTATGAAAGTGTCGGTACGATCCGTGAGATAAAACCTCATGCCTAGTTGGCGAGCGATATGACGTAGGGAGACCTCAGAATAAAACGTGGGCGCTTGCAGATCGGTAATATTCGGCGTGGAGAGATTGATCAGCCAGGTGTTCAACGCGTTGAGCGCCTTCTCATGTTCTTGCTGCAAGAGATTGTCCATGCGACCAACATCAAAAGTGAAGGTATCTAGTTTCGGATTCTGGAGGAGATGCTCGGCAAACGTTTGCGACACAGCCGCAAGAGCGTACTTAGACACAACGCAGACCTCACCAAACACAATGCCAAAGGCCGTGTTTGCTGCCATGAATATTGTGATCAAGTCGTAACTAAAGAACAGATCATTGCGGTCTTTGATGGGCCAGTTGCGGACGTCTGGGTCCGTGGGATATGGCTTGCCAAAACACGTAAGAGCGTGCTTCTGAGCATCGGTGAATTCGAGCGTCATGACGGCAATGACGTTCGTAATTCTGTATGGGTGTGTCTCGGAATGTTTCTGCAAGAGCTGATCGTGGAGGCCAGGAATAGGTGTCGTTCAGGTGGGGTGTGTAGATGCGCGTGAGCCCGCGGGTTGCTGTGGAGATATCTATGGCACTTGCGCGCGGCCGTTGACCAAACACAAAACGGATTGTTAGTCCAATTTAACAAGATATACGTGTGATCATAAAAACCCAATCTAGGCCTTTTACTCGCACAGAAGTAGATATGCTATATATGCCATGCTTGATATTGCTGAACGAGTTGCTGTTCCTAGATGTGTACGCAGATTCTCCGTCTGAAGGATTACTTCACATAGACTCACTTTGAAGCGAAACGAGACGCTAAATCAGCAATGTAAAATGTAAATAAGGATTCATTACATCGAGAGTAACCAATATCTCGCCAACAGTGACGTTGCAGTTGCAACTTGCTTGGACTGTTACAGAACAACAATTGTGTAAGTACGCATTACGAAGCAAGCCGGACGATTAGGTACGTCATCACGAGGTCGGGTTAGGTGAATGGACCACTCCGAAACGTGAACATGGCGCATGCCTGGTTGACTTTCTTTACAGTCCGCTATATAAAACCGCTTGTCCACCTAAATCCTGACGCTCAACTCGTCCATCATTTCTGCACGCTTTAAAAAAAACCCACACACACGCAGCCAAATATGAGCAAGTGGCTTACGACAGTAAGTATCTCTATATATACTGAATAGATCTGAAAGGCCTAAATAACTTCGAAAACCTCAGAGCGGTACACGCAAGCACATCAAACTGGAGAAGAGCTATTACTCCAAAGACGCGCCCGAAGTTCAGATTGCGAAGGTTTTGGAGGAGCAAAAGAATATGAATGGCGGCAATAGCCTGAAGAACTGGTCGCTAAGCGCTCGAAAGGCGCTGGCAGGCGGTAAAAGCGCCGCTTTTCTTGTGCCCATAGGTGAGTCGCATACCTCAAAATAGCCTTATGGACGCTCATTACTATACAGCAAAGAAGAACCAGGAAGCCAAAATCTGGCGCTACGAGGCTCCAAAACTCGCTATGGTAGTTGCATCGCCCGCTCTACGAGACCACTTCGTGCAGAATCCAGAGTCAACCGAGTTCCATGCGCTCAACCCCCACTTCAAGGCTAAAGCTATCGAAGCAATTGCACACTGGCTACGAGTGCTGTAACTGTACCGGAGCTACGAATATCCCTTGCGAAGATCTCGCCGAATATGAGCAACGCAGATCTTAAAGACTCTCTTGACTTGCGAGGTAAATAGATTCCCTTTGCCTTGTCCACTTCAAACGTGCTGACCAGACGCAGTTGCCATGCAGCTTCTTGGCATGAGCCAATATATCGATCACTTTGCTTTGAGGTATCAAGCCACACTGGAAGTTCATGAAGACTCCGCTGCAATTCCGAACACCGCCACTCTCCGAGTCCCACTCACGGACGAAGCGCGCACCATACTTGACCACGCGGTTGTGCCTACACAGAGCGGTCGCGATGAAGTGGTAGATGTACTTGCCTATCACTTGGTCGTGTTAAAGAAGAAGAAGATGCTGAGTGCTGAATGGACCACTTTTCTGGGTGACTTCAGTAATCTTATGCTGAACCACGCGATGAAGCTTGCAGAGACTCGCTTCATAGAGAAGGTCAAGAAGGAGCGCAGGGAGCGGGAGCAGATCAAGAAGGATGGACGGCGGATGGAGACCGAAACAGACACCGAAGAGAACAAAATTGCAGCTGGCAATGTTTCGAAGAGCAAGAAAGGCGTTCAGGAAGCGAAGCTGACCATCGCGAAGAAGAAGACAACCAACCTCTTCGACCTCTTGTCGGAAGAGGACGAGTAGGTGCCAGGGTCCTTGGAATCACCGCGATGGTATATTTACTGTTAGGGCTTCAAGATACGTCCCCCCGGTAAGTCGTGAAGACTCTTAGAATCTTTCTTTCATTTGTCAGGAATTGAGGGAACATTCGTGCTTCTGGTCCCGGTCATCGGACTTATGATCAGCGATAGTTTTGAGTAACAATCAGTATTAGGCTTTTATTCTGCAGGTTAATGGCAATGTCCCTCCAGAGCTATCCTGTACAAGCTCTTTTATAGATGTTTTAAATTGCTAAAGTACCTCATAAGTGCAGCACCACAGCTAACCTTATCCTGTTCCCTATACCAGAGCTATGAAGGCATCTTAATATTTGTGGTCTTCTTACCAAATCGCCCAGGCCAAAACGTATGCTGGAGATAGTCAATCGAGAAGGAATCCACGTATTCCTGTCAGCGAAGCAGGTTTGCATAATGACTCTCCTACAGAAGGTTTACCGACCCCGCACTTTTTCCATCGTTGCGCATGACAGCTGTGCTGAGGATGAAAAGATCAGCAAGTGTCCCTTCTATACTCGGGCAGGATAGAGTAAATTTGCAGCATAAGGGAGCTAGGAACATATTGGGCTTCTTGAATGAGCTGAAGCAGAGTAGCTGGGAGTCGCAGCGCGGCGAGGCACTCAATCATCATTACCTTTGGCTCATACGGAAGCAACGCCGGCGAAGCCATTTCGGCGCTCACTCAGTCGGTGAACCCGCTATCACGTTGCGCGAGACAGATGGAAGGTTCGATTTAGCACGCAATGTTTTGCGAGTCATGAGCCAATCAGGCGTCTCATCCCTCAGAGAGCCTAGCGCATGGGGCGGAGCAGGGGCTTGTAAGGCAGCAACTACGCCTCGTTCTACTTTTCGTAGATAAACATCCTGATATCCAATCTGTTTGGCCGAACATCGCCCAGGTGTGTAATCTAGCGGAGTTCTAGAAAGTAGGATAGGATCGTGTCGGCTCACACTTCCACGAAAACACTTACACCACGCTGGCGGACTATCTATACCTAGTAACTCACTCATCACTTTCGATATTAAACATCGTCTACGGCCCTGCTCATACCATGGCCAAGCCCACACCCTGTCCCCACACCACCCTCCTCTTCGAGCCCTCCCCTTTCGCTGAACTAGCCGGCTTCGAGCGTCTAGACCCACGAAGCCGGATAGCAGCAACTACGATATCCGGCCGCGCGCCTCCAGCAGCCAGGAACAAATCTTCCACCAACGCCTCTTTAGACAAACAAGCCCAGAAGGAAAGCCAAACATATCCCGGCCCCCTAGTCCTCCCTCACGATGCTTTGAACTACGACCCTGACGGCGATGAGCCAGCGCAGTCGTTCCGGAGTTGGCTGCACGAGGGGTACAGAAATAAGGTGACATCCAAGAGAAAAACGTTGTACGTAGGTGCGCCGCCGAGGATCGATGGAAAATTGGCCTTCATGAAAAATTGGACGACGCCGAACCTCGATCCTGGGGAGCCACCCAGCAAGAAACAGCGGACAGAGGAACGTGCGAAGTCTGCAGCGCCTAACTCACTGCAAAGCCCGAGTGTCGACGAAACGATCGCGTACCTTCGCGCTTTCTACCACGGCCTGGACGTAAAACCCCTCCCCATCGACTTGTGCTGGGTACCCTGGGAGGCAAATGCAACCAAGAGCCGACCGGTACAAACCGTGAACGGCGTACCGAAGTACGTCGCGCTCTCCTACGGCGAACTCGCAACGCGCGTGCGCGCCAGGCCCGCACCGGACGGCGCCTTCACCGCGCAGTTGAATCTCAACGACATTCTGGATGCGGCGATCGCGATGTTGCCGAGCGACGCATTCGCCATGGTGCTGTTGGTTGACCACGACATCTACGAGTCACCGGAGGACGACTTTTGCGCCGGGCGCGCGTATGGTGGGAGTCGCGTCAGTGTTGTGCAAAGCGCGCGATATAATCCGCTGCTCGATTCCTACGCTGGTATAACGCAGGACCATGCCTGGCCGACGTCTCACTGTAAAGCCTACATCGACTCGCTCTGCGCTGTAGAAGAGATGGAAGCAAAGCCACCAACAGCCACCGAGGCCCGTCTCAGCAAGAGCGGACCGCTGCGTGCGGCCGTGCATGCCGTGTCAAAGCTGAGAATATCACATTCAAGGGCCGATCTTGAAGCGTTGTGGTCATCTCGACTGCTCCGCACAGTGTCGCATGAACTCGGGCACTGCCTCTGTCTTGCACACTGTTTCTACTTTGCATGTATAATGCAATCGACCTCCTCTCTTCTGGAAGACACCCGCCAGCCACCGTACTTGTGTCCTGTCTGCGACGCAAAAATATCTCATACGATAGTCGTAGAACTACAAGGAGGTACGGAAGACGACAGACAGCGCTGGGTTGTCGACCGCTATAGTGCACTGAAAGCTTTTTGTGAGAATGGGGACAGGAAGAAAACGACGCTATGGGCGGGTTTTGACGGCTGGTTAGGAAACGTTGTGGAGACTACAGATGCATTAAACAGACGGTGAGGACTTACTAGCATGCAGTCAAGAAAGTATCCGGATGCCTCAAGGCGTCCACATCGCAGGCAACTGAAGATGAAGCACGGGAACACAGTACAATAACGCTATAATCGCTAAACAATACAATGCGTACTATCCACCTTAACAACACAACAAGAGACCTTCCCAACCAAAAGAAAAAGACATGTAGCGCAGACTGAGAATCATACCATTGAACACCTCCTCATTCTTTCAACAACACAGTTTATGTTGAAGCTCATCATTCAGTGTCTGAATCAGTATCCTTGTGGCGAGCTTCAACGTCGTAAATATCGTCGACGTCCTGCAAGTTCGGCACAGCCGGCAAATCAACACTGATCGAATAGCCAGTTACGACATCCATGCCACGTCCAGTGATGTTCCTGATATATTCGTCCGTCTGAGCACCGAAAACTATCTTTAAAAGATTCCTGCCTTGGGTCATAAGCTTGCTGCCTTCCTTGATGAGGAGAGCGCCCTGCTTCCGCATGTCGATGCTATCGTCTATCAGGCCGCTGGTATCGCGACAACGGTTTGCGCGTGATGTCACGGTAGGTATGAGCAAAGGGTCTGGCGCGCTAGTATCCGTGGGCTTCTTCGTGTCCGGAGGGATTTCGGTGGAACTGTCTGCCGCGATATCTTCCATCGCAGCGAAACCTTCGAAAGAGGTAGCTGAGTCTCGAGGGCCGAAGAATGCCTCGAGAACAAGGTCACTCTGTGCTGTAAGGTACTCACCCTCATCGATGAGGATCTAAATAAGCATCAGCGAGTAAATACAGGCAGCAAGACCTGTGGAATGTAGGCCATAACCTCTCACCTTGCCTTGCTCCGTTAGCCTCTCGCTATTTCTCAATAAACTGTCATCGCCCATGTCGCGCTTAGGAAGGCGAGGGCGACTGTTTCGGTCGGCGTCGGCCACGCTAGTATCAAGCCCGGATTTGAGCAAGACATCGTAGAGACCGGGTGCTGCGCAGCCTCCATTCAGTCCGCCCTCCACGTTCTCGCATTGAAAGATACCACGGCACCTGGTCATTGTCAACACACGTACGTGGGTACCCACTGCAATGTCATGAATCACCTCCTATATGGAACCCAGACATTGTCCTTGAATTGTTCGAGCGTCTTCTGATCCTTGCAGCGTGTGACTCGTCCTTGATTCGTGCTGCGACTCAGTGCTGGCCAGGGAAGCCACACCTTCCCGGATCGTGTGTTAGGGTTAGGGTGCGCACAAAGTGCCATGTCTACCTTACCAACAGAGAAGTCGTTGCATTCGTATGGCGGGAGGCATACTTCGCGGGCCTTCCAAGACCCATCCTTGAATTGAAGAACTTCGCTCGCGTTGGATTTAGTGCAACTTGTCCTGAACAGTATTGGAAGAACGGCCTTCCGTTGTTTGTCCGAGCTGTAGTTGGCCGAGGGCAAGTCGTATGTGTTGTCTTGAAGGCGGCACGCTTCATCACCATCGTCGTCAAAACAAGAATCTGGGGGTGCATCCAGATTCCGTCGAGCGGCTCGCTTTGGGAAGCTCTGCGTGGGTGGAATCGGGATCACATACTTGTCGCGGTATTCTTCGCAAGCTGCATATTCCGGGAACTGGAAGCAGGGACCACTGCACTGGTAGAAGCGGAGCCACTGTTGCGCCGACGGATGGAGGTACTGAACGAATCTTTGAGTCTCGTCGAGGGGTTCGCATCGGGTTTGTACGGAGCCTTGAGCCAAAACAACATTCTGTCGAATCTGCGGTAGCTCGCTATCCTCGGCCTGTTCAACCTGCACGACCGGTTGCGGCGGGCCTCCGTTTAGACCATCAGCAAGTTCCACGGAGGGAACCACAGTCTGATTTTGATCGTAGCAGTACGCTTTACCTCTCCAGTTGCGGCAGCCGCCCGCGTACTCGCATGTATGGAAGTCGGTCCACTCATGATAATACTCGTTGAAGTACTGAACTTGGCGCCTGTTTTCGGGGTTGCACCGGGTCGGTAGTTGACCCTCTTCATCACGCTGTAGAGCCGGCCACTGTATGGCTTCGACGGTAGGAAGTTGGGGTTTATCGCGAAGCGATCCTTTACGGTCAATATTTTACATACACTCAAATGCAGAAGGACTTACGGGACATCAGCGAATAGACTAAGGACTTAACGGGCTCGCAGCCGCCCCGGCCTCGGTGTTCAATGCAGGCTGCGTCCGCCGTGCATGCGTAGATATCCTTCCACTTCTTGCCGTCGAGGTACTGAACAGCTCGTCCGTTCGGGCTGCAGCGTGTAGTGCCGTTCAAGTATGGCTCTAGTGGCTTTGGAGAATCCAATCCATGCACCGAATCAGAGAACCGACAAGTGTTTGGGTCCCTGTAAGCATCCGGACAGTGAAAGACCCAAAGGTAGCTTCGACCAGGAATGGTGAACTCGTACTCGCCCGCCCTGCAGGCACCGCTGCCAAGGATATCGGAGCAAGAGGTGCCGGGGGGACACTTGTAGTGATGAACCCATCGCTTGCCATTGAACCTTTCAACTAGATCGAAGCTGCTGAGGCTGCAGCGCGTGTGGATACCTTTACGGTCCGGTATGTTCACCCAGTCTGGAGACTTTTGAGGGGACGAGCCTGCGCGGGTGGATCCGGTCGCGGCGTCGGATTTGGACTTGATGGAGCGTTTGTTCGGATGATCTTTGTAGTAGCCGCAGTGGTCGGCATCATCGCAGCCGATGTGCCAGTCACCATCGGTAGTGGGAGCTTCCTCGTCCTCGCCATAGTCGAGTTTACAGCTCTCGTCGGTCGGTTCCCAGATACCTTCTTCACCGTTGCAGTGCCAGTAGATAGGAACACCTGTAATGGTGTTTGGGGCACATTTCTTGTGAGAGTCTAGCTGAGGGCCACAAGATTTAAGCCAAGAGGTGTCGGTACCCCACACGGACTTCTCCGATGCGTGAATGGGTAGCACGCCGAAACCGGCAATAGCGAGAGCTGCGAAGAGCATGGCCGTATTCGATCTGGACAACGTCAGCGTGTGCACCTTGAAGAAGTAGACCGTCAAAGTCATCATACCTCCGTCGGAACGGCTCCGAGCGGTCGGCAACAGAAGCGTGACAGGGTAGGGAAGCAGAAGATATATTCGACCAAGACAACCGCTTTGGACGCTGCAAAGGTCAGCATCGAAATGAGCATGGTGAGTGGTCAGCATACCTAGCGGTGGAGGATGTGTGTGGTGGTCACTGCAGGTGGTCGTGTGGTTAGCTGAAAGGAGAGGGACGAGAGCAGCACAGACGCAAGATTGATTGTTTTGCGAGCTTCGAAGGCGGCTGCCGATGTGTCCCTGAAGGAGGCAGGTGCTTGGAGTGCGCCTGTAATCGCCAGAAAGAACGGTCACTGTCTGAGCCTCATCGAGCGAAGAACTCGCGTACGCATCGTTGAAGCGCACGAAGACTTTTGTTCGCTTCTCCCTGAATCATACGCATAATGAAGCCATACGATACACTGGCACAACTCCTATGCTGATGTTTGCGGAACCGACTCTAGGGAGTAATGCTAGAAGAGTACGGTTTGCCTGCACAAAGACATGGGCGGAGACATTTGAACCAGGCATTGGACCACGTCCTCGAGATATGGCCAATCCATACGTCGAATTGAGCCTCCACACGTCGCACCTAGCATAGGCGGTGTTGCATTTAGCAGGGCAGGTGCAAGCCGGCGCGGAGCTACAACAGCGACGGCCCCCGCACCCCTAGAACACTCCGTACTTTGTGAAAATGAAAAGCATATCGCAACGACGATGAAATTTGGTTGGGAATGCTCGAGTTATTGCTGCTAGACTGAGCTAGTAGGGTGATAGTGTGCGTAATCGATGAAAGATTGATCGAACACGTCCATCCGGTCGCGATGCAACGACGGGCCCGCACCAGGATAGTAGCATCTCGAGCTATGCACAGACGAGTAGTCATGACGACTGGTAATAGAAAGGTGGTTGGAGGTGAGAGGCTGCGCGTCGCGTGGAGCGGTAGGTGCGTCGGCGCATCGGAGGAAAGTATTGCCGAAATCCCGTCCTCAGCTATCAGTACGACAACAATCCCAGCGCTCTTCATCTCATCCAAGCCCAGAGCATCTCGTTACCTGCGCCTGAACGTTTTACGACGAATCACTGCTTTGTAAGACTTCACATGGCGACTGATCCTTCGCGTAGCTCTCCTGATGTCTGTTTCCCGTCCTTTCCCGAGGTCTCCTCCTCGTCACGTGTTGATTGTTTGTTTGGCAACAATGTTGGGCCAGTACAGGGCAATTGACGGAGGCTATACTGTAAGCGAGCATGATCAGTGATAACTATCACTTGACAGGTTTGCTCCCGAAGTCTCTCACGGCCATTTAAAGACCACACGCTGGCGTAAGCACAATTCAAGTCTGCATTCTTGTCTCGTCGCACCTTGCAACAGGACGAATTCCGCGGCTCGCAAACAAGTTTATTTATATATACTGATCTTTTCATCGCCACTCGCACCTGCATTCCTGTCTCCACGTGCTTTCATGGTTGCCCTGTCGCGCCTTCCCTCCCTTTGCAGACTCACGGAGCACCCGATTGGTCCATGCCTGGCATGTCTCCTTCACTTCACCTTTCACGTCTAGAAATTCTCGCTTCACGCACGCGCAACTGCCAAGCGAGCCCGCCAGAGCCGTTTGCACTTCACGCACTGGCCGCACCTCTCTTCTCTCGCTATGCGCAAGTCTATATAACCCGGCCCGCCCCTTCAAAACCCTCCCTCCCGCCACGAATCGGTAGTAACCTGCGACCGAGACAGAGTGCCACGCCGCGATCGCGCACAACATTCGAGGTAAACATCACCCTGCGCGCTCATCACATCGCACATTCCTGCACACACTCCCCTTCACCTAATCCCCTCCACATTCCTTACACAGGTATCTCAACGAACCAGACCTCCGTACCCAGAATGTCTTCGACGAGCTCCGCCGCTTTCTGGGCCAAAAACGCGCACAAACTAGGCCAGTTGCGTGGAGTCCTGCCGCCGTCCCCCGACCAGGAGACAAAGCCCACCGAGCCCACGCCGGCTGAAGCCAGCGTGTCAAAGCAGTTCGGTAGTGGCCATGTCTTCAAGGCGAAGAAGGATTGCGGCACGAAGAGCCCCGAGTACTCTTCGAGCGCATTCACATCGACCGCGACTGCCTCTCCCCTATCACTCAGTACTGCAACATCGTGGGCCGACTCGGTTGAAGAAGACGAGGCGCAAGCCGATGCCGCTGCCGCTGGCTATGGCGCCGGCCGCAATTTCCAGCACGCGAAGCGCATCCAAGAGCTGGAAACTACCGTCATCTATCAAGCCAAGCGCATTGTGAATCTCGAAGGCGACATGAAAGATAAGGACGCCCACATTGAGCAGTTGACTAGCGCAGTCAACGAACAGGAAGGGCACATGAGCCAGCTGGAGGCTAATGTGATTGATCGAGACACACGCATTACGGATTTGACTGGCCAACTGGATGGAGAAGTCCGACGCATCAAGACGCTCGAGGAAGAGCTGCAGAAAAAGATGGTGCTCATCCAAGACTTGGAATTACACATTGCGGAAACTATCAGTGTGCCGGACTCGAGTTCGCTCACTGAAGTTGAAGAGGATGCAGAAGAAGAGTCGCTTCCGACACCCCCGCAAGAGTCTCGTACCATTCCCATGGCGGAAGCTCGTGAAGACATCCGTGCTCCGGAGGATACAACAGCAGGCGCTCTCGCTGCTGAAGTGGAAGCAAAGACGCGTGTCAAGCCTGAGACTGTCAATTCATCGGAGGAGGAGTTCCCGGCGCTCTCACCTGTTGACTTCCCAGCGCTTGGCTCGCCCACGCCAGTGCGAGATTTGCAGCGCTCACCATTCGTGACCGCGGAGAACATCAAGAAAGTACCACCGCCTCCGCCAGCTCGAATCCTTAAACTCGGCATCGATCCTTCGAAATTCCAAAAGAATTCGACGGCTGGCCAGGGAGGACGATTTATGTTCGGATCCCGCCGGGCTAATGAAGGACCTCCAAACATCGATACCTCTAAAGACATTCGAAGGATGTCTAAGGAGGAACGCGAGCCTTTCGGATACGGTCCAACTGTGCAGATAATCATGGGAAATGAAACCGCAGCTTCTCTTCCGAAGTACATGTTTATGCAGGTTTCTTCGAAGGCTTTCAACCACTGGACAGCCAACCCCAGTGCCCTAACGATCAAGTTCGACGCCGGTTCCATGACCAAAGAGGCACTCAATATCCAAATGGAGTGGATCACCATGCACACCCATTGCAGTCGTGTATACAGCGTGTCTCTGAAGCCAGAAACCTCCGACCGTCACAATTTGGAGCTTGTTCGCTGCGCCCGAGTGCTGGGAATCCACAGCATGTACATGGGTCACTTTACCCGCCTCTACTGTCAGAAAGTGCGCGACGGCCCGACCGACGAACTGGTCGCTCTTATCGAAGAATTGGCCTACACTGATGACGAGCCTATCTTCGAATGTTTGGCCAACAACATGGCCATGCAGCACTCGAAGGCGAAGGCACAGGATATTCGTGACTGGGACCAGAATCTCGCCCGCCTTCCGAAGTTGGCTACCAAGATGCAGGGCATTCAAGCCCGGAAGAATTTCGCGCAGGGCAAGGCCTACAGCAAGGGCAAGGTATGACAGTTTGAAGACTTGTCAAAGATTCGATTGACGCTGATACACCGTAGAAGAGCCTACCACCGAAGAAGGCTGACGAGGAAGTCGGACCAACGACTGTATCGGCGGACGTCGATCCTGATGCGGCGTGGCGCGCTACAGGCCCGGCGTATGTCTGAGGTCGTCATCTGACTATACACGATTATACCTACGCGGAATATACTCACACGTTCGGGTTGCGATTCTTGTGTGTGGTCAGTCTTCCCGTCTTATCGGTGGTTTTATTTCTCGCCGTATCACACATGCGGCGGCGACGGCCCATCCTTTGATGACGGCATTTCAAGAACATCATCAGCAGGAGGAAAGCAGAATCTGGTTTGCCTGAGCGTTCATTATGCACATAGTGATCCCACCATCGTCTTTGACATCTCTGGAGTTTGGCGTTTCTTGAGACTGACCCTGCCATACGAGTGAGTGCATACAGGAAAGGGTCTAAATCTGAAACTGAGGAAGGAATGTTTCCTTCGCGGCTGTGATCTTTTCTACGCTGGCGGTCTGGCTTTCTGATATTCTGCGATTTGCATGGGCGAAAAATCAAGGCTGAAGAGGATGCGGACACCGTAGGATAATGCGATGGATACATCTTCAGCAGAGGATATATAATACGAATCGCATCACAGTATCTCCATGTATTGTGTCAGAGATCAGTGCGTGAGCTTTGCTGGATTTTTACCAGCACCGACATAGAATTTATACCGGCATGCTAGCTATCACATCATGTGCCGTTCTTTTCTAACATTTCTCCCAGATTTTAGAACGAGTCCATGTCATTCAAGAAGGCTTACGAAGAGAACATACGTCTCTTCATCCCTTGTTAAGGACACAAGCTCATTCAGCATCACCAAACTGAAAAACGCATTCAGAAAACGCTCATCACCTACGGTATTTGAGCTGTATGTGGTTGTTGAGAATTGCCGAGAACATTTTTCGTGAAAAGGCTGCAGATGTGACTGTGTTTGTAATTGGAAAAGCGCAGACGGTGGGTAGACATTTCTTGACTGGCGAAGGACACTTACTTATACCTAACTAACACAAGTGGCTTCAAGATTGCCCAAGACAGTGGAATGTCCTGCCCGCCGTCACATATCTTGACTTCTGGTGGTGCCAAAATCTGAAACAAACCACCACGTGCCCCGCATTGATCCATCGATAGTCTTGAGGCATACGTAGTTGATTCCAATGCCGAGTTACACTCGTCCTCATGGTTCATGCGTCTCTGGACAACGAGCCGTACATTGAGATTAGCGAGTCCTGAATCAAGGAGCACGAACTAGTATGCGTCATTCTCCAGAGCCGTAGTGCTACGTTACCCCGCTATTCTTCGCGGTTTCCCATATTTGCCGCGTGCTCCTGATGAGTAAGGTTGGTTGATGCCCAAACCGGGGCCCCGGTCACAAAGCTCTAGCCGTGCCCTGGGCCCGATATACCCAAGGTTGCACAAGTAGCCTCGGGTACATTTGGACTCTTGAATCGTTGCCGTGATTTTCCATAGTGATCAATGTGCCTATTGGATCACTTTTTATGAGGCTAGTCCATGTCATTATCAGTACATTTCTCAGCCCAAGATCCGATTCGTAGAAAAGTGGGCAGTTTCGTCAACTATGATATCTCATTAGTCGTAGAAACGTTCGCCAACAGCTGCTGATAGTATTATAAATCCATATGCTAAAGGGAAATGACCAATCATTCGTAGCCCAGGGCTAAGATCTCTCCACTTTTCCACAATTAGATCTTGCGCCGCTGTCACTTGTTTGTGATTTGGTAGTCAATCGATTAATCGAAGGGTAAAGCTTGAGATTACCATGCCAGGTCTTCTAGGTGGCCTATTCATCCTTGAGGGTGAGTCCAGCGCTAGCTCGAGGCTTGTTTCCACTGTGCTACCAAAACGTCTAACCGTTGGGTTGGTACATTGCCCTACCTAAGACTCGGGCCACATGCTGGACACTGAGCACTATGGGTCGGTCAACGAGCTCTTCGGAGACCTTAATTACGAGCGTAACAAACGTGCGAGCAAGTCATACGAGCACACATATCACTCCATACAGTTCCCGGCTACCCAAATTGTGGCTGTTTCACCGTTCATGCGCTGTGCTCTGACGGGAAATGTGTGTGAGCGGGCTGGGCCACTGCAACCTTCGCTACCTATGGTACTCGCTCTATGACGCGTAATTCAACGAAAGCAGACCTGGGTGCGACAAGCTATGGTAGACAAGTGACTCCTAGATAAGCGGGCTCACCATGTATAAGAACGCGACCTGAGACCTGCAGCTCAGTCATCTTCTTGATATACTAGTATAATCCAATCTACTATTGTTATCTCAGTCCAACCTCCAAGTACACCCACACAGAGGGAATTAATCGAAGAAATGTCACCACAGAAGAAAACGACGGCGTGGGACGATGTTAAACAAAGGGCCCTTGACGAAATGGAGAAGAAGCACAAAGTAACTCTGGAGAAAGCGGTGAATTTCTTGGGCGGCTATTTCGACACTCGGGAACCTATGCTCAACGAACACAACAATAAAGAGTTCAGTGACTTTAAATTTGACGCTTATCCACTATATTACCGCAAGCCGGAGAAATACTGGAATGAGGTCGGACTTCTTGTGCCCAAGGGCATTGATTCGAGCAAAGGTGAAGGTGCTCCAATTCACGTGTTCTTTCTGGGTGGCGGCTTCGTAAGTTGTATCTCGAAACTTTTGCTCCTGGAACTAGGCTGACAAGATGCAGTGGACCGGCGACTGGAAGTGGTGTCCATGGTACCTGCAGGCATCCCTACGGCAGGCGAAGGATCAAGGTGCTGTAATCCTCGCCGTCAATTACCCACGGTTCCCACTTGCCGACATTAAAGACATCACACGTGCTGTCGATGATTTCTGGAATTACTTTTACAGCAGCGAATTGATCGATGACTACAAAAATTGTTTACCGAGCCTCGCACTCGATAAGACGAAGCTACTCATATCGGGTGAGAGCGCAGGTGGGTATGCAGCGGCATATTCAGTCATGCGTCCGCATGAGGAGCTCAACGCCAACGTACTGTTCCTCCGCTATCCGATGCTTCGTCACTATAAGCGCGCCGACCGCGAGAAAGAGCAATTACCCTACATGCAAAGGGATGTGGATAAGAATGACGTGAAGGATAAAGTCGTTGAATTGGGGAACAAGGTCCAGATGATACGTAAAGAGATGAAGGAGCGTAATTTGCTCGGTCTCAGCGACGAGGGCATCTTTGCCGATATCCTCGAACGACGTACGCCCCCCTACGGTATGTGTGGGGCTTTTGCCAGCTCGTGGTGTGACACATGGACCGACTATTTTGGAAATGCAAACGACGGTGGGTTGTTGCCAGACATCCTGACCCAGGTGCAGAACTTCAAAGAGGCACCGAAGCTAGAAAAGGTGCCTGCTCTATTCATTTATCATGGAGATGCCGACACCAATGTGCCTCTTGAGGTGTCTGAAACGTTTGTGGGATTGTGGAAGCGGTTGTTCAAGCAGGAGCACCTAAAAGGCGTATTTAAGAAACGCGTCAAGGGTACTCACGGTTTCGACTACTGGCTCAATGATAAATGGATGGAAGACTTCGTCGAGAAAATGACGAAGGCTTGGATTTCTGGGTGAGAAGTGAGCCTCTGGTGGAAACCAGAGATCACTGACCACTTGTAGCATAACTGTCAATGTATCTATGTTAACCACGCTGTGTGCGTGGGTATAGGTGGCTAGGTCTTTGACCTGACAAGTTGACGTAGTTATGAAATTCGACAAACCCATTGCGTATCTTATTCACGGATGCTTTCGCGTCCGTGTCCCGTGAACTTTCTACCGCCTATATAAACCACACCCGCCCATTGCATGCTGCACACTCAGCACTCGCTCAAGCAGTGAGCCCCTCAACCTCGACCATGGATCCCCATAACAATAATGTTTCGGCCTGTCCATCCCAATCGCTATGCACAATCGCTACGAAGTCACAGAACCTCGACATGGACGCCAGCGACAAGACCACGAGGGTCCCCAATCCGCAGTCCGATCGCACACCGCTTCTCGACCTACCGCCTGAATTGTTCCAAAATATTATCCATGAGGTGGTAATGGACCTGGGTGTCGCTAGAGCTTGGACAATTCGTTCTGTCTGTCGTGAGTGTGCCGCTCTGTTCTAGTCTTCTGGCGCATACTAATAACAGTAGGCACTTTTGCGGCCGAGATCGAATGCGATGCTTTCACTAGGCAGGTTCGCCAGAATATTGGCTTACCCTGCATATACCGTTTTCAGCCGCGTTTTCAGCCGCGCCCATTCTGGGAACAGTGGTTTAGCAAGTATATGTCTTACCATGTGAAGAGGTTGCATGACTATCTCGATCCCGTCGACACTTTCCTGCACCGGATCCATGATATGACGAAGTTCTTCAATACCGAACTCCACCTGGATACGCAAGGAAAAGAATGGGTCCTCGAAATGATGTGCGATCTCGTGGCATGGCGCACAGATAGTCCCAGGTTGGCTCAATTTCTAGGTTGGTTTCCAACCAGGCACTCCACCGACTTTATTCCGC
This sequence comes from Paraconiothyrium sp. Pb-2020, assembly GCA_022419385.1. Taxonomy (NCBI): domain Eukaryota; kingdom Fungi; phylum Ascomycota; class Dothideomycetes; order Pleosporales; family Didymosphaeriaceae; genus Paraconiothyrium; species Paraconiothyrium sp. Pb-2020. The sequence goes on along the minus strand of JAJUBI010000002.1, from coordinate 4,328,169 downwards.
TGGCAATAACACCTGAGATGAAACTCGCGGCCGCCTCATACTTAGGAGATGCGGAAAGTGTCAAGCGCTTGTTACCTGACGCCGACTTCTCTAAATACGTCGACAAGGATCACGTTCCATTCGGAAATCCCTTGGGGAACGCAGCAGAGCAAGGTCACGACCACGTTGTCCTTCTCATTGTGGATGATTTTCGCACTGGTAAGCTGCACTTCTTACATCCTCGCATAGAACAAATGGAAAGCAGCTATATGAGCTGTAGCTATGAGGAGTGGGGGGAACCAAGCCATTGTACTTTCAGAGGGGTTCTTGCGGCTGCTGTGCGTTACTGTGGTAAAGATACCGTGAAGGGCCTGCTACGTCTTCATCGATACTGCACAAACACACTAGACCCCCGGGAGTACCTTGAGTGGCTATATGATGCTATAGACTCAGATGACCCTCGGATGGCTAAGCTGATCTTCGATGTTAATCCTGACAAGATCTACAAAGCAACGGATTATCCCAAGTGGAACCGTTGGTCCTTTGAGAAGGCTCGGGAATATGCATTCGCTGAGGCCTGCAGACTCAACGATGTGCATCTTGTCAAAGCATTCCTCGATAACCCCCTGGTTGGTCCTGACCATGTTTGGGAAGATGTCGATATAGAAGGCCGCTTTCCTATGGTATGGTCTCGGTCATGCCCATTGGCCATGGCTTCAGAGTACGGCTCACTAGAAGCTGTCATGGTTATAATGGACGCGGGTGCCTCGGTCGACGGTCCCGCCATACCCGTAAGCACTGTGGACGCCAAAATTCTCTGCCGTCCCAAGTGCCCGCTCGAATACGCTGCCGAATCAGGAGCCTTGTCTACAGTACAGTATCTCATCAAGCGAGGCGCAAACGTACAAAATGTGCGTTGGGATGGGAATCAGTTCAGTGAGGCCGTATACAATGAGTTACGCACGGTTAAGATGGCGAAATATGGCGAAGATTGTCCCACTTATGACATTTGATTCCGCGACGAAGGGTGGCGAAGGCGCCACAGGTGTACATGACCTGGTAGGGCTTAATATGTTTTACGCATTCACGTCCCTAACCCCCTTAGGTTTTCTACTACTATTGCGCTGGCTGTGTAGATTGCCGGCGGAAACTCAAACCAAGAGTCATTTTGAGAGATGGGTAGCAGAGAGATGGGTAGCACAAGATATTTACATTGGCGACTAAAGTGAACGTACGAGCTGACGTTCAGGAAGCGAAGCATAAGGTTCATGAACAGACCTCCCGATTCGGCGCGAAGCGGACCAGATAACACACGCATGTTAATGTAATGAGCGATGGTGGCGTAGTCTCAGGCGCCCTTACATAAATGACATGCATGTTACATTTAGTTCTAGGCGTGCAAACAGGCTGTGTTTCGCCTTCCTCGCTCATTCCTTTTACCAATAGCGTAAGTTGACCATTACCCCCGTTTTCAACCAATTAGGTAATTCAAAGATTTCAACTGGGTTGAAGACCGACTTTACTATCTCAACGCTCGTGCCCCAAGCATAATCTTAGCGCGCAATATCGCATAGACCTATGGTATATCAACCCCTCGACACCATAGACGTCACTCTGCTTTTTACCTCGTCACGACCTCAAATATCAACAACGAGCCTTTTCCACCACGAACTCTAGCATTTCACGCCCACGACAACATGAAGCTGTTGGATCTCCCGCCCGAGATGTTTCAGCGGATCGTGCACGTTCTCGTGCAGCAAGCCGAGCCACAAGGGGCCTGGAAGCTTCGCGGGGTTTGCCGTAAGTGACAAATCACAAGACGGACATTCCCTCATGTCTGTTATCTGATGAAATCAGTATATGCTAATCGCCGAAGGGACTTTCGCCGCTGAGATCGAGTACGACATTTTCGCCATGCAGACTCAGGACGCATTCGCTTCAGATCCAAGCCGGTTGTTCATGCGCAAGCATTTATGGCGCTATCTCTTCTATCGCACCAAGTCTATCCTCGACGCGGATGCAACCGTGCCGGACATCATCAACTCTACGATCAGCTACCTCCAAGGTTATGGATCTGAAAGCTCGAACCAAACCTCTGACCAGCTGCGCGAGGCTCTGTGCAAGGCGGGCGGCCATACTGTGTCAATGCAGCATCTCGGGTTCAAGTTGGGTGGCTGGAGTCCTTATGAGATGTATGAGACACAGACGATACTTCCTTCATGGCATCTCAAGCTACCTGGAGACAGTGAGCTGATGCTTCCTCACTGCAAGCTCGCCATGGCCGCAGCGACCGGGAACATGGCGCTCTCTAAGGATGTCCTCTCCGGAAACCCTCGCGTCAATCCATTCGAGATTACAATCTTTGGGAATGCGGTCACGAACTCATTCGAGTTCGACCATCCGGCAATCTTCGACGCGATTGCGGCTCACGTGGAGAAACTAGCCCAACAATCTGGAAGGTATCTGGGTAGCTATACGTTCCGTTGGGAAGATAATCTGAAAGAGGCAATGCGGACGGCTAGCAGATCATGGATTCGACGAATTATTGAATTCGTTGGGAAGCCATTCTTCATGTATTCTTCGGGAAGCTTTCAGACTCTGCTGCACCGCGCCATCATACGTTGCAACAGCCAAACCGCCATCACTTTCCTTGACGCTACGAACACTACGACCACCCGTTTGCGTTTGGATGCCTACGTGTTCAAGTACGCCTGCAAGCATCACAGCACCGACGTCGTGATGCGTCTCCTCAACATCTCATACCATGGCGCCAATTCTCTCTGGCGCAACTCTTCTCCCTTGACCATTGCGGTCAATTTCGGTACAGCAGATACTGTAACTGCAATTCTTGATGCAGGAGCAGTGGTCGATGGCATTGCAAGCCGACTGTACAACGAGGGAAGCAAGTACCGGATCAAGGTCGTACCCATCGAGGAGGCAATGAAGCGAGGTGACCGGGATATCATCCAAATCTTGCTCAGCCGCGGCGCCAAAGTTGAGGGCCTGGAGGTGGCGAACAGGAGGAAGGCTGTGTACAACTTGCTTCGCGACGCCAAGATGAAGGAGACAGGCACACATGTCCCCACCTACTCAGAGAAGTATAGCAAGGTCAAGAAACAAGATCCAGCCCCTGTACATCGATTCCAGCGTAGTCCTGCCCCTACCCCGGCACGTCAAGGATCCGACCTCAACATGTGAGCCTTATTCTCACACCTGTGAGTGCGACCCTAGTACCAGCACTGAAACCCCATGATCTCTTGAGCTTGGGATAGCTCTCGTACCAGTGCAAAGATTATGTGGAAAGAACGAAGGCATACAGTATAAGCTGTGTGAGACTCTTCTGCTGTTTTCCCCTGTTTGAACTCTCCCCATGCGCTCTCCCCTAACAGATTATACCCCTAGTTGGTCTTCTTGGTTGCAAGTTTTCCCTTGATACATTCTGCCCCTAGTGTAGTTTGCCCCTATTTTGGTTTCTATTCGCGTACCGGCTTGTTGTTGTTCGGTCATCCATTCAATGACTGAAAGACGACGAGCTTGAGGCTCTGACGTGAGAGGAAGTGCATTTGGTCTGTTATAGACTCATTCTCTTACAGCTTCACAGTCTCTTTCATGTATTTTCCTCGGTTTTACCTGCTTATTTAGTTTACAACATGTACGAATGAAACGATGAAAACCAGCTACTGTCCTCGTGAAGCCTCTAGAAACGCAATTTGCCAAACCGGTACAATGCGACGCGCGCAGTTTAATGACAGAACTGCGACGGACTACAAAACTGTCCTCAACTCTTGAGCATGTCTGAAGCACGAGAAGCCAATTACCGTCTACTCCAGCGGTTAAAACCAGGAGCATTTTCCGTTACTTGTGCATGCAGTAACCACAGTTGGTGCTCATGCTGTATGAATTTTCATGCTGTCTAATATCGTCTATGCAAATGTTTGCGAAGTGTGTTTAGTCGTGAAGGTGTGTGAACCCAAGACTGCGGACCTCCGAAAGTTGGCTGGTTGCCGCCTTACGTAATGCGGGACAGGGAAGTCGCGACGTGTGTCCGATTGTGTAGTCGCGGTGCTGCCACAATTTCCAAAGGAACATGGATATTATCTCATTCACGCCACGATAGCCGCTCAGAGTCGATTTACTCACCATGGCGGAGCTTCAGAGGCTCCAGAAGCTTTCTGCGCCGCATTGCGTTCTCCTCGCCGTCCACTACGCCAACGAATCCAACATCGCCGGCCTCCGCGCATTGACAGCCCTCCGCGATACCGTCTTTGACCTCGAATTGATTCTGCGGATACTATTGACGTACCTGCCGGAAAGCGTTCCTCCTTCCGCATACCTCGAGTACCTCGATGAACTCGCGAGCGGCAACCGCATACCGGGCGACGACCCCGCAGCTGCGCTCGAAGTTGCGCCGGTGGAGGAGCTCTCAAATTCGCAAGCAAAGAAAAAGCGACGGAACCTTGAGCTGAAATTGCTGCCTTTGGTACATCTTCTGTACAAGGCCGAGTCAGAACTGGATCCCCTCACACACTTCCTTATCCACCGCGCACACCGAATAGACGCCGAGACTGGCCTACTCAACACAATACCCGAGCTGATCGCGCCCTTCATTGGCCATTCCGAATACATACGGACATGGTTCATATCTACAGCTTTGCCGCTTCTGCGACTGATGTACGAGTACTACCCTCAGAGCCCCGCTCCATCGCTCGATGAGTTCGTCAGGTTGAGAGGCCGGCGAGCAATCGATATCCAACTGTCGAATCTCCGCCAGACACACGCTACCGCACAAGAAGGAGGACAGGCGGCGCGTGACCTACGAGGTGTGGTCGGGCCCTGGATGTGTGGAGCGAACGAGCGAAAAAGGCGCAAACTGTCGCCAGAGAACCGAAGAGCGTCCATAACTGAAGCGCCAGCTCAAGACCCTGACGACTGGGAGTCTTTGTTCGGATGGCTGGTGGATACTTCGAAGGCCGACTTCCCCTTAATATCATCGGCCATCATCGAGTGGGATGGCCCCGAGGACCTAGACCTCGGCGGCTTCGAAGAAGGTCGCGACTATGTTGATGACGAGACCCAACGAAAGCTGGAACGTCGGTATGCACAGATAGCCTTGGCATGCTTATATCTCTTTGATAGTAGCAACAGCGACATACTACGGACAGCCCACGGCCTGCTCGCGCGGATATCCGATCTTCTTAGCTTAGAGCCTCCCCCACATCTGAGCGTGATCGTGGAAGCATTACCGTCGTGTACTGCAGATATGCCTTTACTCCAGGGACTTCAAGCATCCGCCCTACAAGAAGAGCATATCACAAGACCTGACAATACCCTGACCCAGCCAAGTCAGGATGCTGTCCATCTCCTCGAGTTGTTCATTTTCTCTGCCCACGTTCTGTCTAGCTTGCAGCAACCCATGTCCGTGAGGGAAGTTGCGCGCATGTTCCTCCGCAATGACGAATCAGAGCAGCTCTTCCTTCTCCACAAGATCGTCCATGCTCTCAGCACAAGTGCTAAGCTTGACGCTGAACAATGGCGGGCGGATCGATCTAGGTTACTCTGGCTCTGGAACTGGGGATCGAATCAGACAGGCCCCGATCGATATGCACAGGGACTCTTTGGTCACATTGATAGCCAAACTATCGAGACGGAGATATTGAGAGGTCTGCTTGAAGGCAGTCAGTACACACTTGTCGTTCAATTATACATTCGGTCGACGTCAGATCGAACCCCTCTTCTTCTCTCCGAGGTCGAGCAGGTCATCCTCACGGCTGTATTGCACCACTATGACAACGCGAGCAACGGCAACCGAACAAGAGGAGGAATGAAGCGCGCTTCAGACATTGTTGCAGCGTTCAAGGCACATTTTCCCAATTCAGGCCGCTTTCAGCGTATTCAAGCTCTGCTTGCCGCAACACACGCCATGTCGTTCTACTCTCTGATCCTACAACACGGTGTCCCGTTCCAGCCTGTTAACATCAGGGTGAGCACCGACCCGCTCTCGTTGATCCAGAAACTCTTCGAGCAGAACCTCCGCAGTTACACCCACTTAGATGACCTCATTTCCATCGGCCAGAATCTGGTCGTCGCGGAGCCGTCCACTATCATGGACAAAGACGCCGGTCACAGTCATCTTGACACAGCCGCTATAGAGAAAAGGAAGGCCGCAGCGGAACGTCGTGTTATTGGCATGACGGTCGAGGCAGCACTTGCAGAAGACGATTTTGAGACTGCGTACTCCTACGTCGTGAACAGGCTTACTCCATCAATACCCTCGCCGGCTGTGTCGCCAGCCCTGTCCAAGTCGTCACAGCGCTTCTCATTCGGGTCCCACGAGTCAGAAGGTCGAGATAACAATAGCGAAGATGTGGCCTGGCGCGCCGCCGTACAAGCAGGTCGCCACCGCGGCTCGCCATCCTCGTCTTCAACATGGGGCCAAGCAAATACAGCCGCCCGCCCCGACCTACGCCGATTGGAGCAGCGCATGGAGCTTCTTTCACAAGCACTGCTCCTGGCACCGCCTCGTCATTTAGAGGAGGTTCTAGCCGTATGGCAAGAATGTGAAACTGAAATGACCAACCTGCTGGCGGAAGAGAATGAAGCAGAAGAGCGCTTTAACGACGCAGCGGACCGTCGTCTTCCCGGCGCATTCGCAGAAGCGATTACCATCCAGCCTCGCCGCGAAGTCGGCCGAGGCGCGGTAGAAGAAGCACCTATGGGCCTATTTGATGTCGCTAGGGGAGCCGCTGCTGCATTTTCCAAGAGCGCATTCCCACTTCGCGGAAGTGGAGGCAGTCGCAATGTATCTGGAGCGGAGAGTCACGGTAACACGAGCCGTGCGTCCGTAGATATAGGCAGCGATTCAGGGAGCATACACAGTACCAGTGATGAGAGAGTAAGGAGAAGAGATATGGTTGCTAATGCGGTCACTGGTGGGCTGGCCAGTGGCCTTGGGTGGGTGCTTGGGGCGACGCCTGTCAACGAGCGTCAGTAGGTACGCGAGATATGGATTGGTTCGAACCACTTGATCATCTGTAGCCTGCGCGTTGCCGATTCCACGAACCTACAGCAACGCTGACATCCGTGTTGCGCGCTGCTTGCTTCCAGAAATGTTTTCTGTGAACATACCCATTGACTTACATCATAGCATCTTTACAGATGGCGCTCAGACGGACAATAATTGGAAATTTGCCTCGAGGGAGTGCTTCTTAGTAGGAGCCGCTCACATCGACTGATCTCGTATTCGTCCCTACAACGCTGTTCACTGCTAACGTTATGACCAACATGTTCATATAGCTATTTCGCCAACTTGTTCTCCTCTCGATGTTGCTCCCCCATCCAGATTCCTCTTTTTTCTACCACGGTCCCTCTTTCCCTTCGTATCTCCCGAGTCGCGGCCCTCCGGCTTCCTTACTCAACCGCAAACCCGAGTCTATCCACCGCCGTATTGCCTTTACCTTTCTACATATCACCTGAGGTAATTGCCTTAGGGTCCGCACCTAGACCTTCGCAAACGAGCCGCTTCACCGCCGCAAACCGAGTCCTCCCGGTCCACTATATAAGTTCGTCTTGCAAGCTCTCTCTACTTCCTACTTCTCCCTACGAATTTCGAAAACACACCCATCATCACCTAGACCTTCAATCCACCAGTCGCTATCTTGACACCACCACCCATCTCGTTCAGCTATCACCGCGAAGATGAACTCCCTCATCCTCCTCACCACTCTCTTCTCCGTCCTCGCCTTCGGCGCCGCTCTCCCAGCCAACGCCGCCGTGCCTGCGGTTACCGTCGCTTTCGCACGCAACACCCAGTGCGCCGCTGGCAATATCCCTGAAGCCAGCGTCTCCGGCTGCGTCACCTTCCCACCCGGCACGCAGAGCCTGCTCGTTACGGGCGTGCATGGTGATGGCATTCGATACAACAGCCGTACGTACTTTCCTCTCCGGTCAACATTTGGTGGTGGTGCTAATGAGGAGCAGTCCGCGTCTACAACAGCGCTGATTGCAGCGGAGGATGGTCCCTTGAGCCGGCGCTCACGTGTGCGGGTCAAGGTGGACACGGGTGTGGATGCAGCCAGGTCAGGCCTTTCGGAAGTATCCAGCTTGTGATCGATTCGTAGACGACCGAAAGTGGTGAGTACTGCTCTTGTTTCCGAGGGGTGGTGGATGTGCTGACACCATGGAAGGGACTGCGACTGTGAAGGAGCGGACGTGACGGCGATATTACCATGCGAACTACCTGTGTGAACATCGATAATCGCAAGTAGATTTGCATTGAGGTGGTCTCACGTGGGGTGAGTGCGTGTGAGTGCTTTAGTGAGGGACTCCTTCCCGCTGTCTCCAGGGCTCACCTCGCCTCACCTGACCCGCAACATCAAGAATCAATCAAATAATACATATTCAGAAGCAAGCAACATCATCCCATTGTATGCACATCTTCTCTAACCCTTGTTGTCTTTCTATTTACAACCCACCACGATGCCATATACACAACTTTCTGCCAAAATGAACGAACAGACTCCGTCGCTGATGCCTTCGCGATGCAAGTAAAGAATGTGATTTGCAAGAAACGAAAAACGAATCAAAAAGGGGGGATATCTCAACACCAATCGTGCTCGCTCAACTCAATGGGGAATATCGCGCGTCAAACACCACGGGCAACGTTTTGCCAACTGTACCGCATTCCACACTTGCACATTCCTCGGTTGTAGGCAGCAAACAACAAGGTCGCAACCAAACACTCTCATCACCGTCTCTTAGCTTTCTTTACGGCAGCGGCGGAACCGAATTCAAAATCCTCGTAACCTCGCTGGGCGTCATCGTGTTGTTCGCAAGAGAGCGGACTAGCGAACCCTTCCTCAGACGCTGCAGTCCAATGTTGACCTTCCAGCTCTCGGATTCATCGATCAAAAAGACATATTTCTTGCCGTCAGCGTCGCGAACGGAAGCGCGGAGGATGTGCAGGTGCTTCGAGGCTTGTTGGCCGGTCTAAACGTCGGTCAGTATCTTCAGTATGCATGGGAGGGGCGGAATGGAGACTCACCTCGACCAGCTTCAACGTCCATGCTTTGCAATCCCACTCGCGCTGCGGGATGTTCCTGATGTCGTCGTCGATGAACAAGCCCTCGGTCTGGATCTTCAAGACTAAACCATCCGTCACCTTACCCACGTTCGACACGAGCTGAGCTACAGGCTTGGGGAAAAGGTCGTTGAAGAGATAGACAGCCTTGATCTGGATCTTGTCGGGGTCATTTGTCGAGTACGGACCACGCTGGCTAGGCGGCGCAGTTGATGCAGCAGTCGACTGCGAAGGCGCGTAGCTGGATGCTGTGTAGGAAGATGCATGGGAGGGAGGCTTCGGTGGCCTAGCAGTATCGTAAGGTCGGAAGGAGTGCTCGCTTTCGTCGCCCATATAAGACTTCGCCGATGGCTTTTCGTACTTCTTCGATGTCACGTTGACCTTGATAGGCGAAGAATGCGTCGAGGTGACCGAGGGTGCTGGGGGACTTCTCGCGCCAGCATATGGATCGAGGCGTTCGCCACCACCGATGCCACCGTATGTAGTAGAGCGTCGACCGGCTGAGGATTGAGCTGTAGCAGCCGCTGCCTGCGCTTTGATCTTCTCGGCTTCGGCTTTAAGGCGAGCTTCACGTTCGCGCTGCGCACGCTCTCGAGCTGCCTTCAAGCGCTCACTTCGCTCCGCATCCGACTTGGCTTTAGCTGCGGCAGCTTCAGCAGCAGCAGCTTCTTCGGCGGCCTTCTTCGCAGCCTCCTCGGCAGCTTTGGCTTTCTGCTCCGCCTCCAATTTCTCGCGAATTTCCTGCTCGATCTTTGCCCGTTCTGCAGCTTCTTTGGCCTGTCTCTCCTTCTCAGCCTTCTCCTTGGCGTCCTTCTCCTTTTGCTCACGCTCCTTTGCAAGACGAACGCGGGCTTCTCGCTCACGCTGCTCCCGTTCCCGAGCGCGCATCTTCTCCCATTTCTCCTTCTCCGCCTTTGCTCGTGCTTGTCGGTCGGCCTCCTCCTTTGCTTTCCGTTCCTCTTCCTTCCTCCGCTCAGCTTCCACCCGCTCAGCCTCTCTTCGCTTCTCTGCCTCCTTCCGCTCTTCTTCTCTCTTTCGTTCTGCCTCCTTGCGTTCTGCCTCCTTCTTCTTTGCCTCTTCCTCGGCTCGTTTACGATCTTCCTCAGCCTTCTTGGCAGCCTCCTCGGCTTTCTTGCGCGCTTCCTCCTTCTTTCGCTCCTCTTCCTTCTTGCGTTCCTCTTCCTTCTTCCGTGCTTCTTCACGGGTCTTGTCCTCGTCATCATCGTCATTCCAGAAGTCATCGTCTTGCGGTGGAGGTGACTGAGCCCCACGCTGTTGATGTTGTCCGGACCAACCCCCGCTGCCACCTCGAGGCGGCGGCGCACTTCCGTTCGGATAGCTGCCACGGGGAGGCGGTGGTGGGGCTCGTTGATAATCCGATCCAGAAGCACCAGCACCAGCTCCTCCTGGACCAGGGCCACCACCGAAAGAACCCGAGAAGCCTCCAGGTGTCTGCGACTTTCCGAACGCCCAGCCAGCGATTCCCATGGCGACGACCAGGAGCAGCATACTGTTCCCACCACCACCATTGACGTTTTGGGTCACGATGAAGAACCACTGCTTGACCGTTGGCTCCATCATCTTCCACACGGCTATGCTGGCGATGGTGCTAGCGACGCCAGCCATGAAGCTGTTCCGCTGCACTTGCATGCTAGGTAGGTAGACGAAACCTCCACCTGCCGAATGCGGGGGTATGATGAAGATGTCATAGTTCCCGGGTGGCAGGCCACCGGACCCTGCAGAGCCATGTGATCCGCCTGTCGTCTTCGGGTTCTCGCCGTGAGGAGGCGGCGGCGGCGGCGGACCGTCCATGGCGATGTGCGCCCCTTAGGGCGGGATGGCGGAGGTGAACAAGCTATGTGAAGAATGTTGGGGTGCCGAGGCACAGGCTATCTGCAAAGTTCGAGGATATTGGAGGTCAGGCTGAGAAACGGTCGAGCAGCCGGGAACTGCATCAGCGGATGTGGGTTGGGGTGAATGTATGTGCAACGCCTTCTAAACTACGTCAGTGCTTCAATTTCTCAAACATATGTTCACAGGATGCATTCCCACCTTTCAGAAGTGCTGCAGTTGCAAAAAGACAGCGTGTTCGGTGCGGGTAAAGATTTTGTGGAGTGGATTCATCCTGGCGCTGGCGGTCCATCCGCAGTAAACAAAGGCGCTGCGGCGCTACCACAAGGGGCTAGTGCAGCTCGAGCACGGCAGGCGGGAACAACCGTTGGCCTACCACGCTCTCCCATGCAGCCTGCCGCTCAGCCCCTGGACCTCGATACTGCAGCTTGTGCATGCGAATATCTCCAATTCGCCCATACTCCCCTTTTTCATCGCGATGTCGATGAGCACACAGCTTCACTCATCCACTCGAGGTGCCCACCCCGCCATCGCGCACGCTCCTCCTCCATCGCTAGCACGACAACAGGCGAGTCAGCCAATGCACGCCAACGCGGCAGACCGCCATTCGCTGCCAACACGACACAGAGTGGAGAGTGGATATCTCCATTCTGCCGTCAACTGTCCGAGGATCTTCGATTGTTTTGCTTTCCAATGCATGCTTCGGAGCGAGACTCGAGACCTCCCCCTCCTCCCGTGTTCCCGTTCAGCGGTCCTTGTACGGCCCGATGGCCCCAGAGGCGGCCGAAGTGCCACGGAAATGCGTGCGGACCGTCATTTGCAGGAGCCGATCGACAGGAGGCGATGATATCATCCAGGCAATCTCCCAGGCTAGTCTCAAAGCCTGACATTATTCTCGAAGCAGTCCTACATTCGATGCGAGATGTTCCAAGACGTAATTGCGCTTTGTCTTCCTGGGTTGGCCCTGCCATTCTCGCGTTGCCCCGCATAACGCACGCGAGCCGTTTCGCTAACCACCTTCGGCTTGCAAATCACGTGCACCTAGCTCCCCCGAGGCCCCAGCCCAGACACTGATATATGCATCTCCAAAGTTACATTCATTTCACCGGGCTATTCGCCCCTAAAACACACTAGCAGCTGGAAATGCTTACATTCCTGTACGCATCTCTTTAGCTCATGGACGAAGCCGTCATTATAGTCATCGTCCTAAGTTTCTCTTTTCACTTCTGACTAACTAGTAATAACAGCGCAAAATCTACTCATCCCATTGCGTGTATACAACAGGGCCATTGATGACGACCTCTCCAACCTTACCGCCTTCTTCCTCCAGGATAATCTTTCCAGACGCCAGATCTCGTTTCCAGATGATAACGGAGTTGTTCCTCTGGTGCCCAACCGCCAACAAATCTCCACGTTTATTAATGCTGAATTGCCTCGGTGACCATCCACCTGAGGGCGCAACCTGAACAAGCGTCAACGTCCCATCGTCGTTGATAGCGAAAGTAGAAATCGAGTCGCTGGGTCCAGTCTGGTACACCGGCGAAGTGGCGAAGGATTTCTCCCTATGTGACACAACAACGAACCTTCCATCCGGACTGACGGCCAGCTCACTCGTAGGCGCAGTGGTAGCAGGATATTCGACATCCAGCCCAACTATTTCAAAATGCTTAGCAAAGGCAAGCCCGGTCTCGGTGTATTCGACGCGGTACGAGTACACCTTCTGGCTAAGTTCGCCATTGAAGAAGAGAAATAAATCGCCACTTGGGGACTCCCAGAATGCGGCGTGGCGCGGACCTGTTCCAGGGTCGGCAACGAGGGGGCTGAGCTCCGAGAGGGGAGAGATGGTCGTGGGGTCGTACTTGTAGACGCGGACCATGTCACCGCCGAGGTCCGGGATGAGTATGAACTTCTTGGTCGGGTCGAGAATCACGTGGTGCGCGTAGCTGCGGTCCTGACGGGTGGGTACAGGGCCGGTTTTGTTGATGGTGGGGAAGATGGTCTCTAGAGGCCCGGTGAGGGCTCCTTTCTCTCCGAGGATCCAGGAAGCAACGGAGCTTCTGTTGCTGCAACGCCTGTCAGTTGCAAGATGGCGTGTATTGAAAGTAATTAACGCACTATGAGGCTGATACGTAGCCACGCACATCGGCCTCGGTATCGAAGATCTCTGCGAACACACCAGACAATGGTGCGGCTGTGCGTGCGATGCGGCTCAACGATCCATTGCGGGAGATGGAGAACGAGTTGAGTGATCCCGCGGTAGCGTTGGACTGGCCGCGGTCCAGACAGTACAGGATTCTATTCTGGAAGTCGAGATTCAGATGCGAAGGGTTTCCAGCACAGTCAAGGGTATTAGCGATAGCTTTGAGTTTTGAAGCTTTTGTCGGACTACCAGCAGATAAGTTCAGCGTGGTCAAATTGCCGTCGGACTGCGCGGCAAAGAGGTGGACGGAACTGCTAGAGGATACTAGGAGTGCAGATGAGAGCACAGCACCTAGATCTAAGGCACGCATTTCGGTGGATCTGTGCTTGACGAAAGTACGTATTGAACGATGAAGGCGAGAACGCGCACTCTAAAAGACGACAGTTCTAGGCATTACATCCCGCTCGAACAATCTCTCGGCCCTTCTTTACAAGGATCTTGTACCTCACCATATTGGTGCCGGCGTCCAGCGGAAATTTCTTGCTTGGCGTTTGTTTTGCCAAGTTGCAAGGTACCGTACGTATAGTTCTGGGCGCGCTGGAAGTTTCCCCGCTTCGCGGATCGATCCTCCGGGGAAACTTTGGAGCAAGCACCCACCACTGACAAACAAAGCTTCATCCTCGGATTGTGCAGAAGTAATCATGCCTACCGTAATTAGGTTCCATCAAAAGGTGTGTTTTGCTACACGACGTGACACCATGAGCAACGCGGCATGCCGGCGCCCATAGACCGAGACTGTATGCCAAATATTCCTTGAAGCTGCTTTCCGTACATGCCATAAGATGTTGTTACCCGTGAAAGAGCTCGGGAGATCGGTCGGTAGGAATGATGTGTTATCGGTGCCTTGAAAAGTTCCTATGCCACCTTTCCATGTACTATAGTAGGCTGGTTATTGACCTTTTCACATTAGAACACCAATTTCGACAGCTTGATGCCCTAGTCTAATGTCTACCAGGCCCAAAAAGTCAGGTTCAACAGATTCTAGCCCGTCACTAGCCTCCTATAGTGCATGGACTGGCGGAACTTCTATAAGAAAGGTATTCGTTCCATGCCAAGGTGGCATAGGAACTTCTGCAAGGCACAACATAGAGAGGATTTGAGTCGTGATATGCTGTATTGCATTGAAAGGAAGACTACATATGAAAGCATGTTGAGACCTGTTATTACTGGTATGTCTACCCACCGTTGTGAAAGCCATTCATTACTTGCAAGCGTACACATGCCCAATTGGGCATAGTCCCGGGGGTCCAGGGCTGATATCTAATCACATGATCCAGCCTTCCACGATATTCCTATGCGTCAGCCTTGCCACATTCAAACTGACATACACCTCCATTAACACCTCCAGTAGCCCTTCTAAAACAATCACGTACTAATCATGCCCCCAAAAGCTGGATCAGAAAAACAAGAAGCATGTGACACTCTATCTATGCCCACGGCTTTCAAAGCTGGGAAACTCTGCAAATTCTGCCAACGCATTAACTTCCTCTCCTATTTCACCTCCAATCCCCCCAAGAAGACACAGCTCTGCACTTTGACGCACGCAGAGAGTTGTCGGTCGTGCGTGGTATGTAGCATTTTCCACGGTCTCAACATCCCTGTGCTGGAGGGAAAAGCGCGCGGCAAGGCTACCATCGAAGTTCAGCAGCGGGCGCTGGAGCCCGAGAATTATCTTCGCACGACTGATATAGCGCCGGTGTATGTATTCAGTTTTGTTGTGAAGCATGCGAAGAAAGAGATAGTGTGGAGTCAGGGATTTGATCTTTGTGGGGGCCATCCAGAGCATGCCGTGGCGCATCCGGCGATGAATACTGAGTGGAGGATGGCCCGGCGGGCGTTGAAGAGCCTGTTTAAGGCAGATTTAGTGGCTGAGTGGTTGCGGAGCGATGAGGTACAGCGGGAAGATTGGATTCTGGAGGTGACAAGCGGTGCAAGTGAAGCGAGCGAGGTTGAGCAAAGTATCGAGAGTGGAAGCAGTTCAGTGCTTGCAGCACTTATCTCGAAAGGTCAGTTCCGTGTCATTGACGTTTGGACCGGAGATGTCATAACGGTCCGAAGCACCTTAAGATATCTAGCCCTATCCTATGTATGGGGCCGACCACAGGACCAGAAGCAGTACTTGATCCCATCCGCAGAAAAAGCAGAAGACATTGCCTGGAAGATCGATTTAACCGCATTACCGCGAACGCTAGAGGACACTGTGCTACTCGTCAGGGAGCTCGGCGAGGCTTACATCTGGATCGACTCGCTCTGCATTGACCAGTCCTCTGCCAACGACAAAGCTGCCATTGTGCCGGCAATGGACGGTATATACAGCAATGCATACTTGACCATCATCGCAGCCAATGGCCCCAATGCTGATGCCGGTCTCGCCGGCTTCCGAACTGGTCGCTCGGTCCCTGACACACCCATTGGATTCGAACAGCATGGGAGAACCCTCAGCTTAATTCCCTCACGGCCAGGGTATGCTCAAATCCTCGAGGAGGCTACATGGAGTTCTCGTGGCTGGACATACCAAGAGCACGTCCTCTCCTCACGCTGCATCTTTTTCACCGCCTCTGAAGTCCTTTTCGCTGGCGACGCAGGCGCACACGAGCGCGAAGCATTCTCACTAGAGCGCACACTGCGCCAAAGCAGCAACAGCAACAGCGTACGCCGAACTGGCAAACAGCTCACGACGCGTGACTTCCTCTTACGCCGGCGCAATCACGACTTCGACGGATTGAGTATGTGGATGCGGTACAAAACTGCCGTCGAAGCGTTCAGCAGTCGGTCTCTCACCAACGCTGGCGACCGGTTCGATGCTTTCAACGGAGTGTTGAATTACCTTGCCGCAGGACAAAGACGTAGGGACGAAGTGCGCGTTTTGAGCGGGCTGATGCATTTCTCTGTCCGTGACAGAGGAGATGGGTACATGCTCGATAACTTTGTGCAAGCCCTGCTTTGGCGACCGCGACCGCGAAGCTGCACTCCACAGAATAGGATACCACTGAATGCTACAGGAACTAGTGCTCTACCGAGTTGGAGCTGGGCTGGTTGGCTTGTGCCTGTCGATGTTGAGGACACTGATACTTGGAGTGGGGGGGAGCTTAGGTTTTCTGAGATGGTGCCGCATATCGTCAACGAGAACAACATCCAGTGCCAGGATAGTACTGGAGAGGATGCAGCGCGCTGGCCATTTGAACCAGAGGTGTGCAAGATCAGTCCGTTGGAGGGTCTTGTGTTGCATCTGTGGGTGCCGATGTTAAATTGTGTCTTGCGGCGTGATCCCAATAGGCGGCGCGAAGAAGGATTCAACATTTACTACATCTACGTCAAGTGGGACAGACATGGAAGCCATGGGGTCAGCGACGTAGATGGTAAGACTGACAAGTCGATGCCACCATCTGTCACTTTGATACGTGTCGGTCAGATCGAGATACACGATGGCTTCCTTCCCTCTATAACAAGCAATAAACGTACGCCGGAAACGGAGCAGGACTTATCTAGCGTCACCGGCGCACACGGCCTAACAGCTGAACTCCATGTTCAGATGCTTCTCTTCTGCCGCAAAAAGAATTTGATGAAGGTCTCGCCGATGATAAGACGCGCACGGATGATGCTTGTGCGTAGTGTTGGCGGGTTCAAGGAAAGAGTTGCTCTGTCGGAGTATTGCGAGTGCCACAAGCTAGTCTTCAATAATGCTGATGATTATCGACATGTCAGATTGATATGAAATATAGCATAGAACTCAATTCTATCAAGATTTGTCGGGACATATCTGCGGTAAAGAACGTACATAGCCCCCTCTTTCACTCGATGGTGTAATTGATATATTCTGAGATAATAAAAAAGTCCTTCAAATGACTCGTTTTGTTGAAATATTGAAATATTTTACCCCACTCTAAGGAACTGACTTAGTAGCTTTCTAGAAGCCTCTTCTGGGGTCATGCAGCTGACATTGATTACGCCTGGTTCGTCGTTGTGATCGCAAGAACCTCAATATTAAGCCTTTCGATAACAGAGTGGTCAGTCTCGTGGATCTGTGTAATTGCATGCAATGACTTACGGATGTGGGTATGGAATATGATGGTTACTCGCGATTTGCTTTTACTGTGCCATCATGCTTGACCTTCAAACACAAGGTTTTGCAGACCAGAACCCCCTGTCACGTCCATTGCGCGTCTCGGCCCCAAAACGATACCCGTAGGAGTGGTAGACGGCCCTTGACACTGTTGGATTTCACCATCGATACGCTAATGCTCTTCTAATTGTTGCTCGTGCAGTTGATAGCCTTCTCAAGCAACTTCCGTTTCGTGGAATCAACGTGGCCCTTCTCCAGGTTGTTTTTACCAAATAAAGGTTCGAGTCCGACGAGATCAGCGTTATACTCAAGGAGCAGCTCAAGAATCCTGGCGTCGCATGCAGGATCCGTAATTGCTTGACGGATAGGGTACTCGCGAGTCCCAGCGGAGTTGATTGCACCATTCGCATCTGCACCGGACCTAAGAGCGAGTTGTACCAGGTCTGCGTCGCCGACACGGACGGCGTAGCACAGCACGGATTTGTTCTTCATGACGGTGGGAGGGCTGCACCATGTAGGATAGGTGCATGTTCGGTAGGTGTATATTTTTGTCATGTCAAAAACCTTCTTTTCGACAAACAACTTCGTGGTCCTTCGATCTGGGAATTCACCCCACGACTCAAGAAGATCACGATAGTGAGCTGCCAAGGCAGAATTGAATCCCATGTCTAGTATCTTCCTAGATATGCCTATGGCTCCTCGAAGGTGAGCGTGCATAAGCCACCGATAACAATAGTCCGCAAGGGGTCGGCCAAGGAAGGTGCAATGCAAGAAAATAAGTTTTCCTGCGAATTCCATGTCCGTGTCGACGGTTTTCCAAGTCAGAAGGCCGTCGATCATCCGTGAAAGGATAGAAGCTCTCGTGCGCTTGGGTGATTTAGTGTGCGTAAGGAGCAATTCTACGGCGGTCAGATCTCTGGCACGGACGGCCACCTCTATAGGAAAGCCTAAGCAATATGCCCCACTCCATGGATCTGTGCAGTGCTCAAGCACACTCCTGATTAGGTCTGATCTTCCCATACCTACTACCAGACAGAGCAGACGAGCATCATCAGTGTCTTTAGAGCAGCCCGTTTCCGTGCGTCTCGACGGATCGATTGCTGCGATATGTACGTTGTTCCAGAACTTTACGACGGCAGCAATGACTTCCTTGTTGAGTTCTATTCGTTTTTCGCTAGACGTCTCTTGAGTGATTTCGATGATTCTGGATACGACCTTGCGTATAACCGAAGGAAGGAGATCATGCGCGCCGTAAATGTGTTCGAGGCGATACTCAAGGAAGATAGCTAGCCCTTTTCGGAACAAACCATGGCTTCGGCGGCTGGAGTATACTTTCATCGGTTGGCGTTTGAAGATCTCCTCGGTGATATAGACATTGAAAGTTTCCAATAAAGTCAGCCCACTTGAAAACTGAACCGTGTAATACTCCTTACTGCAGACTTCTCTATGTTTCCACGCGCTGCATAGTCCAGCCTTCGCAACGTACTTCTGGATGATGCGCTGAAAGACTTCGGGAGGTAGGTCGAGAAGCTCCATGGTAAACCTGCAGTCCCGCAATCAATGCCTGTACACAGTTATTCAAGTGTCTCACATGCTAAAGAAACGGCACTCACGTAGCTTGCTTGCGCTGTTCACGTCAAGTCGTTGAAGGACCCTAGTCTGTTGAGAATGACCTGGTCCAGCGAGCAGGTTACGTATATAATTGTGTTTGGAGGAGTAGGAAGAGAAGGCGTGCACAGGGATGGTTTTGTGGAGCGATAGGTCGAGAAGTGGACAAACAGAAGGTAAGAGACCGCTAATAACAAGAGGATCCGGTAAGTGAGAGGCTTTTCCCAGCCGTTTCTGGGTCAGTACGTTAAGTGATGGCGCGTCTTAACGTGATGTCCGAACGAAAACGCTATCTTATGTTTCCCCATGCAACACATATCGGCAACGCCCAATATCTCGCGCTCTTCTTCCATGATGGACTGGGACTCCTACGTAGCGATACATGGAAAGTTTCTAGGATGCGTGTATACAATAACCTGACGCGGCAAAGGCTAAGGCAAAAGTCAATGCTTGTTCCAAAGAGTTAAATCTTGGTAAATCTTAAGAAGTATTCAGATAAATAAATCGATTAAGCAGTGCTGTCCTGGAGCTCCTTCCATCAACTAAGCCATAAGTAAAGGTCTACAAGCTCTTTGGAAGACGAGTGCAGTGGTAGTACAGTTTGAAGCGACGACTCGTCAAACTGGAGCGCTCCGATTGCAACGACAATAACGAGTACGCGGACAAGCGACCCACCAATGTGAAATGTGGTGTTTGGGCAGCAGAGGGATCCATGGTATGAAAAGGCCGTGGAGACGGGGACCGGTGGGCGTAAGTTGCTTAGGAGGTATCGGGCGGATACTAAAGGGAAGGAAAGTGCGATCCGCCCCATTCGCTAGTCCGAAACAGGATGCATTTTGCGCCGCCCGTCCATGCAGCGAGGCCCGTGCAAAATAACGACAACGATCTATCACTCTTTGCATACTCCCCTAATCTTCTTATCCACCGATATCGTCGTGAGTTCTACATTTCGACACTTTTGTAGAGCGTAAGCCATTGCTCGTTTCTCCTCCATTGCGGGTGACTTCTTCCTAAAACCAATAAAAGGTGTTGAGGTTATCTTGCGCTTCACAACGAAGCTGTCACCTAAAGTACCGCTCTAGCGAACACACCGAGGTTGAACTTTGGTTCTGTATACGTTTTGTATACACGCCGTAGTGCAGTAGGAGATGGTAGGGGTTCCAGGGCGATCCAAAGGTAAATATAGTAAACTTCCAACTCCACATACGCCTTGCTGATACCGGCAGGATGCTTGACCTGCCGATCCAGGAAGAAAAAGGTATGCAGACGATTAATGGCGCGCGCTAGCGATGCAAGTGGCTGACATTTGTCTGTCGAGTGCGACCAACTGCGACCATGTTGTGGTAATTGCATACGCGGGAGCTTCATTTGCGGCGGGTACGAGCGTAACATCATCCTGGTTCATGCCAATGAGTCAGGCAAAGCAACCTATAGACCGAAATCGACGGAACCATGCCCTGTTTCGCGGCGGCGGAAGCCCATGTGTGAGCCAGCTTTCGGGGCCGGACAGTCCGACAGGTTGGATCGAACGTCGCTCGAGCTGCAGTATTTTGCGAACTTCTGGAACGTGTACTTACCACCAGAGTCCGTCATAGCGTCTTCCTGTGCATCATCTTTTGCACGTACAGGGATTCAATGGGCTGAGTATACCCTCAACTGTGTGCCCCGGAGCGAGGTAACAAGGTGCGCATTGCTTGCTTTGAGCACATCGAAGCTCGGTAGAGATGGCCAAGACAAAGTTCTCACACAGCGAGGCATGCAGATGTACGGGAAAGCGTTGTCACTGTTCGCCAAGGAGCTGAGGTCAGCCCAGGTGATGCCGTTCGAGATGCTGAATTGCTGTCGCATATTAGCGCTCTATGAGGTATGCACGCTGACTACGCACAAGTATCTGGCTTATTGTCACAGCAAATCAACTCTTTCAGCTCAGCAGCAAATAACTGGAAAGGCCATATAGAAGGGTTATTAAACCTTGTCAGACTTCATCCCCCAGAAGCATTTTCGTATACCGGTGCACATGAGATTTTTATCGAAACACGTTTTGATGGTGTCACATCTGCTCTTTCGAATCGAAAAGCAATTTTCCTCTCTCAGCCTGAATGGATGACCGGTCCTTGGAGGAATCGACAAAAGGATGCCATTGACTTCGCCGTGGATGTTCTGGTCAAACTTCCTGGTGTCCTTGAAGAATGGGACCTACTTAGCACTCGGGGAATCACCGACGAAACACTCCAAAGGGCGAAAGTACTGAAGGAGCACTGTTCAAGCCTCGAAACCGAGCTACAGGTCTGGTACAGCAACTTTGTAACTTCATTCGAAAAGGCATACCCACACAATGCAGAGTTCATCAGAAAGGGATTGAACGATCTAACGCAGCAAGCCAACATACCTGACATTCTAGCGAGTCTCGATCTCCATCACCTCCATGCCATGACGATATACTGGACATCCTGCACAATTTTACACACCATTATAGACCTAGTAAAATATAGTTTCCCCGCAGTAGCCAACACTAGCACAGGGGAGCCCAGCGCTACGGGCGGCACTGTTCTCAAATACTTAATATGCCTCGCACGCAGTGCGAACTACTTTCTAAAATCTGAGCTCGGGCTTCTTGGTACTATGAGTATGCGATATACCGGTACCTGCTTGGTTCGTACGCTTCATGCACACCAAATCCGCTACCCAGAGGCCGATGCAGAAGATCTAAAGCAGTTGAGGGACGCAATGGGATTCCTGCGGAGCTTGGCAGGATATGATGCATGGAAGACTTGGAAGTGTGGCATGGATGACTTGAACTACAACAAGAATGGCACGTATCCTTCCCATCTATGCCATTAGCACGGCTCTGAGCCAATCATTTCTGAACTCATCTAGAGATTCTCGATCGCTACGACACCGATCTGGAAGACCATGTCTTGTGAACGAACGAACGGGTCCGGCTGTCCGAAAGCGTAATCACTCACGGCGCCGGAGCTGTTCCACGAGAAGCGCGGCGCGCAATATTGCAGAAAGCACTTCGCATAATTCACACGAACTGGAGGATCGACCTATCAGTGTTTTTGTAACATGAAAAGTTGGCGCATTCAATGACCTTTGGACAGAAGGACCGCTTTTGTGTAACAACAATCAGTAACGCGCGTTCTTCCCAAGCCGTTATTCACATCGTCGCGACGTGTACAATGCTTTCAGAGCATGTGTTGAATTGGACCCACTTTTATGCGATGTATACCCTGACGTTGGTTCGCGTAAGCGCTCCCGTAGTTGCCGCACCCTACGAACCGTGGTTGTGGTGTTCTCGAATACCATAGACTTCTGTAAAAGCGGGAGCATCAGAGCATGCACGCTGCTCACCGATTTATATATACACCCCAACACGACTTCACTCATCCTGCAGAAGATCTATCAGCCGTTCGAACACTCACTTTGAATCGAGCTGGTGGTGGTGGAAAGTGGTTCTGTCCGTGAATTTAGAGAATTGGAATTAAGGAACGTCCCGCGGCCCACACGAAGCTGGAGGACTCAAAGTACGCTATGGTTAACCTCGGTGAGACCTGGCTGAACTATGGTAAACTCACACGGATGCAGCGGTGGAATACTATTTTTCCAGGAGCGATGACGAGGTCTACAGCAATACCAAGAGTGAAAGAGAGGTGAGCCATGGACCATAGTCGAAAGCGGGTACGCGAAATCCAATTTTTGCCATCATCATGTCGACAACAAACGTGAGCGCTGAGACAAGCGCGACGGCCCGCTGCATGGGCCATATATGACCGACGTTACCTTTGTTCATTCACCATGAGCAGCACCCGCAGGCTTTTAAGGGAAGTAATTTTCTCGCTCCACAAACGCAGCAACCACAACTACCGCGACACCGCGAAGCCTCAACCGTCGCAAAAGATAAAGCGAAACCCTGCTGTCCGATAAGCTCAACTCCAAATTCACCTTTTGTTTTCTCCTAGGTTCTAAATGGACACCGCACTACAGCCCGCGAGCGCAATGAGTGAGACCCACCGAGATTGGGTGCCCGTTGATATCAGCGTTCACAATCAGCGCGCGCACGCTTTTGCGCAAACACACGCGCTGGTAAGTCTACAGACCGATTCCCTTGTCGTTACCTCTTCGCGTGGCTTCGGTCGCGAGCTGCCCCCAACCGCGTCGGTCCACCCCTCTTTCAAAAATCGTCGACACACAGTGGACGCCTCGCTCATTCAAGGAGCCCTCCAACGAAAACGCGATTATGTACGCTACGCTTGGGAAATGGTTCCACAGGACTTCACCTATCCGATCGAGCCGCAATCTCGATCTGAGCAGGTCGGCACCTCTATGCGTGAAACAGACGAGCCTGTGCAGCGTCGAACCGTGCTTCCTTTTCCAGACCCGCTTCGATATCGTGATCTCCACCGTTGGGGTTACGTCTGGCCACCCTTTAATGAAGACACATACGCTCATATCGGCAATGCTATGGTATCGAACGAAGACATCTGTAGCATTATGCAGCTCACCGGATTTCACTGCTGGTATAGAGATACTGTCTTGGATGCTGCTCTGGAGCTGACCTCTCTCTACTATGATGCCGAGGACAACGGAATCGCAGTTGCCAGTTCCACGACAGCGCAATGCGTACAATTTGCGGCAACTGGAGTTGACGATGCGGATATGAACGAATTACGAGCGTACAAGACGATGTTCGAGGGCAAGAAGTGGATCCTTGTACCTCTCAACGATGGTATGGGTGGCACATCTGCAGAGGAAGTTCGAGGTACTCACTGGGCCCTCCTTGCGATTGATCGCCCAAACAAGCGAGCGCACTACATTGACGGGCTGTTCAGCTGGACTGATGATTGGCAAAACATCGGCCGGAGCCTGGCACTTGCTTTCGGCAACTTGCTCGGTGACGGAATGTATGAGTTTTGCATCGAACACAACGCTCCTCACCAGTGGAACCACAATCAGTTCCGCGGTACCGATTCGGGTCCATGTGGTCCTTACGTTGTGAAGATGGTCCAAGAGATCATGTGCTACATCCGCTACCATCAGCGTCACGAAACCGAGGACCAGATTTCACTCCGCCTTGGATCTGGGTTTAGCTCTTCGTTCAAGTTCAACTCATTCGATGAGCGCAGTTGTCTCTTGTGGACCCTAGCAGGTTTCAAGGCCAGCCAAGTAGCGAACGATCGCGCGATGCAGCACGACGATATGACACTTGGCCAGCCACGTCCGTTTGGTCTCGTCGAGCTGCGTGATCCGGCGTCGTTGCTGTACGATGCGCCTTTATTCGACGAAAACACTTTGACATCCCAACAGCTGAAAAGTCACCACGATCTCGCAGTCCGCCAGCTCCAGCAACAGCAACAGCAACAGCAACAGCACCAGTTCCAACACCAGTACGAGCACCAGTACCAGTACCAACGCAACATGTCGACCTCCTCCCAAAACTCTAGCGGTAGCTCTGGAGGCATCAGCATTTCCAGCGAGGCCGGCGCACCTTACATCCAAGGTGGATACGACGGGGCCCAGGACGACCACATCGCAAACGAGGTGGAGATGCACGACCGGCCCGCTTCGACTGTGAGAGATTACGACGGCGATGTTAGTATCGAGGAAGTCCCGAACGATGAATTTTCGCCGTATTGCTTTGTCCGTGACATAACTCAACGACCCTCAACCCCCGACCAACCCAGCTCACCCATCTCCGATACCTCTACAATGCAGAGCATCCCCGATCTAGAGCCACCCACCGATAACAGTCAGAATCACGTTGAGGCGGTCCGCTCTGATCAGAATCCTCAAGATTACGATGATCGGAATGCGAACGATGATGTGCCCATGTAAGGTCTTTCATCTCAGCAGCCGAACCTTTCGTTCTCGGAAACGCTTCTTCACGTCGGTCGAACTCATCACATGCCCAGAGCGAGATTGAGTGCACGAACATCATGTCTTTCTTTCCGTGCGGAGATGGATTCTTCACGGCCCAAGGCCTGTCCCTTATACTTCATACCCTTGACTTATCGCGAGTATCTGTACCTATTCTATGGCGTTCGGAGTCCCAGTTGAGCTTTTCTTTCGTATTCCTTTTCTCCGAGACAGGCGCTTTTGAAACATAGAATTACAGGTTGGAACTCCTTAGTGATTTTATTGCAATGGCTTGTCTTAGCATGAGCGACGTGGGCATGGCGTTAGCGTTTTAAACGACTTATTTGCTTTCCAAAAGGTCTGCACCAAGTAGGCACAAATGCGGAGGGAACTCCAGCACATGTAATATGTATTTGTCCAACGCGATAGACTATCTGATTGCTGATTTTGTTCCTGGTTCAATAATGTTCTCTCTTGATTTATGGTTTCTTTCTAGTTCGACTGTAATCTCTGCTGGTTTCCGATCTCACCCTCCTTCAATCGTAATCTCTCCTGATCAATGTTTTCAATGTATTTAAAGTATAATTTATCAAATATTGATTTCCCTGTGAGCTCCATGATCTCGACACATTGCCAACACTGTGCATCCTCAGTCCAAACCTTGTCTCTTGATTCGACCTTAATTCTGCATATGCTACATACCCTAAATTTGACCGCACGTCGTCAGCCACGCCTCACACATAGCGATCACACGCTTCTGAGATTGGGCTCACTACACAACATAGTTTTGTGATTGCCACCTTAGATACGAGTCGTTGTTTCGGACTGGTTCGGTTAGGCACCGGTACAAGCGCCTCACGCCAATCCTTAATCGTTTAGTCTTACTGGTACGTCACGTCTCCCACGCCTCAGCTGAACATCGGTCGCGGTATTTGCTTTTTAGAGAACTTGTTCTCGCATCGTCTGGGTATTCATACACGTTGCCACTTAGGTAGTACATACCTATGGTATATGCTATCTCCCAAGTGTCCGCGCGACGCCCTCGACCACAGCCGCGCAACCTCGCTTGTACCTCAGGTACCATCTGACCAGGACTTGGGCATACACAACACTAACACCGTCAAACCACAATATGGAGACTGAAAGACACCCCGTTCCACGCGTAGCAGCGCCTTGGACCCTAAAAGCAGAAAGCTACCTCCTCTTCCTAAAGCTCAGCACTCTCCCACACGGGCTCTACGACCCGCTCGAAGAAGCGTGGGCAGACGAAGGCCTAGGCACATTCACCGGGGGTCTCGGTGCCATAATGATCGTTCGCTACATAGACACGCCCGTCGGACCCTACGATGAACTCATGCTCATCCCTGGCAACTTCACCGTCCCGCAACCTTCCAACGGCCCACCCAAGATCCCCAAGAAAGCCCTCCGCATAGCGCGCATTTACGTCTCGCAACGCATCACCACGTACAATGGTCGTCTGAACTGGAATATCCCGAAGCATCTTGCGCGGTTTGAGTTTTCCGCACCCGTGACGAAGGAAGGGGTGGCGCCGCCGGAGAAGCTGACTGTGAAAGTGTTTGCGCCCGGGACGGTGGAGGGAGATGGCGTCACGCCCTTCTTTGCGTGCTCGTTGAAGCCGTGGAGATGGGTTCCTGCTGTGCCGGTCAATATGAAATATGTTCCGCTGAAGATGGTGCATGCTCAGCCGCCGATCCCTGAGCCGGCGGGGCATCGACGTGCTGTGGAGACCGAGCTTGACGACGGAGTGAAGATTGATCCGTACGATATTAGTGCGAAGAATGAGATTGCGGTAGCTGCGGGTACAGATCGGTGGTGTTCGTTTGATATCGGTGGAAAGGTGGCGAGAGCCCGCGGGTGCTGGGTGGAGATGTTGCGGAGTGAGACTGGTGGCGAGGAAGATTCGAAGTATTTCCCGCAGGTGCTCAAGCCGTGGGGTGTTGGTGGGTGGATGGAGGAAGCGGTGCTGGAAATTGAGAAGCCATTGGAGTGGAAACTATAAGGTGAAGGACACCGCGCGATTATGATCATTACTTGTTGCGCCACGATTTAATCATAGCTATAGTCATCGCTGAAGCCCTCACCACTTGGAGCTTCACACCACGACCACCCGGTGTTGGAAAGAGGGTTATATGCACCGCTTTGTCGTCTGGGTGCGATTTGCGGCCAGTAATCTCCTCGATGTGTGTCGCGTTTCTTCCCACACAAGCCAATCTGATGTTCATATCATCCTCCACAAGCTTTTCGAGAGCTACCAGCAGTCTTCTGGCAGGGTAATCTGGTGGACCGGAAACTCCCATTCTAAATAGCTTGGCGCTTGCATGGTGTGTCTTTCCGATTGCGAAGAGGAATTGAAGGTCGACGCAAGGAGGACCAACAATGCAGCCTTCAGTAACCGAGGGTGCGAGGCAGTTGATTGCACTCCTGAGAGCACCCAATCCGCTGAAACATGTGTTCGAAAGCTCAAAAGACCGGAGTGTAGAAGCTAGGAGATGAGAAATCCCGGCGCGATGCTGTACAGGAGCACGGCTAAGGTAGACATCAAGAAGCTCCTTCACATGTTTGCGGCGTGCTTTCAACGAGAGCTCGGGGAGAATCCTATCTGCCATCCGCGTGGTCACTCTCCTGTTCACTGCCGCTATAAATTCTTCGTGGCGCGCTCCAGCTCGCAAGGCTGCGGTCACTCTCTCGCCACGAAGCTCCTGGTCAACGTCGCCCAGCACCATGAGCACATCCTTGAGTTTTATATATGTGTCCCAGCCTTGGACGTCTGTGCCGACGTAGAGAACAAGAGTAAGGTTCCTACGCCAAACACGTAGGTGCGCGTCTACCTCTTGACTGAAGAATTTAGATGCACAGAGTAGGCCGCCATGGGCCGCGAAGTCGTAGTCCAAACACCATACTGAATCGAACGATGAATTCTTCTGGCGAGACTTTTTGTGTTTCTTTGAAAGAGATAGCGCGGCGTTGCTTGGAAGAGCTCGTCGTAGATAGTTAGGCGGATATCTCTCGGGAGGTCGAGCAAGCGAAAGGGGAGCTGCGATTGAGGTGATTCTGGTGGTTCTGTAACGCTCGACATGGTTGAGAACGCCTTCTGGGTGGGGTATCGAAGGTTTTTTATGATGAGCAGTGTTAAACTCGTTTATGTGAGCGGCGGTGGTGTTTATACGCGCCAAGGCACTGGCACACTTACGTATTCCGTGACGCTAAAGGCCTGGTGAAGGGACGATTCACAGATAATCTTAAATGTTCATACGGAGCTATAAGATATACCTGGATACGTCTGTCTGTTCGAAAAGCAAGCATGATGTTTTACCACCACAAAATGAACAAAGAATTCGACGCCGTGCCGCGAGTGAGCCTAAGCCTGTTACAGATGCGATCTGAAAACAATATTTCCATGTCTTGCATGCAGAGCATCAAGATTGTCTCTACCTACTCTCACGGCGTTTCAAGGAACCTCACCTCACTCCAGACAGCGTCGGGTGTGAGACACGAACTTGATATCTCCGCGCTCCGTAAAGCACTAGTACAGTGTCGAAATACTTTACCTTTCCAAAAATATCCCTTTGTTCTTCGTTTGACATTGCAGCTATGTTTGTTTACCTTTCCGGCAAAATGTTCGTGTCAGAGATAGACTGGAAATTCTTACCTTTTGGAAGATCACACACAAGCAGATCCACGCGGTGCTCTGCCACCATGTGACTTGAAGGTCCGCAACTCCCACACGAGAACTAAGACCTACGTTGCTCAGGTATAGAGTCATAGCCAATGAACCGAACGACTTGGTCGTCTTCAGCTAAGACCTCATCAAGTGCCACCCAATAGCAGTGCACACATACCTCCAACACTCTCACAACGTAGTACAAACGCGGGGCACTCTGCAAAACCGCTGCCTGAAGAGCCTCATCTCATGTCATCTCCGCCCTATGATCGCATCCCGCAGCCAAACAGTGCCCACAATCCCATTTCAGCTTCCTCAGCGCAGCGCACGACCATGGGCACACTCACCAAATCCTCAAATACCGAGAGTCTGATCCAATTGCAGATTAATCATCCTCATTGTAAGCCTCGACGTTACATTGCACGCCCGCCTCGCAACACCCGACCTCGCAACAAGCACCCTGTTACGCACGCAAGCATCACCCCTGCACGCCACATTGCGGTGAGCAATCCTCTAGCCTAGCCTTTTCCGTAGTGTACTTTCAGCTTCATTCTCGTGCTGACAGAGAGTGCGCAACGCGTATTCCAGAAGCCTGGGTCGCGTAGTGCTCTTTGATGTGAGGCTGCAGCTGCGCACTATTGAGTTGTAGGGTCGTCGTGAAGACAGGTTGCCCTTGAACAGATGAATGGGGGAAGGGGAGTGGCGGTGCCTCGGTTAGCTGGACTAGGTTAGGGTTCAGCGTGGCGCGCGTCTGTGGCGCAGGTACAGCCGCGATGATCTTTGATCTTTCGGACCGAGGCTGGTGTTGGGCTGTTTTTGCGCGATGTTTGGATTGGCTGTTCGAGCGGAGAGAGATATCAGATCGAATTGAGTCACGAAAGGCAACGACCTTGATTCCGTCCATTGTGTGGAGGTATACGAGCCATGACTCACATAGGCTAGCCTACAAGAGCGCTTGAGTGAGCATCAACGAGCCACACATGTACGTACATTACATTTTCGACAGTCAGCACTGCGTGGGATTACACACGCACAGTAAGAGAGTCTACGAATCGATATGACGACTATTGCAAAGAGGAAGACGCGCAAGACGCGCATAGTGTGCATCTCCGACACGCACAACCAGACGCCTAAACTACCGCAGGGCGACGTACTGATCCATGCGGGGGATATGACAAAACAGGGAAGTCGGCATGAGCTAGAGAAGACGGTTAGATGGCTAGAAGCGGCGAACTTCGAGGCTAAAATCGTCGTTGCTGGTGTGTTGAAAGTTGGGCTGCTTCTGCCCGATCAAAGAAGTTGAACCGTTGGCTCATCCTTGTTAGGAAACCACGATATGACTCTCGATGCACCCTTCTTCGAGCAGCACAACAATCGGGCTGGATCGAGTCATCCAAGATGGCCAGACACTCGTAGTTCTGAGGACAACAAGCGACTGTTAAACGAGTCGAGATCAATTACATATCTAGAGAACGAGGCTGCAACCATATTTTTGAACGCTAAAGACGGCCCGCATACCTGCTTCAAGGTATATGGTAGTCCTAACGTGCCCAACAACAGGGATTGGGGATTTGCATACAAGCCTGGAACAGCTCAGAAGCTTTGGGATGCGATTCCCATAGATACCGACATCACGGTCACGCATACCCCACCCTTGGGCCACCGCGACAAAGCCGTGCAAGATGAGAGGACTGGGTGTGAGGAATTGCTTCACGCCCTCCATCGCGTTAGGCCAATGCTGTCTGTTTTTGGGCATATTCACGAAGCACGCGGTGTAGAACGGGTGCGGTGGAACCTCGAGTCTCCGGGGATTGGAAGACTGACGGATGGTGTGGAAGTCTGGGAGGACCCAGGCACGGGCAAGAAGCAGTCAATGGTCGATTTGACTGACAAAGGACGTCGTCCTTTGGATAATCATAGTAGGCTGACACGTCAGACATACGGCACCAGGCATTTGGCCCGGGGCGAGCC
Source organism: Paraconiothyrium sp. Pb-2020 (assembly GCA_022419385.1). Lineage (NCBI taxonomy): Eukaryota > Fungi > Ascomycota > Dothideomycetes > Pleosporales > Didymosphaeriaceae > Paraconiothyrium > Paraconiothyrium sp. Pb-2020. The sequence goes on along the minus strand of JAJUBI010000002.1, from coordinate 4,297,883 downwards.
TCCCGAAGGGGGCCTGTCATTTCTGCCTGGCGTCATTCAGCCTTCTGAGATTGATTCCACCTGGTCCGTTAAGGGCGCAGCTGGTGAGGTAAGAGGAGGCGCAAAGTTTATGCTTGGAGGAGCGATTGAGTGCCGCCAAGGGGTGGGCGCAAGCGAGGTCGGACCCGACGACAAGCCTGACGTGGACACCGATGAGCGGAGGGAAACTGTCATGATCAATGCTGCTTTCTTGGGCCCCTATCATCTGAAGACCACGTTCAACAAGCCCATTGTAGTTGACGTCGATCTTCCAGTGTGGGTAACGGAAGACGACGCAGGATGATGTAGGAAATCCCCCATCTAGACCACTGGGTCGATCTGTGTTGTCAGAGTCGTACAGATGAGCGAGCTCCGCAACTCCAGTGACGGACTTCGTGCTGGTGAACGGCATCTGTTGTTGGGCTCAAGTGCGATCAATCAAGCCCTCCCACGTACGTGTACAGTAGTGGTATTCGGCCAGGGCTTGTAGGTCGCGATTGGCAGTTGTAGTGAAGAAAGCCCCGCTTTTAGTGGCGCCGTCCCCGCATCGTGTGTTACCTGGCCATTCACGGTCAGCGTCTACTGCATGCTAATGTTCTTCTAACGCTTGTCATCCGGGACGGATCGAGTTGCAAATTGTCTGCCTGGCGATGCAACCGCCGGCGCGTCAGGGCAGTCCCTCGCAGCCCGCACCCATCACTTCTCAACATGGCGAATGCCGCGCCAGATCTGGCATCGCTCTGCAGGACCTCGTGACGGATCGCTCGTCCTCCCAGGTCTCCGCTGTCTCGGTAGGGCGGGAAGGACCACGACCTCATGTGAGGACGATCAGGGCAACGCTCGGCAGGCTGCGAGAAGGCGGTGCCCTGCAAATGTCTCTGCAGGCGAAGCTGTCTGGGCTTGATTGGCGTGCGTGATGCTATCGGCGACCCGTGGATACTTCTTCGGTGTTCTGGATGCTGCAGCTGTGGGCGCCTGTCCTATCACGGCGTGCCCAGCGTCAGGTCCCAAAACGCTCCATGGATTGATTGGGCGTGTGTTTCGTAGCCGCCGTGCCCGCGACGAAGAGTGCATGCTGCAGGTCTCGCAGGCGGTCGCCTTGGGGTGGCTCGGTGGCTCCCGTATGGCAGTGGACGGAGGCGTGGGCAGACGGTGGGCACACCAGGCGTGACCGGGGAGTGGCTGCGATCCCCACGAGCTGGCAACTGACTACCTCGCATCAGCAGCGGTGGAGCACGCTCAGTGAATCGGCCTCAGGGCGGAGCTGGCGGGCATTGGCTGCAACAGCCCCAGAGGCCGAAAGCATGCAGGTGCGCTGAGCAAGCGTGAGAGAGGGAGTCCTAGATAGCCTCTCCGCAGCACCATCGACTGAGAACAGCGAAGCCTTGCGTCCCCCCATCCATCACTGTGCCCCAGCTTACACTGTCGCACATTGCACTACGCTTTCCTCTTCTCCCGAGCCTCTTTTCGATTCCAGTCTCCGTCATATTGCGCGGAGCGTTTGTAATTCCAAGACGACTCTCGCGTCTGGTCTGGCTCCATCGGGTGCGTCAAGCCTCACGCAGTACGTCACTCACCGCCAGAACGACCCGCAGGGTCTCCCGGCCGTTGCCATAACAAAGCATCCTCTAGGCAAGACAAGAACGTGCTCCAGGACACAGCCGCGTTGTTGTCGCTCGCTCAAGAGGCCTGAAATCTGCTTACCCTGAGCTGTGTCACCGGCGCACTTTCTCTCCGGCTTCTACGGGCTTCCCTTGCGACGGCGTTGGCGTTGGCACCCTCCCGCCTTCCCGCTCCACCTTCCACTTACCTCATCGCCCCTGCCGTGGCCGACCGTCCGACTCCAACGACATTGCCGACCGACTTATACTTTCCACGCTCCTTAACCGCGCCCGAATGCGAGCGCGTCCTGACGATCATTGACTAGAACAGCCATCGCACTCGCCACGGTTTCTGGAGCAAGGGCAGCCACGTCCTCGCCACACCTCGCACCGGCATTATCCAGCACCCGTTTCAGGAACCGTCAGGGCCCTTTTAACACCGCAACTCGGCATTCTTAACGTTGGCTCAACACCCGCACACACGGCAGCCTTCCATTGCAACACAACATGGACCCGCTGCCACCAGACCCGTACCTGGCGCTGGGCCTGCCCAAGGACGTCGATTCAGAGACCATCAAGAAGACCTACCGGAAATTGGCCCTCAAGTCCCACCCCGACAAGTTCACCGACCCGGCAGTGAAGCTGCAGAAGCAAGACGAGTTCCACAAGATTCAGCAGGCTTATGAGCTCATAGGGGAGGAAGACGCGCGTGCCCGCTACGATGCCGAGGTGAAGCTGGAGTCGCTCCGCAGAGAGAAGGCCGCGAGAGCAGCCAGCGGCAGCGGCCCAGAGGTTCGAACGGCACGCTATGATATCCGAACGCAGGCCCCCGCAGGCGCAAGCTTCAAAGCTAACGGACCCGCTCGCTATGAGGAGCACAAGCCATCGCGATACTCGGACGACCGGTATTATGAGGAGCGTTCGCGCAAATACGACACATACGAAGCGTATCCCCCCAAACAGAGCACCTCGCGCAGCTCTCGCGAGAAAGTAAGCCCACAAAAGACAACGCGAGAGGCATCCGACCGCACGAGATCCGACTATAAAAAGTCGCGCGATAAGGAGCGAGAGAAGGATCGCCGGCACGTTGCATCAGAGCGAGAACGCGACAGCGACCACTCTGCAGACGAAAAAGCACGCTACGAGGCAGAGTACAAGAGACGCAGTGATGACGCTCGCAGACGCGCCGAAGAAGACGAGGCGCGCAAGGCTGCTGCCGACCTGCGCCGCAAGGCAGAGGACCGGCGCTCATACGAGGACAGCAAGTATGACCGCAAGCAGAAGCTGAGCGAGCAAGCTAGCGATGCGATGCGCTACATTCGCATGAACTCCACCAAGGCTGACGAACGTCCTTCGCCGGGCAGGACCAACTCCTCGCGAGACACACGGGACTACTACGAAAGCCGCGACAGCCGCTCTCGACGAGAGCGACCAGAGACTGTGCGTCGGTCGTCCGCACGACCAAGGGACCGACATTCGCCAACAGGCCGAGAGCGCAAAGGCCCCGAAATCGTGGACTGGGAACCTGAGGACAGGAAAATACCCTCTTTCAAGCATTCCACGTCTTCGCCGGCTGAGATCAACGTGCCACGTGCGGCACCGCATCGGTCCTATACAGAGTCGTCTCGCGATCACCGCCGTACAGAGACATCGCCTACGCCAATGTTCCGCCGCTCCGAGACGATGCCTACCGTGCCACAAGCCCCGTCCACCAGTCGCAAAGCATCGACTGCGCCTCGCCCATCTGGTCTTCGTGAGTCAGTTATCCCCCATGATTCTGGATCTAGCAGTCCGGAAGCATATCCAACAGTTCCGTCGGCAGCTTCCACCAAACGCTACTACTACCCTACGCCTGGAGGAGGTGTCAGCTTGGCTCCCGAAGACATGGGAGTGGCTAACGGGCATCGTACTGTGCTACGCGAGCCAGAGCGGCAGCGCCACCGCTCGCCATCCCCACTCACCCGTCCACCCATGGGCGCCAATAGGCCTTCCGAAACCTCATCTGCACGATACACCACTGCTGCACCTAGTAAATCCTCGGTCCCGCCACCGCCACTCGGACGCTCCGCAACCACCATGAACACGAACGAGGATCGTGGTCGCTCCCGTCTTTATGGTGAGGTTGGCGCTGATGCTACGCGCCGCGAGAATGCACGCCGTCAGACGAGCTTTTTGCCAGACAAGATCTCTTATGCACGAAAGATCGGACCCGAAGACGTTCGGTGGGCACCTCAAAGTGGTAGCGGTCGTGATCGGGATCGAGAGTATGCGAAGCCTACATTAGGCAGACATGCTACGTATGTGTATTAGTGGCATGCCTGGCGTGTTATGCGTGCTATTGTGGCCTTGAAAGAAACTACCCTGAGTATTCAACAATTCGACCCACAGCACACATCGCATACACAGTATACGTTAGCAACCGGATACCCAACCTGGCTCTCGATGCGCTTACCCCGAGTCTGTCGTGCTTCACTTGTATTGTCATTGTTCTTATTCCTTATCCCTGTTTGTCGAGAGGCCAGGCTTGATTTATTTGCTTTTGCGCTTCTCGACTTCCTCGCTATCGTCCTTTCAATCACCAATGAGGTGCTTGCGACACGTAGCGAGCTTTGTGTAAAAGATGCTTTCTTTTCTCTGCTCTAGGATCAAGCCTGCCTTGATCCTTTCTATTATGTCTTAGCTTTGCAGCAACCAACGTTGGCGGTCATTTGCAGGCGTTTTTGGCAGTACGTGATTTTGCGAAGTCACTCGTTTCTACATTCGCTGCAAATGATTTACGATAACACTGAATGACGATGAAGGGGGAACATTGGCGAGAGATGAGAGGCTCTGGGTGCGTGGACATGGGAGGGATCGGGAGCGTTGAGTGCGTAAGTCGCGCTCCGCTTGTATATAGGCAATGAAATGAAATCAATCGGTGAATTACAAAATGTGCTTCATGTGTGAACAGTGTGTCTATTTTGTGTATGAATAGGACGAGGCCTCACGTCACGGTATGGTGTCGCTTCACTGACACATTGCAAGGCTGGCTCGTCGATATGAAGCCTTTCGATCAGTCGCTTCCTCTTTGCCTCTGTTGTGAACACAGAGAGGTCACAGGAGACAAATCACTCATCGACAGGTCGTACAAGTATTACACTTCCTTAGTACGCTCTGGTTTCCTATATCTATTCTCACCTCTTGCTTCTTCTCTGCCTCCGATTTTCCCTCTTCATGCTTGCGCTCTCTCCTCCGATTCTGCCCATCTCTCGTTATTTCCTAGCTGTTTCCTCACCTCATGCTTCCCCTCTGCCTTTGATTTTCCCTCTTCACACTTCCGCTCTTACTCCTTCGATGCTGCTCAGTTCGCATTAATTCCCATCTGTCTCCTCGCCCTTGTCCACAACTGCCTTGGCCGCTACTTCCTCTTCTTTCTTCCTCTCCAGTTCCTTCTTCTTCTCGATCTCCCTAGCCTTAACATCAGGGTCGTTCTCAATCTGCTCTCTAGTCCTCCGCGATTTTGCTGATTTGAATATTTTTTTTTGTCTCCTCCATCTCGAGTAACTTCTTCTGATCTTCCCGTTCCCGCAGTGTCTGATCTTCGCGCACTTGCAACGAGTTGCTGGGCTTGTTTGCCAGCTTCTTGATTTTGCTTCTGCGCTGGGGCTGGTAGTAACCGCCCATGTTCGGGACGTGGTGTAGTGAGGTCCAGTAAGTAAGGAGTAATGACAATGGGCACTTTGGATATCTTGCGAAGGCAAGTGAGATGGTCGGATAGAGGATTTGAGATACTAACGGGGATTTAAAGAAACAGGTTGTTTCATACTGAAGCAGAGACAATGAGACAGGCGATGGGGAGTGTCGCGGACATGATACTGGATGGAACTTGCCAGAGTTGAGAGTGTTTCGCGTACAAACATTTATATCAGATAGGCGACTACCTTGTGATACGGCTACCAGCTTAACTTGAAGTTCGAAGCCTGGTTCTGCCTACCTCCTGTTTCCACACAGCGTTTGGATATCTTTGATCGTTCTAGACTGCGACAGGTAGCCGACGAGTGAATCCGTTAGCAGTAAGACTTGGCCAGTCCTTCAAGACCATGACTCACCCATCATTTACGAACCAGACCTGAACTCAGAAGACAGAGGACATTGACTCCTCATTATTTCACACACCAAATACGTGCAATAGTCACATAGATATCTGGTTAGTAGAAAAATACACATATCACCTCCACTTCTCATCCCTCTTCGTTGTCTATTTGTTCAAAACTCCAAGACTTCTTTTGCCGAAACTTCTCCGCAAGTTTCGTGAACAACAACGCAATCCGACAGTCTTAGAACGAGGAATCCTACAACACTACACGTCGCAATGAAACAATACAACGGATTTACGCAGAAACCGGAAGAGCAATCCGAACGCGAAAAGCGCGAGCAAGAGCGATGCGCAGAAGAAGATAGGAAAGGGGAGGAAAGGTGAAGAGAGGGCGGAATAGAGAGAACAGAGGGAGGCGCAGAGGCAGAAAGATCGGCAGGAATGGTTGAGCAAGATGCAATGGCGGTAGAGCGGGTAGATCAGCCATGAAACTAGGTTAGGCTGGTCTAGGCGTGGGGTTCTTGTATGCTGTGGTGGCAGCTCCCAGCGAGTGACTCTTTCAATTGACAGATTTGGATATACAAGCACTTGTGATTAGGATCGTTACTAGGGGGTCCATTAGAACATGCACATTGTCGGGCTAATATAGTTTACATTTCGATCTTCTCTCAAATGCATAGATTCGTTATGGCTACATCACCTGAAAATACCGGCCGTCAAGCGAGCATGCGCCGCCAATGTGCTGTCACTGAACCCTCAAAATATTTACTCCCGTAGCAAATTGTGAATATCGTGAGATCTTGTAGCCTAATCCTGGCTCAATCTCATCGTGCTCAAGTTACTCGCGCGCACCTTCTGAATATGTTCAATTGCCTCGATCAAATGTGGCACGAACTTCTGCGGGTTCTCGGTCGCGGGGAAGTGGCCCAGCTCCGGCATTGCCTTGTGCTTCGCACCGGGAATCTTGTCCGCCGTCTTCTGCGACATCTCGGGTGTATTTGACCAGTCATACTCTCCAGTAAGCATGAAGACTGGACATGTGTTCGTGTCGATGTTGGCGACGCGGGATCGGCCGTCCCAGCCGCCGAAGTAGAAGTCGAGGTCGCCGTGGAAGATCTGGCGGTGGTTGTCAGCAGGAATGGGGAGAGAGGAAGAGAAGGGCTTACACCGTAGGCTTGAGCACTGTAGAGGTGCCATATGAGTTGTTTATTCGCAAGTGGTGCTGTTGGTGACATCATCTGTGACTGCTTAGCCACGTCAACAGCATGTCATATCTTGAACTCACCCCGTAAACCCACTCTGGGTTAAACAGAGACTGATTTACGTACGGCGAGCGGTCGTGCCATTGCCGTTCCATGTCGAGGTACTCAGATCTATGCAATGTTAGCCGTTACACTCCATGCTCGCGTATGAGTGACACACCCTTGCAGAGGAATAGTGCCAATGGCTCCAACCTCCTTATGCCTAATCGCAACAGCCAGACACACTTGGCCAGCCATACTAGCACCACAGATGATAGGTCTCCGCAATCCCAACGTCTTGACGAAGGCTGCGATGATGCCCACATAGCTATCTTCAGTATTTGTGTGCGCGCCGGGGAGCTCCTTTTGAGGTGGGAAGCTCCTCCCATGCCCAGGCAGGTCAAACGCGTACATGGTACATCGAGACCGCATTCGCGAATCGTTCATCACTCCATGGTATTGTCGGCTGTCGCTGCCAGCCGTGTGAAGGAACACAATCGCTTGCTTGCCTTCCCCGGAATACTCATAGAAAACCTTGCTTTTGCCCCACACTGGAGCTTCCAGGTACACGTATTTGCCTGTGAGGTAGTCCTGAGTCGGTTCTGGCTGTGTGTCTTCCTTCATTGGTCCGCATTGCGCGTCGTGCGCCAGCTCGAGAACGCGTCGCCATACGTGAGTCCAGTGGGCGAACTCAGTCTCGTCGCCTTGCACTTCGATGCCTTTCTGCTTGATGTTCATACCGAACATGCCCCAGTAACTTTGGTAAGGGGCCACAGGTACTTCCTTGAAGAACTGCTCCCACTGCTCCGGAAGAGCGGAAAGCGTGAAGAGCCCATCTTTCGCAGAGCCAGTTGTAGCCTTCGCGGAGCCGTTGCTGACTTCGACTAGGATGGTGTTGTCGGAGCCGCTCGATTTGATTCCGAAGGTTGCCGGTTTGTCAATTGCATTTGACGTTGTGAACGCCTTCAGCTGGTCGTCCGACTGGAGAAGCTGGGAGAACTTGTCGAAGCTCCCCTTGAGAGCTGCGGGAAGATCAGACCAATTAGCCATGGTTTTGGTCGCGAATTGTCAATTGCAAGCAAGGCAGCAGCGGGAGGACAAAGTCACAATAATGGGGGAAAGCGGCACCCCACAGTGGTAATGTTCTATTGATATACATCTTCTTCCGCGTCTCCAGAGCTATGAGGTCAAGCGGGGTAGACTCGGCGGCTTCTGGTGCGGGGTGCGTACACGTGGGTCAGTAGTCTTGCAGAGCAAGGGATAGCTCCGGTAGTCCTTTGTGGCGAGTGGTGGTATGATGAGACATGACCCTGATGACCCTTCTTGGATAGGTGAGTTTCTAGGGCGCCGTCCACTGCGGGGATGTGCGCTAGTATGGAAGAGGTAAGGTGCTGGGCTTCCATGAGGTCCGCTTCCGATACATGATACGCCCATCCTTCTCGCACTACACCAGAGACTGCCCGGAGCATTGACGTCCCTGCCAAGCGCTCCGAAAGTGGATACAAGATGTGGATAATAGCGGTTGGCATTACACCACGCATTGCCTCACCAAAATATCCGTTGCTTTCACGTGTGCAGGAGTTCCAATGGCTTCAAAAAAGCAACATCCGATAACAGACCGAGTTGCACGCATTCGATGCCCAATGCTACCACTCCTACGCGATCCTTCGAGAAGTACCATTGTGATAGGCACAGCGTCGTGCACTCAACCCATACCTATGGCAATGTGTCACGCAGGCCGATCAAGTCCAAGCTCAAGAGCGCATCCGGAAAGCTGATGCACACAGAGTATTACAAAAAGAGTACAACTCGGTCTGTAACAATGAACGGAACCTGAGATAATGTATGGCTCAGCCTCCTTGACATTGCCTTCGCTCTGATCCTCAAAGTACGCTCCATTGCTGACGTTGTCTTTAAGATGCGTTTGTTGACCTGTCAGCATAATATCACACTTCTCGAGGAATACACTGCAATCTGAAGGCAGTATGGATCCGGTATCTATTTATCTGCTCCGTGAGACAAGAAAGTGCTACCATCTTAAACCAAAGTACAGTGACGGGCTAATCGTCCCACCCGCCGGCTCAGGCTTACACCACCGGCCAGAAGTTCAGTGTTACATCACGACCATTTCTATGTGACCAACGCAGTTACTAGCTCCAGCAGCCGTGTTCATATTCCCACTCGGTTGTCGAAGCTCAACATAAAAGGCCCTTACCATCCACGATACAAGATCCTGCCACAGCTATCTACTTCCAATCGCTTACCAAAGATGCTCTTTAAGATCCCTACTACAGTCGTGCTGCTTTCTAGTACCATGGCAACAATTGCACAACCCTTTACCTGCGTCCAAGGCAAAGATGCCTACTGCGTCAGCCAGCTAGATTCGTCTAGTGATCCTTGGAATAGCTCCCCAATCCTCGACGACTTTACCACCTGTGGAATAGATCATCCGAGGCTGGGTTTGCTGCGTCGAGAACGACCTGGTATGTACGCGTGTGCTCTAACATTCATTGAGAGACTGACTTTGGCTAAAGATAGTAACCCCTACCAATTTGGGCTATAACTTCGGATGTCTGCCAGCCAATGTCGTGTCTGGTAAACCGCTTCAGGGTTCATTTGGGTATCCTTACGGTAACATGAGAGCATGGAACATGACGTATGATGAGGCATTGGCAATGATGCGCGGCGGTGAGAACTCATAGCTCAACTGTGAGGGAATGCACATCTTGAGAGGCGGATAGTGTGTTAGAGCGGCAGGCCTACCCATAAGCATAGGCCCCTGGGTCATCACGCCTAGAGCCAGTCAATATTCATGGAGCAGCCATAATCTACTGACACCCGTTCCCGTCCCGAGAGCAGATCACCCTTCTACCCGACTTTCCACCCTCTCACGAGACCGTGCTCCTCCTTTTGTGCATGTTCTACAAGTGAACCCACTACAACCCACCCACATCCGATGTATAAAGGCCCGCATCCACCACCATGTTACTTCCTACTTCCTACTTCTCATCCCACTCTCATCAACATACCCTCACACCCACTACACCCTGACCTCTACAACAATCATTACCTACCACTCCGATCATGCTATTCCACCTTCTTCCCCTCATAACTCTCGCCGCAGCCCAAGCAATCGAACCTCCGCAATGCAGCGACGCAGCGACTGCAAGCTGCTGCGCCACGCTACAATCGCAACTGGTCGGCCCCTGCGGCGCGTCCGCCGTGCCCGTCGCCAACACCACAGACTGCACGCAGGACGAGTATCCACTGGGGTGGGCGTGCTGTATTGAGACGGTACGTTCAGCTGCTTACTCTTCAAAGTGAAGAAGTTGGAGATTCAGATTGAGAGGCTAACAAGAGTTGATGCTAGGAACCGACAGATCCGACACAGCCAAGCTGGGGGTGCTTTTCTGCCCTGCCGTTGGTTGAAGGGTATTGGGCCGAGGCGGGCGGAAGCTTGATTTCGAATGGCACAGCGTGGAGGGGTAAGAAGGGGATGGGTAGGGGAATGAACGTGTTTGCATGAGGACGCTGCTGAGCGGTCAACGGGGGATGTTTACAAAAGGTCTCGTAATGGTATGCCCAGAAACGTGGCGATAGATGAACAATTGAAGAGTTTTGCTCTGACCCGCCGCTTCCACATGTCTCTTGCTCACCGTGTGCACTTCTTTGTGCCTACTGATGTGTACCATCTGAATCAGACTGTTGTATCCCACAAACCCCCCGGATCTTCCTCCCCACACCTGATTTGGTGCCTCGTACCAACTCAAACATTAAGGAAATGGTATCCCAGCCTTAGCCCACGCTCAAATATGCATCAATCGAAAACCGTCGAGAACGTTTCTTCTTCAGCACCCTCAGTCTCAGCCGGGATCTCGAAGCCCTCCTCCGTCGAATATAGAATGTTCTGGATTTGCTTAAGTAAGCCTTCGTCCTTCTCAAGTTCTGGGTCCGCCTCCATTGCTTGTTGGATCAGCAGCTCGATGTCGCGCAGCTTGCTGAAGTAGAAGTCCCGCTCGCGCTCGAGGCCTGCCACTGTCTCCTTAAGCACGTTGTTCTCCTCGCGCAGGGCGGCGCTCGCGGCGCCTCCACCTCCAAGTGGTGTTCGAGTTCGCGGAGCGGCTGAGTTGCTTGCGGCGGGTGCTCTTCGAGCGGCCGCAGGGGCTGCGCGAGCTGCAGGTGCACCGGTAGCGACTCCACCTTGTCCGTTACGGCGGGCGAGGGCGTCGTATTCGTGGCCGGGGAAATACTGGTCCCAATACCTCTTGGCGAACTGAAGAAACTCGAGGTTGTCCTGCATCTTGCACTTGACTAGCTGTTGAACAGGGATAGGCTTGTCGACATGATGTTTCGCAAAGGTATCTGGTCGTGTGGTCAGCGCAACTCTTTTCCTCTTTCTCTGCTGGACTTACTCTGCAATATCTTGAAATTCTGTAGGTATGCGTATTCGGTGTTGGCGTTGAACTTGACCCTCGCCATTGGCACGTCATCTGTTGGCATTAGTCGCTGCTCCAGGAAGGTCAAGAGGCAGATCGAGACTCACAGAATATGCTATCGAACACCTGACATAGTGCTGCCCTGTTCAACCGTCAGCTTTTGCTCCTGCCAATGTCACTTGCGCTGGACCACACGATGTCCTCCAGATGGTATATCATGACGTACCCAGTACCGCATTGTTCGACTTTGGTGATGTTGAGCTGGAGGAGGTTGTTCAGCCATGCGACGAGTTCTTGTCTGCAAGAGAATCAATATTAGCAACGTATTCCGATCACGGTAAACTGGTCGATCGGCAGGAAGGATCCGTGGTGGCGGTCGTACCGTGATTCTCCCATTTTGGGCAAGGAAGCCTCAAATGTGGGTGGTACGGAATGTTACAGATATAAGCGGTTGGAGTCGTGGCGGCGATAAACGTGGCCTCAGTGGGGGAAGAGTGGAAAGCGTGTGGTGTTGTTTGTTGACTGCCTGGCGGCGCCGAAAATCGTCTGGGCTACGAGATGAGTGCCCCTCGACACTGGGACTGCGCTATGGCTCGTGCACGTGTACGCTAACCTGATCGAGAATACACGCGTGCGTCTGGAAGGTACCACTGTCATCGGCACCGGGACGAGTTTATGATTTTGATGTCATTTTGAATGGTTATATAAGACTCCCTCGTGAGCCAGCTCCCTAGTGTACCAACAGGGTTCCTGCTTCGTTCAACAGTATTAGATTCCCGACCCACTGATCCAAGCAAGCACGCCGATCCGATAGTGTACCAAGGATTGAGTAGATCGACTCGACGGGAGACGATTCTATATTCACACCAAAAGAAAACTTTCTCCTCTGATCTTTGATCCTGCGACTCTTTTCTAGCTTCAGCTCCCATTCTCCTTTGGCGCATAATGTCCGCCAGCAGGGTGCGTCTCACCGACCTGTGTCGGACTTCCCGCATACTTTACTGCCCTGCTTCTCCTCTTCTCTCCCATAAACATGGCAGCCACCCACGCCAGCCACACTACACCCGCAACCACCCCGTAAGCGATCATACCCGACCTTGAGCTCATGTTCATCCGATCCGCAAGCTGCAAACCTAGCCCACCATTGATGATACCCAGCGTGACGGCAGCGCGGCCCGTCCACAAGTGGAGGTGCGACCACACTGTGCGTGTCCCGTGTTTCTTGTACATGACGTGGTGCAGGAAGCCCAAAATGGGCTGGAAGAAGAGGACGGCGAAGACGACGATGCCGATGATGGGGTGGGTTTCGGAGAGCTGCGAGATGTTAGCATGTCAGACCTGTAGTGAGAAGGGGTAATACTCACCAATTGGAACTCATTGGCGATGTATACGCCGAGGCCAAATGCTGCGACGTACACGAGGTATGCGAAGGCTTGGAACGCGGCGTGGAACCAGACTACGCCGGTGAAGGAAGCGAGACGGATTGCGATGGCACCGAAGGGGAAGAATATGACGAAGGCGAGCGCGGCGAGAGTGCCATGCGCGATCAGCATCTTTTTCATATTGCTGGTGGAAGATGAGGAAATTGGGGTGAAGTTGCTATTCGAAGGATCGTTCTCATCGCAGTAGTTGATGTCTTGACGTTGGGCCAGCTCCCTCTTGTCATTATCTTCCCATGGGTTGCCAGTAGGTCGGGCGGTCGGGTGAGTCCAGCTACGGTAATCATCGTCAGACTTGGTCGATGTCGCTTTGCTGCTTCCTCCGTTGGTCGATGTGCCTGTGGCCGAGCCTCCACTGGCCGCAGCTCCAGCTGGACGGGGAACACAGCTCGTAGGACTGACTCCTCCGCTTACAGTTCCCGATCCTGAACTTCCAGAACCTGAATTTCCAGAGTTTACAAGGGGGTTCACGCTGCTCCCGCCCTTGGCGTTGGCGTAATTCCACGAAAACGTGGCATGTTCATCATGTTCGTCGATATTCGCAGACTGTGAAGTAGAACCCATGGCACCTCCATTCTGTTTCGTCGCATAGATCCAGCTGCCAGCGTTTTCTGAGAAACTTGCAGTGCCACCCGACCAGCTATTGCAACTTGAGCCTACAAGATAGTTAGATCACGTGCAAGTTAATGTTCTGAGATAACTCACATCGCACATTAGCGACCATCTTCCCGTTCGATACTCCAGAGCCTTCCAACAAGGTTACTTGGGCGTCACTATTAAGCTGAGGCATAGTGTGCCCGGTCCCTAGCCGTGGTGACAAAGTCACGTTGCCGTTGCCGGCAGTGTACACCACAAAGATGTTCGACCCAGACATGCCGTTGCCCTGGCCAAGGGCGACCCAGTTGTAGGTGTCAGGGGCCGAAATCTGGAAGAAGATATCTCCATTGCCAGACGACGCTGTGTTCTCAGGAATATTAAGCTTAAAGCAGACGTTTGTTGTAGGACAGACACTGGCCACTTGAGCCGCGGCACGGGAGGCTGCTATTGGTCAATACACCTACACTCAATCACGGAGCGCGGAGCCAAATGGATGACACATACCCAGGGCCACCAGACCAGCAGCCAGAAAGTTCCTGCTGCGATTCCTCATCTCGGTTTGTGTGTTGAGACAAGAAGAGAGCGATTCGAGACTTGGGGTTCCAGCTGAACAAGGAGGAATGGGGGCTTGCCAAGCGTCGTATAAGAATAAACCAAAGTGACAAATCGGTGAGACAATGGGCGTACAAACGAACTAGGGTACAATTGACGCGCCCCTCAATGACCTTTATATTCGAGAGTATAAATCACTGGAGCACTTGGTATGAGGAACCGAAGGCTGGGATGGCCGTTGGTTAAATCCACCTGCCCCAAGAGGCCCCAGCGATGATTACCGTCCCAAGCCAGCCCCCGGTCGCTGGGCTTACAACCGCAAGCTACCGCACGAGCGACAAACCGGACTTAGATTGTCTCTGTTCCCAGCCATTGCTTGCGATGCTGCAGACGAGCTGCACGTGTGGACCTGCTCTCTTCCCGCTTTCGACATGCCTTGGCTGAAAGCGGTCGGCTCCCCTCTCTCCCCATCGTGTCCGCAGAGGCTTGAGCAACGTCAGACCTACAGGTACGCGTCATGAGCGACATTGTCCCGCCATGGCAGCGACGCAGCGAATAACGCGGGCAGGTGGTGTTGAGCAGTGCGGTGATGTTGCTGCTGGGCATTCTTGATGGCCGCGTGGTGGAGGCTGAGCACATGGTAAAGAAACGGGACAGAAGGCAACGAATCATGGCGAAGGCATTTCGCAGACGGTCTGCGCAGCGCGCATGCAGCGAATTGCCTAGCTTTTCGACTACCGCTCTGGGCGAGGCGCGGAAGGTTGCTGTTCAAGCATACGTGAGATCTACGCGGTGGGTCCCGCTGCAGCGCCGACGATCTGCGCGCACGTTTCACACCTTCCTTCGCATTTACCCCGAGCAACCCTTATCTACACCTCGGAGCCTTGGACAATGGATGTGCCATCGTCGTCGCGCGACACTGTGGCAGGGCCCGACTTGCCAACACCATCTCTCCGCTTTGGTCCAGCCTGCCTCCTGCTATTTCGAGACTCTTTGGGGTATGAACCGGAGATTTTGGGCCCTGGAGCTAAGCCCAGCTAACCATCAGCTAACCATCAGCAGAGTTAGCAGACGGCGTATTGGTCGGTCTTAGTGCAGGGTTCTAGACTGACTTCCGTTTTCGACAAGCTTTTGCATCTATATCATCAATGTTGCTGGCTTGTCGATGAGCATCGTATGCGCCGTAATGGCTAGATACACAAGTCAGCATACAGTCAGGCAGTCCACCCATAGCCTCAGACGGCAAAAGTGACTTCGGTAGACCAGTTACTCATACTACTGTCCATCAGATCCGAGGCCTATACTGTGTACTCGGGACCACATCTCATCTCGGAAGTATCCCAAAAGAATCACATGTCTCGACACGTGCAGCTGGAGACTTTTGGCGCTGGTTTCGTCGCTACCACTTCTTGCGAGCCCTGCATACCCCAATAGATCAGAGCAGGAGTATCTGCTCTCTTAGGCTCTCTTGCTACTTCCACTAGACAAATACTTGTTTTCACAACGCGAGCTATGGTGATGTGATCTTTCACAATTACGATCCCAACGTCCGCATCTTGATTCTATATATCACCGAGATAAAGCCACGACAAGCTCGGAACCACTCACTTCCCATCTTAACATACAGTCTACGTTCAGTGCATCGGAGTTTCCTCAACATCGTCCTATTGCCTTACTAAATCCTACACAGACTACGCTTCACGCACCTACAGGCTCTAGCAGTTGAGTTGAAACGGTCTGCAGCGGACATGACGATCACTTCTTCGTCCTGAGCTCTCTTGGCTCCATGACACGCACTCAATTCTACAGCTCGTAGCACTGCCTCCACAATGATAGTCCATCTCGCTCGCGTTCCTCGTTCCCGTAGCGCTCATCCAGGTACCCACATCAGATGCTCAGAACAACTTACTTCCTAATCTAGCAGCGGCCCTTTGCTTCCGCTTCACACATCCTCCTGCGCACCGTGTGCTTTCGGTGGTATTTCGACAGACAATGGACCTGACTACGCGAGCCCTACACAGCCTGAGACAACCCCACACCAGGCTAGCAAACGGCCCGTCTCCGGACTTATACATTACGCATCTTTCGTCCGTTGTCGTCTCTCACTTGGCACCAAGACATGGACTCAATTTGAAATGACACGAACGACGTTGATCCAACCTGCTCAGAATTGGGCTCTTCTTGCCCAACGCAACAACGATCATCCATCAATTCTCGCGTTCCTCGTTCCTAAACCCTACACCAACTATCAATGTCAATCATCTACACCCGACGTTCAAGCAGACACGCAATTCGACTGACTTCCTATTCCAGCATCAGATACCGCTGATTCGCTACGCCTTGTATCAGCGCACTACCTCCCATCAGTAATTGATTTCTAAACACTCGTGAAAGCTATCAGCTCGATGCACAGCCCCAATGCCAGGATGCAAGCGGAAGCTTGGCCCGCATGCGCCCCAACACATGTGGCACTTGAAACACGAGAGATAACGGTGAGTAACGGAAAGATTTGGCGAGCATCAACGTCATGATGCGCACGACACGAAATGGGATTGCGACGCGTGCGATTGATGGTGCGGGGGAGCGTGATGGTGCGACCTCAACACTTGGGGAACAAGGGAACCCCGCGATGTCTTTTAGCAGTACTTACACGTGCAAAACTCGTGTACGGGAGAAGTGACCGAACGCGATCTGTCAAGTGTGGGGGATAGGTGGTATGCCCCTCGATGCTAGGTTTTTTGAGACGTCTGCTTCAGGAATCATCGCCCATGTTGAACACTACTAACTGATGTAGGCGCATTCATTCACAGATACGCTAAAGCCCTCAGCTGAGCTGACTGAGTGCTCTGAAATCAAGGAGGAAACCTTCGCAGCTCGTCGACGTGATACGCGCAATTGTCTCCGCAGGCTTTCCCTTGGATGAGTTGACAGTGAGCTGCTCCATATCTTTGCGTAACGTTTCAGACTCGCATCTGTGAAGCCTCTCGACAACGCGGTTGGAAAGGAAAGAATTTTCATGTGTTCGCGGAGTCTGGTGATATCGTTGATGAATTTTCCAACGCGGAGCTTGTCATGAGTAATAACCAGATTATATCGTGAACAGAGTTCTTCAAGACTTGAGCTAGCGTAACCAAAATCGTCTGCAAGGTACGCTTGTATAGCCTCCAAGAAGGTGCTTGGAGGAAGACGTGTAGACGGAACCAAAAGCTCTTTGCAGCATCTTGAACAGGTGATTATGCATTCGCGTTCGGGTATTCATTTTCATCTAACGCTCTTCCATCGCATTGACAGTCCCTCGAGTCTTTCCCATAGCCTCCCATCCGGAACCAAACAAGCCCCGCCAGCCCATGCAAAACAGCTCAGTGCTCAAATGCCGGAATAAAAATTCATCATCGCTTCATCATCAGTCAATCGTCCCTCTATATGCTGTGCCATGCCAATCATGCAGCATGTAGAACCCTCAAGATTCCTGCTGCACACTGCATCCACCTCTTCTATCTCTATGTGCTTGCACGCTCGAACGCACTCACGAAGTGGTATCTGTTACCTGACACCAGGGATGCTCCAAGACCTGAGATATAGTAATGCGTCGCTCGACGTCGCGGTCCAGCATAAGTCGAATTAAGTCAAGGTTCTCTTCGGACATGACGTAGGGTACGCGTAGGTCGTGGTCCATGATTTCGTCGATACTATAGAAAGGATTCTCTTTGTACACGATGGTGTAAAGGAGGATACCAAGCGCCCAGACGTCCTGCTCTTTACCGCGGTATGCTTTGCCGGCGAGAACTTCGGGAGCAGCGTAATCTGATGTACAAGTCAGTATATGCTGTAACAGAAAGCGAGAACACGATACGTACCGATGGTTCCAACGAAGACATCAAAGGGCCCGCTCTTGATGTACGCTGCGCTACCGAAGTCGATCAACTTGATGTTGCCTTCTCCGTCAAGGATGACATTCTCATCCTTGATGTCGCGGTGGACAACCTTTGCTTTGGTATGCAGATGATGCACCGCCTCTGCGACTTGGACGAATATTTTTCGGCACTCCTTTTCCTCCATGTTGACACGAAGTTCGATGTAATCAAAAAGATCCATGCCTGGTAAACCATGTGGCACCATTTCGATGTAGTAATTGACATCGTCCTCGAAAAAATCAGTCATCTCCACAATGTTAGGATGTTTGAAGCCATCTCTTCTCAAATAATCCAAAACATGAACCTCCAACGGTACTGTGCCGAGACGACGGTCGCGTGTCCAGGTATCGACAAGAATCCGTCGCTTGGTCACGTATTTGATGACCGACTTTCTGCTGCTGCTCTTCTTCGACCGACACAACTTGACCTGGCCGTATGCGCCCTGCCCCATATCTTCTATGACAACGAAGTCGTTGATGTTCTTCTTCCTAGGCGGCTCTTCCATATCTCTTGTGACGTCGAGTGGTGCTTTGCCTTGTGGCTGGGCAGGAGATGCAGGTTGGTTAGCTTGGAGTTGTTGCGTTAACAGCGAGATAGGGGTATCAGATTTGATTTGTTCGGGCTCAGTTTCCTCAGTGTTGATCAAGGTTGACTGTCCAGGCGAGGGTTGGTGCGGAGGCGTGCCTGGCCGTGACACAAGAGGAGTGACAGGGCCGACACCGTGATTAGCCGCATGTAATTGTCTGGAATAAGTGATCCATAACGCAAACACCAGTTCCGCGCTTGGCGTTTGGTTGGCTGCAGTGTTCTCTTCCTCAATCACTTGCTCATCGTAGTGCGGTTTCTTCTCGCTCTTAACAACCCTCATCTGCACGTCTACCATGATGTCGGTGCCGTCCCGATGCAGAGCTGGCAGCCCGCTAGGTTTGAGGAAAAGAGTCGCTGCATCGCCGCGCCCTTCTCGCATGGCCAAAAGGGCCCGCGCTCGCCGGAAACTGTGCTCTGGAATGACGATCCCATCAGCAAGTTCTATGTTGTCTTCATCCGTCATTACGTTGAGTATCCTGTCAAAGCCGGGAATCAGCTGTGTAATGTGGAGACCGTCAGGCTTTGACTGCCCAAACAAGGCCGACAGGAAGACTGTGTTTGAGCTGGAGATGGTGAGATCCGATGCCGATAACACCACTATACCGGCAATATGAGGAAAGCTCGAGATACGGAAGGTAGGTTCGTTAACTAGGGCTTCGACTGTTACGGGTATGTTTATGCTGTTCGCTGTCCGAGCGGTGAAATTGCGGAGTTCGGCGATTTTGTCGTAATCCAGAGCCCCAGTATACACACCTTGGATCCTAGGGATTGCTGGTATAAGACGGCTGAGGTCCATGCCTCTCCGTAACCGATCGTCTCCAAACACTGCTTCTATCGCTCCATGCCCCTTCACAACGCATCCCACTTCGTCTACGTTGATGTATACGACGTCTTCCGCGATCTCCTCCAGAACCCAGATGAGACCACCTCGTTTCTCCTTGACCCACAAGCTAGCACTTCCAGTGGCGCCATTTCGCTTCTGGATCGGCACCACATCACCACAGAGCAAGACACCTCTGGAAGGCTTGGATTCGTGATGCGTAGCACCTTTGGTGTTCGACTTCTGTGCATATGATGAACCACTCCCATCATCGGTCTGCGCCCGGCGCTGGGCAACTTGCCGCGATGAAGGCTTGCTAAGCAACCTCGCTGTAACGCCGTTACCAACTTTCAATGTGGTCGTTGGAGCGGGGGTAGTTTGCTGACTTTGATTGTGCGATTCCCGAGATGCTTTTGAGCCAGTCTGGGGATCCCGCAGCTTATCCTCAAGCCACTTTCTCCGTTCTTCCCGAACGACTTCCAGTATGCCCAGCTTTCGAACCTCGGCCCGCGTCACTCCGAACACTAGGCAAGCAAGGTCGTTCGCAGCCGTGATGGTCCAAGGAGCTGTAGCCTCGGTGGTGAAGATTGCTTGTGCAGCTGGCGCCCAGCGGCTGCCGTGTTGACCATGGGGAGCTGGTCCTCCTGAATGCGGGCCTGGAATGCTAGAAAGAGGAGTCGCGGTGGGGATAGTCGGAGATATGAGCTGGTTGGCAAGGTCCTGCTCCCATACGCGGTAGGGCTGGGCTAGAGCGTCGTTGAGTTGATGCTGTATCGATAGAGGGGCTACATCGGTAAGTGTCCGCTTCAGGGCTGCACGTTGGGGTCGCTCTGGCGGTGAGACGCCCGTCCGTTGACTTGAGGCATCAGAAGTCTGGTCAGATACGGCGGAACTTCTCGCGTCGAAGTTCTCGTCATTAGTGTCCCCGTTCCGTATGTCTACAGGGGTCTTCTGGGTCGGTGACCGGGCCGAGTGTAGCATGCTCACAGGACTTTCCGATCTTTGCAGGTCGACAAAGCTCTTCTCGAAGAGGTTCTCTCCTTCCACCTCAGCAGGGCCAGTCAACGGTCCAAGGGCTCCCAAACCATGAGCGCCTGTGGCATCGCTGCCGATCAGGTTGGCCCTCGTCAGCAGTTCCATCATGCTCTGCACCTCCTGATCTCCGCTGATCTTTGCCTGGGCTTGTGCGATTCCGGGGTTCGCAGCTGCCCAGCCCAGCTTGTTCTGCATGAAGTCTATCGACCGCTTCAATACGTTTTGGCGGTTGTGCATGAAATCGTCGGACTGTGTGGCAAACGAGAACGAGTGTAGGGACTCGCTGGGGAAGCGTGTGAGGTCCTCTCCGAAGGCGAGGGTGGGGGAGGCTGGAGCAGTCGGCGTGGAGGTGGAGGGATGTCTAGAAGCGGGGGGTGTAGGATTGATGTTCAGTGATGCGGCTCGATGTTGCGAGACTCCCCGAGAGCCTGGTTGCTGGCGTATGCGACGAAGACCGGAGGCTCCCAGGCCGTGTTCGTGTTCGGGGACAATAGGTGAGCTGGGGAGTGTAAGCATGCTGGCGAAGGAGACAGGCATTCACTGCTAGGCACCTACCGGGCCATCCTGTCCAGCTGCCCCGCGTCGATGCTCATGCGTTTAGTATTCAGGGACAGGCCCGCCGGGGTGCGCTGTGAGAGCAGATTGCTCGTGCTCTTGTTCTTGGCAACGAAACATGCTGTTCGGGGGCGGTGATGAAGCGTGTGAGCTCCGGCAGCGACGACAGTGGTTGTTCGTGGGGCGAGCCTGGGGGGTGTAATCAGCGGTCGAGTTCATGTGCAGCAGTGTGAGGCGTTGGGAGGAAGGCGCGTGAGGGTCGAGTCAAACGAGGCGCGTGTGGAGGGTGCGACCAAATGCTCAAAGCAATCGTCCTGCAAGAGGCAGTTGGGCAGCTAGGAATATGATAGCCACGGAACGCTGCCGGCGCCCGCGGAACGGGCAGTCATGGAGCGGTGAAGGCCTGGGCTCTCCCACGCCGCCATGGTAGGACAGCAGAGGGCGCTGCGTGACGGGCCTGGAGGGTCATCAGACGCTTACTACTCACCATCTCTTCGTGGCAGGCTCATTCCCTCAGGTGCCTCACAACGGCCGACGTGATCTCGAGTCTAGTGGCGGGCCGCTGGAGTCACAGTAGCAGGAGGAACCCGCGTCGTCCTCTGCCAATGCCAAAGTCCAATGCGCGTAGAGGAGAGCGTGTCGCGAACGGTACGGGCGCTTGGGCTACGGTGCAGATGCAGGGCGGGAGTGGCAGAGCAGATGGCGGGGAAAGATGGCCCGAATTGCGTTCGCTGGGGCAGGACTGCTTCGGACAGCGAGGGGCAGGTCAAACAGGGACAGAGACAGTGCAATGCGTGAGGATACGGAAACGGGAGGATTGTACACTTTGGCTGGAGGGGCTTGTAGTGGCCGCCGCGCTGCAGGCTAGTCCATCTGATCTGGTGTTGGCCCACGCCCACGCCCGCCCAAGACTCCGCACAGACATCCCGCGCCGCAAGAGAACAAGGGCCGCGTCCAGGTGACCGACGCGTGCATTCACATGGGAGACATGACAATTACACCTCCTAGCCTCCGCGCGTCAAAGCAGCCGCAATACTGTGGCAGAGAGCGGCTTCGGCGTTAACCCAGAATGCGATGCCGACCTCCACCTGTGCGCAGCGCACTTGCTAAGCGCGTGGTACGGCAATGGTTTGACATTTCCCGACGCCTGGAAGCCACCCGCTCCGTGAACCCTTCGTTGTCCACGGATATCGCGCGGGGCGTGACCAGCAGAGACTGCCCAATCGTCATGGACCGCAAAAGGCTCTTCACAATCTAGGCGTCTGCAGCGAATTGTGTTGATTGCTTTTGCCATGCAAGTCACAGCCACGACCCTTCCGCTTCCCCCGCACCACATCATTGGCTGCTCAGCTTGCACGTGTACTGCCTGGCAATAGGTAACAACCATTGATTATCTTGTGTTTTCCTTTATGAACGGAGACTTAGCGTCGAGAACTGTCATGAGTATCGCTCCATCGTAGCACACGACGTCGGTAGAACTACCCGGACAAACAGGTCTTCAAAAGCTAAAACTGACCGACCTTCAGCGGGTCATTTGCCCGGTCTATCTACGCCCGAGCTACAACGACTGGATTCACAATATAGTATAACGACTTTTAAAGCCTTGCTCGTGGCGAAAGAGCCCTTCATCGCTGCCTAAGTCGATCCTTATGTTCACTCCAAAAGTTCCGACAACCTGCGGAAAGTTAGCATTTGCCCGTCCATGTCGAAGAGAGACATACTACGATGCATGTTGACCTGATCAACCCACCACTCCCCAAAGCTATCCTCCACACCCTGATCCACAGCACCCACCCGCTCATCTCTCTTCAAACCGCACAGCATACACGGCTCTTTCGCCGGCACCCCACCTTCACCCTGTTTCAACACCTTGACAGGCATTGTTTCCTGAATATCTGGCACCGCCCCCAACGAACCAGCCTTGATTTGGTTCGCGGCGGAGACTACATGCCGTAACCTGCCTATCTGGTCCTTCCACGCTCGCACTACGTCTGAGGCTTCACGCTCCTCTTTCATGTTCTCGCTCTTATCGATGCTCGAGAGCTTCATCCCTGAAGTGGCCCGCGAGGATGCCGGACCTATGCGCATGCCTTGGGAGAGATGCTGATCTCTTTTCCAGCGTAGCTTGCGGCCGGCTATGATATGAGCTGCCACCGAGGCTAGCATCATGTAACCTTCGAGGTAAGTAATCGTGGCGGGCTCCGCTAGCACTTTGTTGCGCATTGGGAGCGTTTGCGCTGCCATAGGCTTAAACAATTTCTCCTGAGCGTCGGCAAAGAGAGGAGGGAATAGTGTGAGTAATACTGCCGGTGGTGGCACGTTCGTTGGTGGTAGCTCTCCGGGCTGCGGATCATCCCATGTGGGTGACAAGATGGGCGGTGGTGAGGTTACAGAACTTGGCTTGATAGTCTTCTTAGGGGCAGTGTCCGCCGTAATCTTGGGCGGCGGTCTTGTGCTATCGCTGGCCGGTGCTTTGGTAGGAATAGATGCTTCCCAGTCGTCGAAGGTATCCCAAGATTCTTCTTTCGGCGCTGCGGCAGCTTTCGCATGTTGATTCGGAGCTACGGAGCCAAACCCGCCCAAGGGACTCTTTAGAGAGGTCGACGTTGACGTCTTGTGGCTCGCAGCAATTTGGTCGATGTTAGGATGAACCGTAGGTCGAGACAAATCCAAGTCTTCGAGCAGATCTGCTATCTAGAATGATGATATAATGAGCACAAGGACCAATAAGATTTAGACTCGATAACCCACCCCCGTAAAACTGGTTGCTGTAGCGGTAGGTTGCGTAGGAGCCGGGTCAGTTCCTTCAAAGTCTCCGAAATCGTCGTCGCCAAAGTCATCTTCTGCGTCGAACAAGACACTAGGACCTGCGGACTTTTTCGCTTTCAGAACAGGTGCTTTCTGCCACGTTGTCTGTGCAAGACGTGGCGTTGAATTCTTAAAAAAGTCATCCTGTGAGTACAATGAGCAACCATATCTACACTCTGCGGGTACTTAATAGCTCACATTTTCCAAGGTTGGTGGCAATGTTGGTGCGCGTGCTCTAGTCGCTTGAGCCGCTACAAACGCGAAGGAATCCTGTTTCACGAGGGGAGGTTTTTTGAAGGACGAAGCACCGCCTTCAAAGTCGCCCCAGTCATCATTGTCGTCATCGTGTTGTTGCGTGCTACTCGCGGGTGCTGCAGGCTGTGGTGCTGTTTGGGTAGGAGATGGTGCTGCCGTGAAGTCATCAAAGAAGCTGAATGACGTCGCATTCGGGTTCCCAGGGTGCTTTTGCTGAGATGCGTTTGGGTTTGAAGATGCACCGAATTCTGCAAAGAGGTCCGCTGACATCTTCGCGCGTGCTTGGTGATGTGAACGAGTGACGGAGGTTTGGGAAGTAGCGAACGCGCTAGGCTGGGAAGGGGCTGTGGGGCCAGCCTGCGCGTACGATCTTCTCCTCCACTATATAACACATATTGTGGCTGGTGTGCGACATATCTCAGGTATTATCTCTTACTGGTCTAGTTGGGCTGCGAAGCCTACAGAACTGTGAAACTGGCAAACGCCAGTAGACAACCTTGGAAAACAGCACGATTCCCGCCCCCAATCTTCAGAATTTCCAGCATCCTTCAACAGAAGTCGCAAATTGGACGTTGAGTAATCCACGAACCCGGATGTAATCTATTGGCACTCGGCCGTAGCTGTCGAGGATACAAAGTACTGCTATAACGCGATGCAACATTCAACCAGGACTTCGAAAAAGATTGCCATAGCAAGTTTCTGAAACGTAGTCGTCGGTAGATACTTGAATTGGACTGTAGACCATCACATTTCGCCCTATCAAGATGAGCACATATTCACAGCTCTTCCCACCGGCACCGACTTTTACGGAAAAAGACATTATCGATCTTTCTACCAAAGTACATATCTCCCCACTATATGAGCCCAAATACTGTACTCCGGTAACAACTTGTCCCTAACAAACATTACTTCCAGGTCTATATTATAACATGCGCGACCTCCGGCCCCGGTCTCGAGCTCGCAAAGATCCTCTACACACTGCACGCCACCGTTTACATCGGATCGCGCCTCCTCTCAAGGTATAGTGTTCTTCGCCATCCAACCTCCTCCCGCTGACCCACTCAGCTTCGAAGACGCTCGCAGAACGATAACCTCAAAGGCACCGACCTCCCAAGGCACACTCAAACCCTTCTTAGCCGACTTCGCCGACCTATCCACTATCAAGCTCGCCGCCGAATCTTTCTTGGAGGAAAACTACCGGCTAGACGTACTGTTCATTGAAGGAGGCGTCGAAGGGGGCCGCAACGACACTGCAAATTGCCTCGCTCCCTTCCTCTTAACATATATCCTCTACCCCCTCATGCACCGTACCACCACGCACTTCTGCCACGTTAACACTTCAATCCGCATCGTGTACACATCCGTCTTGACGCCGCAGGGAGGCGTACAACTTGTTCCAGGGGAAGAGGACGGAAAGTGGAAGCCGAAACAGCTGACTGGAGTGGAAGGCTACACGCAAAGCAAAGCCGGGGTGTACCTTCTCGCTTACGAGTTTGCGTTGAGGCACAAGAATGTGGAGAAGGTGGACGAGCACGGTGTGAGGATCAGGAATACGGCGGGCGTTCTGCATGTTTGTATAGATTCGGCGGCTGGGCAGACGGCCCTTTCGGGGGCGATACGAGGAATTTTGGGTAAGGTGGGGAAGGGGGTGAGACATGGTGAGTTTTCTCATGTTATGGTGTTGTTTGAAACTGTGCTGATGTCTGTATGGTGTAGACCCGTATACCGAGCTGTTCGCGGGGGTTGCTCCGGGTGTGCAAGACGGCGACCTCATCATCCCATGGGGAAAAAAGGGCAGTGTACCCGAGCACGTTGAAGCGAGTAAGATGGTGAAGGAAGGGGAAGGAAAAAGCGTGAGCGCGCGGTTCTATGAGTGGTGTGAGGAGCAGGTCAGACCTTTTCTGTAAGGACTTCAACCAAGTTGCAGAGACATTGCAGGCAGAGACCTCAAATTCTCGTGTGCGACTGTCAAGGCCTTCAACTCACAGACGTACATTGTTGGGACGCGCACCTTATCCTCACACCATCAATGTTTAGGGGTAATATAAACATCACCTGTATCTTGAGAATACCTCCTTAAAAGTGTCACTATCGAACATAGCTTCAATGTCTAGCGATTATCATGATGAAGCATAGAGCATGCGCAGTACAAGACAGCTTGAGTCATGTCTAGCTGCGAAACTACTCTAGCTTCATGAGAGGATTGAGCGTTGTTTATGATACTCTCGCAACATCACATCATCAAGCATATGGAAAAATGTTTGTCCAACCCAGTCGATTCATTGGTTATCATGACATGAAATCTACGGAAGGACAACGCCAGAACCGCCTAATCCATTATGCATCATAGCAGCCATAACTCATAATGGCTTCAAGCCACCACATCCCCAGAAGCGGATATCTAGAGACTTTTGGAAGAAAGAAACAAGCCGGGAAAATTGTAATAGCTTATTTCTTGGAGGCCTTCTGGGCGGCCTTGGTGACCTTGCCGGCACCCTTGTCAGCCTTGACGACGGACTTGATGACACCGACAGCGACGGTCTGACGCATGTCACGGACGGCGAAACGACCAAGAGGGGGGTATTCGGTGAAAGCCTCAACGCACATGGGCTTGGAGGGAATCATCTTGACGATAGCGGCATCACCAGACTTGACGAACTTGGGGCTGGACTCGACAGACTTTCCGGTACGGCGGTCAATCTTCTCGAGGAGCTCGGCGAACTTGCAAGCAATGTGGGCAGTGTGGCAGTCAAGAACGGGAGCGTAACCAGCACCGACCTGACCGGGGTGGTTGAGGACGATGACCTGGGCGTTGAAGGACTCAGCACCCTTGGGGGGGTCGTTCTTGGAGTCACCGGCAACGTTGCCACGACGGATCTCCTTGACGGAGACGTTCTTGACGTTGAAGCCGACGTTGTCACCAGGGACACCCTCGGTGAGCTGCTCGTGGTGCATCTCGACGGACTTGACCTCAGTGGTCACACCAGCAGGGGCGAAGGTGACGACCATACCGGGCTTGATGACACCGGTCTCAACACGACCGACAGGGACCGTGCCAATACCACCAATCTTGTAAACATCCTGGAGGGGAAGACGGAGGGGCTTGTCGGAGGGACGGACAGGGGTGTCGATAGCGTCAATGGCCTCGAGAAGGGTCTTGCCAGTAGCCTTGGCCTTGGTCTCCTTCTCCCAGCCCTTGTACCAGGGGCAGTTGGGGGAGGCGTCAATCATGTTGTCACCGTTGAAACCGGAGATGGGCACGAAGGGAACGTGCTTGGGGTTGTAGCCGACCTTCTTGATGAAGGAAGAGGTCTCCTTGATGATCTCCTGGAAACGCTCCTCAGACCACTTGGTGGTGTCCATCTTGTTGATGGCAACAATGAGCTGCTTGACACCGAGGGTGTAGGCGAGCAGAGCGTGCTCACGGGTCTGGCCATCCTTGGAGATACCAGCCTCGAACTCACCAGTACCGGCGGCAATGATGAGAATGGCGCAGTCAGCCTGTGAGGTACCAGTGATCATGTTCTTGATGAAATCACGGTGACCGGGGGCATCGACTAGAAGTTGTTAGTGAATGTTGCTTGATATGCTGCTGATTCTGCCGATTCTGCCTATTCTGCTGCTGCAGCTGCTGCAGGCGAATTTGACTTGAGAGGAGCGAGGTATGACTTAGCAAGGTATAACTTACTGACTGTCACGTAGTACTTGGGCGTCTCGAACTTCCAGAGAGCGATATCGATGGTGATACCACGCTCACGCTCGGCCTTCAACTTGTCAAGGACCCATGCGTACTTGAAGGAACCCTTGCCGAGTTCGGCGGCTTCCTATACAACGAGTCAGCGACGTGAACGAGTGGGAAAGCATTAGGCAGGATACGACAAGGCGCCGGCAACTGATGATCGCTGTGGGTAATTTTGCAGCTGCAAGCCACCCACTGTGCGTCATAGTTGGCGAGCATCCCATAGTGGACTAGCGCGAAAATTTCGCACAACCCCACTCGGACCGCCCAAATTGCCCCTCAGCGTGATAAGCCAGAAATGTGGCCGGCGCATCGCGGGTAAAATTTGGTGCCAGTGTATCAGAGGAAAAATGGTGTATCCGTACCTTCTCGAACTTCTCGATGGTACGAGAGTCAATACCACCGCACTTGTAGATCAAGTCTGTATGCCATTGTAAGCTGCTGTGCGTACCCCGCTATCGTTCGTAGGAAGGCTTACGTCCGGTGGTCGTCGACTTGCCAGAGTCGACGTGGCCGATAACGACGACGTTGATATGAGTCTTCTCTTTACTGCATGCTTGTTAGCTTTGTGCTCTTGCAGATGCGTTGTGTCCGTCTGACGGCGCAGGGCTGCGTGTTGACTTACCCCATGATGTCGGTTGTGTGGTGAAGTGTGGAAGTAAGAAAGTCTTGAAATCTCCTGCGAAGAGGTTAGTGACGAGAAAGAGGAGATGGGGAGTGGAGTCGACTGACAGGTATCAAAGCTTAATGTTTGATGGTGTGAGGACAAGGGAGAAGGAGGTCCAAGGGAAAAGCGAGTTTATATGGAAGGGCGCGGGGCAGCCTAAGGGGTGCACGGACCTTCACTCAAATTTTTGCAAGGTGTCACAGCAACCGCCCTCAGCCTCGCTGTTGGGCTCCTACTCTGCGCTCATGGCCAGATACGGCAGATAATCACCCTGTTATTGGCTTACAGGCCCGTGGCGCTGACCGCCCGCTGATCTACTCGCCACAGCCGGACATTTGCTACGTGAAGTAACTGCGCAAGCGCACCGTTCTCTCTTAGTCCACCACGTCGGCCAGAGCCTTATGCATGGCCAGATCTCTACCTCCAGTGCGCGTTATACACGTCAATTCATTTATCCACAACGCGAAGAGCGCCCGCGGCCGGCGAGAACAGTGATAACGACGACCCAACTCTTTTGGCGGGGTATCTTTTGCATTGCCCCACCATGGTGGGATGCGTCTTTGTTGTTGCGGCGGTACGTGCGCTTCAGTTCGTCATCAGCCCACCTTGACGTCCGAAAGCTTTGGTGTCTCAATATCGGTCCTCGTGGTCCATTTTTGCGCGCGAGATCGTTCGACCTCTGCTCTGACATCTTCGTCTTTGATCGATGCGGCGCCTCGAGGGGCTTGAACCATCCCGATGCGCTGGAGGGGCGTATGGCGCCCTTCTTGTTGACTCACTAACGCTAGGTTTCACATCTCGCCCCTAGAATCGCAGATACCTCGAGCCGAACTTTACCGTCGTCGTACCTTTCGTAGACCTCGTAGACCTCTGCTGCTCTCGCCGATGGCATCTTGCTTCGCCAGTGTATCGGTTGAGCACATCGCATCTTTGGTGTTTGTTCGCGTGTGAACCATCATGGCATGAGTGCTCAACCTCGATCCCACCTCCGAGCCAATTCATTCCCTCTTCGATCCAAAACGAGGTCACCAGTGTTGCCTGGCATGAGACGCTCTATTGAGATTTTGGGATTGTGCTACACGCTGCACTGACCAGTAGGATGTCAAGCGTGCTTCAAAAATTGGTGACAAGAGAGCAAGTGACCGCTGTTCATAATAGGCGGCCGTTACTTTCAGGTGGCTTTACGTTGAATCTTAGATGGGCAGCGGATCGTGCTATGTCTTACCAGCTATACAGCAGATACAGTAGATCAGTCGCGTCCGTCTGGGACCGCGCATCTGGACTTGACTCATCCATGAATGGTATAACAAATCTACTACACGATTATAGATCTTGTGGTGTCTTAGCCGCATCTGGCGCGAAAGAGATACGTCAATGATTCTCTCCCACCAAAGGCTCCGTCCCTCTAGCGCCTATTATAAATGCAGCTCTTGGATACCGAGTCAGTCCTGGGCACTGGCTTGCGAATGAATGTGGAGGCCGGACGAAGCTGCGATATCGTGAGCGAATGCGTCCATTCAAGAGCTGAAGCATATCCAAAGCTATTCATGAAACCTCGGTGTGTGGTGCAAGCCGGGACATTTGGTCATTGTGTCTTCTCTTCCACACTGTTCAACGAAGATTTCTTCACGTTCACTGTGTGATCGGTCGAAGTAGCAACTATATCACGCTCGTATAGTCCAATGTAAGAGCTATTTACATACAACAGGAACCACCTAGTTTTGCTCTCGGCTACGTTTGTTTACCTTTATCTACCACCCTGTACTCCAAGTTCGAAAGCTTTATCTGGAGACAAGGCACCCCTGTATCAATATAGATAACTTTACCGCCATTCGTGGACTTAGCTTTTCAAACACGGTGTAGATACTACTTTCGATAGACACTTCCTTGTGAGAGCTCATCTTCATAAGACTATGTGTACATGGGACAATGGTCCCCGCACAATATAACCAGCCCATGCTCTCAGATGACCTGCGCTGAATCCAAATGCGTAGTGAACAGCTGCATAAAGTGGAGTATAAATTACGCTCAAACCTCGCGCTCGAAAGCCGTAGGTATCTCACGGGCATCATGCTTATCGCACTTTTCCTCGCTGTCAGTGCGCTCTTGTCGCCCGTATCGGCGGCGACATGGTACTTCCTGCGATACAATTTGCCCTCCTCACAAGCCTTCCTGTCCTTCTCGGGGACTATGCAAATACCTAAGCTACCCCAGGCTGGGACGTACTACCTCTGGCCTGGACTGCAACCTACCGACAACTCCGGCGTGTATGCTCTGCCCCTGCCTTTTCCGCGCCCGCCCTATCACCAAGCTCATAGACTTCAGGTATCAGAACGTGCTCGACGGTCGCTCGGGTACCTGGTGGATCGGCAGCGGTTGGTGCTGCTCAAACCCTAGTTTGCCGTGGGGCAGTGGCTTCAACACGTACCAGGGCGAAAGCGTCGCGTTTTCGAACGTGAAGGACTCGAGTGGTAGTACTTGGACGAGCAAGCTAACCAGAGGGGGCTCGAGCGTGTCGAATAGTTTTGCGCTCGGTAGCAAGACGTTCAATCAGGTGCTATTTGCGATTGAGTTGACGGGCGTGTCGTGGGACTTCGGGCCGCTCGTATTCGATAACGTCGTTATTGTAAGTTGTAGTTGTGATGCGGTCGGGCAATTGCTGATTAAGGATGTTAGACGTCGTCTGGTACGAGTACGAGCTGGTGTACGAATGCGCCAGAGAACTACAATGGGGCGAGTAACTACGCGGTGTCGGGCGTGAGTGCGACCGTCAGTGGCAATGTTGTGACATGCAAGATCAATAGCGTAACGCTACAGTCTCCGAAGTGAGATTCGAGGAGGAGCTTAGTTGGGCGGTGGTAGTGTTGCAGACGGATGTTCACCATTCCAGTAGGTAGAGACAAGAATGTGCGAATGGCGCTCAATGAGGTATCCTAGCTAGTCAAGAGTAAGGGTTAGCAATAATGATTATCTTTGCAGGAACAAGCGCAATGGCTCTGTTCTGTCCAAGACCGCATTCGATGCGTATGAGACCCCTAGGGCATAGCACGGCAAAGGCCCCTCGCGGGTGGTGGCTAACGATGACTGCCCTTGTGTGCCGAATCAAGTATGCGATAGCTACAATCGCCTCTCCGGAGGACATGGACGCGCAGAAGTGATCATGAGGTGTTCGTAGAGGATTTGCACTCAAGCGACATTAAGACGATAGATGGGAGGAAGCGGTGTTACATAAGCACCGTCACGCCGAGAATCTCCCGACGGCAGCATCACGGAGAGCTTTTCCTACACCTCCGAACAGCTTCCCCGACCACCACCCATCCAGATCCATCTCCCCGGGCTTTCTCAGACCTCTCCGGTACGCCAATTCTTTCGCAAGCCACCCCTCTGCACCAATTGACCTCCCGGAACCGCGCGCTGACCCATACCCTCTCACAGAGCCCACGATGAACGCCGCACGCCTTTTCCGCCCTCTCACCAGGGCCGCTCTCCGCCAGCCTGCCATGGTTCGCCCGTCCGTCATGGCGCGCCCGGCCCTCGCTGCCACACAGAGCAAGAAGACTGAGGTCGCCCCTCAGCAGATGGTGCGCTCCCTCCCGATGCACAGCGCTAAGGACATGGGAGGATACTAATAGGTCATAGACTATCCTCAAGTCGGCCATGCCCCAGCTCATCCCCTTCTTCTTCGTCAACGAGACCACCATGGCGTTCGTCCTGCTCCCGACGCTCATCTACGTCATGTCCAAGTACATCCTGCCCCAGCGCGTCCGCCTCTTCGCGGCCCGTCTTTTCATCAGCAAGCTATAGAGGGTGCATACGGAAGGATATGAGGAGGATGGAGGGATTGTGTACAAATAGTCAATATGTGCTTGTAGACAATTGAGTGGTTCGACAGCAATGGCTGGCTGCCCACCTGTCCATGCGCCCAGTCGGAGTGTTTCGCATCCGATACCGGCTTTTAGGTCAATCTCAAGAGTGCACTGATGTGAACATAGGCATACTGTTCAAGACTGACGAAAAGGCTCGATCGTCGTCGCCTTTGCTCATTCGACCGATGACTTTCCTGAACCGCGGACGGCATCAACAATTGCAGGCCCTCGTTTTCCATATTGCGCGACATTACATAAACATGTTGACAAGTCAGACATAGCAGGGATCGAGGATTTGTTCCAACAGTACTACCATAATAAGCATCGTAGGCAACCTTTCAAGTGACTACGCGCATCATCATTGCCCTACACCACCTTGTCCAACTCCAATAGTCGCCTCTCAGAATTTACGAACGTCTCCTCCGCGCTCCGAAACTACAATATGAGCATCCTCTGCCCTTTGCGACTGTCCGCTCGTTACCTCATTACATTCAGACTAGGCCCCATGTACAAAATTGTCCGGCATGACAGTAAAGTGGAGTTGTTCAGGAAACGCGTGGGAAAGATGGCATGTACGTTATCCACTTGAGTTTGGGAGCGTACGACGGCACGATCGAAGTAGGTGGCGGCTAAGGAGAGAAGCTGAGACCATTGGCCATGTAGCCGTCTGCAGTAATCAGCAGGATACAGTCAGATGTTGCTGGAAGTTTGCAGAGGAAAGGTGGTCTTGGGGATGGACCGTAACTTCGAAAGCAAATGAAACGCGGTCGCCGATTTATTGCTACACATTGTGCTTCTTTATACACATTACATGCTCCAGTTTCTCAAGCAAGCAGTTCTCTTTAGGTTCTAGTAGTTGATAATGTTACGATGGTCCTGTTGGAGTACTTCATTGACGAAAGTTTGCTAGTCACCTTTTACTGGCATACCAGATTGTACTTCTTGCTTCGTCAATGCGTATGCGTCCATCGTGCAATAATGTTCTTGGGTTTCCATGCAAACCTTTTATATGCGTACTCATCTGCCGTAACTGAGAGTAGGTATTCCATCGTGAGCTGGTCAAATCCGATTTATATGGAGAGTTGTAGTGAGACACTTGTAGAATACAACACCGAGATACTTACATGGGTTAACGATGTGCTTGTGTAGGGATCAGTTGTGACTACCGTTTTACGTAGATGCTGAACAAAAAAGGTTCACTGCGACTCTATGTGCACAACCTAAGATGGGGACTGCACAGTGCGAAAAATCTACCATTCTTCATATTTGTCTCTGACGAAAGCCCTAGTACGTATCCTCAACCTCCGTAAGAAGCGCGAGCCTCCACGGCAAGTTGTTGTAATTTGTAGTCACATTCGGGTCAACACCCTGATAAAGATACCTTATCCCATGCGGTTCAATCCTCAAATTCTGATCCACGTCCGTCCTAATCACCTCCCCATGACTGATACTCCTCGTCCATTGTGGCCCTTCAAACACCACATTCTGCTCGCCCATGAAAGGATGCTCTTCCGTCGCGGCGAGCACATCCCACGGCCCAGCAAGATCCGAACTAGTCCATGACCTGAAATACCGCCCTGCTGTGCCGATGCATTCTACGAGAAGCAGATAGGATGAATTCCCTATGTTGTACACGTTGGACGCTTCGAAGAGATCGTATTTGGAGGGCGCTTCCATCGCAATGACGGGCTCGCTCATGCCGTTGGGGAAGTTGGCGAGGGGTGTTTGGCTTCGGAAAAGGCGCCCGTTGTCATCCGAGGAGAAGAGGTGGCAGTTCAGCTCGTCGCAGATGACCCACATGTCGACCCAGTATCCACCCGGAAGGTATTGTTCGATTATCGCGGGCGTGCCATTGTAGAAGTTGGTTGGCGCTGACCAGCCCAGAGGATCACTGATATCTGGGTTCGTGCTGTATGCTGCATTGTTATTCTGGAATACGAGATGCCATAGTTTGTGGGGCTCGAAATAGAAGACTTCTGGTGCAGCACGGTAGCCGGTGTCGATTCCAGATTGATCTAGGTAATTGAAAGGCGCAGAGCCAGCCTCATCGAAGGAAGTGAAGTTGAAGTAAACTAGCGAATAGTTGGGCGACTCGGATTTTGCTGTGCTGGCGAAGACGTGGTAGGTGCCGTTTACGGAAATGATTGAGGGATCTTTGATACCTGCGATAGCTCGGGTATCATTCTTCGGGTAGACTAGTGCTTGCGTAGACGCCCACTTGAAGCTGCTTGGGAGTGTTGTGTTGCGTGTAGCGAGTGGGAAGCGAGGCTGCGGATGGAATATGCTACTTGCAGCTGCGAAGGCGGCAGCAGCCCAGAAGACCAAAATCGACTTCATCGTCAAAACATGGAGATGAGCTCCCAGATCGCATACGAATATCGCCAACATCCTTTTAATACATCTCAGAAACCCCCCGATTATGGGTACCCCTCTATGCCAACGGTTAGTAGTCCCGACTAATAGACCCTAGCAATCTCATATAATGAAGATCTCTTAGCACAAGCGACTCGGGCGTAACGATTTTGGTGTTTCTGCAACTGGTCCATTCCGAGGCCCGTCGTAGCGGCGCTCATTTAACCAGGATTCAGCCGGGGAGTAGTGTGGAGAATCGTGATTCCGCCCATCAGCACGTACTTGGGTAGATCTTCGACAAAGCAGACATCTCGCAGTGCTAGCGCGAGGAACAATCGTAATTAATCCCAACTCGATTCGAGTGTATCAGAAGGAGCTAGGGTCTCTCAGGGTGGGCAACGCAAAAGCTGACGAAGGTTCGTTACTTAAACTTTCCGGTGGATGTATTAGCCACTACGGGGGCAACTCAGGGTATTTGGAGATTGGAGACTTTAAGTTTGTGCAGAGCCATTGCCGCGACAGCTTTCCTACTCAAGGTCCCATCGGTGACATCCACTTGAGCACCGCTGCATTAAATGTCTTTGGACGCAGCGGCTTCGGTATCCAATCGTCCATGCCAGCCTCGTGGCATCTTTCCCCCTCACCTGTCTGTGCAAATGGTGAAGTTGCAATGATAGGTAGTGAGCGTGTCCGTCCGTCAAATCGATCCGCGTCGTTCCGGATCCGGCGAGTAGCCTCGTAGCCATCGAGGACGGGCATGCTAGTGTCCATGAAGACAATGTCGGGCTGGCGTTTTCCGGATGTTTTGCAGAGATAGTCTAGTGCTTCCTGCCCATCGCATACAACATCTACTGTATGGCCTAGCTTTTCGAGTATCCTACGGGCGATCGTGCGATTGATGGTGTTATCCTCCACGACAAGAATGAATATACCAGTACAAGGCGCTGCCCGAAAAGGGGGGTCCGTGTGAGTTTGCAACTGTGTTGGTGCTTGGGCAGTCGGATGTGCCATGGTAAGAAATGCTGGCGTCTCAGTTCGCACCTGTGCAGGCGACGTAGCGTAGGAAGGAAGATGGTAGCTGTCCAAATACGCCTGCCGTGGCATACAATAGGCCCGCACAGACCACCCTTTCGAGTACCTAGCGCTCGCTGCTGCCTGCTGGTCTCACGTCTGGTAGGTAATCAAGAGACCGCCCCGAGAAACGATCTCATGGTCGACTGTACTGTGTAGATACTCGCTGCCTTTGCCCGGACCACGATTACGCGCTCTTGGCTAAAGATCTCTATGAAGGCATGACGGGTGCTCTACAAAATTTGCTCTCTCACCTTACAATGAGCTCCAAATACCTGGTTACATAAGAGGACGTCGATGACGTGGACTTGTACTGAGAGAGGGCAGACTCATGGGCAGAACGTATTAGCGCAAAGCTCCATGCAAATGTCCGACGTAGAGACGACAGGATTATGGTAGCAGGAGTTCTACGAAATTGCTTGTTGCGTCTATGTGTTCTGCGTTTGCTGGGCCATTGCAGGCGGCGCGTGATGGGAGGGCTGTTAATAGACCGCTTACAGCACTTCTTCCCGTGCACGGCTCCATCGCATCAGTCCTCAACGAGATCATGTGCGTATTTCGCAGGACACAGTGTGATTGGGGATGCTCGGCCGAGGCTCTTGCTGTCACGACATCTGGAGTTTGTGCACTGCTCGGGCCTCCCTCACGCGGCTTTGCGCCTTCGCTTCCTCGGCGTCAGCAACACCACGACATGCTCGGCTGCGCAGCAACTCCACGGATCCATCAATTTGTGCGAGAGGGCAGCTGGCCCAGGAATTGTTCAGCGCCAAACGATAGATGCTCGACTATCGAATTAGCGTCATCAGGGTATGCTGCTCGGCGTCGCCTGGGCAAAGACGCTGATCTTCAACGAAAGGAAGGCTGTTAGCAACGCGCGTGTCGTACTCCCGCCGGTCTCAGCGGCCAGCGACCATGATCAAACATCGACTTCCCATCAATGGCATATGCTGCACGGAGATGCCTTCGATTGTTCGAGTGCACTTCGTCGCGGATAGCGACGCTAGATAAGGATATGCAAAGGGCTGCAGCTTCATGAGGCCGTCTCAACTACCATCTACCGTCTCGACGCGCGCGAAACGTGTTGCATTGTCCCTTTCGGGCTGCGGTAATGCCGAGCTCTGCAATAGGAACTGCACGATGATGAGCTTGGTGGAGAAGCGTTCCACGTGCTGACGACGCAGTGCAGCGGTGAAACGATTGGCCTCGAGGCACACCAGACCGCCGGAAGGTCCGAGGCCTTGCGAACGACGAGAGGGATGAGAATGCTCCGAGGCGGGCGGGATGCGGTGTAATAGTCGACGGGCATTTCATAGCCTTGCGGCTTGACGTCAAGCACAGCCAGTGGAGCGCCCGCACCGCGCAATGCACACCGCCGAAGCGCGCAAGCTGCAGCGACCAGGCGTCTGACCGCGGCCACCGCCGACGAGATGATCCGCCCGCGATGGCTGTGCGATGCATTCTTAGCCACGATTGGCTTCCCGCTTACCGCTGGCGTACACCGCCACAGGTTCTGCCGCTCCTGTGCAGGCGTGTCCGATTGGCCGAGGCGCCTTTTCCGACGACACCCCGTGCACGGCCGGCGGAAAAGCGACGGACCGATGCCGCGACGGGCCTAGCGCTGGACCCCAACCGCGACTGAGCCTCAACCCTCCCCTGAAGCGCGGACGGTGCGTATCCTTGTGCAGCTGTTAATAGACCTGGTCCAATCACTGACTGTACGCGCCACACTTAGCCACACGACACCATTCATGCTGCGAATGCTACGTACTGTTGCGATGCGGGGTGCGTTGGCTAATATGAAATGGCGGCCTCGTCGCCTTTGCCGCTATTCTGCAAGTCCAGATTCACTGGCGAGCTATTCCGTGCAACACAGCTTCACGGTCGCGACGACGAACAACAAGCGCGCAACACCAACTCGACCACGATTCACGAAGACCATCTCCGGCAGGACCCTGTGTCTTGTTTACCCATCCCAATCAGGCCGGGGAACCCTACTGTTCACCCAATCAGATCCTGACATCCTTGGCTACCAGGTTTCTGGGACGAAGCTACCACACCCAGGCCATGTTGTCTCCAAAGGAGATTGGTTCTAAACCCAATGCCTCGAGCATCTGGTCTTCAGACTCTGGTTACGACACCAGTCGTGCAGTATCACCATCCGTACGACAGCCAACAGACTCCGAACAGTACACGGTAGCTTACAGTCAACAGCTCCAGGCTCAGGCACCAAACAATACTCATGCGTACCATGCTCAGCATCACACCCCGGTCATCTTCAATGGAGATGATATTTGGAACACGCCGGTTGGTAGACTAGCTACCACATGCAGTAGCATGGAGCTGATTGAGTCACTGCAGAGCCATTGCACTCGTGCGCGAGAAGATTCTCTCGTCGATCCGATTACTACCCAGTTGAACGTCTTTACAACGAGTGATACACCAAGTCATAGTTTCGTGCTCCCTGATCTCCCAGCTTTCGACCGAACCTGCTTAGAATGTGAAGTTTGGCAGCTCACGAACCCTGGAACACTCCAAATGCCACAAGTGTCGGGCACTTTCCATTTACCAAGCTATGCCTACGACAACGGATCCTCTACCAACAGCAGAGACCTTCCTCAGCTGGAAATTCCCGGAAGCATGCAAGGTCTAGGACTGAAACGTCTACGCTCAGTTTCACGCTGCTCGGCTTGTGACGTCTCTTTGCAGGTTCAGTCGAAGTACTGCTCTAACTGCGTGCCCGCCCACACTCTTTCACCGTCATCGCCGTCTTCACCAGAACACCGGGTGAAGCGATCTCGCGCGGGCCGAAATTCAAAGCTTCCAATAGCTGCACTAAATCGACTGCAAGCCTGGCTAGACGCCAATAGGCACAATCCTTATCCGACTGCTGATACAAAGCGATGGCTAGCCCAAGACTGCGGTATCACTGAGAAACAAGTCAACACATGGTTCACCAACGCGAGAGCTCGGCAGATGAACGCACACCAGGCCGAGAGCGGCAGCGAAGTAGAAGGCGCCGAAGATAGCGATGATTTCGAGACCCCACGCGCCAACATAGGCGCCTCCAAATACCTACAGGAGAGTTCCCAAGCAGAGTCGTCCTATCGTCGTACCTCGGCTACCGCAAGACCCTCGCGAAGGGGCAAGAAGAAGGACTACCGGCGGACTCACAATGCGGATGTGCCCCAGACCCCTCTCCTCCTTTCGCCAGCTTCGATGGCCACGTCGCCTATCGACCAATCCCTTGATGCTGACCAGGAGACATGGCAATGTACTTTCTGTCTCAAGGCTCTGGTACCGAAATCGTGGCGGCGGCATGAAGATACCCAACACCGACCCAAAACTCAAGCCGCTCGATGGACGTGCATGCTGGATGGCCCCCGTTTGAGTTTCCCGAATCGCACCAATACAGGATCGGTATGCGCTTTTTGCATGGTCAAAAATCCAACGGAAGAGCACTTTCTCCACAACCACCGAATCGACGAGTGCTCGAAGAGAGACGCGACTGACCGAACTTTCTATCGACCAGACCACCTACGACAGCACATCAAAAATTTTCACAATGCCACTCTGTTTGACATTGTGCAGGCCCGCTGGAAAACAGCTGCTGAGACTGTCGCAGAAGGATGGACGTGTGGGTTCTGTGGCGACCGCCTGGAGACCTGGGACAAGCGGGAGACGCACATCTCGAACCACTTCAAAGAGGGCATGACCATGGCATCGTGGAAAGACTACCCCCATATCGATAAGCAAATCGACAAGAAAAAGGGCAAGGGGAAGGAAAAAGAGAAAGCGAGCGCTCTCAGTGGCTCACTCATGAATCTCTTTCGACGTCCAGCTTCACACGAACACAATCAACACCAAATGCAGTCACAAAACAGCTTTTTTGCAAACTCTTTTCGACCCCTGCCGATTACCCCTCAGGATCAAGCTCATGTTCACGGTTACCAGACATCTGCTTCCCATTGCGCATCGACCGGCTATGCAAACGCATACACCTCACCAACAGCGCCCATGGGTCTCGGCATATCTCAGGCACCCGTTCTGCCTGACATTCCGAACGTTAGCCCGCTTGTGGTGACGCAACATGACTTCGATACCGTCGGCAACGTTTTCGACTGGGCCCCGATGGCAACCTCTTTCGATCAGCAGATACCATATCAGCTTCCGAACACGAACATATATGAGGCCGGAGTACCCACTACTACGATGCAACCTGATTACAACAATCTGAACACACTTGGGCTGGGTCTTTATGGGAACCAAATTGATTACCAGGGATCCTGGACGCAACAGCCACAATCGTCGCCGCACAACCCGCAACAGTATCCGCAGTACAACCAGAGGCGGCAACAATAGTTCAGTCGGGTAGAGCGTCATTACAGCGCTTGCACTGGCTGTAGGCTCTTCCTATGGAATTGATGCCTGGACTTATGTCGATCTCCGACTGAGTCGTTCCTGCTTTGATGTACATGGGTTTGATGCAGGCTTCTATCAAATTCTTATCGTATATACGATTGCTCTGCTTGGAGTTCTATACACCTTGGGATCTCGGCGCCTGGTGAGCTTTCTCGACTTTCATTTCTGTCGTTTCGACGCGTCACTGTACTCTACTATACACTGTGTGTGGCAGCTGGGGTGTTTCTCTGTTTCATAGTATATTCCATTGTTTCACTCCGTGTCACGTCTTTAAGCATTCTTATCGTTTTTAATGTCTGTTACGTACGCTGCTTCTTACTTCTCTGCCACTTTTCACAGCGCAGGTCGCTGCTAGTAAGGTTCACACCTCGAGCAGCATGATGTAATGAGTATAACGGCCGATTTCCCGCAGCAACGGATGATGAAAGCTTCTGAGCAGATGATTTCCCTACGAGCCGCATTGAGTGCAGCCAGAAAGGGATTAAAGACATGACGAGAGTGACCACGTTCTGCGTGTCTTCTCAGGATACATATTATAATGCAATTACTTTTGCAAAATTATTGGCGCCTACGGTTCAGTGATGCTTCGCCATCTATGTCAGTGCCTGCGTGGGGTTTCCCATAACCTCCTATGCACCGTCACTGCCGCACCTCACAGGCTGCCTCAACTGCTGCCGCCTTCACCGGGCATTGCCTCTGCTACTCGCTTATCAAAGTATGAAGTTCTTTGGTTGCAATCTCCGAGCACAGGCCACTTTGCCGCCTCCACGACCGTTTGTCGTGTCGCTGCTCGTCTTCACCCAGGCGCCTGCCGCCCTCAATTGCGCCCTCTCACCTTCGCCCAGCGTCTTTCACTCACTTAGCTATTGTTGCCTGATCGCGTAACTGCCTTCAGATCAGTCTTGGCGTTGATCCAGAGGCCTATATAAAGGCCGCCCGCCTGCCTCTCACCTCTTCTTTCTTTCACTTCTACACTCCACATCTACTTTTTTGGGCTGTGGCGGCCTGAGAACCAGCATGAGCTCGTCTCCTACCACCCTATGGGCCTTGGCCTTGCGCCTTCCCTTATTGGTACCTCTCCTTCACTCAACTTGAGTTTGACTTCTACCTCTGCATGTCGACTTCATCATACCTTGTCGACTTCATCATACCTTGTCGACTTCATCACATCTTGTCGACCTCATCACATCTTGTCGACCACATCGCATCATGTCGACACCTTCACATCATGTCGACACCTTCACATCATGTCGACACCTTCACATCATGTCGACACCTTCACATCATGTCGACACCTTCACATCATGTCGACACCTTCACATCATGTCAACATCTTCACACCATGTCGACACCTTCACATCATGTCAACATCTTCACACCATGTCAACATCTTCACATCATGTCGACGCCTTCACATCATGTTGACACCTCCACACCTTGTCGACTTTATCAGACCTTGTTGACACCTTCACACGATGTCGACTTCCTCACATGATGTCGACACCTTCACTGCGCGACCTCTACTGCGCTATCACGCCGCCACAACCCAACGACTCGCCACCCCGCATACGAACCGAACCGAACAGTGGAAAACACTGGGCACCGGACATGGCACCGAGCCATGGGCGCTCTTCATCTGCGGATGATACAGCGTTGAGCTCGATCGGCTTGAACATCATGGATACAACTGGAACAGGGTGTGGTTCGAGGCCACAGGGTCCCTTGGGCTTGGAACATGGTTGGTGGAAGCTGCACTCTGTCCGGCGCTCTACGGAGTCTGGTCAAAGACAGAACAGCACTGGTGATGGCAGTTCAAAGACCTAGGGTCGTTCTCAGTTCATGTTGCGGGCCGTGTGGAATCTGAGGGCTTCGTGCCTGGCCTACCCGCAACCTCTCACCTGGGACCCCCTTAGAGTTTGCTGTCGATGTTGCTTGCCTACCCGCAATGCGCTTGTTGGTCTTGTGTTTTTCGAACGGTGTCATGCATGGATGAGTGTTTTACTGTTGTTACTTGGGTCTTCTCTTGGTCTTGTGCTTCTTGGTCGGTGTCATGGGTGGATGAATGCTTGGTGTTGGCATTGACGCTTTGTATGTCTTGGACCTTGTCTGTCGCGAGTTGGTCTCGCATGTCTTGTCATTGTATGTTGCCTTGTTGGTTTGAGCAAGTACATGGTCGTTGGTGTTGTGGTCGGTATGCAACCACTGGGAGAAATCAAGTCGTCTACTCCCAATCTTCATGCCTCTTGCCTGTTCATGCCTCTTGCCTGTTCATGCCTCTTGCCTGTTCATGCCTCTTGCCTGTTCATACCTCTTACCTGTTGTTGATACCCCGCCTTGATCTGCTTTCGTCAACTGCTTGTTAGGGTCAGCCAATGTATTATGTATTCTGTGGGCACACATAGGTAAATAAGACTCGTCACATGCGCGTGTACCTGCTCAACGTTGTAACTCATCCCATTCACAAATTAGTATCATACAAGCATGTTCCTTGCCTAAGCAGATCTCTACGCTCAGGCGCACATAATTCTCTCCTATTCCAACTCCACAACGCCTTTCCCGAAACTCTCATCCTGATAGCCTACACCTGCGTATGGAATCTCACATTCTCTTTCCACTTACCCGCAAACCTCTCCTTCAGGGCGCCCTGTTCGCCGCCCATCGCCCAATCCACGACCTCTTCGATGGCGCTGCTCCCTAATTCTTCAAGCGGCAGCCAGTGTCCTGACTCTTCTAGAACAACCACCTGGCTGTCCTTCGCCAGGTAATCTCCAATTCCATCGAGCGCCAGCCGACTCTCGAATGCCGGGTCGTCAGCGCCATACACGATGGTCGCAGGCGCCTTAAGAGCTCCAGGCGGGCCGTCATCGAACAGGCCTGCACGAGAACCGCCAGAACCGCGCTTGCCGACGGACTGGATCTCTGAAAGCGCAACGACAGACTCGATGGATTTCTCCCAGGGGCCGCGGAAAAGGCCCTCGCGGTAGATGCGGACCTTCTCTAGCATGCCGTTGTTGGAGAGGCGCTTTTTCAGGGACATGGCGTAGCCGTTGGGTTCATCGAGCTGGGCTAAGCCGGGTCCTGCTGACGAAGCCATGGCGTCGCCAGCCTCCTTCGAGGTGAGCTTGCGGTACTTGCCCGGTGCGATGCGGCCAGCGCCCGCTTTGTGGAGTAGACGGAGAAACCAGTAGTTTCCAAAAGTGGGGAAGATCGGTGCGAGCGGCCAGGGTAGGTTGAAGATGACTGAGTATATGTTATTAGCATCTAATGGTACAAAGGGTCTCCGCGCAACAAGAGACACGAGTATCGTAGACAGAGGAGATACGTACAGACGTAGAAAGAGCGCCTCAATTGGCTCACCACAGGCTCCAACGTCCGAAACGCGTTTTTCAGAAGAGAAATCCGTAAAGGTTGTTGAAGGTACGTATGAAGCATCTGCTTCGCGGAAGCAGTTTTGGCCGCCGTATTGGAGTATGCAAGCTCTGGCTATCTCAGTGTCAGTATATTAATATAGTGCACAGAGAATGGTCGTACTCACGATCAAAACGCTTGTGATCACCCAACGATCAGCGAGCTGAGAAGCCTCGGCCGCAAGTCTCGCCCCAATGACGGCTCCCCA
Source organism: Paraconiothyrium sp. Pb-2020 (assembly GCA_022419385.1). Lineage (NCBI taxonomy): Eukaryota > Fungi > Ascomycota > Dothideomycetes > Pleosporales > Didymosphaeriaceae > Paraconiothyrium > Paraconiothyrium sp. Pb-2020. The sequence goes on along the minus strand of JAJUBI010000002.1, from coordinate 4,254,219 downwards.
ATCATGCGTGACAACCACCATCTTTGCCTGCTCTTGCAGATACTTCTCCCGCATACCTAGGATGAACTCTGTCATGGCTTCCAAAACGTCGTTCGCACTGTATGTCTTGATGCCCTCGCTCCCACCATAGCCGGGTAGATCGACAGCGATGAGAGTCTGGGAGTCAAGGGACGATGCTCCGAGTATCTTCTTCCAAAGGAGGTAGGAATCAGGGAAACCTGCATAATTTTAGTAAGAAATCGAAGGTCACTTAAGAATTGCACTCACCATGGATAAACACAGCGACGTTCTGCGGCTGGATAGGACCATCCTGCGAAGATTGGGGGCTGTCCTTTCTCAGGAGCGCTTCCGCTTTGACGACCTAAGCGATTCACAATTAATGTATAAACTGCATTGCGCTGTCGGTCTTACATAGTGCAGCTTGACGCCGTTCCTGAGTGTGAAGAACTGATGTGAGAAGCCCGGCAAGGGATTGAGACCGACGCTCCAATACTGTTTCTGAGCTGCGATCTCTTAGCTCTGGATCATCTAACGGTTGAAGCCCGTAAATACCAGTCTGCAGCTCTCGAATTGCACCCTTGCTCGGTCGCCTGAAAAATGCCCCATCCCGCACAGCCGCAAGAATTAGGACAGCGAGCAGATTAGCGGAGGCGTACACGAAGCCGAAGGCCTTCCATAGGAGCTGGCCGAGCATGATAACAGTCTTGTATGCACAGGCTCTGGGTAGCGTGGACAATCGTGTGCAAAACAGCCTCAGACGGCTGCCCAGCTGATGTAGCAAAACGAGGGCGAGTGTCTCGTACGAGAAGAGTTTTCAACAAGCGTAATATGAAGCAAGTCAAAAATCAAACAACAAAACCTCGTGTAAAGTGTGAAGTGAGGTCGAGCAGTACGCGAATGGAATGTTTGTGGCACTAGCACTGGGCAGGTGATTGTTCCCGCCGCAAGGGTCCACGCGCTGGCCGGTGGCAATGACCATGGTTGGCCGACGCAGCGATCGATCCGCCCGTCCTTGCCGCATCGGGATGGTTGCGCATTTATGATCAACACGCAGTCGCAAGCCTTCGTCGTGTTTCGCAATGATAATGCCATTGTATGCTATCGTACAGGCGGGCCTTTGATGCGCTGGTGGATGGCTGAACGGGTATATGATGGCGACGTTTCGCGCGGTTTGGAGTAGGGGAAAGGCGACGTCATATGTACCACCCAACATCAGGCTAGTACCTGCGTCCAGAGAGAGTAAGTGGGCAGAGAGGGTAACAACTTCAAGACACTTATCGTGAGGAAAGTTGCCCAGGGACTTATGATTGCGTGTCTATCTGAACTTGGTTTTCGGGCGTTTACATAGCTAGGAGCCTTGTTGCTGAACGTCATCCTGACATAAGGAACTTGTAGAAGGAAGGTCGGTTGGCAGCAGTACATAAGAATACAGAAGAAGAAGAAGACGTAGGAACTGAGCGAGCGTGTTGCATGCGAAGAGTCAAGAGAAGAGTGTACTTTACCCTCCTTCACGAAAAGGATGTACCTTCGTCAGCAGGCATCGGTCTTACCAACGAGCACGCTCTCGTGTTGGTACCTGGGTCGTATAACACCGCGCATCCAGCTCATGCTTACACCTAATCCACCTGCATCTCATCCCCAGGCGGCACCTTTCTCCCAGCCCGCCTGATCCTCTCTCCATAGAACCACAATACCCCCGCCATAGGCAATCCCACGCAAATCATGATGAGCGCCACCAAGCTATTTCCCCACCCATACCCGAGAGCTTTGTACATCTGTGGCGCAAATATCGGCAGCACAAATCCAATCACATTCTGCAGCAAGCACGACGCCGCCATCGCGCTCGCACTGTGCTCTGAGAACTCACCTAGCTGATACGCGTTCACTGCTTGTGCAGTCGTAAAGCTGCCCATCGTGAACATTGCGACCCCGAAATCGACCATGACCCAGTGCAGGGTATGGTACGCTGACCATCCGTACCATAGGAGGCCGACAGGCATGAGGATGAGGCCGGGGACTAGGTATGGAATGCGAAACTCGGGCTTGCCGACCCCGTTATTGCGACGTGTGAGGCGCGCGTAGAGGCGGTCCATGAGCCAGGAGCCGAATTGGCCGTTGATGGTGGCACCAATAGCAACTGCTATATAGTGCAGACTGCTTGTGAATTCAGAGGCGTGGTACTTGTCAATCCAGAGATTAGCGAGCGAGGAGAGCATCAAGCAGTATACACCCATATCGAGGGCTAGAAGCCCTGCCATAAAGTAGATGATGGGTCTGGTCCAGTATAGTCGTATTGGGCGAAGGAAGACCTCGGTCAGGTTTGATTGTTCGTTGGCAGCTCTCATGGTTTCCCAGGGTTTCCATAGCGAGATTGCTGAGGAAACGGTAGAGGATTGTGTTGCGTGTTTGCGGCGGAGGAGAACTGGTGTATAAGTCTCCTCAAGCAAGAGAACACCGACGATGGTAACAATGGTGTTAATAATACTTAGTACCCAGAAGATCCACTGCCAGCTAAGAAGCTGCGTTACAACTCCTCCGAGAATGGGTCCTAGTGCCGGTCCAGCGTAGGTGGAGTGACACAATGGCCATTGATTTGCCACGCTCTTCTTCGCGGAACATGTCCGCCATGATGGGGAAGGCGAGCTATTGCATCACTGGTTATCAGCGGCGTGAGTCAAAGGTGTCTCCACAGTTACTTACGTTAATACCAACACTGGCACCTATGCCTGCTATTAACCGAGCAAAAATCATCAGCGCCGTCGAGTTCCCCAGAGGGACAATCGCGTTCCACAGAATGAACCATATGTTGCCTATTATCCACACAGGCCGCCGGCCACAAGCTTCAGCTAAGACAGCGAAAACGAACGGACCAAGACCAAACCCCAAGAAGGTTACCAACATTTCGACCTGCACAGTGGCAGCATCTGTGTGTAATTCCTTTTCGATGTCGCTTAACGCCGGGGCAATCATGCTGGCCGACATGTATGCTATGAGTTGTCCGAGCGAGGCGACGGTGCCGATGGTTATTTTGCGTCGGGTAATCCAGTTGTAAGGATCGTGTGGATCATTTGGTCCGTCCCAGGTGGCCTAGTGAAGCCAGTAAGTAAGGCGAGTTCTCTAGTGGACTTGATGCTGAGTCTGTACCCCATATCGCTCAAAGAGCTTCTCCAAGGGAGCATCATTGTGCTCAACTGCATTCTCGGCATCGAAAGGGGGGACTGGGAACAGTGTAACATTAGATGCCACCGGGTGTAGCGGCTTCTCTCTTGCGGCCATAAGTGATGGTTTCGAAAGATCACTTTTGTGAGGTTATATTCAACTGGAAGCTAAAGTGAGTCTTCAACTTGACTCTGTGGACTGATGAAGTAACAGGCACCGACACGTCTACACTGCCATTCATTTATATTCGTTTATTTCAATGCTCACGGTCCAGCAGTCACGTAGCTTGCATGAGTATTGGCAGTGACTACGTTCTACAAACGCCCACGCCGCAGTCTTTTGCAAGGAAGAAACCTCCTCCATCATAATCGACTGCACCGGAACAGGGTATGATCCTGATTAGACCATCTGAAACTCTAACACCATGCATCGGCATCGGTAGTCTAATACCCTTCACCCAGCTACATCCCATTCTTTAGGGGAGTGATACCAAATGGGTAACGCCTCGAAGCTTGGCCCCAGGGGTTAGTCGGTGAAGCATTTTCTGTTACTAGGACACGTACCTGGATTGAAAATGCCTGAGCCTGAGATTTGCCTCGTGGCGCGCGGCTCAACCTATTACCTTACAGTCTCTTCTTGATTATTGGCTCCCTGGCGCAAACACGGATGCGACTGCGGCAGACGCGGCAGACTTGTGACGAGCGGCTGCAGTGTACAGTACCCGACCAATATATGCCAGTAGCGACGAGTGAAGTAAGACGTCCAATTTCAGAGAGTCCAATTGGAAGTCGGGCTGCGTTTAATGTGTGACAACCGCTTTAACCGCCGGCATGCGTGTATGCAGTCTGCTTTTCCAATGCAGTTGAATAGAACGAAAGTGACTGCCAACAAGGCGCATGTTCCGACTGTAGGTCGATGTCCGCTGCGCTACAGTCACAAAAAGAAACGACGAGCAGTGGCAACACACCCTAAGCTTCGAGAAGCAAAAGTCTCTAAGCATGTAGGCGGTGGTCCCACGTAGAGTCGTCTCAGCCTGTCCAAGACTGCTCTCTTATTCTGAGCAAAGGACGGTCAGCAAAGACGTCTATCATGGATCCCGAACGGTCTGGAGAGGAAAGCCAGGTCCCAGAGAGGTCGAGCAGCTCAAAGGTTACACCTGACGAAGCACGGGGCATGCTTCACGGTAGAAGAAGGCTTGAAACCTTACGAGGATTGTTGGTGACTTGCAGCAGGATGGAGATGAACGCCAGACAGCTGATAACGCTGACGCAAGAATCGACCCATGACAGGTGGCACCGAACCTGAACAGGAAGACTTCGTTACCGCAACCCAGAATCAGCCTACTCTGCACGTCAACATTCGTTGATCAGCGAAGAAGGACGCCGTACCTTATGCCAGATGTAGTGTAGTATCATGGTCACCGTGTAGCCATAGAACAAGATGCCCGACTCGCGCTCTGCATAGTATGATGTATACCGACGTCTGGATGCGTACCGTGTCGTTGGACATTCGCTTGCTCGTCTGATGTAGTACAAGAAAGTTAGTCAGCCGGCCCGGCCCTCGGTCAATATGGCCATCCCGCGCCCGCCGACCAGGCGTGTTCCGGGACCCATTCGGCTTCCAGGGATGTGGACGAGGTGGCTCTGCCGCGACTGACGCCAAACTTCCGATCCCAGGCTCGCTAAGGAGATCGTTCAAGGGCCAAATACTTCTTCACTGTGCCGTGCATGGCCAAGAAGACAGCCTTTGAGATCGGTGTGACCGCGCGGACAGTGCTGTCGATTCCGCCTTGGAAGATGTACGAGCTGTGTGATCTCGAAACTAGATAAGGTGCATTTGAGCAACCTTTGGGCGTTATGACGACTGTGGAAGAAGCTGAGGCATGACCGGGGATTCTAGTGAAGCGGAGCGTTCAACGTGGAGTAGGCTGAACAGAAGAGCTATATCATGAATGGTTGAGATCGTCCTCCGCTTCTTTGGCCGGCTGGAGGCGACAGTGACTCTGGAGACGCTTCCACCGTTGGGCAACGTTCGCCCGTGCCGCTGCGGCGCACAGAGAAGTGAAGTTAGAGATGGGCAGAACAGCCAAACGGTGAACGCAATGCAGCTTTCAACTTCATCGGTGACCAGACAATCAGCAATATGAAAATAAGACGCCAAAAGCAGGGGAAGACTGTCTGGTTCCGAATGCTGCAACCGAAGATTGGTGCAAGCCAGTTCTCGTCAAAGCGGCAATGACCTCAACTTCGATGTGCCCAGCCGCTGGCTCTGTTGGAAGTACCGAGCCTGCCAAAGTGGCAAGACAAGCTAAGTGATACTGGGATTCCCGCATACAGTGCATGTGGCTATTCGAAAAGGCCACTAGCTAGGTATGTGTTTGTGAAAAAGGTCTTGTGCATTCGCTTGCGGTTTTGTCAGAGGCGACTGAAAGACTCGTATCGAGATGTGGCAAGCTGGTTGTTGTACCGCAGGGTTCTTGACATGGGGGGAGGTCTGCACCTGCATGCGTCGCCCTCTCGGAACAAGTCGCGCTCCCCCGTGCTGCCCCTTCCGTTGTGTACGATCCTTGATCGCACCTGCCACGCTCCCTAAGCTTGACGCAGCCACCTTAGCAAGCTTCGGTTTCCCGTCGGTGAAGACCGATATGTCGGCCTACAGCCGCTTTTCCTTCCCTTTACGACCAGAAGCGGCGCGGAAGCGGCGCATCCCATGCTTTCCCGGCACAGTTGATGCAGCTCCTAGCGGCTCTTGTTGCGCTCTAGGTCAGCCCGAGGAGATTCCGCGGCCTTTCCGGCTTGCCTTAGTGCTGCACATGATAGAACTCTCTGCCGATGCTGACCAGCTTTCCTCAATCTGGAGCGGCTTCCTGATGTGGATCTTGCAAGACCATGCTCCCAACGTTCGAGACCAGTATCCCAAACAACCATGTGCTGCTGTTAGGCACGACCATGATTGCGCTCTGTCCTCTTTGTTCGGCAGATCATGTTGGCAGACTAGATCAGTCTGGACTGCCTCAGCAACAATTGCAAGCACATATCGTTTTCCTGCTACTCTACTCGACCCCAAACACGCACGTGGAGGTACTTGTTCGCCTGCTATTGTTGACCTTCTCTTCTACTTGGAGCTGCCTAGTTTGTGGACTTCGCAAAGCCCTGCTCTCTGATGTGCATATGTCACTTCTCTTGCCTCTTATCCCCAGAATACACATGCCAGGATCTAGAAGCCATCTTTACGACCTGGACCTGGGGACAACTGAGATGTCCTGCTCTTTTCCAACACCCTCTCATGATCGCTTCAGGGTACCTCGTAAGCATACCGGTGTCCTGAACGACATCATTGCCAAGACGTTGCATGAGTGCAGCGTGGTGCGCCTGTCTTGACGAGCGTATGCAACACCAACCAATCCCACGCATTGCCTTGTCGTTGGTTTCTGCTTTGTTTTTCAGAGCTTCCACCACCCCTCATCTCTTCAACCCTTTCAACTTCTCCTGAACACTAACCTCAGCCGCCCTCTGCACTCTCAAATCCTCCAACTCCCTCTCTACCCCTCTGTTCCTCCTTACCGCCTCTTCCCTCTCCCTCATCCTCCCCTTCGCCGTCTCCAGCCTCTCCTCAATCGCTCTTTTCACTGCGCTGTCCAGCGCCTCCCGATCCACAACCCCCTCCTCCGCGATGAATCTCCTTGCGAATTCCTCTATCGATGTTGGGCTCGGTCCCGGACCGCCCGTGTGGTATCCATTTGCGTGTGTGAGGAGGACGCCTGGGATGGGGGAGGGGTGGGTACGGAGGGCGCTGTCAAGGGGAACGGGGAGAGTTGTGGGGTTGATGACGGGATGGTCGGGAGGGGTGTTCGTGGTACATTTCGTTCGTCGGAGAGGATCGCAGACATGAGCGCGTTTTCGAAGGCTTCTGAGTAAGGGATCGTCGCAGGGGAGTAATCGATTACTGGGGATGTGGGCTCTGCTCGTGGGGAATTGTCAGGGGAGCCGTCGGCGTCATTGTCGGCGTCGGGTTGTGAGGGGCGCGTTGGTCATGATTGTATCTTCTTGTTGAGCCATTGTTTCTGGTTATGCGTTCTGCTATAGTTTTGGATATGGAAGTGTAGTGCAACAGATATCGTGGCACGTATGCTTGGTGTTGAGCTTGAGTTGGATTCGCTGTGGGGACAGACGCATGTGCGCACAGGCCGCCCGTTCGCGCCTACCTTTAGATTTCCAACTCTATCAATCACTCTACAGTTCTCCCCCACCTCTTCACCACGCCACCACCCAAACCACCGCCCACGCAAAAATGGCCGACAAGCTCCGCGCCCAGCAGCAACTCGAGGCGCTTCAAGCCCGCTACATCGGTATCGGATCCGCCGACACGTCCAGGCACGAGTGGACGTCGAACATAGCGCGCGACTCGCTTGCCTCATACATTGGCCATCCGCCGCTACTGCAATATATGAGCATTGGTCTTGGACAACCTCGCGAGAAGACTAGGGTCCAGCTGCTCGAGAGGATGATTCAACCTGTGGGACCACCGCCAAAGGTACGTGATGATTGTTGTGGTCGAAAGAGGGAAGGAAGAGAAAGCTAATAGTGATGCAGCAAGATGATTGATACGGAGTGATGAAAGAGATTGGTATACCGCGGCGACCAGTCCATGAACGGTACGGCTTCGGCAGGCGCGTTTGGTACGGGAGATCGTGCGCGCATGAGACATGAGGTCAGCGCAGACGGAGGAAACGATACCGATAGGAGGAAGGAACCAAGTCCTGAAGTTGACAGCTACAAGGAGTAGCGGAGAAGACTACTGGGCAAGCTCACGCTTGCTGTTGATCTTGATTCACGCCCAAGCCTTATGTAGAAGCGCCTCACAGGCGTCTGTGGTCTCCAGCGTCTACAGCCACGTGAGAAACACGAGTTCATCAGCCGTTCACAGGCTGCATACCAAACGCTATATACCCTCTTCACCCCCTGCGCAAGTGATGCTAACCTTAGTCGCTATCACTCGCGCTCCCCGTGGGACCATCGTCATCGTCCGCAACCACATCACCTCCCGCGTTCAGCGCATACTCCGCCTTTTGCAGCTCCGCCCTAAGCACCGTATTCCTGGGATCTACCAGTTCTAACGGCTTCAATTTGGCCTTGTTCCGTATCCTGGGGTCGCAGCCGGCGTCGAGGAGAATGTCGACGATGGGGTGGCCTGCGGACTCCCAGTCGGACTTGTCGAGCGAGTTGACGTAGCGGACGGCTTTGTGGAGGGGCGTGTCGTGTTCCATGCGGTCGATGTTGTCGATTTCGACACCCTCTTGATCAAGGAGGACGTCTAGGACGTCGTCTGCATGGGTCAGCTTCGACTTCCCTTCCTCAGACTGACACTTGCTCTCCAGTGCTGTGGGAACGAGGGATTAAGCATGAAGAGCTCACTTACAGCTTCCGTATGTTGCAGCAACGTGCAGAGGTCCATTACCCACTCCGTCAGCGGCCTTGTTTATCGTCTCCGCGACATGGTCCTTCTCCTTCCTTCCGACCTTCTTCGCTTCTTTAGCTAGATCGGCTAGCGCTTCTTCGAGGAGAGAAGTGTTATCACGGCGGCACGCTTCGAGGATCACCTCACGAGGGGAAGCGCCCTATGTTCCCAGTCAGAAGTGTTTCCCTGCGAGAGTGTGTGGCAACAAACCTGGTCGTCAGCCATGCTGAGCGGAGTCTACGGATCTTCAAGAGCTTGCAGTACACCGGAATGCGCGTCGAGCATGCACGGGAGTTAAATCGAATGCGGTGAACGTGCGCTACGGCGGGGTGACGGAGGAGCCCCAGCGGCAGCTACGGGATGGATTCGCCTCTTGGTAAACTTTGTCTTCCGACAGCACACACCAAGGAATAGAGAAGTTCCCAATCAGAAGAAACAGCGTGTATAAGCTCTGTCGAATGTCCACGCGAAACAATTCCTCCGCGCTCTTTCGTACTCCTGTGGCTGAAGCAGCCGCAGCCCCGCACTTTCCCTTTTCGAGCCGTTAGCTCCCCCAGGGTCCCGCCATAACTTTTTGGCTCGCCGTCACTCGTGCTTCTTTGGTCTCCCCAAGTGAAGGTGTTGCCCGTCATGTTGATCTGTAAGCCCATATACCTCTGTTACCATAGAAGCACCTTATTGAGCAATGATTTAGTCTGCCCGAATTGCCACAACATGCTCCGCGTCTCCAAAGTGCCTCCCGGCGACCCCTCCATCGCCGCCTTCGAGGGCCGCTCCCGCCTCGAATGCCTGACCTGTCCGTACCAACACATCCTGACGAAGCAGCTGTTTGAGCGCAAGGAGATCACGCCGAAGCAGCCGGATGATGCGCTGGGTGGGGAGGGCGCGTGGGATAATGTTGATAAGACGAACGTGCAATGCCCGAATGAGAAGTGCAGGAACTTTGAGGCATATTGGTATCAGCTGCAGATTCGGTCTGCGGATGAGCCTATGACAGCTTTCTATAAGGTAGGTTTGCGGTGGTTGTTTATGGGCAGAGCTGACGACTACACAGTGCACAAAGTGTGCGAAAGAGTGGAGAGAATGAGTTCGTTTTTGGGGTGCGTGTTCGACTTTGCATGGCATTTGGAGTTTTGGAGAAAGGTTGTGCTTCACGATATACCCGGATTTTCCCGTTAACATCAACCTTCGACAATTGATCCGAATATTCAATGTTACTTTTTTTCTCGGTTTCTCGTTTCTGCGGCTCATGCAGTAGCTCTAATTGGTCATACTTGTCGACGACTTCGTCTTTATGTGTAAGAGAACCCACGCTCCACGTAAAGAAAGATGGCTGGTCTACAGTCAGAGAAGTTCCCCAGGCTGCGTGACCATATCAAGAGTCATAGGAGTGCTATCGATTCCATGTGGTATGGACAACTCAGGATAGACCACTCGGGATAGACAACTCAGGATAGACAACTTAGGATAGACAGCTTAGGACAGACAACTTAGGATGGGACCACTCAGTATGGAACCAATCAGTATAGAAACACGCAGAATGCCGTTTGGCGGCAATTGTCTGTGGGGGTGGTGCTGGAGTGGTGCAAGGTATTGGCCAATGGGGATGCAATACCCATGTCAGCGGCTGAGCGCACATTTGTGCGCTCTTTCTTCTCGTGCGCTCATCAGCCTTGTGCGAGAACACACACGCCTACTTTATGACGAGGTTCCCTCCTGTCTACGGGTCACCTCCCCTTGCTTTCGAAGAGTACGACGCTCATGTCTCACTACCAGTCTTTCAACGTATCAGAGGATGAATTGAAGAGATCCCCTCGCAGCTCGGATCATTCATTCGAGTACCCTGATAGCATCGAAACCACAAGTAACGATGCATTGTTAAGCAAAAGACCTAGGGAAAATGAACCAGAGGACCGACGACCACAACAACGGCGTAGACTAGATGCTCACTCTTCGATGCACAATCGCTTTTCAGGTTTAGCCTGTCCATTCGCCAAGCACGACCCCCTAAGACACCGGCCATGTTTCCGATTCTCCAAGATGGACCAGATTTCAAGGCTCAAGTACAATTGCCCCAGCATTCTTGGCCCTCACTTGGTTGGCCAACTAACCGACTTTATCGAACAGACAACACTTGCTCAGGGTGCACCAAGTTCCCATCCACTGCGTCCGCTGTTCGCAGACTTTCAGCACAGAGGACGAAAGGGATGTACATCTTCGAAGTATCCCGGGGTGCGCGATTCAGCCAAATCGGACGCGCATCGGCATTACCGAGACCCAGAAGGCACAATTGGCTCAGCGTGTCTCGTCGAAGACGTCGAAAGAGGAGAACTGGTATATGATCTACGAGATCCTATTTCCAGGGTGTCAAAGGCCTGAAACTCCATGTACGTACCAGCATGCTTCAATGAGACTCATCCTGTTGTTACGGCAAACATCGCTAACATGGTAGAGACTTGGATGGCACACAGTTTGCAGAAGAGCTATTTGCTTTACAAGATTCGGCGGTGAAGGTGGCCCCGTTTCGCATCGACCAGCTCACTTCAGCGCTCCATCATGAAGGAAAGTTTCCCCCGGTACCACCAGAGTACCTTGAAGCCTTTGCCTTCGCAGCCGTGAAAGACGTCTTCAATACCGTTATTGGTCAATATTTACGCGGCGGTGTTACAACAACGGATCCGGCGCAGACTAGCCTCGTGCATCCATCAGATCCAAGATCGTCCGCGCCACCTAGCGCCACGTTGAAAAGACCTTCTTTGGCAGCCAACGCTATACCGTTTGTTCCGGGAGAGACGAGCTTGAAAGCGAAAGTTTCGACGGAACAGAGTAGAGATGAGGCCGGCACTTTTGATCATTTACCACCCTCTATTTTTGAAGAAGGTATGAAAGCATGGACCGCCCTCGAAGAGCCGTCACGTCTAGACATGCTTTCCATGGTGGCGGATATGGACTCGAAGTCGTGGGACTATTATTTGAATACTTGAGTTCACTCAAGATGGCGCTTGCGGCCAATGCTGAAGTGGAGACACATTGAAAGTACGACGGATTCGGGGCAGTGGACTACATCTCGCGGTTCAAGTATGTCCAACAATTAAAAGATATCCCAACAGTATCGTCGGAAAATATGAAACGATACTTATGCGCTCCAATCGTTCATTTGAGCGAGCAGCCTATACCTCGCAGTATTGCAAGCGTACTCGAAACAAAACAATGCTGCCCTGTTAATACTTACCGTTCTCACTATCGACCATGTTCTTTATCCATGGGCTAGAGCATTAACCTTGTGAATGATCAATCCTTTTTACGACCATCTAATCGGGTATCGTCATCAATACGCGTTTCTGCGATGCTATGACTCGACTAAGATCCATCACCACATCCTCCCCCACCGTGAGAGATGCACCATAACACAATGATTCATCCTCTGGGACCCAGTCCGCGGCAGTGTACCTGTCCATGGCCGAGGTAGAAGACCACGATGGGAAGTCTTGAACATCCGTTGCGCTGTTGCGGCTCCTTTCGTCATGTGGATCGATGCGAACCTTGGAAGGGCGAGCTCATCATTTGCACAAATCTCGTTCAATGGGTAGCATTCTAGAACATGCCGTAGACGCAAATGCTCGCACAGACTAGAACTTTCTGAGAAGAGCCATGAGGCGCTCATAGTAATCTTGGTTGAACAGGCGATTTGGATGCACGGTCGACTTTCTGAAAGTTGGTGTAGTTCGCAATGGTACGAAAGTAACTGTCGCCAATATCTGCATGGATAGTGAACTCTTATCTATGTCAAGGTGGCCCGAATGTTGAGGTTGAGGTAGAGAGAAACCCCTTCATCTAATCCTAGAAATAGCATAGCGCACCTGATGTTATACGAGAGAGGTCGGAGAGAAACGAAGACCACTGACTGCTGGATTCGAGGTTGTGCTTCAGGCAGTAACGCTCTGCTAAAGCTGAAGTCTTAGGTGGAGTACATCGTTCGGTAATTATCCGTCTTGCAATACCAAAAGATAATCCACGTATGTAAGTATAACTCATCACAGTTTACATACCTCAACTGCGTGCTTTAACAGTAGAAATGAGGATTAGATTAATCGGCTAAGTAACTGTGCAGCCTACGGTCGCGATGTGGAATTCCCAGAAGAAAATCGCCCGGTTCCTTTCGCGAATCTTGTAAATTGAGCGCGACTCAACGGGCCATTGGAGAACAGGCAACTCCGAGCGAACCTGTGAGAATAAGCTTGGTTTATACTTCCACACAAGCGTTGGGAAACGTCTTCGGAAATTTGCCCATGTATAGCGCTGATTAAGATATGGCCTACCCAATCAGGGAGGCGAGTCTCCGAGCGAGCCTATTGCAACAAAGTACGCGGTAACTGGCACAAGTGCTGACATCTGAATCAGTGTTTACGCCTCCCTTCATTCAGGTTATGCCGCGGATTGGCACGCGGAGGGGAATCGATACTTATACCTAGTCTCGCAATTGCGTCGCTACCATCAAATCTAAACGCTCAACGTCTATAAGCAGCTTAAACATAGGAAACCTTTCCCCGATTTCATAAACATCAACTCCAACCAAGATGGGGAACACCTGGACCCAATTCTTCCCTCCTAAGCCGCGCTTCACTGATAAGAACCTCCCAGATCTCTTCGGAAAGGCGCGTCAATTTATGTCCTCGAAATCTATCCACCTAACCGGCCTAGGTCTTCATCGTCACCGGCTCCAACACCGGCATCGGAAAGGAACTCGCACGCATGCTCTACTCCGCCAACGCAAAAGTGTACATCGCCGCGCGCTCGGAGACCAAAGCTGCCAAAGCTATTGCTGAGATTCAAGATGCCAATCAGTCGTCCAAAGGCAGCCTTATCTTCCTGCATCTTGACCTTGCAGATCTCACTACCATCAAATCGACGGTGCAATCATTCCTCGGCAGGGAAGAAAAGTTGCATGTTTTGTTCAACAACGCAGGCGTCATGTCCGTTCCTTCCGTCCCCGACCGAACGAACCAAGGCTACGAGATGAATCTGGGCGTGAACTGCGTGGGCACGTTTCTGTTGACCAAGCTACTGACCCCCATCCTAGTCTCAACCGCGAAGACCGAATCGCCGGGCGCGGTTCGCGTAGTTTGGGTCTCGTCGACCATTGATCTTGCAGGCGCGAAAAACGTCGGCTTCCCACTCGAAGATCTCGAATATCAAAAGAAGAAGGTGCCAGGCATGGAGCGCTACGGGCTGAGCAAGACAGGCAACTGGCTCCATGCAGTCGAGTACGCAAAGCTGCATAAGTCTGAGGGCGTTGTTTGCGTGCCTGTCAACCCAGGAAATTTGAACAGCGAGCTCGCGAGGGAACATACGCGATTTGTGCAGTGGATACTAAGCTTCATTGTACATCCAGTGTACTTGGGAGCTTATAGTTTGCTGTTCGCAGGCTTGAGCCCGGAGGTCACGGTCGAGAAGTCGGGAACTTTCATATGGCCGTGGGGTCGACTCGGGAGCGTTAGGCAGGATCTTGTGGCTTCGACGAAGAGCGAAACGGATGGTGGAAATGGCAACGCGAAGAAGTTCTGGGATTGGACGGAGGAGCAGGTGGCGAGGTATATCTGAAGGACTTGTCGTACTGTAAGGTAAGTAGGACATTCATAGTGAGTGGTGTACTGCGCGTACTTATACCTGGTCGTGTGGACCTCGTCGGCCACTCTGAGGCGACGTCTATATTTTCAAGCGCTTTGTGGCTTTCACCTTGTCTTTTCTTTTACCAACGACCAACTTGAAATACTGAGGAGGGCTACGCCAAAGGCCACGCTTGCATCATCAAGCACCTTGCGCTGCAGAGGGTTTTGGTGTCTTCTTCGCCGACTTGCCTCTGCTTACAAGTAATCCTCACCAATCAACTCTACAAAGGCTTCAATAGCGCAAATTTTGACCGATGCAAAGACCGACGTTGATTGAGTGTGAAAGGCGGGACGCGACAGCGTTGGGTGCGGAGAGGATGACGCAGGAGGAGAAATTGCGTCCTAGAATCAGTACACGTAAACCTAAAGTGACAGAGAAGACGCAGAAACAGTCAGAAGCTTTAGAACAGGCGCAGAGGATGGAAATACATTTTGAGTGTTGCGCATGCGGCTTCGATATTCGACTCGAACCATAGGAAATGCTACGTGGGTTCTAGAAGGAGATCCCTGTCGCCGATGCTTCGATATCTTGCAAGGGTGTTGGTGCCATTTCCTGTCAAATGCCGGGTTGAGTGACAGCATATTCTGCTATCGAAGCTCCAACGTGTAGAGGGGGTATACACAACCATCGCGCAATGACGGCTATGTTCCAACACACCCGTGGCAATGATGAGTTTTGGTACGCTACAACAACCGGGTCAGAAAATCTGATTGCAATGCACATTGAGTTACACCCAGATCTAAAGACAACGTAGAGAAGCGTAGCGTCTCCTCCCATTCATCCATCGCAGGCTGTTCAGGTTGTAGCAAGGAAGAAGGTTTCTAGAATATACCCAATCTTGAAATCGCGCTAAGCAGGGACTAGGCTGCCGGGAAGGAGCCATGTAACCAACCCAACCTAATGTGCCTGACAGCACGCCTTTCGTCCTTGTTATCTCCATGCTTCTCGTACTGTGCCGCTCAAAATAATATATATGATTCATGAAGCCCCAGATTCGTAGATTCGTTACGACCCCACGCAACCGCTGATTCGTGGAACAATGAAACACCACGCGTCGCCACTAGCCAAGATCTCTCCCCCGACTTTCGAAGCATGCTAAACGGCGATCAGGACCAATCAATTTTAGGACCAACTATGATCCAGAAAACATTTAAAGCAGTTTTTGCCCAGAGCCTTGGACGTTGTTCAAGTCTCTTGGGTGCTTGGTCTTGCCAATGAAAATGAGGTCTCAAGGTGAGCCAATGCAGATTTCTTTGCTTGGTCGTGATAAGCTAACCTTGTGATAGTCTTGACAACCGTTACCCTTGCTGGTGTCGCGGCGGCGGCGACAAACAGCTCTTGTATCGTAACTCAGTATGCGGACGTAAATGCGACAATAGCATCGTGTACAGACATTACGCTTTCGAACATCCTTGTTCCCAGTGGCCAGACGCTCGACTTGACAAAACTCAAGACTGGCGCCACTGTAACTTTTGCGGGCAAGACGTCTTTCGAGTATTATGATGGCAATATCGACCTCATCAAAGTAGCCGGAACGGATATTACTATTACCGCCGAACCGGATGCTATAATCGATGGAAATGGCCAGGCATGGTGGGACGGCCTAGGTTCCAACGGCGGTATCTCCAAGCCGAACCACTTCATCACAGTCAGCAAGGCGAACGGCGCTTCCGTTATTAAAGACTTGTACATTCAGAACTGGCCGGTACACTGCTTCTCAATTTCCAATTGCAACGGCCTTAGCATCTACAATATCACGCTAAACAACACGGCCGGCGATGCACCGAACAACCGCTCCGACGGCCTCGCAGCAGCGTAAGTACCGAACAATTCTCAGAACTTTCTCAACTTCTCCTAAATTACTCCATTCTAACCTCATGGTCGCAGCCACAACTCCGATGGGTTTGATCTATCTAGTTGCAACAACGTTACTCTTCGCGACTCCTGGGTTCGTAACCAGGACGATTGCGTGGCCGTGACATCGGGCGACAACATCACCGTGCGCAACATGTATTGTGACGGCGGCCACGGACTCAGTATCGGCAGCGTAGGCGGCAAGTCTAACAACAACGTCACGAACATCCTGTTCGAAGATAGCAAGGTGCTTAACAATCAGAATGGCGCACGTATCAAGACGAACTCTGAGACCACTGGATACATCGCGGGGATTACCTACCGCAACATCGAGCTGTCAAACATCACCACATATGGTATCGATATCCAGCAGGATTACCTGAACGGTGGCCCAACGGGTGAGCCAACCAACGGTGTGATCATCAAGAACATCACCATGGAGAACATCCATGGTACGGTGACGGGCAAGGCGAAGGAGTATTATATCCTCTGTGGTGACGGATCGTGCTCGGATTTCACGTTCAACAACATTAGCATTACCGGGGGAACGAACAGCAGCTGCAACTTCCACCCCGAAGGTGACTTCACATGCCAAGAGTAGATTTTCATACGGCGGGCATAACGTTCTAGACATTCTTGTATATAAAAGTCGTTGTATCATCCACACCTGTATCAAACACGTTCACAGTGGCCGAGACAGAACTGAACCGGCTCTTACACCAACATGAGATACGGGCGTACATCATTGGGTTGTAACTTTGAACACGTGATATAGAGCGAGTCACCCTACGTTGTACTATCACATACTAAGCTTACAGTCGACTGTCCAACATCCTAGACTAGGGAGCTAAGAAACTGGCAATATGAAGTTCAGTTTTGTGTGTCACCCACTGTGGTTGTACATCGCGTCTTACATAATAGAACCAATGCCATGCCATGCGCCAGAACGCCCATTAATCTCTCTTACATGTCTATATAATCTAGTAGCCATCTATAGTTCATTATGCACGGGTCCATCAACTGTTTTATCAACCGCGGGGATCTCTCCTTTCGCCTTCGAAGAATGATACGACTCCACATTCTCCGTCTGGATGCTGACCTCAAACAGACCGCTGCCGACAAACCCACTTCCCTCGACATGCGCAACTTCCAGCTCGAACCACGCATCCGTACGCGGCACGTCGCCGATGCCCAGCTCGGCTCGAAACGTTGCGTTGCCATCTAGGCCAATGTCGAGCTCCTTGACGACCTCGTTCCTGCGCACGTGTCGCATGCATACGTGCAGCGCGAGCTTGGGCGTGATGGGATGAACAGAGATGATAGCATTGTCGAGCTCACTTGCGTCGAAAGAGAAGCGGCGAGGCTCAGATTCGGGAGTCACGTAGTCGTTGATAGAAAGGCCAGCGGGGAGTAGAGTAGCGGTATCCCTGGCGTTGTCGTACTGCGTGAGACCGCGCGAGACCACGTGGTCAGAAATTTGGCACGCTTCTTCGTTGTGGAGGATACTGTAGGTGCCGCCTGTGCGGAGGACGCCGGTGATGAGGTCTTGCTCTTTGGCCTTGAGCGTTGCTTCGTCTTCGTCGGTTGTCTCTGGTGCTTCTGATGGATAGCGTGGCGGTGGAAGAAGTCCAAGTGAACGCGGATGCCCTCGTCTCCGGCGTGCCATACATGCGCGATCTGCTCGTCAAGGTGCAGGTTTCGCGTCTTGGTCAGCGCTATGATGGCTGTCTTGTTGGTAGGGAAGACAGTAGCGTTATGGCGGAGAGCTTTGAACGCGCCGCCCACATCAAGGCCGTCATGTGTAGGGTGATGCAACTGCTCCACAAGATGCCCCTTGTCATCAGTCTCTTCTTCTTCCAGCTCGCCGCTCGACCCCATGCTCTTTGTGGAATTCTGAGGAGTCACGCCTTCTCCAGGTCCCTCGTCGTGCGCAGTCCCTTCGATCTCTTGCAGAAGCCAAGCCTGAACGGGGATCTGCATCTCTGCGATTCTGCTCGTGTTTCTGAGCGCATCTTGCAGGATGGCGACCCTACGTCCATAACAGTCCTGGGTTGGATCATCGCGAATCAACGCGCAAATGATGATGTTGCCCCTCTCTTTCCCGTACGTCCTGCGGATCTGCTCGCGGAAGTGGCGCCACTGCCGCCTGGAGTCCTTGATAGCTGCACTAACTGCTCGATCAAAATTACCCGGTACGTCGCTTCGTGGGGTATTCGGGCCGGGCTTGGTCGTCTTCCCAGTGACCCAGTCAACGATTCCATTGTCCTTGTTGAGCGTGTGGTGAGTGACCCGGCCCGTGCAATCGAGTGAACCAGGCTCGAAAGGATGCCCCGCTTTGCCTTCTGGGCCATCTGTCATGATACCACCGAAGCAGCCTGTAGATAGATCATGAGGTACCTGGTTGGTGATGTTGTTTTCCGCACGGAGATCCAGAAACACGGGACTATAGTCAAGCTTCAGACCTGGCGGGTTAGTCAGTCCATATGGTGGCTTCGCTTCATCGGCCCAGTTGCTATGCGCATAGAAGTCTTGGATGCCGTGCAAAGCTCGACCGAAGCCCTCGATAGCGGAACATTTTCCCCTCGTGAACCAATGCATCTGAAGCTCCGGAAAGGAGAAGCGGCAGTCACTGCCCGAAATGTCAACTTCCTGCATCACGATCCGGGCATCTTGGTCCACTATCCTATCCGCCGCATCTAAGCCCTCAAGGAATCTCAGGCGCATATGATTTGTGCAGGACTGTAGCTGCGCTGTAGCTTCCTCACGCGTACGTGGGTATGCAACGCCTAATCCGTACGCTTCTGCGTCGAGGAAATCAGCATTGTCGCAGTGAGCTTCTGGACCTTCGGGAATTGGGTCTAACATGTCCGGAGCACCAACCGCTCCGTTGGTACCCCATCCTACATGGCCATCCGGACCTGATCTTCCTGCTAGCTGGTGAAGGCTCAGCTCTTCGAAGCATCGGCCATCCGATATCGTGACACCGGGAGGGCAAACAAACGCCGCCCTGGTGATCCGCTCATGCTCACAGTGTTGGCCGACTACTTCTGGCTCATTTATAGTCCCGAATCCTGAGGTGGAAACGCTCCATAGGGAAAGGCCCAGGAGGAGGGGCAAACGCAAGGTGGGATGGCGTCGCCTCTTCATTTTCATATCGATAAGCAGCCGCGCGCTAGGGATGCTGTGAACGGATCTGCCTAAATTCGATGCGCAATGCAAAAATCTTTGTTATCGGTCCATGATGGCGTTTGTGTGTCTGTGGGGAGCGTAGCTGGTGAGCTGGTTCGGTACACTGATTGTGCTAGCTCGGAAGGTTGTTTTATCTGACGTTAAACTTTGGTCATTGCGCCACATCAATGTGGCTGGTGAGTCTGCGTGACACGTTGCGCGTGTCTGATGTCTCAGCCCTTCGCTCACATCAAACATGGTCACTTGCAAAGATGCATTTACGCTCATCAGGCTGACCATACCGAGCAAGAAGCTCCTTCGATTCTTTCGCAGTCGCTTGCTTCTAGAGTCCTAGCCTGTCCTCAAAAGCACCCTGCCCGTTCATGCAGACTAAAGGCTCCTAGCTTCGCGCATCTGCCACCAGCCTAAAGTACTCCACGGTGCAGTACGTGCGGAGCAGCTGGAGTAAAACGTACCGAGCCGCCTGAGGTAACTCCCAATGGAGATACGATTCCTCCAATCACTACAAGCGCTGGAACATGTAATTGAAGATCGGCCTTTCGTCCGTGAGCACGACGCGCCGCTATAAAATGGACCATCCCGAACATGGCAAGTTGGGCAGCAACCGGTTTGAACCTGTTCTTGAATGTTGTGTGGGCTCACGTGGCTTTGAAATCCCGGAATGCAAGTCCCTGTTAAAATCATGAAGGTCCTGGTACCTTTCCTTAGCATAGCGTCTGTCGCATCTTGCATCCCAGCAATGGGCGAACAAAGCGAGAGTGCTCACGTGTTGAGACGCCAATCGTATGCCGATTCACTGCTCAAGAGATATAAGTTACTGACCATACTCCAGGGTGGATAGCAGCATTCTGACATACCACCCTGCGAATGTTTCTAATGGCGTAGGCGTGCTCATTCTGCCGGGCGGTGGCTATTCGTACACGTCGATGGACAAGGAAGGCTACCAACCAGCCACCTGGCTGAACCAGCGTGGCTATGATGCCTGGATTCTGGACTACGCCACAGCGAACAATACTCAAACACCGTTGTACCCGCTGCCTCAGGACCAAGCCCTAGAAGCGGTTAAGCAGATTCGAGCAAAGAACATCGTGTCGAAACTAGGAATTTGGGGTTTCTCAGCAGGAGGGCACTTGGCGGCAACGACTGTAACGAACACATCCGCAGACCTGGACTTCGGTATACTCGCATATCCCGTCATCACTCTAGACCCGAAATACACGCACAACGGATCGCGAACGAACCTCGTTGGAAGCAACCCTTCGCCTGAACTGCAACATTTGTTGTCGGCAGAGAACCGCGTCACGAACTCTACTCCTCCAGTGTTCTTGTTTCACACCGCCAATGACGGATCAGTTCCTATCCAGAATACATACCTTTTCGCAAACGCGATGGCGAGTCACAAGCGACCCGCTCAATTGCTTGTCTTACCTGATGGGGGACATGGGCTTGGATTGGCGCTAAGTGACCCGGTAAGAACGTGGACTGGAGAGCTTGAAAGGTTCTTGAAGTACTCAATCTGAGCGCGAGAAGAAGAGATCGGGGTGGGAAACTTAATATAGATATGCTTTAGACGAACATCCCCCCTCCTATTCTCTACGTATGCCATATGATGGTCTCACCCAGAGTAATGTGTCATAATCGCAAGGATTCCATCCCGCACAATTTTCAGGGTGCTGAAGCTGATGTAGGCACAGGCAGCTTACGGTGCAGGCGCGTTATGATCTCAAGATAATCCTGCTCATTCTCATCTGTGATGATGCCGTGCTGAATAAAGAAGTTGATCATAACAGCCGCGCAATCCGTTTTGAATTCTCGTTTAATCATTGCCTTTTTGACTTGCTCCAGGTCCCATAGATAAAAATCTTCTACCTCATCGTCTTGGGGTCGAGGTACAATGTGTTCAGGAAGTTCGATGTCGTAGTTGTACAAGATGACCGGGGTCATTAGGTTAGAACCGTCTCCGTAGGCATCGCTACTCTTTGCGACATATGTGATAGCACCGCAGGCTTTGACGTTAGCGCGAACGAAATCAGCCGGTATTGAAGCTTCTTCGGCAGCCTCGTGGACAATACATTCGAGAGGTGACTCTTCAGCCTTGACTCCACCAGCGACGGTCGTGTCCAGTTTGCCTGGGTAGGTGAAAAGATGAGCGGCTCGCCGTGCTACCCATATCTTAATTCCCTCATTGGTCCGCACATATGCCGTCATGTGGGCCCCACGGGAGCAGATGCCAAATAGGCGCGCTGCACTGCGCAGTATTTGCACGGTCGGATATCTGGCACCCACGATCCTGTAATTCTCCCATTGCATCGTCTTGAGAAAAGGAAATAGCTTGTCTTTAACGGCCTTTTCTAACACCTCATAGAAGGCGCGGCTGCAGACAGCAGCGGTATCCTTTCCATCTGAACTATCGAGCAGCTGCACAGTTCTGGGCGTGTTGTGGCTCACTTGGAAGTCAGCAGACCAATCCAGCTTCTATACTACGGATGAATGGACGTAGCCGTGGGGTCGAGGGTCATTGGGAAGAAGTAATTGGTAGAACGAAATATTAACATGTTCGTCGTAGGGTGTCTTTGATATATCAATGTCTGGAAAACTTATTCGATCAGTAAGCTGCTGACGTGACGAATGAGCAGACTTGCCTGTCCACAGCTTCCAAAAGTGCAAGGTATGGAGGCCCTGCCGTCATATTCGAGGTGGTGCCGTTGCGCGGCTGTAGTTGTGGGTAGGCGTCACGATCAGTCATAGCCGAAGTCGGGTATACTTGCAATCAATGGCGAGCGACCTGTTCGCCCAACCCGGTCAAACTCAGTCGTCCAACGAGAAGATACAAAGCAACCAGTAGGTAAAAGCCCCGAGGTTCAAGATTTGATCCACATAGGAAGAAATTCCCTATTCCATCTTACCCGTAGTTTACGACATCACGTGTGTATGACCTTCCAAGTTTAGCGCCTTGGCACCCTGGCACTTCAGTGCGCCTTTGCATCGAACATTCCGACAACGTATGACTATTTCAAACATGATCCAGCGCTCAAAAAATCTATGGCACCCAAAGGACGCAGAGCTGAGCGAAACTCAACTCGTTACTGGGGCCCTGTAGTTGCAACAAACCCGCAACAGAACGATGCGGACGGTGGCGCCGGAAGCGATTTGCGTTTGACGGGCCAGGACGTGACGTACGCATACCATCAATTCTACACACGAAGCCCGCAGTAAATGACAGCGTGACATAGTATCTCATCGCAAACTATTGGCTCCGATAATATCGATCATGTCGAGACGGCGGCGGAGCCATCTGCTCGTCGCGGTAGCATTTCGCTGAGAACGAAAGAGAACATCCAAGTGGACCACCAAGCGATGATATTCGATAGGAACGCAATGTATGTCCAACGTTTCTGCCTCGAATTTCGAATCTAATCTTGCCAAGTACACATCGCAATAGGATGGAGTCGATGTTACTGCGCCTTCCTGCCGAAATCAGGCAACAGATTTGGGACATGGCTTTCGGCTATCGCACTGTGCATCCAAGGGCCATGCGTGGCAATGTCGACTGGCAACCCCAACGGAAACGGCTCAAATTGTCGCGATGGGGCGTGTCTTATGACCCGTGTTTTCAGAGCCCGTCGGATTATGAGATATATGCGTTGAGCTTGCGAGACTCGGATGCCGATCATTGGCCCGACGACATGCGTCCTGACTTAGGAGCGCCCGGTTGGCACCAATGCGATCAGCTAGCCAAACCAAGGGATTACCACTACTTGGTTCCCCCAGTATGCAAACAAATCTGGACTGAAGGTTCGGAATGCGCTTGGAAGACAGTTACTTTTGCTTTCACCACTTCTGGCGATTTCCAGCATTTTGTCCATTTCTCAGGAGCTCGATTGGATCAGGTTCGACAAATCTGCCTCATCAGCCCCGGAATGGACTTCTTTGGGGGACATGAATTGACCGAAAAGAATAAGTTTGAGAGAGGCTGGGAAAGAGCGCTAAGATCAGGCGTTCTCAAAGGGTTTACTTCACTTGGTGGTCTGCATTTGGTTCTTCGTTCCTTTTGGGGCACGTCTCGCTGGGGGGTAACCACTGTCGAAAACCTAGAGTTTCCGCCAGACGAATGTCTGTACCTTCCAGATATCATCCAGGTCTTCCAGCAGCTTCGACTCCGCCCAGAACGTACAACCGTGTTAGTTACCAATGACCGATCTGATGAGCCGTATGGGTACGAAGACTTCACGGTGCCTAAACGACGCAAAATGGCGCAGGCCATCCGAGATTACATCCTTGAGGAAACGCCAAGTTGTGACTGGACCGGACCAGGACAAATGATGGTGGTGCGGTCCTGAGTTTGGACTTGATCGAAGCAACTACTACCCCTACACTGCGCTAGAAGCTGTTGAGCCTTCCGACCAATAAATCATAGAAGCATTCTTCATTACATATTGCAAAGCCTACCACTAGTATCATCAATACCAACGACCCGTTCGTGTCCACTCGTCACCGCCAAAATGGCGAGAAGGTTTATCCCGGGCGGCCGGCGTACGATTCCTCGACGAACCATAAAACTCTGGCTCCCCGTAATCCCACCTTCTGTTCATTTCTTGATTGTCCCGTCTGTGAAGACGGTGGCTGTTTGGATCATACCAGCTCGTTGTTCCGTCATCCCGCATCCCATCATCCCAGCTCATCACTCTGTTGTGGGCTCTGGCGTTGAGACCGGCGCCTCCGCGGCGACCAGGAGCATTCCTAGGGCGCATTTGATCGTTGGAATAGTAAAGATCGGTTGTATTTTTTGTGTTAAGAAGAGTTGCCGTTGTCTTGTTGCAAGGTGGAGGACTTAGGGCAGTGCCATATTGCAGTACATATACTAGTGCTGGCAGGAGGCGACATGGAATGTCGGTAACCTTTGTGAATCCCACTAGTGAAACATTCGTATTTTGGACTGGCTGACAACCTTTAAGGAAATTCAGTGAGTTTACACCATCACGACACGTAGGTATATTGACATCATCTAGCCCGGCTGCTTCGTAATCGGCAAGAACAGTAGTTCGTGAGTTAATTGGCAGCCGTTCGAATATATATGGAGGATGTGAGTAGTTGCGTCCTGCTGCTAGAATCATTTGTCTTTATCCGATGAACATGTTGTCAATGAGCGACACGATTAAGCCAGGGCCAATTTACGCAGATACGTGGAGCAACGTAAGTATACCAGCACTTCATATAATGATCTTGGCCCAGACCAGACATGAATTTGTAAATTGTTGTCTTTTCGATGTACTTTATGTCTGTTGCCAACCTATGCCAACGTCGCAATGTGCAGCATATGACCTTCTCGTGCAGACCACACAGAGTTAGTCTCTTACATAGTATATCAGAACGACAAAAATGCCTCGAAAACGACTTACCGCCAGGAATCTGGCCCAACACGATGCCGCTATGAGTGAGCCTGACCCTCCTCAACTCACAGCCGATAACCTAGCTCGACATAACGCTGCTATGAGCGAGTCTGAACTTCATAAGCTGGCTCGGGAGAGGTTTGCTCGTCGCGATATCGACGTCAAAGGACCCCGGCCAGACCAACTATCATTCGAGAATCTAGCACGGCACGACGCAGCTACGAGCGATCTGTCTGGTAAAACCCCCGGTAAAGACGGGTCAGAACGATCTAGGCTCACTCATGATAACCTCGCACGGCACGATGCAACGATGAAGAACCGGCGCCACGCTGCTAATGAAGAACAACGTCCCAATCTGCTACGTGATGATTTTGACTACGGAAACATTGGTTGGCACCGGGCAGAGCATCGAGAAGGAAGGGGCGGTTTGTGGGAGCCTCGTGCAAGACGTCGGAAGTGAGGCTGGCTCGCGTTGCTTGATACCAGCATAGGTGCGAGGGTGCATCGTTATTGCTTGACTTATCTGTAAAACTAATGTTCGCAAAAAGCCAAACGCTTCTATAAGGTTTTCTGCGGCTCCCAGAAGTACTTGGATCAACGAAAAATCGTCTTTCTCAATTAAGTTGTGTGTTAGTATACCTAAACAGTGTTCTTGTTCATGTATCATCTTTTTTCGTGTTCAAAGATTGTGGCAGACTGACAGAGTCCTAAATTGATGCGCGCTGAATTACATAGCTGCAGCAAAACTCGACGTGTATGAACTCAGCTTGAGAAGAGAGACTCATCATCGGATACAGTGGTCAATTGGAACTCAGTTTGTGTCGAGATGCGTTGGTACCCTGCTCTCCAGGTCGCGCCTGACCTAGGTCTCGTACATAGCACCTGCACTTCATGTTAATTATTTCGCGCTGTCGTACAACCACACTGAGTCTTACTGACTCGTTTCGCAAAGCAGCATGAATAAGAAGTATCTCGAACTCTTCTAGAACTCCAATTTGGTATTTGTCAGTAGTTGATCGCATAGTCCATCACAGATACAGTCGCGGTTAATAGATTGTGCTAGGGGTAGAGATCAAGCGTCAAGACAAGTCAGTGGCCATCTGCAACGCGACTCAAGGGGAAGGTTTGCATCTCAACTCAAGGGATCCCGTACCCGTAGCGCCTCTCCCGTTCCGCACGCATACATCTTCCGTCGTTCCAATCCAATACCAGCGTCACCACTATTCCTACATTCGGAAAATCCATCTAAAATACGGCATATCCCAATTGATAAACTCGAAGTCCTTCATCTCCCCCATCAAAATTCCCCACCACTCCCCATACACGCCTGCACCCCGCCGCTCATCATACCGACCTGCACATCATACCTCAACTCATCAGATCATCTCTTACTCACATATGTCCTTTATGCACCCACCACACCATGCACGCCGTACGCCACCACAAGGATACCGTATCCCTGCGCGCCCACGTCGTCGGTATCTGCCTGCGAAGATCGCCTCCTCCGACAAGGCCCCGTTTCAAGGGTCCCCCTGGTGTCTGAGAAAGGTGCGTGCCCCAGGCTGCGCCGGTTTGAGAGACTGCGGCCTCCGTTTGAGGCCCCGAGAGTCGGATCGAGACGTGCCGGGCCAAGATAGATCTGCGGGGCCCGGAATCGGACGGAGTGGCTATGAAGGGCGGTGAGGAGCGGAGTCCGAGATGTCACGAAGGACGAGTTTGCGACAGGTGTGAAGGATGTGTGCGTGTAGGAGAGGAGGATGGTGTTGTGTAGTGGGGGTAGTACGACAGAGAGCAGATGCTCACCGGTTACTGCGCTGTTACCGTGGTACTAGGCCGAGATCCGAACGAATCGAACTTTTCATGAACAGTTTTTCTTGAAAGCGTATAGGACGTCTATCTACGTGGTCGAGTGATATGTCGTGGCAGGATGGTAATGCAATGGAGAGAAGAGGATATCTACTTGCTATTTTCATAGCCTCATATGGCCGCACCGCCGAGTGAAGATGGCGTGCGAGCCTCGAATCAGAACCGCTGAAAATGGATAGATAAAGAGAGATCCCAATTTTATATCCCGTGGCCCAGTGATAGCCGTACACTGAAAGTAGTGGGAAAGAATCGCTCGCCAGTCCATGCATCGCTCCGTAGCATAAGAAAATGATAACCGCAGTTCGCCAGTAAGTACCCAGTGCTTTGACAGCCGTACCAACCATCTAGCCGGAACGCCTACTAAGCACGAAAGAACATCGTTACGAGCGAAGGAGAGCATACCGCATCAGAAACGAAAACAAGCTCATTGGTGAAAGCAACGCGGGTCGCGTTTGGCGACAATCTACACCCTAGATCATACTTGCGATAGAGCTGAGAGCCGTCGTCCTCGGTATGCCAACCAGTTCTGGCTCACTAACCCGGTGCGTGGGGTGGAATGTGCCGCCTGGTTGTAATGGTGAGGTGAACAGACCAACGACAGGAGTCTTGGGCTGGAAATCGGCAGCAGAGGTCGGTGGATGCATAGCCGTTGTGGACGTCGGCGTCGGATACGCCGACGGGGCCGGGTAGGACGTTGTGGTACTCGGCTGCGATGTCGAGTTCGGCACGGCGGGCATTGAAGTGGGTATGCCAAGGGCTTTTAAGGAGGACGTGGGGATCGGAGCGGAATGTCGGTGCGCGGTTGTATCTTGCTGCGATGACGACTCTGACTTGATTGGGTAGCCGGAGGAGGTGGCCGATGCCGAGGATACCGCACGAGCACGAACAGCGTGGGTCTCACGCCGTCTTTTGGGACCGTCTTTGACCTTTGGGTGCGTGTGGCACTGTCAAAGTATTAGCGTACGCCCTGTGCAATGTTCCACTAAGATCACTATCCGATAGGCGGATAGCAGTCTGAAAACAGTACAGAGGGAAAAGCAAAATATGGCGTACCTTGTATGCATGCCTGAACCATGTTGTGCCCTTCTTTTTGCTACTCACGAGCGCAATCCACTCCCCACAGCTTCCACAAAGACCCTCCCAAACGTCAAGGTTGCCTTCGGTGCGGCGGGTCTCTTGCGGTCCTTGGAACGCAGCACCGGTAGCTGCGCTCACACCATGCGTGAATGACTTGTCGTACCAGAAGGCGCTATTCTTGAGCACGAGCCAACGGCCTGGCTTACACAGTCCGCACCAGCCTTCTCGCTTGTTGCCGTGGCCACGCACCCAACGTGGAGTATACAAATCTCCGGCGAAGCGCAGATCCTGTTCATGCGGGATGAGATCAGGATCTGATGGATTCATATCTGACTCCGGAGGGTCAGAGGCCTCTTCGTGCAGGGACGAATACAGGTCTGGTGGATCGGAAAGATCCGCGAAATGTGATGCGCAACCGCCATGTCTGTCGGCATTGCTCTGTAACAATCGGAAAAGGCCTTGGGACGGTAACGGTCGAGGCACTTCCAGTTGAAACGGTTGATCCTGGGCGGCGAACATTGTAGGATTGCTCGATTGCAACGGATGGGGCTGAGAATACAACACGTTCTGAGTCTGGAGTCCGAAATTGTGTAACGCGCCAGGAGGGTAAGCTGGCATCGAATGGTGAGGATTAATTCGAGGCCCGTAAGGCGCGTACCGATCTTGCACTTGAGACAGCGGGCGCTGTGTAGGGGTGGACGTGGGCGCATGGCCAGTTGACCATCTCTTGAAGCGACTGCTCTCCAACGTGTAAGGCGATGATCTCACATTGGTATGTGGCGCTGGCGAAGCACGATTTCGACTACCACTGCGCACGACATTGTCATGCTGGGGTCGGCGCGGGGAAGCGAGAGGTGATAGTAGGTTAGGTGCTGGTTCCAGGCTTGGCCATGTTTCGCAATCAGACGGATATGCGACTGCCTCGGATGTTCCCAGGTCCTCGTAGTTCGTCGTTTCTGGAAGAACACCACCGGTGCTGGATATCGAGAATGATGATTCCGATAAACGTCGTGAAGAGTTGGGGTTGAATGTCGGCATATGATCGACTTCGTGCTGATCCATACCATGGTACTGTCCGAGGTGGATGATTGGGGCATTCTCGTCATGACCCATGAAGCCTTGATTGAAATCGTGTATTTCTGGGTCCATGGACGGGAACGATTCCAATTCCTCGCAGACCTTCTGTCCCCAGGGACCTTTGCGCAATATTAGTATCAGGTCTTCATGGAGGACATGTTGACATACTGGTATCGATGACACCAGGGAAATAGTCTGTAGTTCCAAGACTATCAGGTCCACTAATATGAGGTCGATAAGTTGCAGTGCTCATAGCCGGTGAACGTGTTGTCGTGACGTCAGGTCTTGATACAAATCGCTGCTGCTCTTCTCTGGTAGATGCTACGGGCGCCTTGGGAAGGCCGTTCGGTATCGGGTAGTACTGGGTGTGGGATTGTGGTACCGCCCACGTGGTCTGAGGTGGTGACGGCCTCGATATGTTCTGCATATTCTGGTGCTGCTGATGTTGTTGTTGTTGGTGGTGCTGTGGATGCTGAAGAGCAACACCGCCGTAGGAGTACATCATCTGCGTTGGGTTGCCTGTCTGTTGATTGACGGCGTATGATCTATTAGGTGACTGTCGGTATCTTTATATCGGGTCAGCCTGCGTCCGGGCCGCTCTCTGGTGGCAGACCAGGATGGAGAGATCTCACTGTTGAACCGCATTAAATTCCATCTTTATCCTCGTCCCGTATTGGAAAGGCCTTGGAAAGTGGTGTGTCTGTGAACTAGATTGACGCCACTGTTAGCAACCTGAACAGGCAGTTCACTCTAGCCTAGCACTAGCGACAACGTGCATCGGGCGGCGCACAGCGTGGGGTCTTGTGAGGTAACGCAAGGGAGCACAGATGCGCACGAGGGACGTACTATTCGTGAAAGCGAAAGAGGTATGTCTGTTCAAAGGAATGTAGCTAGTCGATACTGCTGTGCGACTATGAATAATGGCGTGGCGACAAAAGAAAGCTTGCAGCCGGATCAAAAGAGTGTACGGAGAACAATGTCTCCCTCGCTGCCAGCGCGGTAAGGAGCCCGCTCCAAATGGAAAAGAATGAATGGTAAAATAGGGCGTGATTCCGAAAGAGTGACGAGGCCAAAGTAAGAACAAACGTAGCTCGAGGGTATATGCGTATATAATGAGAGGCGGGCTGGGGGAGTCCGGAAGTGACGATGGACGGGATAGACATGTGCGAAGCGGGCGCAGAGGAACCACTTTGGGGCAGAGAGTTTGAGAACAGCATCGGGAGGCGCCTTGGCCGCCAGAGATCTGGAACGACGCCAACCTGGAGGAGAGGCGTTCGCCCAAAGAGGGACATCGCGCGGTGGAGCAGGTGGGTGTAGGGCTGCCGGGGATTAGCGCTCATGCCACGGGACGGCCTCAGAAGAGCGGCCAGGGTGCGGGAGCTGCATCTGGAGGGCGAGCAGTGTGAGTTCCTGACAAACTGAGGCAACTCTGTCATAGTGGAGATGCGCCAGCCAATTGAGGAGCCGCCGGAGGAACCTCAGCCGGGCTGCCTCCTGCCCATTTGCGAACTCGAGACCAGTTCACGAGAGCCGTTTCAGGATAGCCCCCGTCGCTGCGGCATCTCGGCGACGAGGGCGAGCTGAGGTGCTCGATTGAAGCTGGTGAGGGTCGGGTAGAAGTCGAAGGATGCTGGTCGTCGCAGATATGAGACGTATTCTGAAACGTCGACCTCGCGCCAGCCCACAGTATGGCCGCAGTACGCTACGGTGGCTTCGCAGTCAGCAACGCGTTATTGGCAGGACCCTTTCTTCCATTATCGAGTGTGCAGCCGGCCAGTGATGTCTCGAGGCAGTGGAAAAAGGCGTCACGATGTAGTTGGGACGATGACTTCGCACGGTTGAAAACGGCTAGCGCGGACCGCTAAACCCGCTTACCGAGGTCCCCTGTGTCAGAGCCTCGACGTCTCCTCCACCTTCGCAACGTCGATTCGATAGCCGCTCCCAGGCGTACGGCGTGGACAGGAGCGGGCTGCCCGCCGACGTTGCTCGATCGCTGTCAGAACAAGGAGCCACCTAGTCCGAGCCGTGACCCTCCAAGCTACTCGCCATGGCGTGTAACGTGGTATACCCTTTCGGACGGCCGCGCCTCGCGCGAGTGCTGACGTTTAACAGCTCGGTGGCATCTGGCAGTCGTCGAGTTCTGACCACGTGAGCACTCTCTCTGCTTCAGGCAGTCGTTCGATCCCCCGCACAGCTTTGGATCGTAAACCGTCCGTGTGTGCGTCCGTGTCCATTGCGAAGCCACCATGTTTGGTGTACACATATCGCGTCATGAAAACGCACCTTAGCAGCATATCCATGTTCTTCTTATCATACTCTGACCGACGTAAGTGCGTCTGCCCCGACGTGCCTCAGTCGACCTGACTTCGAGACACATTTGTCAGTATTGGACATGCACTACCGGTGGACATTGACGACTCAGCAGCCACTTGAGCGGTATGCGCTCTTTCAGCATGACATCCTCATCACAACAGCCTTAGAATCTTGTTCACGGTTCAGCCACCATCATGCCGTTATACTCAGACACTGCAATATCAGAAATCAGGAACACCAGCGCCCCACGATGACCCTTCATCAGACCGCTACTTGCATGTCGGCCAGCCCGATACACATGCACCCCATCTGTGCTGTTTACGCAGTCACTCCTTACAGTTCCTCCGCCCCGGCGCCCAGGCGTTGAGAATGCATCTCGATAGGCGCCTTAGCCGGCATGCTGTGCACATCACCATGGGGCCCCGGATGCAGCACGGTCCGCGTGTTGTCCGATTTGCAGTGCTGTGGCTGACAACAACATTTCTAGAAGGAAGGGCCAGCGATCGAGGTTATTCGCAACCATCCCTTGCTTCCCAATGCGGGCAGCATCCAACATGGACTAGACTGGCCGCTATACCACGTCACGACATCTATTTATCTGAAGTGGCCTCCACTTCTGTGCTCCCTTCTCATTCCTCCACGTGCTGGGTTGCACGGCGCGGGCCCCTCCGGCCGCGTAGACATCTGCACCGCCCTCCGTATACGGAATGGCTACAATCTACCGACTGTCTATCGATGTCTCGGATGAGAAGGCGTTCATTCCCCGCATAACCAAAAAGGTGAGATGCCCTGAGTAGGTGCGCGGCTGACCACCAAACCCCCCTGTACCTGCAGAGATTCTCGGATATTGATCTTCACTGGGAGGTTGTGCCACCAACTTGCCGCCTGGACCGCGTTCCTGACGGCAAACGATTGTCGGTGGTCGCCGCGGACATCTAGGTCAGTCCTCGGGCCATGTTGGCGACCAGATCATGTAAGACACGGCATCCCGCCGCACGCGCAAGTGTAGGGCAGGCGAGGCGAGGTATCCCCAAGGAACGATCCTTCCGCATATTGGCGGATCGCGCCGTGGGAAAACCGCCGATGGGATGGGTCGCACAGAAACGGTCCGAGGAATGGCAAACATTGCCGGAGTTTGGCTGCTCACCATAGCTATGACTGGTAGGCCCGACTATGCACCTTGAACCGACTACGCACCTTAAAATTAGTTGAAATCGAACACTTCAAATGGACATGGAGCAAAGCTTTCTGCAAACCATTTCGATATGAGCATGCTCCTATATGGCATCGAAACAGCCACCACTTTCTACTGACCAACAAACAATGCAGGCCAAAGAGCTCACTCAGCGCTAAGCTTCGTCCTCCGCTAATATTGTTCCACGGTAGCTATAACTCTGCTATGATAACGTCAATACTAGCAACGCAGATTACTGTCAAGAGCCCCCAGTGTTTCAAGTCTATCCAATCCTATCGATAACGTCCGCCTCCACTAGTTCCATCCTACTTCGTTCGCCATCTACAGCTCCTATATTACATCACATGTGATCGCTAACAACACGAACATATGGCCGCTATACACTCAGTACGCCCGCTGACTTAACATACATCCCAAAACGGACGGATGCGCCTCCAATCTCCCACAGGTTCACAGACCACGTCCGTTCGCACCATCCGCCCTATGCTTCACCATTAGGTGGGTCTGCGGCGGGAGTGGACCCGCACACCGAGGTTTTCGGGTCCTCACATCGTTTGCGTTTACTACACGACGGGCCACCCATGTCCCAACATGTCGGACCATAACGGCCCCATTGCGCCGACGAACGTGCGAGTAACCACACAGTCGACATGGACTTGGAATGATTCGTGGTGAGGCCCGATCCGGTCTTCGTTGCGCTCTTCATGCGAATGGAAGCCAATGTTTCGCCTCTAAGGTGTGTGGGCTGACCAGTCGTAACGAACGCGTCAGAGGTCTTGGTATATATGATTTGGCCGATGACCTATCGTTCTTGGCTTGCCAGTCCGGAAAATGCCCGCGAGCGCGATTCTCGTTGCTTCTCATGGATACAGGGTCATGATATAGCATGCGCAACGTGAAAAGCAATAGGTGCTAAGATACGGTATATTCGGCGCAAAAGCTACGCCCGAGTAGAAGCATCTCAAGCACCAGTGCAAACCACAACACGCACAGCTCCATGAACAAACGAAACTTAAGATACACGACTACATGGTATAATCCCCCCATAAGCAGCGCAGCCGCGCGCAGACCACTTTGTGACACCTCCCAACGCCATCATGAAATCGTTAACCGCAGCGATTACTTCGTTCCTACCAAGACGTCGCAGCCCCCGTTAAGCGTCTTGAAAACCATCGTGCTACCACCATTACCTTTCTTCGCCTCAACACGGTTCAAGCCAGGTCTCTCTTCTTGTCGAATCAGCTCCAAATCTTTACCTTGCACGTGCAGTACTCCAGTGACACTCTGACCCTCCAAATGGCCCTCCCATTCTTGCGGGTACGCGAGATTGATCTGGCCACTGACACTAGTATGCGTGCTCAGCAATTTACCCATCGCCGTTCCAGGCGTCTTGTACGGCGCTTTGAGGTTGATCTTCGTCTCGCCATCTACCGTCTTCGTCGTAAGCATGGAGCTGTAGTCGCCAGAGGAATAAGGGAGCAAGTCGACATTGATACCACCGGCCACGGAGGACATTTCCGTCTTGGTCCCGTGGATGAAGGTGCCGTCTACAGAGCCGGCGGTGCTGTTGATGCTGACGATGTAGTCGCGCTCGGGGATATTCTTGCGCTCTGTGTCGACGCGGATGCTGCCCGACATCGTGTTCGCATAGAACAGAGCCGCCGCTGGTCCGTCTGCAGCTTTCTCTTTGGGATCGACGTTGATGTTCACGGAGCCCGATTTCGTTACGATCGATAGGAGATCGAGAAGCGAGTACTTCCCGCTAATAGACCCAGATATGGTCTCTAGGCGTGTCTCGCGGGAATTGAAAGACGTGGCGTCGAGGGTGCCGGTGGTGAGGGTGATGGAGGTACCGTTTTTTACGGAGAAGTTTACGCCTTCATGGATCTGCATGCCCAGGTGTATGGCCTGGACGTTGAAATTTTCGAGAATGACGCCGGGAGCCATGTATAGGACGACAGAGACACCTAGGCACGACTCCCCCCTTTGCACCCCGTCGAAGCCATCCGGAAACGATGGATCGCCGATCGTAAGACCTGTTGAGGACCACGAGTACTTGATGCTGTCTACGTCGACTGTGTTCGATGCAGCATAGGACATCTTGGCCTCGATGGTACCAGCCGCTTGCTCAGGCGGCGCTTGCGTGACGTGGATCCAGCCGGAAACTCGCTTCCAAGGGCCATCGAGCTGATGCACAGCTTCCACGATGTTCAATTGATCGGGTTTGCCAAAGCTCATCTCCTCGCTCTTGATGTTGTAGTTCTTTTTCCCACATGCTGCGGGCCACCGGATGGGATAACTTTCTTTGCCTTTCGACGGTTTTGATATTGGAGACCCAGATTCGGCAGGTTGTGCGGGTACGGGAGTCACCACGGCCGACTACACATCGATTAGCTTCATTGCCTTTGAGCAAGAACAGACTACGCACTTTATTATTCCTATGCGCCAGCGCCGCAATGATAACGACCAATAACATGATGGCCAACAACGCCGCGTACCACTTCATCCTCTTTCTCGAAAAGTATTCCCTACAATTGCGTCTTCGATATCTCCCATCTTTGTGTCCCTGCTCCCTCAGCGGCGTCAATGCCGCCCTCTCCTCGTTCAACAGGCCCACACCTTCTCCTCTCCACCCCATCGGCGTAGTCGCCTCCAGATAACTCGGCGGCGCATCCTGTCCGACAAAAGAGTCCAGCAGCGGCGTTCTCTCCTCGGTATACCCCGTGGGACTACGTATCGTCACCTGTTGCTTCTTTGCGCTCTCATTTGCGGCCTCGGTATCGATGTACATGACGTCGGCTGGCACGCTGCCACTGCCTCTGAAGTTTTCTCTTCCTCGATTGTAGCCGTTGGCCGGACTAGAAAGCGGATCGGTAATGCTAGAATAGAAAGAAGCGGTGTCGTCGTCCCTCAGCGACTGTGCATAGCGCGAGGAACTTATGAAGGGCTGTGTTATTAAGTACGAAAACGGCTAAGAATTAAGGAGCTGTAATGTGAATGATCTGCGGGTTCTGGAGAGCTTGGGAGCTTGGCTGGGAGGGGATGTCACAATTGTTTCGGAGAGTGGAAACGCGGAGGGTTTGAGGCGTGCTTGGCTGCGAGCGGTTGAGCATCGCGAACATGATGGCATTTAACGTGTTTGCTATCAAAAAGTTATCGGTCAGTGACGAGGGATCGGTCAAGCGACGAATACGCGTCGCTGC
The DNA here is from genome assembly GCA_022419385.1 of Paraconiothyrium sp. Pb-2020. Lineage (NCBI taxonomy): Eukaryota > Fungi > Ascomycota > Dothideomycetes > Pleosporales > Didymosphaeriaceae > Paraconiothyrium > Paraconiothyrium sp. Pb-2020. Next base: position 4,218,769 of record JAJUBI010000002.1, on the reverse strand, counting down.
AGATTGTCGCAAGGCAACAACGTGGTGAGGAGGGGCCATTGGCTGTAGAGGGCATTGCCGTGCTGTAAGTCGCGATGCCTCAGGCTGTTCTTGGTGTTCTTGGTGGGGGACATGTCAGACGCTAGGGAACTTTGGGCAGGTCCCTCTGCGATCGGTGCAGCGACGCGAGTGTCTGGCGGCACATCCGCTATCACACCTGAGGCAGCGATCGTCAATGTATGCTATGGGGAAGAACGGGTGTTCTTGGTAGACTTGCGTTTGGGACTGGTAACCTCAAAAATTCGATGGAATTGTCGCTCTGTTATAAGCGCCACTTTGAGCACACCCCTATCTAAAAAGCATCTAGATATCATAGTACCCTGAATCTCCGGCTGCAAGATTGCCCGTCCTGGATTGATAGCGTATCATTAAAAGTCGAGCGTACATGAAGTGCGCGCGTCTCCGAAAACCCCGATTCTCTCTCAGATTCTTCCTCATCATCATTCTCAGACTCCTCCCTACCAGACTCTTCATCGGACTCCTCCTCGACGCCTCATGGTAATCATCCTCAGTCCCCTCCTCTTCAGACCTCTCCTCTCCGAGTTCCTTTCCCAATGTCTCTCCCAGTTCCTCTCCGTCAGGACCCTCTTGTTTAAAATCACCATCATCAGGGTCTTCCTCATCAGAAACCTCGTCATCGGAGACCTTATCGGTCGACTCGACCTCAGACTTCTCTCCCTCAGACTCCTCACCATCGTCCTCCTCAGATCCATCGTCTTCCTCCTCCTCTTGCAACTCGTTCTTCTTCCCACAAAACCTGAATGTCAATCCCCTCACCAACACCACTTCTCCAGTCACACTGATCTTACACCTATCAACCTCATAATTGCCCCCTTCATACTCTCTCAACCTATCCTCATCCTCTCTGTTCTTGACGTCATATATCCACCCTTGAACTAGATCATCCTCATCCCCATCAACAAGCGCTACATACTTCCCGCGCCACGATCGCACCTTCCCCCTAAGAATGCACGCAGGTGTCAGAATAGGCGCTGGGGTCAGAGTGGCGTCTTCGTGTGATTGCAAACCTTGATCCTTTTTCTCTTCATCACTCGCTTCCTGGCAGCCACCCTCTGAAATCTGGCTTCCGCAGCGAATCGTCGAGTCGTCTTGTGAGTCAGTTCCCGTACCATTGTCAGAGTCCTCTGAGGTAGCAATAGTTTCAATCCCCAGAACTTGTGCCAGGCGTTCAGGCTCGCAGAGCGTGCCGTAGAAGAAGTATCGCACAGGGTTCTCATCTTGCCTTGGGCGTGGGTCAACAACAAGATTACGGTGCTGTGGTAGGGTGATGTCGATGCCTAGAGTGGGTGCGATGGACGTATTGGAGAGGTCTTTGGTTGCCGGCTTTCGTGCACGGTAGACTTTGAAGTCTGCCTGCGGAAACTGCCTTAATAGGGAAAGCACCGTGAAGGAAGTCATGTAGGCGTAAAGGGCGGTAGCTCCGTGAAGCTCTGAAAATTCGATCACTGGGACTGTGTCGTCTTGGAGGGCTACGTGGAGTTTTGCTTTGGTTTCGACGGGGGAGGAGAGTTTTAAGAAGTATTGGGTATATGGGAGGGTTGACATGGTGGATTCGGGGTAGATGAATCTACAGATTTCTGAAAATGGTTTCAATCTGGTAGTGAGGATTCAAGTCTGATTTGGAGACAAAGTGTGTTTAATATCCTTTTTGTAGCTCCCGGGATTTGGTGAGTCCATGCTTAACCGTGGTTCATGGCATCCTCCGTATCCACACTACTGTTCAATCCCGCTCTGGGAGCCGCGAAAACCATGGCTCAAGCGTGACTGAACAGTGGACATGTAGATGACCATCTAAATTCCCAGATGTTTTAAATAAAGAAATGGGTACATCAAGGTGTATGAGCTCACTGCGCCAGCACCGAGCGCAACGTGCCTTAAGTTATTCCAGGCGACATTTCGCGCACCGCCACCGAGGTCTCCGTCCTTATTTCCAACTACGCAGACAGCGGAGGCCGAGATCGCTGGATGAAGCTTTCTTGTTACACTGCTTCAAAGGCAAAAGCAGCAATAGAAGCCCACTTAGAGGACGCGGTGCGCGAGGTCATCTATGATGAACAATCTGAGCGTATACGCGCTGTCTTTGGTCTTGATGATCACGACAAGGAGAGTTTCGCGCACTATCTCGAGCGCTACGGTACGAATCTGGCGCGGTATCTACAGCGGCAGGCGGAGGGGCGTGATGCAAAGATGACAGATAAGAGGTATAAGTTTCATGTGAAACTTGGACGGGGGCTAACGGCGGCGGAAATACAGTGCGTGGCTGGGCTCGGCGGAGCCCCCAAGGATGTTAGAAAGAGAGGCGGGCGGGTCTATGGCTGCGATTGTAGACAGCGGAACCAGAGTTGCACTTGAGCAGGCATTACCATTTCAGGTCCACAGAAAGCAGAAAAGACTTATCATCCTGCTCAATAGCACCGGCTCACGACATTCACTTACCGCGGCAAGACTCATATCGCGTCCACTACTTCTTCCACGGTACCCTCGTGAACCCGCAGAAGCTTAAAGAGGTTCGAAAAGTGGAAAGCAAGCCAGTCTTGTCGCGTGCAGAAACCCAGGGAGGCGGGGTAATGATTTGGGGTAAGTACTTTGCGCTTGTGGGTGGGACGGAGCGGGATTTGGCCGGGCTGGGTGTATCTAAGAGTCGAGAGCATGAGGACAAGCTAAGATGGTATGAGACGGACAGATCTGAGGTGGCCAGGTGCATTATCTGGAGGGAAAGAAGGAACCTGGGTTGACGTTTAGGTTCTGTTGAAAGAGGGAGGACTTGTCATGAGGATTCCGGTATAGTGGATACTGTTCGATATGGATATGTGCGCTTAACACAGTGAGTGCATTCCACGCCTATTGGAGGCTCAAAGTAGCTCGTATTGAGTTCTGCCTTGAACTCAGCTATTGTGACGTCAAGCTGCTGAAGTGAAGCCTGTACCTAGGTGCCAACTTTAGCTCGAGTAATGCAATATAGGATAACAACAACTCTTGACTCACGCGCCGTGTAGCAACACCCAACTTGGAAATAGAGTCTGTCGTGGCCGTCGGCAATCGGCAGAGGGCGGGGAATTGACAAAGCACAGTCCTGGTGATTGCAGACCATTCGGACATCACCGACATGTAAACGGTCAATTCTGGTGATACCGAGAACCGGGATTACGCCGTACCCGCGGCCCACTTGGTGGTCCGATCATTGCGATTCGGGTTCTCGGAAGGCAGCCGAGGTTTTCGGCACGAGTGGTTACTGACGGCTACCCTCGAGACGATGATATCCGAAAGTCTGCTCAACGTTCAACGCTTGTTCTGTTGAACTATCTATGTACTACCATATTGGGAAGACTACCCGATCGCGTTCTCGATCCGATCGAGCCGCTGCCAAGTCGGCGTCGACTTACGATGTCCACTTCAGCTCGTCAGGTGGACGAGGAACTTTGCGTAACGCCGTTGGCGCGCTTGTCATTTCGTGTCGGCACCCGGAGGAATTGCATCGGGGTGAAATGTTGCCAGGTGTGCAGGTGGTGGGTCTCGCCGTCGTCCCGCGGCGCTAAGCGCGTACTCGGCATATCGCACAACATTCCACGAGCTATACGAAGTAGAGCTGCGAGTGGAGAGCTGCTATCGGCTAAGTATCGGTACTTCGTGCAGCTATGACTGCGCGAGCGTCCATCTTCCGAAGACTATGACTCTGTTTTCCGGGTGGAGAAGGGCCTAAACGAAGCTACAGCTGACCGTTCAGAACCTATCAGTCAGCAAAGATGCCGACTGCCGTGTAGTCGGTGGGCAAATGCAAGCATGCTGCTTGATACGGATCTGCTCGAGTCAGACCGGAGTGTGGCTACACTATGGTCGTTTGCAGCCGCTGTACGCTAAAGTTTACAGACGCATTTACTGCACTCCTGATGCGGTAAGCGAGTCTTTGATGTATGGCGTGTTTTACGAGGTAAACTTCTAGGACTAGACTTCGGAAAGCGCACTAGCATCGTACAAAGGTGGGTAGAGACCTGTGGGAGAACCGGAAAATGGAAAAGAGAATGCGGTCTCTCGAGATAACGGCAATATTAGGTTCGTCGCGAGCCGGATTCTCAGGACGCGGGATTACATGCATGCCTTCAGAACGCCAGCGATGCAATCTTGGAGCAAGGAGATTCGTCATATTAAGATCCAGTTATCAGCTCTTCAGCATGTCATCGTCCACCTCCCAGTCGTCCCACGTGGGTGCGTCGAAGCCGTTCGGTCGGGAGCTACGCAGGAAGCCGTTCCAAATGCCTTCGACCTCGACGACAGGCTTTATGGTACGGACCATGGCATCAAAACCCCGACTGAAGCATCCTTGCATATGCCGTTCGTCAAAAAGTTCGGGATGTGTCCTCCGCATTGTTTTCAAAGCACGTTTGCCAACCTCATCAACTGAGTCATTGTGGCGTAGTTCGAAGAACTCATTATCGTGCTGTTCCCTCAGCTGGGCCATCATGTTGTCGTCGTATAGCCCTAAATGAAGTAGATAAATGTCGTATTGGCAAAGTGAAGTTGTGCCAAGATAACTCCCGCCATATTTTGCCCGCTTATATAAACCGGTCAATGCCGCAATCGTTCCCATGCAACCGGTACCATAATCACTCATGGGAAATGGTGGTACGACTGGTTCATCGAGGCCCATCGCGAGGCCTTGCGCCCAAGCGACGCCCGATACGCAATCCGCAATCTGCTGCCATCCTGGTCGCGATGACCAAGGCCCGACATGACCAAAGCAGTCCTCAGCCACGTACACAATGCCACGTTTGCGACCCTTTACGAGCTGCAATATCTGGCTGGGGCCGTATCCGAGACGCTTCAAACTGCCTGGTCGGTACCCATCAAGGATGACATCGGCAGACTGCAGTAGATCCTCAAACACCTTGCGATCGCTCGAATCGCGCAAGTTTAGTTCGGCAGCGTGCTTGCCTAGATTGCCGTCCACTTGGAAGAACGGTACGTCAGATAAATTGGGCGACGTGATTTTGATGACTTCGGCACCATATTCAGCCAATCCTCGTCCAATTGCCGGTCCTGCAATTATCCGGCACAGTTCGATGACGCGAATTCCTGCCAGAATCTGGGGTTTCGGCGCAGACGATGCAGCGAAGGGAAACGGAGCAGGAGGCGATTCAGACTCTAGAAGATCAACTCTCCACAGCGGCTCTTGCAGTAGAGCTTGGCCGTGCTCGGTTGTCTGGAAGTCTTCCCACTTCAAACAGGTCACACCTAACGTATGCAAAGTTAGTCATGTAAACATTACTGAGCTGCCATGGTTTACTGTTTCTCGTATAGGGAATGGAGCACCTACCCGCCTGTTTGATTCTCCAGTTCATCTCCTCGAGTTCGTCTACGGTGTACTTCTTGACATGATCTTCGATGACTTGAATACATTCGCGGTACTCGGTGAGGTCTGCTCGGTGGCCCTCCAAACCGATCATATTAAGCGCTTTGGTAGCTTCCAATGAGCCATGAAGATGGAAGTATTCGCCATGGTTCTTGGTTGCGTAGAGGTTCGCGGACAGTCTGCGATAGAGGATGGACTGAGCTTGAAGAAGATCGGTATCTAGGAGAGCTTAGCCATAGAGTAATTACACGAGAAGGCCTCGATGTCTTCGAGACCAGACGCGTTCATGGGCCACGAAGTGAATGTTGTAGGAGTCCTCGGATCACCTACCTTTCAAGTACTTTTTCACTTTGGGATTTGCCTTGTCCAGGCCGCCAACAGTGGCAAGATATGTAGAGAAGAGAAAGGCGGAAGCACGTTCTAAATCCACATGGATGCTTCGATCCGGCACAATGGTCTTGAGATCTGCTATTGATGCTGCTACGCCACCTTCCACGGCCTTTAAAGCTGAGATGGCTTCTGTCTGTTTCAATGGGCTGGGAAAGTAGGGACTTCCGGTGTTGGCCGTCGAAAAACATGTCCGTGCAACATGTGGCAAGCACTCTTCTGGGAGTTGAGCTGTGACCTGTCCTAGAAGATATTCCAGGGCGGCGTGCGCGCCCTGGAGCAGTGTGTTTGTGCTCTCGCGAGCCGCACTACCGTTGAGGTGGCCATTTGTAGCTCCCGTAAGGTAAGGCGTCATGCTGTGGGCCTAAAACCTCCAATAAAGGGTGGGAAAGAAGAAAGAAGAGGCAGGATGCTCAAAGACATGTGAGCGGGCCGAGCATACAAGTATCTCTTGCGGCTCGGAAAGCCGTTGCGGGCTCGCTCTGCTAGCGACATGCTCAACGGGCACTCGGTAGGATGTTGGCAAGAGGCTAAATCAGGGCGCCGCGGAGCACCAGCGGCAGCGCCGACGGATGCAAGCAAGCGGTGGTAGGGCTGGCGATGGAGTGAAGGTGGAGAGCGGCGGATCGTTGTTCAGCGCCGGCGGATGCATGTGAGGGGAAGCCAAATGCAGCGCGCTAGAAGGCCTAGTGCCGTGATCGATCTCGGCTTGGCGCCGTGGCCGGAATGCGATGCGCCTCGCATCTAACAAGGAAAAACGGGCGGTCCAACCACCACCTATCGAGGTCTTTTCAGCCATTGAGAATCCCATCATTCACCGTGCATTGCGCTTGTCACGTCGTGTGCATGAGCATGCAATTCCCCCGCAGCTGATGCCATTCGGTGAGCACGACCCGCTTCGACCGCCGCCCACATCCGACACATGCTCCGATAGACATCCTCCACCGCGGATGGGCACCAACCCTGTCTATCCGACGAGCCCTTTGAGCACCCTATCGTCTCGCCTTTCGTGAAGCGCCCGGCATGACTCGGCCCAAGGTACCGCCTGGCAAGTCCGCTCAGATATCCGAGTCGGCCCATCCGCATCTAACATTCCACGCCTAGAACAGCGCCAGCGCACAGCACAGGCGTGCGAAAGCTGCAAGCGCCGTAAACAAAAGGTCCGTCTTTTGCTCAATTCCCATATTGGCGTCATAAGCGAGTACATCCAATCCATTCGGCTTTTGCCGAGATCCCTGCCATACTGTGTAAACATTGTCGTACAATCTACTCCTCTACTGTCCTATGTCTGTTCTGACCAGTCATCACGCGGAAATCATCATCCAGCCGTGCCTCAAGTCCCCTTCCCCACTTATCTTCTGCACCTTTCCTTGCTCCCAATCCTCCCTCCAGCCTGTTCGGTCGGCTCGCATATCCATTGCCAGTCACTCCGAGATCCCTAAGGTTTTGTAACAAGCCACTATGTACGACAATTCGAGTCCTTACCCTGTACATAGTAGCTCGGCGTTACTCTAGTGGCGTCATCCTGCTCTCCTTTGTTGAACTCGAAACCGCCGCGGACCGTAGCGTTGTTGTTGTTGAGAAGCTGACTGAAAAAAAAGTGCAACGGACTCTGTCCCTGCAACACTTGCGATAGGGTAAACCAGACCATATCTGTGCCACACTGTCGTTAACTCCTACAGAGGAAATTCACTTGCGTATACTCTGAGCGGGACGCGCCCTCACCTTCGGCCAGCGAACGACCATCTAAACGACAAGCTGTTGACGGCGAGCAAAATAGCCCTGTCGTAAATGACAACTCCTCCGCAAACACTCCCACCAACGGCATCCCCACCGCAAGCCTCTCTCCAGTCGCTCATTCCCTATCATACGTGTCGCCGCTCATTCCACGGTCCGGCCTTGTTCCACATGAACCCAGATCTGCACTTTTAAACGTAAGTCATCTGTAGCTACTCAAAGCGAATTGGTCCAACCGTGGCACTTCACAGAGCATACCATCCCATCTTGTCTGGGTTGCAGTAGGCGAAGGTTGACTGTTCGATGCTTGCTGGGGGAGAGGTCATTTCCATCTTCTCTGCTCACTTCGGCATTACGCTTTACGATACAACATGTCATGACGCACCCTTTTAGCCCAATCGTGGCTTGCCAATCCATCTTGAACAACCTACTGACTTCCGTCGCCGCGTTTAGGCTATCAAGGGCGAAGACAATGCAATCACAATACCTGACGAGCGAGCGTCTGTCGAAGTCCCAGCCACTTCCTTGCCACTAGCATCTGGGTATGTCGTCGCAAATTCTTAGCTCTCTAACTGCATTATGCCCCCATAACTCAGACTACTCCATGATACCTCATACTCCGGCTGGAACCCTCATATTGAACCTTACTGATTCGTTAGTCCGCCACCCGACGAACCACCGCCACTTATCTCGCGCGGCTCAACCGTTCATAGTGGACAAGACGAAGAGGCGGTGATATACTCTCAAACTCGAATGTTGCAAGATCCAACTGGCCGATTACGTGCGTTTAGTTCCGATGATTACTCATATCAATACCACTTGTCTGGTAATACTAATCAAGTACAGTCTACGTCGGAGACTCGGCAACGTTATCCTTCTTGCAACTTCTGCGGATGATGGTGGAGAATGCTGCCGGACAGTCACCCTTCACTGATGATCCTCGGCGGCATAAGATCGTAGAAGGACAATTTTCGCTCCCTGCGGGCGCTCGGTACGAACTCACGTGCGGAACGGTTATCATCGGATCACTTTACTGACTTTACACATTAGGCATACACATCTCTTACCAGACCAAAGAACCGCCCGTGTCCTCGTTGACGCTTTCTTCATCAACACCCATGGGCTACTGCAAGTCTTCGAGCGTCACAAGTTCTTGGAGAAGCTCGAAACTTGTTATTCCGACCCACTATCTACCGAGCCCCCATGGCTATGTATCCTCAACTTGGTCTTTGCCATTGGCTTGACCATGGCCACCCCACTTTCTGGGAGCTCTGAGGCGCTCATCATCGACAAGCTGAGGAGTGAGCACCTAGACCGAGCGGAAGTATTTTACCTCAACGCCAAAAGCTTGAACGACCCGATGACTGGCTTTGAAGACCAGGACTTTTGGTCCGTGCAAGCGTTGCTGTTGATGTCTGTATATATGCTCGCCAAGTCGAAACGAAACACCGCGTTTGCCTTACTAGGAATGGCAGCCCGGTCAGCCCAAGCACTTGGGTTACACCGTGAGGAGACCTTGATTATATTCGGCCCCGAAGAGCAAAAGGCACGAAAATACCTGTGGCGCTCACTATTCGTGATCGATCGACTTCTTGCTTGCCTACTGGGGCGCCCTACAGCAATATCTGAGAGTGACTGTTCAGGAGATAATCTGCGTCCCGCCGAGGCAGCCGCCGATGCATCTAATCTGAAGGCCAACTTCAATGAGACTGGGGTTTTCGCCCTCGAGGCTGCTGTACGAAGCTGCTCTGCTATTGGACTGATACTGAAGAAGGTCTACCAACAACGCAAGATCAGTACGCGACTCGCTCAGGAGATTGCTGACATATGTAAGACGTGGCCGCGAGCTTTGCCGGCTGTCCTGCATTGGCGTCAAGCATCCACGGCCACCGCTAGCCAAGGGGTAGCCATTCTGCATGTCAATCTTTTCTATTGTCACTCTATAATACTGCTAACGCGCCCTTTTTTCCTATACATTCTCAACATAGAGACTCAGCGTCAAGTCACCCAAGCTTCGTCCGGAAGTCGAGCACCACGGCCGTACCTGCGTATGGAGAAATTTAGCGAAGCCTGCGTAATTGCTTCCACGCATACAATTCTCCTGGTACAGAACGCTTTTGATGCTGGATACCTTTCGCGACGAAACCCTGCCGTAATATACTTCCTCTTTGCCGCTGCCCTTGTTGTACTCGCCAACGAATTTGCCGGCTTGTACCGGGTAGAGTCTCCAGATGCTTGCATCACCAACTCAATAGTCATTATGAGTTACTGCGCGGAAAGCGACCAACAGGCCAGCCGTTTGGTGTATATTCTGAGCTCATTCCGGGATGTCGTCGTGCAACAGCGGGCGCGTAGGAAGCAAAATCAGACGGATAACCTACACCTGCCAAGCATTAGTTCGCAGCTGTATGGAGGGCCTACACCTAATCTGCAAACGCCCGTTCCTGGTCAGAGTGGGGAAACTCCGAGACTCCATCAGGTCCCGATCCATATATATCCTGGAATGCAGACTCTCCCGCATAGCGATCCGTCAGGGGGGTTGCAGGCGCAACAGCAGCAATCCGACGCGCCTGATCTGTCTGTACATCTGTCGCCAATACAAGTGAGCACCCCAAAGCACGCATCATGAACTTCACTAATTCACCCCAATAGGACCATCAAGCAGCCGCAGCAGGGCCAAACCAGTACTCGTTAGGTGGTCAATCCAAACCTCCGAGCCTTTCCAATGTTCTCGACCTTTCTGGCCTTGATAATACCCGTGTGCCCAGCCTCTATTCCGAGGAGAGCGGCGCAGATGAACAAATTGATTTCGATGCGTTGTGGGCATGGCCGAGCAATACTCCTGGTGTTGGGTCGCCCAGAAACCCTGGTGACGCCGCTGCAACGGCTCCGCGCGACCCAGGGCATGAGCGATATTTCTGTGCCGTTGTTTGGTGTAGTTTCACATGCTGGAGATTGATCGGCAGTAGAACGCGAATTTTCTCCAATACAGCGCACAAGCGCCCGCACGCTCTTAGGTACGTGAAGTAACTACAGGTGCACGAATATAAACGGGTATACGAGAAGCAGGAGGGCGAAGACGAAAACAAGTGCGGTAGTGTACTTGTAAGGGCGCACAGTAGGAACCCTAAATTCAGCAATTGCAGGTTTATTCTAGGTTCGGCGGAAAGGCATGTGCGAACAGATTTGTAGAGATTCTGGCGAGTTTTGCTTTCGCGACTCATAGCTTGCACAGTAGCTAGAGCAACACGGTCGTGTTGTAGAAGGAGGGAAGGAACTTCCCGTCAACCTCAGTGATTCTATTATCGTGGGCACCTACTTCTCACTTCTCAGATAAATGAACCTCAATATAAACTTCGACCTCAACTTCACTAATGGTAGTGTATTCCGTACTATTTGAAAGCCGCGCTGCGAACAATCTCTCCATACTAGCACATTTCTTTGTTGCCCCGTCTGCTGTGTTCGTGAGGCATTGCTGAGCGACCTCAGGGCACGATTCGCCTTCATCCACCGGCTCAATTGCATCACCTAGCTCGAGGCCACCCACGAACAAAGAATTGGTGGAACCCCATACAGGGCGCTCAAGACCAGAAGCCTACCACGAAGGCGGGCCGCGACTCCACAACAACCCATGAACCGTAAGATGCGGCGTGTGGGCGAGCGTTTCCCCAGACCAGGGTCGCAACTTGTTTCGAGTGCGGAGTCACCATCTCCGCCTTCGTAGCGAGGTTGAAAGAGGCTAGCTGCAACCCCACACGTACGGGAAACGCATAAGGGTCATTCCACAGGCTGACTATCTGCCGGCGAAGTCGATGACTTGCGCTGCTTGTAGACGAAGGTATGCCTCCTATGCAACCTTCTCTGAAGTACCGCCTCCGTAGGATATTAATTACTGTCGCAGAGAGGCATACTGCGTTTGCCGTAGCCATAGGCTTGTCTCGACGCATCGATATGTTCCGATAGGAGCAGGCCCAGCTTAGATCTGCATATGGATCGCATGCCCAGACCCTAGAATGAGTGAAGTATTCGCGGAAAAACTCCCACCACCAAGGTCAGCATCTATCACAACCTTTCAGGCCAAGCCTGGGCAACGCTGCACGACACGGCTCGCGACATGCCCAGTATGCCTCTTCGTTACATTGTACCGACCTCTTGGTAGCGCCTGCCATGTCACGCGGGGGTATATAGACGACTCTTTGCGCGCTTCTACGAAGCACCGCAGTCGGTCTTGTCTTTGACGGATCGCTGGTTATCCTACAGCAGCAGCGACATATTCTCACCCGCACCATGGCTCCCACTGTGGTTGAAGAAGGTATCGTTCAGCAGTTGGTCAATACTGACAAGGTGCGATGGTGGAACAAACCCAACCTGAGGACGCTGTACCTCCTACTCGTTCCGTTCTGCCTCTTCATTGAGTCAACGTCTGGTTTTGACTCTTCGATGATGAACGGTATGCAAGCGTTGGTGTATTGGAAAGAGTACTTCAATAATCCTGAGGGTGGTATGCTGGGCTTGTTGGTCGCGTGCTACAACCTGGGGGCCTTGACATCGATTCCATTTGTCTCTATCGTGTCAGATCACGTTGGTAGGAGATGGAGTATCGTATTCGGATCGGTCATCATGATCATTGGGTCGCTCATGCAGGGACTGTCTCAAAACCGTAAGTGGTTCCCCAGAGCCTCAGAATGCCAAACACTGACAGCTAGTAGTGGCCATGTTCGTTTTCTCGCGCATTTTCCTTGGCCACGGTATCGTCTACGCTATCATCGCAGGTGCTGCTCTCCTCGGTGAGCTGGGTCATCCCAAGGAGCGTGCTTTCTTGGGCTCTATGTTTAACGCCTTTTATGGTGTCGGAGCTGTCCTCGGCGCAGGCATTGTCGTCCGCACAATCAACATCCCCAACGACTGGTCCTGGCGTCTTCCTAGTATGCTGCAAGCTCTTCCGTCCCTTCTTCAGATCGCATTCGCCTTTACTGTCCCCGAAAGCCCACGTTGGCTCGTTTCCAAGGACCGATCTGAGGAGGCTCTCCAGATCTTGATCAAGTACCACGCCGAAGGCGACGCCTCGAATGAGTTGCCACACATTGAACTTGCCGAAATCCAAAAGGCCCTTGAAATCGAAAATGAGTCCCGTAAGCGCGGATGGGTCGAGCTATTCCAGACCGCTGGTATGCGCCGCCGCTCACTCGTCTCTGGCGCTCTCGGAATGTTCGTACAATTTTCCGGAAATTCGCTCATTTCACAATATCTGGTTCCTATTCTTGAGATGATTGGTATTAAAGATAGACAGCAACAAGTGCGCTACAATGTCGGCAAGGAAGCGTGGGGTCTCATCGTCGGCATTGTGCTCGCTTCCATCACGCCTAGGTTCCCGCGTAGGCGCATGTACTTGCTATGCGCGTCCTGTCTCTTGCTGTGCTACACCGGGTGGACTGTGGCCCAGGCTCGTAACCGCATAACTGGGTCGGTAGAGTCTGGTTACGCAGTTTTGGTGTTCATCTTTTTGTACAGCCCGGCCTATTGTCTTGGATACAACGCATTGACGTACGTGTATATGGTCGAGATCTTCCCGTACTATGTACGTACGAAGGGCTTGAGTTGGTTCCAGCTGTGGAGCAGGTCTGCAGTCATGTTTAGTAGGTTTCTGCAATGCCATTGCAATGATCATTCTCTAACAACCAGCAGGCAGCTTCGTCAATCCGATAGGCCTGAAGGATATTGGGTGGAAATATCTGTTGGTGTACGTGTGCTGGCTGTGCTTCGAGGTTGTCTTCATCTACTTCTTCTTCCCCGAGACATTTGGCAAGACTTTGGAAGAATTGACCTTCTTGTTCGACGACGAAGAAGACGCAAAGCAGGCACTCGCAGCTACAGCAGAGAAGGTGCGACAGGATCCGACAGTTACCGAGATACACGAGTCGGCAGAGAAGAAGGCTTAGGTGGGATAAGCAAGCACTACCAAGCATTTGGAATATGGGAGTGCACGCGGCGTATACACCGCAATGGTGTGCGCGTCGTGAGGCTTGGGCAGATAGCATTGTGCCTATATGACCCAAGTTCAGGGTCGCAGAACAGAGGACGACAGCACAACAATTCAACGAGTGATAAATTCGACTCTGAACCAATCATATTAATGACCTCGACTCCATCATCCTATTCGCTACCACACATTAAGCGCCTTCCCATCCTGGGACCAGTTCGCCGGCAAAATCGCCAACCGAACGCCTACCCCGCTAGCGTTCCGGACCTGCTTGCGGCATCATAACACAGTAATAACAACGCGCCATTCCTCCTACACAGTCTCACCGCATTTCGCATAGTTTAAATTATATCCGTATCTTATCTGTAAGACATCGCGACGTCGAAAATGGTATCCACGCGTAATCATCCATCGACTTTCCCGCCACCAGAGGCCTCACCCACGAAGGCTTCGCCGCGCAAGTCGCGCACGTCTACGCCTGCGCCCACGGCGTCGCCTGATCGCGCGAGCCCGAGCGTGGTCGTGGGCAAGGGTCTGCGGGAGCGCGCAACACGCGCAGCGGAGAATGCGCAGAATGGGTATGCGGCTGTTACGAGAGATGGAGGGAGAGGGCTCTCAGGGCGAGGGGGAGGGGTGGGTGGCTGGAGCCATACCGCGAGCAATGTGACGATCGCGTGGATTGCAGTTAGTCTGCCGCTCGTAATCTGTAAGTTCGCGCCTGCTGAAGAGTGTATGGGGACAACTTGTTAATGCTTGGACAGGGGATACCCTCTACATCCTCCTCCGCCCACACACCATGGCCGGCGGCGCTCTCCAATGGCCCATCTGGAAACCCTACGAGATATACGCGTCTATCGACTACGTCTACGGACAACCCGGGTGGGACGAGAAAGACGGATTTGGCGGCGGTCAAGGCGCGCTCAACGCTATTGAAGCTGTGCTGTACGGACTGTACCTCATGTTGGTTTATAACCATGGTAGGAAGGCGGCTAGCGGGAGTGGCGTGCAGTTTGGGCAGGGTGTGAAGGGGTGGGCGAGTGGGGGCGTGAAGGTAGCGGGGAAAAGGGGTAACACGGCACTGATAATTGGGTTTACGGCGAGTGTTATGACGCTGAGTAAGACAGTGTTGTATTGTGAGTTTCTCACCCTTTGTCTTGCTAGTCAACTAACCATGATCCATAGATTTGGTCGAGTACTACGCTGGGTTCAAGAACACCGCGCATAATGATTGGTTCACACTATTTCTGTTCTACGGCGTTATGAAGTAAGTCTATCAAACAGTAAGCTTTTCTGTCATGAGCTAATGCGTTACAGCGGCCTCTGGGTTATCTTCCCAGCGTACATGACTGTAACATTTGGGTCTGACATCCTCGCTGGCTTAGACGCCGCGGTGGAGAGCTCAGAGAAGAAGCAAGATTAGGCATCCAGATTTCTTATTCAACCTCTTCACTGTCTCCTTCCTGTTCGATACCTCCGGCAACTCAGTCCCCAACGCTTAATAAAGATTGTCTATTTACTTTGGTCACCCACAACAACCGAACCATTTCCTCCACCATCCACCTGCTTTCTCTTCATGCGGCCCGGGAAATTCGTACAACGCGCGAGGCAACCCAGTAGGCAGCAACTCGATGTCACTGTCACCCTCCCCAGGCATCGAGACATTCCTCAGTGGACTCGGAAGATGCACCCCATGCGAATGGCTAAAGTTTGGCGTAGTAGAACTCAGCAGCGCTTGCCTACTCTCGCTCGGGCGGACTCTGGGGATGGGGCGAGCAGGTGTAGGGGCGTTTGCCAGGGGAATCGGTGTTCGACTAGGGATGCTCCGGGTAAGACTCATCGATGGATACGGAGAGTTGTTTGTTTCAGCACGCGGGAACTTGGGTACAGTTACTGGTGTAGGTGGGTTGACCTGTAAGCTATCGGTCGATGGATTTGCGGTGCCAGGACGAGGGGTCGAGGGTGGACTTGACTGGTAATACCGCTGCGGTCTCCAGACGGCTTTCGAGGACTCAACTTTCGGTTCAAGAAGACTGGGAGATGCTGCAGGCGCGCTCGCAACCCGACGACTCGGTTTCCTCACTGTACTCAACCTTAAAGTCCCGCTGTTGCTTCGCTGGGCGCTTGGAGCCGACGCAGTCTCGTCCCAGTTGTCTGGTGGAAGGGTGGCCGACATTCGCTGGCAGTCAGCGATCAGGTCCTTGAGCATTGCAGGCGGGGCGGTCGCGGGACGTTCCGACATAGTTCGTGTATGCAGTTGCTTTCTGATGTGTGTGTATCTTGTTTGTATCGGCTATCAACCAGCGTTCTGAGGCGTGCGCGAGTGCGGTGATAGGATCGAGTACGGCGTGGGCGTTTGTGTCTTCTTGTTTGGAGCTTCAAATGGTCCGGGCGGGACTTTGACAGTATGGCGTTTGTGCGGCAGTGAATGCTGGAACGCTAAGCGGCGACACTCAATGTTTTTCGATTTCGTTGAGCTTAGGTTGATATATACGAAAGTCACTATTACGGTCTCTGCCGGTGTCCACTGTTGTCGAGTGACATAGCACTAATACCTGATACATGTATAGGGGTAGACTTGGTAGAACAGAGGGGTATTGATATGTCAAGTAGCCAATTGTGGGTTTGCTCATGTAGGGCTGCGTGATGCAGGTAAAATCATAAGACATGCTGATTGTACACAAGTGCTATCACGTCTGAAGCCTGTGTATGCTTCGTTCAGCGCACATGAAATGCTCTCGTGGTCACTCTGGACATCTGCGTGCTCAGCAGGAACGCTCAAGTATCACACATCAACCGCAATGCAATGGGCACCAATCTAGTGTATCCAAACACACCCAACACTTCAGATATTCATCATCTTCGACCCATCACATGACCACACACTTACACAAGCCTCCACTCTCTTTCTTCTCTTTCTTTCCTTTCTTCCCCACCTGCTCAAACCTCTGGCTCACGCTCTTTCCTTCGCTGATCTGCCTTCGTCTCTCAATAAGCTCCTGCACCCCGGTCGCAGTTCCAAAGGGACCTTCGTCGGCGTGCCCCCTCTTGCGCTCCATCTCGTCTCGTCCAGGCGTCGAGAACGTTACGTTGCTAGCCACGCTTCTTGTCGATGCCTGACGTGAGAATTGGGGCTTGATGGCAGTAGCTGTGGCGTTCTGAGGGCGTAAGGGAGATGGCACATCAGGAGCGACTTCCTGCGCGGGCTTCTTCCATGGCGAGGGTAGCGGTTTACGCGGGCTCGTAGGGAGTGGTGTTACTTCGTCAGGCTCATGGTCGTAGAAGGGCCTGTCTTGGAAGTAGTCCTCTTCGTGACGTACGGCTGGCCGTGTGGGATCGATAGCTTGATGCGAAGTTGGTGTTTGCGGCGCAAATGGATCTTCTGTGGGGAACAAAGTGAATTCGCCCAGCCGCCCTCTCTCATCTGCTGGAACCGCGGGTGGTGGCCGACTAGGGGACTTTGGCATGGCTAATCCTGCTGAGGCAGCTTGACTCCCGCTTGCAGCCGAGATGGTCTGGTTCTCGCTCGCCTGAAATGAAGGTACTGGACTGGAAGACAGTATAGGACGGTGTTGCCTCGGGGCGCCTAGTTTCGACGGTGATACACGGCCTGCCTTTCTGCGCTTGAGATCTCCAACCTTGCTGCTGCCGCCAGAGGTATGTTTCTTAGGGACGGGGATACGCGACGACCTTCTGTTGTAATTGGGCCGGTGCTCGTGTGAGTTCAGCGAGCGCGCTCGAGAGGCGTCGCTTTGATAGTCGGGATTCGGAGCACCTTCTGTTCCTTCATTAGCTTCGTTGTTATGGCTTCAATGCAATTGCGTGTATGATATGCGCTCAATGCAGGTCATCCGCGCAACTTCCTAATCGGGCTTCGCGGGGTACATTCAGTCTTGGACTTACCAACTGACAACAGCGTCTTCTCGTCTACACCTGCGCGCCCGAGATTGTGCAGAGAATGTGTTTGTACGGGACGAGGAGGTGTCGATTGCGTGGCATAGCCCGCAGTGAGAGCCTCGGACAGGGATTCAAATGATGGCGTCACGCGGCGGATGGTCGAGCTCATGCTGTAAGAGCTAACGGGACGCTTTGGCGAGTGTGAAGCCGTGTGCGGGCGAAGGTGAGTAACCATGATTTGTTTGCGGTGGAGACGGTTGCGGATATTGTGATGGGCTGGAAAGGGTGGTTTAGGTATGAATATTGGTCAAGCGTGCGAAGAAAACAGCTTGAGGTGTCCAAGCTTGACTTGTGGGCAGCTTCCAAAAGTCGCAATTGTGGTCAAAAGTGCGAGTGAAGAGAGTGTGCTCCAAAGTCTTATACGTGTTGCCGGGACAGTATCACTTTCAACCTACAATATGATGATAATCGCGGTGCTCAAAAGCTTGCTTTGATACACAAGAACAGTAACATACAACCATACATATCTGCATACACAGTTCCCGAAAGCAGACGCTCTAGTTTCCAGTTCATCCTAGGATGTTGAGATTTCCGATCGCTATGACCGTTTGCCTCGCGCCTTCTGATCTGGATGACGCCACAGGGTCCGACCATCGTTCAGTCCGTCCTCTCAGCTCTTAAATCGCTCTTCAGCAATGCGACGAGCTAGTGACTTCGGAGGGGTGTTTATATAGCTCCGGGGGTCGTCAGTGGAACTAAGACGTTGGGCATGCTGACGGTAGTGCTGAGGCTGCACAGAAGTTAAAGGAGTGTGACGGGGTGGCCCTTTACCACCGGGACCATCAGGTGGAGCGCGTTGTTCTGTGCGGTGGTTCTGCTGAAGGCTTCGTTGTAGTTGCGGAGCAACAGGTATGCGAGGAGCAGGATGGGGTTTTGGACTCCTGGCACGGTCATGGTAGTTGAAGAAGCACATTGTTAGCAGAGTTTGTCGGGGTATGTGCCGTCAGTGTATGATTCGGGTCGGCGAGGTAGCTATATATATAACAGAAAACGACAGAAGTTACAACGATGAAGCTGGCAGTATACGGTGCATTCATCCATTGACGTTTGTGAGGACGTGGCAGTTACGTTTGATCGTTTCGTCGCTGGGCTGTCATGTGTTACATCATAGATGAGCTAACTCATGCGGTTTCCACGTACATCACTTTGATTGTGCAGCGGAGATCGAATTTTATGAACATCGGTACGTGAAACAACAGCAACTAAGCCGCCAGCTTCGCGCCGCTTTCGGGTATAAAGAGATCCTGCAGAATACATTTCAACGGCGCAATGCATGTAACCTAGCCCGCCGTCGACTTATCACTGACTTGTGTCATTGTATATGGCTGCCGCGAGAAAGTCTGTGAGACAGAACCCAATCCTATCATCATCGAACTGGGGATAGCATACATCAGACTATGAACTTGGATGTCCGGAAGATAGAGTTGTTCAGTATGTGCTACGAAGGCGTTATACATGTTTACATCGCTGAAAGGTATGACGTGCGGAGAGTTTCTGTACTAATTCAGAAGCAAAGCTTGCAGCATCAGGAAGGTATCACACGCACTTCCGCGCCGCCTGCGTGGCTATCGGATGAGAAGTTGCAAGTTGTGAGGCTGCAGCCACTGGCTCCGGAGGAGTATTGATATGCGTGCGCAAGAGTTGAAGGCTGGCCATGTACTTGGTCGTCGGATAGTTCAGGTTTTCTTCATGTAGCAGTAGGTTACCCTGCAGGAAATACCAACCTAGCCTTGGGAGTTCACGTCTGTCAAAGATAATGCGAAAGCTGGATTATACGTTGTACTTATGGGTACGATCTGAGGGTTGCCGCGGATGAATCCCGACTGACAATTGATGAGAAAGGGGCTGCCGCTTCCATAGTATAATCGACCGTCATGGGCCGGCGCCCGGGTTATCATAGCAGTAGCTCCGGTCGCTGGGGCCTTCCCCTCGACTGTCTTCCTCACTCACATCACAACAGAAGAGTCTTCACAAATGAGGCGTCATCCCATCGCAGGCGTTCGCATTCGCATTCGCATTCGCATTCGCATTCGCATTGAAAAGGCTGCTCTTCCCTCGAGTGCTTACTGTGGAAGCGGGTCCATCAACCCCGATGTCAACCATGGGCAGTTACTTCGCCATTGATCCACTGAAGGGATGACTGACCTCACCCCACAGCAATTTCCACACGGCTCCACAGGCCCAAGCTGAAATACAATTCACCAAACATGCAGAAATTATGGCCATCGAATTTTGTACATGTACTTTTTCCTGCCGCTGTCCGCGCTATCGATAACTAGGTATTATTAGCATAGTTCGCGTCATGCCGGCGTTCTCAATAATCCACACTAGAAAAAGCATTAGAGCCAGCTAACGCTAGTGAAAACCCACTTCTCGTACTACTGCAGGTACGAAGCATCGATACGAACGCCATCTTCATGACAACGCAGCACCCATTTTAGTCGAAGCCACCAAAGCCACCAAAGCCACGAAAAGTGCTTGTCGCAACTACTGCAGGAACAGACTTCTCGAGCAGTGGCCAAGCGCGCTATCAACCGACAACGTACGACAGACCTTAGTGAAAGCCACGGCTCGCAACTACTGCAGGTACAGCCACTGCCGAGCAAACACGATTCATTCAGAACGCGCGGAGTTACATGACGAGGCAACACGCGGTCTCCTGGTCCTTCGCACAAGTCCTCCTTTGAAGCTTCTTGCTTCCCATGTATTCATAGTGCGTCGGCTGAGACCGAGGCGGCGGCATCGCACGCATCTTTGCTCGGTAGTTCACCTCCTGCTTCGCCCTGAGGGCCATCATTTCCGCCCTGAACTCAGCATCGCGTCGGGAGTTACCGCTTCCTTCTTTGGGGAAGAGCGAATATGTTTGCTGCGGACGCGGACGCGAGTAATTTGCAGGCCTACGTGCACTCATTGTATTGTTGTGCGTCATTATGTTCTGCTCAACTCGACTCTATTCAACTTTGATTTGTAAAGTGGAAACTTATTGTCCCATGATTAAGAAGGTCTATTGCGTTGTTTCGGTCTCATCTATTGTACAGTGATAATCAGAGTGCATTCTATCTACAACAATGAGAAGATCACTACGCTGAACAAAGACGCGCTGTCGCCGCTCACATGATTGCGCAGTATCTCAACGATGACTCTTCACGTTCTTCGCGTTCGAACCGTCGTGGCCGGGCCAGTGGTCGTACCCACACTTGGTCCCTTGTACGAGATTTGTACTCAGACATAGGGCGATCATCCATTGCTGGAGGTTCATTGTATTGTCCTGGTTGTTGCCGTCTTCCTCTGTGAGCTTCGTACTTAGGGTCCTCTTTGAAGTCGCTGAGATCGGCTGACCTAGGCTGTCTGCCTTTGCGAGATGGGTTATCAACCTCCCGCTTGAAGTCGTTGCGATCATCCATTTCTGGAGGTTTCGTTGTCATGTGTGCCGACTTCAATGAGGTGGATCAATATAAAAATGTAGAGGTTGTTCCGAGACGGAACTGTAGCGAATATCGGGATCGATTCTTGAAGAATTTTGAAGTATTTGCTGGTAGATTGTGAGGTTTGCAATAGCGATAATTATAGTGGGAAAGCAGCGCATATAAATAGTAAGCAAATGGATTCCAGTCACATTTAGAGAATTAGCGAAAAGTCATCTTGTTATCGCGGTTCGTGTGACCGAACCATTGACTCATTGCGCGCACTTCGTGAATAGCGGATGACACATACCTTCAATACGCATGTACATACCTACCGATGCCCAAACTCCCCCCACCGACAAAGACTTAGAGTCACATAACACAACAACACCCCTTCGTCTTCCTATCCTCATCTATCGTGACTGGACTCCAAATACTCTTGAATTCCGCATCACTCCTCTCCTTTACACCCTCCTCTCTCCTCACAATGATTTTCTGCGCTTGTCTTTCCCACGGACTGCGTATCGGTTGTGGGTGTTGCAATGGCGGAAACAGCTCACCTTGCACAGACTGATGCGGTTTCATATGCGACACAGCAGCACTTCTCTCTGGTCCTGGCTGCACTACTTGAGTCGTCGCAGGTAACGATACTCTAGGCAGTGGCGGCAACGGCTTATTGTTCATTTTGCGGTCGAACTCTTTCTCCCACTGCCTGTAGGCTGCATCGTTGAAGGGCCGATCTTTTTTGTCGAGATCTTCGAAGCATAATGATTTTTGCATGTTTGCATGCAAAGGACGTACGAAGGCTAAGGGGTGTTTTGTTTCGCCGTCCGGGTAGTGGCAGGGCTCTTCTGGGATGGAGTTGAGCCTGAGCGGAGGCGCGGGGTTCATGACGACCGCAGGTAGGGCTTTATGGTAACGTTGTGCTGAAGAGGCGGCCTTAGTAAGGGGCAAAGCTATACATAGTAGTGTTCTTTGTCGTGACTGTAAAAGAATAAGACAAAGAATAAGACATTAGCGGAGGGGAGACAACAAGGAGCTAGACACGGTTATTATCTGTCTCAAAGAGTCATGCTGGATATAGTAAGCGGGTGCTCCCATTATGGCGTAACATGACTTATGAGACTTGTGTACAGTGACTGTTATGGAGTTTAGCATGATTGGAGAGTGGCGAGGGAAGGGTGTGCACGGAAATCGAGACGGTGCATAACCGGTTTTGTTTATAGAAGCTGACGAAATTAGGAGAGAAAAAACCCAAACCTCTCTTTGGTGAAAAGGTTGATTTTCTCTCGCGCACTTGCGCTTGCACAATCTTCTAACACGAAAAAGTCTATGACACATCCACACCGCACTACAACAACCGTTCCCTCCCACTTGAATCTAGCCATCTCCAGACATGATAGCATCCATGAAGGATAACTACATTCATCAGCGCCGCATACTCATCCAGTGCCGGTCCGGGTTACGCCTTTGAGCGCGTGCTCCAGGCCCATATTGAGGCCCACCCCCTCTTTCTGTTTGGAAGCGCCATCGAGACTCGCTATAGTCGTAGTTTCGGTTCAACTGTCTGTTCATTTGCGCATGCTCCTGTCCGCCGCCATGCACATCT
Organism: Paraconiothyrium sp. Pb-2020; assembly: GCA_022419385.1. NCBI lineage: Eukaryota > Fungi > Ascomycota > Dothideomycetes > Pleosporales > Didymosphaeriaceae > Paraconiothyrium > Paraconiothyrium sp. Pb-2020. The sequence continues at coordinate 4,196,291 of JAJUBI010000002.1, read as the reverse complement.
GCGTGACCCCAAGTTGGGCGTCCGTGGTTGAAGCCGTCGTTCCAACTCATCACTCTGTCGTTGTTATTGCGATGCCGATGGGGCAGTCTGTTTAGGTGCCAAGAATCGACGCCTCAGTGAGGCATGGTTTTGAGGGATGTGGTTAAGACATCCGGGTAGAGATGACTCGTGATTTTGCTTGTCGAAGTGGGGGGTTTATGAGGAAGACTTTCAGGTTCTTGACGAGACAATTTTGGATGTACTAGAGCTTAAAGTGGTCAGGGTATGTTTATATAGACAGTGTTACGCAGACGTGTATAAAGTGCTGGCTGTGTTCACGCTGTGGAGCTCACAGGTGCCACTTCCGGGTCTGCCAAACAAAGCTGTCTGTATTTCAGGCTGACGTCGGTTCCAACAATGTGAAGACATCTCTGTGACTTACATTAAATTTCTTACCAGCTTCAAGCTTAATTCTCGCCACGCCATCTCATTATCTCACCCAAGTTTCATCCACTGGCATACAGCATTTGCCATAGCATCAGCAATCTCGAGAATGCCAACAGAAATTACGGCACCCTCAATTCCAGGATCTCGCAATGGAACGACGGTTTCAATGGGGGCAGGCCGGACTGGGGTGATCGCGATAGGTCCGATTATGAGGACTTGTACTATGGTCCTCATGCGCGCGGTTGGAATGGGCCGTGGAGTTGGGCGCATGGGGCGAGGAGGAGGTTTTGAGATTTGTTAGCCCGTGCGAGTTCTTACGAAGATCGTGCTCAGATAGACTTAAATATCTGAAGCGAAAACTCTAGTATTCGCTGCGTGTCAGTTCCATCTTTGTCTATCCTATGAAGTACAAGAGATCTCAAATCGCCATCCATCTAATAAATATCCAAGTTCCCAAAAAAGTATACATCTTACAACAATATGCCAAACCGACATCTAAGGATATTTTGTGTGCGCGAGATCAGATATGGAGAGGGGCAGAAGCAGTGAGCAGCACAGGTCTTTCGGCGGTTGGTATGATGATAGGGTGAGGAAAGACACGCTTATCCAAACGAAACGCCAAAATGATGCAACCAACGCCAAAAATCAGACGGGGAGGTCAATCCGGGTATCACAGCTCTCAATCACTCTCTACCATCCCTCATCTTTCTGATTCTTGCCTTCGCCTTGCAGTACTTGCTTTTCTTCGTTCGTTAGCTCAATCATCTCAGCGCCTTTCAGACGGTAGTCTTTAGCATCGACGATATGATCTTTGGCGGTCTTATGATAAAGCTGGTGCAGTCGCGGTATGAAGTACTGCATGACTTGGTCGCTGAGCGCCTTCGGGACGAGCCCCTTGTTTACCCAGTAGTGGCGCACAAATGTACCTTTGCAGCCGCCACGGTTCTCGGCTTCGGGCGCGCCATTGGCCTCCACACAGGGCAAGACTTTAATATCATGAGGGCGATCGAAATCGTAGCGGATGTAGTTGCCAAATGCTGCCTGCTGGTGGAACATTTCGAGCTTCCACTTGGCGCAGCCCACGTAGCGTCCTTCGTCAGGGCATTCGGCCCATACTTTGAACATCTCTTGCGTGCGCGGGCTCTGCTGCGCAATGACGAAGCCGGTGTTGAGATAGCGGTTTCCTCGGGAATCGTAGTTTTGCGGCTCGTCGGGGTCCAATGACATCATGATGAGGGTCTCCTTGCTCATGTTCCAGTAGTTGAGAAGCCACTCGAGCGGAAGATGCGGGAAATGGAGCATGACGTCCGAGTCCATGAAGAGTATGTAGTCGTGAGTCTTGAGGGCTTCCTTCATTATAGGCACCTTGACCCAGGTGCCCCAACGATCCTCGTAATCGGGGGCTCGAATGAACTTGTAGTCGTATCCATGAATCATGGCGTATGTGTAATGGCTCAGCATCCCGGCGGATAGGGCTCGAATTCCTTCTCCACCCTTCCAAATTAGCTCATCGTCCATGAGCTGACCTGGCTTATCCAAAGGCCGGCTGTCAATGTCCAAAACCAAGACTTTCTTCCCCAATTTTTGTTTGAAGCGTGGTTCACCGTGTAGGCGGTATATCTGCCCTTCGTCGTCGGTAAAGTTTGCGGCGTCAACCGGATGTAATATCGGTTCGTAGAGGGCTTTGATGACGGTAGCCATGGATGTATCGCCATCGGGGAGGGAGACATTATGCTGGTAAGGGTATCTGGTAGCGCATGTCAGTCAGGCAATCCTGGAGGTGCGTGATAGATCGACACATACTGTGAGCTCTTGTAGGGTATCGCGTTCGATTCAAACCCGAAGTATATGAAGGCGCACAGCATCGGGATCATGGCGATCATCAGGATGCGTCGCCATCGCGCGTGAGGCCCGGAGGTTAGGTTGGCTAAGGAGGGGTAAACATAGTTGGTGCTCGCCGACATGGCATGCGTTAAGGAATGGCGGTGCGGGTCGCGAGAATCTTGGTATCGGTTCCTAGGACGGTCGAGGGGGTAGTCTTCTGAGTCGTTCGGCCAGGCGTGAACGTGGCCTTGGGAATGCTCCGGCAGCGAGGAAAGAGCTGCGGGCGTAAGCGGAACGCGCGATCGCAATGGCAAAAAGGTAGCAGCAGACGAACAGCAACAAAAGAAGAGAATAAGTCGGGTGTAGGTGCTGGAAAATCAGCAGGTAGGGATGGCGGAGCCGCGTCGCAGGCTCAGCTAAGCTCATGGCGCGTCCACGTCTGAGGGCGATCGCTCGGAGGCCTTGCGGGGACTAGCCACGGCAGCCACGGCGCAACGGCCTTCCACATGCCATTGACCCCTTGCGGCAATTCGCATGCCGCATTGGACAACGTGCGCAACCGGAGGTAGAATGATGGTTCACACTTTGTAATTGTGCGAGATAGACTCGAGATAGACTCAATAACGCGGGGTTAATATCGCCCTGCAATGCGATTTGCGGCAGTCAGATCCCATGTTTAAGCGAGCGATCCTGCAAGGCTTGTGCAAGCCATTACAATCCTCCGTCCTTGTCCCGTTGCCGCGACCGGGGGTTACGTCAGGCACTGTGGCGCAATGGTATACCTGTACACCTGTTGCTGCTAATACACACGTTGTGTCTGGACAACAGGTTCGACTCTGACGTCTTGAGCACGTTGCTGGTCGAGATGCCGAGATACACGGTAACAGTGTCACTGTTCCCGTAGTTTTGGTACGGGGCGGCCTAGCGTTGTCCTATGTCGTTCAAGACCACGTCTTGCCCACCTCCACCGTCGATGAGTCGATTATGTTTTAAATTCCTGCATACGGGTCGCTTGAAAAATTTCCATAAGAAGAAATGCGAAATTGCTAGTGGTTCCCGGCCACCAGCTCGATGCCGGTGGTGCCGGTAGGCTTGAGGCTGTGCGTCGATGCAGGCAGTGTTTGGTTACAAGTTCGGGGCCTCATGGTGGGCTGTGTTACTCCACGTACGCAAGACAATCTTGAAATCTATGGCATTGTACTGCGAAGTCGCCGTCATAGTAAGCGCAATAGCTCGTAATCTTTGGCTATCCCAGGACTCTCGCGCGCGCAGATTCCAATCAGATCCATCATGATGCGTACCCAATCCTCCCATCCTTCAGGCAGTGTGGCTCTCAACTCGGGGTTTGATGATCGGGCCACTGAGTTGAAAAGTAGGATTTGACCGAAGCATTGGGAACACCATCCAAATTTGATCGGCAAGGCAGCTTTCATTTGGGCGCATAGTCCCATTGTGGTTGGCCAGTACATAGCGCCCTCGAGCCCTTTTCGGACCTCGTCGTATTCACTTCGTGTCGTGTGTTGTGGTGCATGGAGAGCTTTGTATAAAAATGGTCGACCAATATGGAACTTTGCGACCCGGTAACGACTGCGTAGCATGGCTTTTGCAATCACATGGGCAGGGCTCGGTGAGTCATCGGCCGCATCATTATCTGTAAACTGTAGTGTTGGTGGTAGATTGGAGCGCCACTGTTCGAGCTGGTGATGCATCTCGGCCGTCAGGTTCGGACTAGGATGACCTTCTTTTTCTGCAAAGGAGTAGAGGTTATGCCTGGAGATCTATCAGTGAGAAGTGTATATTCAGAGATTGATACACTTGCCTGATACGGGTAAGTATGATGCGATGAGCAGCTTGTGCGAGGAAGTGGAAGTTGAAGAAGGAGTCATCTTCATCGGAAAGCAGTCCAGAGATTGATGTCTTAGGCCGAGGGGAGGTTGTAAACTTGGGAATCGGGATATCTGCCTCGTAGTCGAGTAGGCCGCTCAAAGGGAGACTGAGCTCTTGCGTGATGATAGTCTCATACATGAGTGTATTCCAGAACAATCTCGAGAACATGTCGCCCTCCCAGTCATCGAAGTCAATCGTTTCTTCCTGCGATAGCAAGCTTATGCAGCACAGGGCAGCACGATTGACCATCGTCCATGAATCTATTGGACGTAGAGTCTGGGCGTAGTACAATGTACAGAGCATATAGAATTGACCAATTGGAAGGTCATTTTGGTTCATGAGGAATCCAATCCGCTGTCGCGCTTCGTTGAAATATTTCAGACCTGGCGGGTCGTCCACGACTACTTCATACCACTCGGGTCGTACAAAGCTGTTTGTAGCAGATGGCGTGCGCGATGGCAACGCAAAATCTCCCTCTTCGTAAGCTCTGACGGCTAAACAGCCAAGCGCAAGAACTATCAGCACAAGGCATGTCTCGACATCGTATCCGAAATCGCTTTCCAATGCGCCATTGAGGGTGCTGGAGAAGAACTGAAACCGATCAAGGATAGGAGTGTTACGGTGGAAGACCGCGAAATATGCATCAGCTAAGCCTTTGATGACTGATAGTGGGAGTCTTGTTAACCAGAAATTGCTGCTGTAATCCGCCGGTATGTCGATGTGAATCGGTAGTGGAGGTCTATGAGTTTCGATGTTCACGATATAGTCTCGGTGCAGTGCCTTACGTGCGGCGACAAACTCCGCTGGGAGCATTTCCGCAACAGCAGGCCACAAAGTAACTCCATGCTGACTGAAGGATAGTTTGGTCGCACCATGGGTCTCGGGCGCAGAGTTTGAGGCTTTTCCGGGAGTGCCGGTGGCAAGTGGAGATCCGACGTCCAGGGAACCCCGTTCATGATGCGGCATTGAGTAAGACAGGACATGTGATCCAGGACTTGGGTTAGAATTGGCGAATGGTGATCTGTAGTCTTGCGTCTGTACAAGTGGAGGTGGATGCGGAACTCTACTAGAATTGATGGCTGTCGTGAGATCTTCAACCTTTGCCTCAAGGCGCCTGATGGCATTGATAGCCACTGTCATTGACTGATCCTTCCTGTAACATCATTAGCACGAAAGTGACAGGATACATGCAAACCAAGCCGAAGTTTGAATCTATTGCCCTTTGTGTTGTTCGTTTGTGGTTGACGTAAATCAGTCAGAACTTGGTTTTAGACTTAACATACTTGGTTGGCCGAGGTGTCTGGTATACGCATTCGAGGTTCATGACCTTGCAATACCCGCACTTAGGGCGGTCCTCATCGCATCGTGTTTTCCGAGCTCTGCAGATATCACAGGCCTGATGTTGTTAATTCTGTACATGTGCTGCTGGGTACGCTACGCCCATGCAGGGTTATTCTGCGGGCTTGCACATACCAAAGTAGCCATGAAAGTGCGCGGCTTCTTCGCGGCCGAGCCATCTCCATCGTCTTCACCGTGACTAGAGTCGGCACGCTGTGCGCGCCCCGGCGGGTGCGGGCTAAATGAAGCAGACGCGTCAAGAGGTCGCTTGGTCATGTCATATTAATGTTGATGTGCGCAGGGAGCGTTGCAAGCAAACTGTCGTGAATGATGACTGGTTGCTGGGGTTGGCGTTGAATGTTGAGGCTCGCCGGCGTTCTGGAGGGAAAGCGCAACCGGCGCGCTAGTCGTTCTTAGGGTTAGCGACTACCTTGCGTCCTTTACAACGTTGGACTAAAGGGCAAGGCCATTTGACCACACAATACATCTTATGTTGCACCTGGGATGTGAACGGAGCGAAGGAACGCAGTCAAGAAATTCAAAGAAAAGAGTGCATAATCGAATCCCTAATACATTTCTCGGAATGACCAGTCAATGAAAAAAATGAGTATGGGAAATCTTCTGTACAGGCCTGTTCGCTAGCATACACACAAGACAATGTGTGAAGGAATTTGGAAGAGAAGAACAGACGGGGTTTCGACAAGTGAGAGGTGGGGCAAGATGAAGGATTTCGATGAGTATCAGAAGCATTTGCTCTTCTCTTATGACGTAGGAGAAACCATTGCGGCTTGATTTCCCCATTATGTATGCGTGAAAGGAATTGCGTAAGTGCAACCAGTCTGGATAGGGCATCATGAGCTCATCGGATCTGGAGGGCATCATCGGGCCTCAGCGAAACATGACGGGGAAAATGCGGACAAGCGATAAGACGAGAAGCATAAAAAATAGAAACTCGTATGTGAGGTCATGATGCTGAGGCACCTGCTTCTGTAGTACTTTCCCCTAGGGATCCATGATATTGAAAGAGCTGATATAGGAGAACGAAATGCTGTTTCCAGTGAGTATGGAGAAGTACTGCAGGGGCGGCATCCCCGGTTGTACCCCTGAGAGATCTGTACTACAATAGAGCGTGCTCGACGCACGGAAAGCTATCACATGGAAGCTTGTCCTTCGGTGTAACAACCTCGTCTATTTCAAGATCTAGAAAGCATTGCCTTGGAAATGCAGGTGAGGATAGAATGGTTGTTTCACCAGGGAGGCGGCATAACGGAAAAGCCTCGTCATCTACCTCAAGGAGGCTGGGTAAGGCCGCATTAAATGTACAAGAAGCTGAAGTAAGCGTCTTAAACAGGTAAATTCATATTACCTGCGCTGCCACCAGCTGACAAGTATAGATGAGGCGAGCTCGTGGCGCGGGGTTCCCGACGGTGTGAATTCTCGTCCAAGATTACACAAATAAAATGTCCAGCCGCGCAGAGCCAGTACATGAGAAAGTCCTTTGATGCAGTGGGAAAAGAAGGCAAAATGGCGGTAAGAAAGATGCATCCTGACGTGGTCTTCCCCGCTTCCGAATCAAGTAATTTTATAAATAAATAAAAACCCTGATCTGCAGCCCCGTAGAAATGGCAAGGTATTGCCGTACAACATTGCGCAGGTGATTGCGCATTTGCGTTGTGAGAGGCGATCATACCCTACAAGGCTCGACCCCAGCGTAATTCCTTGCATGTGCGTGTGCATAGGTGGGTACTCCGAAGCTGAAGCTCCATTTGAGATGTCCACGAAGACCGTCCTCCTCGTTGTTCTTCGTGGGGGCGAGAGGCATGAATTTTTGATTTGTGGAACAACCACTAAGGGGTGCATTGTTCCCTGTGAAGTACGTGGAGCATGAATTATGCTGATTGGGTAGGGATCTACACGAGCTGTACGATAGCGCCGTTATTCACGAACCTGCGTAGGTGGCTGAAAGGCTCGCCTACTGACACTGCGCATGGCGGCAAGATGGGATTCTCGACAGGCATAGTTTACGTCCTCGCTTAGAGAAACACTGTCTACGTAGTGTTCAAACATCCCCAGGCGCCTATGTCCGCACTTTTGCGTTCCCTTCAACTCATCTGATGTGAATCCCGGATGCACCGGAAACGATTGACACCGGTGAGAAAAATTAGGTGACCCTAAGTTAACAACTCAAGCGCGGTCGCTTACGCTGCAGCGCTGCCCTGTTCTTGCGGCATTCCAGAAACTCGTATTTTAGAGTGGGTGCATGCCGCATCTGCCGTGTCACCTTGTGCCTGTCAGTGCGGGTGCGAAGAATCGAAGAGACCTGGTCAATCTTCTCAGCCGCATTCGTGCTACCACGTCTGCGCTTCTTCGCCTGACAACGTACATCGGAAAGCCAGGTAACAGCTGCTTAGCTATTCGGACGCAGCCGTTGACGTTTTGGAGTCGCCACAATATATATGCGAGAATCAGGCGAAATCGCGAGACCTTGGCGTCGGCTCCCAGTACGGCCGTCAATAGTCTCCATGCATGCGTTGTGCGTCGGGGTTGGAATCCTGCGGTTCGTTTAACATGCAGGGTATGCCCGACACACACATCCTCGCAGCGTGCAGAGTTGGAAGAACCAATCACTTGCGTGCCATGCGGCCATGAATGTGCATGTACTGCACTCGCGAGTGAATTTGCTTCGATTACCCATGTCCAGCACGCACAGTGGTTGACGACTATCCAGTGATCGTAAGCGCGCCTACTCGCATCACTAAGAAGGTTCTGAGAGTGTGCTTGCAAGTTGATGTTCAATTTTGTAATAAGGCAACCAAAGTGCAAAATTAGTGGGTCACATGGCATGTTGCGATGGCCCTGTGTGAATGCTTAACACTGGAGCAACGAAATCTGCACTTTTGCCGTGACGCTTCGTGCGTTCGGTGGCACGATTATTAAGAGTCAAAATGCCGCGAAACCATCGTCTTTCCTTGTTCTGACTTCCAGTGATGCCTAACAAGTCGAAAGACGAAGAACTCTTTGGTTAGACCAACCACCCCCTGAGACCCAAGAATAGCGCAGTGGCGCGACCTCAGCGAATGGTCTGGTGTTGCAAAGCGCGTGGGATAGCGTCAAAATGACCGGCGACAGGCATCGTGCGATGCCCCTGGGAAGCACGCAACGTGCGCATCGGCGCGTGCAACCAGGACCGGATCTAGTCTGTGGGTCGTTGCTAGTAATCGCGAACTATTTGGAGGCGCCTTTGCGCGGATGCAGACCATCGCTCGATGGCCATTGCTCAGTGTCTCCGAAACGTATCCTGGCCTAGGTCGAAACTTCGCGCCGCTAGTTTTGGATGCGGCCGAGAAAGCCCAGGCTTTGTGAGTACCTTGGAAAGATGGTTAACTTGTGATCTGACTCGAACTGTCTGTTCCGACAAAGCATAGCCAAGCCGAGTTGTACCACGTTCATGGCGTCGCTTTTGGTTCGACCACGGCCACGTTTTGGGACCGAATAGCCACATAAAACGTGGCGTCGTTGCGCTAGTGGAACAAGGTCTGTTTCCACGCGAGTTGCCTCCGCGATTTCGGCCAAGCTTCCTTGGATGTTTCGGTCTCCACAAGCTCTTCACTACCGAGCCGCTATCGATACAAGCCCAACTTGGCGCGCTCCGCATGTTCACACCGTTGGCTTACTGTGCGCGTAGCCGCTGTCGAAGGCGGAACTCATGTCTAGCTTGCCATATTGATCAGAGGCGACAGGCACATCGAATGTCTCATATCATTCATGCTCCAGTAGGTCGATGTAGCCTACTTTCGAGACTAGAGTAGAACGTACCGTCGGCATGTTAGTGTTCCAGATTTGGGTTGCACGTGGCAGGGGTCCTCCGTCGCACCCGGCGCCTGCGCCCGTCAAGGCCCTGCCGTCCTGTAGACGGGAGTATCCCAGTCGCACGTTTGTTGCGCTAACGTAATCGGGCCACGGGGCTGACGGAGGGTCGCACGCAATTCGTGACATCCGTGTGATGTTCTCCTTTTTTGGCGGGGTTGTGCCCATAACGGCTAGCAGTGCTGTGCTATTGAGAAGTGGCAGTATTCGATGGACCCGAGCAGCACGGCGTAAACCTTCTCGACTGCCACCGGCAGTCTCAGGTGTTACGTACGAAACACGCTCAGGGGTGACGTACGTTTGCCGCGCGGAGGCCGTCTGGTCGTTGCAAAGCGCAGAAATCTTCCACGGTGTGCAGTCCAGCACAAGTCTTTAGTGATGGTGTTGTACACTGTACTGTCGGTCTTGTGCGGACAGGGGCTACCCCTATATCAAGGGTCATCACAAAACCTGGTAGGCGTTCCTGGCGAGCACCAAGGTTCCGTTGCCGCGACCCCAAACGTGACGCATAGGGATGACAGACCATAACCCGGACTATTGGTACGCTAGTAGAAGTGGTGCCGAGTGAGCGCTAAAGTGCAGAAACTTTGGAAAGGTACACCGGTACCTCGGTGGTCTGAGGCGTGCTGCAGGATACGTAGCGACGAGGCGTGTATGAGTCGTCCAATGTTGGTACGCAGGACCACCACGATTCGAAGGGTCCGGCGTTTGATGCCTAGGCTGAGCGCTATTGGCCGTGTTTCATGCACTGCTGGCAACGGCTCGTCTAATAGTGCAGCTCCGGGCTAGAGACTGCCCCTCCGGCCCGCTCCCGGTGATTGCTCCGGGTGGCTTGCGCTGAGGGCGTCGCCACGAACCCAACTCTGCCGATCGAAAAACGTGCATCATCCAAGTTGACCATGCGGAGGCTCAGCAGCTGTAACTTTGGTTGCATGGCGCTCCAAGGAAGCAAATTTTTGCCTTAGGTTTCTTTCCCCGCAGTTGTAGTCTGTGGAAATGTTGCCTTGCCAGGTATCTTGCATACGCTTGTTGCTGGGGGACGGAAGAATATTCCCGAATGTCCGGACATGTAGGATGACCTCGACATCGTACTCTACTGTGTTAGCATGCTGAAGCTACCTTTGTATGGACGATGGTCAGATCTTCTGTGGGACTGAGGTTCCGTACATCCAGAGTATCTGCCAGGATCGCCAGATCTTAGCACGTGCTTGACGCAATGCGTGGCCGATGTCGAACCCACTGGTACGACAAAGTTACGCATCGTGCACAGCCTTATGGTCGGCTAGAACGGCCAGAACAAGAGCGGCTGGTAGGGTGAAATTGCTGCACTGTTCGCTTTTGGCCGAAGCGCTATGAACTCATACATCGCCCCAGCTCGCTTCACTATCCTTGTCGGATGCGGTGACTTCGGCGACGCCACAGATGCCTAGCTCGGGTCTTGTCATCGATCTGACGCTGTAGCTGAAATCCCAACTATTGAATTTTTGCGGAGGGAATTTACCGGACCGTGCATTCCGATGGTTGTGGCTTGCTGGCACGATGTCGTCGACGAGAGCCCAGATTCGCGAAGGTAGATCACACACACGCTGCCCTGCAGAATCTCCACGCTTATAGGCAGCTGCCCTCGTCCCGGATACTGGGCAGCCTTTTCGCCGCCACACATTCCTTGCCTCGATAGGACTTTATCCAAGATGACGCCTAACCCCCGGCCCCCTCGCATCAACATCCAAGGCGATTATCTTAGTGAAAAGAAAGGGTCGGCCTCGAGTGCTCAACCTGGGTCTGGTAACTCGTTTGGTAGTCTAGATGTCGTTATCCCTGCCCATCTCCTCCAAACTGCGACGAACACGGTCTCCAAGCGCGATGTGGGCGAAGTACCCAACTGGGAGCCTCAGAGGCAGCTCAGTGTACGGCAGAATCCCCTACTGAGACAGCTATCCGCCGCTGTGCAACGTCCTCAACGACCGGTTGCGATACAAAGGTCTTCGACCGCTCCAAGCGTAAGGTCCTCTCGGGGACCTTCGCGTGTGGTATCGCGAGCAAACAGTACTGCGGGTGGCCCGAGGAAACCATTACCGAGCGAGGAGAAGTCTCGTGCTGTGAAGAGACCAGAGCCGATAAACACAAGAAATACAAGAGACAGTTGGAGATTATCTTTCACGCCTGGGGATCTCGATAAGCTGGCCATTAGCCCAAGAGCGTCACGAGCAGGGTCCCCAGCTTCAGACTCTTTTCCCGTAACCGAGCACGCCGCATACGACTTCGCAAAACGACCTGTCTCGAATCCTTTCGCCGACAAACATGTCGACAAATCTGCTAATGCGTCTCGCCGATCGTCGTTCGGTGAGGCCATCAACCCTTTCCTCTCACGAAACAATTCGTCATCATCGATCGACCAGCACACCCGCCCGGAAGCTGCTTATAAGCCTCGGGATGTACGGGAACGAAGCAACACGCTTGAGACCATTGTCAATGCTGTCGTACCCGATGCTCTACAGAAGAAGCTGACCAACAACGCCGCTAACACTGGCGGTTTAGCTCGGCACAGCAGTATGAGGAAGACGTTTGAGCAGGCTAAGTTGCGCGGGCAGCAACTGCAGCGGAATAAATACGCCATGGTGGCCTTCGAATACGGCATCTATCTCTTCCTCTTATGTTTCATCTACTTTGTCTTGATTGGTATACCCTTATGGAACGGCGCTGTCTGGTGGCTGTACTGGGTGGTCGCTAACAAATTCGTCTTTGCTGGTGGTTTCAGTATTACCCTCGGTATTGGTTTTTTGTAAGTCGTTTCTCCCTTCGTCATCTTTGTCGCTAACAAGCTTCTAGTTATGCCTTCGCGCCTCTCCTCATTATGTTTGAGAAAGATCCTGACCCAGTGGAGATCACCACCGAAACGAAGATTCAGGATAATGTCAAGGACACCGCACTCTTGATTCCCTGCTACAAGTCCGCCAACCTCATCGCAGCAACGCTGGAAGCTGCACTCAAAATTTTCCCAGCATCGCACATCTACGTGCTGGCAAACGGCAACAGCCCAACGCCGCTCGATAACACCGAGGAAATTTGCCTACCATATGGTGTTAACCACATCTGGTCTCCTGTGGGATCGAAGATCGTCGCGCAATTTGTGGGTTGCTACGCAGCGAAGGCCTTTAAGAATGTATTGTTGATCGACGACGACTGTGCACTGCCGCCTGATTTTCCTGTTGTTACCGACCGTTTAAAAGGCAACATAAAGTGTCTCGGATACACCATTAAGAGTGTAGGCCCCAATGGATCCAAAGGCAACTACTGCCAGCAAGCGCAAGATCTCGAGTACAAGCTCAGCGGTCTCCAGCGAGACTTTGCAGGTCGAGTTGGTTCAGCCACCTTCCCTCACGGTGCCATCGCGCTTTGGGATCGTGAGCTTCTCGTCAAGACATTCCACGAGCACCCCGGTTTCAGCGTCTCCGAGGATTGGTTCTTTGGTCACGTCGCTCGTAAGCTCGGTTCTAGGATCACGATGTGCTCCCAGGTCTTTGTCGAAACCGAAACCCCAACGTCTGTTTTCTTCTCTAGTGGTGGTTCGCGTGGCGGTTTCGGTGAGATGACCATCTTCAGTCAACGATTCAAACGCTGGAACTTTTTCTTCGTCAACGGCATGTGGTTCAATCTTGCATATATCTTCGGCAGCTGGAAGCTCGGCTGGTGGGAGATTGGCGCCAAAATCTTCGTTTTCCAAGAGGTGTACGAGACGCTTCTGTACCTACTGACTCCATTCGTCCTACCCATTTCCTTTTATGTTAGACCTTCCTTCTGCGGCATTCTGCTTGGAGCCACCATCGTTATGTACCTCATCAACACCATCATCTTCAACGAAGTCCACCTGCGCCGCAAGAAGGAGCGCATCGGTTGGTTCACCGTTTATGTCTACTATCTTCCCTACAAGTTTGTCCTGACGGGGATTAACGTGGCGAGTTGCTACTGGTGAGTCTGCTGCATTGCTTCTCTAGGACGACCGACTAACATGGTGCCAGGTCGCTATACAAGTACGCTCGGTACTTCGCGAAGAGACATCCTAGGGTTGTCGAAGACGAGAAGGCGGTTGAAGTTGTCGTTAGACTTGAGGAGGACGCATACGCAGCGGAATCGGGAGGCCTCGGTCGCAGTCTTACCGTCCGCAAGGTTGCGGAGATACCTGTTGGCCGGACATCCATGTCTGAGGAGAGCGATAGCACGGCCGTGCAGACCAGGGCGAATACCCCTCAGATCGGCCTGAATATGCATTCAGATGCGTCTCTCTATGAGCCATACTACCACCAAGATGATCTCGACCTCGCTGGATCCGGTGCCAGCACCCCTGCTAGGGGTCTAATGACTGGCTATCATGCGGTCGACTTCGCGCCAGCTAGCCAAGCCAGTACTCCAAACAACCGTTCCTATGCAGCGAGTATGAGCAGCGACTATTCGATGTGGGACAATGGTAGAGCGAGTGAGACCAGGTGGCTTTGAGGTGGAACGGCCAGGGCGTTGGTGGTTTGCCTAAAAGTAATAATATCTAATGCGTATACCCAACAACAATAGAGAACACGTACGCCTTTCCATTGCGTCTTTGATTGAAAGTTGAAACATGGTGCAGACAGTGTTAATGGGCAACTCGAGAGAGGAGAGATACAGCTCACTTATATGAAGCGTTCAGCCGCAGTGCCCTTCCTTATCGGCTTATCGCACTAAGCCAAAAACCAATAAGATCACGTGATGTTATCTCTGAACCCCCGGTAGATGCTATCTTCGCAGATAATCAAGGTATCATTGATTGAGGTACACGTGCAGAATTTATATTGAATTTCAAACACCCCTGTCTAGTTCAGCACTTTGGCAATCTCGCATAAGCACTGTGTCGATAATCATAAACGAGTACGCGACCTCGAACGCTGGGCCGACGCTGCATCACAGGAAGAGTACATGCATTCGTGGAACGAAGGTGCAGCCTGAAAATTTACAGGGAAAATCGAATTTAGCAATAGTGATGACATCGACGTTCGACTCTAGGTATTATGTCGTATATTCCATACCAACAGATAGTTCTCTTGGTCTAGCCCCAAGACTTCCATCTTCCTGCACGCGGGTGGTAGCGAGCGATGCTATGTGTGGGGCCCTTTTCCGTATCTTCGGTATCAGGGACTCTTCAGGACCCGCACTCGACCCTTGCTTCCGTGTACCACATTTCCGCATCCGTCGAGTCGGTATCCCAATCAAAGTCCGTAAACCAGGGTGTTCGTGTTCTCAATACGTGAACTCCTAAACTCGGCTTTCCTTCCAGCCATGACATCCTGGGTTATCTCGTTCCTATGAAATACGTCCAAAAACGTGAATAAGGTTCGTCTAAGCTTTCAACCCTGCCCCGGTGTTATCATTTTGCGGCGACTGCAGATCCCGAGCTAAGCCTTCCCTTCATCCAGTCGTAGTACACAGCGTACTACTTCGTTTTAGTCCGTCTCGCAACCTGAACACGAAGTTGCGGGACCTACTTAGAGAAGTTTTCGTTAACAGAAGCATAGCCGTTAGCGTGCGTCGGCCCTTGAGAAAACTAAAACCGCCTTTTAGGGCCTCAAAGTCTTCCATAAAGGCTATTTGGCCGTCAGTCTATCTTCTGCTTAGTGAAAAGAACAAGCCGGTTTTATCCCGAAACCCTGAAGGTAGATCTCCATGCTGTGGAATAGAAGGGACATATACCTCTTTCCCGCCTCGAACCGTAGATCTACCATGGCGTCGGTCAGCATCACGCGATCCAAGACGCTCCAATAATCGAGAATACTTGGTTCCGGATATTAAGGTAACACATGTTCTACCTATAAGGGGCTTTTATGGCAGGTAGTCAATGAATACTTATGGTATATGTGACGAGAATATGTGAAAAATTGGAAACTTACTTATCGTATGTAACAGAGGCCGCGAAGTTTTTCAAAGTCTTGGGAAGACATGTGAATGGCGTTTACAAATTCTTCTTCCTTGTAATTGCATTCGTACAAGTCATTGTTCAGTGGAGAGGAGGCAGAAGATGTTACGGAGTGGCCGCGCAAGAAACCTAAGGACGCCGACATCGATGGCCACTTTCTTCGCCATCCTGCTTAAGGCTTGTGATCCAGATGACTTAGACTAAGTTTGTGAGAAAGTAACGATAGCTGCGCAGCAGTTGGGCACTATACAAACTGGAACTTGGGAAGAGTTTCAAAGAGTTGCGTGGACATGCTGAGATTGAGTTTGAGTGCACGTAGCTCTTACGACAGATCTAAATTTTATGGTACCTACTCTTCTGTTTTCACCGCAATTGTCTTAGTGCCAAATGCCTCTCACTTTGGATTCACTCCCTCTCCGTGCCGGCAGCGGTAGCCTGGCCGTTGGCTGCAATGTTGATCCCATTTTCTCCTCCGACGGACTTGCTTCCATCGGAACCTTGAGTAATCCCCAGGTTTCCACCGAGATTCGCAGCGCTGCCATCCTGGTTCAGTGTAATCCCAGCCTCCTCTGAGAAGCGCTCCGACTCCTCGGTTGCCTTGACGCCATTGGACTTTTCCTCTCCAGCAACAGCCTCGCCCTTTGCCGCCGCCGCTTCACCCTTGGCCTCTGCGGCCGCAGCTTCGCCCTCAGCACGCCCGGGTTGGTTTTCGGTTCCAGGTCCGGCTCCAGTTGTAAGCTCAGTAGGAGCGGGCGACTTTGGCTCTTCCGCTGGTGCTTTTGGTTCAGCAACGGGCGCCTTGGGTTCTTCCGCTGGCGCTTGCGTCTCGGCAGCTGGTTGGCTCTCAGCAGGAGTAGCTGGCGACTCCTTTGCAGGTGTGACCTCGGTAGCCGTACTGTTCCCTCCTGGCTTCGAGGCGTCGACTAAGACGGTTTCCTTCGCTGCTTCGGCTGCTGTTGCACTTGCGGCCACGGCCTCTCCCCCCTTCGAAGCTTCGACAGTGACAGTTGGCTTCGCTTCGGCCGCTGTCGCTGGCTTTTCACCTGCAGCAGCAGTTTCTTTGGGTACCTCAGTCTCTTTAGGTGCCGCCTCAGCTTCCGGAGTACTCTCGGCGGACTTCGCGGCTTCGACAGCAGGCTTAGACTCTTGTGCTGCTTGTCCTTCTGCCGGCGTTGCTCCCTCTGCTTGTCTTTGCCCCTCAGCAGCACCTGCTCCACTGGCTTGACCTTGTTGACCCTGACCGTTGTTCTGACCTCCAGGCAGACTGAGGCCGTTGCCTGAGATGCCCCCATTGGGGCCACCGAGGGTCAATCCGCCAATAGTCAGACCGCCTCCCTTTCCACCTTGCGTCTGTCCGCCAGCTGCCCCTTCGGTTGCGTTGCCGCCTCCACCAAGCTTCAGACCTCCAACCTCGATCTGACGGCGGCCAAGCGCGTTGGCTCGGGCTGACAGTGAGCCCTGTACAACTGTTAGCAGCTGAATTGTGGTTGAACCGAGTGAGGAAGCTTGTTCATTCCATCTCTTAGTGGATTGGCTTAGGGGAATGGAAAACGTACCGTCCACCTACGCGAGGGAGCACCAGCAACCGCGACATTAGTAAAGGCTAGGACAGCAATAGCCACCTCCGTATTGAACCTCATGATGTAGTGAGAATGGGATTAGAAAATGTACTAAGATAATAGCTGTCCTGCAGACCCAAGAATAAGATAAGAGTGACAAGAAGAGAAAGAAGCTTCAAGCTCCAAGTAATTAACTAGAGGGTAAGAAGTGACGAATGAGCAGATTGTAAAGGATTATAGCATGGCTTTCAGCGGCGTTGCAGGCCCAAAATGCTTCTTGCTGGAACATGCATTGCGCAACGCATACAGAACGACTTGGCGACCTTGAAGGTGACTAGGAGATGCTTAGACCCTGACGCACGAATGGGAGCATCTTGTTAGAGCCGCGGTGGAGATCTTGGCGTAGCGGAATGGTCGCAGACACGGGGAAACGGCTTGGCGTTTGATCGGCCCGTTGACAATGAGGAGCAAAGAAGAACTTACGGGGAATGAAACTCGGATAATGTCTATCCAGCATCTGGGCATCTGGAAATGGTTGGTCGTTTGTATGGAACGATGGAGTAGCAATCGCGTTCATGGCTTGGCAATGACTGCGGTAACCATGGAGGCCGGGCTGATGGCTTCGGAACTGGGACGAGGTAAGTGTTCGTAAACTTGTGATTCATCTGAAGAACAATGGCGTGAGCTCCTATCCCGAAGACCCTCAAATGGACGACATCGTGTTTGAGTTGATAGGGGAGTACAGATGCTCTTCGGTCGATCACGGATGTTTTCGCTGAACGGTCGTAATCTTAACGTGATGCGCTATCACGAAGTAGCCTATCTATACTTCGCAGACTGTAGATCGGGTTGGAATAGTGGGTGTCTATAGAATGATGGAGGCATTTCGGAGAGGAAGGGATGGGTAAAGTAAAATTACGAGGGCTGCTGATGTGTACGCGATGGTGTTCATTAGTAAGCGAGCACTTCAAACTCCTCCATCCTAGAACTTCTACTTCACATTGCTCCTCGCATGATTGATTGTAAAGCATCCAATAACTTCCGCAAGACGTAATGGGCGTGTCTGCATTCGTGCTGTCATTGCTATGGACAGCACTCGCTCCGGAAGAGGTGGGAAAGGAAGCGACTACAGTTTGACACCAGATCACAGAGTCAGATGGCGCATGCTACCTTCGAGATGCAGAAAAAATGGGCTGACAGTAACGTTCGCGCGCTGAGAACACTGATACTGCAACGTTGAGTGTACGTGGTGGGCCGGGTTGGTTCACTTTCACTACACTCGCGCCTTCCTCGTCACCATCGACACGCGCGTGCCTTCCTCGCAACGCGTCCCACACTCAAATTGCACTTCATACAATCCGCCGTCATTGGCCTCAACTCCTCCACCAAACTCGATACACTTCACGCTCGACACGAGATTCACCTAAGGCACAATGGCGGGCGTTGTTTTCGGGCGGAACGGTGACTCTAGCAGACGATGTCGAGATGAGGATGGCGGAACTCGCGCGGCAGATCGCCGAGAACGAGGAAGACTGGTTGAGGCTCAACGGTGGGTGCGCAGACCGTTCAGGCGAGTCCAGTCCCACGGTCGCAGGAGACGGCTACGATATTACTCTGCAATCTGAGTCAAGCAACGCGGAGGTGATTTCGCTGGCCACGCCTTGCCTATCTCTGCAAGTGCCCGATGAGATCCAAGAACTCCGCGCCAAGAACAACAAACTGAGCATCAAGGTCGATGAACTCACGAACGATCTCAAGTCAAAGACACTAGCATACAACAAGGTCATGATGCAGATCAAGCTGCAAGATGAAAAACTGGAAAAGACAATGCTGACGCATGAGGAGGCCCTGAAACAGGTCACGACGCTCGAAGACCATTGCGATGCACTGATAAAGGCTCTCGACCAAGCTCATCAACAGCTCAAGGAATCCCCTGGGACTGTCTCAAGCCTAAGGGAGCGCATTGATCGGCTTCACGACGACAAAGACAACTTGAGAGAGAAGATTGAACATTTGTCGAGGTAAGAGCGTCCGCTCTGCTGATGACCTGCGCTGCAAGGATGTGGCGAACGCGCAGTTGCAGCAGAATGAACTCCAATACACTGGACAGGTCAACTCACTTAGACTTGAACTTGGTGACATGAAAACCCTACAATCGCAGCTGAAAGATAAGGTCGCGGAAATCAAGAGCCTCAAGACCGATATGGCTTTCTACGTCACACAGCTTGATCTAGCCGATCGTGGCTGTCGTGTCTTTACCTGCAGCCATGACCATCTTGCCAACCTTCCCGATCGAAAAAAGTCAACTCGCGCACATGATGCGGGTTCCACTGCGTGGGATATGTTTCGGGCCTGGAATGATGATCAAGTGTACATGAATGCATATCATGAATCCCGACAGAAACTTGTCAAACATCATCGAGCACACGAGCAGAACGATCTGGGAAGGGGCGATGAGGCTCGTATTATCAAGCGCATCTGTAATTACTACTTCTACCATTTCCTGTCTTCTTTCGCTAATGGTAACAGTCCTCAGTATTGATGAACGTCGGGGCGTAAGTTTCGAGTACAAGTAGCGCAACGGGATTGGGGATAGTTGCATGTGGAGATGTCTCAGGGGGTTGAAAATGAAGCTCGCTCGTTAATGAGCTCAGACAGATTAGACTCATGTCCCTCTCCAGAACGATGGACAGATTTTGACGTCACCCCTCAGCAAAGTGCCCCTCAACGTGAAACGCTACCGCCCTCTCATCCCCCTCAAACTCGCCACAAACAGGACACACCGCAAGTTCCCCACCATCTGCATCCCTACCACTCGCCCCTATACTCTCCTCATGCCGCCTATCCGCCTCTTCCAACTGTGCAAAAAGCCCCAAATCCTTCTGCGCCGCCCTACCCTCATCGTAAAAATACTCATCATCATCCCTGATATCTCTCTCATGCCTAAACCCCCTACCCCCTCCACTTCTCCCTCCTCTAGTCCCTACACCCCCATTCTCCCCATCCCTCCCCAAATTCGCTCCCACCCCTCCCGCCAACTCCTCTCCAGCTAACCCATCAGCTTCGCTAATAAGCCGCTGCACGCGTCCCACCCGCCCATCTCTCAGCCTCACCTTCACACCTCTTGGATGGTCGCCCCTCGTGAGCAATTCGGCAACTATACCGCTGACTTGGCGGCCGGTGGGCTGGTCTACTTTCAACACTAGAGATACGGCTGTTCCAACAGTGATAGATGCGAAGGCGGGTACGGGACGATTTTCTGCGCCGAGGGGATAGCGTTGGGGCCGTGGGGGACGAGGGCCACGGGAGCGGTTAGGCGTGGAGTTGTTATTGGGGTGAGATGTCGATGAGGAGGAGTTGGACTGCTGTTGAGTGCCGCCGCGGGGTGGGCGCGATTGGCGGTTGCGTCCTGGCATTGACGTTGGCGGAGACGGTGATAAGGATAGTTGGGCCACGTGCTAACTCTTTCTCCAGGCTATGCTCTTTCCTGTGGGAAGTGTGACAGTGGGCGTGGTAAGAGGAGGCAAGCCGGTAGGTGTGTGGGCAAATTGAGAGATGCTGGACGTTGATAGTGCGCAGTGACATGCGCAATCTAATTTGAAAATACTCGAGAATAGTATTTCTAGCTGTTCAATAAGGAGATTGGCGAGAACATTGGCACCGTGGGAGCATTTGAGCGATGAAAAAGCTATTCCGCGTTTGGCGTAGCGAGCAATTACGTCATCTTCTTTCTTTCTTTACAATCACCTCCCCAGATGGAGGGAGCAGGAGTCTCTAGACAGTATGCTGACTCAAGCGGTTCAAAACTAGACGACACTTGCATCTGCATGGGTATGTAGCGTCGGTGGACAGATACAATGAATTATTGCATCATCTTATCCTACTATGCGCCAAATACTAAGATCTCGTTCGTTTAAGCGATAAGATTGAGACGCCAACAATGCTGTGAGGACAAGGCAGTCTATATCGAGCACACGCTGGAGCTCTCTATGAGGAGCTTACGCTGTAGTAGCTCGCGCCGATCCATACTATCCCAACGCCGTGCAGGATCCAATAACAGTACGAAAATGAGGGGTGCCCAAGGCAAAAAGGGTTGCGGTTGCGCATGTGTAGGTGCAGGATGTGGAATATCCAGACTGTACACTTACCGGAAAATCTCCGAATGCAGAAGTATGCCGCGAGTACGCTCAGAAGGGGAATCCGCCCTGAAACTGTTGGCCTCTTCGGCTTCCGCCGCTAGGCATACCACCCATACCGCCGAAGGGACTGCCACCTCCGCCAGTCTGGAAGCTGAAGCCACCACCACCGCCGCCACGGCCGCCGCCCATGCCTCCGAACATCTGCATGAGGATCTCGGGGTCAATGCCTCCTCCCATGCCGCCTCCGAAACCGCCGCCACCTCCGCCGAACATCTCGGAGGGGTCAATGAGGTCCTCGCCAGAGTCGTAGCGAGCACGCTTCTGCGGGTCGCTCAAAGTCTCGTGAGCTTCCTGGATCTCCTGGAACCTCTGGTGAGCGGTCTCATCATCGGGGTTCTTGTCGGGGTGGTGCACGATGGCGAGCTTGCGATAAGCCTTCTTGATTTCGGAATCGCCAGCGTCCTTCTCAACGCCGAGGATCTTGTAGTAGTCCTTTCGCTTGCTCTTCTTGAGCTCGAGCTCTGCGTTCCTGATCTCCTTGGCAATGCCGGGCTCTGAGGGGTTGGCCTCGTGGATAGCCTTGAGCTCCTTGATAGCCTCGTCCCAGTTGCCTGACTCCCCCAACGCCTTTGCCCGGGTCTTCTTCGCCTTTGTGTAGCTAGGATCAAGCTCGAGAGCCTTGTCACAATCTGTGATAGCGTTTGTCCATTTCTTTAGTTTCGAGTAGCAGAGCGCTCGGTTCTGCAGGATCTTAGAATTGGTCTGCTTGTTCGAAGGGTCAATTTCCAGCGCCTTGGTGTAGGTGTCCACGGCTTCCTGGATGCGACCCGACTTGAACGCAGTGTTGCCCTCCTCCTTTGTCCGCTCAAGCTTCTGCACCATCCGCAGATATTTCAACGCATCTTTGAAGTCAGGATCGCAGCTCAGCGCCTGCCTAAAGTGTTGGAGAGCCTTGTCGTTCTCGCCCTGGCCGTACAGCGCGCGACCTCGCAGCACCAGTGCGTCCGGGTCCTGGTTGTTCCGTCTGAGCAGGTTCATTGCCACGTTCTGTGCTTCACCAAGAGCGTTGATGTTGCCCATCCGCAAGTGTGCCTCTCCTCGCATCAGGTTCCATTTCCGCGGCCTGTCCACGCCAGGGCCTAGCCCTCGCTCAGCCTCGTTGAGGGCGTATATGATCATGGATCCTGCACCGCCACTCTTCAATGTTTCCTCAGCTTGCTGCAGATGCCGTTGCATGGTGAGCGCAGGCTGCATGTCCTTCTGAGTAGCGTTGACAGCGTTGAATGCCGCGATAGCCTCGTCAGGTCGCCCCAGACTAGTGTACACTCTGCCTAATCGAAGTCCGACCTTCATGTTGCCAGGCTCTAGTTCGTCTGCCATCTTACAGTCCTCCAAAGCTTCGACGAAGCGGTTCGACGACATGTATGCGGCGGCTCGGTTCGAGTAGTAGGTGGCATTCTGGGGGTCGGCTTCGATGGCTGCGCATGATTAGCGGATATTTACAGATTGTGCGAGGTGATGCAGCGTGGCAGGATGCAGCACGCGACCCAGCGAAGGTGTGACGTTAGCACAACGCACCTTTCGAGTACTCTTTGATAGCGGCGGGATAGTCCTTGATCTTGAAGAATTTGTTCCCCGCAGCCTTGTACTCCTCTGCATCGATCGTGGGCGGCTGTGCAGGCGGAGATGACTCCTCTGGGGTGGCAGCATATTTGGCTGACTCCGGCGGTGGGCTCGTCGTGTACCTGTGTGGGGGTGGTGCTGGCCGTGATTCTTCGCCGTTGGACTTGGGGAATGCTGCCGGGGCCTGCGCGGCAGCCGGGCTGGAGGGCGTGGGCGACGTCGTCAATTCCCGGTCTATATCCATAGGCTGGGGACTAGGCTGGTCGGCCATGGCGGACATGGCAGACGAGGACAGCCTGCGGAGCTCGTCGGGCGGGAGATTGAGCGGGTGTGAGTCGCGGTCGTATTTGGACGAGCGCTTGGACGAGTAGGAGCTAGAGCGGCGTTCGCGCTCGCGCTCTTTGACGCGGGAGTGGGACTTTTTGTCGGGCGACGAGGGAGGGGTGCCTGGATTACTTTTTGTCGAGGGCTTGCCGGGGGCGAGTTTGGGGACGTCGGGCTGCGCTGATTTGGAAGACTTGCGGAAGAGAGAGGGAAGCACCATGAGAGGCGAGCGAACAAAGGTCAGGAGGCCCGGTGTAACTGAAATTTTAGTGCGCGCAGTCAAGGCAAAGTTTGGTTGAGAGCGGGCGCGGACCGACGAAAAACGGCACTGGGATCAAGGGAGTCTTCTAGCACCTTCTACCGCTCACGCTCTCGCTAATCCGCAGAGACGTGCAGCCGCGGGCGCGTGCTCAGCTGGGGGGCTGGGCTGCACTTCGTCATAGCAGGCCAGGGTTCGTTGTCGTGAGACGTTGGAGGAATCGTTCATTTAAATGTCTTAGTTTCGACGATTCTTCATGTTGTACATGCGTGGTATGTGTGGTGCTTGCGCCCGCTCAGTCTACATTCAGTGCGAGCGCAACACCCAAAAACCGGCAGTATGTGTACAAAATACACTCCCATTCTGACATCGCTTCGGTCGACTACAGGATGCGAAGATCGTCTCGCGTATCCAATCCGCGTCCAGGAGGTTGGTGCTTGCAGATCAAAACATCGCCAACAGCAACTGCATAAACAACGGTTATTTCGCTCCAATCTGCGGTTGCATCTGCGGGTTTCCCACCGCATTTGATGTGCTGTCCTATCGTTTGCCAGCCTCTTGATAGCCTCATTGGAAATGATGCAAATGTATCGACACGTCGTCAGTCTACAGCCGCTGGCCAAAGGATGTTACGTGTTGATCAAACGATATTTTGAAATAAAGCGATGGCGTTCCAGGCATGCAGCAATGTCGGTTAACAGGACGACAGGCGGCTGATGGCCTGTCAAACGCTGTTTCTGCATCAGGAAATCGGATATGCTTCTCCATTGGTGGAGGCCCAATGCAACTCAGCGGATCCAGTGGGAACAAAAACCCACAGCAATTGTGATAGGAGTAGCTTCATCTCTGTAGTAACGCAACCGCATCTGGTAGCATACGCACACCTCACAGGATGTTGTATATATCAAAGAACCGCCGTGTCAAGCCACGGCATGGTCTGATGCTCGCTGCAATCAGCGTGGGGTCTTCGTTTGCGCCATCTCAAGTCCTGTAAAGGCCATTCATATGTGCGTCTGAGCAGCAGGAAAAAGCACTTGAGGTCCGTGAAGAATGCCGGACGTAAACTTCCGCAGCCGGCACTTTATCTAATCGCCACGTGCTAGAGCTCCAGCTGGAGCCGGGGTCGCACCTGCCGTCCCTCCACTCACAGCTCCCCGCCATCACAGTACCTCGCAGCTACAGTTTCGCTCCGCCACTAATGCAACCTTGCAGAGCGTGCGCAAACTTCTCGTGGTGATCGACAGCAATAAGACAACGTCTCTAGCAAGCTTCTCACCTCCATTCCAAGCTGGTCACAAGGACAGGCGTGGCGCCCAACCAGCCAGGACTTAAGTGCTCCCAGGGCATTAACGATTAACGACAACATCAACGAGGTCTCGCAATCCACCTGAACCAACTGTCACCGCTCGCCAGCCCACTTGCTCTTCATCTTTCACTGCAGCGTGAACCAACTCATCCATCTTCGCATCTGTCATCCTTGCGTGCCTTGGGTCCGCGGCGGACCTCTCGCTGCCTCCGGAACTTGTTTTGCTTGCTGCGGCCGCCGGACGTACGGTACCAGCTACAATTCTAGTCAAGCTCGCACAGCTTCGCCATGGGTCTGACGTACAACATCTACCTCACGGGAGGCCGCATCTATGGGTGTAGGACCTGCAAAACCCACCTCTCCAACCACGACGACATCCTCAGTAGGGTAAGCTCACCCCGAACGTGTTACACGTGCGTTCTTGACCGTACTGACATGTCCCCAGAACTTCCGCGGTCAGCATGGCAAGGCTTATCTCTTCGATCAAGTGGTTAACATTACCGAATCGGACCCGAACGAGCGCAACATGACGACCGGACGCCACGTCGTACGCGACATACACTGCCGACAATGCAAAGAAACAGTGGGTTGGAAGTATGACAAGGCGTACGAGTCCAGCGAGAAGTACAAGGAGGGCAAGTTCATTCTCGAGGCGGAGCTTTTGTGTACAGTATCATGAGCGGACGGCATCCCGGCTATACCTTAGCACGCGCTCGATCTTTCAGGCATGCATTTAGATGGAGTTTTTGGATATGGGATAGGATTAGGTCTAGGGCACGGCATGGAGTTCAAGTATGGGTCTGCAACTTAGGCATCTGGCGCGTTTACGGCAAGGCAACGGGATGGCTGCTTCGGTATGTGGGCACACCATACTTCTCTCTCAAATGTACGAGGGCTTTCCAGATGGACAGTACTCTAGATAGCTTACACAGCAGGGCAACATGAAGAAACCTTTCACTCTCAGCTTCCGTGCTTCCTTGAGGCGTTTACCCCGCTCAATTCGGCGGGGTGGAGCACAAGCTCTTCCGACAACAACCCCACCCGTTGCCGAAGATTCATTTCTTGAACTGCTCAGCCTTATCAAAACACCATAAAGTTACTCACCCCTATTTATATCTTCCGGTGCCTGAATCGCGTGGAGACGGCTGTGTAGCGTATCCTGGAGCTTCCCATGGCAAAAGACACAATGAAGGCGGTGGTCTTCAAAGGGCCACATAAAGTCGTCATCGAAGACCGCCCTATCCCTAAGCTCCAAGACCAGACAGACATCATCGTCAAAGTGGATAAAGTGTGCTGGTCGCTCCCCATGCTCTGATGCTTGCTAATTGCTCTCAGACTGCACTATGCGGCAGGTGCGCTGGACGTACCTCTTAAGTCTTCAATTGTTGATGTGTGGACAGCGAGCTTCACGTTTACCGTGGCCACCAGCCTTCAGGTCCGGACTTCATCATGGGTCATGAGTTCACGGGCCACGTCGAAGAGGTAGGTTCAGAGGTCAAGAACTTCAAGAAAGGTGACCGCGTCGTCACCCCCTTCACCGTGTCTTGCGGAGAATGCTTCTACTGTACACGCGGATTCTCGTCTCGTTGCGCCAAAAGTTTGCTTTTCGGCTCAGTAGGTCTTGATGGAGGGCAGGCGGAGTACGCGCGCATCCCGCTAGCGGATAGCACTGCAGTAAAAGCACCGGAGGGTATCAAAGACGAAGCACTGGTGCTGATGGCAGATATTTTCCCCACAGGCTGGTTCGCTGCACAGAATGCATTCAAAGAGACGCCCAAGGAGGATATCAGCAACAGCACCGTGGTCCTGATCGGCTGCGGTCCTGTGGCTCTTTGCGCCCTCGTCAACCTAGTGGACTATAAGCCCAAGAACATCCTAGCCGTTGATTCAATTCAGTCACGCCTAGACCTAGCAAAGAGTCTAGGAGCCGAGCCGTGGAACTTCCAGACTGACAGAGAGGGTCTGGATAAGCGAGTGAAAGAACTCACCGACGGGAGAGGCGCGGACGTTGTGGTGGAGGTGGTGGGTCTCTCGCCGGCGCTCAAGATGGGATATGAACTGTTGAGACCTTGGGGCGTCATCTCGAGCGTGGGCGTGCACAACGGGGAGATTCCCTGGTGAGTCAACCCGCATGCGTGCAAGACGTTGATGGACTAAGTGTCTAGGACGGGAAATCAGGCATACAACAAGAACCTACGCGTTCAAATGGGCAGATGCCCGGTTCGCAGCGTGTTCCCGCAAGCGCTGGAGTCACTGAAGAAGCACCAGGACAAGCTAGGGTGGGTTTACGAATGACTATGGTCGAGCATGAGCTAAAGATGACAGGTTCATGGCGGACAAGATCATGCCGCTCTCTGAGGCCGTCGAGGGCTACGATCTGTTCGACAAAATGCAGGCGCAGAAAGTGGTTTTCGAAGCGCAGAAGTAATTTGGAGACAGGACAAGCCAGTGACGGCTGCGGAGGAGAGCTGGAGCTGTAGGCAGTCGACTGAATGAAGCGCGTGTTGGCCGCAATCCGACCGTTTGTGGCTCGTGCAGGAGCGGGGCCAGGGCGGGCTGAGGGCCGCTGGCACATCCACGCGTCGAGCTGGAGCTTGGGTGCGCTGGTTCACGCCGCGGCAGCATGACGCAGAACTGTGCCTGCATTCGCAGTGCCCTCGCCTGCCCGCCGTGAGACCTGCTGTATCTGCTGCTATTTCATTGCCATTGCTTCTTTTGAATGATTTCCGGACGTCGCAGCTGCATTCCCCAGTCGATACGGCAAGACCTGCCCGCCTCGCTAAGAGAGCTAGCAACAAAGCAGCCGTCCCGCCGCAATATTCGTGTTCGTCCTCTGCAACCTTCGTCACCTTACCTGAGCGTACCTTGGATCATCACCCTCAACTCCGCGCCCACTCCCCTCCGTCTCCACTACCTACCACCCTTCCTCTCTCCCCTCCTCCCCTCGCCTGCGTAGCCTCACCGCACGCTCTCTCCTCCCACCACTTGTCGATCCGCACCGACCACCTCTCCCCCGCCACTTCCGCGACCACCTGTAAGTAGCGAGAGGCATCCATGCATCCTAGCAGCATGTCAACAACCCACTAACATACACGCGCGACAACAGCAGAGCGCATCACACACCCGCCTACCACCCTCTCCTCCCTCTCCATCTTCTCCAGGTCATTCCCCGTGAGTGTCGCCTTGTTCTCCACCACACGCGTGGACGTCACTGACGCCGCCGCAGCACCACCCCTCCCATCTTTACATCATGTCTGCAGAGGAGTCGCAGCAGGCCGTCCAGGACCCCAACCAGGTCGCCGAGTCTCTCCAGCGCCTGAGCGTCAACGAGGATGGCGACGTGCAGCCGCGCACCGAGCAAGAGTATGCCGAGTCGCAGCTCACCCTTCGCGCCATTGTGTCGTCCAAGGAAGCTGGAGTCATCATAGGAAAGGCAGGCAAGAACGTTGCTGACCTCCGCGATGAGACTGGTGTGCGCGCAGGCGTCAGCAAAGTTGTCCAGGGCGTTCACGACCGCGTCTTGTCCGTTACCGGGCCGCTCTCTGGCATCTCCAAGGCATATGGCTTGGTCGCAAAGGGATTGCTCGAGGGAGCCCCACAGATGGGCATGGGCGGCCTGCTTCGGAGTGACGGCACTCATCGTATGTTCAATGCGTCATTTTCCCCCGCCAGTGAATTTCCGCTAATTGGCCCAGCCATCCGCCTGCTCATCTCGCACAACCAGATGGGCACTATCATTGGACGCCAAGGCCTGAAGATCAAGCAAATCCAGGACACCTCCGGTGTGCGCATGGTTGCGCAGAAGGAGATGCTTCCACAGTCCACGGAGCGCATTGTCGAAGTCCAGGGTTCCCCGCAAGGCATCGAGAAGTCTGTGTGGGAGATTGGCAAGTGCTTGATTGACGACCATGAGCGCGGCTACGGCACCGTGCTTTACAACCCTGCTGTGAGAGTCCAGCCTGGCGTTGCTCCCTTGTCGTCCAATGGCATCACCAGCGGTGGACGCTCGTACAATCGCACTGGGCACGGTGCAGACTTTAGCGATTCGCCTCCTACCTACAGCCGACGATCTGGATCGGATGCTGCGAGTCGCCCACCGCCTCCGACGCACACCGAAGATGGCGAAGAGATGCAGACGCAGAATATCAGCATTCCCTCGGACATGGTTGGTTGCATTATTGGCCGCGGCGGCAGCAAGATCAGCGAGATCCGCAAGAGCTCTGGCGCGCGTATCTCGATCGCGAAGGCTCCCCATGATGAAACCGGTGAGCGCATGTTCACGATCACCGGAAGCGCCGGCGCCAATGAGAAAGCACTGTACCTCTTGTATGAGAACTTGGAGGCTGAGAAGATGCGCCGCAGCCAAGCCGCAGAATAGTCGCCCCGCGCATGTTGCTCCGTTGGAGATTCACGCTGGATGAGCACGAAGGCGCCTCGACCGCTTCTCAGCACGTTGGCGTCTTGTCATCTTCGCCCTTATCGTCTGGTTGGCATGCTCTCGCCGAACAGGCCAAAAAAGCAAGGCTTTGCTTACTTTCTTCTGTCTGCCCCGTTTTACCTACTATTGATGGATACCAACGGCTGGGGCATTATTTTCTTCTAATTCTAGGTTCAAGTGCAAATTGAGCGAGCTGGATTGTGTCAGTTACGACTTTAACGACTTACGGAAGATATCCAGGACTGCTACCGGACGGTCTGCGTCAGGTAGGGGTTCTTTGGCTGTTTGAATTGGCGCGGTGAAGACAGTGTACTCCTGCAAGGGAACACCATTCTGTACTACTCTCCCTAAAACCCTCCTATATCTACGAGCACTCCTGAACTACTTCTTTCCGATATCCGCTTATCTACTCTCGTCTCTGTGCACGCAGAAGTAAGCTGGCTGACAAACCAGCATGTCTGTAGTTGTAGAGTACGAATAGATGATCTCTAACACGAACTCAATGTGTTCCACCGTGGTCATTGTTATGGACTTTGTTAATGACGGTATATACTTATCGTATTGGCGATGCATTCCTCTCGGAACATGATTCGGAAATCGGAATGACAGAGGCTGAAGTTGGGTCTGTGCGGCCCGCGGCTTAGTCGTCGTTGGAGCTTGATGCCACCTTTAACTTTTTGGGTCCGAGGAAAGTAATATAAACTGTCATTTCTCCGCCCCCTTCTTGAAATTCGCTACGATTTCGTGTTTTTTTGGTGCTAGAGGAGACCGATTGACGTCGATTCGGAGACCCATCTTGCCTCGAAGAGAGAAACGCAATTGCGACCGCGCTCACTGCATCGTGAACCATACCACAACACCGGTAACCTGGATTGAAATTCACAATGGCGCGATCGAAACAGGCCACGCCAGTCCAGCGTACGCCTTCCGAGACACATACGCAGAATGGCAACACCAATGGCTCACTGCGGCGGCGAGAGAGCGTTACAGCGCGGATAGAGCACCAGTTAGAGGAAGTTGCTGAAAAGGCAGCTAGGGATCCCGAGGAGCAGAAGCAGTCAGGGCTGCTGGCATTGGCAATCTGTGTGGGCGGAATCTATGCGAGCTTGTAAGTAGAAGATCTTACCGTTCAGTGCGAATTATGGCTAATGCGACATGCAGCTTGAGCTGGGCATACCTTCAAGAACGGATTACTACGACTCCATATGGTTCGAATAAGACCCGCTTCACATACTCTATCTTCCTCAACACCATTCAATCTGCCTTCGCAGCATGTACCGGCGCCATCTACCTCTTCATATCCGCCCCACGCGACCCCAAGACCGGCGCCCGAAAGGTCCCACCTATCTTCCCTTCGAAACAGATCCTCTTCCCGTTGCTCCTCATCGCTATTACATCCTCGCTTGCATCTCCTTTTGGATACGCAAGTCTGAAGCACATCGACTATGTGACCTTCATCCTAGCCAAGAGCTGCAAGCTCCTCCCCGTCATGTTTCTCCACATGACCCTCTTCCAGAAGAGATACCCGTATTACAAGTACGCTGTGGTGATCACTGTCACCGCCGGTGTGGCCATGTTCACGCTCTACAACCCTTCCACCGCAAAAAAAGCGAAGAAGGGCGTTTCCGCAGACGCCTCCAAAGCTCTAGGAATGTTCTTGCTGAGCATTAATCTCTTATTCGATGGCCTGACCAACACGGTGCAAGACCAGATTTTCAGCTCCTTCAAAGGCTTCACAGGCCCGCAGATGATGTGTGCTCAGAACGTCATCAGCACGCTACTAACGGTGTCGTATCTCTTCTCCGCGCCGTACATCGCAGCCTCCCCCATCGGCGGCGCGGTCGGCCTCACTTCCACCTCTGGAAACGAACTCACAGACGCGATCAACTTCGTCACAACGTATCCGACCCTCGGATGGGACGTTCTCGCCTTCGCGGCCTGCGGCGCCATCGGTCAGGTCTTCATTTTCCACACGCTTGCACATTTCTCGTCGCTGTTGTTGGTTACTGTGACGGTGACGAGGAAGATGTTGACGATGCTCATGAGTGTTGTGCTCTTCGGGCACAAGGTCACGGGGATGCAATGGGCGGGCGTGGGGCTGGTGTTTGGTGGAATTGGCGCGGAGGCGTGGTATCAGCGGGTCGAGAAGAAGGCTAAGATGGAGGCGAAGAAGCGGGGGGCTGCGGAGAAGAAACAGTAACCGGAGTGAGGGGGCTGTGTGCGATGAAAGGCGTTCTGTGGATTATGATTTTGATATCTTTTGCGAGGGAAGTAGGTGAGAGCGGTATACCCAGGCGTATAGATAGACTTCGATTGATATCCTTGCCCATCGCGATGTTAGATCTGGGGTTTATGATACCGGAAGGAGCGTTGCTGACATAAGCTGTACCCCTTATCGTACTGCTCGCTTTCAGTGCTGATCCATCAACAACTTTCCTCTTCATTGATGAGCGTAAAAGTCGAGATTTATTCGGATTGGTGCATCTTCATTCTGTCTGTTTCTACACGCGGCAACGTTCTGCGAAAGGCTACTGGAACTCGTCAACTGTACCTAGCTATACGTGAGTACACGACTTCGTTCGAGCAGCTTTAGAAAGGGTAGCCTGGAATTAAACTCGCTTTCTGTGCGCTTCGCGTCCCAGTCGGCCCCTTTCGACCGTAGCATGGTGCGGCCACGACCTCGGGTCGCTGCCCCATGGAACTTTGTGAGGTGTCGTGCACCGCGTCGCTCACTCTATGAAGCGTCCCCTTCACCCAACAAAATCGATCATGAGCACTTCTACCGGCACAGCACTGGCCGCTGGCTCTGGGACGAGGAGAAACAGCTAGCGGAACGGTATAGACGCTTCGACGTTCCGGCTCTTAAGGAGCTCGCGGCGCAAAGCGTTGGTGCGAGACGATGCATTTCAATGGGCAAGATTGCAGAAGGTCGTTCGAGCAGGACCTTTCGTTTGAAGATGGATAACGGCAAATGCGCGTTTGTGAAGATCCCGTATGCGAATGTTGATCCGGAGGGCGCGGCTAGGGCAATCAAATCCGAGGTCGCGAGTATGGAGTTTGTAGGTTGTCAGCTCTGGTCTAGAATCAAGATGAGTACTTGCTGATAAGAGACGGTGCAGGCTAGAACGGTGCTCGGGATACCGACACCGAGGGTCTTGAACTGGAGTGGTACCCAGGAGAATGCGGTGGGGGCCGAGTATGTTCTCATGGAAGCAGCGACGGGAACGCCGCTCTGGAGGCTTTGGCCGAAGATGGACATTAAGATCAAATTGAGCATTGTTGCTCAAGTCATCGAGTTGGAGAAGAAGTTTCTCTCCGTAACGTTCACGCGGTTCGTCTCCGCGCCCTTCGTGGCAACAGGAAATGCTCACGTACGGCAGCTATGGGAATCTATATCTTGCACAAGATGCCTTTCCTGGCTGCGAGAAAGCTGAAATACAGGGAGAAGTGGCGCAGTCCATCAAAGACGAAGTCTCCAGAAGATTTGTCATCGGTCCGGTAGCGGCGCGGAGTTTCTGGCATGGCGAACGCGCGTCCATGGAGATTAATCGGGGTCCTTGTATGTCTTTGCCGTTGAAATGAATGGCCTGTATCAATGCGAATAGGGAAACTACCACAGGACTATCTTCGAGCTATTGCTCAAAGGGAGATTGCATGGATAGTCCGCTACGCAGATACGAAGACACAGCGGAGTGAGTCCCATTTACCATTCATCCTAGAGGCACTTATGAGGACTGAGAAAAAGGTCTAGACTGATGCATGATCCCAAAAGAAAACCTGTCAAAATTGAAGTTTTATGGGCTGTGGAGTTAGTATTGCGCTGACGGCATATCTACCATAGGTTTCTATAACGCACCTTTTACAGTGCTGGAACCTCCAATGCAGCGAGACATCAGCAAACACATCGCTCACTACCTCAAGCTTCAAGATCTCGCCGACACCTTGCTACCCGAGGGAGAAAAAAGCCGTGCCACATTGTGGCACCCGAACCTGCAGGAAGCAAACATACTCGTAAAAGACGACAAGATCACTGACATTATCGATTGGAACGATGTCTGGATTGGGCCGTTGTTTCTGCAAGCAAAGGTCCCTTCGCTGGTAGATGTTGTGGGCGACCTGAAGCTGCAACTTCCAGATGATTACGAGACGATGGATGAGGCTGAGCAGGCGAATGTGCACCGCCAGCTCGACGAGAGTTTCGTAGCCTTCGTCTACGACAAGATGCTTCGGGAGCAAAGTCCATTCTTAAGCAGCGTGCGCAACGTTCCGCGAGCAAACAGTACTCGGCTCATTTTTGATTACGCGCAGAATTCGTGGGACGACGATGTCCTAGCTGTAAGGCAGGCTTTGATTCGCGTCATAAGGCATTGGCACGATATGCGCCCCGACATGCCCTGTCCCATATCCTTCACTGACGCAGAATTGGAAGAGCACCATCCCTACGTCGAGGCCTGGAACCTCACCGCGGATTTTTACGAGACGTTTGAGACGTTGTTGGGCATGCATAGGGATGGGTGGGTCGAGGAGTGGAAGTATGAGGTCGCAGTTGAGTTCTTGAAGGAGATGAGCATTGAGAAGTTGGATCTAGGGGATGAGGCCACAGAAGATAAAAAGGGGGACTGGGCGGAGAAGATGGGGAGGGTAGGCAGGCAGTGACGTAGTAGGGATATGTGTGGCATTGGTCACGCATATGTAGATTAGGTACTCAGCTCAACTTTAAAACTAGATTGCCGCTCTGCGAATTCAAAGGGGTGATGCAAATGCCCAGCTTTATATCTTGCATGCATCAAATCGTGATGCGAAGTAGAGGTTGCATTGTACGCTGGAATGCACTAGAGTGCGAGAGGAGCAAGTCTTGAGAACCAGGTCTTTGTTCAAATTGTCAGGCCTCTGAAACAGTGGGCGTGGTAACGTGACACTTGATCACCAAATTCGCTTCTCGCAATATAGATTGTATCACGATCTATAGAAACATTCTGAGACTCATAGAAGACTGAGAGTTGTACATCTACTTCGTTCCCACCGGAATGGCCAAGTTGCATAACCTAAACCTGCAACCATCTCCAG
Organism: Paraconiothyrium sp. Pb-2020; assembly: GCA_022419385.1. NCBI lineage: Eukaryota > Fungi > Ascomycota > Dothideomycetes > Pleosporales > Didymosphaeriaceae > Paraconiothyrium > Paraconiothyrium sp. Pb-2020. Next base: position 4,162,293 of record JAJUBI010000002.1, on the reverse strand, counting down.
GTTCACTTCCCTAGAACGCTCCCTCGAGTAGTCGAATCATAATGGAGCCTGCCATCAAGGGGAGCTAGATCAATATATTCTGGTAGCTCTGACTGTGCGATACTCGTGTACCTCTTCAGTCGTCCTCATTACTGTCTAGTGATAGATCCTCGCTCGCATCATCTTCTTCGTCATCCTCCGTCACAGAGTGCTCCTCACGTACCGGGCGCTTTGATTTCGACGAATGAAGTCTGTCTTTCCTTGGAGCTAACCGTGCATCATCTCGTAATGTTGCTGCATTCGTATACTGCTTCCTTGCGCGGGGCGTATGTGGATCATAGTCATCATCTCGCAGTTCTAGCTCGCGAGCTGTCATGCTATCGTTGCCACGCAGTTTCTCGATATATTCTTCAAAGTCGGATGCAGTCCTGGCAATCTTCTGGAAGTTTGCCTTTGTCAATTTGACCGTGTTCCACTTCTTCTTCCCAGTCGCAAGTGCTTCTTCAGGAGTCATGCCTTCGGCGCGGATCTTGGCGACCCTCTCATAATGGCCCAGGGCTATCGCGGTTTGGAAGGCGTTGCGGATTTGGCGTCCGTTCCAAGTCACACCAGCCTGAGAGCATCTGTCAAAATGTCGCTGAGCAAACTCAAGTAAGGCTTGTTTGTCAAATACGATTTTGATGGGTGCAGACTTGTTGTCAGCCTCTAGTCGATTCATTATGTTGCGCCACATGGTTTTGGTGGATTCAAGATCAATGCTTGGATACCGGAGAGAGATGTGGATGCGTGATTTGAAAGCCTCATCAAGCACACCTGGTCGATTGGTTGTGAGGAAAAGAATCCCAGCATAGTACTCTAGCTGGCGGAGAAACACTGAATGATAATTAGAGTGGGTTCAATACGTGTAGCACGAAATGACCGACCGGATACTAGAGCATTTCGTTCGATACTACGCCAATCCCTCTGAACAAGGAAAACATCCGCCTCATCTAGGAGAAGGACGCATCCCCACTTGTCTGCTCTTTGTGTATGCTGAAGCAAGCGAGTCTCGACTTCCTCAGGGGTCGTTCCGATGTCACCACACGTAATCGCATACAGTGGCCTTCCTGTGTACGCTGCGATCGTCTCGGCCGTACTGGTTTTGCCGGATCCGGGCGGTCCATGCAAGAGGATGATCAAGCCTTGTCCCTTACCTCTGACGAGATCTATTTGAGTTGGCTTAAAGAAATTCTTGCTCTGCTTGGTCTTCTCCTGCGCGCGCTGGAGACCGGATGCATGATTGTCTACGAGGGCAACTAGAAGATCTCGATTGCGTTGGTCTATGACAAGATCGTCGAATCCTGCCCGCCTGGCGCCATCCGATTCGCGATCCATCTCATTGACGAGCTCGATATCCAGACGACCTACATTTTTCGCGGGTTAGTTGATGTACTGTAGTTGCCTCGAGAAAGAATCAGCAATACTCACTCCACCGCCGTGTTTGGAAGATGTATCCGAACACCCAGGGGGGGAACAGGACCAGATAATCCCCTGAAACACTCTTCTCATCAGGCTTGAATCGCTCCAATTTTGCCCGGCTCGCCGCCATGAAATCTTCATGGCGTTTCACGTCTACCTCATGGCCGCTATAAACTCGGTGAGATGTCACCCCGGGCCAGTCTTCCTCCACCTCTCTTGGATTCTGTTTACTTCTGAAGAACGTGCCGAATATAGGCTTGTACACGGGATAATCCTGGAAATACGTGTGAAAGTCGACATAAACGTCGCTTGCAATCTATTGGTGACGGTCCTCTAATTTCAAGACAACGTTTTCGCCATCGTAGCTCTTGTGGCCCCCTCCGAAAAGAACCTTCCTTCCTCGCTCTTCAGCTTTGCGCATCATAAGATCTCTATCGGGATGGAATTGTACTGGATATATTGGCAGGCTGGTGATCTCCCTCTCTCCTGAAAATGGCCTTATACATTTCAAGACAGAGACGGGGCCACAGAACACCCCGTCGAAAGCCATTTTGTAGCAGTCAACCTTGAAAGTCGTCCGGACTCCCACACCCGAATACTGTTCCTTTTCCAGAGTCTCTTCGTGAAGCTCAAAGACCTCTTCATAATCTGGAGGAGCAGGTGGAGGAGGATTATACGAAGCCAAAGGGTCCTCGATCTTGCGTCCCGGGATTTGTCCGCCAGTTACGGCAAAGACCTTGTACAACTGGTCACGGCCACGAGACTTGGAGTATACCATATCGCCCATTTGGTAAAGATGCCAGAGATCCTGAAAGCGGATCTTCAACAATGTGCCCATTTTCACACGCTCTCGTAGTTGGATCTCTTCCTTTAATTCGTGAGCTACGAAGTCGTACAAGCATTTGAGTTGAAGATGTTGTGCTTCGATCGATTCTCGTTGATCAGCAACAGAAGCTACTGACGATGTGTCATCCTTATTTGATCCGGTCCCATCGTCTTGTTCGTGTTCTGAGGTAGAGCCTTCTGTGACATGGCCTGGTGAGCTCTTTTCCTCACAGGCTGAGGGCCTCTCAGAATTATCCTCGGTGGAGAGAAGCGCAGTTTCCGATGCGAATCCATCCAACTCTTCTTCCAGCCTCATAATGCGAGCTTTGATATCCGGCAGAAAGTGTAAAATCAGCTGTAAAAGACATCAGTCAGGGCAAAAAACTTTAATGGAGAACGGCCGGATACCTTGTACGGGGGGTTTAACCTTTATAGAACGCGAGGATTAGTACGATTGACATGATCCATCCCATCAAAACTTACGTGATCGGAAACAGCGCTGACGAAATCGAAGTGATTCTGAGCAGTTCCTCATAAAGAATATCAGAATAGATAATGACTCGTTGGAGATTTTCTGACGCTTCGTTCTCCTCAGAAGGCGATTCCCGTCTATCCTTGTATGATGCCAATTCGCTCGGGCCACCTTTTGGTCCGCCTGGCTTTTGTACGTAGAAGGCCTGGATTATTGGCATCGGCCAACGTAAGTTATGCCATGAGGGCTTTCTCCAGTCTCGCATTGAAGCTTGCTCGACCTCACAAACATATTTCTTTTTGCTATGAGATATAAGTTAGTGGAACCGCATATCACTAATGATTATAATTGGAATGACTTATGTCATTGCTCAACTCATTTGACTGTAACGGTGGGGGCCGACATACTGAAACTCGGCCAGGCTTTCTTCAGCAGCCCGTTCTGGCGTAGCGTCAAGGAAAGGGCCGAGCCACCGGAAAATCTTAGGTTGCGGCGGTTCAGATGATTCAGCCTCTTCTTCGCTCGAGTCTTCTTCTTCCTGAGGTGGTGGTGGTGGTGGTGGTGCCGATGAGGGTACTTTGCTTGAGGCGTCTTCTTCCTGTGTAGGTGTCACTGTGTCGGGGGGACTTCCAAGTCCTGTATCATCTTTTTCTATGGATCTAGAGCCTTCAGAGTCGCCTTTTGATAGAGCAAGAAGTGCATCGACACTCGCTCCGCTTTCCATGACTGTCTTGGACTTCGTAGAGTGGTTGGACTAGGAAGAAACGATGATCGATGCTGGCGCTGAACGAACAAGGCTGAGGTTGAGAAGTATCTGTGCCTAGGATTGGACCGGATATGACTTTATATAGACTTCTATTATAAGCCGCCACTCGTTCCAGCCGCCAATAATCTCGAGAGGGATGGGCGGACCCCAGCTCTTTGGGGGCGACATGCATATACTCATGGGTACCCCGCAGCTGCGACAACAGTCGACGCTCAGCCTCGCGACAGCGGCCTGGAGCCTTCGAAGTTCCCAGTAACAGTAATTCCTACCTTCATTATATGCGAGGACATTATCGCGAAGATGACAGATTACGAGGTTTCGGAATATATGGTGTCGTCTCTGAACGGTACCATCCACTCTGCATTACTGGGAAGGCCAGGATCCGGAGTGATCTTTGACAGTCGAAAACAGCGATGGATGCCCGAGCCTGGCGAGAACACACGCGAAATGTTGAGCAGCTGTATCCTAGGTTCACGTCCTGCATTCGCTGATATAGACTAGATTTTACGATGAGATATACCGAGCCACATTCCTCGCGCGCGATGAACTATTAGCGACAGCGAACAGATACCGCAGCAAGTTAAAACAGCCGACTCTTGCACTGAGCACCACGCATAGCTGGTCCGAGGTTCAAGAATGCGTCCAAACTACATGTACTGGATTGGAGGAGCTAGCCGTGTCGGACAAAGATATGTCAGGTTCTCTGGGTAGACTCAAGAGAGCATTTCGGGGGCTCTGTCGCAACGCCGGTGTGGGACAAACGGGCGCGACGTTGATACCCAATGACTCTTTTGGCTTTACATCCGTACTGTGCGGAGGCCTCAAGGTAGTCTTTGCAGGTTTACGAGCCACAGGAATCTACAGGCAAGAGGTGTACCGGACTCTAGAAGGGCTACCCGCGCAACTGGAAGACCTAGCTGCGAACGTCAGTCTTTACGAGCACGATGAGCAAGTGCATGTGCGAGCCGCGGCTTTGTATGTCGCAACGTTCCGTCTCTTGAATCATATTCTCCTCTGGTTTTTGCGAAGGACATGGCGTAAGCTACAACATCTTTTGTATATTCGGTCGAAGTCCTGCTGATAGCTTTCGTGGCGTAGTGACTGGTGCGAAGCTTTTGCTCGATCCTTCAGGCTTTATCGAGAAGCTTCGAGACCATCAAGCTGAGTTCAAATTGGCGGCTCAGAGTTTCGGAGCGCATCTGAGCACTCTTGCAATGAAGACCGATCTGGAGACTATGCAGTTGCAATACACGACAGCATTCGCTCAAGCTAAGATCAATAGTCAGCTTGAAGCACTTGTAAATTTCAAAGAGGAGTTTCAAGTGAGACAGACTCAGATGGAGGTGCGCGAACACAACACTCGGGTCGAAGTATTGGAAAGTATACGTCCACTGTTTAACAACTTGATGGACTCTTTGCAGCAAAAGGCCATCAGTGCCCCTCAACCTCACCATTCAGAAGCTGGTCCGCATGTAAATGTCGATGAAATACTGACCGAATTTCTATACGAGCGTGATCTCGTCAAGAATGACTGTAGTGCATTAGCAAGACTGCTCAAAGGAAAGCATCATCTTGCGAGATATGATATAAATAGGATATCAGCTTTGTCATCCCACCCGCAGCTACGCGCATGGCTCACGGTCGACGAACCATCTCTCATTCTTCTCAATGGTCGAGCTGATGCTCGCCAGGACTCGGAAGTGTCGCTGTACACCGCCAAACTAGTGTACCAGTTGCTCGAACACCATCGGGCACAAACGCGACAAAGCAGCTTAGGCGGCGCAGTTATACCTTTGGCATTCTTCTGTGGTCAACATCGGGACTGGCAAAGAGACGATAATGGAAGTCCCGAGGAGCTTGCCATGAGTCTCCTACTTCAACTGGTAGACCGCGGTCAACATCATCTGGACACAGATATACTCCGAACCTTCGGCGACCATACGATTGGTGGAGATATAGTGTCTATCTGCTCAATGTTTGGGCGCCTGGTTTCTAGCTTTGGGCGCGAGGTTATTGTGATGGTGGTAATTGATGGTTTGAGGTATTTCGCTCATCCACCAGACAGGGGCCATGGTACCAAGGTGGTAGTTTCGCGACTGGTTGAGATACATAGGAGATCCCCGCAAGCGACCTTGAAGTTCCTGTTTACAAGTCCGACGAAGTCGCATTTCTTGGAGGACCTGTTTACCGAGGAGGAGGTGTTGGAGATGCCAAGGGGCATTCCAGCTACCGGCATGGAGTCGTCACAGTGGTTGCGACTCAAATCATGAGGCGTCGAGTCGATCTGGCCACATCAGCCATCGTCCGTGGTCTGTGTCTCGCATGTTGGGGATGTCTCTGGTCACGGAGAGTTATCAATCATGCGCGCCAATCGTTAGCGCCAAGCTAACCTATCTAAGCAAGGGAGACTTGCTGGTTGCCTCCAGCTGATCATCGACTTGGACTTGATTCATCGCATCTTCCTCCGAACATTTGGCATTCACATCCGCTACATGACTGAGAGTCCCGGACCTCGGCGGCGGCGACAGCCTGTTTCGAAAGGCTCTCGTCCGTGCGACGCTTGTCGCCGGCGGAAAACTCGCTGCATCCTCGGCTCAAGCAAACAAAAATGCAATGTCTGTGTTCACAGGAGGACTGACTGTACTTTCTTGGAAGACCCGCCCAAGCGCTCTGTACCTGTTCAGTTGCCATCTACTGATTATGAAGTTCAAGTCGCGCCTGCACCGTCGCCTCATCACGTTCTCAGCCCAGGCTATGACCCAAGCCCAACGGCAACACTGAATGCCAGTGCCAATGCCGTGCCAAATGGCTTCGACACACGCGAAGATAGAGCAGATGACACTGCCTATATCGACGAGTGGGAAAGATCCCTTGGACTACATCCCATTAAGTTCGCCGAATTGTATGGGCTGGGGAGCGATATGGAACCTATTCTTATGGTTCGTAGATTCCGACGAACCACAACATTCACCATCTAAAACTATCAGCGTCATCGTCCATATTCCTCCACATGCAACGAATATACGTTGCCGACACACTCAATACGTCGAGTCCTAGATCACGACCAAAATGTTGACTATCCTGTCACATTCCATATGGCAAGCATGGTTAATCCCTACTTAATCACGATGTTAACCGTGTTCAGGGTTCCGATACAAGATCTTCTCTTTTTGAGGATAATTTCGATGCCGTTGACTCTATCGAAGCTTGCGTCAAACCCCATGGAGAGAAGTTACTCCGCCTGTTCTGGAAGATCATTCATTCTTCATACCCGATTGTTTACAAAGAGGGATTCATGGAGAAATACAAGAAGTCCTACCGGTGTATTGATGCGCCTTTGTTAGGTGCGGTTTACCTCAATGCGATCAACTGGTGGTTTTACGATTCCAACCTGTCAAATCAACCAGCCATAGATGTCGCCACCTTGCGTAAGCTCACGTTGCAGAATATTCAGCTTTCTTATCATCGGCCCCGTTTGTCTTCGATCGAAGCGGCCTTGCTACTTCTGCAATGCAAGCCTGAGGATCCGTTGAACCCTGATCATACGTTCGCGTGGTCCCTCACTTCGCAGGCTCTATCGGTCGGGCAGGCTTGTGGCTTGCACCTAGATGCATCGGCGTGGGAAATTCCTGACTGGGAAAGATCTCTGCGAAAACGACTGGGCTGGGCTATTTACATGCAAGATGTATGGACAGCGCTCGCGCATGGCCGGCCCACACATATAACGGAAGAAGATTGGGGTGTCACACCTCTCACCGAAGACGACTTCGACACCGCGGATGGTACAAGCGTCGAAGGAGAGCAGTTTCTGTACTTACAATCGCTCACAAACATACTGCACACTGTACTCAAGACCTTCTACACAGTCAAATCCACAACGCAACAGGACACGTCGAAGCTAAGGGAACAAGCGCAGCCAATCTTTGATTCCCTTGAGCGGTGGCATTTAGCACTACCGCAATCGCTTGCAATATCCAATCTCCCACCAAGAGAACTCTGCGCGAATGGTATGTATCGATCAACGTTTCCCACTGCAATCCAAAAAGTCTCTCATCACTAAGTTCATGCAGGTAATATACATCTCGCTTATTACGGCGTAAAGATCAACGTACTTCGCCGCCTAGTGCGCTCGACCGCTCTCGCTCCGCTCTGCCTCGATATACCAGCCCTTACTGCGATCAGAGTTCATGCCCATGAGACAGCACAACAGGCCACTTCCTTTGTGGCATCATTACGTCTCGAGCATTTGGACAGCTTCTGGCATTTTTTCGCACCTTATCTGTTCTCTGTCATAGGCTCTTTTCTCACACTATTGCTAGTCACGAGTCTGACACCGTCGGAACGCGATCATTGGCGCGAGTCACTGAGAGCCTACCTTTGGACGCTACGTATCATGAGCAAGTCGAATGAGCCCATCCGATACGCCGTGAATCGCCTAGAAGGCGCCATTCTCCGCGGTCTGGAGCATGCACTAGTGTTTACGGTGGAGGGTACCTCACCGGTAGCTTTCGAAGCTACGCCTGGCCAATTTAGCTCGGGTTCAGACGCCTTTGCGCTCGGGTTTGGATTCACAGACGGTTTTGATCCTAATGAAATGGACCTAGCTGCTTTCGATTTTCTAAGCAACGCTACACTTGGCTGACTGGTCACACGGCCCGCAAAGTCATGCTGCCGATAATTCGCTCACAGTAGTCACATCTAAGAACAGTACGTTACTAGCTCGTGCGCCTTCGTACATGTACATCTGTCAACTCAACGTGTCCATCTTCAACGAAAATTCCGACTTCCTGCGTCTCGTGCTCCTCGCCGTTGGTTCCGGAAGGTGATGTTTCATGCGCGACTACACCTCCAGGTAAACGATGACTAACAGACTTCCCACCGACAAAGATCTCCAATACGTTGCTTGTTACAGTAATGACGACGTTGCCTCGGATGTTCACAAGATGGCGCGCGATTTCAGGACCGTCGACTTCGCGAGGCAGATGCATCTTGTATTGGTCCGCCCAGAAGTCGTCCAGAGGTGCTGGATAACGTGCTAAGACGACCTCGCACAGCTCCGAATTAGCCGGTATGAATCTAAGTCTGTGGCCATCCATGTTTTTGGACGTGCGAAACAGTACACCAAAGGATGAGGCGTCGTAGGAAGCGATGCTGAATTCGAAACAATATTCATTCGGTATTGTCTCTCCTGCGGAGATGGATTGACTCCTCGTCTCGCCGACGCTTCCGATTGAAATAGTTGAGGGTATGGATACTTCGGATCCGGGACCGAATGTCGCCTCCAGGTATTCAGAACAAGGTCGTACCACCAACTGACCACCCTCATCGGCGGAGACCTCTCTCGGCATACCCATGTCGCCACCCCATGACCACTGCCCATCAAGTTTATCGGCTATCCATCCAAAGTAGATCCGCTTGCTTGAATCGCCCGCCTTCTGACACGACTTCGCGGCATACCATCTGCGCGCATCAAACCGCCCACCGGAAGACGCACGCGGCGTTCTGAACGGGCCTCGCGGCGAATCAGCGATTCTGTACACCGTACCAGCATCTGGAGCGTGGAATCGTGAGTACACAAGATACCACTTTCCATTTGGCAGCGAAAAGATTTCGGGGCATTCAGGGCAAAACATATCGTTGGGCGCGTAGAAGGGTTCTGGGTCGATTGTCCAGGCGTCGAGGTCTGGTGACGTGAGTAGTGCCAGGCACCCTCGTGTCCAGAAGGAACCCGTTCTCAGTCTCGTAGCGACTAGCATCCAGTAAGATTTCTCTGACTCTTGCCACGAAACATGAGCGTCTCGGAAATCGATGTCTTCGAATCTCGACATGTCGCCAATAATTCGGATTGCGGAGGGTGATTTGGTGAACTGTGTGCCTTTCTTATCCTTCGACCGTGCATGCAAGATGACTTGCTTGCCATCTTGTGACAGGTTATATCCGGTATAGAAGATGTGCATGTTCTCATCTGGCCCGATGATCGCGCATCCAGTCCAAGCACCATCGGCATCTGGGCTACCGCGAGTTTTACCTGGTATCAATACCTCGCTCTGGTCGCGTTCCCAGTTCACTAGATCACGCGAACGTAGGCGCGACCATGTTGATCGAAGCCGTGGCGGGTGTCGTATCGTGTTCGGAGGGGTACTGAGGTGGAAAACATGGTATTCGTCGTCTACTAGTATTGGTATCGCATCAGCTGCAGCTTGGCAACTGGAAGGCCTGCTGTACGGTGCTGACTGTGGAGTTGTTCTTGAAGGCATCTTTGACTGTTAAGCAACAAACATCGGCGGCGCACATCCGACCTTATAACATTTCGAAAAGATCTATCAACGCTTGCCAAGTGCCGGGATATACGTTGGTCGCTCGCGTTGCCGATTTTGGAAGTCAACTCGGCATCTTTGAGGTGGCCTCCCGTTGTCTAGATTCGCAATGAATCTTTAAGCCGGCCGGCCGTCCTCGCCTTGCAGGTCGCCGGCCGATATGTCGCGGCCGGCGGCCGGCGAGTCTTTAGCATCAGCGCTTTACCAAAGCCGGCCACCTAATGGCCGCCTCCACAAAAACCGTTCAGATGGAAATGAATCGTACGGGGCTCCACAACTTGTCGCGTGTTTCTCCGCATCATCGTGTGAGTAGTATAAGTACGCGGAGGCCCAAGGCCACTGTGTCGGGATCATCACATCCCTTGTCCAGTCTTCTCGTCCTCTCTACTCGAAAAAGGATAGTCCGTCAAAGATGCCTAGACTCCAATACCCATACATTTGGGCGTTCTGCGCTTTCGCTGCACTCGGTGCATGTCAATATGGCTATGACGGTGAGTATATCAGGTCCATCCGGCTGCTAGATACTCATCTCATCGCAGGCGTGTACTTTTCGGGCATCCAAGCCATGTCGACTTTTGTGCGGCACTTTGGTGACAAGCAGCCCGATGGTACATATGCAATCTCTGCTTCTGACTTATCAATCATGAGTTCGATGATCAATGTCGGAGAGCTGGTAGGATCCCTTGGAGCGGCGCCTATAAACGACTACTTCGGACGAAAAGGTGCATTCCTCATCGCTGCTATCGTCGCCATCATTGGCACGGTACTTCAAATCATCACGGATCATGACCAAGGAATAGTCATCGGTGGACGAGTCATACTAGGCTTGGGCGTCGGTATCTTCTCGTCTACAAGTCCCTTGTATATTGGTGTACGTGGCAACGTCGAATGAGTAACAGAATGTGTCACTGACGAAATAAAAATAGGAGATCGCACCAACTGCTATTCGAGGCCCGCTACTCGGCTGCTGGCAGCTTGTCCTTTCAATCTCCCAGATCATCGCAGCTGTCATCAACCGAGGCACCGAATCTCTCACATCTACGGCCTCTTACCGCGTTCCCACCGCTGTCCAGCTCATCTTCCCAATTCTCAGCCTTACCTTTCTCTTCTGGGTTCCTGAGTCGCCTCGCTGGCTCATGCGCCACGAGAAAACCGAACGCTGCGATGCAGCTCTCCGTCTCCTCCACAAAGACAACAAGACCTACCAGCCTGACGTTGACATGATCACCATTCGAGCTAGCATCGAGAACGAGGCTGAGCTTTCCGCAGACTCGAAGTGGACGGACTTGGTCACGGATCCGATTGAACGTCGCAAAGTGATCTTCAGTGCTGGAGCTCTTGTCGCGCAGCAGATCAACGGCATCCAGTGGTTCTACTACTTTGGCACAGTGTTCAGCCAGGCTATTGGACTCGATGATCCATTCTTGATGACCATCATCGTCTTCGTGATCCAAGTTGTAACTGTCTTTGCAGCGGTCCTCTGCGCTAACAAGATCCCGCGACGCCCGCTACTCTTATCAACCACGTTAGTCATGATGGTAAGCATATTCATCGTGGGCTGCTTGGGTATTCCTGGGGGTGAAGTGAGCGGTACCAGTGGCAAGGTCATCATTTCCTTCGTCATTATTGAGATCACCGCTTTCAATTTCGCGTGGGGACCTTTGGGCTGGACGATTGTGAGTTTCCCTGTATTCCCTGACTAGTAGACATCACTGACTTCCGTTCGAGGCTTCCGAAATGGCCGTCGGACGAAATCGCAATAAGATCTACGCTATTGCTGTCGCGTGCTTCTGGATCACCGTCTGGGTCACCGTCTTCACGCTGCCCTACCTCTACTACTCGGCGAATCTAGGTCCGAAGACGGGCTTTGTATACACAGGACTGTGTTTCATTACGCTAGCATATGTATGGTTCTGCGTTGGAGAAGTAACCGGGCGTAGTATGGAAGAAATCGAGGGTTTCTTCCGAGACGGAGTGCCTGCGCGCCAGTGGAGCAAACAGCCAAAGGCGACCAGCTTCAACGAAGAGGTACAAGGAAAGGTCGGCGACAAGGAAAAGGAAGCTTTTCATATGCAACAGGAGAGGAATGAGGTTTAGGCAAGGGAAATCGTTACACTGTATTTAAATTTATGATTAAGCATCTCGTGTCAGCCAACCAAGCCCCCAAGCATTTCATTCCTTTCATTATGTCTCTTAATTCTGACCCACAACGTATATATCACAATGCACGATGAAATTGGTCACATCCGTCTCCACAGCCTTGCCAGGCTGACCGTCCAAATCCAGGTAAGTGTACTGAGCATCCAACTGCCCAATTGTCTTATCTCCGTTGTAGACACCGCAGCTGTGACCGACCGGAAGCGGGAGATCAGGGAAAGACAACTGCATGCTAGTGGCGATGATCTTGCCGTCGCGGCTATGGGGAGAGCTAGAGTCGAACAGGTTCCACCCGAACTCAAATGAGTGCCCGGATGTGTCGATGCCGACTGCGGCATGGGCGCCGGTAACGTCGTTGAAGACGGTGACCGTGAGCGGGAGGTAGTACATGTTGGGAGAGGCGTTGGTTTTGGAGCCTGGGACGGGCGCCGCGAGAGCCGCTGCAAAGAGTGCTGCGATGGAAAGGAAGGAGCGCATCATAGTGAAATTTATCGAGAGATGATGAGGATGGTAGGTAGAGGTGTACTGGGTATGTATTAGAAATTGTAAAGAACGGCTGCTAGAATCTAATCTTATGGTAAAGGTTGGGTAGTAATATAGTCTTGCTTGCAGAAAACGCCGTCTTATATAATATGGTTCAGCCTGGTGCATCCCAATACGAGGAGCTGAACATTCTCGTGGTGCCACCATGTCGCCTTGTGACGCCGCCCCGCGAGAGTAATATCGTAAAATCCATACCAATTACAACCGTTTGCCTGAAACCCATTCTCATTAGAGAATATGTTACTGCGCTGATGCCCGCGATATTGGTGGTGGCTGGTTACAGCTCGATTTAGTAGTACGAGAGTATCTGAGCACTCGGTGCCCTACGCAGGGCCCCCACTATGCCACGCTTACATGAGGTAGATGTAAGGAGACCTATGAGAATTAGCTAGCGAGACGAGGACTACCCAAAGTTCACCTATTGACGGTACGCGCAGCTTATACAACGGGTCATGCGCTGTGCGCCCATCTCACCTGCTCATTCTCGTGGCGAAATATATGCTACAAGGAAAGTGCAGGGCGAGGTGGCTGTGTTGTTGGTGCTGATGATTCCAAAATCGCTTCGCGCATCAGTTTTTCAGATCTTTTAAGTTCGAGGGTGTAGTCCACATCCTGGCTTGGTGGTGATCGATGAGATGCTCTACTGCTAACTACACGTTACAAGAAACAAGCATTGATACTTCCTTCATTTACGCTACCATGAGATACCAACTCTCACATTATAGCGCACATCCAACAGTATCGCCCCCTGTCCTCTGTCTCTTCCAGTTCCGGATAAATGCCTAGCACCAACTCCCTCAGTTCCTCGCCCTCCGTTCTCCTCGTGCCCTTCCTCGCTTCCTCCGCTTTGCGCAACCTGTCTCTCTCCCCAAAGCGCTCTTCAAGTGTGTCTTCATGTAAGCGAACATCGGTCCGCAAGCGACGCTCGCGGTCCAGAATGTCCGTTGAGCCCCAAGGAGGGATACGTGGGCCGTAGGGTTTAACGCGGGCCGGTATCGGGGCGGTGTAGGAGAGCTCTGTAGGGCTAATTGGTATGGGAGGGGTGAGTGGAGCAGGAGAAAAGGATGTCTGGTGAGGTGGTGGTGTTGGTGGAAGGGGCGTGCAGAGAATTGTATGGGCATCTGCGAAGCGTACGAGAGGTTTGCGGTGGGGTTCTTCATCTTCGTCGGTTGAGGCGCCATGTTGAGGGTCGTACTCTGAGCTTGAGCGTCGACGATCGTGGTTCTCGACATGATGCGCGTTGGGAATGTAGTCGCAAACTGCATCTAAGCTTGCGCGGCGGAAACGATATGCAACAGTGCTCTCGTCCGAGTTCACCCACAAGGCGTTATTTGGCTCCTTGAGCGCGTTTAAGGCACCATGCGTAGAAGTGTCCTTGGAAAACTGAACAGTAGTGGCGGATGGATCAGAAGAACGTGCTTTGTGCGTGGTTGAATTCGAAGGTTTCTGTGTTCGCACTTTTGGGCCATCGAGAGGTATTTCTGCACGCAGGAACGCTCCAACATTGCGGTTTTCATCGTCTGCTTGAGCGAAGTGACCGACATTGATTTCGCTGGCGTCGTTGAACAATGCAAAGGAGTTCTCCTTTTCTTTCGAAATCCTTACATGTTCGCTCTCAGGTTCAACTTCAACGTCCGTGTCATCTCGTCGTTCAGATTGTACCTCATCTTTATCTTCATGCGGCAAAGCTGGCAGAGGGTGCTCTCTCATGGTAGTAGACGGTGCATGTCGCGATTGAAGCTCCTCCCGACCACATGTTGAGAGGTGTATGTTTGCGTTGCACCCGTGCCGGGCACTAATGTCGATGTTATTGTTGGCTCGTGGAGCAATGGGTGACACCATGTGATGTTGATGTGATTCGTGTGATTGGCCGTGCACTTCTCAACCATCACCGCGGGGCCGGGGAAAGAAGGAAAAGGGCGTGGCAGAGAGCACGCCATGAATAGTGTTGCTCGAGTGCACACCAGAAAAGTGATGTTGGTACGTGCTCTTAGATCCCGACAACAGCATTGAAGTCGTGAATACCTCTTCGTAGGCCCTGCTCATACTCCCAAACAAAATCGCCTGCGAATCCACTTTCGCGAATTCTCTTGAGCACCCAAAGCTCCACGTTGCCAAGCCTGTTACCCGGTCCAACGGCTTCGTCTGCTTTGCCCTCGAAGAAGACGTACGCATCAGCATACCCAATTTTCCAGCCATGCTCATATCGCGAGTGATCAGCCGGCATCTTCGCAGCAAGATGGTCGTAGTATGCGCGATGCTGATCCACGGCTTTCCACATACGTTCTTCCTTACGGTTGCGGGCGCATTCCAATAATCCGGGAATGTTGCGCTCAGGTATAAATGCATGCGGAGGGGGGAAGATAAAACGGTTTTGAGGGTTCGATTGAGCTTTGAATCCCCACTCGCCGCCAGGCATCCAATCCATTTTCCACGTCCAGAAGAAGGCGCCGCCGGCGCGTTGCTGGTATCGCAAAGACTGCTCCGCACCAAATATCTGGATAAGATCCGCCTTGGGCGTTTCGCCTGTTTTTACCCAAGTATCGGCGGAAAGGACGTTAGAGTATTCGCCAATAATGACTTGCACAGCGCCGCGGTCAGTCACGCACCCTTCTTTCCCATTGAGCTCGGAAAGTTTGGTAGGCACTTCTTGGATGATGTCTTGAGGAGACTTTTTCTTGTCGGCGTCGTTGAAGCACCAGTACACGTGCGTATCAATTACAATGGGGTTAGTTGGCTTAGTAGAGTTTACAGCATTCTTTCTTAAGGAGTATCCGATCGCCCGTTTGAGGTCCCAAGCGTCCGATATAACAATAGGGAGGCTGGAATCTATGGAGGAAACAGCATGTATGGTCTCGTCGTACCAATCGTAGATAGTTTCGCTGTCTGTATCTGGCTCGTTTACCAGAGATAAACCAGCAAGTTGCAGGCCTGCAGCCGATTCTCGAGCAACAAATTCAGCGCAACGAATACCGAGCTTGCGATTGTATGGTGAAGTGAAGAACCCTGCTACGTTGCTATTGGTTCCGGAGTGGTCGTTAGTGTTCGCGCCACCCGGAACAGCGTGAAAGTCGATCAGCACGCCAATGTTATGCGCACGTAATCGTAAGATGAGATCACGAATGCTTGTCCAGGCGTTGAAGTAAATGTGCGAAACAGGCTCAAAAGGAGTAGCTCTGGTGAACTCTTCCCCTGGTAGGTCCCAATATCCAATAGGTAGGCGAACCGTGGTGCCTGTGTCGCGTTAGATGAAAACTCCGAATCGCGAGGATGCATTGCGTCGTGCGAATGAATACAAAGCACAGCCGCAAATCATTCTGCTCACCCTTTGCTTCGTTCTTTAACCAGTCAATGTCGCTAGAGGATCAATAAGCGAGTTTCTTTCACAAGCAATGCACTTTAATTCATCACGTACTCATCCAGGATTGCATTTGCCCAACACGTCTCGAACATTTGCTTCGTTTGATCCGCTCCAATTTTTGCGATCCATGCTTTGACAGCCTCTAGCTCACTCGATCCTGAAGTATCATGAGGAAACCGGGAAGGCGATAACCATCGCTCGAGGACATAGACAGAGCCAAGGTTAGTAGCGTGGTGATAACGGTAGCGGAGAATATCAAGTGCCGAAGGGTCTTGTATAGTTGGTAGCAGATTTGAGCGAGAATTTATCCCGCTGAAGCCCACTGTTGAAGACGGAACGATCAGGCTTGACGTTTTTGACGCTGATACTAGCTTTGAATTCCTCTTCTCGGATGGCGGCTGGGGACCTGCTGCGAGGTCCGCATTGAAGAGTTTGTGCGCTTTACCAATGAAGTTCTTCATGATGCGTATTAGCAAGCCGTGTTCCCTGGGCGTGAGTGAGGCTCGAGGTCCGAATTAAGTGATACACACAGAAAGCAACGAAAAGCTGGAGGAGGACTGAAGCACAAGAGCGTATCGAAAGGGCAAGATGTCGACTGTTGGAAGTTTGGAGTAGGTTGGCCTCGGAAGTAAGAAACGCCTTTGAGAAATAGACCTGACAGTAGACTTAGATGGCGCAGCAACGCCGCGCATTAGCTCGACAGCGGCGTCAGATAGTCGCACATGCTGCTTAGCGTGACGTCTTGCAAGGCAGAAGAGGAGGGGTCTTGTGCATATACGCGCAATCGGCGACCATTCGCGGATGAAGTAGTTATCGATGATGTTTGCTTTTCCACGCGACGGTGATATCCGCTCGCTCATTGTCCAGCGCGC
This sequence comes from Paraconiothyrium sp. Pb-2020, assembly GCA_022419385.1. Lineage (NCBI taxonomy): Eukaryota > Fungi > Ascomycota > Dothideomycetes > Pleosporales > Didymosphaeriaceae > Paraconiothyrium > Paraconiothyrium sp. Pb-2020. Next base: position 4,145,543 of record JAJUBI010000002.1, on the reverse strand, counting down.
ATAATATCTGTATTCCAGTCCTCCATCTGAGAAGCTGAGCTGTCGCCACGAATGCTTACTTCGTAACATAGTTCCAAGTCAGCCTACTCAAGCGTGTTTCCGATAGCCTGGCATAGGAGATCTGTTTCACTGGTCTGCGGCTGATGTGTCACTACACGAGCGGTTCCCGGCTAACGTCGCGCAGTACGGCTGATGCCACAGTCGCAGATGGAAATGGCACGAGAGCAACTGAAGGTCCGCCCAAGAGCCAAGAGCCAGATGGACGCGCCCATGGAGGAGACTTCACGTGTGGGGCTCTCGTCAGATGGAGGCTGGGGAACGCGCTGCGGACACTAGACGATAGGCTCGCTAGAGGGTCCATATCTGGTGGGTGGTCGGCGTGTGGGCCTGTTTCGTCCCGACTCAAGCTCGAGCTTCGGTACGACGCGCTTCCAAACACGACTAAACAACATTCAGAGCGCGTCTGCTTTTCGCTGGAATACCCTGATATCATTCGCATATAGATTGTGTCTGAAACGCTCTTGCTCTTCCCCATTGCACCTCTACGCCGCGCGTCTGGCCGTCCTTGGCTCACTGGTCCCGCCTCAACACGCGTGCTTTCCCAAGACGAGCTCTCACATCTTCCACCCCGCACGCCAGTTCTTACGCCATGTCTGTCTCGGAAGCAAATAGCCCCTCCAAGAGCACTCCTCGACGTATCCTGGGAGACCTTACACCCAAAGCGCTGAATACGCCTTCGAAACGCGCCGACCTATTTGAAAACACGCGAGCACAGAGCCCACTGAAGCAGATGCAGACCCTCTCACCGCAGCTCTTCGGGGACAAGGAAAATGTCTTGAATAGTGCGCTGAAAGGCAGGAAGAGGAGTATTAATGAAGTGGATGACGCGGAGCGCATCGACGCGAAGGTCAGAGTAGGAGGGAGCGCGACTGGAACTATGGGACTGAGCGCGGCTGCAATGCGCCTATACACGGTAGCTTGCATCTCAAGCCTGACGCGTCAGTCACACAACTAATTCGGCCCAGAGTAATACCACCAGCGACCTCCCGGTGCCGGGATCTCCTACCGAGCGCAACACGCCCACGCCAGAACCCGAGCATGTGCATGACATGGTCAACTCGCAAGATACCCAGGGCACCAACAACTCTTTTTCAGCACTGGTCAACTTCGACCTGTGCGCCAGCCAAAACAGCGTCCAAGTACCCGCGTCACGCGCACCGTCACCCCCTTCGCCAGTGTTGGAAGAGAAAAGGTCCAAGGCGGACCTGCTCCGCACGCGATTGTGCTTCGGTATCTACAAAGTCAAGACGAATCAAGTGACGAAGAGCGGCAGCGATATAATATCGACATGGGAGTCGTCATTCTACAAAGCTACAGACGCGTCCACTTCCATGGGCATAACATCTTTCGATGGATCAAAAGACGTTTATCAAGTGCCCAATATCACTATATCCTCAGCCAGACGCGACCCTCAGCCAGTATTCATCAAAGCAAACCTCGATCCTTTTCGTCCTATCGGCAACCTAAAACTTACGCCCGCACCTGTCCTCCTACCGACCGCTACCTCTTCACGAATATTACACGATTATGACATGCCATCGTCTCCGCCACAAGTTGTCTCACCCGAGCAGCTCAGGTCTCCAGTGAAGCAAAGATTAGACTACGCGACGCCAGTGAACCAGAGCCCGGGATCAGAGCGGGCGGAAGATGACATACAAGATGGAAGTGCCCAAAGTGGGCTGAGGAAATTGCAGAGATTCCAAGAAGGCGAGCTGACGAGCTCTGCAGTGAAGGGCAATGCTGCGAAAGGGCTGATGCAACTGATGGCTGGAAAGCGGTAGTACAAGCCCTCCTGCTGTCATTCATGATATTATGAGGATACGGCTAGACTTTGGGACCATGCCCAAACAGAGAGCCTGGGGAAAACTTAGACTATGATTATGTTCATCGTTGAGAGTAGCTAGCATTGATACTCCGGCCTCGTAGTGTTAGCGTGTAGACGATTCAAGATCTACATCAGAAGTGATACTGCACGTGCGTTAAGAGAACGAAAGTTTCCTACTTCATGACAACGGCGAAGACCTGAATGACAGTGGCACAAACGCATCAGCAATGTGTCCGAAGGACTCAATGGAAGACGCAAATTGCGGATGCCTGCAAGTGGCCATACCCGGAGAGGCTTAGTTCACTAGCCACAGTGGCGCTCCACCAAAGAATCAACACAACGTCATTATGCCAGCTCTGAAGCGACTTGTGTTATCCTTGGTCTCTGACCTTTCACCCCTCTCGTATTTCACACACAACATTGTTCATGGCACGCCTCTTGTTCATATAGAACGCAGCTAATCTCCTTCTCTCCTCAAACGCACCTTCACATACTAAGATGTCAACGCGACGCAAAGTAGCGAACGGCCAACCTGCCCCACTGACCTCGACCATGCCGTCCGGTACTATTCGAACAACGCCCGCAGCGCGGTCGCCTTTCTTTCCAACCCGCCTCGAAGCGCTGCTCCTCGGCATATATCCCGCGACACTTTTGCTCGGCTCCGTCCTCAGCACCCTTACGCCTGCATTCCGCAACGCGCCCTACTCGCCTGACCTCCAGTCGCACGACCCAGCATTTGCGCCGACATATTTTGCGAAGAAGAAGAACATCTTCAACGTCTGGTTCGTCAAAAAGGGCTGGGGATGGACAACTATCGCCTTCGCCGTGTTCCTTTTAATGTGGCCTGGTTTCGGAAAGGGCTTGAGTGCGAAGAGGTTACAAGCTACGTTGCGCTACGGTGTCATTACACTGTGGTGGTGTTTTGTCACGCAGTGGTTCTTCGGACCGCCTCTGGTCGACCGCGGCTTCCTCTTCACTGGCGGCCAGTGTGAAAAGCTCCAAGATCCGAGCGCGTTGGAGGAGATGAGCGATACGAGGGTATACTTGACAGCGGCAGCTTGTAAACGAGCAGGTCACAAGTGGACAGGCGGACACGACATATCTGGACACGTATTTCTGCTCATCATCGGCTCGGCTCTTCTATGGTTCGAAATGCTACCCGCACTTACGAAGTTCGAGGGTCTCCGCGATGGTCGGCGGATTATGCTCGATGATGGAAAGGTTGCGAGCGTGGCTGTGGAAAAGAGCCCTGATACTGAGAAGGATGAGCCCACGAGGCAAGGCGTTCCGATGCCGCTTGGTGTTGTGATCTTCATGTGGTGGATGCTTTTGATGACGGCGGCTTTCTTCCATACCTGGTTTGAGAAGTTTACGGGACTCCTGGTTGCTTTCGCGGCGCTGTGGACCGTGTATTTCTTACCACGAGGAGTACCCGCACTCAGAGCTATGCTTGGAATGCCCGGTGTATGAGGGACTTCATACTGTTTGAGTAGATGATGTCCATTAGCGTACGATGTAACCTGTCGATATTCGCATGTTTATGTTTATGTCTATGAATTCTTTTCATCGTTGTGCAATTTCGTGATAATAGACCGCGTGAACGTTACATATGTCACAAATTCCGACAATGTTATCTTATGCTCATCTTCGCAAATCGTCTCGAATCTAAGGAGGCACACCGCATTTTATTCGAAAGCTATCGATAAACAGATCATCACGAAAGCACAAATCCATGGAACACATCGCTTTAGCCTACGTAACATGCAGTAGCTCGGCTCGGAAGCCTTGGCGCGCCGATTGCCTCCTCCATCATCACTTCACTAAGCTTGCACGTTCCCGATGTCCGCTAGTATGTTCCAACTAATGTGATTATTATTCGCACCCCATGTCTCACGCGCCTAATACAGCCCAAGATGTCCGAAGAGAATTGGGCGGTTCATGGTGGTATCCCTGCTTGTGATTTGTGCCACTCAAGGAAGGTACGCATTGCCCAGCTTCGTGGTGCGGTTCGTGTAGAGGCATGTTAAAGAACAAAGGTCAAATGCGATCGCAAAGATCCGTGTAAGAACTGCACGACTGGGGGTGTCCCATGTTTGCGGACGAGGCAGAAGAAGACGCCGCAACGAAGGGTTAGGGCGTAAGTTGCCTCTTGAGGAGGTAGTGGGCGAAAGATTGCTGATGGAAGAAATAGCGACGACAAGATCAAGGATCTTGTCGAGAAGCTGGCGACGTTAGAGGACTGTCCGCTTCCACGGAGTGGGGGCTCCATCTGTTACCTCAGCGCGCCACCAGCAGCCAAATCCAATGCCGTATCGAGCACGGGAGAAGACACCTCGCCTCGGCCTGCGAGAGCGTAGCAGGACCGATGCGGGCTCTATTGGAACGGCAACGTCCGCTCAAGACCTACTCTTGCCTCCGTGCCCCTTGCCTCCGGACTCTGTGACTTCGCAGCTTCATCGCAACGACGGAGCCCGCGACCACATCGAGAAAGAACTCACTCTCAATGAGAGCTTGAAAAGCCACCAAAAAAGCGTGTTCGAGACAGCGATTGCGTTCATTGACCAACTGTCGCAGGCTCCAACGAGTGCTGTGGAGGAGGAAGTTTGGAACCTGAAAGTATCGACCGAGTTCTCGAGAGGCGAACTCGTACAGATAATTCTCGCCAGTAAGGGTCTTCTCCTTCAGTCATGCCCTATTCTTCCGATATTGACTCCGTCAGGTCAGCAAGCCGATGCGGACAGAAACCGCCCGGACATGCAGCTCTTCTTACTCGACCACGTTCCTCCCTCAGCCCTAACCAGGATGGCAATGTGCCTGCTAGAAGGCACGGCGAGCAAGGAAATCCTTGATTTATGCAAGGTTATAGTGCATTTCAAGGCTGCACTAGGCCTGTACGCGAGCCAGTTGCATTCGCCTAAAGATCCGATGATTAGGGGGTATGTTAAGGAGATGCAGCTGAGGCATCTTAACGCGGCGCTTACGGCATTGGATGCAATCAGTTTCATGGCGAGGCCAACGCTGTTGCTGCTGCAGGCGCTGTTGACTGGGGTCAGTATAAGATAAGATCTATCCTGAAAGGGGCGGTTGAAAGAGTGTTGACTAACACTAGGCCTAGTCCGTGTTGATGTATATCGTGGGAAACTCTCAGAGCTGTTGGTCTCTGACTGCGTACGCCTCACGGACCCTGGTCGCACTAGGCTACCACAACATTCACACCCGAAGCCCTGAGAACGAACAGGAGCAAGAGATCCGCGCGGTCGTTGCTTGGTGTTATCACTTCGATGGAGTCATGAGCCTCCTCTTGCTTCGCCCGCCCTCTTTGCCGCCTCTCCAGGTCCCAGTCGCTTCGCTAGTTTCGTACAGCTCGCACAACCCCATGGCCGTCTTCGCTCTCGTCATGCTCGAACTCGTGCCCATCCATGAAAAGCTGTTAGAACTAACGCTCGCTGGCCAGAAGCGGAAGATGTCGAAAATGGAAGTGGAGCCCCAGGTAGACGAACTGCGCAAGACGATGGATAAAATTTATAGCAATATCGAAAAGGCTCGCGCAAAAATCCCCATCGCCAACAGCCCTGACTACCAACTTCATTGGCATAGCTTGGAATTCAAATTCTTCTCCACGCTAACGGCAGTCCATCGGCTCAGCAACACGGTATGCTTCTGTGCTTCTGAGCGTGAGAAGTGTCTATACGCTGCGCGTCGTGCGTTGCAGTGTGTGAAAGCAATACAGGATCTTGCTAAGCAGCAAGACCATTTTCTTGAAGAATTCAGCCCGTATCTTGCCTGGTAAGTCTGCTCTTTCTCTGTCCGCGTCCAACCTGCGCTGGAACCTCCCTACTCTTGTTTCGAGGACAGCCGCCCACAAGCAAACAGGGGCACTTCCGGCGGCGCAAGCCCTCGTTCTTCTCTTGCGCGCATACTGTTCCAGTATCACTGACATCAGCCCTCAGGACAGTTCTCTCATACCCGCTCTCACCCTTCTTTGTACTCTTCTGCAACGTAGTCGGAACCTCTAACTCGCGCGACTTTCAGCTCCTCCAAGATGTCGTCGACAGCGTGTCCTCGCTGGTAATCGAGAACAAATATGTTGAGCGCCTCCGCCGCCTCTGCAACACGCTACTCGCGCTCTGCAGACCACTCATCCAACAGCATGGCAATGCGGCCGTCGTTCAAGAGCAGCAGGCTGGCCTTCTCCTAAACTTCGCAGCAGGCAATGAAGCAGGAGTAACTGAGGACGTTGTAATGCCGTCATGTATGACAGGAGAGGCTCAAGAGGAGTCGATCGAAACGGAGCCATGGCAAGATGACATGATGTGGCAGCTTTTCCAGGCCCAACCTAGCCTGGATTGGTTCAATTCGGATATCCTGGATCTGGACTCTTGGGATCTGAGTTTACAGAGTTGAAGAGGCGCATGATGATTAGGAGAGGATGTTTCGTGTCGGCCTTTCGGCTCCTCACGCGCGCCTCATAAACGCGACGATTGCTCTGACCGGCACTTCCTCCGACCTCCTGGGCAACTCCTTTGTTCCCCATGGGCGTGGGAAACCCTTAATGCTGCCGACTAGAAAAACCGCGAAGCGACCAATTAATTCAGCTCAATGATGCTCAGTCGACAACATTTCGGCCTTCTCGTTCGTTCGCGCTAGCCATATGAACCCGAAGGATTAGCATGGCGACATATCACGAGAAAGCAACCAGTCCAAAACAAGAACGAGATCTGCCACAGCAACGGATAAAGGAGCGCAACAGTTGACATTGCCTTGGTTCTCGTTCTGCTGACTGGCAAGTTCCGTCAGGGCGGCGGCTGTGAAGAGCTGAGGAAAATACCGCTTCCGATCGCCCATATGTCCAGTATGATGCGCTTGACCGGGTCTTCAAACTTGCAACCAGTCTTCGTTCGCAATTCACAATAGGGTAATCCAGCTACCACGTGGTTCAGGTATAAGTAGGTGTACCAATACTCGTTTGGCATCCCTGCGTACGGGTCTGGTCCCCTGCAAAGCTTGTTCGATGGGGTAGTAGGAACCGTGAATGGGAGTGCCTCTAGCTCACGCGAAATGCAAAGCAGAGATAGGCCGATTCCGCTCTGAGTCTCACCTGGCTCTACGTGGGCGGGTAGACGCTTTGCAGAGAAGAGAGACCTTGGGCTTCCACATCCTGTTCTTGTTGAGTATGATGCGCCTTATCGAAGCCGCATCTCCACCTATAAAGCGCACATATTTTGGCTGTGCAAGGTGTGAATATCTCTTGAGAATTTATGCTGCACATCATCCAGACTCGTCGCTCAGACTGGTGTGTCGTTGGTTCTGTTGTCTTTGATAGTCAGCCACCGACCTGAAGCCTGCGAAGCGTATTCAAGATACAACGACGCTGCCTGATGCTCATTCTCTTACCCTTCGCATTCGAGCAATGCCTGGCCCAGATACTTACGATCGCCGAAGAGGCAGCTCTGCTCCAACAGCCCACTGCATATGAGCACGCCTTGGCGGATCAGGATTCGGCCAGGGCCATGCAGAGATATCGTAGTCGGCATCAGTGCGGCAACTTGGATACCTGTATTTGTGCCGCTCAATATCGACCGACGGTGTGTACACACCAAGCTGCCTTCTCATCCGGCATCCCAAGCTGTACCGGCGATTTCGACGTCACACTGGCCGTGTTAATCTACGGCACCCATTGCCACGATTTGGAATTAGCGACGGTCGCTTTCGTCCTAACGTCAAACTCAGCTCTCTGGAATAACCGACCTGTTCATGTTACTGATTTCGTGTCCGCACCTACCGCTACCGGAACCATTACATTGTTTCCCGCTCCATCTACAACGGCATCGTTACCCTCCAGTGAGAGGCTGGTGGCTCGCCGCGGCGGGTGTTGCTCTTGACATTCTACACTTCCAAATGTCGCTCTGATAGCGTGCGAACAGGAAGTGTTGGCGATACTGGGCACTGCTTACGCGCTCACTGTCATCCTCCTCTCCTGAATGGTCATCCTCCGAGACATCTTCGCTGCTACGACCTTCTGCAGGTGGCTCTGAACCATCCAGCTCTTCTAGTTCAATCTTGGCCCCGGCTCATGTCTAACCAGAGCGGATATGATCAACATCGTGCTTCCGATCGTGTGTGTCGTTATCGCCATGATCGCTGGCAGCATGGGATAATCCTTACGCAGGTTGCACAAGGCGAGAAAAGATGGCAATTGGGTGGTGCGGAATCGAGAGCGGCGACCCGGTGGGCAATCAACGATATCGAGTTTCGATGGGCGGAGCCGGCCTAGCTCATTGAGGCAGCGTGGCTGACAGGCTTTGGGGGTGTGTGAACCGTTTTGAGGGATGTTTGTCGGACGCGGCCCGAGTCGGTGGGGAAAGGATGGCCGTATAGGCAGCATACTCGAAACTCGACGCGACAGCCGTCCCAGCAACATACCTTCATCGTCACGGGGACGTCCTCTTCCTATCTTCGATAGAGAGGGGAAACTAGAATCGAGTCAAGGCCGCGTTAGACTTTCTATCGTCATCTATGCTCGATATCTCAGAACCATAGCTCTCCATGGACGAGTCTGTGGCGCTCATCGTGAAGCAGCCGGTCGTCTCCTTGGCCTACCGGCCCCACGATTAGCAGGAGAAGACCATTGTTACTCAATGGTCTGTTGGTATAGTGGGGTTCGATCGGGCCAGCACCTCGAGGTGTCTCTTGAACGCCGCGAGGTGACGCCATGGTGCTTTATATCGTTGCAGACCCTGTCATAGGTCTCTGCTATGCTCCGTCTCGCTCGGAAGAAGCTAGTTGATGGGCAGCTTACGCTTAGGCAAATCTACGCCCGTCGAAGAAAACTTTTCGGTATTGCTGGTTGCGTAATACCGTAGGCCGGGCAGGAGTGCGGCCGATTAGCGTGGGTGCAGCTGCTATAAATCGAAAAAACACCTCTCTCTCATGACCTATTGACTCGATCACCGAAAGACAACTTCCGCGACGGCAACCATGGATCTTCTGGACCTACCGCCTGAGATCTTCCAGAACATTGTGTATCACTACATCAAGATGCACAAAGTAGAGAGCATACCCGAGATCCTCTTTGTTCACAGTACGTATATTCCTGTCAACCTAAATAGTGGTCGCGCTTTCTTCCTGCGAACGCAGTCCAGGATTGGTAGACAGGCAATAGCACATACCTTTAGCTGACTCTGATTGACTAGGGGCTTTTAACGTGGCTATCACCGACAACCTCATGTTGTACATGCCGCGTGGGATCTATAGTTTCAAACTTGGTTACAAGTTCTACAAGGCGCAATTCAGCCCCATTCTGCAAGCCCGCGTCAAGCAAGCTCGTCGGAAAGAGGAACTCAACGGCGTGTACCCCTTCCTTCCAAAATACGTCAACGAGGTCGTCAACTGTGTCTACAATACTGCCGGTCTGCAGGATGTCAGCGACAACAATCGGGACAGGGACGAGGCAAATCTCTGCGACGGTAAGTATTCATCCAATCACGCATTTCGGCGACGACCTGAGAATTTCTGGGTGCCACGAGGTGGTCAACGTTCCACCGCGTTCTAGTCTGGGAATTGCACGCTGACTTTGACAAAATCGAAAAGCTATGGTAGATTACTTCAAATATGCTGATGGCGCTAATGAGAGCGGACTCCGCCGCCTCATGCTAGATGAACGTGCGGCGAACGAGAACCTCAAGAAGGAATTCGACACGACTCTCCCACAAGCCACTGTAGCGGCCGCTGCTGCTATTTGCAGAAGGCCCAACAGCATAGAGAACAGCATAGAGAGCCACATAGAGGCGATCGCAAAGCTCGTAAAGCAGGAGAACATGTGGCAGACCTCCGCTGCCTTCGGAACCCCGTTCAATGCCGCTGTATCCTCTGGATCTGAAGCTATAGTTGTTCGTGCTTTGGAAGCCGTTCGGGATATGGCTTCATCCCCGAATAGCGCTGTCATGGATGCACTCCTCAACGGCCTTGGCACCTCACTACATCGGGGACGTATAAAGATGGCTCTGGATATCTTACGAGATGGAAGTACCCACTTTCCAAAAGTCAAGGCCCACACATTCAAGCTCTGGCTTGATAAGGCTATGGCAATCGGAGACCTGTCTCTCTTGGACACTATCCTGGGGCTGAATCATAGCGCCAGCAGGCAAGGCCTGGGTGACTCTTTCGTTAAAGCATGCAAGAACGGCCAAGACTCGATCCTGGGCGTCTTCTTTGGGCAGAACTTGCTGAACATCAACGACTACGTAAACGTTAGCAAGGCTACAATGTCTCGTAAGTCCATGCATTTACAATTATAACGGAGTTCTTCGTTCTCAAGAAACCGCTGACTCCTTGCCTGTTATCTAGCTACCCACTGCTATCCGATTATGGCAGCTATCCGTTGTGCTCCGTCTGCTGCTGCGCGCGCCGTACTCGTCACGAGGCTGCTAGAACTGGGCGCCAATCCCAACGGACCAAATAAGCCGATAGGTATGCAAGTGTCGGCAATCCCCCTTGCTATGGCCGCGGAGAAGAACTGTTGTGCTACTGTCGAGGTTCTACTCGCGAACGGCGCGGACCTTATGATGCCCACAGCCCGTGACAGCGAGTGGAACACGAAGTTTGGCGTGCTACGGAATATCAAAAATCTCTTGAGGACTGCACCATTTAACGAGTTCCGGTGCAAGGTGGAGCAAGCGCTGAAGCTTGAAGAATCCTTGCCAGTTGCTCCGCTTGTCCTAGCTGTGAGGAACCGTTGCTGGGGTGCCGTCGCGTACCTACTCAACAAGGGTGTGGACTTGACCATGCCGACTGACAACATGGGCGCAACCGGTGAATGGCGTGCAGTCGTGGATATTATCTATGGCCAGTTCAACGACGAATCTGAGCGGGACTTGCTCCTCGACCACGTCTGGCAGACGCTGGACGCAATCCGGCGTCAGCTTGCCTCCACGCACGAGCCTTGGCCTGTGTCTTTTCATCGTCCGGTGTCCTACGGTACAGCTGCCTCCACGCACGAGCCTTGGCCTGTGTCTTACCATCGTCCGGTGTCCTACGGTACAGCTGGCTTTCCTCCTCCTGGTGCATCATATCAGGTCTGAACTCTGCTGGGTACATGTTCGTTCAGTGAGTTAGAGTCCCCCGTATCCAAGCAAATTGCGGGCCACTAATAGCAAGTACCCAGGAGCTTAGATATGGACTTATCTTCTCTGACAGTCAGCGTACCCCGGAAGCCGTAAAGCCTGGTTTATACGTGCTTACATCACTGTTACATCTCGGAAACGGTTGCTGGAGCCCATCCCTATACTTGATTAGATTGGTAGATGTCACTTTGGCATTCTTGGTGCTCGGCCCCGTTCTTCCTTGGTGCCATCCCGCGTCGTGAGTCGGAACTGTCTTCCATCTCTTGGTTCGCGTTAGATCCGATTGGGCTACTTGCCCTGATACTCTGTAGTAATACATGACGATTTGCCCAACCTTCTTTCACCTTGTGTGGCCAGTGTCTTCCGCTTGATATCCGTTTGAGAATGCCAAGGGCACTACTCATTTGGCTGCTCAAACCTCGTCGCAAACTCCCAGACCATCGGCCCAGGAACCTCATAACCCGTAACGTTTCCATGAATGTCTACCAACACGCCCTTATCCCTCATCCCATATAACTTCTCCCCGACGACCCCGCCCTCCAGCTTCTTCACCTCCCCGCTCCCACTGCTGGTGACTTTCAGATTGACACACTGCGGATACGCCTGCGCCCCATCTACTTGCTCCGCCACATGCAACGCAATAATCTCATGCCTTAAAACAAAGTTTCCCTCCTTCAACTTCTCCGGTATCTTCACCATCCAACTCGCCTTATTCGCAATAAGCACATCGCTCGCCCACGTTCCTCCAAGAGGCACAACATCCATCCCCGAACTATTCAACCACCCAACTTCGTCTATCTTGACCCATTCTAATTTCTCCTTATCCACGTCCGCACAGCTTCCGGTACAGTCAGCTAGGTACGTCAAGACGGGCCCTTTATGCGAAACGGGCCATTCGTTCCATTGGAGTTTTAGCGTGGAGCCTGCGGGGGTGGGGATGTGGAGAGCTCCCGGGGTGGCGTTGTAATGGCATATGATGTCTGAAGTGTTGAACTGTGAGGGCTTGACGAAGATGTTACCGAGGTTGGAGGCGCGCCATGCACCGAGCGGGGTTGACAGGAGAGATTGGGGAGTAGCCGGGTCCCAACCAGGGTAGACAGCGCCGGAGGAGGTGGTGATGTTTGTTATACGGCCGTGGGCAGAGGCTGTAGTTATGATCGTGGTGACGGCTGCGAGAAGAGTGGTGGTGAAGCGCCGCATTGTTATAAAGCAGTGTCAAGTATGAGACTACGTTCACGCGGATTGCAATTCAGGGAGTGCTCAGATGCGTGGCTTGAAGAATCCTAAAAGCGATATTCAGTGCGTTTAGAGATGACACCAAACGTAACTATATGAGCACGCCACGGGCGCCGACAAGTATCCACATACACTCCGTAAATCCTGCCTAGTTCCACAGTACTACTATCCAGTCGCCAAACACGTGGAGTGTTGTATCGGTTATATTGTAGGTGCGAGATCGCCATCCCTGTAATATCCCGGGCTAACGGCGCGTATATGGTTCGAAACATCATCCTAATATGAAACATCTCAGGCGGATAAAGATCGCCGCCCGATCGTCTTTTGCAATTGTTTGACAGGATTACAGTCCACGTGGCTGCGGCTCTGCTATCCGAAAACCGTAGATTGGGAAGGGTGCAGAATGGTTTTGTGGGCATTACGGAACAAGGCCCTCCATCAAGCATGCGATATGTCGTCTGGGGAGGTGGTACTGTAGCTAGCGGATGTTTTACTCCGACACCCTTTCCATATGCTGTTATGCAATGCTCGTGGAAAGTACAATGGGTACACCGGAGTGTAACCGGAGCATATTACTCACGCCTGTTACGAGGCAGCTCGTCGTACTAGAGATGATCAACAGTATGTAATTGAGGCGAAAAGTGACATCTTTAATAGCTAAATTCTGCAATGCCAACGATATCGACGTGGACAAGTACGATGTAATTGAATTTCGAATAGCGACGAAAATATGGGAGAATATAACTTTGCGAGCCCGCACGGCAGGCAGGTGCTCAAGAGTATCCGAAAACTCGTGTCAAGCAGGACTACCTGCGCAGTGCGGTAACTCGCTGTTTTCTTTACGTCAACCACATCATCCGCTTCTTCAAAGTAGAATGTTTGACCATGGTTGATTGAGGCCCGCTCAGTATCGAAGACCAAGTTTGATAATGCTCCCGGCAGGCCAAGGCTGATTACGGTGGCGAGCAGAAAGGCTCTCATTGCTGGAATACAGCAACCGAACTCGCAGTATATGTCGTAGATCTGTGAAACAGACGCAGTTCTGGTTCGCAGTGAGAAATAGATTCAGTTCGAACGTTCGATGACAACGATTTGTATCACATCCGATGTGGTGTCTCCGTGTTGTGAATGCAGGACGTGAACGCAAAAGAGTGTATGTATGAAAAGAGTGGTTGACCAACGAGACGCTTGATGATAGCGTACCTTTGGGCCTTATATACTCGCAGTGACACGAGATGCACGGTAGTCGGAAGTATTGAAAGGGTGTGTTACACGGAGAAAACAAGATAACCCCGTGCTTAGCCTTCGAGTCTGTGAGTACAGCTGTGAACCATCCGCAATGTCCGGCTACTTCCGCTTTGGGCGTTGTACTTTTGCACATACTTCTATTGCTTAATCACTACCGAAAATCGGAGCGAACATGATAACTTCATCGAGAGAACCTCAGCAAATGTCATGAAGTTACGACTATTCTTCCTCGCTATGTTTAACCTCAAAGATCGAACTCTGGTGACATTAGCATCAACTTCGGTAGCAAACCGAAAGAACTTTCGAAGACAACAAAATGAAGAACGGAAATCCGCAGGGCGTATACTCTCAGATTGATGAGCTACGCCACTACATCACGTTGACAGGTCGTCGACAGAAGCAATCCTCATGAACTATGCAACGTGTCGATATCTGACTACTGCCAGGCGAAGGTAGTCAGCGCGAGCCGAAGACCGCCAGCTGGAAGCGCAATGCATGCTTCATAACAAGAAGCCGTCGAAGTGCATTTTACTCTATCATCGACGATTGTACAGAATAAAAGGCAATATTATCACCCCCATAAGTTTTCCGGCCACCGCCCATGGGAGAAGAGAAGGCAAAAGTGGAGATTTCTTAACTATTCACATGTCTAGTGAATCCTAATTACTACATAAGGGGCTCTATTGGCTGCCTACCGTTGGTAGAGGTAACATGGGAGTGGGAGATATAATATAGGACCGGATATAGGTTACCTAACGTTAGACAGCTAATAGAGCCCTTTATATAGTAATTAGAATTGACTAGACATGTAAGAAGCCCCTAGTTGCCTTTTCTTCTCCCATGGGCGGTGGCCGGAAAACTTATGGGGGGCACTGATAAGCGCCACCAGCGACCAACCCCGTCCGACTGACTTGTAGGAGTACGTAGCATAAGGGTACATCAGATTTCGCGGAGGCATATGGAAGATGTCTTACTAGGCCAGAATCAATTTACGAGTAGGGGTGTTGTCTGGTTGTTGCCTTAGGCAAAGAAGGACTAGCGTGGCTCACTGCCCATGCATTCGACTGTGCAACCTCCGCACCGTTGCTTCGCCCCCACTGTACGCCTAGTGCCCCCTTCTAGAAGCCTACGACTTGTGTGGGCGCTGCTCTGAAGCCATCATTTCCCGGTTACTTTGATCTCAGTTGCAGCCTTCACTCCGCGCTTGCACCAATCGCAGCCATGACTGAAAGAGATCGTGAATTCTCTCTGCAATTAGGCATTTCGCCTGAGTACCCAAGAACGGTAAGCACACTATGGCGGTCTCCCTCGCCTTAGCTCTAGCTGCAGTATTTGGGACAGGACTTATAAGAGACAGCGACGAGGCAGCTCCTGCCGTAGCAGCGATGGTCTCACTGAGTGCGCGTGCATCAAAAACAAGATTAACGAAAGCATCGAGAAATGCTCTCTCTACGGGCGCCCGATCGAGCCCCTAGCCTTCTACTTGCCGACTTTCGCCAAAGTGGAACAGCAGAAGCAATCACCATTGTACAGTATCCCCAAGGAAACCCGCGATCTGATCTTCGAGTTTGCGTTGACGAACGATGGCGCGCCGTCGCCTAAAAGCGACAATGTCTTCCGCCGCAGTGCTAGAGGACAGATCCCCAAGGTCGACAGCGCGTGTTCACTTCTTCAAACATGTAAAGCAGTGTATCTGGAGGCCTACCGTTTACCCATGCAGTTGAATGGTACGCTTTTGTTCTCCCGTCACAAGCCTAGGCATGCCGATCATACGTTTCTGTCCTTGCTAACCTGCTGGTTGTTTCCAGGTTATCTCGCATATCTTACTAAGAGATGGAGCGGAAGGCGCGACGGCTCGCGTTGGAATGATCCCTCGCGTCCAGATCTCGCTCGCATTGCACCAGTAAGTGTAGCACACAAGTTCTTCGAAACTCATGATTGACCATACTTCCAGTGGCAGTACGCCTTGATCCAACGGATTGATCTTAGCCTGAAACAAAACTCAATAGAGGGAAGTGGTGGCCTGCAGACTGACCTACAGTATTGGCAGCCTGCCTTGAGGCACTCAGGCTGTTACGTCTCTCCCCGCTTCTATAGCACAACACGCTCCCTTAGCAGCCGCCCTAAGCCCGAGGTATCAGCTCACAACTTCGCACTTGCTCCAGCATCGGAAAGATTATGCGAGAAAGGGATTGAAGACGGGGATAAGGTCACGCTGGAGCGGTACGATGTAGAAACCTACTATGATCTGGATGATGAAATAGGTTATGGACAATTACGCTATGTGAAAAGTAAGTTCATGGCTCGCGCCGTGGTAGCCAGGAGACTTACTCATCTCACGGTTCAGATGTCCCGGGCTGACTGGTGGACCTGGGGAGATGACCCCAGCGCAGTCGATAGCGACAAACAACTCGCCCTAGATCCGGCCTGCGGTGGCACAATACCAAGGCCAACGGTCGACGACATGCTCGACCTAGCTACTGCCCGCCGCAATGGTCGCCATCCCTCATATAGCGAGTCCGGCAGAGCGACCTGGGGATCGGCCGTTGGATCTCTACCAGACCTGAAGACATTTGAACTGATACTCGAAACATTTCTGCCGAAGAAGCAGCAACTGGAAACAGTTGTTGACTGTGCTAGAACTTGGAGGTTTCCTCTCAAAGGGACCGAGTATGAGCTGGCGTGTGATGATAAGATATAGTCCCTGCAATGGGGGCAGGCCGAACAAGTCGTCGAAGACGTCGACGACAAGGCAAAATCGTCTGACGAGCAGGATCAAGAGCAAGACCGCGGCCATTCAATTCCTTACAATTTGAGGGAGAACCTCAATCCCGCCCCCCCATCTCCTTCCTCTTCACTACGTCAACGATTCAGGCATAGATTCTTCAAGCGCTCCAAAGAACCAGCTAAGCTCAAGTCAATCGCGATACTTCCACAATGGAATCCTCCAGCTTCACAAGACGGTGTGCAGCCGAGTCAAAGCGCATCATTATATGAAGATGACTTCCATCCGGAAGTATCTTGGTTTCGTGGGTGTACTGAGTTTGAGGTCAGAGCCGTGCGCTTTAGACGGAGGAGAGCAGACTGAAAGAACCATCTCTTTTGTTCGGCGTTACGACACGCAACGGATTGTGCGGGTTGGGGATTTAGCTGGATGTGCTACCCAGTGAAGATCCACACTCCCAAAGACATTGATCTCTTGACTGTCAAACGAGAGAGCCCCTTACTACAAGTCAATGTCTTAGAGGAAGACCATATTACATTCGTGTTCTCATGCAATCGATGGGCTTAGTGCAAACACGACAGCCTTTATAATCAGCTGAACTGCCATGTATTTCACATACGACCATAGGACACTGAAAACTAGGCTTCCCGTCCGCTCAGCCATATATAAGCAGTGTACCGGTGGATTAGTAGTTGCGTGGGTGACCAGCAGCGAATACCCACTGTTGTATGTTTTTGTGTATCTTTTTTATCGCTAGTTGTGGGTCTAGAAAACAGGCGGTGTGGACCTCGAGAGCTCGGATGCGGTCCGCGATTCGTAACCACTAGCAATAATCCCTGCCTCGTTCTTTTTGCTACTTGATATCTTGGACATTGTTTTATCATGGGATAGAGGTCCTGCTACTGCATCGTGCGTATTAGATTCTGGGTCGAATGGAGGAGGTATTAGGGACTTTCATCGCTTCGTGGGCATATATGAACTGTACATATTTTCTGCCTATAGACAGGAGTCTGTGAATCTTTTACATGCGATACACATCCCTGCCAGTCATCATCCTCTTCTTCGGCGCCGGTTTTGTCTGGTACCCAGTTGTCTCATTACCCGATTCCCCACTGCTGAACAAACTCTCCACCTTCGCAAACACCATCTCCGTATACGGAATAGTGGGCGCATCGTAATCGATAGTAAAAGCACTCACACTAATGCCGCCGTTAGCGACCACAGCCGTCTCGCCAGGCAGACTGCAATCCCCATTATAGCACGCGTTCACACCCGCAGCCAACGGCCTCAGGTTTCCCCACGTGAAAGTTCCCTCTTCTTCATCGTAAACCGCAACATCCGTCTCTGCTTCGCCCGTGAGTCTTGACTTCACAACCGGCGGCAACGTATCATCGGACAGCTCGGGGATGTTGATGTTCACGCCGTACCCGAGGGGCAGGACGCGTGCGCCTTCTGCAGTGGCGTTGATGAACTGCTCTACCACGGCATAGGATGCCTTCGCTGCGAGAGCAGCAGGGTGGGAGGAGTTTGTCACGTTGAAGTACGGGACTGCAGTGTTGCTTGCGCTCAGAGCGATGGCAGGAATGGAGCGCGATACAGCCGCGTACGTGGCGCCCAGCGTCCCACTCAGACTATACACAAACGGTCCAAGGTTTGTTCCATAGTTCGGTCCAGCAAGTGCGAGATCGGGCGTCCATCCGGGATAGTGTCGGGGCAGAACATAGTCAAGCGCAACGAATGTGCACGCAGCAGGCGTCCCGTTGTAATACCATATACTGCTGTCGTTGGGATCTGTTCCTACGGCTGGGGCTCCGGCGGGAACAATGTCGTACTGCGACGGGGAGGTGAGGTTGGGGTAGGTTGAGAAGTCTGAGCGGCCGCCTTGACCCGATTGCTGTGTTGCGGGTGCGACGATGAGGACATCATGGCCGGCAGCTTTGAGAAGCTTGTATAGTTCGCGGAGATTGCCTGAGCCGAAGCCGTCGTCATTATTAAGGAGGATGTTGAGGGCAGAGGAGGTTGGCGCGAGCGAGAGGGCTGCTACGAGCGTAGTGGCGAACTTCATATTGGCGCAATGGCAATGACCAAGTACTCAATTGGAGGTGTAGACAGGATCTGCGCGCTGTCGATCCATGAGAGAGGCATTGCTCTTTAAAAGCTGCAAGCAGGGCGTCGACCTCCGATGCCGCTGAAATCAAGTGTCGCGTGCTCACCTTCCCTATGCAACTAGAAGTTCGCTAAGTATGCAGGTACCGTGCTGGTTCGCAAATCCGTTCAATCATCGCAGCTCCCGGAGAGCATCTACCCAGTTCCAAGCCCTCGGTGATAAGATATGCTGGACGATGGGGTAGGAACTTGGGGCTAAACGAAAAATGGAAGGTGGAGATAAGCTGGGCTCGGAAGTCGGCGCCTGGTCACTTATGGCACGGTGGTAATTGTAGGCCAAGAGATCAAGTCGACGTCAACGTCAACGCGACAAGCGAGTAGGGCGATAAGATTGGGGCGGAAAGCAAAATACGATGAGTTAAATAGTAGTATTTGCTGGGAAAGAAGTCCGATGAGTGATCTTCGAAGTCCTCGGATCACATATAAGGTCTCAGTACTTCATGCGTATGCTTCCACACGCTTGGCGTCGCTTTCGCCCTTAGCACGGGAATAACTTTCGTGTTCGGGGTAGAGTCGCATTTGTAGTTGACGAGGAACAGGCCTTCATCCACTCTCCCTATCGTACTTGTACCAGCATTTCCCGACCATGGTAGACCGCGACCACCAAATGCAGCACTCGTGCAGATGTAAAGATGCCTTTGGCCAGCTTCCTCGTCTGTGAATGACAGCAATCGCACTAATGGCTCAAGGAATGCCCATATAGCCCACGACAGAATCGACTGGTTCGCGTCCAGTCCTCTCCACACGTTACCTGTGTTCACCCAGCCTGGCCAGGAATGGATGAACGTCACGTCTGCGTGCTCAGATGCAAGCTTGTCCAGAAAGACAGTGTTCAGG
Organism: Paraconiothyrium sp. Pb-2020; assembly: GCA_022419385.1. Lineage (NCBI taxonomy): Eukaryota > Fungi > Ascomycota > Dothideomycetes > Pleosporales > Didymosphaeriaceae > Paraconiothyrium > Paraconiothyrium sp. Pb-2020. The sequence goes on along the minus strand of JAJUBI010000002.1, from coordinate 4,126,324 downwards.
GTTAGATAGTGAGGTTGCGCGGTTGTGAAGCGGAAGCTGCCGGGATTCTTGAGATCGATGTCGTCAACGTTGATGCTGTTCATTCGTTCCATTCCGCCTCCAAGAACATTGACAACGCGCGGGTTTTCAGCCTTCTTCAGGAGAGGAAGTAGATGCAGGATGAAAAGAACGCGTGCGTAGTATGACAGAGCTTGAGAGATTTCTACACCTTCAGATGTCTCTTGGCGGACGCCAAAGGGTGCATAACCGGTGGTCAGGAAGAGTAAGTCGACGTGGGATTCCTTGCTCTTGATCAACTCGCATGCTTTCTTGGCTTCCGCAAGAAGTGATACTTCGGCTTCTACCCATAAGACTTCGGCGTTTGCATTGATGTTCTGCAGTTCTTGGATGAAGACACGAGTGCGCGCTTCAGAGCTTGGGCGCCCGATCAGATAGATTCGCAGGCTAGTACCTGTCGCGACCAAGGCGCGGACTGTGAGCTTGCCGATGCCAGAAGTTCCTCCTACGAAAACGGCTACGCGCGGCGCGTTTGCGTCGTTGATCAAGGCGTTAGAAGTCTGGATGTCTTTGCAGGAAACCATGCTGGGGTCGGACTCCAATTTTTGGCCGGATTAGAAGTATACAGAAGAGCTACAGGCGAAGCTTTGCTATGTAAACAATGCCATCCGTACGAATAAGCACGGGCCATTAAGATGTCTTGCTCTTCGGACGAATTTGGGCGCCGCAGTGTCGCTGGGTAGACCAATCATGCTGGCTTGGTGACATACATCGAAGGCCATCCTGATCCGACGTATATCCAGCGAGATGCAAGTATGTATACGAGTGCGTAGTGGGAGATGGAGCAGAGAAGTAGCCGTGCAGCTGGAGTAGTCCTCGGCACGTGGCTCTCGGCTAGCGTCATCGAACTGTTGTGCTCCACCGACGTCAGTCGGAGCGGACCCTGGCACCACATACAATCTTTATCTTGGCTTGTTTCGCTCTCGTCCTAGCTGTGATTCATTGTCACAGCCTATGTGTGCATTTCACTACCCTTGAAAGTACTATCTGGAGACCTGCTATCTAAGAGGTCCATCCGCCCACGCACGCGACCAGTCCTCGCGCCGTTGCCTGTTTACTAGGTACCCTCAACTGCGCTCCAACCCTCTCACCACAACACCACCACACCACCATTATGGCGCCTCTCCGAATAACGATACCCACTACGCACACCGAATCGGATGGGGGCAAAGAGTTCACCACCTACGAAATTCGCATCGAGCACCCTTTCCCACGCGCATCGACGTCCCTGCGAAAGCGCTACTCTGACTTTGCGGCACTCGACTCGACTCTGCGCTCTCAAATAGGCGCACCTCCCGCTTCCTTACCCGCCAAATCATGGCTTGGGGGCTTCCTCGGGCTCGGCAGCACCCTCGGCTCCCCGGAGCAGATAGAGAAGCGCAGACAAGGGCTAGAAAAGTACCTCGAAGCGATTGAAACAAGCGAAGACGGGCGATGCCGTGTCAACCCGGCATACCGCGAGTTCCTCGATCTTGGAAGCGACAAAGACAAGAAGACCGCTAATCTGCCGGGCGCGCAGTTCGGCAAAGATAGAGTGAGGGATAATACAGATTGGTTGGACAAGTATCAAGAAGTGAAGAGCAACCTGCAGGATGCGAGACGTTGGTTGACGGCAAGAGAGCAAGCTACCGCCGCGACAGCGCAGCATGAAGCGGGTGCGAATGCGAAGAAGGGCCTAGTCAGAGCTGGCACCCTTCTGTCAGCGTTGGAGGAGGGCTTGAACAGGCTGGGCGGCAGCGGAGATGGATGGGGTGGTGATAAACTTGGCGAGGGCGAGATACGGCGGCGACGTGATCTCATCGGCACGTCGCGTAAAGAGCGTGATGGCTTGGAGAGCGTGCTCAACACCATGGCGGTCAAGGCAGCGGTCTCTGGGTCTGCATCGTCCGCACCTTCCACAAACTCGGCTGCAGTCACGACTGAGCAGAAAGCTGGGCTCTTCAGTCGCGCGAACCAAGCTGCGCCGGGCCGAACGGGCCGTGTTCTTGGAGGTCAAGCCAAAGAGACCGAGCGCACGCGCGAGCTTGACAACGAGGGCGTGCTTCAACTTCAACAGCAGATCATCGCGGAGCAAGATGAAGATCTGGTCGACCTGACGACGGTGGTTAGGCGTATGAGAGAGATGGGTGTTCAGATCAACGAAGAACTCGTGTATCAGAACGCCTTGCTCGACCAGGTTGACCAGGATGTTGAGCGTGTAGAAGGCAAGATGAAGATTGCCAAGAAGCGCCTTGCGAAGATCAGATGAGAGGACCGAGTATGGGTTTTACATACAGCATTGGCGTTTTGCTCATCGGCTCGATTTTGCTTTGCATATACCCATGTTACTAATGAGCACGTACGCCTATACCATTCAGGATCATCTTCAAATAAAGTCAAATTCCTTATTCTTTACTTCTCTAATCTCTTTCGCAGAAGGTGCACTTCGACAAGTTATCGCCTCGATGCCCCTTACTTCTTGATGACCACTGACCAGTCACTTCAGGTTCTGCATAAGAGAGCATCGAGAAAGTTTATCATTCGTCTTTCTTATCACTCTTTGTGCGCATGTTAGATCGCAGGAGACCAATATTTCATGCTGCAACACGGAGCCTTGAGGCATTTCAAAAGTCAGATGAGATCATTGTTTGTATAAACAAAGGAACAACTGACACTCTCAAGGAACGCGAAATTCTGATTTACAGACTTGTCACGCACCTCCCTGATTCGCTTCGACCAAAAGTAGCTCGGTTATGTCGTATAGATCGAAATGTTTCCTTGGCGGTTTCAACATAGCAACCTTACCACTCAGCTTGGTCAAGAATAGTTCCTATAATGTCCTAAGGTAGAACCAGAACCCAACGGCGAGTATGCTTGCAGACCCGTCCCTGCACGCTATATTCCTCCCGTCGGCAAGAACTATATAATGCCACTTGTACTCTTCACCTAAAGGCATCCATCCGTCATATATATGGGTATATAATCAGGTACTCGAACAGACGCGTGGCCAGATGATTGCTCAGCCAAATGCACCGGCTGAAGGTTGGGGTCTACAATTCCAAGAAAGACTACATTGGACGAAGATCATGACTACCATTCCCACGTTATTCGTAGGCGGCAGCTTGATCTTAGGTCTGCTGTATGCGCTACTCCAGAAAGACCCCCAAACCGCATTCACCATCGCCACGTGGTGGTTCTCAGCCGCTGGGATTTTGATTGGACATCTGGCCGCGAAAAATCCATAGGATTACCGTAACACGCGCAGATCTCATCTCTGCAGTCGCGTAAGTTACTTTCGATATCGTGCATGTGTTCTGCCAGGCATTTGAACGCAACCTCCGCCTATTCGCGAGCTGAAGCGGGGAACGCCAGCCAAACCACACAGCCCCGCTTCTCGTCCTCCTCCTGACCTTACACAGTCATACCAGCCCCGGTCATACTCAACATATCCATAATGGTCGCTGCCTGATTGCGCCACGATGCCTTATCGCCCCCATCAAAGGGCAAAGGGAGCATGAGCTGGAGAGCTGTGCAGTGAGCAGTGGATGCGCCCTTGAACGCGGCCAACCGCATCATTCCGGTGTGTGAGAGCTAGGAAAAGGCAGCGCACTCCAGTTCTGTGGCATGTAGCAATGATGTTTCGCCCATCTTAGGTTGCAGGTAGGCATCTGGTGCTACCTGCACAGGGAGCATATAGGTCGGCGGCTGCCTCTCCTTAGAGCGCAGTCCATTTCGCAAGACCGTGGAGCAATGACTGAGCCCACGAACGTTCTACACGCGACTGAAGCCTAGTCAATTAACTCAGCGAAAGGGTTTGCTTCATCCAACATGGCCGCCCTCGGCGACTTAGCCGCCATAGTACACGTTCTCAATCGCGCCCACGCCCTCTATGAATCCTGCCGTTCCGCCCCCGAAGAAATCTACCTCGCACGTGAGCACGTACACGCGATGGCTCTCTGTCTTGAAGGCGTTTCATCCGACCTGTACGGGAACCGACGCTCCTTTGTACACCAAACTACCGACTCAGCCAAAGCCCGTCGACACACACTCAAAGTGAACATTGCGAGCTGCGACCGCTCTTTGAAGCGGATGGAAGTTTTGTTGAAGACATTCCAGGGTTTCAAGAATGAAAATATCAGTCTGTGGGACAAGTTCCGCTGGAGTACTCGTGGCAAGAAAGAGATTGCAGAGTGTAAAGCAGACTTGGTGATGAGTACGATTGCTCTAGACATGTTCTTGAGCAGGGAGCAGTTGAGTGTGTTGTGGAAGCTGGAGAGCATGATTGAAGCGTTTATGAAACGGGTTGCACCGTTGGAGGCCTTCGACGTGCCCATTTCAGCGAAGGATGGGTGGGGAAGGCAGAGGAGTGGAAGTAACGTCACGAGGACAATTGTCATTAGTCTGGTTCTTGCTCGGCTAAAGAAAATCCTGAACTTTTACCGAAGGAAGAAGGCGAGTGCGAAGGGCAAAGCGGGACACCCAACGGGCCCAGGACGACCGAAGCCTGTGACGAGAACAAACTCCGGTTTCGTGAACAATCCACACCGTAACACATTGATGCATACCTACGCGTCGAACATAGCGAGCACTGCAGCATCCAGGGCTCCCTACATACAGCGGAAACTTCATCCTCGCACACCAAGCCCAGACTTCCACTACCTCCCGAGCACCAGACCATCTTCCCCTGTACCCGGGCTCATGCGTCGTTCAAGCTCCATGCAACGCCTCACAAGCCACCTGAACGCCCGCAACAGCACTCTCCGTACCTCCAGAGAGCACTACGAGTGCTGGAGAGTCGGCATCGGCACGCTAGCCTTCGGGCCAAAGACCGCACCACAGTACCTACCGCACAAGCGTGGGCAGCTACAATTGCGAAAAATGGGTGACGTATTCAAAGATGCTGGATTGTACGACAGCAGGGCAGTGACAGAAGGCGACAAGAGGGTGAAGTTGCTGCTGAAGGAGAAGAATAGAAAGGTGGAGAAAGGGAGGAAGTGGTACTTCGTGGCAGGGAAAGTGATGGAGAGGGATCCGGGGCGGACGGGAGTGGTGAGTGTGGAGAAGGTTTTCATCGTACTTGTGAGACGATGAGCATCGAGCTAGTATTGTATTATCGTTTCCATAAGCTTTGTGCCCACCTCCCATGAGAATCCCGAGGCAAAGAGGAGATTTCTTAGCTATCTCACATGTCTGGTGGGCTCTAATTACTAGAACTCCGAAGGTAATTCTAAGAGATCGGAGGGGCTGTTTCTAGCAAGATGCGATCAAGCATCTAACAATATAGAGTTTGAGGGTCTCTTAAAACAGAGGTTTCATTTTCCACAGGGGAAAGGCATATGTGTTGTGGGAGGTCATTTTCTCAATGCAAAAGTGGCCCAGTACTGAGTGGAAGAACTATACTCAGGCTACCCTGCAATAGATCGTGCATGAGCAACGTGGGTGCAGGTTGCCGACAGACTTAGTAGTAGCAAGGGGTAAGCGGGGCCAAATTGTACCTGACGATCGCTGCTTAGAGACTTGGTATCTAGAACGTGCATGAGCTTTTCACATGGAAATGTAGCTCAATAGCGGGCTAAAGTGAATACTTTATATGAAGTGGACATTGCGTCTACTTTAAGAGCTACCTGGGTAGCGACCAGGTATTTAGCGCAACAGAAATTCTATGCCTATGCGATTATGCTACTCCATGATGATCTGATCGCCGGAATGGGAAAGTTCATACTTCTCCGCAGCAAAGCCTCCCATTAGGAGTCATACATTCTGCTGATGCACAGCCAAGAATGTCAGGCTCCAAAGCTGAATGATGTCGCTCTCGGTCGTCGAGAATGCACTCAAAGGTACAGGCTGATACCCGTTGTTGTACTGCCAGCTCCATACCTCGCCGCTCAGCTGTGCACGGTTCTCATTGATTGTGTCCCAGAGCGCTTCGTAGGCGTTCCTGACTTTGCTACGAAGGTCCTGGTTGCAGAAGTCTTGAAATTTGTTAGTCGCGTGAGATCGTGAACGAGGAAAAGAAGGACGCTTACCGGGTGCATCGTCAGAGTCACAGCGAGCGAGTTGTCGGCCTAGCCCAGCTGCCATCATGGCCAATTGCCAACTCCATACTACAGTGCCGTGGTAGTCGGAGTTCTTGAATTGGTCTGAGACGGATTTGTTGCCGGTATAGGCTGGGTTTGCAACAAACAAACCCACATCAGTAGACAATCCGACGGGGAAGCTCTGCAGAATGTGGTCGGCGGTCTGGTCAAGAAATGCGCTTAGCTGATATTGGTTCGTGGTGTTCAGGAGGAAATGTCGGAAACAATCGTCCGTGTTCATCACGCGGACCGGCTTGTCGTCAGTATCCAGAGCGAGACCGTAGAATGTGATGTTACCCGTGATCTGGTTGGCATTCGATGGTCCTGCAAGGGCAGCATTGGAGACATATTGCTCGACAAGCTGTTCAGCGTCGCTGCGAGAGACTGCCACTTTGAAAAATCGTAGCGTTTTGTCCTCCCACACTTGCGCGTACTCCTCTGCAGTCTCCGCCCAGTCCGGATGATCAGAGAAGTAGCCTGCTTGAGATAAGGAAGCGATCGCACGCAAGCTTGCGGGTGCAAGGGCTGTGTTGACGTCGTATGGTACGCGACCACCTCCAAGACCTGTACCTGAATCTCGCCAATTGCCTACTTCTTGGCCATCTTTCAGGTGTAATAGATTCGATGCAACCGGGCTTGAAGCGAAGGGTTCAGTGATGGTCATGATCCTCTCGGCAGTACGCTGTGTCAGATAAGAATAAGCGGTTCCCGCATTCTCCTCTAAAAAGGTGGCTTTTTGGCTGAAGAATTGTGCTGCTCGGTCTCTGCCAACGTCCGTATTAACAAAGTAGTTGTTCATCAATATAGGGAACAAAAAGTCGGTGTCGATCATCTTGTAGTCGCAGGAAGGCGCGCTCGAGTCGATGCCTTTCTGGCGAGCCAGAAATGAAGCGTAGTCTCCAAGATTTTCTTCGTGGCACACTGATCCGTCAGTCTTGTTGATGCGCTCGATTACTGCCCCAATCACAGCCTCCAGCGCACCTCCTTCACCCTGGCTCAGTATGTCTTGCGTAAGCAACGCCGAAAGCATGCTGTCGCGACCGAAGTATGTCAGAAACCTCCATGATCCAGCAAGAAGCTTATTCGAGTAGAACAAGAATGACAGCGACTTCGTCAAGTCAGGGCTCTCCTCTACAAGTCCTTGCGAAGCATTGGTAAGCACCTCCGAAGGGCTCAGCTGATCGAGCTGAGGGTAGTTGAAAGTTGCTCTGAACTCGTATGTTCCTGGGCCGAAACGGAGCCTATTTGTGAAAATTAGCTTCTTTGACGAGAACGGAGAGGTTTTACTCACATCCACTTATCGCCGGTGATGATTTGAACCGCTTCCGCTCCAGAAGTAGGTGTGAAGTCGAGCCATGTGGTGGTCACGCCATCGAACCAGGTCCGCGAGAACTGTCCACCATTGTTGCCAAATTTCCCCGTTACAACAGCATTCTGTACATCTGGACTGAGAATCCCTCCACCCTCGGAGTAGTCCCGGATAGAGCGGACACTCCCAAGGATGGGCAGAGTAAGACGAGCAGCCGCATCGAAGTGGATCAGACCTTTGACACCAACGCGCGGATTTTCGTTCTGGGCTCCGGAGGCTGCGGGCTCGTTCACGGTTTCCAAAACTTGCCCGTCTGTGGTTGAATTCTGGAGTTGCAGACCAAGCTTTCCGTTGTTCTCGGCCTCAAAGTACGCTGCTGCGCCACTGTTGCCTGCAGGCCATGCTACAAGTAGCCGTGGTTTGGTATTGGAATTGTTGTTGTTCGCATCCGGACTTGTGACAACAACATGGGCGCTAGTGATGCAGTCGGAGAGAAAGTAATTTTCATACGGCGATTCTGAGAGATGGAGCCTCGACGCAGGACAGTTCGCGGCAAACGTGAAGCCGATTGAGGCTGCCGACAAACACCAGAGCACGTAAAGGATAGCCATGAGGCAGGCGAGTCTGTGGGTGATCAGCTCCACTTGCCGGACCCAAGTTGTACTTATGAACTAGGTACATAAGGTACCATGCGATGCCCGTGCGTCATGCGGGCGTTAGGCCCCAACGCAGTGAAGCACGCAGGCACCATGAAAGCACGCCTTGAAGCCGTACATGAATATGAGGTGACACAGCCCCCTTCCCCATCTTCTAGGTTTCCTCCATGCGACGCCATTGCTCCTCATGGCTTTGTGTAAGCGATAGGTAAACATCAGCACTTGGTGCGCGCAACGGCAGGTCAGATCCCAGCAACGTCATTCAGCATGGCAGCTACCTGGATTCGGCGGCGTGGTGCATCTAATGCAGGCAACTCGGAGCAAAAGAGGGGTCGAAGAACGATGCCGCAGATCACCTGGCCGGGGAGCTTGGTGTCTTCGACCGGATGCAACCAGGACGTGGAGGATGGCCGGCTAGGGATGCGCTAAACGCCGAAGAAGCCTAGACTGTAAGCGGAGCACCCTCGCGCTGATTCTCGTCATGCATGTGCCTTGCAACCTCCCGCTGCGGCTCATCACTTGGTCTGGTTTGTCGCGCGAGTCCACCGTCTCCTCAGCCTTGGTTTGGTGCCCTTGTGCTTTTCGTCGGCTCTAGCTCCAGCTGTCGTGAACGGCTACGACGCTGCTAGCAAAACCATACTATGAATACTTCTGTACCCTTCATCCAGGCCCGTTAATGGTTGCCCGCTGATTGGAGCCCGTGTCAATAATATTAACTGATTGCCTGATTCGCTGGGTTTCATGCAGAAATTGACCCTGAACAAGCTCGTCTCTTCTAAGAAGCGTCTCTCTCAAAGCAAGGGGAGAATTGCTGAGACAATTTGGAACGTCATGCCGGACTTTCCGGAGCACATCTCTTTGTCCAGTATGGTGGAAAGGAAACTCTGGAAAACGTTCAGCATCGATTCAGCAGTATTAGAAGATTTCCGGACTTCAAGTCAAAGGTCACCAATTTCAGGTCGAATCTTGGTCTTCGCCTGGTAGCATTCCAATATATACATCAGTCGTAGGTCAACAGACCCTCGAAAAGCAGGTTATAACATCCACAAGAGCTCGTCGACCCCGTTCCGTATTCACTCCACCTAGGATTGACCTCTTACGCGATGAATTTAACCGCAGTAGTCGTCCCTGGTCTGCTTTTGCCGCCGCGAAAGCCTGCACCACCGCCGGATACCAAACGTTCGCCATCTTCTGGTCTCCGCTCGCATTCGGATGCACACCATCGCGCAAGTCGCTCGAGCCAGAAAAGCCAGTGTAACTGATCCACGACCCAGATAGGCGATTCTGTCTTGTTGAGTCCAGAGGCCCAGGTCGGGATCTGAGCGTTGAGTTGCTGGATCTTGGTGTTGTACGAGCCAGGCCCATGGGGATGATCTGGGCGACCTGCGGAGAAGAGTTTAGCGGATGGCATACATATGAATGTCTGGGACGGGGAAGGCATACACACAATCTTCATCTTGGGGTAATGAGTCCTCATTGTTCCCACCAACTTTGTGAACGCCGCAATAATATCCGCAATAGGCTTGTTCTGCTGCACGATATCATTGGTTCCCAGATGCATCGTAATCACATCCGCGGGGTTGGTCTTCAGCCAGCCGTCGAGCTGGTTCTTATTCGCGATATCAATGGCGAGGAAGCCTGAGTGGCCCTCGTTGTCGCGGTCATACTTGGTGTCTTTGCAATTGTTCTCGTCTTGCCGCTGCCGACGAAATTCACCGACGCCCACTCCGTGGTTTGCAATTTCTCCCAGAGGAGCGCGCGCCAGCAGATGATCTCGGTGATGGTCGCCGAAGGGCATGTAGCGAAGGGTGGCATTTTGGGCGGTGGCAAGCCCCAGGAAGGGGAGAACAGAGACGAACTTGAAGGAGACCATTGTGAGTGAGTGAGGTACTGCGCTGGTGGACTGGGATGCTGATGGTAAATCAGACCACTTTCTGCTCTTTTATAAGCAGTATCTGAGGAAGATATCTCGGGTGTAGTTCGGCGATCTTAGAGTTCATATTGATCATATGGCTGGCGTCGCGTCGCTCATTGCTCACAGCGGGGCCATTTCATCTGAATAGAGACTTGAAAATGGCCGCGGACGAAGCCAAAGAGACGCTTGCTTGTCGAGGTTGAAACTTAGTTCTAGAATAAGAATATGGAGCATAGCGCATCCCCGGGATCGCATGCCATACATTAGATCTAAGAGGCATGACCGGGTTGTAAACCTGGCTAAATGGAACGAAAGCGGATATTGCTCATCTAAACAGATTGGCGATGGTCAACACGGTATAGAATACGGTACAGATATGCGGGGTTTTCCCCAAGTTCCATGATGTCGGTTGAAAGGGAGCATGGGGTTTCGGCGATGTTTCGGGTGAGCAGTAGAGGGTGAATGCGCTAGAGCTAAGTGCACTTCGTCACGCATTTTCACGTAGCCCCACGTTGACACCAATGTTACCCTCTAATCGTACGTAGGATATGATTCCGGCAGTGCCCTTGGGAAATTACATGACTTGGAACGTTTGTTGGCGAGAGACTGTGCCTAAGGATGAGAGCCGATGATCCAATATCTTCGATTTTGTGCTAGGGTACGATTGACTCTGCAACAATGTAACACTGGATAGTCGCAATTGAGGTGAATCATGACTCCACGCGTGTGCATTCAAGTTTACTCCCATCATCGAGAACTGAGACGCTCAATATCAGAAGCGGTACCAGAGGATATGCCGATGCGCCTTTGTGCTTCCGAGTGATGCACTACACTATACTCATATCCGCCAGCGCTTGAGTGACCAAATCATAGATCCAAGTGGATCAGCCACATAGTCAACTCCACCACCCACTCGATCACAACCTGCGACGCAGGTACGGACCTACGGACGATCCACGACCACGTAGTCCTCTTCCCCCTCAACATTCTCCATCGTCTCCTCGACCTCCTGAACCTTCTTTTGGTCTTCACCATCTTCTACCTCCACGCCAGCCTCAGCTTTGCTGACAACAGCAAGCTCCTCTTCCAAGTCACCCGGCTTGCAAGACCCCGCCACGACGTCCGGCCCGACCGTCTCCCCATCATTCTCATTCTTCCTTAGAAACGCTTCCAGAACATCACTCTCTTCCTTCAACTTACAATACTTCTCATTCTCATCAACATCTTCCGCCTCCTGCTTACGAAACCGTTCCTGCTCCTCAACCTCCTCAGACAACTTCCGAAACCGCTCGCGCCTAATTTCGTCTTCTACGAACACCGGGTTGCTCTCTCGACGAGCATGCCATAGCTTTCGACCCAGAGCAATCTTGCTAGGGGAATGTTGGTCTGCTTTCGTAGGCGAAGGAGCCTTCTCGCCGAACTCATTGCCGTGTTGAACGCCAGACAGCCACTTGGAGACATCTTCCGGGCTCGTGTGTAGTTTCGTGCGCGTCTGGCGCTTGACTATGTTGGGGTGGTTCGCAACGGTGCTATCGTTTTCGAGGTCAGATGAATCTTTGATGGTTGAAGCGTCATCGTCGGCGAACGAGGCAGTCGGGAGATTGTTTGTGACGCCTATGTTTCTCCGGATAAACGTCATCACTTCGACCTTCGGTGTAACAGTCTTCGATGTAGTAGACTCCATATCGACGTCGGACCCCTGGTCGTCGCTCAGTTCCTCGGGCCAAGGCGTTTCCAGCGCGGCATGGGCGTCCTTGAGGTGGAAAGCGAGGTACACACAGATGCTTGCGGCGCACACGACGAGTCCAGGGCCCAGATAGCGGGTCAGCTGGGTGTTGTCGGGCATCATACGTCAATACGATGATGTAGCTAAAGTTCGTGAGCAATTTGTACAGCATTAGTGATGGCGTTACCTACCGGGAGAGGGGCGTGGATGGATGACAAATGCGTTGTGCGGCCAGTTGATGATCTATGGGTGAGATCAGGGTGTTGAAGTAGGTGATGAGCTGAACAACTGCAGTGGCTTGGGTTCATGTATCAGTGATTATGCACAGTGCTCTGGTGAATCTATCCGGGATAGCCCCATGCGTCAGGTGTAAGGGCCTACATTCACTCGTGCAGATAAGGCAACTTCCCACGCTCGTGTACTCATCCGTGTCAACCACCACTTGACCATCACGTAACCTGCCGGTCGCCGCGCAACAACCTCCAGACACCTCACCGCCTACTCGTCCCCAGAATCTTTGAGGCCGCACTACTAACCTTCAGCACATCCCTATACGTCAAGCTCACCCTCGTCGCCCTCTCATTCCTCCCATCCTCGAAAATACTCCTATCCCCCAAGAGCCCCCAATTCGCCACTGTCTCCTCGCTCAGTCCCTCGTCAACCTCCACAGCCGCAATCCCGTGCAGCAAATCACTATACGCCGCTTCCGTAGTAACAAGCAGACTCCTCCGTTCCTGCAGAATGCGAGTCGGGATGGCGTACACAGACTCCTCTTCTTCAGTCGTAGAATCTTGAGGATCGGAGGAACCCTTTCCCGTGATCTCCAAACAGATACTTGCACCCAGACTCACGGTCGCGACGACAGGCGCATACGCAGCGCCGTCTTCGTGCGGCATGATGCCCTCTCCCTTCCTGTACTCGTTGATGAGCACGTGATTAGGCCGACTGTGCGGAGTGGCGTCGAAAATGCCTAGTTGCTTGAATCGCTCCATGATGGAGTCGAGAAGATAAGAAGGCAAGGGTGCACCGAGGAGGGTGTTGTTCTTTGTGAGGGTGGAGGGGTGCGCTTGGAGGCGTCGGTGGGAAAGGGTTATCCAGCGGTTGGATGGAATCTGCGGTGCGTTAGTAGGACAAAAAGGATAGGGTAGATGTCGGGAGTTTGGGATGCTGCTCGCATTATATGGTGTATGCATACCTTGTCCAAGATCGAGGCCTCTTCTTCGGCCGTGATGAAGTTTGGGATGTAGTAAATTTCAGGTGGCAACGACGCGATCTTGAAAACTTCAAGCTTTGTACGTCCATTTGGTAAGTTCATCTTCGGTATCGTACCTGCCAAAGGCGATGTTTATCTCTGATGTCGTCGTATCTTGATGTAGTTGTATGATAGTGCAGTGTTAGTGGCGGCTCGTTCGAGACGGAGCGACCATGCCTTTTCGGGGAACATATATCACGTGCGCCATGGGGCCTCGGGGCCCCGAGGCCGTAACCAAGGCGCCTGCACTATAATAAGTGCTGCTGTGACTGATTGATATGCTATCATTGGGTACAGGTTGATAGTAAGAGGAAGCACACGATGTGCACAGAGTCAAATTGTCATACGCAGCCGTGGTTTAGCCTGACGTGTGTGTTTCAGTACGAAAGCTATTCATCCGCTATATATAATCTCAACGATAAGGGAGTGGATCACTCGACCTCTAACCTGCGCCTATACAAATGTATACAACCCGTACGCCCTGTAATAACAAAGAAAAGCGAGCACATAGGAGATATGATGGCGATATGAACGAACAATTGCGAAGGACGGAGGCCGCAAGATATCCATCCTGCCGACCACATGCAAAAAGACTCGCGGCTTTCAAAGAAGATTTAAACAAGAAATGGAAGAGAAGAAAAGTGAAGAAGCCCAGGACTGTTGCTCACATCACACTGCAGCCTCCAGGGCCACTCCGAGCACGACGGCGACGGCCCACACCACCGGTGCCCACACCGATACCGCCTTCTTCCTCATCAGCATGCATCATCTGGGCTTCGCGTGCGCGTCTTCGTCGGCGTCGAGCGCCAGCTCCGCCTACACCAGCCTCCTCGTTCAGCATCATCCAGTCAGCCCACTTGCGCTCCAGACGTGCGGCAGCGGCAAAGTCGCCTCTCAAGACGCGCTTGGTGTGCTCTTCGACTGTGGGTTGCCAATTGTAGAAGCATTTGAGGCCGATTATTTCTCGCGGGTAGGAAGGCGTGTTTAACAGCGAACCAGGCGACGGTCGCGAGATCTCTGCGTTACGGGACAGCACTTCGCGAACACCAGTCCAGGTCACATTTGCACAGTCGTAGGCCACAATGCGCAGACCGACGTTAGGGCGCTCGGAGCTAGTCAGTGCTCGCGCATGGCGATTGCGCGTACGTATGCACGACGCGGCTTCCGCAAGAACAAGGTCTGAAATTCGGGTGTTGTCCATTTCCAACGAGCAAAGATTTGTACATGCTTTGAGGACCGGCAGCATCCCGGCATCGCCCAGTGACTCGCAGTACGAGATGCAGAGGTGTCGGAGGTGAGGTGCGCAGACGGTGGAAGCAAGTGTCTTCAGCACCTCGTTCGTCAGTCCATCCAGCTCTTCGATATCCAAATGAGTAAGCACCGGGAGCGTAGGTAGTACTGTAGTAAAAGCGTCATCGGTCAAGCCATGGCATTTGGACAGCTGGATTCCTTCCAAGAAAGGCACATTCCCTGCCAACTTCTTCACGCCCACATCCGTGATTCCACGACATCGTGTAAGGTCCAAGTGTTTCAGTCGTCGCGGCGAAACAATGGGTCGGTCAGTAAGAACATCGACCTCGGCATCGATGCCTTCAACGAGTGCAGCGAGCGAGTCATCGTTGAGGCTGTCGCAGTTCATGAGAACAAGCCTTTCTAGGGTGTTGCGCTTGAAGAGCTCAGTCATGAAGTCAACGTCATCCCAGCCGCGTACCTCTCCGGCACGCAAATCTTTCAGCTTCGGACAGTTTTCGACGACTTTACGAAGACCCCTAGTGTCGATGTTGTTGCACCACGACACGTTGAGATGCTCCACGCGTGGGCAGTGGTTGGCCAAAATCTTCATGGCTGCATTCGTCGCACCGGCCAGACCTGACAGGTTGACGTGTACCAGAGACTTGTTCTGCAGTAAGAAGCAATGAATCGAGGTCCTGTCAATGCGGCATCCTTCTAGGGAAAAGTTCTCCAGATTTCGGCAGGCATCAATGAGGCCCTTATTGCCCCATTGCTCTCTCAACTGCACGCATCCGCGAAGGTTGAGGTCGCGCACAAACGGTCCAGCTGCGGTGATGATGTTGACCAAAGCATCGGCAGTAATATCGCGATAGAATCCAGAGGTATCCAAATCG
Source organism: Paraconiothyrium sp. Pb-2020 (assembly GCA_022419385.1). NCBI lineage: Eukaryota > Fungi > Ascomycota > Dothideomycetes > Pleosporales > Didymosphaeriaceae > Paraconiothyrium > Paraconiothyrium sp. Pb-2020. Next base: position 4,111,227 of record JAJUBI010000002.1, on the reverse strand, counting down.
CTCCAGAGTTGACCATCGAAGCACATGGAGTGCCATGTCTTTGAAACAGCGGAACATCGTACGATTTCTTTCGGTTCAAGGTATCGCAAGATCTGCATGCGGATCTCGGCGGGCATGTCGGACCAAAAGTTGAAGTTTGGTCTTGGTTGCACCCGCTTCTGGATGGGCTGCGAGAAGTAGTCGCCGTCGGCCTCGAAGCCATCCTTGGTAAAGGGCCGAAACTCGGCAGGCAGAGGCACAGAAGATGGGCCATCGGGGCTGAACATTCGAAAGCGCGCCCTCTCATCATACAGAGGGCTTCCCGGGGGGCTATTGGCGACCGAAGTGGGAGCTGTGGAGAAGCCAGCCGAAAGCTCCGAGGAGTAGGAGCTGCCGTACGACTGAGCGTAGGGCGATGCACCCGATGCCAGCGACACGCACGACATTGAAGCTTTCCCTGTGGCTCTCATGCTGTGCGAACGAGACCTGCTCAGACCAGCTAGGCTGGGTGACGAGCCCATCCGTTGTAACCCATGTAGGAGGCGCTGGCGGCCCTTCAGCTTCGGTCGGTCGATTTGAATGGCTTCGGTCGGGGTAGGTGGACCGCTCGGGGTCAAGTCACCGGAAGTGTTCACCACGACGGAGTCGATTGACAATGGCTCCATGGTGACGCGTGGACGATGTCGGGAATGGAAGAAGGTTGGGCGGGTCGGACGCGGGGAAGTGGAAGCACAATGCTGTGCACGATGGTACCTTGAGGCTTGCCAACAAATGAACTTGGCGAAGCACCGGACGGTAACAGTCGCCGGGGAACGGAAGAAAAACGAGCGAGGAATCCGTCTACCGCAAACCTTGTGCCGGGCGGGTGAGCGGTTTTGACCACACTGCGCGGCGGTATGTACTAAGCGTTCTAGCCCGTGCTGGCAGTGGGTTGGATGCGGGGGCGTGGATCAGCGCTGACCTGCGGGAACGTGAGGCTAGACAGCGTAGCTTGCAAAGGCGAGCGCTGGACAGAGAGAAAAGATCATCTAGAGCTCGGAGGCCTACTTCAACAACGACGGATACAGAGCAGCGAGCACGTCTATGATATGCGGGTGTACAGCTCGCGCTGCGGGCCACGACGCGGGGATCCAGTGGGTTATCTTATCGATATGGGTCATGAGCCGCCGCGGCTCGTCGCGACAGGCACGTGGAGAAGGTCAAGCGACCATCCCAACTGCCACCCGCCCTCCTTTGCACTGAAACAGTGCGCCAACACCACGCTTCTCGTGGAGGCACCGTCTGTAGCAGACTCCATCGCGGCGGAAGGCCGGGCGAGCGCGTTGTTTGCTGTCCGTCCGCTGCGGCACCCCTGTGCGCCCCATATGCAGGGAAAACAATCGCCAACCTCAGCTGCCCAATGCACGCCAAACCCGCCAATCTGGACCGGCAGCGGGCGAGCTGGGCGTGAAACACGCTGCCGAAGAACCAACGGCGCCGCAAAGTCGCCTCTCGCCAGTGCCAGCTCCACATAGTCCTACGGGGTACGTTCCGCCGACGATGCACCCCTCCCTGGGGCCTTGCGCAGCAGCTGTTGAAGGCCACATGGCGCCTTATCAGAAGTGCTTCGAATGAGGCCATCTTTCGTTATCTCCAAACACCATCACGCAACGGTCAAATGGTCAACTGGCCTCCTGGGCTGATAACCAGCGCAGACGGAGAGAAGGGCAGCCAAGCTCGCTGAGTCTGAACCCAAGCGATCAGCAGCTGTGCCGTTGTCCGCCTCTTTGGGAAGGTGGGGGCTGTGAGAGTGCGCTGTGCCGGTGCAAGAGGAACGGAGCTGAGGAGTAGAAGTCTCGTAGAACGCCTAGAAGCCTGTCCACATGCGCCATCGATGCCCCGTCTCGCCCAAGCCATCTTTCAAGCCTTCACGGCGACGCCCTGCAGATGCCCTACAAACCTGCTGTGGATGCCTCTCCAGTTCTCCTCGCACTTCCCCTTCACAGTCCCAACCAACAGCCGTGACGCTTTGATCTCGACCTCTTCTACTAGACTCCATTCATTCTTCTCCTCCGCCGACACGCCATCGTCTGCAGCTTTTTCCTTGCCCTTGCCTACATCCCCGCTCCTCGCTATTGTCCATTTGGTCTGCTGCACCAGCCCCAGCGGAGCCTTGATCACCCATAGCACGCCGTCTTCTGTGTTGGTGATCTGCGATTCGAACGTCACCGTCGAGTCCCACAAGCCCTTTGGTAATGCGTGCATATGATCCGTCACCTTGTACCGCTTCGTGTCCGGCGCAGCATCGTCCGAGGGCAGTGTCTCGTAGGAGTGTAACTCAGGGTCGAGCCGAATCAATAAGTCATGATTTTGGAGCTTCTCGATCGCTGCATCGAACGTGGTTCCCGTGGGAAGCGGCGTAACGTGATGCAACTTTGCCGTTGTGTTGAAGGCTTGACGGTCAGCTCGACGCAGGGCCGCACAATTGACGCTGACTTACAGAACATGTTTCGTTGATGTTGAAGCTCGAATCGGCGGTTGTTCGACCGTATGCTCTCTCTCCGCAGCCAAGGCAACTCGTGTGTGTGGCTGTGCCCAGATGTTCAGAATGTAGCTGACGTCTACAGATTTCAGCCTCCGTTCTGATTGAATACACCACGTATAGCGCGAACAATGAGTTAGTTTAGGTTCAAAGGATCGACGTGTGCATTTGAGGGAGCCATCTGTCTCTCCGCATGCGTTCCCGACGCGCTCGTTTCATGTGCGCGACGCTTTTGAGGCAATAAAGCCGACCATGACTGAGGGTGCTCGCGATTTCATAAAATCCGCCTCAGCTCCGCTATGCACATTGAGACGGAAGGTCGATTCAAAGCCCGTTACAATATCGCACGGTTTTTGCGGGTTTTGGTGAGATAAACCAAATTATGGGGTCACAGTGACATCGCCCGACGCGCGGTGACTGCTCCGTGCCGACCTCCGTGAAGCTCTAAGCTCGAATGATCTCACACCAGCCAAGATCCAGTAAAGGTCCCAGGCAACCAAGGGAGCTATATGTAGTTCTTTGTCCTTTGCGCCGTAGAGCTGCTCTTCCTACACATCTTAACTAATCTCCATTTCTAACCTCCAGCTACTCACAATGGCAACAACAGACTCTCCCTCGGGGCTTTTCATCGCCCAAGCGTGCGAATGCCCTCAACTGCTCAAGAATAGCACAACTAATTGAGTACCAGTGTGGGAATCACAGCATCAACCTACCTCCTCGGCGCCAACGCAACCCTCGCCTTCGTTGCGATCCCCGCCGTCATGGAGGCTCCCTCCCCTCTCGCCGCACGCCAATGGGCCAAAGTATACAACCTTGCAAAGCCCTTCGGCATCGGCTGCAGCGTCATCGCCGCCGCATGCACCGGCTACGTCGCGTATCACCGTGCGTGTCCCCCCTTCCTCGTACTCAACGTCTCGCTAACGTGAAAACAGAGGACCCCGCCTCCCTCCCCTGCAAGCTCAACACCGCCGCTACTCTCATTTTCCCATCTATTATCCCGTTCACGATCCTGTTCCTCAAGCCGATCAACGATAAGCTGTTCGAAAAGGCTGATGCGCTCGCGCTGGATGAGAAGGCAGAGGTTGGCGTTGCGCAGGAAGAGACAACCAAGGCGCTGATCGACCGGTGGACGAAGGCACATCTGGTTAGGACAGCGATAACGGGTGTGGGGGCTATATTAGCGATTTGGGCTGCGCTGGACAAGAGCGGAACTGGTGATGTTGTCGGGTTGAGCTTGAGGACCGGGGCGAACAGACTTGGGTAGAAGCGAGGGGAAAGAGGGTGATATTCTGGGATTCTGAAGAGTGAAGCGAGCACTTCACTGTCGCTGAGACTTGTACTTGACTTCTAGTGTATATACTTGTGCTTTTCAACGAGTCGATATTTCCAAGCGTCCACAAGCCAGTCGGGGTCAAGTATTCTCGTTTTTGCGATGCTTATGAGCTTCCAGATCCATGCTGGGCTATCTAGGAAGCGTCGAGGCGGAATCTAGTTGTCCATGCTAGGGATAAGGTCCTTGAGCGCGGTGATGCTCATCACCATCAAAACCCTGGGAGCTTGCGCTAACATTTTGCGTATAAAAACCCTCATAGCTCTCTCTCTTCGTCGGTACACTACTTCTCTCTTCTTAGAAAGGGTCTAAAGAACGGCAAATACAAAGATGTGTTGGGATTGTCTAAAAACCATGGAGTCTCGAGCGCATGTGCGTGGACGGCCTATTAAAAAGCCCCGACCACCGAGAGATGTGGGTGTTCGGTCGGCCTGGTCCAAAAGTTCCCGTTCGGTCCTGCGATGTTTCTGGGAGTTTGGCGCCCTGCAAAAGTGCGGTCACTAGAAATATGTGCGCGGTTTTTCGGTCCTATCATGAGCTCATGGACTGATCGATATCGTTCACAGTGTCGTGCCATGCGGAGCAGCGATCGTTGGGTCGTATATAAATTCCCCTTTGCTTCGGCTCTGAGGCCGTGCAGCACTCCTCGCTATCGAGGTGGTCTAAAACAAGAGCTGTTGGTAGCTCATGGTTGTGTGGCACGATTCTAAGTGAGCGAGGATAAACAACATGGAGGCCGTCCAAACGCTGAGTCAACCGTGGTATGTTCGCGGGGACGTCTAAAAGTTATGTCATCAGCTCGCATGGGTGGGTGCTCGTGTATTCGAAATCTTATCACCAGATTCTATGGTCGTGAGACCAGAAGTCATGATTAGGTGGGTAAATGTGGCTCGTTCATAAATCGGTATACATCTAGGCGAGCACTGCGTCTCCGCATCGAACTCGAGGGCTCGTGCTATGTCTTCACGTATAAATACCAGCGATTGTCTCCCGTGAACGACACACTACTCACCAACTACCCAGAGCCAAAAATGAACGCGGAAGGAACGATGGCTCTGGAGAGGCTCAAGAGAATATTCAGATAAAACAAATGTTCGTCAAGGATGTACAAATACTGGAGAAACCCGACCATGTGAGCGGACGCACTTTCCTACTATATTTCGGAGTGCATGCGCAAATGGCTCGACCAAGGGCCAGTACGACAAAGTACATGGCTTCGGAGCAGCACTTCTCGCAAGCTCAATTTATTTTTATGCTCACTGGCCATGCTACCAGTACTCCGTTCTTGCGGTGATCCTAATGCTCAAACTACAGCGACCTCATGCTTTAGTGTTGGAATAACTATCCTTCCGATACTTTCTCCTAGACTGCACAGTATTCTGCCTCTTCTTGAAAGCCCGGAATGTCCACAAACCAATACCATGTGCGGAGACCCGGTGTCAAATATCTGGCTAACGAGAGATGATTGTGGGGGGGTGTTCTTAAAACAATGGACAACGAACCCATGTGGGCGGAGGGACCTTTTCCACAACAGGATCCTCACTCATAATATGTCCGTGGCGGAATTGCTGTCAAAAACTCTTTGCAAAAAACCTATGTCTGTGGGGGGCCTTTCAAAAAGTAGTCTGTGAAACATTGATGGGCTGTCTTCTGCGCGTCTTCCTGTTTGCGCGTTCTGGTCGTCGTGCTACGAAAAGATGTTCTGATGTCAAATATAAACATTCCTGGGATTCACACGATGCACTTGGTTGGGCTATATTACCTATCCCTCTACATCTCTTCTTACAATGCGTACTACGTCTGGTACGCTTGGAGGATACCAAAAAACAAATTATTCAAGCGCCGTGGTTGAATAAAATGCTCTCTAACAAAAGAAACAAACTTCTAATTTTCTTAGAGCATTCTAAAAAGTATACCACACTAATTATATGTGGAAACGGATCTCTTCTCCAAATTCCACAAATCGAACACCACACCCTCGAAACCTAACGCTCTATATCTTGTGACCTCGGGAAGCCTCACCGTCACGCATTATCTTTTGGAATGTGAAAAATTCTTTTGGTAGCGATGACCTCCTTCACCCGAAGAGGACGTTTCCTAACTGGAACTACGCGATTGAGTGCCTATAGACGTCTTGTCTCTTTCATAGTCTTAACCACACACTGCTCTGCTTTTCTCTGGACATAAGAAAAGATTCTAAAGCACCCTATGTCCTTGAATTCGAGGCTTACTCTCCAGGCAAGATGTCAGGCAAACGATGTTCGTGGACGAGGTCTGAAAAGGTGGTTGAAATGATGCGCGTTGGGAGCAGACCTTTATCAAAAGCAATGGCTCGCAAGACCAAACGCTCTTCCGACACATGTGCATGCCTCAAGTGCTACATGACTTTGAGAATGTGCCTCCAGATCTCCGTCTTTGCCCCGATGTTTTGGTGATGTTCAGCACCCATTCATTGCGGCATTCTTTGTCCAAACTAGCGTGATAACACCCTCATGCATATCTGTAAAATCCCCTTCTATCTCACTGATCCTGCCACACATTCTTCCCAGACTTTACTGGGGTCTAAAAGTCTACCCCGAACCGAGTAATGTTTCGACCAAAACAGACCATTGGCTCGTTTATGGAGGGCGTTCAATGGAGGCAACCTCGTCGTAGCATGGTGTTGTTGCCTGTTTTCGAGAGATTGATGCTCGCGCAGTCAGTTTTCCCAAGGCCAAAATTCACCCGGTCTCGACACATGCCTTTACCAACTAGTCTGCTGAGCTCGACATGTTCGCTCGAATTCGAGATTGCGTGGTCGTGTGCAGCTTGCGGTGATGATATGTATCGCCATTCAGGTCCATCTCCTGCAACTTGCCCTGTTTGTGGAAAAGGAAACCGCAAGTTTCGATTCATGATCTTAGGGATATTTTCCCGCCAAAGTGAATGAGACTTACGTGAGAAAAGTTCCTTCGAAAGCTCTTGCGGCCTTGAACGCGCCTTCCAGTGGTGGTTATCTTCACTATCAGATGATCAACTTCTCGTGATTGTTTGGCACTGACACCCTATTACTTCCACGCCGCCCCTATTATATCACAAAGCCTGCACAGTAAGTCCCCTGTCAAGTAGTTAGAATACGACAAGCATCGTGATCAAAGCTCGATGTCTATTGTAGGACTTCCCAAAATGGACCGCAATGGCACATCCTTATGGGAGCACAGGCCGCGGAGCAATTGTCAAGGGACAACGCTGCCCTTTTCAACATAGATAATGAGCGAAGCTCAGAGGTACCCTTGCGAAAATTGCTGCTCCTCCACCGACGGCCGCATTTTTGTTAGCGCGGTAGCTTGAGTGCGCAAAGATCTTTCTGTGGCGGCGATGCTCATCACCTTTTCCTCATCCTCAACTGCGCCTATAGCTGGTGTCTTCAGTTTCGCAAGAGACCAAATCCCCATGGTTTCCCCGATCTTCGTACGGCACTTCGATGCTCTTGAAAGATGGGTCTGATGGAGATCTTCTGCGAGCCCCGTCTCAAAACTGGGGCTATTGCGAAACGTATGGACCTTGCGAACGAATTTATCGCCCATGAGGGGCGCGAGAGTGGCTGGAATGCTCGGGCACTGGCAAAATCTGTGTACAAGTAATCCCATCTTTCAGGGTGGTCCATGGAATATGCTTAATCAGTTCGCCGGTTCCAAGCCGTTCGGGCCGAAGAAGCAATCCCGAGCACCTCCGAAAACGGACCGAGGCCTGGACACATAGTAAGGCTCATAATGCACAAACAATTTCTCATCGAGGGTCCTGCTTTGATTCATTGTTCGTTTGTCAGCGCCGCCGAAATGCTCAGGACCTCCCCCGCATGCTTCTCTTTCAGGATAGAGATCCGTTGTTACGTGTCATTGCAAATCGATGTCGCGCACCAACGCTTAGACAGATACCTCAACAAATTTTTTCTGCTGGGTTCGTTTGAGATGTGAGAATCGAGTCCCACAGCCATGATGCTGGCTCCGTATCTATATAAGAGTTCCAATGGTTCTTCTCGATATATTTTTCTGATTTGTTCCACTTGAATCGCATTCAACACAATCTCGTCACCATGGAAGTAACATACAACGTCATCAAGGGCTCCCCCAGCAAACAACTTATTGAGCACAACGTGACGTCACGTCTAGAGCCCCACCAAGTCTACATCGAGACCACACACTCTGGCCTATGTTTTACAGATGAGCATTACCTTGGCGTTGACCAAGCTCTCGGACACGAGGGAGTTGGTATCATTCGTCAAGTGGGTTCAGGAGTAAGATCGGTCAAGGTTGGCGACCGTGTCGGTTTCGGATATACCCATGAAGTTTGCGCGAATTGCGACAAATGTGCTCAAGGTCGGTAATCTCTGTTTCAAGACAAGCCAAATGAATTAGAAACTGACTGAAGAATACAACAGGTTGGGATCAATTCTGCAGGGAAGTAAAGAATTATGGCTTCTCCGACACTGAGAACGGCACCTTCGGCTCTGGCGCCGTCTGGGATGAGAAATGTGTATACCGCATACCTGACGGCTACGATTCCGCACATGCCGCTCCTCTCATGTGTGCTGGAGCTACCGTGTGGACCGTCCTGAGTAAGTTCGGTATCACCGCCCGAGACCGTGTTGCTATCATGGGTATCGGTGGTCTCGGGCATTTAGCTATTAAGCTTGCTGCCGCCATGGGATGCCATGTTGTGGTTCTCTCAAGTTCTGAAAATAAGAGACAAGAAGCAATGGACTATGGTGCGTCCGAGTTCCATGTCTTCCGATCTGGAGAAGAGCCAGTGGACACCATCGCACCTATCAAACACCTACTCCTTTGCGGAAGTGGTGGCGTCGACTACAAGAGGTGAGCTGTTTTGCGATTAGCCATTAAGATGCCCTGCTAAACTCAGCCAGTCTCCTCCCTCTTATGGACACGCAAGGTGCTATCTATCCTCTTACCGTGGCTTTTGAACCTGCACCTATTCCACTCCTTGACCTTCTGTTCAAGGGTGTCAATGTTCAAGGTTCCCTAGTCGCATCACGCGACACGATGCGCAGCTTGTTGGACTTTGTTGCCCGCAAGAATATTACCCCAACTATCGTCACCTACCCTATGAGTGTGAAAGGTATCGAGTCAGCGATGGAGGACTTGCGAGGCGGAAAGGTTCGGTACAGAGCAGTTCTGTGCCGTGAGACACCACAGCCCTGAAAGATTGCGAGTGTGTTCTGATTTTGTGGAATTGGTTGCATCAGCGACCACCTCTTGCTTGTAATGCTAGCGAAAGAGCAGTCTCTAATCAAACTTACGAACGTTACTTGGACCTAAAGCACTAGATGAAACGTGAATTTTGTGCGTCATCGTTTGGAATTGAATCAAGACAGACTTAGATTCTGTGCATTCTCTACTAGCTTGTGGAAACTTTTCTATTTCCAATTAATTTTATTTTTGAAACGTGGAAGACAGCAAACAGGTCCTATATAGGCTTAAAATCATCAGAAGCTTACGCAAAACCTTTCGGGCTGGCGCTGCTACAGTGTGCTCTAATGGGCAATAGGCACACAAATCATAATCGACAGTCACATCAGCAGTACCATCAATAGCAATCATCTTGGCTAGTCCTTTTTTAGCCTAAAGACATGTTCTATAATTACCCAGCCGCGCAGTCCGTGATTGTTGACGACACATCTTCTCGGCAAGAGCATCCCAAAACTTCACTGACGGCAGCGCATGGGGGCTTTGGCTCAAAATGGTCTGATCAGCGGCACTGCTGTGGCTTTCCCCTTATTGAGGCAATGTATGCCATCGCACATTGCCTAGAGACGATCCACCAACGACGCCTTAATCACCGTAAATATCGAATATTATAATAGTGATGCCATCCTTCGCCATTCGTCCTTCGATTCGACAGGGAAGAGTTATGAAAGCTTGAATTTTACGCCTCCAGTACACCTAATCACACATTTACAACAACAAAAACGCTCGGGTCTGGACCCAGATCCAGGCCCACAGTAACACACAGGAAAAACACAATGATAGAGAACCTTTTTTATGTCTCCTTTCTATCTCATCGTGTACAGAACATAACAAAGAGCCGTTTACAGATTTATATAGTCCTAGCTAGCCATTTCATTACTATTAGGTAGTTGCACTTCACGTACTTAGTAAAAAAGGTGTATGCGGTTGATTCCATGGCTTTGTGAGAACAAAAGCGCAACTAGCAGCAACTCATGTCCGCCCATTGAGGGCTCGTCGGGTACTTCCACGTCTAGTACGAGATATCCCCAATCAGAATGAAGCAAGGGGCGAAGATCATCATCATCCTCGTGAGTGAGGCTAAATTCCAGATGATGCAAGGTATAAGAGGTTTCCATTTCGACTTGTTTTTCGTTACACTACTAAGACACCTCAGTATACTAAAATTGGCGCCCTCGAGCGTTGATGGGGTCTGGACCAAAACCTCCTACTATTGGTCCCATGTCCAACTGCGCTTCTTTTATCCATACAGAGTGGCTAAAGCTTTTGAGTAGTATCTTAGAAGGTCAGAGAGAGGAACGACGGTGACCATCATCGGCTTCCTCCGATGTTGAAGGTCCGATAACTTCAGGCGCAAAGGCCTTCAGCTAGCTTCTTTGCTCCATTAAGAGAAAGCTTGAGTTGGGTCCTTCAAAAGGACAGAGAGGATGACCATGTGTCGTGGACTAGCATACGACACAGACAGCGACGACAAAGTATGTTATGGCAGGGACGCGTGGCAATCACGTAGTGGGGTGATGATGACCAGCCAACTCTAACAAACAGTATCATCATCACGCAAGGAATTGAAACATATTTGTCGTATAGACTTTCAATTCATCTATACCAATGGTCTCACGCGCCCTAATATAATCCATGAGAGATGAACAGGCCCAAGCAAGGCCCTTTTCAAGCTTCCAATCCATCACCCAGGCCAATTCCCAATCCAACATCGTACTCCAAGGCTGTCCAAAGCCTTTCAAAGCGTCCCTTGGGACGATCAATGCGCGATCCAAACGTGAAACAATCCAGCAAAGGAAACGACATAAGAGATGCAAGACTGCTGACCGCCTGTTGCGCCCAAGCCAATCCTGCGCACCGTATGTACAGGTCTGAGATTGAGAAGCGCAGGTTGGTGCGTCTTCTTTGCTCGCCGTGGCGTAGCATAAACTTCGTAAAATAGGAAAAGTGGTTGATGGTGTAAGAGAGATGATACGAGAATATGTGATGGGTAGGAGAGGTACAGAGAACGTGTGATGTGTAGGATATGATGGTGTGAAAGGCGTAATGAGCGTGGTGGAGGTTCGCGTGTACTAGAAACTAGAGACTAGAACATTAAGTGAGGGTGCAGAGCTTGCCTTCGCTATGCCTCCGCAAAAACCGATGTGACGAGAAAAAGATAAGGGAAACTATAGGAAAGAATGCTGATTGCGCTATGCGAAAGCAATGTTACACAGCGGGTGTATTGCGCGCACTAAAGTCGCATGAGGATGACCGAAATGCGACATTGAGACGACGAGTTCTTGCAGTCGCTCAATTTCGTGCTCTGCGCATCGTTGAATGGGTGGCTTGTAGTCAAGCCCCAATTGTTGGTGCATAGACCTCCGATCAGACGATGCGCATGCTGTCGGCTCCGTCACATCATGTGTTTGCTCTTCCAACGATCAACCCCACGAGATCGCGACGGCTTTATTGCTGTTGAGCCCGGTATAGCTCGCCAAGGCGAGATCCAATGTACAATAAGTAACGGGGAGTCTAGGTCACTGACGAGCAACGTTGAGTGACGATGTCCCTTCAAAGTACGTCCCAGATATTCCGCACAATGGGACTGCTTCCTGTCTGAACTGGGCTTCGAGGGTCGTCGTCGAGTGACTTTTGCGGGGTCCATTGACGCTTCTCTGTCCATTCAGTGCGGGTTTGGCTATCTTTGACCGTCTCATTCGAGGATGCCGGGCTGACTTCGTCGGTCGGAGATCGGAGATCGAAGTGGAACGGGTTACGGGTGAATTCCTCTGCACGCGGAGACATCAGAGCATCCAAATCGTCCACAGTTTGCGTAGGCTGCGGTGCCCGAGCTGGGAGCATGGCCTCCATCTCGGTTTGCAATTTGTGCAACTTTCGCTGTTCTCGGAGATTGGGCGACGAGAAGCGCGATCTGATGCCGCTTTGTTTCGAAGGAGTTGACAGATACGCGTGACCAGGAGACTTGGGAGTTACTGGAGGCTCCCATGTAGAAGTCTTGAGAACAGGCAACGGGCTCTCTGAGAACGAGATATCTTCCGTAGGGCTGACGCTGTCAATACGAGCATCAAGCTCTCCGCTCTTGGGACGAGCCAATGAAGGTGTTTGTATAGCTGGGGGCGCCTGTGCTGTACTATTCAATGAAGCGAAGCCGTTGACGCTCTCAGGTTGAGCAAGATCAGAGGGCGGGAGAATCGCTTGAAAAGACGGCCGTCGAGCGTCCGCTTCAAGTTCCGCTTCGCGTTGGGCGAAATTGCGGTGTTTGAAGATACTTGGAGGGAACTCAAAATGTCTCGGAGAGGCAAGACCAAACGGGTCCTCGTCTGCTACTCTCGGCTTCAGCGGTGTCATGTGGAACTCAGTCGCTCGTGGAGAGGTCAATTCCTGCTCTACCACGTCCGTTTCACGCCCGAAAACATCTGAAGGGAACTCAGTACGAACTGGGGATGTAAGTTCCGTCTCTTCGTTACCGTTACTACTTGGCTCCAGACTAGGCATCCTAATCGTCGAATCTGAGGCACGGTTGTAGCGTGGATCGTATGACTCGGTTGGTTCCTGCTCATCCCGCCGTGGGGCATAGAACTCGAAGGTCCTTGGAGACAAGGGCGGCGGCGGCGGTGAGTCAGATCTTGAGTAAGGATCCAAGTCGTAACCCTTCGGCCATGGATTCAGATTGAATTCTGGTTTTGCAGGCGACTTTAGTGGAACACCCAGCGCATGGTCCGGGGCAAGAGAAGGTATGTTGAAGGTCGCCACAGCTGGAGACCGTAGTGGCAAGTCCTGACCCTGGGAGGGAGCCAGGAGGTTACTGACATTCGGCGAACTCCGCGGTCGGTCGAGTGTAGTATCGCTGTCTGCTGACCTGAATGGTAGCTGGCGGGAGAAGTTTGGCACAAGGAATGGTTTGAGGCCTGCCTCGTGATCACTTGACTGTGGCTGTGCCTCTTCTGTCAGATACGGCGGACTCTCGACTGCCGAAGAATCGTTGTCCGTTATTGCTAATACCGGGACAATGTGGCCTTTCGGGTCAACATACGGAGTAGCGGTCGGTGACGATTTCGGTGATAGGTCGAATTGGGTCTGGCTCGCTGCCCATGATTGACGGAATCCAGGAGAGAAGAGTGAAGAACCAGATGGCGCTGACAATGGACCAGGCGATATAGCCATCATGTTGCCAGTGCTGGCGCGCTGCAGATTTATATCAGTATCAGGCGGCAAAGGCGCGGTGCGAGGAGTACGGGGCCCAGCGGGCACATTCCTGTCGAATGGCGAGTGTCGATTTGTGGCAACCGAGACACCTGTGGGGAGACCAGCAGATCGTCTGCCAAAACCTTGGTTAAATGACCGGTTTTCGTTGGCTTTGAGCAATCCGTTCCGGAATTCTTGGAGCTGCATGATGAGGTTCATGTTGGGACCTATCCATTTGCTTCGCTTCTTCGCAATGTCGTAGGCTTCCTGAACACTCATTCCGGGGTTCTTGTACAGGCCGTAGGCGACGATCAAACTAGCAGAACGGCTCACGCCGCACTGGCAGTGGACAAGAACACGCTTACCCTGCTGTACTCGCTCATCCATAGTCTTCACCAGCCTATACAGGTCGGACACAATGTCGGTGTTATGCTCCCACATCATGTGGATATACTCCGGGGTCTTGTGCGTCTTGCCGTTTATCAGGTACTCAGAAGGATGGACAGTATCAAGTACAGGTGTGGCTTTCGGCGTCGTAGGTGAGCTACTCTGCTGTTCGAGCGATGATTTGGTTCCGTCAAGGATCGACGTGAAGTCCGGATTTTCAGCTGGCGGGCCATCCAGTCGCCGAGCATCGAGGTCTTTCTGAGACTCGGAAGCAGGCGTAGTGAAAGGATTCTTGACCTCACTGGCAACGTTGAATATAACATCAAAATTGCAAGCTTGTTCAGCCGTAGGCTCGAAGTAGAGAAAGACTCCCGAGGGGTAAATCTGGATGGGTCCATTCGGGTACGCCGCGCGCTTCTCTTCTCGCGATTGAGGAATATCAAAGTTCGGCTCTTGGTCCTCTTCTTCCTCCATCTCATATGGAACCTCTGAAAGTCCACGTGGGTTTGCCTTGACCGGGCGAAGGGACGGAAATTGCATTCCACCGGATGGGCCAACAGCAGGTGAGCATAACGGTAACGACGGAGACGACTGGAAGTGGCGAAGCGCAGGACGGTTGAACGACGGCGTGGATGGGATGATCAGTCGCATGGGTTTGTTTTCCTGGCTTCCAGGAGTCGATATAGTCAAGCTAAGATTAGACGGTCGCCGCCGTGGAGGCGTCGGGGGCTTGATGAAGGAGGGCGAAGGCGGCGCCGAGCTGTTCTTCTCCTGCTTCTCCACTGCGGGAAGAGACGCCGAGGGATTCAAGCGCAAGTTACCTAACGACGTAGAAGTGTTGATTCCAAGATTCTTGAGGTTTCGAGGTTTCTTTGCAGGTGTGGTGGGCCTTTGCAGCTCGAAGAAGGTATTCGGTGACGATTCTTGGGAACCATTGTCTGTTCTGCGCGACCGGAAGTCGGCAACAAAAGACGTCGCAGTCTTTGCGACCGGTGACTCGGGAGACGGTCCTGGCGAAGGGTCTGTTACCGAAGACGAGTCCATCGTAGATATGGTTGTGGTGGGCGAGTTATCCGACGAGGCGGTCGAAGTGCTGTCTCGACTGTCGCGGTGGATGTGGAATGAAGAGAAAGGGACTGCGCTGTGGGGACTCCCACTCGTATGTGGCCTGGTTATCGTGCCATGTGGGCTTGCGCCGTCTGCGCTGGGCAATGGTTTCAGGTGAGCGTTGCGTGCGTCTTCCCCAAAAACCGAGCCAAACGAGGGCATTGCAAAGGACCTCGGGCTTGTTTGCATACTGGGTCTGCGGGCTCCGGCAGGCGGCCCCGACCTGGGCGAGCGACTGCTTGTTCTATTGGGCCACGGTGGTGGACTGGAAGTGGGAAGTGAGGATGTTTGGCGTGGAGGAGTCCGCTTGAGCCTTTTCGAAGAGAAGGAGATATTACGCGTAGAAAGTGCCCTTTTGAGAGCACTATAGTCAGTATCGTGTGTTACTAAAAGGGACGACATGTCTCGAAGTTGACATCTCTTGTGCAAAAAGCTGTAGGTAGTCGAAGGTAGAAGCAATGACTACGGTCGCTGGAGGGCGCTAGCCGCTGAGGCGTGGAAGCGTACTGACAGCGATGACAGGCTGAGAAACAGAGGGCGCAGCAGAATGTGCGCCTCGCCTCGACTTGATAGACAAAGAGAAGAGTGATACGGGTAAAGTAGAGTGTGCAGAGAGGCAGAAACAACAAATCAGGACAACGGAGGCAAACGTACCGACGACCAACACGAGAATAGACCTGTGTTGTAGACTTGAAACGAGAATACCAGATTCTCAACTAACGCAGTAGGGAGCGACTGGGGACAGAGTACCCCGGATGTGCGTGGAGGAAGAAGAATCGACGTCGACGGGCCGTGTGCTCAGCGTCGTGGGGAGAGTCGTGCCGTTCGTGTTGCAATGCGACGGTCGTGTACGGCGAGGCAGGAGCGCACTTTGCTCGAGGGCGATGGGGGGCAAGTACGACCGCCTGGGAGGCGAGAAAGTCGGCCTGGCGCCGTGGGTGGTGTTGTGGGGGGCTGCGCGGCGGCGCTTTCGTTGTGGTTGAAGAGGATGGGTGTCGCTCGCTGGTCGCTGGAGCAGAGAGTCGGCGGCCAGTGTGAGAGCGAGCGCCTAAGCCCCGGCCAATCACAGGCAGCAACGGCTCGCGGGACTGCCCAAAAATAGCAGAAGAAGGGGCGTCCGTGCGGGAAGCGTTCGGCCTGGCAACTGCCTCTGCAGTGTCTGCACGCACACTGCGCCGTTCCAGCCCTGTTGAAATTGCAGCTCGAGCCGCGCCTTCGTACGACGCTGTTTGCGACGACTCTTGCAGCTCTGCTTGAGGGTTCGCGATGCTTGCGACGACTTCTTTGTCCAAATGAGCCGACGTTTGTCTAATTTTAGAAGCCGCACTCGGCCGTTCGGTTGGCTCGCTCGTGTGGCAACACCACCGAACTCTGCCCTCCATCAGCAACAGCAGTCTTTGTTTAAACACAAGGCCCACGGCGCACAACAGACAGCAGACAGCATGCATCTCTACGTGGCCGGACAATGCTGGCCATCATGTCCAGTCTATTGTCCTCTTCCTGGCCGTGCGCAGCAGAGCCTCAAGGCGCACGGAGCCGTCAGCCTTGGACTGGACTCCGTACCAACCCATAGGTCGCTCGTCCCGCGTTTGGCCCTCGGACTCTCCTTGACTCCACCGCCAGTGCTCTGTCGTCGCTGTCTCCAAGAAATTGTCCGACAGCACAGGTGATTGTGAAACATGAGGCTGGTTGGCGGGGTGAGCACTCGAAACCTGCGACGGCAAGGTCATCTGACCGCCAGTTTCAGATGCTCTTTGGAAGAGATCTGTCGCGCAAACTGACATCTCTTGTTTACTCATCCCAATCATTAGCCACAAGCAGATTTCCCATAGGTCACAGCTATTTCACACGCGACCTTTGACTGTATCAGGTACGAGCCTTGCAACACTGCATTACATCGCTTCTCAGCTCCATGCTGTGCTGCTCGCTTGCAATCGTGTCCTTCGCTAGTGACTTGTAGCGCTTTTGAGCTACAAGCATTGCCAACCAGGCAGAATATTGTCCGATTCCGAAACTCGCGATGTCAACGCCGGAACCCTGGCAGCACCCGTTGAAACACGCAGAACGCCAGAGCACAGACAATCTGTCTAGGCGACGCGTAGTACAAGCCGAAGCAGAAGGTGCGGGGATCGCGTAGCCTTCAGCTAGTTGCATTGGGAAATTGCCGGTGTCCGAGAAGTTGCAGCGAGAAATGTTATGATATTCACCCAAGAAGTTATTTGTTGTCCAAAACGCACGATGGCGTGTGCTAGACCAGGCCCTTGACTAGTAACTTCATGTTGGTCCAGAATATGCGGTGCAGAGGTAACTTCGAGGTCATAACGCCTGTACATCCTTCTGCAATCCCGATAACTGGGCGGTGTACAATATTTCTCATTGTAATAACCAACTGATTCTGGGCAAACTAACTCTATCGCCCATTGAGATTGGCAACGTGGTCCTTGACCCGCACAAGACCTTACTGCAACTGCCATCCAGGTGCATTGAGCTGAGTGCATCAGAGCTGAATTCGCAGAGTGATGATCATACCACACCTCCCGTCTTACTCCCTCGAATCTAGCTCAACTACCAACTTCAAACAACCATTCAGATCCCCATCACCTAGCAGGCGGGTTCGTAGATGTTTAGGAAATCATGGTACTGATGCAATTGCCTCAGGTCTAATCTCCACAAACTTGATACAAGTTGACAGGAGAAGATTCCCAGAGCCATGAAAACAGTTTCATGATGCCGCTCCAGATGTAGCTCAACTCATTCGTGAAGTGTTTACAATAATTTGCCTCAGCCGTCTTCAGTAATATCTGTCAAACCATTCCGCATCAACAGCGGCCACACTTTGTCGGTGACACCGCTGTTCATCCTTAGACACCAATCTTTCATTGTTTTGAACGCGTCATTCTTTGACCTGCATCTGTAGTCCAAATTTCCGCGGCATAATGTGTTCTCGTGGTTGCATGAACAGCAACTTAGTGTCGTACTTGTCCTACTAGCGCGAGGGTTTCCGCGCTAACGCTCGCTTAGCTTTTCGAGCAGGCGCGATCTTGGCGCACACCGAAAAATCACTCCGCGAGTTCAGAACTTCGACATCAACACAGCGTACTAACCCGCAGCACAAGACGCCCGCCATGTCTCGGCCTACCGTCACCATCATTTCCGGCTCCGGAGAGGCCTCTAAGGACACTGCTCCTATCCCCAATGTCTTCAAGGCAAGTCCTACGCATATCTCGCAATTGCAGCTCCGACAGCCTCGCACGCCCTACACCGCAACGACAACCGACTCCGCGCATATTCTGCAGTAGATGGCTAGTGAAATGGACCATCAGGATGCTGTCAGGACTCTGTATCGAAATATGACCAGACTCCAGCGGCTCGATATGCGCGGGTGAGGTTTCGGCGAAGCGCTAGCATCGACACAGCATTTTCTATTCTCTATGGCCACATTGCACCTCGCTGTGTGGATGGAGTTTGGAATATCTGGGCAGTGCGCTTCCAAATGGCGACGCTGCGTACTTCATCATGCTGAGCTCAATTGCTAACTTCCGATTAGAGCCCCATCCGCCCGGACATTGTCCACTCGGTGCACACTGGCATGAACAAGAACAAGCGCCAGCCGTACGCTGTGTAAGTGTTATCAAACCTACGCGATACGTTCATAGCTGACTCGTGCAGCTCCGAGAAGGCTGGTCATCAGACCTCCGCCGAGTCCTGGGGTACTGGTCGTGCCGTCGCCCGTATTCCTCGTGTCTCGGGTGGTGGTACTCACCGTGCCGGTCAGGCTGCTTTCGGTAACATGTGCCGCTCCGGTCGCATGTTCGCTCCCACCAAGGTCTGGAGGAAGTGGCACCAGAAGATCAACCTGAACCAGAAGCGCTTTGCGACCGCATCCGCCCTCGCTGCGTCTTCCAGCGCTGCTCTTCTCCTTGCCCGTGGCCACAACATCTCCACCGTTCCGGAAGTCCCTCTCGTCGTTTCCTCGACCGCTTTCGCCGACGCTGCTATCGCCAAGACCTCCGCTGCCCTTGCTCTGCTCAAGGCTGTCGGTGCTGGCGCTGACATCGAGAAGGTCAAGAAGTCCAGGAAGGTCCGTGCCGGTAAGGGTAAGCTCAGGGGTCGCCGCTACAGGCAGCGCCGTGGTCCTCTTGTCATCTACAACCCCGATGAGGATGGCAAGGAGCTCGTTGGTGCTTTCCGCAACTTGCCCGGTGTTGAGACCTCATCCGTCTACTCCCTCAACCTTCTCCAGCTCGCCCCTGGAGGTCACCTCGGACGTTTCATTGTCTGGACTTCCTCGGCTTTCGCTGCTCTTGATAAGGTCTACGGTTCCACCACCGAACCTTCGGCCCTCAAGAAGGACTTCCTCCTCCCCTCCGCTCTGATGAAGCAGCCCGACCTCAGCAAGATCATCAACTCCAGCGATGTCCAGAAGGTCCTCCGACCTGTCCGTGGTGGTGCCATCAGCAAGCGCACCAACGTCCAGAAGAAGAACCCTCTTCGTAACCTCCAGGTACAGCTCCGCCTCAACCCTTACGCTGCTGCCTACTCCAAGAACAAGGAGGGTCAGAAGTCGGTCAAGGCTGGCAAGCCCGAGCGTGTGGGCGAGTCTTTCACCGAGCAGCTTCACGAGAACTAGATCTGGGTGCTTGGTTTGGTTTCGGGTTTTCTTACGGTTTCTTCATGACACTGAATGGCTGGTGTACCTGGTGACGGCTTCATGTAGCTGTTCCAAAAATATACCCGAGAAGGGTTTCCTCACCTTCAACATCACCTTCCGCGACTTTGTGAACTGATGCAGGTTATGCTCTGTATACAATACGACTTGGTCGGTGATTCGGATAATACCTGTCACTGCGTTTCTGCAATTAGCCATCAACAAGCAGCCGATGAACTCATTTCCCAGATTGCTCCAAGCAAACAGCTTCACCGAGACAAGCTTGTTCCAACATTATTGATGTTCAGCTGGCCTGGGCGCGGCATTATTCCTTCCGAGTGCTATCATCCAAAAGCGTTGCCCAAATAAGTCTATCGCAGAGTTGTACCGGCATATGGCTAGCCAATACTACCCAGACGTTGAATCTGGGCTAAAGCTGCGATATTGCGTAACAACATATATGTGGAGCTGGTTACTACATGTCTTCACAGCCGTCGACCACTATACGTAATTTCCGCTACTCGCCTACACTACCCTTGGGTTCGCCTCCTCTCCTGCACATGGACTCGTGACGGAAGCTGTTTCTATAGCATCTACACATAATCTACGACTTGCAGCTCAGACATAAGCCCCATCAGGCCAATATGTGCAGAATGATACTATGTTGCCGCCCTTAAAAGTTGATATGACACACATGGTCATGGAACGCCTGACACTTCGTACTCAAGTTGCCCTAAGATGGTCTCGCGGGACACCTGCGACGGTGGATCACCCCTCAATATTTTTTTTCAGGATTCTGAGATGGATCTACGTAAATGAAAATGATATCTGGGGTTGAAAATAAAAGATCGATGCTAGTACTAGATATCGGTTTGTCCAATGTCAGCATTAATGCACGGGTTTCCACAAGTTAAGAGGATCTGTCCAGAAGAAGTCAGAGTGTGTAGGGCAAAAATGTGAGGTGGAGGTGATAGAACCCCATGTATGGCGCCCGTGCGCTCCCGCAGTGCTAGCGCGGTCTTCGCGAACCGGCGCGCCTTTGAAGCTCCCGCTTTCTCAACTGCAACTTGACCACGCAAACCACCACTCCATCCTATAGCCCCAAGGGTAGACCCCACCGCCGTTCCGCCCTACGATAGCCAGGATCTGAAGGCAGACCATGGCATCGCCACCGCCCCCGCAGATCATCATACCTAATCCTCGCAAACGCGGCTCGATCTCCAGCGTCTCTTCGCAAGCAAAGAAACGTAAACCCTCTAACCTCCGCAACTCTTTCGACCCAGACAATGAATCCGCTATCGCCTCTCCGTTGCGCCACAGCCGCTCGCCCTCCGTTGGTAGCGTAGATACAGCCTCACTCGTGAACGGAACCGGCGGTGGCAGAAAAAGGAAGCGCAAAGGCGATGATGGTGCCAGCATAGCCGGAAATTCTGTCCGCGGCAGCGCACGTCCAGATGATCCCTCGATGAACGGAGCTGCAGGTGCGGAGGAGGACGAAGACGATGACTACGGCGAAGATGAAGACGAGGGCACAAAGCTCGAAGGCGAGCGCCCCTCCGAAGCTGCCAAACAACAAGCCGCCCACAACGAGCGCATGCTAGTGCTGGCTATGGATGAATCGCAGCAGAACGCCTACTCCGTATACCGTCGTGTCAAGCTCAAGACCTCCATGGTGCGCAAGCTAGTCAATCAGACCCTGTCACAATCCGTTCCGCCGAATGTTATCATTGCTGTGACATCGTACAGCAAGGCTTTCGTTGGTGAGCTTATCGACCGCGCGCTCATAGTTCGCGACGAATGGGCCGCTGCTCGCACGCACTTGCCGAATCCAAATCTCCCTCCCGCCGTCCTGCAACAGGGTCTGCAAGAGCCGTTTGGTCATCGACCGGATAGTAGACCGTCGAACCAGCATATTCAGAATGCAGGCCTGTACCTGAACCAAGTGAACAGGGAAGAGGGTTTCTGGAAGGAGATCCCGCGGGACGCGAATTTAAAAGATAGGCTGAAGGAGGAGGACAAAGGCCCGTTGACGCCGGCGCATCTGAGGGAAGCGCTGAGGCGGTATAAGAGAGATCGAGAGGGCGGTGGAGCTGGGTTCGCGGGGTTGAGCTTGGAGGGTCCAGAAAGGACGTTAGCGAGAACTGGGGGGCGGAGACTGTTCCGTTGAGGAGTTTGCGGCACCTTGAATGTCACGAAGGGGGATTGGAGCTTTTGGACGTGAGCTATTATTCGTCTCATTCATCTCGCCGGCGACCTCTCGACTTCAACGCCGCATTTCCTACCTCTACGACAATCTTTGCCAACGGATTGTCCTCTAGCAACTTGCGGAACTCTAAACCGTTACTAGTAACGTTAGCATTCCTCTCTTTAAAAGTGTGGCTTCTGGACCCTGGCCAATTCACTTTGATCAGAGGAGCAGAGGCTATAAACTTTATCCGAACGTGTCTCTGCCTCATACATGACTTTGGCAGTCTTCTGGTATAAGTGGTAGATGTATCCATCAGGGATGAAGGAGGTCAACACAGTGGCTTGCATAGCATAGCATGGGGTTGTGGTCTAGGTTAATTAGATACCCAAAACAGTCACTCTTCAATGGCTAGAGATTACAGTTCACGATGACAGGAGACAGCAACGCGGAGACATACGCAATTCCTGATATGCTATAGTACTATAAATTGCAATCTCGGGGAGTGCTCTCACGAACCCAATGACAAAACTCCGCTAATGCGATTCCTCGCATGCAAGGCCCACAAATAGAGATATTCCCTGGAACCAGCTAATACACAATGGTTCTAATCACTATCATCCTCCACCCTCGCTCTCTTCGCCGCCCTTCCTTCATCCTCCCCTTTTCGCTTCTCTCCTGCAACCTCCTTTATCATCTTATCAATCTGGAACGGATCATCCTTCTCCTTCTCAAACTGTACCGGCCCATCCCTCTGCTCCTGCACATCCGCGCCCTTAAACCCCTCCTTCGCCCTGCCCAGCACCTCAAACCGACTGCTCTTCGTAATCCGATCGTACGTCTCGCCCGCGTCCTCGCCATCATCCTGGTTGACGCTCGGCCGGTAGATGCTCGCGATAGCGTCTTGCGCAGCGAACAGCGGCTTGTCATACGCCTGATCCTCGTTGAAACCGGCGTCGAAGCCAGAGGATTGGTTGAACAGGCGCGAGTCGTACATTGCTTCGCCTGATTGCGTGGGTTTGGCCAGTCCAAGCGCGACTTTTTCGCTGATGTCGCGGTTTTGCTCGCGGGCGAGCATCTGTAGTTTGCGCTCGGTGCCCATGCGGGATTGGCGGAGTTCGCGTTGGTATTCCTGGCGCCGCTCCTTGCGGGCTTCTTCGCGGCGGCGAACGGCTTCGTCTTCAGAGTCGGAATGCGAGGATGCAGAGGAGTAGCTGGCAGAGCGACGGCGCGAGTGCGTGGCGCGATCTTCGCGGGCTTGCCGCGCGAGGTTGCGGAGGTGTTCTTCCTTTTGAAGTTTTTCCTTCTCGGCGAGACGCTGCTGCATGAGTGCGCGTTGCTTTACTTCTTCGCGGGCGTGGTGGTCGGCAGCTTGGAGGGCCTCGCCGAATTGCGCGAATTTGTCGTTGATGGTTACGTCCTGGAGACCTCGGCCGTCGGCTGCGAGGCGCTTGTCTAGCGGGACGGTGTAGCCTTTGGGGTTCTTCCAGTTGGAGATGGGAGGAGGAATCTTCCACATTTCTTGGTCCTCTGCTGTGAGCTTTCGTGGGGGCGAGTGCAGGACGGGCGGCGGAGGCGAAGGAGGGCCACGTGGAATACGCTTATGCTTAAATTTTGGTGGCTCCATCGGGTCCATCTGTCGTTGTTGAATCTTGAGGATGCGCGTCTTGCCTTGTGCTTCGCCCATTTGCGCCGTAGGCGTATACCGGACAAATGTGGGTTCATCCTTTGCTCTCCCTTGGACCGTCTTCGGCTTCTGTGCTGCAGTCTGCCCCGCGATCAGCGCGTTGAGCGCTGCCTGTGTCTTCTCTTTCGTTGCCTGCACCATCTCCTGACTCGGGCGCTCCAAATCCAGCTCTCCCGCATTCGCCTGCTGCCGTAACGGTATCAGATCCTTGAAGCTAGCTTGCACTATACGGCTTTCTGCGTGTCCGCGCCTGGCGATTTCGTCGTATTTCGTTTTCCCCTCTTGATCGACGCGCATCGCAAGCGCATTCGATGTGCTCGCAGTGCCCTTCCTCCCCATATCAAGTGGGTATTGCGCGACGTGTATCTCGGGAAACGCGCCGCCATCTCCGTAATCTTCTGCTGTGCGAGGCCGCCATCCTGTGCGCTGGCCGTACGGAGGGGGCCCGTTTTGTCGCTTCGTGAGTTGTGTCGAATGTTCGGGCAGCACGCGTGCGTTCCGTGAGGTATCTAGCTCTTCGACGTCACCCGCATATTTCGGCTTCGGCAGAGACTTCGACAGGGTCGCGACGGACATTGTGAGTGGTCGGTGGGGGTTGTTGTGGTTGTTGATGTCGAGTGACGAGGCGAAACTTTCAGGCTAACGACGGCCATGCGGAGCTTAGTTTCACCGGCACAAGCACTTCGAGTCACGTGGATTCTGGAAGCCCGGGCCAAGCTGGAGGTTCCAGCCTCCCGAATTTGTACCAAGCGCAAGCGAGACTCCCGCGGGACTCGCCTCGTGGTAGGCATGGCGCTAGTTGATCACTCCTCAGACGGACCAAATTCAATCTTCGAGACTAGGTAATCGTGCTGGTGCGCGGCAGAAACCAAGTGTGCGCGCGGCTAGACTGGACATACGATTACTTCTAAGGGAGTTTGAGCTGCTTGATTACAACGTGAACGGCATGTGCCAGTTGCGACACGGGTCACTGGGAACACGTCGAGTACTCTTGCGCTCTTGGTGCAGAGATCGACAGAAGTGGTAGAATTGGGGTACGCGCGAGGCAAGGGGGTGTTGGTGCTTCAAGAGTGTTTGCAAATGGTCTTCGGGGTGTTCTTGCTCGAGGCCCTAGAGACGATGCGCTTTAATAGGAGTACTTGTGAGCTTCCAGCAGAACTATCAAGATAGACGTTGACGAGAGCCGGTCTACCGTGTACCTGCACGTCACGGTTCGAAACGATGGCGACAGTAGCCTGTGCCTGTGACATATGGCGCATGGCCGGCGCGTCTTGGCTGGTTCGAAAGGCGATGGCTGGGATCATCGTTCGACTCGCGGCGCTGATACACGGGTAGCCGATTATCAAAATAGCCCTGGTGCCGCTGCCAACTCCAATTCCCAAACGACGGTTCTGTTGATGTGTGATGACGGTTTTTTGCACGCTGCAGTGAGCTCAGAACCTTGAAAGACCATCCATGCATGCACGCCAACGCAGCTCGACTGGCGCTATGGAGACCGGCCCGTCAGCCTCGCATTCTCGACTGACGCGCCCAATGGCCGACGCGCAAACAACGACCCCCAAACACACACTGGCTCAATCGCCTTCGGACAGACCTTCGCTGTTGCGCCTGCCTTCCTCCGCGAGTTCGGTAGCGGCGTCTTCGATACGCTCCCGCAGAGTCTCCAACCCCACGCCCGCCCGCACCCCGACAACCAGCCAAGCTTCAGCGTCAGCGACGCCCGCCACGACGCCCTCCTACTTCTCCCCCCAGCACGCTTCGGCCGGCAAGGAAGTGCGCTCCCCCGGAACTGGACGCCCGCCTGCTTCCTTTAGCTCTTTTGGCAAAACATATGGCGATACGTCGCGCGGCCCTCCAATAAGCGCGTCTGGCACCTGGCCCAAACAACGTACACCCACTCGTTCGGCATCAATCTCTACAGACCGCATGGCCGGCTCCAGCGAAGCTTCCTACTCTTTTGACTCCGGCGCGCGTCCGCGACTGCAGACACGGCGCACGAACGAAAGTCGTCATGGGGACACCGACGCCTCGGGCGCTGAAGGCGACGGCGGGGAGGATTTGTTTCTAAACATCGCGGAAGACAGTGCGAAGGATAACAGTGCAAATGCCATCTCAAGGTCGGACAGAGTAAGGGTAGGTCTTCATCCTTTTGCGCCATGCTCCGGACATTGCCCCATGTTGCACGCCTCTATAACAGCACGCTGACCCTACGACAACAGTCTCGCATAACCCGCAGCAACCGGCAATCGTTGCCCTCATCTATACCCTCATCATCTCCAGCGACGTCCATCGCTACCAGGCCGAATGGTGCCAGAATCCCCGCTGCGATTGATACTTCAGCAGGCAACCAGTACCGCCGTTCATCGCTCCTTCCATCTGCGACAAGGTCCACCCGGGAACAGTCGCCGCTGACACCTGCCAATCCGATCTTGACACCACGCACGCGCGTTCACGAGCTTTCGCCTAGGACCAGGCCCTCGGTTACGTCACTGGGACAAGATCAGGACCAAGAATCGCAACCGCACTCGGCGCGGGCAGATGCGGGCTCCAGCTTTTCTCCAAAAGAGTTTTTGGCACAGGTGGATGCGGTCAAGACGCGGCAACGGGACTCCACTTTGTCACCTAAAGAATTTCTCGCACAGCTTGAAGCAGGCAAGCGCCGCCCTTCATACCCGGATACGTTCCAGACGCCGCCGAACAATCGCAATGGGGCATTCAAACCCTCGAATCTGCACTATCATTCCTCTTCGCGCGAGAACACCACGATACCACACGTCGATACACCACCCGAGGCACGGTCGCGATATGCAGGGACTGAGTCTCAAGGCAGCACTGGAGCCGCAACATCAATGTGGGACGAGCTGGACGAGCTGAAAACAAGGATGAAGCGCCTGGAGATGGGCGGGAAAATACCAGCTACCTCTGGTGCGGCAGTAGCCCAAGCCTCAGCAGAGCGTCCGCGGACGGCAAATACTTCGGCCACTACAGTGTCCTCTTCACCAAAACAGCAGAGAAAACCAGCTTCGGCCGACTCGACGGTGCCACTTTCCTCATCAAACAGAGCTCACCCTTTGTTGCACGAGGCTTTGGCGAAAGCGAAGCAGCATACCGCGCCTGCAGTTTACCGTGCTCTTGAAGACACGGCTAAAGAAGCATTGGCTTTGGCTGAGATGGCGGGTAGCGGTGGTCCGCAAGGAACATTCCACTCGACCAGCTCCATCCTAGGCGGCCACTCCATGCCTGACCGGCAGGTCCGACGAAAAGCAGATCATATCTGTCGTAGTTTGACGGAACTCTGCGTTGAGCTATGCGACAACAAGCCCAGCTTCGTAAGCCCAGCTGTACAGAGAACATCAGCCGCAACGGTATCTCGACGACCCAGTCTTCAGATCAACGGCGAGTCACCAACTGTTCGTCAAAGCATCGAGCCCGAGAGTGATGTCCTTCCTCGATCGAGTCCCAGTAGGGCTATGAGTCGCATTGAAGCGCGTCGAACTAGTGTACTGGGCAAGCGCGGAGGAAGTCGAGAGCCTCCCACTCCTTCTCAGTCCCAAGCTCCATCTCGTCTAGACACTCGTCTAGACCGAAGTGGTACCAGTCTTTATCGTCGCCGTGATCACGAACCGGAGGATGACGATCCGACCTTACGAGCCCCTTCACGGGCGATGACCGATTTCCGGGAGATACGTGCTCCAAAGCCACGTTTTAGCAGAGAATACACCTCCCATGAACCATTGCCTGACTTACAGCCTTCGCCTGCTCTTCCGACACCGACAACCTCGTCGCGGCGAACTACACTGACGGGAAACGAGAACAACCTTCTCTATCGGAATAGAGACAGTACCACTGGTAGTGTTAGTCGTTACGGATTCACCAGCCAGGCTTCTCCTGCGGCAGAGAGACATCCGGTGGCCAGAACCCAATTCGCCTCAAACAGGAACTCAATAGGAGGAAGCTTCCCGCTGGGGCGCAGCGCTAGCCTCAGCCGGAGGCGCGTCAACGGAGAGTGAACTGAGCTTTTCGCGAACGAATCACTGACTTCTTTTCTTCCGGCGCATTATGAGGATTGCATGCTTTACATATACCCCTGGGTTCCTATCGGCGTCACGCAGGACGTCTATACGAGGAGGATTGGGCAAGTCGCGCTAGCGTTCAACAACGCATTTAGGGATGGTGTACGCTTTTATGGGGATCACATTTAGTGTGGCCCTTGTTTACCAGTCAGCACTTTTGCTGGGGTGTTGAGGTGTCTTCTTCCCCTGTCCTTCGACACGGCCTGATCTTCACTTCATAGCAGCAACTTTACATGCTTGCATTCGTGTTTCCACGTGCATGGCTTCGCACTGTAAAAACAGCGGTTTGTTGTTCTTTCTTCTACTTCTCTGGCATTGTAAACGGAGTTAAGTGAGCGTATGCACCATCGGATGAGCGTTCTCAAAAGGGATTTAGCATCGCAGGTGTTTGGGAATGTAGTGTATGCGAAGTATATGTGTATGATTGGTGGGTGTAACGGGAATTCTAGCAAGTCCATCTTTTCTACCTTAGATCCGCGTTCTCGCGTTGCATGGAATGTGTACAAGTGTGCAAAGCTGATACCTCTGCCGATTGTTGCGGTCTTACGCTGCAATAGTCGCTTCTATCATGTGGTTCTCACCTTTCACTCATTAACGCCTTCTTTAACTGGTCGATCTCAGAGACCTATATGTGGGTTCGAGAAACGCAATGCTTGCTGGATGCTCCCTCACACCAGGCCCCCTACCGAACCATATAGGGTGCGAAAATAATTAACACATAGGCCGTGGATTCGGAGAGGAGCTCTTTCGGAGGACGTGGACGAGTTCGAAGCTTTGTCTATATATCAAGTACCATGCATTCAATCGTTGATCAAGTGGCGAGCGGAAGCAGGACCTGGTCGGAAGAAGCATTCTGTTGACGACAACGCTCAGCTTCGGCGAGAGACGTGCTAACGCGTATCAAGTCGACAACGGAAATGGTATGGCGGTTTGCAATATATGGGCTATCAGGGCTGGGCTCGGCGTCCTTGGTTAGGACTTGAAGAGGGGGTGTAACCTGCAACTGAACGGATGAAAGGTTTATTTCAATCTTCGTGGAGTTTTCCAGGTGTGGGATAGGTGTGTCTGGGCATGTAGCGCGTGAAGTAGTATGGGCCCGGGGAGCAACTGATGGGACCGCGATCGTCCTTGTGTAGCCATCGGTTTGCCCTCCTCAAGCTTGTCATCAATAGGATTGTAAGATCGCCGCTTCTCAGGACCTCTTGGTCGAGTGGATACGAAATTGTGCTCTAGATCGTGAGATTGTACGATGAGTCTCCGCGCTGATAGCTTGAGAAGATTGTATCGACAGGTTTGAGAAAGTGGATGGTGTACACGCTTAAGACTTGCAAGAAAGCCGTACCATAGCTTTATGGTTATTCATGTATTTTCTGTCAAGCCAAATCAGCATTACGATCAAAATGGGCTGGGCCAGAGCCCTACGTACCTTTATCCTTTTCAAGGACGCTGCATATAGATCGCTGATATTGTATAGAAAGAAACCAGCACTATCTTTAATGCTCAAGTCTGGTTCGCCTCAACTTGCAAGCACGGATCCAAATACAGTATCTGGTATTTACTGAGACAATTACCCCAAAAGGGTTGTGAATGCTGATAAGTGCGCACCGTATCCGGAGATGAGTCTCGAATGGCTTCCTAGTTTTAACGATTTTGCCTGTTTGGCCATCAATGTTGTTGAATCATGCAAAAATATCGGTGGTAGAGGGGTAAAGTCCTAGTGGGATAATCTGGATTTAGATCGAGGCTACGAATGCAGAAGTTGATAATCTATCCAAAGCACGGACAGTAGATTTGGGCTACTTGAAGTGATTTCGGCATCTTCGGCATCTTGAGTCTGAGAGGGGAAGGGATGGTTCGAGATTCTGTGACAGGTAGCTTGTGACAGATATTCTCATGGCTCACCTTCCCTTTAGTCGTGAGCAGATGATGAGCTGGCGGTCGCGTTATGTTTTGTTGGGAAGGGAGATTTTCTGATTGGATGTGTAGGCTTGTTCACAGTAGGAATCTCCGGGTGTCGTACCCCACTCGTGGTTCGCACTGGTGGGAGTTGATGGGCCCGAGTGTTAATACCCATTGAAACGGGATTGTCTTCACCTTTTCATTGCTGTCGACAGAGAGGATTGTGTCCGAGTCTCTGAGCATTCGTGACATAGCGTCGTCCCATTTCCAAATTTGGGCATGTAGACGAAATGTAAGACAAGGAACGTCGGAGGAGGATGTGAGCTCTTGTCCACGTTGCTCTGACATAAGTTAAGATCATGGCTCATCCATGACTCTGAAAACCTTCCTCTCCAACAAGACCTACTGCAGAAACGCCGAGGATTTTGTGTGAGCCTCGGATCTGCAGACTGTGCCGCACTGCTTGCGCGTCTTTGTTCTTGTTGCGCTCAGCCAGCTTCAAAAAGGCCTTTGCTCCTACCCGAAATGTGAGGTCTATTTCAGAGCGCACTGTGCCTCAATGTATTATGCCGAGTTCGCCCGGACAAAACCTTAACACCGCTGCTCATGCTGCGTTCTAAGTTGCACAGCCTCCCAGGGGTTGGTTGCTCCTGCCTGAAACTCCAGATCAGGACATTGGATATGTTCGAAGCTGCCATTTGCAAAATTGTGTGCGCAAATGCGCAACTTGGAATGCGGTAGAACAAACCCTATCTAGCAAAAGGTGGTCAGGGGAATGTGTGATTCAAGTGCCCACATTGGTGGCAGTTCAGGCGAAGATGTGCAAAATGCGACCAGCGCACCGGGTTTCACTGAGTTAGCACGAACGACTTCCTTAAAGATTAGCCTAGTGCAGGCTACAAGATGTATGTTGAATAATCCAGTTCTTATACAAACGAATCACCGTGTGCTCCGTGCAGTTGCCTAAGTACAATGAGAGTGCGGTGTAAGATATGGTACTGGTGGGCATTCATCCGCGTTGGCTTTAGATCCCGAGCAGAGATATGAGTCGCGTGATGTAGCAAGACGGCCTGGAAAGATGGCATAGACGTTGTCGCTCGTCCATGTGAGATTTTCTATGTTTTACAATCCTTGAAAGCGCTTCACATATGCAGTGGTTGTTGAGATTAATTTGTCCATAGCGTACTGAGTTTCG
This sequence comes from Paraconiothyrium sp. Pb-2020, assembly GCA_022419385.1. Lineage (NCBI taxonomy): Eukaryota > Fungi > Ascomycota > Dothideomycetes > Pleosporales > Didymosphaeriaceae > Paraconiothyrium > Paraconiothyrium sp. Pb-2020. Next base: position 4,080,785 of record JAJUBI010000002.1, on the reverse strand, counting down.
TTCAATCACATAACAGATATTGACGATTGATAGATACTAATTATAGAAGGCAACAATTTGAGTATAAATTTGCTAGTGCCTATGGCAGCTTCGCGTACAACTCATGTCAATCTATTAAGGTTTTAAGGTTTTACGCCGGAACTTCCCTATGCCTCCCTTCTGGTTCGTATCCGGGGATGCCGATCAGCCAAAGGCACTTATGCACGTGCGAAACGCGTTTGTGGGAGACACGGAAGGATCATGAAGTCTATAACACGAGGTACAGGATGCATTACCTTGTTTCGAATAGCTGCTAGTCCATGGCGCGAGTCCACTACTTTGTGGCTATGAGCGTTATGACTTGCGCACGCTCACCATTGGTGACAGTGGCTACGATTCGCCTCCTAAGTTTCTCAGCAACGCTTCCTTTTATTGAAGTCGTATGCGGGTAGCATTTTCGGGCTCGGTCACCACTCAAAAGCGCATTTCGTTGATCGGAGATATCGGGGAGTCATGTCTAAGGTAGGAACCAGACTGCTCGTGTGAGGTTGCTGGCCATTTAAGTTCTCTGACGCGTTCTGACATTGTGCATGGCGCATGACGCAGGACGCGTAGCACATGTAAACGACTGTCACGATCCATAGAGTGTTCGACGAATCACGTATACGGACGCGCCCCCTTCTATACAAGTACTAGCTCCCATCAATCTTTTGTAATCCGTTCGTTACGAGGAAGCTCCGGTATTCAAGCACGCACGATCCGTTGAAACTTACCACAATGCCCTGAACGTCCACTTCTCGCACATGCAAGTCATCTTACACGAATCTAATAGCGAGCCTGACGTGCGAACCGGCAAGACTTACTCTCATCAATGGCCCTCCCGTGTCCTGCATATACGAGCTTTCATATCCTCAAGCATGTAGTTTTCGAGTAACGGAGATGCCGAAGGATTCTGTTCAGCTGCTCAGATGGCGCGTTGGCGTTAGATATTCATGCGAGTTGGAGTTGTGTTTCGCGGGAGGCGGATAGCGCGAGTCGAACTGAGCCGCAGTCCAGATTGTTAATGACTTGTAAGTGCTTCCTTCGTTGGATTTGTGCCGTGACGTTGCTCCAGTCTATTTTCGGAGCGCTTTCCGTTTATGGGGCATTGTGGGAGGATCGATGGGCGCAAGCCACTCATGTGATGTGTTCGGTATGCAGGTTCTAGGGTGCAGGTTATTGTTGCGCATAGCGCGCGCATGGAGAATCCGCACCGTTAGATGGGCAAACTTACACGCCGTTTCCGTGATCGATGGTCTCTGATTACTCACATAATATCAAGACCCGTTGTCGAAGCGTATCTTGCATCTCGCTGTCTGCATGTCTGTCTCGATGAAGACTAATGCTCACACTAAGCCTCGCCATGGGTTCATATTGAACACTTCACTCACCGCACATTCGTCCCTATGAGGGTTAGTGCCCACGGGTCGTGCCGTTAGAAATCAGTGAAGCATCTGAGAAGCACCCGAGTAGCACAATCTAGAAGGACGCATCGTCGCGTTCGCTTCCTAAAGTGTACTAAACCCCACAGGTTGTTCTTTACAAGGCGCATGTCTAAGCGCATCGGGACATCAGCCTTGTCCCTGGCCTCCTTCTGCGCAAACCCGCATTGGCTCCATCGTAATACTCCTAGTTGGAGTGAGAAAAATTCCGGCGCAGTGCACCTGCACGGGCACCCTAACAACGGCTATCCCCCAGCTCTGCCACACCGAGCTCGGTCGATCCACCTCGCCGACTCACCCCATGCCCCATCAAGGCAGTAATCGAATACACTAGACTAGCCTGTTTAGAACGGCCCCGTCCGCTTGGCCCCGATTGAAGTGCGTCGACCTGGGCCACTAGATAGAAATGCGGCCCCCATATCGCCTGCGCTCTGGCCCCCAAAAGACGCGCACACGCGGAGCGCCAGTCGCGTTGCGGAAATTATCCGAAGGATCTTCGCGATGCTGTCATGGTCCGCAATCAAAGGATGAGAGGTAACTTTCCTCTGGGCATGGAGATAGTGCCATTGCTTTGGGTGAGAAGTGCGTTGGTGCTTAGATATGGTTCCGGTGAGTGTCAGAAATCGTGATAGAAAATGGCGGTATGAGGCACGCCTTGATTAAGGGATCATGGTCTGATGATATGATATGACTATGACCATAAGTGCAGATGCAAAGTGAGGTGTGATGTTGAGCAAGGCGTAATTGTGACGGGGCATGCACAGCGCAAGGCGCGGCCAAGGCGGCATAGATCGATCATATCATCGTGATGCCCGTTAGGATTCGTATGGCGTTTTGCACTCGAGTCACGATAACGCCGTTAGTCCAGGCTGTCGCGTGGAGCTTGCCGGCCGTTCAGCAGGCCTACTATCCCGAATAAGCTGCATCTTGCGCGCGGCTCATAATCGGAAGTGACACGACCATGGATGTATCGGGCGGGACATGCTTAAGCTTCCGCTACAAGGATCCGAAGCCGAAGCCGAAGAGACGTAATTGGTTTGCGGAGTTGACGCCGCAGCGTGGATTGTATGCACGTTGTTTTAAGATGTGGTACTTGCGGTAAGGCTGTAGAAATAGCCTGCTGCTACCCAACTAACCTTCGTTAACCTCCACTTAGTAATAGTAAGCGAAGGTGTGCCATGGGCATGTGGCCACCGCTGCCCTTTTGTAGGTTGGTACAGTGGCGTCTGGGGACTCAACGGCCTCGCTTCCTCTTGACGCTGGAGTAACGGGAAGGAATTGCGGCGGTACTAGCTTAGGGCAGGAGATGATGCCCAGCGCATTTACGTCGCGCTTTGATCTATGAGCGTCGGGGCAAAGCTATCATCTAAAGAGCGAAGTCGCTGACTCAGACATCCGTTTTTTAGGCGGTTTGATGAGAACTAAGCGCAGATGTCCCGTTATGACCGTGTATGTTGGGTTCGACTACTCCATGTCAGTCCTATTTTCAGAACGAAGCAACGTGGTCGGGCCGTAATTTGAGCGTTTCAAGTGATACTGTAAAGCTCGTATGATCGAATGAGTTCAATGCAGTGCTTTAAGCCCGGTCACTTTAATTCCGGGAAAGCCATTCCTGCGACCGCACCGTGACTACCGGTACGCTGGGTATGCTGTATGCACGAGCCGGCACCTGTTCTCTAAGGATCTTAAAGCTTAGTATACGCTGCTACTAAGCTAGCTAATTATTTCTCTTTCGGGTATGCAACGACGTACTTCGGCAGTGGGATTGCATTGCAACGAGGACGGGCCAGTAACTCTATTCGGAATTGCACAGCGGACCTGCGTACGGAGTGGTCGTGTAGAATTGCACTTGCTGTCGGAACAGGCAGGAGCTGGTACGATCGGAGCTGAATCATTGAGACAGTGGACTAGGTGTACATTCACTTCCGTGACGGTGACGGATGGCGATAGTCAAGGCCCGCGTTGTTAGAGACACATATCGCGAAATTTCGCCGTGCGCTCGCTTCTTTGATGCGTCAAGTGACAGACAGATCGACGCCATCTCTGCGAAGCCCTGGAGGTGTGTCTAGCACGTGGCGATTACCTAGCCTTACATTTTGAGGCTGATCCGTGGGGGCTATTTGAAAGCGGTAGAGTTGAGAGACTGGCAGATGCCGCCATGAGCATAGTTAAGCTTAACTTACCACGTTCTTTGGCTCAATTGGCAAAGCGGAGATCCACCCCAGGATCCTATTTACGTTCGTTGCCAAGCCTAGATTGCTGCCTTGAATAGGCTAAGCGTAGGAGAACTGGCGAACATATTCGCGAGCGGACCTATCATACTTTTGACAGGTATCACCGCTGCCAATCAGAGTACAGCATCCGAGACAGGTTGGATAAGCCCGCCAATGGGCCCGATCTAGGGTGGGGTCTGTGGCAGGACGACGGGGAGATGCCGCGTGGTGAAGGGACTTGCGCCCTTGGATTTGAAATATGAGGTGCCAGGATCTTCAAAGGGCTGTGGAGCATGCTTCCGGACTCGAAGGAGGATCGTGAAGGGGTGGCGGGACATCAGGGCTGTGACGAATCCCAGCATCGCGTACTACTGCAACTTCCAAGCCCTCCGCGGTTCGTCCTCGATTTACATCCTTCATATACTGGCTTACTGGCTTACAAGCTCGCAGATAAACCGGTGTAGGGCCAATCGTAATGTCGGCCTGTACATGAGGCTACTTTACATACGTTGCCTCGCCTACAAAGTATTACCCGGCTTGAACCTGCAATTTTCTGATTCGGGAGCTGCCATCGCACCGTTCGCTGGACTTTTGAGAGCGATATTGATGGTAAAATCGGGTAGAAACAGTCCGTCATGTGAAGGCATGAATGGACCCACAGCGAAGAGTAATTGCTGGACGTGCAAAGGTATGTCACGCTGCTTTGTCTCTTTTTATTCGTATGGTCCGAATCGAGGTCGATCACGATATCGGTTCCGGATGTGGTAACCAGGCGAATGCTTACGGCCGTACATGCCGAAAGGTATGAAGTAACAGTTTACGCCGCGTTCATACATCTGCTGTCGTCAATGCTATGTTCCACACGTCTATGTTGGCTTACTAGTTGCAGAACGCAAAGTCGGATGCGATCGCGCCCTGCCGCATTGCGCGAATTGTACGCGCGCAAAGAGGGAGTGCAAGGGCTATGGACTGAAGCTCGCGTGGCCCGATAAGTACGATGGACGAAGAAAGCAGAAGAAGTATCAGGCGGAACCAGACACGAGTGCAACCAACTACGTGACCAAGTTCGGCGAGTTCTACTTCCTCAACACCGGTATTGAGGAATTAGAAGGACACAGGTATACTGTGCGGGATCTCGTTGCAATTGGCTGCTCGAACAACGATCTTTACGCCCCGAGAAGCCTGTCGCCAGGCCTAGAATTCTGGAAGCTGGATCTAGGCGAGCGCGAGGGGACACTCCTGTCTTATTGTAAGTGTACAAACTGCCCGTATCCCGCGCATTGTACTCGCACGGGTAGCTGTGATTCGGATGAGTGACCAAGCGCAGCTCGCATTTCATTGCCTCGATGCGACGAGGTCACTCCAGGGTCGCTCGTTTAGCTTCCACTTTCGCTGTCGCGAAGGCATCAAATGACCACATGTTGACAAGGATTCTGCAGACAACTCTGTGGTCGCACGAATGATCACAACGATTGATGATAGCACCAATGGTTTTCGTCTCGAAATCATGCCCATGGCGCTGACATCGACGGCTGCAGCCGCAACAAGCCTTCTGCAGGCCACATTAGCACTGGCGTCTTTCCATTTAGGAAGTCGGGAAGAAGCCCTCACCCATAAAGTCAGGGCTATTAAAGCGCTTTCGAATAGTTTCCACAGTGGATCACCTCCAGACGAAAGGACTCGAGTGACGCAGTTTGCGTCGTGTTTGATGCTCTGTGTATATAGCGTAAGCATCCCACTTGTTAGAGCGGAGTAAGGAACCGCGTGTCCTCTGCGCGAGTCAAACCTGCCGGTTCGGCTACTTGTTGCGAGATTCTGACGCACCTCTAGGTCTTCGATGCCTCAGACACAAGCTGGCACACCCATCTGCAAGGCGCCCGCAACGTCGTTTACAGCTATCGCCGGGCTCTTCCTGAGTACAGGCATGCTTGCAATCCTTTCTTGAAAGAATGGTACGAATACCACCACACGCTGTCGGAATTCACGTACCCGTCCCAGTTCTACACGGCGTCGCCGTCAATACACGACATTCTGATGCCCGAAAGCCTCGCTTGTGACCGAAGAGTACGTGGACCTCGCAACCCAAGCTACCAGTGCCATTTTGAGACTGACACTGATGATAAGATTGTGGGTCTGTTGGGATGTTCGAAGGAATTATTGCAATTGATCTCGTGCATCAACCAACTGCGCACTCTCCTGACGATGGGAACACACACGTCGGAGTCTGACATGACGGCGCTAGCTGTCCATATCCGCTTGCGTTTGCTCAATTTGAGACAGGAGATATACATCTATCCAGACGAGACTTCAGGAAACATCTCGCACACACGTATCCACCACACGGCAGAGTTCTACCAAGTCGCTGCCATGTTGTACTTGTACAACACGTACCCTTCATCCGCTCCCTCGCCATCAACTTCGAGTCCACCGAATTCGCCGCTTCCATTCCCGAGCATCCCGGATCTTGTTCGCCAGGCTTTCATGTTGCTTGATCAGATGGAAGTATGCACGTCGCCTTGGCCACTATTCGTGGTGGCTTGCAATGTGATAGAGGATAGAGATCGTATCGAGATCATGAGAATATTCGAGGAAGGGTCCCAGACACGAAGAGTTGGCAACTATGACGTTATTATGGGTTTGGTGAAAGCATTATGGAGTAGAGGGGATTTAAAAGTTGACGAAGGCAGGGATGGAAGCGGAAAGATACCGGACTGGAGGAAATTGGTCGATGAAAAGACGGGCATGCCTTCGTTCATATGAGATGATGGACGAATTTATAACAGAGGACACGGCTAGGAAGAAATTGCTCGGAGCACAGCGGCTCTGAAAATGATGCGTCGAACGCAGAGGACCTGACGTCTGACCAGCTGACCATACAATGATGTGTAAGGGTCGTGCTTCTGTCGAACGCTTTGCGGCATCCGATACTGGCCCAATATTAGAAACGACAGAAACACGCAGGGACACGGAAAAACATGGCTATGCAGGCTCGCTTTCGTTGCAGAGGGGCCCGTGGAGATGAAATCCGCGAGAGTGAACCAATCCACAAGGTTCAAGTTCCATCTTGCGTGAAAAAAATAGAACATCTCTGGGGCAGTGACATGCTGCATTCGCGTGTTCGTTGAGAAACGAGCGAAGCGGAACCGACCGTCGCCAATACATGAGCCCGAAGCTCTGACGAGTAATTGAGGATGTAACGATCTTCGTTATCTCAGAGAATTGCACCCGTTGGCGCGAGTAGTTTTTCAGGTGCGATGGGTTGGTCGGGGGCACATAAGGTTCGCTAATGTTGTCCAACTTGAAGCGATGACGAGCTTTGGTTGCGAGAAAGTGGAGGTTATACCCAAGTAGCAGATCCAACAGAAAACCTTGTGGCAGGGTAGTGCCAATATAAATCAGTTAATGGAAGTGCGTGCATCGTTCAGTGTTCTTGAGAGGCGTAGAAACGGACGGACCAAGGCGTCACGCCGCTCAAGCCTTGGGCAATAGCGGGATCGTGTTTAGAATTTGACGAGGTTCCGAAGAAAGATCAGTAAAAAGCTATCATATTTGCAAGGTGGGATCGATTATGCATGGTCATTAGCTCCAGATGTTTCAAAGTGAGTTCCTCACGTGCGTTTGAGATTGGAAAACCTCTGTGCACAGATCTGTGGAATGGTGTGCGACATTAGGTTTGCACTGATGTGGAAATAATTCACATCGAAATAGGAAAAATTCCTGACGCTCTCTTGAAAGGGCACGAGTGATGGCCTTCTCGCGGATTGCCTTCAGTAGCAAGGGATGCGGTGGGTGCTGGCTTTAGATGCTTCGTGGTGGATGTCAGATATTGGAGAGGCTGGCGCCGGTATACCATCTTCGTGAACGGTTACGCTAGCATCCGTACGACCTTGGGCTAGGGCTTGGTAAGATGGAGGTACCTCGGTGCCCCGAGAGCGAGATCTTGATGCGCCCCGCAGTAGACGGAAGAAGTGCATCGTCCTTGTGTATATGTGTGGAGCCACGGTACTTGGATATGCATGCCGCGGGATGTTTGTTTCTTGGCGACGGGATTGGCAATGTCGTGCCAACTGCGGTACTCAAAAGCAACGTTCGAAGGGATGTAAGGTGTCGCAGAGTCGCCAATTTGAGATACGAAGTACACCCCTGGGGAATCAAGCGAGAACAGGATTCCCGCTGCTCTTTTGACCGGTGCTGGAGTTGAGCTTGCACTGTGGTGACGTGACGTGAGTGCTGTTGGTCACACCTTCCCGATCTGCGGAATCCACTAGAAGTACTGCCAGGATGAAAGAAGGCCAGTGATGGCTCGTTGCGCGTGACCGGGGTGCGAGCCGGGAGGTAAAAGCGCTGCCCGGCCCGCTCGTCAGCACATCGAGGACAGCACCGCACGTAGCGGCCGAGAACGGACAACGTGACTGGTTGATTGCCGGAAGGCTGGTAGGAGACATTGTGACAAAGAACCGGCAACCAGGCATGGCGTCAGGAAGCCGCAGGACTAGCAAACCAGCGATACGCGCCAATGCGGCGCCTTGTGGTGAAGGCGACGCTGAAGTACGACGTCAACCCCGCATCTTCGAAGGTCTGCACGCTATGCTTGATGGTGGCGCGCTATGTGGATGTCCGGGGAACGACGGCTGGGGCTTTGCTCGGCAGCTGGGCGTTTCTGTGGGCGTTTCTGGGGGAGCGCGCACGGCCGCAGGAAATGATGATGTGCCGCTGAGAGATGACGCAGCGAACATCTTGGGCCCGAGCCGGTAAGGGGAGGGAGACGAAGCCCAGCGAGGGCATGGCAAGGCATCATTGACGCAAGGATTCCGCAGAGATGGCTTGGTCCAGGACGAGGGCAGCGTTGAGCGCCGTTTGTTGTATGCAGTGGCGGGCGGAGAAACAAGACTGGCCGAAGATCAGCAGGTGCCTGAGCTTGCAGCCATGGCCCCCGCAACCCACGACAGGGGTGCCTCTTCCGCGGGTCGAAGCTTGGGGGAGCTTGCGGAGCTGTGAATAAAAACCCGGGGGGCGCTGGCCTCGCCGCTGCTTGTCTGCGAGCGCCCTCACATTGTTGAACCGTAGCCCTAGCTTTCGGTCTCCTAATATTCAATATCGCTCAGGGCCTGTCAAGTAAAGCTCTCGCGCTGAAGAGCATTCTTAGCCGTCATGGTTCACAGCGCGTGGCTTGCCCCATTCCTGCATGTGGCTTTCGCCCAAGCTCAGGTACGTTTACTCCCTCTACACCACACCACAATTTCACATACATAAGAAAACCTGGGAGAAGCTGCACCTATGACGGGCGGTTTTGCGCATTTCTTCTTGTCGCTGTTTCCCTTTCTCAGAGTCACCCATGTCTGCTTTCCGCCCTTGTTGATACACATGCGCTGACTGTAAACAAGTACTCCACCACGCCAATTGGTCCCAATGGTACCACGCCTGGTGATCTGAACAATGCATACAGTCCTCCATACTATCCTAGCCCCTGGGTAGACAGCTCAGCGGCCGGTTGGACCGACGCCGTTGCGAAAGCGCAAGCTTTCGTACGCCAATTGACCCTGCTCGAGAAGGTCAACCTTACTACGGGCGTTGGCTGGGAAGGCGAGGCCTGGTAAGTAGCTTCCCAAACACTTAGCCCTGTTCAATCGCTGATTCGCGAAGTGTTGGCAATACTGGAGCCATCCCGCGTCTGGGCTTCCCAGGCTTCTGCGCCCAGGACAGCCCTCTAGGCGTTCGATTTGCTGACTATGTCTCCGCGTTCCCAGCCGGTGGCACCATCGCGGCCTCCTGGGACCGTGGCGAATTTTACCGTCGTGGGTATCAAATGGGTGTGGAGCACCGCGGCAAAGGCGTCGATGTCCAGCTTGGTCCCGTTGTAGGCCCACTCGGCCGCAACCCCAAAGGGGGACGTAATTGGGAAGGCTTCAGCCCTGACCCAGTTCTCTCCGGAATCGCTGTCGCCGAGACCGTCAAGGGTATCCAAGATGCTGGTGTTATTGCTTGCACCAAGCACTACATCCTGAACGAGCAGGAGCACTTCCGCTCTCCAGGCGACTTCGAGGACTTCGGTTTTGTGGATGCGATCAGCTCCAATGTTGACGACAAGACTCTCCACGAATTATACCTATGGCCGTTCGCCGACGCAGTACGTGCGGGTACTGGCAGTATTATGTGCTCCTACAACAAGGCGAACAATTCGCAGGTGTGCCAGAACTCGTACCTTCAGAACTACCTCCTGAAGGGCGAGCTTGGTTTCCAAGGATTCATCATGTCGGATTGGGATGCTCAGCACTCTGGTGTAGCTTCCACACTTGCTGGTCTGGATATGACTATGCCTGTAAGTGCTACTCTATGCTGATGGCCAAGTCAAGCACTTATTTGATATCGTAGGGGGACTCCGACTTCGATAGCGGCTTCTCGTTCTGGGGCCCCAACCTGACCCTCTCCATCATCAACGGAACGGTTCCGGAATGGCGCCTTGACGACGCAGCCACGCGCATCATGGCTGCTTATTACCTCGTTGGCCGCGATCGCCACGCTGTTCCGACGAACTTCAACAGCTGGTCGCGCGATACCTACGGATACCAGCATGCCTTTGCCCAAGTAGGCTATGGCCTTATCAACCAACACGTTGACGTACGAGCCGACCACTACAAGGCCATTCGCGAAGCATCGGCCAAGTCGACTGTCCTCTTGAAGAACAACGGCGCGCTTCCGCTCAAGGGCAACGAGAAGAACACGGCCGTCTTCGGTCAAGATGCTGGAGACAATCAGTACGGTCCCAATGGCTGCGCTGACCGTGGTTGCGACAATGGTACTCTTGCCATGGGATGGGGATCTGGAACAGCTGATTTCCCTTACCTCGTCACTCCCCTCGATGCTATCAAGAACGAGGTTGCCAGCAATGGCGGCATTCTACAGTCCGTCACTGACAATTATGCCTGGACCCAGATCGTTGCGCTTGCCAAGCAGGCCAGCACTGCTATCGTCTTCGTAAATGCGGACTCGGGAGAGGGCTACATTACTGTCGATGGCAACATGGGCGACAGGAACAATCTCACCATCTGGCAAGGCGGCGAGACGCTTGTGCGCAACATCTCTGCCTACTGCAACAACACCATTGTAGTTATCCACTCTGTGGGTCCTGTTCTCATCGACTCCTTCTCCAACAGCGAAAACGTCACTGCCATCCTCTGGGCTGGTCTTCCTGGTCAAGAGTCTGGCAACGCTATTGCTGATGTACTGTACGGTCGCGTCAACCCAGGTGGCAAGTTACCATTCACTATCGGCACAAATGCGTCGGAGTATGGCCCTGACCTCATTTATGAGCCCATCGCCGGTCATGATAGCCCTCAAGATAATTTCGAAGAGGGCGTGTTCATCGACTACCGTGCATTTGACCAGAAGAACATCACACCGGTGTACGAATTCGGATTCGGATTGTCATACACGACCTTCTCCTACTCCAACCTGAAGGTTAGCAAGGTCGCAGCCAGTGCTTACACTCCCAACACGGGTCTCACTCAACCTGCACCAGTCCTCGGCAACTCCAGCCACGATGCTTCTCAGTACCAGTGGCCGTCGAACCTGACCTATGTTAACAAGTACATCTACCCGTACCTCAACTCGACCAACCTCAAGGACGCATCCCACGACCCCGAGTACGGTCTCGATTACACGTATCCTGACGGCGCCACGGACGGGTCAGCCCAGCCCAAGATCGCTGCCGGCGGAGGTCCTGGAGGTAATCCACAACTTTGGGACGTTCTTTTTACCGTGACTGCCACCATTACCAACAACGGCACCGTGGCCGGAGACGAGGTTCCGCAGCTGTACATTTCGCTCGGTGGACCCTCAGACCCTGTCGTTGCCCTCCGCAACTTCGACCGCCTGAGCATCGCACCCGGCAAGAGCGCGACCTTCTACGCGGACATCACGCGCCGCGACGTGTCCAACTGGGATACCGTCAGCCAGAACTGGGTCATCAGCAACTACACCAAGACGGTGCACGTCGGCTCGTCGTCGCGGACGCTGCCGCTCAGCGCAAAGCTGTCGTTCTAGACGCTTAGATCTTGTTTGTTCATCATTGTCTATTGTTTTGCTAAGGTCTGGATGAGAGGAGCGGCTACTTAATGAACCATGGCATGGGTATGAGGTCTTAGCATAGCACATAATGGCATAATCTTGAGTCTCGTGATCTGGCCGTGGCCCAGGGGTTCCAATATCACTGGAAGCGAAGATGTTTATTTCTTCCTGGATAGACGTTGCAGAGCGCGTCTGGCTCGCGTCTAGCGCACGACTAGTTTAGAGTGGAATGGTGCTGGTGAGCTCTGCGAATGCGGTGGTTGGGATGATGTCATGTGGGTCGGATCGCGCACTGTGAGATTTTTGTTTACCTTGTGTAGCGCGCAGCTGCGTTGGAAAAGTTTTCCTCGCGCAGTCCGCACATCAGTCCGGAAGAACTTGGATCGTCCCGGACAGATCTGATAGTGCCTTATCTGTGACGCTGCGCTCGCGTCTCGCTTGCTGGTGGGCTTGCTGCGAACTGTCGGTGGGCCGCATGGTGCGTCGACTCCTCGCGTTGATGACGAAGCGCGCTTGTCCGAGAGCGTTTGCCTACAACAACAATGGGCGTCATCGTTGACAGCGAGCCATCGCAGCGTGTTTGCGGCAATGCCATGGTGCCCAAGAGTGACTGCACAAGCGGACCTCGCCTGTGTCTCGATTCTGCAGACAGACAGACAGACAGACTGCCGTCGCAGACGGGCGTGCAAGGCATCGCATCTGGACGCGCCTTGAGCATCACGTGCGGCTGACCCGCGCACGGCCAAGGCTAGAGGCATTGAGCCGCCATGTTCCTTTCTGCACGTCTTCGTGATCCCTGGATGGCTGAGACGTGTTGTCTTCCTCTGTGTCCACGATTCCCGCCCGCCGTACCGCCCAACAGGCTACCAAACGCAGCGCCGTTTCGTCGTCGCGCATGGGCGAAAAACAAACAAGACGACCCTGGGCCGAAGAACACGCGCCGCTTCCTCCACATCACCATTACTGAAGCGACAGCCAGCCTCCCGCTTCCCACATCCCAGTTGCTCCCGCCGCACATTTGCACCCACGCACCGCCGAAGAGGCACTCTTGACCGAACGCGACGGGCGGCGCATCCCGCTCGAGTCTGGGTGGGGCGAAAGAACCACTCGACGACGCCCTCCGTTTAGATCGCCTTCTGCCCTCGCATTATTACTTGCCCCGCGAGCGCACTCCGAACAAACACATACGCAGACTCATTTCCGCCTTACAACCACCGCTCGCCCGCGATGCCGCCCTCAGCGACCAGGCGAACCGGCTTGCGCTCCCGCCGCGAGGCCGACGCCCTGCACTCGGATGCAGACACACCAGACTCGATTGCCACACCCTCCCGCAAGCGCAGAAAGGTGGGCAGCGCCCATGCCTCTCCAGCAAAGCTGAACGCCCAGTTCGCGCCGCTGAACGGTGCCGATCCAGCCGTGTCCGCAGATCTGGCACGTAATCGCAGAGCTTCTGTCGGCAGCAACGACTCCAACGCAACCCTCCCCGAGGCGGACGCAGATGAGCCCATAGACCCTATTGAGCGCCAGAACCACCTAATCAACCACCTGCGAATACCCGGTTATACCACCAATGCCTCGATTGACTTCGCCAATGACCTCCAGATGCGCAAGGCGATTGGCAACAATGTCGCCGCCTTTGCAAAGGTGGCAGCCCGCGACTGGTGCTTCTTCGCGCAGAAGACCCGCTTTATCATCGGCCGCGCAGACGCAGCATCGCGCTCGCAGGGCCGTCCGATAGCCCCAAATGGGCAATATAGCGAGTTGAGCGAGCCGAATGCCTGGGGCGTGGACATTGACCTGGGTCCCGAACGACAAGTCTCCCGTGTTCACGCCGATATCGAATACGATGGCGATGACATGGTTTGGTATCTCACCTGCAACAGCCGTAACGGTCTCAAGCTGGACGACAGGAGCCTGACCAAAGGACAACGCGAACCATTGCACTCGGGCATTTGTATTCAGGTCATGGGCACGCAGATGCTTTTCCTCCTAGCTAATGGAGAGGACGTATTTCACCCGATGATCTGGCGTCAGACGATGAACAACCCCAATGCAGGCCTATCTGACGACGAAGATGGTCACCCCCCTTCTCGCACTGCCCCGCCGCACGCTCACCCGAACGGGCCAACACCTAAGCGCGAGCCGTATGATCCATTCCCGCCTACATCGTCACGTAGTAGAGGGGCCCATCCATTCAGCAGTCAGTTGACATCGACCCCTGGACGTCCAATACCCGGTACCCCAGTCACTCTCTCTCGCAGCAAAGGCTCGCCCTCGACTTATCCTCGCGGAATGATGCTTGACTCGACTGAGGATATTGATTACAGCCAAGACTCGGCGAAAGACATCAAGCCGCCTCACAGTTATGCCCAATTGATCGGTCAGGCCATCTTGCAAAGCGAGGAGCAGATGCTTACGCTCGCAAACATCTATGAGTACATCAAGGACCATTACGCTTTTTTCCGCAATACGAACAGCGGCTGGCAAAATTCGATTCGTCACAACTTGTCGCTAAACAAGTGCTTCGAGAAGGTTGCCCGCCGCACCGACGAACCTGGAAAGGGCATGAAATGGAAGATCACCGACAGCGAGAAAGAAGACTTCATGAAGAAGCAAATGCTCAACCCACGCAAGGGCGGTGGGGCATTCCGAATGGACACGTCTGGACCAAGCTCACCTGCTATAGGCCAGTTTCGGGACCCGCGCGACCAACGGGACAACCCCTTGCAAGCTTCGGAACGACTTCAGGGTGCTCTCGGACAGCAGGATGCTTTTCGCAGACAGGAAGCAGGAGGCCGCATCAAGTCCCCGCCGCGTTCAACAACACCTCCACTATCGTCCGTTCCCATGGCTAACGAGTCTTACACCCCTGACCGTGGTCCCAGGGCTCCGAACCAGCCAGGAATTCTTAAGCAATCTCCAAAATTCACTCATGATCGCTTCGTCACACCCGCTAAACGACTTATTTATGGGGAGGACGAAACACGTGGACCGGCTTTCGTCAAAGGTCCCGAAGATAGTCATCGAGGATTGGAATCATCCCCGTCTGTGGACCCTGTCAAGCCCAACGTAAGCGGTCTACGTGGTGAGGCAGCCAACTCGCCGCCCACACTATACTCGGACGTCACTGCCAACAACACCACTGGAGGACAAGACTCGTCTAGGATGAACCCGTTGGTCACACCCCTTGTCACCCGCCATGCTCCGCGTCTTGCACCCCCTTCTACCGCTCAAGTCCCAAGCCAGTACATGAACTTCTCCAGCCCGGCTCCATTCTGGAAGTACATCGATCTGCCCAGCACCCCAGCAAAGCAGCCGCTAGATCTCAGCCCCATCAAACTGAGGCCTGGCCATGAGAAGGATGGGGAGGACGAGGTGCCGCAGCCTAGCTCACCGCCGCTTATCCAGGATGAAGAGGAAGAACGCAGTGGCGAGTCGGAAGAGAAGGACGCTGAAGAGAGAGCTGACGAGGATGAGGACGCACCGCCAGATAGCCCGAGCCGGACCGTGTCGCGCCCCGTTAGCCGCCGTGAACTTCCCTCCCAGCGCTCCCGTTCGAACTCCAACGCCAACGGCTTCGATGCTAAGCCTGGTATGGTGCGAGGTGCTAGCCTGGGTTCTTTCGAGGAGGAGCCGGAGGAGGAGGGATTCGATCTGTCTAAGTAAGTAACTTTTACTTGTATTGAGCGGACTGTATGCTAACGGCCAAAAGGGGTTTCCAGAAGATCGGCTCGTTCCACAGAAGTATCGCGCAAGCGCACGGTGTCGTGGGCCCGCGCTCCTCGCAAAGCCAGGAACCGGTCTCTGCCAGGACGAGTGTCACAACGAACATGTAGGACGTGGACCGTCGTTACACACCTGGGCTCCAGATCGTACCTCGCAGATCTGGATACGAAACCCCGCCTCGCACGCATACACATTTGTACGAGGTATACAATCCTAGGCCTTTCGCGGGTATTGACGAGATGGAGGAGTATTGAGTTCACCGTGGTCCGCTCGGAACGTTTTAAGATCTTTGCATTGGGTACGGTTCCGAATGAAGAATGGCATGCATCAAAGTAGAGGAAGATATGACACAATCCCGGTGTTACTATTACCGCATGCATTGGTTTGGTGGGTATGGCGTTTATTTAGTGGCTTCGGATACGATGTTATGAGTTCTCTTCTACGACTATGAGGCAGACTTAGGACTGTTTATTTGTCTTTTGGTGTAGCTATATGTGGGTTTGGGTGGCTATGTCTTTCTTTTCGGAGATGGTCAGGGTGTTATAAGACTGTATGTGTACGAGGCATGAATGCATGGCTACTTTCAACTCAACATATCTCACTTGTGCGTGAAGTGGAGCAATCTTATGAGACCCTCACGGTTGTGCGTGGGACATCGCGTATCAGACAGACGCAAATACAGCACACCTACGATGGTTTGTTCTTCACTCGCTCTCTTATTCCTATCGACAGCCTATCCTACTCTCCTTGCCGCGCGTGATATCATACCCACTTCTCAACCTTCTCCGTTCCCAAACCAGGATACTAGTTTATCTCCTTGTGCGGGAACCACTTGCTCGCCTTGAGGTTTTTCTCCTCGAGCGGCGCATCCAGCACGCCCAGTCGCCGTATCTCTCCTGCCGAGGGCGCGTCGTCGCGCTTGATGTTTGCTTCGGCTTTGCGGTAGGCTGCTTGCAGGGCAAGGGTGCGGGCGGCCTGTGCGAATTACATCAGCATCGTCCTCATTATGAGCGACTTGCGAACGACGCGGAAGAGGTGGGTGGAGGAAATATGAGGTAAGGAATGGGATGGAGGGGCTTAGGGAAACGGACCTCCTTCTTGTGGTGCAGACACTCGTAGTAGTCCTCAAGTACGGGCTGGCACTTTATCTTGCCGGCGTCGCTGTCGGGAGATGTGTTTGTGACGTAGCAGGCGAGGACTTCCTGCCAGAAAGGGAAGCAGCGGGAGGGGCCTGCAGAGTGTCAGTATGGCCTTGTCGTTGTGATAGTGCGTTTGAGAATTCGGTGAGCGCGGAGCGGGAGCAGGAGCGGCGAGCAGAGGAGAGGAGCTTTGAGGCGGCGGATGCGGAACTGAACCGAAGCGTAGCGTTCGCGGATGCGCGGTAGTCGAGAGAACATGCGAATGTTTATGCGTGTAAAAATGTCGATAGGCGTTGCGCGTCTGATCGTGGGGTGCTTCGAAGCTTCGTCGCCGTGGTTGTCGTCGTTGTCGCTGGTATCGCATCCTCTTCGCCCGCCATTGCTGCCACTTCGGCACTCGTAGCTCCTCCCCGTACTCGTCCAGATGCGATTGGTATGCGTGAGAATACGTACCGCCGGCCAAACCGTATCCAGAAGCCATAGTCGCTGTATAAGTGTGGGGTCGTGCTGTTCGGAGGTAGCTTTGCGAGACCTGAGGTTGAGCTAGCTCGCATGACTAAGCCATCGATGGCCGAACTTCATCTCTTAGCGGTCATCGCAACAGCACCATCCTGATAGGGCAACAAGCATCTGGGAAGAGCTAGACTAGGCTGAGTGGATTGACATGATGCCCCAGGACTCACAGTAGCTGACTTGCCCGGCTGCACTTCTGCGGCGTAGACCAGCGGCTGCGCTCGTTCGCGCAAACGCATGCACACCGCCTCAGCTGCTAACGATTTTGGCGTGGAGTCTCTACAACTCCGTTGTCGATGGCGGTAAACCCGTGGCTGCATGCTCCACTGACCAAATTCGGCCCATTATCGTCCGGTGACCTGGCTTGGGGGCAGAAGTATGTAGATAAATAGGCAGCCTTGCGCCTGTCCATCGCTTACTTGAGTACTGTTGTGACTCGATCCATTATCGACTTTCTATTCGAGGCCGCTCCTGATATATCGCACAAATATATTCAATTAGGTAGAGCCTTTTCCATGCATGCCAAGATCCATGTTGATGCACTGTAGCCATACCCACGAGCTTTCCAGCAGCCATGGCGCCACCAGCACCTCCGGCTATCCGTACGGCCTTCCTTTCCGTCAAGCCTTTTGAACCCGTAATGGTCTTCGACACCCAAGATGAAGCATTCTGGTTCCAGGACAAGGTCCGACAGGGGCGTGTGCTGCCCGATCATAGTCAGAAATGGGTGTATCTGCCGATGCCGGAGGGCCTTCTGAGGGTACGAACGGCAAAGGAAGGGGATATTGCTTTTGATTTTGACATTCCCGCACATGCGGGCTTGTTCAACCAGAGCATTAAGGGGCTCGGCAGGGTGTTCCAGAGGACCTCAGATAAGCCAAAGTGGGATTGCACCGTATACATTGGGAAATATTTGAAGTAAAGAGCATCAGACAAGTCAAAGGACGTTGAGGTCAGTTAGAATTGCTTGCCTGACGGCGGTTATGCTTTTGATAGTGAAGAGATGGCACGCTTTGGAAAGGTACGGTTGGCTGGCAAGTCCACGATTCACCTCGTCACCACGGCGATGACAGCGCGCGCCTTCTAGAAAAGTCTTTCTCAAACTCAACCACCATACCTACTCCTCACTAGACTACCGCACGTGCCGCGTTATTGTCTCGTCTCTACGTATAAAAGAACTTGCACTGACCCAACAACCATGTCTCATAGATCTGTTTCTCCCTTCTCTCCCGGCCCCGTCAACCCCGACAGCAACCCTACTGCTTCGCACGCGGGCGCCAGCTATATACCACCCCAGATCGACGACATCGACCCCGAAAACGAATACCTCAACAACCTCCGCAGCCCGTTCGCGCAGGCAGGCAGCATGAGCGACCCCTTTCTGCAGCAGAATCGCCGTGGCGTGCCCTTCACCGTCGCCTCCGCCCTCCGTCCCACCGACTACAAGGAAAAGTGGGAGCCCAAGGAGCGCCGCTCAGACGCGTACCTCGCGGTGCAGGGTGAGTAATGAAACTTCCATTCAGCTACAGTATCAGCATATGTGTTACCCCAAGATGGACCATACCAGGGCCTAGAAAGCTTACAGTCCTGTTGTTTGGGTCCTTCTCATAGACTCCTCGGTGGTAACTTAACACACTCAAACTTTCAACTAACTTTTAGCAGTCCAGATCCTCACCTACCTCAACACCCACGCCGCCGACGAGCTCACCACCGCCCAGGCGCATTTCTTCACCGAGAACGCGGGCACCAAGCCTTACGGCCCAAGCGCAAAGCAGGCCGTCGAGCTATGCTACTTCATGCGTAGCCACGGCTTCGACACGTACGTGAAGATGGATGCGGGCGACAAGAAGATCCGCCTCTATGTTGCGAACCGCGACACTCGTGACCGCAGCCGAGACAATTTGTACTGGGTATGTAATATGTACTTGAAGGCGAAGTGAAGGAGATGTGCTAAATGACATGTTTTAGGAGCAAGACCTGCAGACTGGAGTGTCTTTGCCGATGTCGGGGTTGCAGGTCGTTGGAGGAGCAAGGAGGGGCGCCCTGGGCAATATATTTGAGGGTGTGCGGACTGGCTGGCAGTAAGGCGTGAGGGTGTTATGGGTGGTGCTTTGCTGTTTGGGCTTGCGGGCGTTATGGATGATACCCTGGGTATGTAAACTTTGGTGCCGCAAGGAGAAATAACATGATGGATTATTTGTGTGTAGTGGATTCCCCCTACTCGGATCCTAGTGTCAGTGAACCCAGAAGATCATAACATTGAATGATTCGTTGCTCTCTAGAAATGACACTAAAGAACTCAAGCACCTGTGCGCGGATGCATTTGTGATTGTTCATGCTGCAAACCATGATCTACGGTTGTCAAGTCGTAGTCATTTCTTCCGTATCATTGTTGAAAGTAATCTTCCGACGCATGAAATCCCATAACACCAACTCTGTCTGACCCAAATTCTCTCCTTTGGCGTCGTTTCCATGAAGTCTTTGAAATTGCAATTCCCCGTCACATGCGAACTCTGCGCTACCCGAAAGGAAACCCTGAGCATCTAGTTTTTGGAGACTCTCACTTGGTGAGTCCTGGTACTCTGCGCGCTGGAGTTGCCCATAGAATTTCCAAAATTTGTATTCCAGGGGGAAAGCGAGATTTATGGTGACATACCGCAGGTTCGAAAAACCTCGCTCCCTATGCGCGATAGACTGGATCAGTCTATATTCCTCGGGACTTGCTTGGAGAGGAAGCGATAACCGGTGAACCCAGTGTCGTACTGATGGACTGGGAGCCGGCAACAGGTAGGTGGTGTTTCCTTCGCGAGTCCTTGGTACGATCTGAAATTCGTTGATATTGTAGAACACTTGGTCGGCTAGCCGCTTCCCTCGTGTCGGAAGTGCGCGCATGTGTATCAATAGATCGGAGCCAAGGGTGAATATCAACGTTTGAACGTGTCTATAAAAGGGAACGGCGGACCGATCATTTTCTACCATCGCTGACCTTTCCCTTTAACAACAGATTCTTTCTCAAGATCTTGATGTGTAGTTCTTCAGCTAATTTGTTCCACCCATTTACGAAGCTCTCTTGCAAAGGCCATTGTGGAATCAGCCATGTGATACTGCTGGTTTGATAGGGCACAGCCCCGGAACACTCTACGGTATTCATGGCATCTCTACAGTATTTGTTATCCTCTGGGATCAAGGACACAGGATAGCGCGAGTAGATCCAAATTTCTGAGTCCCATTTTAACTTGAAAGGAGTGTACAGTTGCAGCGGATTGAGTTCTGTAGATCCGAGACGTCCAATTGTGTCTTCGCTTGTTATAGTGCGAGCATTCTTCTTGGTCTTCGGAATGGAGTAATAGTGGAGAGGATCCATTTTTGGGTGTAGGATACTAACGTAACAGAGGTGGTGCAGATGGCTTTAAATATCTACAGAAGGGCAAACAACACCACGGTCAGAGTGTTTGTCGAAATTAGCTAGAGCAATATTGCTTTGACTACGAGTGCCTGGCCGCTTGAGATCGCTTGGAAGAAATGAATACCGTCTCAACAGAGCAAACTTGTATGCTACCGCTATCTCAACCATGCTCTTGTTAATTGCGTCGATGCAATGGGACTACGAGATGTGGCCTATTACTTCCTTTATAGTCGATTTCGAAAAAAAATCCCTACCTTTACATAGAAAGTATCCTCCTCCTATAGTACACAGATTAGTTAGCGGGGAAAAGGTATTGAGAGCTACAAATAAGTGGGGAAGGAACTGCTCTAAAGTGACTAGGAAAGAGAAGCGTGTGGGCGCATACCGCAGTCAAAACACAAATTAGCATAGAGTGAGTCATGTGCTTACCGGCTTACATAGACGCGAATGTGAGACACCGCATCACCTAGAACCCAACAAAGTATATATAGTGCCGCTATGCCCGGAAAATTTTCCGCGCTTTTCTAGACACTGCATCCACAAGACCAAGATACGACATGAGTACAACCTCGTCGATTCTTCGCACACATGATGTGCAAATATGTCTCTATATACCTAATACAACCTTACCCGCCAACCACACTCCAGTGGCTCGAGGGCGAGGATCGGAGAAACAATTCCTCCAGCGCCATGCTAATAGATGCCAGTAAAAGTACAAAACAAGTGGCCGCACCGTACCCTACGGATGAGGTGGCCCAACGCCAATCACTTTCCTCTAAAGTGACAATACTGTGGAGTTGATGGTGGAGTCCTTCCATCCTCGACCAAAACACATGGAGCCATCTTGCAGCTCAATACCTTCCAGCTGAAGGTCTCAGTTCTTCATCTTACCCAAGAAGCCTTCCAAATCGAACTCTTCCTCGTACTGGCTCTCGTCCCACAACTCGCCAATCTCATCGAGGAAGCCCTTCTTGCCCTTCTCCCTAAGATTTCCTTCCGCATCAACTGCGTCGTTTTCCGAGATACCCGTGCCGCCATCCTTGTCGTTTGATGGCGGCGGCGGCAACGCAGAGGGATCTGCTGAGTCGGCAGATACATTGAACAGGTCTAGGATCTGGTCTGTTTGCATGGAGCCAAGGCCGGCGTTTTGTTGGTTGACGACGGTGGAGGCGACGTCGATCTTGAAGCGTTGGAGGCTGGTTGTAGTTAGTATGTGTGATAGAAAGGGGCGAGCGTGGATACGTACTTGAGGATCTTCTCCTCCAGGGTACCGCGCGTGATGATGCGGTACACGTTGACGACCTTCTTCTGACCGATACGATGCGCGCGGTCCATGGCCTGGATATCCTTCTGCGGGTTCCAGTCGTGCTCGACGAAGATGACAGTATCGGCCCCGGTTAAATTGAGACCGAGACCACCAACGCTAGTGGTGAGGAGTAGGACGTCGTATGAGGGATCGGAGTTGAATTTGTTGACGATGTCTTGACGCTTGGTAGCATCAACGCTACCATCAAGACGCATGAACTGCACGGAAGGCAAGCACTTCTGCAGGACCTGTGTCTGGACCGCATCGAGCATCTCTTTCATTTGGCAAAATACGAGGGCACGATGCTGTGAGACAGCTTCAGGAAGGTCACCATTAGTAGTGATGCCCTTCTCCTTCTCCACATCTGCGGCTCCGATACCGCAATCGACCAGTAAGTCCTTGAGGGCACTGAGTTTGGGAGCATGCGCGATATCTTCTAGTGAGGTATTGTTCTTCTTTAGATAGGCTTGAGTAGCATCGTACTGCTTGTGATTTGGCTTGATTACCATCGAAGGGCCGTTGCAAAGCTTTCTCATATATTGCAGCGCCTGGAAGATGTGCTGTTTGCTGTCGCGGTCGGCGTTGCCTGCCTTCGCCTGGATCTCCTTGCCTTCCTTTTTCGTAAATTCATCGAACAGCTTGCGTTGCAGGTCAGAGAGATCGCAGTAGTAGTTCTGTAGGATCTTCGGTGGGAGGTCGTCGAGCACCTCTTCCTTAAGGCGACGCAGCAAGAAGGGTAGAACTTGTTTGTGAAGGGCTTCGATGGCGAGCGCACCACGCTCCTGCTCTTTCGAAGAGGACTTGGCAAAGCGCGATGCCGCAATAGGTTTGGCGAATCTCTCCTGGAAGACCTTCTCGGAACCAAGGAAGCCAGGCATGAGGAAGTCAAACAGCGACCACAGCTCAAGCACGTTGTTTTGAATGGGCGTGCCGGAGAGAATGAGACGATGGTTGGACTGGAAGTTCTTGACAGCCTGGCTAGTCTTCGACTTGGCATTCTTAATGAGATGACCTTCGTCGAGAACGACGTAATTCCAGCTGAACGGCTTCAAGACGTCATTGTCATTGCGACAAATATCGTACGAGGTGATGACAATATCAACCTTGTCGAGCTGATCCCTATGTTGGCCCCGGATGGCAGGTGATCCTACATACGCTACGCATGAAAGGAACGGCGCATATTGTCGGATCTCTTGCTGCCAATGTCCAGAAAGCGTAGGCGGACAGACGATAAGCGAAGGCACGCGGCGGAAGTTAGGGTCCTGCGTCTTCGCGAATTCTTCAGCGCGCAAATGATGGTCCGAGGCAACCATACAGAGAGTCTGCAAAGTCTTTCCGAGACCCATATCGTCGCAAAGGATGCCATGAAGATTGTATCTGTTGAGGAAAGCCAACCAGTTGACACCGTCTTGTTGATAGGAACGAAGTGTGGCTTTTATACCAACCGGAATCTCGAAGGGTTCGACTTTCTTTGAGTCCAGCATTTGGGCAACGAATTTACGCTCCTTCTCCCTTCCTTGCAGGAGCGTCTCTGGAAGCCCCGGCGGATCGGGTATACCCGCTTCAAGCGGAACCAACTTGACGAGAGTGGCGAAGCTGGTAGTCGCGAGGAGACGAACGTCGTTGTCAGAGTCGCTCATCCTACCGAGGACTGGGGTGATCAAGAAGATCACGTAAGGGAGAATGCTGTCTTCCATCACATGGATGAGATGGTACACGCACTCAATCGCACCTTGCCGAGCATGCAGGTGATCGGACCTGCTAATCGATGGGAGCACACTCTCGACCAGCATTGTAATCCCTTCGACAGACATGACACTGCAGATCGTTGCAAAGCATTTGGCCGCAACGTAACGTAAAACGTAAAGTCGTGACTGTATAGCCTTGGCTACGAGCGGAAGGAGATCCTTGATAAATGGATGAACGTCAGGGTGGAAGCTTCCGACTAGTGCGCGCAACGTCGAGAAGGCGTCGACAACCTCTTGTCCGGTCACACCATCTTCATCGTTGATTTCTGGTGGGAGCTCGTCGTCGGTGAAAGCTTTTCGGATGGGTTTCTCAATCAAGTCCTTAAGAATCGGGACCTTTTCAAAAATTTGGGCGCCAAAGTTTTGCACAACTTGCTCTAGACCCTCACGAGCACCGCGTTTGGTAATGCGAGCTGCTCTGGATTCTTCGGCAAACTTGACGGCATCGGGATGGTCACGAATATCTTCGTCCTTCTTGAGAGTGAGAATACCATCCTCAATTAGTGCGTGCGCGGGGAATTCGGGGGTTTCGGCGGTTTCCATGCAGTAGAACTTGACGAGATTACCGACGACCTTCTTGACTACACCCGTCTTGTTTTTGTTTACAAGATGAACGATAAACCCTGCCACAGCGCTAGCCGAGCGTTTCTGAAGTTCTACGTTCTCTTCCTTCTTGATGCTGTCCATCATGGCTTTGATCGCAGCGGAAGGCTTTCCTGGAGGAGATTTGAGGGAAACGAGTGCTCCAGCGGCTGCAGCCTTGATTCGAACGTCGCGCTCCTCCTTGATCTCCCTGGCTTCGCGCAAAGTGGTTTCCACTTCTGATTTCGTGGTCTCCAGATTGGCGAGAGCCATCATACGCGCTGCCGGTGTCATAGCCTTTTTCAACTTCTCGTAGGAAACACTCAAGATCTTTTCAGCATCCGCCACGGAAAACGCGTATTGACTCGCTTCGGGTTGACCTTGCACGACTATTGCGATGTTGGGGAGGTTTTGTACGTGGTGATCGCGGAAGACGTTCAGCAAAGCGGTGCATTGCGTTCGAACAATTTGCAACTTCGGAACCAGGTCCTCGTATGCGGTGGGCCTCTCACCCTCTACGATTTCTGAGAGCGGTTTAACGAAGGCTTCCGCGAGTTCGTCCTTAGCCGGAAGTGATTTGCCGAACTCTTCAATGATCATTGCTGCTGTTAATTGGGTCGTAGAGTTGGTAGATGTGAGGGGAGGGATCAGGGTGGATTTGAAAGTCTGTAATCTTGAATCATCCGGCCATGTTGCGATCGCCTTTCCAAGCGCTTGTGCGGCGGAAATTCTTGAGCGGATCATGACTTCAGAGCCAACGAGCTCCAAATCACCATTGACCATAGGGCCGTCGACGTTGTGGGAAGAGGTACTAGTTGACGCCGGTGTTTCCTCTCTACTAACACGAGACTGCTTCCGCTTCTTAATCGCACGCTCGCCGTTTTGTGGCGGCGTTGAGCGTCGGGAGATCTGCTGATGTGCAGGAGGGCCAAAGGCTTGACCAGACGGCTTGATGAGCAAAGACTGATCCATGTGAATCGGGTGGCGAGGTACGCCAATAGGTGTTAAGGAGAGAGAAACGAGAGATCCAAGAATGGGGCCAAGATGCAATGGCAGCTCTGCGCTGCCAAGTACGTCCAAGAGCGAATTCCAGAGCTGCATGGATAATCGGAGTACACCCTCATTCCTCTCCAGAAGTATATTCTGGAACACCAACTGAAGGGCTTTGCTGTCAATCCACCCATCCTTTCCTGCGTCTTGAATGTCGAGGAAAGTGCTTAGCGCGCGGAGGACTGCGGCACGTACACTAGTGATAGTGTGCCGAAGGAAGGGGAACAAGCGTGGCACCAGCTCGTGGAACGATTGAGATTCATCCATCTGAGCATTGGCCTGCATCGCTTCCAAGACCTTAGGAAAGCTGCACAACTTCGCCAAGAGATCCATAATGAACCCAGTACTGGCACTGAGGTCATCTGTCAGACTGGACAAACACGCCCAGACTTCATTGATAAGCTCCTTCAGTCTGTCAGGCCGCATCTCGACAAACTCCTTGGCAACAGGAATAAGTGTCGCGGCGCTGATGGCCCGGACGTCATCGTCAGAGTCGCCCAGGCCCTTGATGACAGCGTTGAGCACTCCGTCCATAAGTGTGTCGTCTTGAAGAAGAAGGTCGCTTCTCACGGCGACCAGATACCGCAAACCCATCATACCGCCTTGTGATATCTGCCATAGAGCATGTGTTGGGGCGTTCTCCTGTGATATGAGGCGATTAAGAACGTGGAATGTAGCGAGTACGTTTTCTCGAGAGAGGTGTTGGAGTAGTGCACCAAGCGCTTGTCCAGTGGTTTCACGAACGGGTGCGACGGCATTGTCGCCCGTGTAGTCGGCAAACCTGTCGAGCATGAACACACAACAGAAGCGACATGCGAGATCGTTGAGCCATCTTTGATTGAGCTGATCGTTTTGCGAGCGAGTCTTGCCCTTCAACCGCCCAGCACCAGCCCCATGCACACGGAGTATCTCTCGAAGACCCATAGCAGCACCATGACGTACTTCCCAAGCATGATCAAACAACTCTACACTTAGGTATTCGCAGACACGCTCGAATGGCCACTCTAGCCCTTGCTCTTCTGCTTCTGTCTGGAATGATGACTTGTCAGGTACCGGTTCGCCCTTGAATTCCTTCACGAACTTCTGGTCGTCCTCGGCACCATTTCGCTCCAGAGAAAAGTAGTCGTCTGTGCCCGTGGTCTCAGGGTCTTCTTTGGGTTCTTGCTTGATGGCATGGGGCTGTGCACTGGCCGGCGTCTGGGGTATGTCGTGTGAGCTTTTGCGGTGGGCAGATCCAAAATCGACGATTTGTACTTTGTTGGCTTGTTTCGAGATGTCCTTCTTCGCTTTGCGCTTCAGTGCGTTCAGTTGACGCTTGCTAAGTCCGGACTGGTCGCCGTTCGGGGTGCCAGGCGGTGGAGGAGAGAGGGCCGATGCAGAAGCCATGCTATCTGATCGCTGCACTGAAGTATCGATGCGATGTGGTGCTGGGGTGCGCACAGCTGGGGTCTGTGCCGGAAGATCATGCTCGGTAACAAGATCTTCCTCCATGTATTCACCTGCGAGACCAAGACGCTGGGATAGAGTCTTTTTCTGGTGTGCGAGTCGTGAAGCAGGATCCATGCCAGCGAGTTTGTAGTCGTATTCTTTGCCAGCGCTGCCGAGAAGCTGCTTGCCGAATTTTAGTATGGAGCCCATGTCCATGGTCCGAAGATCGAGAAGGTCCTCATCGAGCACGTCGCCCTCAGCACCATTCTCTTCCTTCTTGACGGTGCCATTGCTGGTCTCGTCCTTGACGTGGCCGTTGGACTCGGATTTCACCTCGGCCTTGATGGACTCATCCTCGGGCTTAACAGGCTCATCCTCGGCGTTTGGATCGAACTTCTCAGCATTGGAGATGATGCCTCCTACGGCCCTGGCAGCAGCGACCCTGGTCTCCCAGCTCTTTGACCGCAGGTACGGGATGACGCGTGTAAGTAAATTGAATAAATCTTCCGGATGCTGCTTCTGAACATCGGCCAGCTGATCTGCGGCTGTGTTCCGGATCAATGGAGTGCTGCCGGTCTCGAGAAGCCTGGCCGGGCGTTAGTGGAGAGAATGCAGGAGTCGCAGAAAAGGAAGGAAGGTGCGTCGTCGCATGAACAAACGATTTGCATTTGCAGCGGAGGAAGGCCAGGAAGGATGAAAGTAGATGACACTCACGTGACAAGCCTGTCAAGCCGGCTGTGCGAGCCACTGTGCGTTGTTAGCGGGCACTCTTGGAGTAGGATGCAGATGCATGTTGGGCGCGACGTACCTCATTCTGGCTGCGCTGGGCGGAAGCACAGGCGGGGAGTATTATAAATTACGAGGACCAGTCAGGCGGCCATGGGGGGACTGGGGGGTGGGGCAGGGAGCGGTGCAGCGTTGCAGGTCACGTGCGTGTGCGCGGGCCGGGGGAAAATTGGCGCGGACGAGCTCTTCAGGTTGGAGGGGAACCGACGCCTATGTACGAGTTCAATAAATACGGTATCGCACCGCCTTAGCGGTTCGACGCGCACGGGCCACTCCCAGCACGGCCGTTTCAGGGAACAGATTCAGTTTTTGCACGCCGTCGCCATCGCGGCCTCGCTTTTCTGCATCAGTCGCATCTCGGGGCCGCGGTCGCGTAGGCGCAGAGACGCTGGCGGACGCCCTTCAGCTTCGCACTTTCCTCGCACGCCGCGTCGCGCCTGCCTCTCGAAACTGGACAGGTAAGCACCACGCGCACGCTAACCGCAAATCATCGAAGCTTGGGGCGCTCCTTCCCGCTTCACATCCACGGCGCGGTCTGCTCGGACGTGAACGCGACAGACTCCACCGTTTCCATCGCCAGTTCTGTGCTGCCTGCTCCCAGCGTCCGGTGAGCACGCACGTCTCGTCGCGCTGGCGACTGCAGCAAATCGTATGCGGCGCAACCCCGGATCATCTACGCGAGAGCCAGGCACCCATGATGGTGTGCGCCCCCATCAGATGTCGCGACATTTGATTCTCTGCTGCAGCGCTCCGCCGTCGCGAGCAGCTGCAAAACGCGTCGGGCTTGGAGCCGGGACGACGCGCAACCCAGCAACCAGCGACTCGACGTGTCCTGCGCGGAAACCCGCGGCGGCGTCAAACGTCGGCCTGCGCAGATCTTCCTCCCAGCCTTTGGCAACCCCGGCGCCGAATCCGCCGTTGATCTACTGCGTGCGGCTGACCGCTAGCGCATCTTGTATCTTGTCCATCCACCTCTACGTCTTCCCGCGCCATCGCAACATCTCTTTGACCTCGCTGTGACGTCTTTCCATCAGCCCTTTACTGCATCGTCATCCCAGCGACAATTTCCCGCTCAAGACAGCCTCTCCATCGTTGCCCACACAATGTCGACCCCTGATCGCCCTGAGTAATTCGCGTGCGGCACACCGCGGAAGAGTCGCGGGAGGGTGCATGCTCTCTGAATTTCCACTCTGTCCAGCCTGGAGCCATGCATCACACCCCCAGGGCTGACGGCCCGACTCGACTGTTGATTGGCCAATAGGTGCGGGATGGTGGGGAAGCTCTCGCGCCTGACAGGGGTTTCGAAAGCTTCAACACCACCGCGAATTGTGTCGCCGCATCTTCGGTCGCTTTCATTGTGTATTGGTCTTTGACTAGGCCGCCATACTAGGTAATGCCAATGCCCGGTCACGTGGAATCCGTTTGTCCAATCCATGAATGTCAATCATTGCTGCCTGGGTCACCCCTTTCGCCAGGCTGGGCATGTGATCGCCATATCCCAGCTTTCCGATGCGAAACCTGCAACACGAACTTCTCCAGAACCTTGTTGGACCCGTTTGACGCGTCGTCACTGTTCTCGAGCTTCTCACGATACACTATTTGGCCATGTAGACCAGTTTTGTATGAATGACTATCGCACCTGTTGATCCAAGTTCCATGTCTGTTCCAATGTCATTTGCGCAGCTTACACATGTCAAATGCATCAAATTCCTCTTAGCCGAACGGCCCCACCCACGCTGGTCAGCTCTTGGGCGCCCTGGCAGCAATCGTGACATGTCGCTGGAGATTCACAAAAACTTTGCGAGGTATAATGTTTGCCGCGGACAAGCCCATCGTACTTGAGTGCAAAGGTAAGGTCATCTATCATTGCCATGATGTAGGAATTGACCAATTCTTTGTTGATGTCTGTGCGAAGAGGGACACGCTCGTCCGTGAGATGCAGGATCTGCTGCGGAAGAGAATTACATTCGATTCCAATAGCTATAGCGCAGCCAGCTAATTCTACAACGGCGATGTCTAGACAGCAAAAGTGTGTTACTCGCGAGTCTAGCTGAGTTGACCTTAGTTTCGAGAGCAGAGATTCTATAACATGATAGACTCTGGTTCTGATCGCTCGATGAATGCGCCTCAGTAGTGTAAGGTAGCTTGCATTTCACTCTTTCACATTCCCTTGCATATTGGATTAGAATAGAGCGTATACAGAGCCTGCAAGTTACAAATGTACCGCCTTCATTGTGTGATGGACTTCCCTTCTCTTCTCATCACCTATGCTGTCTAGAAAAATCCGCAGGGAGGCCTCCAAGCATTCACGCAGGATGATTGTGAAGCAAATGGGACTGCTATGCTATTCCCAGCAAGCCGAGGATGATGGCTCTTGCAAGTGTATGTTCGTGTTCAAAGATCGAAAAGAAGTGGATGCAAGATGCTGACACACTAAACTCAACGAGGAAATGCCCCACTTTGCTCTTTGCTCTAGTGTATGCTCCTTGCAACAATACTCGCTTCCTCCTTCAGCTTTTCTTCCTAGTTGCCCAATCAGAGCCGTCCCTGTCTTAGGTCTCTGGATTGTTATACATAAACCTCTTCCTGACCTTCGCCTTCGAACCTACTTTCCTGCGTAGTTGACGTCATAGAGCTTGACGCGGAGAGAATTAATCCTCGCATACAGTATGTCTGGCGCGCAACCTCTAAGAATACTCATTACCGGCGGAGCACGTGGTATCGGACGCGGACTCTTTCGACACTTCTTGGGCGCCGGACACTCCGTTTACATCCTCGATGCTAACTCCACCGAGCTCGAGCACGTCAAAAAGCTAGCCGACAAGTGGAAGTCAGTTTCATCCCAAGCCGTATGGAAAGCTTCTCTTTGCGATCTGCGAGATCGAGAAAACATCAAATCCATCGTTGACGACGTGAAAGGCGTGTTTGATGGAGAATTGGATGTTCTCATCAACAACGCTATGGCAACTGAAGGGGTTGGAGCGGGCAAACCTATGGAGGATGACAGCGACGGGATTATGGAAGACTGGGACACGAAGATCGCCGTTGGCCTGACTGCGCCATACCTGCTCAGCCGTCTATGTGTACCTCTTCTGAAGGCCGGATCAAGCGCGCCGGGCTCGCCAGGTACCATTATCAACATCTCGTCGACGCGCGCCCATCAGGCCGAAGATAACCATGAGGCGTACTCGGCAGCTAAAGCTGGTATTCTTGGGTTGACGCAGTCGATGAGCATATCCTTAGGCCATAGGCACAAGATTCGTGTGAATGCTATCTTGCCAGGATGGATCCACGTGATGAACGAACAGGCGGCGGCTGACAAGTCTGGTGTTGCATGGGAAGCGGGCTTGACCAAGGAGGATGCTGAATGGCATCCGGCTGGAAGGGTTGGCAAGGTGGACGATGTTGCTAAGGCTGTTGAGTATCTGATCGGGACAGGCTTCGTTACAGGTCAAGAAATAGTGGTAGATGGAGGCGTCGGACGGAAGATGGTGTATACTGAGGAATGATATTTCAGAGCACAGCTGAAAAGGTTTGGTACCAGTCACGAAAGCGTGTGCGACTATATGCCGCATCGGAGATCGTGCATGTGTACACGGAGAGCAGCATGTAGGCGTTAGGAGGTATTGATCATCTACATCCCTATCTTCTTCCTGACTTTGTTCCTAATGACGGAACCCTGTCAAAGGACCCATAATGAAAGATTCGATCTCGTAAAAACTTGCGGGGCATGTGTGGGATATTTCTAAATATTAGATGCGGTGTCCAGTCCGGATCAGCGTTATAATCGAGCCATTTGACACGATATTGCAGCTTTCAACGACGTAGATGGACCGTAGGAATCCGCTTCACATCGTATTCGGTATCGTCTCTTGCACTTCTGTGGTTGATCTCTGCCTTCTCTATACTGCTTGCCCTATACTGTCGCTGCTACTCTGAGCGCCACAGTCTTCCATGTCCTGTACCACAGCAAGATTAGGGGGCAACCTTGCTTCTGTGGGCAATCACGGAGGACGTGATGGAGGTTAGTGTTCTCTTTTTTTGGGCGTCATTTGCCGATTGCTGGTTCGACACTTCCGCTTGATGCGTGATTGTGGCCCGCAGGAATGACTAAAGGAGCACGTTTCCGTCTTCGAATGACTCTATAGTCATTACTCTTGCTATCGCAATTACTGCTACTAGTTATATCGCTGAGCGTTAGAAACTCGCCTTGCTCCTGTTAGGTACGGCAGTGGCAACTTTACACATAGCACTACCTTCTATAGCAGATTGAGATGCAAAAACTTTGATGCTAAAGCAATCTCGGCCTAGATTCTTTGCTCTAAGGTCTGAGGTCCAAGTATTCTACACTACTGTTGCCTCCAATCTGCCGTGCCACAGCGCATAAATCTTGCCACTTGGAGTGATCCATATTTCCTACAAGTAATCTAGACAAGGTATTGAAAGTTGAGTGCTCCATCGTGGGTAATTTCAATGATGCCTTGAAGTTGAACTTGATCGTGTATGAGTCCACACGTGGCGAAGTACATATCTCCACCAGCGTGCCATTTTCACCTAGCGACAAGCTTGTCGAGTCTTTGAGACTGCTCCGGCACATGACTGCTTTTACGTGTGGCTTGTGCGGCTCCCGAGATACCACGAACAGGTGCCATTTCATGAGAGTGCAGACATTGGAGAGATAGAAGAGCTGACCATCACTTCGTTCTACGAAGGACTTGGCCGAGAAACTAGAACAACACGATTGCCGCTTACGTTGTGTTGCCCGGTACGTGTAGACATCTCTTGCCTGAACTGTGAACATCACAAAATAACGCGCTACGTGAGCTCGCCTTGATATTGCATCGACCTTGACCTCTGGGATGCTTCGACATGCAGCGTGTGCGGAACAAAGACACGGAGCGAGACGAGAGGCTTTTAAAACGGTGCTCAGGAACTTCTCCTCGGAAAGGTCATAGTCGACACGCAAATCTGCTCCGTCTACGGAGATGGACCGAAGCGAGTATATGCGATCTCGCGGATCTTGGCAAATCTTCCGTCCGTACTCGCTAAGAAGTTTCAAGAGATACCGATTGTGACCGTTACGATCTTAGGTATTGGCTTCATATATCGGAGAAATAGTCTGGAGGGTGGGCCGAATACACTCCATCGTCGTGAGTTTCAAAGTGGTCAAATTGAGTTCGGTCTCGTGCACCAGAAGACGCACGTGTTTCGCTACAGTGACCTCTTGTATTACCCATGCTCTGGACCAGTACTGGCGGGCGGCATCATCAAAGGCGTTTTGTTGCACGGTTTTCTTTTTAGTCGACATACATGGTATGGATATTCGCACAAGCACCCAGAATTTACGCCCGATGTCGTAAGGTAGATATCGAGAAGGATGACGAGCTCGACTTTCGATCCAAGGTATAAAGTCTGCTGCTAGCTTGCTGTCCCCTAGCCATACGATGACTTCTTTTGCTCTGGAATAAATTTCGCCCATTTGCTGTACTTGATGACTTCGTTCATCCTTGTTGGCCTGATCGATGCAGATTGCATCAATCCAGAATCTACGTTTCGGGTACTTTCTCCTTGCAACGCACAGAAAATTGTTCAGATTGCAGTATACGTGAAGATCTCCCGTTGCAATGGATGGGAAAGGGGCCACACCCATCACTCTCTCGTCCCCAAACGTATGAGAGACACGTGTACTCCTCTGAGAGGGCCGAGTTGAACAACCGGATCTGGATTGTGCCATGTGTTGACATCTCCGGCTCTACTTCGATGAGCCGGATGGAGGAACCGGAGCTGTCAAGCGGCTCATACTGAAGCCTTTGTTCAACATGTGTGCTGTCGCTGCGTATCGCTTCCATTCCAACAAACGATAATCTGGAAGCATGCGTGCATGGAATTATCGAAAACGGACAAGATAAGGGTGCTTGGGCGCAACGGAAAGTTATGTACAGTGGATGGCCACGTTGGCTCTCACACCCTGTTGTCAAACCAAGCGTACCGTGGGTTTAGTCCGGTCAAGTTGTCAGTGTCGTAAAAGTCCTTAGGATCTGTACGTCTTGACATGTGCTATCAGCGTGTAAGCGTCGGAGGGGCACACCTTGTACGAGTAAGGCGGTGCTCGCGGGGCGGGGTAAGGCTACCACAAAGCTGAAAATGAAGAGGTGCGACAATGGATGAGCCTCAACATGTCGACATTTAGCCACCTAATCAAATCGCATCTTGGAGACGTACGCAGGCCGTCTCAAGCTTGGTTTGACGCTGGCATAGGTGCTGTACTCATCTTCGTAATGAGACCGCTTGTGCCACTTGCATGGCCGCATCTAGGATGGAGGCCCCACGTGTACTGCATAACCATCGCGGGTGGCGTCGTCATCCATTCGCAGGGATGGCCGCGTTAGCCTATGCTTCGTGTTGCTACTCAAAGTATGCCGTTGGTTAAGTCTAGACGAATCATCAAAATTGCGAATATCCTCAGTTAGGAACTGTACGTTACATTTTCTCTGGCCATTGAACAAAGCTCGACTTTGGGGCACGTAAATTGAAATTTCAGGTACCCTTCCCCGTCATAGATGCTAGGCGGACGAAGAAGAATGTAGGTGTGATGTCGCGTCTTCACCGTCAATCCACACCGAAATGACAAGCGCCAACGAGTATGTTGCGGATACAGAGCAGGTGCAAAAAATTCCCGAACTATTTACATTCTCGGACATCAGGGATTGAAGCTGATGAGTATAGTGGCTGTGGATGGTTGCGAAGATAGTACTTGTCTTGCACGGTGTCTTGCGATTACTAAGAAGCGCGTCGCGTATTATGGGTTGGTACGACCCCCATCTAACTAACCTAACTAGTAGGTAGCGCTTGCCCCACTCGCTGTATCTACACTCTCGACAACAACAGCATCGCTGCCAACGGCAAGTTTGGTGATGGACACCTGCTCAGCGTGAGCGGCGCGGGCGGGAAAAGTCCTCTCACCATCCTGTGCTCTCTCCTTTGGAGGGCCTTCCTCTATCAACTGGTCGACGATCAAGATCAAACAATCGTTACACCACCGCGCACTCACTGGCCTAGAGTACTCGTAAGCTCAACCCCGCTCCTTCACTTTGTCATATTGTCCCGGCCAACTGCGGTTTCCTTACTGGGCTCAAGCAACATACTCCCTTCACCCGTTCTTTCGCCTGGTGCATGTTTGCTAAAGCTCTGGGGGCATCGACGCGAAGTGCCAACAACCCTTGCATACGGCACACTATAATCGGCAATACGTGTGTGACACCATGGAAGTTTTCATGCGAGGTCTACCACTGGACCTGACAGATCAAGGGCTCCAAAACCATCTGGCGCCCGTAGTGAAGGCACTGTACATCAAGGACTGGTCCTGCCAGAAACCGCGCAAGAAGACATTCGGAAGCGTCACCTTCCTCCTGTATACGGACGGCCAAAGATTCTTACAGAGACATGGAGAGCAGGCTATGCCTCCCGAAATGTTCTCTAAGCCCAAATCCAAAGCTCGTTTGAAGATCCTAGACAGATACGTCTATTGCAGTCTCAGCAAGAAGTCTCCAGATCCTTTCCTCTTGAAGTGTTTAACGAAGTCAGCGGAGGATAGACGGGCAGCCAGCGAGTGAGTCTTTCCATCCTAAGATGAACATTAGCTGACAAATCTAGATTTCCTTCAGCTGACCAAGACGACAAGATCGTCTTTAGCGCGCAAGCGTTCTCTTGCGGTATATACGAGTATGTGGACAGCCAGCTAGTCTATTCTCCAGAGGCGGAATGGGTATTCGGAGCCGGGACAGCCAAGTTCGTCAAGAAGGCGTTGATCCTAGATTACGAAGATGGAATTGGCCGCACGAGGGTTGAGATACCATATCGAACAGTGGAGAGCATTATAGCAACCTCACGACCTGCTGCGCTCGTGTTGACACTGTGGGAGACACCTCGATTCTTCGGTACAAACAAGCCGGATCTGGCAGATCAAATGGCTGCACTACTGCAACGTAGAAATTCACCCACTAAGCGACGGCTGACTGGACTCCCAAGCAACGCCTCACTGCATCAGAAGATTGTTGGTCAAGCAATGGTGTACTGTATCTACGTTTCGTCAGTTGACTTCTACACACTGTCAAATCGATTGATCCAGCGCGAAGTCCTCAGCGTCATCCGACATGACCTCACTGTATTGCCATCCCGCGCACGTCTCAGCCTGAACAATGGTATCGAACTGCTGAATCGGACCATCCAAGAAATGAGCCGTGCGGTTCCCTTCGCGGTCATATTTCAGCTAGAAGCTTTGGCAAGAAACGGGTTTCTACCTCCTTGGACTGTGCAAAGACTGTTATGTAAGATCAACATGCAGCTCGAGGGGCCCTTGAATCCGGATATAAACAGTTCTCGAAAGGTGAGTTGTACAATAGTCGAAGGTTCTCAGTAACTGACATAAAATGAGCAGAAACCCCTTGTTTCCGCAGAGGCTGTTCGGAAGCTGCTTTCCCAGATACCTTTTCCAGGCATCGAGATCGACGCATCGGTCTTTGACATCGAGGAGATCTGGGATTACCTCGTACAGAACGAGAAAGAAATCCAGAGTGGTCTTCACAAGGATCTCATAACCGTACGAAAATTGACTTGGTGTTCAAGGCTCTATGCTAACACAATCTAGGAAAGGGGGCGTGAAAACCTCACCATGGTCCACAAAGTCACCGTTTCACCCACAGGCATAACGCTCCATGGACCTGACCCCGAAGCGAAGAATCGTATCCTGCGGCGGTTTCCACATCACACCGAATACTTTTTGCGCGTTCAGTTCTGTGACGAGGACGGATCCGATCTGCAATTCAATTCAAGAGTCTCCAATGAGGAGATCTATGACAGATATAAACAGATCATGATCAATGGGATTGCGATCTGCGGTAGGGTGTACGGATTTTTAGGTTACTCTCACTCTTCTTTGCGAAGCCACTCGGCTTGGTTCATGGCTCCATTTTGGCACAAAGACCGCTTAGAGACTTACTTCACCGTCATACCGACACTTGGCAAATTCGGTGATATTTACTCGCCAGCTCGCTGCGCGGCTCGTATTGGCCAAGCATTTTCGGAAACTCCATTTGCGATCTCGATCCACTATAACGACATACGACATGCCAAAGTGCCGGATGTTACGACAAGAGATGGACAGCATATGTTCAGTGATGGTGTGGGGACACTCTCCCGTTCAGCTGTCGAAGCTATCCGAGATTCGATTCCTCAGAAGAAAGGTGCTGCGACCTGCTTTCAGATCCGCTGGGGTGGAGCCAAAGGCATGCTTGCCCTAGATGATCGCCTCGAGGGTACCACGATGTACATTCGAGACTCGATGGTCAAGTTTGAGAGTGCCGATATCGAGAACCTGGAAATTTGCGATGCTGCAAACAAGCCTATTCCACTAGTCTTGAACCGACAGGTACGTTGTTAACTACCCAAGATAGTCTATTACAGTCGAAGCATGCACCGAGATGATGAACTTGTGGCAAATTTGTCCAGGGTAGTAGCTCACATTCACTGAGACGTGAACAGATGATTAAGATTCTCGAAGACATGGGTTTGCCGGCTGATTGGTTCTTGGATCAGCAAGCCGCTGCGTTACGCAAGCTACAGTTCGTTACAGCGCACATCTCAAATACCGCGGCTTTCCTCAAGCGTCAAGGCATTGCCGATCGTGTTGGTTTCCCACAATTGATTAGGCGCTTAGAGTCCGACGGCATCGACTATAGAAGAGACCAGTTCATGCGTTCAGTCGTCGAAGCAGCTGTACTTCGTGAGCTGCGCCTTATGAAGTACAAAGCGCGTATCCCCATTGAGCAAGGCGTTACACTATTCGGGATCATGGATGAAACAGAGTATCTAGAGGAGGGCGAAGTATTCGTTACGTTTGACCAGGCATCCTTCATTGGCTCCCACACATTGGACCTGGACAAGCGCCAAATGCTCATCACTAGGTCACCAGCACTGCATCCAGGCGATATTCAGATCGCGACCAACATCATTCCCCCGGAACACCACCCATTAAGGTCTTTGAGGAATTGCATCGTATTCTCTCAAAAAGGAGCACGAGATCTGCCAAGTTGTCTGAGTGGTGGAGACCTGGATGGTGACACGTACAGTGTCATATGGGATAAAGTGGCGGTGTCCGGGTGCCAGCGCATCTACACCCCTGCCAAATATCCCCGCGTTGCCCCTCTGAATATCGGGCGCACTGTAGAGAAGAAAGATATGACCGACTTCTTCATTCAATTCATGGCCACAGATCAACTCGGGCTCATTGCGAATAGGCATATGATCTTGGCAGATCAACGACCTGCGGGAACAGCTGATCCAGGTATGTACACACCTAATCTGCCACTTTCTCTACTTTTTAACATCGTCTAGATTGTGTAATGCTTGCGGAATTGCATTCAACTGGTGTAGACTATTCCAAAACGGGGATACCTGTCAATATAGAGACGTTCAAGAATATTAGAACGAACAAATATCGACCTCATTGTAAGCTTTATCTTGGGAGAGATATTAGATGACTGACTGGATGATAGTCTTGCGCCCAGTGGGTTTCACCTACATAAAGGACAGAGCCCAAATCGAGTTTGACATGCCCACGCCCCCACGTGAAGATGAAGAGAAGGACGAAGACGATAATCTTGGACCACAGCATCTATACTATCGCTCTGAGAAGATCAATGGCCTTCTTTTCGACGCTATAGATGAACGGAAAATTTGGTATGAGGACATAAAGGGTAACAGCAATGACTGATGAAGCGGTATGGACCGACTTTCTGGCCCAAACAAAACGCGTCAAGATGAAGCTTGGTGCAGTTATGGGAGCATTTGAGAGAAGAAGCATTAAGCATCGTCACGCGTAGGTTGATCTCTTGAACGCATCCCTTCTACGATTTCGCTTACCATGTATACAGTTACGAGGACGCTATATATAGCGCCACGGTAGACTACTGGTCACCGCAGCCACTCACCGAACTTGAGGTATTCACTGGGTCTATCTTCAATGTGTCTGGCGTGCAAACACGTCGACAACGAGATCGATCGCTACAGTTGAAGGACGAGTTCGATCGCATCGCGCGATGGATTGAGAATCTGATTCGAAGACGCACCACCGTCTCTTCGACTAACAGGATGATCACAGGAATGCTATCAATGACCTCTGGAAGCTTATGATGAGTCTCGCATGCTTGGAAGTCAGCCAGTGGAAAGAGACACAAGCCAATAGGTCTAGGTCTGGGCGTTCGATCGAACAGTATCAAAGCTTCAAGATCATATCAGCATGCTGCAAATCAGGGAGCTAAATGCAGCAACAAAGCGGTAGAGGTAGAGGATTGGTATTAGTGGCTTGAAACCTGTCCTTGCCGTTGCAGTTTGCCTGGCCTGCAGATCTGGACGTGGACTTCCCCACATGCTGCATATTCGACGAGACGGATTGTTACCTCTTCCAATTGTCACGCTGTGAGCGCCTGGATAATTGAGCAGAGACGTTAACCGGCTATGTAAACGACTTTGTGGACATGGCTAAGGATCGGTAAGAATTCATTCTAAGCCTTACGACTATACGATAATGACCTTCATTGAATGAATGAATAATGAATGATATGAGCGGCTGTTCCAATTCAATCATCTTCGGAGCCAAATGCTTCTTTGATCCAACTTACGGAACAAATGACACGTCATTGCCAAGACTGGACAACTACGCCGCAGGTCCTTGCTGTGCCTCAAAACCACAATGCCCTCACGCTTCCCCACCCCTATGCTCTGATTGCCGCTCGCGTGTGTAAACACAACCGAGTTCCTTCGAGCATCTATTCTCAAGTCCTTTTTCGAACTGTTTCAACTTCTACGTTAAAACCACATCCGAAAGTGCCGCTTGTCAGCCACATCGACTTCCCATCGGACCTTATCCGATATCCTGCAATACTTTCTCCCTTATATCAAGAACGCGGCATCTTGGACCAATCGCTATGGAGAAGTTGGCGCCCGAGCTGTATGCAGAGATCGTAGAATGCATCCGCGGTCTCATCGAGCGACCAACGTGAAACCTAAAGCCAAATTGGCGTCATATGCGGCCATAAGCAGGCGATGGAAGACTCTATCGAGCGCTATACGTTCAAGGAAATCGACGGGTTGAAGACTACAGAGCTCGAGACATTTAAGCAGCTCTTTGTGGGCACGAACATCCGACGCCGAGAGTACTTGAAGCAGCTTACGGTCCACTTATATTTACCAGACCGCCGGATATGGACGCATGCTGTGACATGAGGGTTGTGATAGATCGAGATGCCGACCAAAGCATTCACGGCATCCATACGAGAGTTGTTCGATACACTGTCGGATCTTGAACGGAGATCGTCAAAATAAATTCAACATATCACTGATCTTTGACCGTGCTTACCGTCGCTCACCTGGGACATTTCAGTTCGGCGGCAACATGTGGTATAAATGTTATGGACACGCAGTAGAGATATTCGAGAAGCAAGAGCAAACAGTGGAAAGTTTGAACTGCTTACGGGAGATCCTCTACCTGACTTCACCATGTAAACCACTTCAAGTTTCAATCCGGCAAATTGCTTGCTGATTTGAAACCTACGTGGATTCCGATCATTACATGTCATCTTCCTCAATGACTAATATAGAGATCAAAGAAAGAGATCATTACGAATTTGGTCGTAATCTGAGGAGAGTCTATAGAAACGGTTATGTCCTCGGTATGGGTCGTGGACTCATGGTTCGAAGATTAATCAAAGTAGACCTTTGCACGATACTCTGCTTGCTACCAGCGAATCAACTACGGAAATCGTTCTGGACGTTCATCACACCGCGTTGCCTAACGAAGATGTTCTCGTCCATAAGCTTGTTGATCAGGCAATTGGATTGAGGAGGCCTGGAGCGTTGTGTTTTGCCGTCTCGCGCAGTTCCCGCATCTTGTAACATTACACCTTCTTGGCGAACTAACC
Organism: Paraconiothyrium sp. Pb-2020; assembly: GCA_022419385.1. Lineage (NCBI taxonomy): Eukaryota > Fungi > Ascomycota > Dothideomycetes > Pleosporales > Didymosphaeriaceae > Paraconiothyrium > Paraconiothyrium sp. Pb-2020. The sequence goes on along the minus strand of JAJUBI010000002.1, from coordinate 4,040,384 downwards.
TATGTCCTGAATTCTTCCGTGTTATCGAACCACATGCAGACACGGCTTTTCAGTCACTTCAAGAGCTTATTGTTGAGGTTGCTCCGGAGACTGCAGATGGTAGATGGTTTTACAATCGGGATGAAGACGCGTTTGCAAAGGCAAAGGTTGATCCGAAGTGGAGCGAGTTTTGGGGAGTGATGGAAGAGATCAAGGAAGATTGTCTTCAATCAGCTGATTATCTAGTCTTCAGAGACTCCCCACGGTATACCCGTAAAACCTATCCCAACAAATTTCGCTCGGTCCCGGATCCACAGGTTTTTGCGCCATTTCTCCAGAACGCTACCCACGTCGTTTGCCACTTTCCCCAACTACGAAAATTTGTTCTGAACGTGGCAAACCTAAGTGGTAGCAGCCTTGATTATCCTTTTGTTTCAAGGAAGTTCGAGCTGTGCTGGCTACGGAGCGGTGAGCCTCGATCCCCATCCAGGGCAAAGACTACAGCTATGTACCGGTTGCCATACATAAAGTCTGAAGCTGATTATATTGACCGAAATCGCTTGTATTGGCGGACAGGGAATTGGGTACCCTGGGAAGAGGTACAGAGTGCGTGGACTAAAGCGGCTGGTGCGAACGCAAAGATCGTATTTTTAGACGAAAAGCACTGGTCTGGGAATTCCAGACGGGCCCAGCCTCCCTACTACTACCGCGAATTTTAGCGAAACAGTACATTTTCACAAATCAGGCTGCTAGGTTTCCACAGCAGAACCAAACGCTACGGCGACACGTCCTTAGCCCAGATTACACGGTCAAGGCATCCCATCTTTCAAGCACTGCTTGAAAGCTGGATTTTGTACAATCCGTCTGAACCCTTCTTCATCCCTTCCAGGCCTTTCGGTGTCCCCTGTCCTTTCGGCGCGAGTTTGAACAGTCGATCCGTATTCTTGGCGATATCCGCCAATCTCGGCGCCCATCTTGCAACACTCGTTGCGGTACGTGCGATGAGCGACATACCCAAACGAGTGCCAAAGAGACCTATCTCGAGGAGGATTTGAAAAGCAACGACAGGGTTCCGTTCTTCGATTGCGTTCGGTTCCCCAGCGCTCCTGGTTGCATAAGGCCCGACAGTGAAGGATGGCGATGAAGTATTGTTTGCCAGCTCAAATGGTGAACGCTTCCGGCACCGTGCGTTCAAATTTCTGCCTGAGATTTGACCACACGTAGGCCAGTTTTTCAAGTCGTGGCTTTGCGCAGTCTCCTCCCAGTACTTCATGTACGCCTCTGCATCTACGCAATTGTCCGAGACACAAGCGACAGTGTCGATGTCAACGTCATTTGGCCAGTCTGCCAGACGATCATCGGACGTGAAGAACTCCTCGTCAAAAAAGTTGGACGTCATATCGTAGGGATGATCTTCGTCCCGTTTCTGAGCTGTGTTCTGAGCGACACCCATGATCAGCGCCGTAACGGTGGAACACTTTCCCATCCTTGTTTTCTTCTTGTCATTCTGTTCTTTAAGCTTTTCTCTCTCCTCCATTTCCTTCTGAAGCTTGTCCCTGTGCTCTTTAAGTTTATCCAGCTTATCGGCTCTGTCCTTCTTCTGTTGCTCCCGTTGTGGCGTCTGTTTGTACCACTTCTCTTTGAATTTTGCACTCAGCTCTTTCACTCTGCTTCTCTTGTGCTCTTGAAATCGTTTTGTCTTTTGACATTCTTCATGTGCCACTCCGTCTGTGTCAACCCACGTATAAGCATAATGCGTTTTGGCTTTGCACCTTGGCCGTTCGTTCTCACTCATTGGTTCTCCGCAGTCCGGTTTGTAGGAACTGTCCGTTTCGTATCCTTCAGTACGTGTAGCTGGAATCTTGGGCTTCTTGCAATGTTTTTCGTCGTCTATTTGGCATTTCGGATTCGGGTCGTCGGGTTTGTTGCCTTCTTTCGGATCGAGCACTTGCCCATCGGGGCAATTACCCTTGCGACTACTGTCGATCTCATCATTACAACCGAGTCCTCCAGGTTTCGGTTTTTTTCCTTCAGAGCATTCACATCCATTACCAACTTGATTTGCCTTCATGCCTATTGGACAGCAGCCGCCTTTGTCGTTCTTCTCATAACCTAGAACGATGAATGAGTTGTATCGCACCTAAACATGTTTATTGTTTGAGCATGGAATCGAACATACCATCAGCACAGTCATCCTGGCAAGACTTGCCGTCCACAGAAGGAACTTGCAGGGACGAACACTTTCTGCATTTGCACTTCTCAAGAATCTCGCCGAATATGTTGAGGCAAAGCGGCTGCTTCTTGCAACATTGGGTTTCCGGTTCTCTCTCAATGATGTAACGCACCCTACGTCCACTGTATACGCCTCTAAACTCGATGTTGGCGGTGTCTAGATCGACGGATCCGCCTAGTGGGAGGATGTTGTTCTCGTCAATGCTACCGTAATCACTCGATGGCATAGCAACAATGAACGGAGCCAAATAAAGGAATGGAAAGATTGGAAATGAAGCTAGCTTATGGATTGCCATTGCTTTGAAGAGTGGTAGAATCACGAATCTCAAATCAGATAACAAACTTTTGCGATTAGGTGGATGGCACTAGTACTTATACTAGGTCAGCAGTTGGAGCCCTTGAGACCTTCGACGACAGCTATGTCGCAAGAGATGGTCACTGCACTACGGCCACTCGTCAGACTTAATATACAACTGTCCAAAAGAACATGCTCGCGCCTATGAACAGGCTCCACGACTGTTACAATGATGCCAACAAATCTTGGGCAGGTAGATAAGGCCAAAACTATTCAGAGCAGTGTTTCAGGTATATGGCTCGTGCCAGTGCGCTAAGATTGTTGTAACGCGGGTTGAAATCACCGTAGTGCTATAGGCGTGAAATGTTCCATGATCTCGATGAGTATTGAACTCACTGTTGAGGGCTGCGGCACGGCAGCACGTGTGGCGTAGCACGTATGCCTCCACGGTGTTCAGGCGTGCGGCACACAACATGTGTCGGATCCCGGTGTAATGAAGAAGACAGATATTGGATTGAAGCTTCGGCCGGGTAAGTTGTACATGGGTGATTTATGGCTACACTGCCAGAGAGCACTCCAATCCTGTCGTCTCATCCGCATCATTTTCAATTCAACACCACCCTTGCCAACGTCTAAGCACCTCCACTGCACAGCCATAACTTCGTCCAGCGTATGTTCACAGAGCTTTCAAGTTTTCATCTATAAGGAGTGGGCTGATGGTAAGCTCTCAACAGTATGCACCCATCTCGACTTCGATCTCTCTGGCTCGCACCACTTTTTGGTTCAGTCAATGCCATGTACTACGCCCTATGGGATTCTGAAGGCTGTCACGGGAACAACGATCTTCGTCGCTCTGTGGCGATCGAGGAAGACGGCTGTCACGTCCGAGGTGATGTCCTGGTCGATCTCGAACTCGATGGCCGGGGAGGCTTAGAAGAGAGAGCTATTTCCGCTTCTAGCGAAGGACCAGACGAAGCCTTTGAAGTCATAGTGTTCTTCTCGTCAGATGACTGCTTCCCGGATAATCGTATTGAGAACGCGACTATGGATGAAGGATGCTCTAGCGAGCTCGATGGTTGGGACATGGCGAAGGACTACCAGAGTTGGGCGGTCTGGAACCTATGCCAGAGCAATGCTACGTGCGATTTCGACTGAATAAGTAAGGGTATTTTGTATCGCCAGCTACGCTGAGTAGCTTGATGTTGAAGCTGTAGATACGGTTGGCAATTAGACTTAGCGAGATCTGTTCAGTAACAAATCGTACGATACTCGTGCGTACATTATCGTAATTGTGCTGTCCTTTGTCATATCCCACATCGAATTTTACGCCTGTAGGGATCGTATACATCACTGCACCGACGTATGCACGGTCTTTTTCTTTTCTTGCGCCTCTCAGACTATGATGAGCGAAGCCACGTATACCTGTCGATGATTTCTGTCGCTTGGAACGTAGTCAGATTCGGAGGCCGAAATTATATTGATCATGCGGCGCGAACCTCGCGTCATCATTGGAATCCAAAATGGACTTCTTGTACAGTGTTATGCGCCACCTACGCCTTACTTGTACTGCTCTACCGCCAAGTGTTGAGTTATTTGAAACACCATGTTTAATACTAACCAAAATACCAACAGAAGGATTGCAACAGCGGTGACACACAACAACATCTCTCTCGCTGCACAGTGCCGATCTGTGGCATCACGCATAGTAACAGCAAACAGCTAGATTAGCGAGTATCGGCTGAGGGTATGATACCATGTCTTTTATCTACACAAAATCCCGTGAGGTGTAGTCGCCCAAATAGTACTCGTTACTTGGCATGGAGTGGGTGCTTATTGCCTTGGTGTTCACTTTGACTACGCCGTGTAGTAGACATCCAACGTGGCAAGATTCAAATGCACTATAATGATGGCAACATATAAGACAAAAATTGCGAGTGATACATCTCCAGATCCCAGCTTTACTAAATAATGCGCTTATATCAGACCATGTGTACGTCCCTCCTTACCGTTGCATTATGCAAACGGAATGTCCGAGCATCTGTCGACCAACTTCCGAAACTTGACTTTTCGCCTCATGATAAGTCCCTGTTCAATGATTTCGATTTAATCAATGTTACAAAACGTGGGAATGAGAACGTCTACCACCTGCGGCGCCGAGGGAACGATCAGTGTGATAGTAAGAGCGACTGCTTGACCTATTCCGGATGGACCGCCGATGAGCAATTGCCTTGTAGCGAAAAGGAAGGGGGAGACGAAGAAGAAGACGAGAATGAAGAGGTAGAAGACGTGCCCGAAGTTGCGCGAAGATCCCTGATGAAGAGAGGCATCAAGAACTCAGCAATATGCTCGGTGTCACGGTTCCCAATATCGACACCGAGATCGGCTTACGACTCAATTCACCCCGTTGGCCAAAGTTGAAGGATCTGGAGAAGGTTTTTCTTTTCATCAATCTAGTTACTACTGGTCACCGTTACTAATTGAGTTAGAAATATAACATGGTCTACGATATTGGAGACCCTTCGGACCCGACAAAGCCAGAATGGTACCAGCTTAAACGACACGACAAAAGGTGGACCGCCGACATAGATCCTGCGAGAAAAGAACGATGTTATGACGCCGAACACGTGCTCGAATGGTCATTGCTCCTGGAATTTCTCGAAGAGAATGACAGTCGTTGCGTGCTGCTGTGGAAATACTTCAGCGAAGAGAACATGCCGAAAGGTGATATACCGGTCAGGAAAGCAAAGGACTACAAAAAAGCTCTGAAAAAAGGCGAACACTTTGATTATATGGACGCGCAATTTGAGGTGGGGAAATTCAAGAGCTACTGGGCAAGCGATGAAAATCCAATCAAGGCACCTAGACCAATCGATTGGATTGCCATGCAGTGGCCCGGACAGGAAGGCTCGAGGTCACAACCTCCGACTCCATGGGAATACGAACTTATCTTGTTGAGCAAAGAATTCAATATCAAGAAGAACAACGTAAGTTCGAGTGTCAGTAATTTCCAGGTCATACGCCTAACATTGTAGGTCTGGGCCGGTACGGAGATATTTCCCGTGCCAGACTATGAGCCAGGCACTACCATTCTGAAGAAAACTCAGGCCAACTCAGACACCCTGGAGGCACTTTACGGGAACCGATACTTCGAAAAGCAAGAAGAGAAGAAATGGCAGGACAACAGGGGAAAGTGCAAGGCGATTTACAAGTTCACCACCATGATGAGCCTGATGAGCTACCACAATGATCCATACATACAGGAAGTGATGCGCGCTCAGGTACGACGCGTCGGCCGAGCTTTCGAGCACTTGGAGAAAACGGTTTTCCCGGCATTGAACAACCCTTGGATCGATCCAGTAACCAAAGAGCCTCATCCATATAAACCGGTCAAGCTGAGAGCTACATGGTTCAAGTGGATTAAGGAGCTTCACAAGGCTCGCTTAGGAAGTCTCAATGCCGTTATGGAGGAGAAGGTGAAAATGTTCGAGGCCGACGCAGCGGCCACGACGAGATTCAGGCGTTGGGACTTCTTTGGAGTCTTCAAGAGAGAACCAAAGGAGCCAAACTGCGGATTCGAACCAGACGACAAAAAGATTCTTGAAAGAGTGGAACTGATGTTGGAAGCATATGCGAAATTGGAAAAAGTGGATACCGAGCTAACACTTGATGGGGACGACGAAGACAAAGAAGACGACGAAGAAGAAGAGGAGGAGGAGGAGGAGGAGGAGGAGGAGGAGGAAGAGGAAGAACAGGAAAACGAGGAGCAGGAAGAGAATCAAGAGCAAGAACAGGAAGACCAAGAGCCAGAACAAGCAAACTGAATCGGTCAAATGGGAACCAAAGGCATTATTGAATTATCACTCTTTCAAATCACTCATGTCTCGTTTAGTTTCAGCACTTTCAATCTTATACACTCTTCCAATATGCCTCTACGCCTTCTCAATAGCCCGTCTAGCAATTTCCTTCGCAATCTGCTCATTCGCCGCGGGCACACTAGCCGCTAACACCTCCGCCGCCGCCTTTTTGCCGAATGCCCTCACAGCCGCATAATACACGTCAGCAAGGTCCTTGCAGATGCTCGTGAAGGTCTCCGTGTCGCACTGGTTGTACAGGTCGTTGTGGAAATTGTCGTCGATGCGGAGTTTGTTCGCCTATTCACACGTTAGCTAATTGTCAAAAAAAATTTCACATCTCTGCGGGGCCAGCTCACGTCCGTGAACCTCGACTGCGCCTTGAAGTTGCGGTATCCAAAGTCATGGCGATAGCATGAGTTCAAAAAGTTAAATCCAAATGGGTTATCAGGTGATGAACTGCAGCCATCGGAGGACCAGTCGAGCGTCGAAGGGTTCTGTGCATTCCTTGCGGTAATGAATGCTGCAAGAGTCGTTTTGAAAACGAGCCTGTCGGTGGCTTCGATGGCGGTTTCACGCCGTTCGAGGGACTGGGTGGGGGCCGCCGCCACGTAGGACACAAGGGCCGCAATGAGGATAGAGAAGCGCATTGTAGCTATTGAACAACGGAATGGTAAGAATGGCGAGGACGAGTGGCTTTAGACACAGTTGTCGTGCGAATCGGACATGTACTGTAAATTGAGGTTGAGGCTGAGGGGAGGCCTCGTCGGTGTCCAATACCGTGGCAATGGATTTGCGCCGTTGGTGTGCGATTTGCTCAACAAGCTGTCTTTCCCCAATGAACCTGACAGCGACTCCAATTTATATCACGTCGTCCGTTGCGTATATTACAAACGACCCCTGATCCCCCAAGTCCGCGGAGCAGCGCATATTTTTTCGAACCTGCATCTAACCTCTGGCTCTCGCCCAGCTGTAGGTGCCGTCTTCCCCACTCAGCCTTATCCTCACCCCCCATTCGCTTTTCGCAGAGAGCGTATTTCTGGGTATTTGACCCCTTCTATGCGCTGGATATATGCGTGAGCACGGTCATGGCTCGATTATTGGCCGTGATTGGTCCACGGACTTTACTTCCTTGCGATGATCACATACTAAGTAAGTAACTGCCGATGCCAACGCGCGTCGGGCTGGGCATTGAGCAGGTGTTTTTGGAAGGTCTTTAAAGCAAGTGACTTCGTGACTCGAAACTTGTATACGATTCGAGGGATGCGCCGGGAGACTCGTGTTGCCGCTCGTATACTATGGACAGAAGACGTATTTTAGAAAAAGTTGGCGAAGTCCGCCCGTATGATTTGGTGATCACGAGGATCTCAAGTGACTCGTGCAGTGTTGTATGTTGCCGAATTCAACTAAGAATACTATGCTCAAAGACAGAATCGGAATGCAGAATCGGGGCGCTCCCACAGAAGCGCAAATCAGTTGTGTTCTGTGTGTCGGAGGCCTCGATGATCGTTCAAGGAGAGGAGCACGGCGAGCAATATTCGGACAATGTTGTCTCCTCTCAAGTGTCGTGTACAATATCTTCAAATATAAAGGATAAAGGATCAAAAGCCGTTCCTGAAGCGCTGCATGTAGCTTAGTTGTCGCGGAGAATTGTGGATGTAGGAGTAATGCAGGTACCAACGTGTATGACGGCGACGAAGATGCGCTATCCCACATTTGCAACGTCAAGCCACAACCACACTGACAAGTAAGCGCTGCCTAGCAACGCTTGTATATCCTTCATGGCCGTCTTACATGCACGGAGACACGCGTCTTCTTTGACACACAGCTCGCGATGCACCGTCCAGGCCATGCGGCGCGTTGCTTCCTCTCGTGACAGTCTCCCCGCTGCGTCTTGGCAGCACTCTCAGCATGCCCCAGCCGATGGCGGAGGAGCCGGCGGAGGAGCACGAACTGGATGCACTCAACCAAACATCCGCGACCATGCCGCCCGAGGATGCCGCCGACGTTGCGCGGCACGATGAGCAGCTGCACAGGCGCACGCTGCGGAAGCTCGATTTCCTGCTACTGCCGTTCCTCGCCCTACTCTTCCTGTTCAACAGTCTCGACAAGTCCAATGTACGCGCTCCGCCAACCAGCCGTCGATGAGATTTGCTGACAGTCGATGAGTAGATAGGCAATGCTGAATCCGCACACTTCACAACAGACATTGGCCTGCGCCGCTCCGACCTGAATACCGCCGTAGCCCTCTTCTTCGCCTTCTTCGTCGCCCTGCAACCCGTCGGTGCTGCCCTGGGAAGGAAGTATGGCATGGTCGCATGGGTGCCCAGTTGTATGCTGTTGTGGGGTGTCTCTACCGCGCTGCATACCTGGGTGAGGGCGCGGTGGCAGCTCTATGTCCTAAGGATAATAATTGGGTGCTTGGAGGGTACGTGTAAAGCTACAGTCATGACCTCGAAGAACGAAATTGCTGATACATCGGACAGCCGGTTTCTACCCCGTTACTGTCTCCTACCTCTCTCTCTTTTATACGCGCTTCGAGTTTGGACGGCGGCTGTCTCTTTTCTACGGCCAGGCTGCTGTGGGCGGCGCTCTGGGCGGCATCATAAGCTACCTGGTATTCTCTCACTTTCCAGACATACATCACGAACACGGCGACGAAGGGGACCCAGAGCTGGATGATAAATGGCAGAGCTGGCAGGTCCTATTTCTGCTTGAAGGCAGCTTGACCATCGTCGTCGCGGTCGTGGGCTACCTCTGGCTACCACACAGCGCAGAAACAGCATGGTTCCTGACCTCTGAAGAGCGGGCGTACGCTTCCTCTCGCATCGTTCGCGATCGCATGGCACAGTCTGATTCGCCCTCGTTGCCTTCCGAAGCTGCGGATGAAGAAAGAGAGTACGATGAAGAATCCCGCGCCCTCTTGGCTCCGTCGCGACCGAGAGTCATGTCCGCCTCGAAACAAGTGACGGATGACCGCGGTCTGACGCCGCACGACGTCGTGTCTGCTTTCCTCAACGTCAGAATATGGCACATCCTCACCATCAACATCCTAGCTGCCATTCCCGTCTACGCCTTCCAAGTCTTTCTCCCGCTTGTTCTCGCACCGCTGATACCCAACCCTGACTCCACAGAATTGGATGCAGATCCGGCGCTTGTTAACCTTTTCACTGCCCCACCTTACGTCTTTGGCGCCGTAATCCTCTATCTTTTCGCGGCCTACAGTGACAAACACCGCACTCGAATACTCCCCATTCTCTGTGGCCTAGCAATAATGGTACTTGGCCTCATCTTAGTGGTCGCATTGCCGATGACGGCTGCGTGGGCCATTCCTCGATACGTTGCGCTGAACGTTCTTCTTTCCGGAACCTTCATCGCAAGCCCACTCACCGTGGCATGGATTTCAGGCAACACGCCGAGTCCTGGAAAGCGAGCACTTTTGTTAGGAATTAACGGTTGGGGTAATTTAGCCGGGGTCTTGTCCGCTATGTTGTTCAAGCCAAAATACGAGGCCTCTGGGTACATAGTACCCTTCTGGTGGACTCTCGCGTGCGTCTCCGCGGCCGCAGTAGGATACCTCATTCTCTGGCGTAATCTGAAAGCCGAGAATGCAAGGAGGAGAGAGATACTGAGCAAATGGGATGAAGAGGAAATTGAAAGGGAGAAAGTGGACGGTTGTGGGCCGCTGGAGCAAAACCATCGTCTTGAAAAGATCATGATTCAGTGGCTCAGAAAGACCGGGAGGTTTCCAGCAGCCGTGGAATGGCTCAAAGAGGCGGCGCAGGGCGGGAGGGAAGGTGAAGAGAAGATCACATTTGTGTATGGCCTGTGAAGGCACGAACGATGTTATGAATATACGATCCTAGACGTCATGCTACCCGAACATAGTTTGAGGCTTCTTCAGATGTTGTGCGGAGTCCGACGACACAACGGCGTTTTACGTACTGGTTGTATCTCATCAGCTTGAGATCTCGAGGGTATCGACCGCTGAGCCTCGCTGCCTGATCACTCCCAGCTTTTCAATGTTCTATATGGTTGGATCACAAAAACCTGCAGCTATGCAGTTGGTCGCTTCCTCAGTGTCAGGCACTTGTCAATTATGAGGCCTGCTCATGGTTCAAGATGGCGCAGGGCCGTTCGAAAATCGTGCTGAGGCGCTTGACAACAGTTGCAAGGCCGGGCTTCTTCGTCCACAAAACACACCCGCTCTTCACTTTGAGGACGATCTCCACCGCACTCCTAGAACGCGTAGTCATAACACTAGATGTTTGCAGCCTCAAGGTCTGGATAGTGACCTTCCCTAAATTCTCGTTATTGACAACAGGCATATGGAACTGATTGCGAAGATTAACCGAAATGTGTTCTCCTCTCAGCTACCACTCATACTGGCCCATTGGTGTTCCACGATATTCATACATGTCGAATTGCTTTCCCCCAGAATGTCCGCCACTGCCGGAGCAGACCATGAAGGGCATGAAGTGCTCAGATTGGCTTGCCGGATGGGCCAGGTAGCTCTCCGACAGATCCCGCCAACCCATTAATTTAGTCTTGCGTTCTACGGGGTCTGGAATAGACGCTACAGACTCGACGAACTTCTCGAACTGCCTGCTGCGCTCAGGTACCTCCTGCCCTTCGAAAAAGGCTGCGGCAACAGCTTGAAAATTATGGAACGATCCGCCGCTTCCCACGATAGCGCAGCCTTTATCACGGAACGATTCCAGAGCTTGACCTAACTTGATGTTCGCTTCCGTCGACTCTGCTTCAGTATCTCTGGTGATCACCGACATCTGCACGACGGGGATATCGGCAGCGGGCCTCATCAAAGACATAGGGACATAGACTGCATGGTCCAGTCCGCGATTCTCATCTAGAAAGGGGCTGAACCCGCTAAGCTTGAGGTGCTCAGCGATTTCCTTCGCCAGTTGCAGTTCTCCTTTGGCTGGATACTGGAACTCGAAAGCTTCTTGGGGGAGCATGTGTCGCATATCCTCGTAGTCGTAGTAGATCCCGGGGTTGTGCGAAGCGGTGATGTGTGGCTGATCGGTTTCCCAGTGAGCCGAGATCAGTATAATCGCTTTGACACCGTCGAACTTGTTGCCATGTCTACCAAGCATTTGACGAAAGGGCTCTTGCTCGGGGTCTAGAAGGGGGAAGGGTCCAGTGCCGTGCGAAAGGAAAAGAGTAGGGGCGCGCATTATGCTCTGCAAACGCGATATTTGAGGGGCAACTTTGGTCAGGAAGCGCATAAGCTTTCAAAATTTTGGAGCCATCAACGCTTTATTATATACTGGAGGAACTTCTTATCCCACTTATGTTCAATGTTTGACCTGCAAGTGTTGGACATACTTACGCCGGACCGGCCAGCACTAGTCCGCTAGTGCTACGCTAGTCCGCTGGTGTCGCTAGTCTCGTCCTAGTCCGCTAGCAACACATATCTCCTGCTCTGGAACCCTGGGGAATGAAGCTCACTTCCTACTGGAAGTTTCTGTCTCGTCACTTTGGCAACTCATGGCTAGCCTACCACCTTAGGCGCCTGCCTATGCCACATCATGGTGTCTGAAAACGAGACGCAATCTAGACCCACCGCTGTCAATGCTTGCAGAGCATGCTGGTCGAAGAAACGGAAATGCGATCGGCTTCTTCCAGAGTGTAGCCGTTGCATTGCGTAATGCTGAATCTTCCTCGGCTTGGAAGGTACCGCTAACGAACTAAACAGGGTGGGCACTAAGTGTGCGTATTGGGATGTGTCCAATAGTACTTTGTTAGACCAGGCTATGCAGCCTTCAACTTACACTTCAGGACGACCGAATAACAACGGAATACCTCTTCATTCACGAGTAGAGGCATTAAAAGTTCAAGCGCTCGCTACTAGCCCTGAACGTGACGCGAGAGTCACAGTCGAAGTTTGCTCGTTGCTGAGAGAGCTCGACATCGACATTGGAGCGATCATCGACCAATACGGGGCATCGATCCACCACTGGCTGCCTTTGTTCGAGCCGCAGTTCTTCAACACTTACGTTACAAATCTCGACAGTCGACCATGTGCCGATACTGCGTTACTCCTTGTGCATATCCTTCTAATTTCTTGGTCCGGAGCCTCGCCAACGATTGATGACCCTGGTCATAGAAATACTCTCTATCGCATGTGCAAGTCCATTTTTCCACACGTGCGCCAAACCACAGCGAGGAGACAAATGGCAACTATCACAGCGGGTATACTGCTAGCAGCATTCGAGATCGGGAATCGCTTACTATCAGATGCTTTCCAAACATTGGAAACGTGTGCCAGTGTCTGGCGCAAGACCAATGTCCACGCTCGTTCTGTCAACGACGCGGCTTCTACTGGAGCAAAAGAAATCCAAACTTCCTGGTGGGCGATCAATATGCTTGACAGAATCCTTTGCCTTTTTAGTGGCGTTCAACGGGTTTCAATTGTTGCAGAGGCGGGGGTTGGTCATGGTTGCACAACTCAGAATCACCTTGACCGAGCGATGCCCTATCACAAAATAATACAGCATCAAGGGATCGAAAAGCTCGACGCGCAGTATCATGGCTTTACTGCTGATCAGATTCAGGCATTGGGGCTTCTAGACGATCTTGTGTCGAACAGAATACTGAGCAGCGTTGAACGACGATCAATGGACAGCCTCTTGCAGCAACGACTTTCCGATATCCTGGAAAGAAAGCATCTAGATTGGGTCCTGCAATATAGTACTGTTGTGATTTTTCTCCTGTAAGTCTGGCTCAACGAGTATCGCATCTTATCTGACCAAGTCAGGGCATTGGTTGAATTGCATGGGAGGATACTGCTTACTCCGGACGTTCTGGATGCAACTCTGAGAGAACAATCTCAGCTGGCACTAAAGACGGCATTGCAGATGACGGGCGATGTAACTCTCACGGACGACATAAACAGGCTAGAAAGTATGCCACTAATAGCAGTATTACTGCTGAAGAAAGCTGTAGCTGTTTCCGCAGTCTTGGGCTCTGGTTATCAGCCAAATAAGCGGGTCTTAGCAGATATCCATGCCTCACTACAGCGGGCTAGAGCGCGCTGGGAAGTTGCGAACGACACTCTGTAAAGATTGTATGGTTCGCGCCGCGATTACCAGACAGTGCCCGTTATGCGCCCGCCTGGGCTAGCCTAAGCCCTTTCGTGGGAGGCGATCGCACGACTCCGACTAATTATCTTCGATGGGAACATCGGAGACAAGCAGAGTGCCGTGAGTCAGGAACTGAGCTTCTGAGCCGTACTCAAGGCATCATTTCTTCATCGTATTGAAATTTAGAGTTGGGATTGACTTCTCGTATGTGCCTTCCAGATTTCTCTATACTCTTCCCACCCTTACTCTGAGCTGCGTCGGTTTCAATACCAGACTAGGGTTCTCAATCACCGGCTCCCTCTCAACCTCGGAGAATCTCCACTTCCCTACCATCTCCACAAACATTGTTTTGAGCGCGATCATAGCCGCAGCCTTCCCAATGCAGATTCTTGGTCCGTTAGAAAACGCCTGGAATGCGTACAAGCTCTTCATTTCCTTGGTAACATTTTCAGGGTACCAGCGTTCAGGCTTGAACTCGTCCACGTCATCACCCCATATCAAGGGATTGAAGTGTCCCACTGCCCACACCCCATCCACCACTGTGCCCTCTCCGACGAAGATGTTATCGAGGGTCAGGTCGCGTATGGCTTGGCGATGAACGGTTGCGGCGGGGGAGTAGATGCGGAGGATCTCTTTTATGAAGGCGTCTAGGTAAGGAAGAGCATCGATAGCCGAATACGGTGGATCCGGTTGTGTTCGTTGGAGCGTTAGGATCTCTTCGCGGAGCTTGTCTTGTATATCTTGGTGCTTAGCCAACACGTAGACGCTCCAGCTTAGCGTGTTCGCACTCGTATCACCGCCTGCTGCCATGAATTGGAGCATATGGCCAAGCAAATTGTACTCTGTCAAACTCTCGGCTGGCCCCCCTGGAAACATGTCTTCGCATATATAGGTGAGGAGATCTCGGGATTCGGCCTTCTTGTAGGTGCCTGCGCGCATAGCGCCGTGGACAGCCTGTTTACGCTTGCTGATAAGCTTCTTCAGTGTGGCTTTAAGAAAAGCGCATGCATCCTTGAAATCCTTGTTCTCTTTGAGCGGCAGCCATCGTACCGGCAGAAACCCATTTGCAAACATCAGAATACCTCCGAGTGGCCCCGGTGCGAAGATTGTTTCGTAAGCCCTGTGAAAGGTCCAGACCGTCTTCTTCTCCTTCGCTTCCCGTCCTGCTTTGCTCTCATCAAAGGTGATCGAACCTAGATGGTTCAACTCTACCCCCATGTTAACGACCCCAAAAACATCTAGCGTGAAACTCTGAAATGTATCTACCGCCGCAAAAACTCCGGTGCCTTTTTTACTTTCTTCTTTCTCTGCCTGGACCGCTCGCTCAAAAAGATCGCTGACTTCGCCCGCTTTTTGTTGGAACACCGGGATCAATTTGCGACTGTTTGGCACATTAAAAGCGCCGGTCAACATCTTCCGAGCCGCCCTATGGTCATCGCCTTCCATATTGATTACTCCTTTTCCAATGATTTCGCCTACTATGCGATGCCACCGGTCTGGTTTCTTGAATTCGTAGCACTTTGTCTGCAGCAGCTCGCGAAATGCTTCAAGACTGTTGGCGACAAGGACCTCGGTGTTGCCAAAGGTTAGATAGCGGATGACAGGCGCAGAGGGATACTGTTTCATCCATTGCACATACAGCTCGATTGGTGATTTTGCCTGCACGAAGTTGAGGGCCTGGCCAAAAAAAGAAAAGTTCGAGGTTGGTGTCGGGAGATCACGGTAGGGTGAAAAGTACCACGGGTAAAGGAAAATACGATAATACTTGAGTGGCAGATACGCGCTCAAAAATAGAATCGGTGTGAGGGACGACAATGACCAATGGGCAGCGAAATTCGGGTCCAAGGCACGAACGGAAACGCAGCTGATAGCGGCGAGCACCGTGCATGCGATGGCATCCATCTTGGCACACCTTTGGATCAGAAGAAAACAAAGCTCGGTGGCCTATACGCGTGGGCGATATCCTTTATGGCTCCATTTCGAACGGGCGGTCGGATGATGGGGGCGCACGACGATAGGATCTAGACACATGTCCTGCTCACCGAGTCATTAGTCTGTTCACCCTCAAGGCGGGGAGATGGCCTAGCTGCCGTGAATATGGTTCACTGAACGTTTTTGTTGTCTAAACCGGTTTCGTGGCGGGGCCTTAACATATTGTGGGGATGGCGGCCAGGGTCTTCAGCGCGATGGAGCTGGTTAAATTGCACGTGTAACATCCTCCGTTCGCGTGTCATTGCTACCCAACCTGATCGATACCGTAGGTACGTACGTTAACTCGGAAGTGGCACAACTATGAGTTTCTTGCGCATATGCTGAGACCTCAATTATCAATCTAGGAAGATGAGCATGAAAATAGATACATCGAATCAAATTTCTACTAGACTCGTAGAACTCGCGCGATATACCGGTGTGCCGTGCGGGCCTGGCGTAGGGTTTTCAACGGGCTGTCAGTGAACGTGCGTCGTATCACAGTGCCGATCATTAGTCTATTACAGCTGCCGCCCCTACTGCATAACGGCTTTTCTCCGGATCGTCAAGAAACCTACCATTAACGTTCGAACCATGCACGAATGCCTTGATAGATATCTTGACCTGGGTTGCAACAGCGATGGTGAGGTAAGAAACATCGTCCAGGCATTTTGCTCTCACACGATCACTCGTCCTACCTTCGTTTGTTCCACAAGACTATGTATTGATCACCACGACGAACTCGACCTAGGACCATCATGCCTGCCGCAATAATCATCCCACCCGCCTTGGTGGATGGGCAACCCGCCATCCATCCTGAAGGTCTCGCGAGAACCACAGTCATTGTGTCGGGCTTTCTGGGTGGTCTGGCTGTTTTCCTTGTTGCTCTGCGCCTCGCCGTTCGCGGGTGGCTGTATCGCAGCGGCACCAAAGCATTCGGTCTCGATGACCTCTTCCTCCTCATTGCCCTGGCCCCTTTCCTTTCAGCTTGCGCAACTGCTATTCAGGCCTGCTATTACGGTGTCGGAACTCGAGATGCGGACCTCACCCAACTGCAGATGATCAAGGCTGCTCAGTACAACACTTACTGGCAGCTGTCGTACGCGCTTTCGATACCTTTCTGCAAGATTGCGATTGCATCGGCCTTATTCCGAGTAACGAGTCGGTCTCTTTACCGCTATATTCTCTGGGCAGTCATCGCGTTGAGTTCTATAGTACTCACCATCGCAATCCTGAGTCTGGTCCTGCTATGCAAGCCATGGCCTGCGACGTGGAATCCTACACTGGGTACTTGTGGGGATCGAGGCATCATCACTGCCCTCAGCTATGCCGCTAGTGCGGTCACCATCATCACTGACTGGACTTGCGCGATAGTTCCTTACTTTGTGCTTAAGGACCTGCAACTACCTACCAGGGTACGGTATAGCTTGATCGGTGTGCTGGGGCTAGGAGCATTCGCCAGTATAGCAGCTATCGTGCGGTTGCCATACTTCCAATACTATAGCCATACTACAGATGTACTGTGTAAGTTGTACATCCTAGCCACAATTAGGTTAGTAGTTACAATGCTGATGCAATGCCACAGATTATTCGGCAAACATTACCATCTGGTCCAACGTCGAGTCCGGTATCGGTATAATCGCGGCCTCAATCCCTCCATTGCGCCGCCTTTTCGCCTGTCTCAGGTCGAGCATCGGCTCTTCCGGTAGAAGCAAAGGTGACTCACAGCAACAGCTCTCAGGCTACGGTTCAGGATATGGAAAAGGCAGCCAGATCAAGAGCGGCAATAGGGACAAGACGAACATACAACTTCAGTCGCTGAAGTTTGGTGGAACGAGCGCTGCGGTTAGTGGTGGTATATACAACGCCAAAGACAAGGAAGGCTGGGAGAGAATGTCGGACGATGAGGTCAATTCGTATTCAAGTCAGAAAAATATTGTAAAGAACACGACTGTAGAAGTGCGAAGCGACAGGAGAAACTAGAGCTGAACTTGTCGGGCGTTGCAAGTATATCACAATTAGTTACCATAGGTATTGATCGCTACATTTGAATGTATACATAGATGGATTACGCTCAAAAATTGTATTAGCAGGTCTAGCGGATGTGACCAGGGTTAGATGAGAATTGATTTCGGTGCTCTTCAAAAGCTATGCAGCCGTCATCTATGGAGAAGAATCGCGCAAGATAGAAGTTGTACTATTCGCGTAGATATGAATAACTAATTACATTAGTAGAGGTATGATAGTGTCAGGATCCTGTTGACCAACGTTCACAGTCTCATCCTTTGAAAATCAGAATTAGAAGGAACTAATTCACCAAAGCTCTTCCCATGGTACGAGAGCTGTAGTCTTATGTAATCGATCATATTCATGTTCTGGGAAGTTGCGTATATTCATCTATTGATCCAGGAGGATAGCTTTTGTGCGAGGCACACGTTGCGCCCTATGACATGTTTTGCGCTATACTGCAACGTGCGCGCGGCGTTCTAGAAACTACGTGTAGAGCTACGATTAGCGAAGCAGCCACCACGGATCTCACGACAACCGCGATACTTTGTCCAGGTGAACTTGCGTCGCGCGCGAATCTGTTTGATATTGACATTGTCTGAGCACTTAGGCTATGCTAGATCGTCCAAACGCTCGCAAATGACGTTTCCGCCATCTGTGGCAGTGCATTTGAACCAGAACGCCTCTCGGTTCTGTCTGCCTCGTTGCCTCAAATACGAGCGGTTCGCAACGGCTTGACCAGACCAAATTGAACCGGAGCAACCTGTATTGTATGGAAATATGCTTCTGAAGGCGAGTTAGACATGGTAGGGTTGCGAGAGAGTCAGGGCGCATGGCTCGCTGGAACAGCTTGAGCGAAAGACTGCATCTATTAGCAGTGGAGGCAAGTTTAACAAGTGCCGTGCCTATACGCGACTTCAGATGGTGCTATACCTTTGCAATATCTTGAGCGATCCCTGAGGCATCTTTGTACCATGCTCTCGTCTGATGAGCTCCTGCCTCCGCAAAGCTGCGCCTCTTTCACGCCTCCGCGCAGCCTCGCAGCTTCGTGACGAACAAGCCCACCAATGCTGCCTGGAAACTGAATTGTATATAAAACAAAGCTTATAAAGAAGGTTTCAACGTAAGACTTGCTCCATTCAATCTCATCTTGTTCTTTACTCGCACAATTTGATCTACTTTCCAGGTTATCAGTATGTCACGTGTGTTGCCTGAGTGCGCATGGGCGGTGAACGAAGCTGATGCCAACCTTGGTCTCAATAACGTACCGGAAGATATCCACCACCTGATTTTATCGGAGCTCATGGAGTCGTCACCGTCCACGCT